>OY997592.1:14785701-16136466 GCA_963921825.1 Erodium maritimum
ACTATGAGTTCAATCCATTCAACAAAATTTTGTAAGTCTTGTGAGACATCCGTGAATCCCTCTTTCTAAATTCTTCGAGAAGTTCATTCGCCTCATTAACCTTCCCTACCCTACATAACTCTTCCAACAAGGTCTTATAAGTTAGAAAATCAGGGGACAGAGAATCACCCAGCTGCTCAAACACAACCTCCATCGCATCTTCAAACATCCTTTCAAAGGAAAGACTACAAATCAGAACAAAGCAAGTACTACTCATTGGCACCAAACCTTTAGTTTTCATTTCCTTGTAGAAACCGAGACCCTGAACCAGCCTTCCCCTCTCACACAACCCCTTCACGATGTAACTATAAGTATACTGATTCGGCTCACACTCATACAACCCCATCTCCTGAAAAACCCTCATTGCCTCATCAACTTCAAGACACTTGGTATAAGCCTTTATGATCAAATTCAACAAAAATGTGTCTGGTATCGCCCCAGAGACCTTCATTTGATTTTCCATGGACCGGACAGCAGGTAAATAGACATGACACACATGCAATTTATCGAGCCTCCTAAGCAGAGAACTCAGCAACAATGTGTAAGTTTCAACTGTGGGCTTGCAATTCTGGGATTCCAACATTTTCTTATACAGATCAAAAGCACGGTGAAACAATTTCGTGCGGCCACAAGAAAATCTGATCAAGGAATTGTAAAGAGGCGCAGTAACTTCACAAGGACCAGCAAGGACCTCCTCGAGGAGGGTCTCGACCTGGCTATACCGCTTACCGGAGATGAGAAGGTTGATGACGCAGAGGTAGGTGAGGTGGTTGTGATTGTAGCCGCGCTGCAGCGACGCCCACAGGAAAATGTCGAGGGCGAGATCGGGGTCCGATTGAGCCTGCAAAGCCTCGACCACGTCGTCTGGGGAGAATCCGCGATTGAGCTTGAAGACCCATGTCTCGAATTGCTTTTCTCTGGGGGTTCTGGCTCTGGGGTTAAGGTTGAGAGATTGGGAAGGTGGGTGTGGAGGTGAGGTTATTGTACGGGGATTTGGAGTGGGCGAAGAGGAGGAAGCGGAGCTGTAATAGAGCAGAAAAGCGTATGAGAATAGAGGAGTGGAGTGGCGATGATTGATGTGAGATTGGAGGCAGTAGAGAAGAGAAGTAGGGTTTCTGATTCTCAGAGCTGAACTGAGTATGGAGGTAGACGATGCCATCGTCTTTCACTTCAGAACCCAACGGGAAGTGGATCCGGATGAAGCAAAGCACAGTCCATATTCGAATTCCGCTTAATTGAGAGGAACAATTATAATTCTATTTTGTTTTTTGTTTTTTGAACTAAATGTACATTTTTATTAAACTCCAAAACCACCTATAATCGAGTGTGTTTATTATTCTTTAATGGGTAAACTACAAATACATACACCAAACTTGTCACAATCAACTTGTCCCTATCCCTGCATGGATCATAATTGAACAAAAAAACAGCTCTCGTCTACCCTAACCACCAGGGTCCATTCTACCCTAATCAGGGTTCGTCGTCGCCGCCGTCCCCCACCGCTCCACCACAAAGCCGTCATCCCCATCATCCCCACAGCCTCCCTTTCGTCGCCATCTCCGTCAGCCAACACGCTTCTCCATCTATCAGACATGGTCCTCCCACCCTCACGCCGTCATCATGGTAGCTCGAGTCCTAGGGCGTCATAGGCGCCGAAGTTCCCTTCCCAATCTCGCCCCGTCATGCACGGCCAGCCCAGGTCGTCGGTGGCCATGTACGCCCGTGATGGGTGGCCCATGCATAGAGTATCTTGGGATTAGATGTGGTCGTACCCGTCGCTCTGGATCAGAGCACCGCAGATGGAGCCGGATCGGTCCGTTGAAGTCAGCCACTGGAACCACCGTCCCCGACCGGATTGGCACCGGAGGCTTCCTTGCCAGGGATCCCACTATCGGGGTCTGGCCCCCGTTCCCCCACCGATGCGGTTTGAGTCAATACCGTACTGGTGGGATCATGTGCCTCGCCTGTCATGGCCGTCGGCCAATCAGATAGGGCATGCACACCCTAGACTGCCACCAAACCTTAGGGGGGGGGGGGCACAAACCCTAGGGTGCATGTAAAACCTAGGGTGCTCCCAAACCCTAGGGTGCATGCAAACCCTACGGTGACCGCAAACCCTAGGGGATATGCAACCATGGAAAATCGTGGTAGTCCTGCTAGGGGCCTGGGTCCGAGTCCAGTGGTGGCCAAACGTCATGAAGAGGTGTCAGCACGACCCAAGCCACAGTCGAAGCTCGGCTCGAGGAAAAAGTCACCTGACCCTAGGCTGGGAGAGCTAAGAGACTACCCCTTAGCCCGCCGGGGGATCCTGAGATTCACTACTGCCTTTGAACCCAGACCCAGGAAGATCAAGACGGGTCATAAGTCAGTGGCAACGGAGGCCCCACATGAATCCTTGCTACTGCCAGCCAATACTGAGCAGGAACAGGAACGAGAGTTCAGCCCGGGGGGCAATAACGCCCCGGGGGATGAATGATTCCCCAGGGCGGGAGTGCGAAGGACCGTCTGGGGCCTATACCCACAGACCCAGGACAACTACAGTCGAGAGGTCTCGGGGAATCCGCAGTCAAGGCTCTGTTTCAATCTAGTTTCATTGGTTTAGGTCGAATAATGTTTTGGTTAGTTAGATTCTGCTTTGTTATTTACTTTCCGTTCGAAACGTTGGATCGAGGTTCTCTTGAGTTCGGATCTGCGAAGAAAAGCAGACTATATGTATGGAACCATGTGCGCCCGATGGGCCACGGCCGATTGGGACAAAAGCTGGTATCCGGGACTGTTAAGTCCCTCGGTGTAAGCATGATATGATCGTAATACAACTTCTTTCCCATTTAAAAAAAAACTGATACCTACCCCCATGTTTTTTTAACCAATACATACTCAAATGTTCCGTAAATTAACACAAAGCCCAATCCGTTAGCCTTCCGTCAGTCAAAAGCTCACGTGATGCGCACATGTTCTACCAACTTTCAAAATATGGCCAAATTGCTCTTGTATCCTTTCTTCAACCTTAAGACTCACGATCTATTACGCATAAGAGGGGATGTCTGTTTCAGTGCTGAGAGGAAGCTGCACGAGGTCAGAGGTAGAAGACGATGTCAAGCGTTGCTATTGTGGTCTCCCAGCTCCGATTAAGACTTCGAAGACCATTGACAACCCTGGTAGGAGATTTGCCGGATGCGCGCGTTACCAGGTAAGGTCTAAATCTCAGAAGCCCTAATTTTGATTTCTAGGGTTTCTAAATTTTCCTATATCTCTTGGTTTTCATTCATATGGAATTTGTGGCTGTAGACAGTGTGTATGAACAAGCTTTGGTTTTGAATTTCAGAGTTCCCAAAAATGCAAAATTTTCAAGTGGATTGATGATCCAACTTGTGATGCTGGGAGGGTATTGTTGCATGGTTTGTATGCACGAATCAGTGCAATGGAGGGCACTATCAGGAGCTTGGATGAAAGACAATTTGAAGCTACATAAAAATTTAGGTGAAATGTCAAGAAAAAACACAAGTCTGGAAATGAAAATTCGAGGGAAGAATGATAGTATTAAAGAGCTAGAGCTGGAGATTGTTGGACTCCTAACTGCAAAAGCTGAGTTGGAAAGGAAGAATGCAACAATTGAGAAGGAGATAGTTGAATGGGAGAAGAAGATCAAATGAAAAATAATTATTGTTAACTGTTTGTGTATGTTAATATGCATTTGTGTTGCATTATGTATGATGTAGGAAGTAGCCTCTAGTTGTGGTTAAATCAATGAAAGTAGCTTCTTGTGTTGCATTAGAAATTGTCAAAAAGGTTGTCTATTTTAATTGTTTATGTATGTTAATTGTTTGTGTATGGTGAAATTGGTTATAATTTTACAGGAAAATTATGCAGCATTACGCAGCAAAGTTGTGCATCAGTTTGTGATAAAATTGTCAAATGTTTGCATAATTTTGCTGCATAATTTGATGCAAAATTGTGCATCAGTTTGATGCAAATTTGTGCATCAGTTAATGCAAATTGGTGCATTATTTTCCTGTACTCATGAACTGTACTAAACAGTAAATGAACTATACATACACATGAAATGAAGTTCAAATTCATCACAAATTCAGTACACATTAACTATAAAATAACCTAATCAAAGTTGGTGGAATATTGTTGGAGTCTTAAAGGAACTGTCACGCCCCAAATCCGGTTTTGACCGGACTCGAGACGTGAACTAGGAATAATAATAAAAACAATAATAAAGGTAAATTTAAACGAAATTAAACTCCAAATTTTAGTTCTAAAATAACGACTTCCTATACTTAAGAGTCAAACGCTCAATTCCGACCAAGTAACGAAAAAAACAAAGTTTGATACGAAAATGGAAAGTACGTCTCTACTACATAAACCACTCGGATCCTCAATGAGCTCCCGAGCCCTGAGACGACTTCTAGGTCTACTCATCAACGAAACCTGTAAAAAACAGTAAACACAAAGAGGGTGAGCTTACGCTCAATAGGAAAAAGTAGTAACGGGAAAAGGATTCCCGCTTCGTCATCAAAATTCTCGATTAGTACGCTTACCAAAAGACAACACAATTAGAGATCAATAGGAAGACAATTTATTTACCAATAGAAACCAACTAAAGAAACACACGAGTACCGAAATATAGATAATTAAACCACAAGACTCCGATCCACACACCAACTCACATATCGTACCAGAACACATATCGGCCTAGATATCTTCCCGGAACTCACATCATCGGGGTGAAACAAGTCTTCCCGGAACACGTAGCATCGAGGTGAGACAACAATACACCATACCGGAATACCCATCGGCCTAGGTGTCTTCCCGGAACACGTATCATCGGGGTGAAACAAGTCTTCCCGGAACACGTAGCATCGGGTGAGACAACAATACACCATATTGGAATTCCACTCGGCCTAGGTCTTCCCGGAACACGTAGCATCGAGGTGAAACAACATGATAAACATATCGGACCGGCACACCCCTCGGTCAAATATCTTCCCGGAAACACACCTCGGGGCAAGTAAACCACAATACACACAATACCAAAACAAAACACATTACACCGAACTCATATTATCAACCAAGCTTACCGACATGACTTACCAAACACGTCACATCGGTCTATCATTCACCCGATCACATCACCAGACACAATCATATCACGTTCAACACAATCAATCAACCAATCATGTCACAAAGCAACCATTCATATCATACTCATCATAATTCATATAGTTTAATATGATTCTTAAATTAACCAAGAGTGTGTTATGCATCGACATATAAGGACGTACAACCAAAATCAACACAACCAACACGCAATCCTAAGGCTCTACATGGCCATTCTCCAGCACGACAATTCCCATAATTGAAAGCGGTTATTCTAGTGAATCACATCCTATATGCAAACTAAGACTCTTCCGGTTATTATCATCCTATATGCATACTATTAGCATTTCTTAATTAAAAGCGGAAGTTTATTACTCTTCCCTACCTCAAGTGCTTTCCAAAGCTTAATCACACAACCGACGAGTAGTCTCCTCCTCCGAGCTCGAGAACAAGGTCTAGGAACATAAATTAACACTAGGATTAAAGACTAAACAAGGGTGGTTTAAGAGGAAAATATCTAAGATAAAACCCCCAAACATTCGGTTCAAGATAACCTTTCGAATTAAACGAAAAACACACAAAAAGGACTCAAAAGGGCCAAAACTGGTATGCCACGGTTCGGGTCATGGAGTCGTGAGGCTCCCCGTCACGGATGACGTCACGGACCCGTGACGTGTGCTGTCACGGTTTCTCTCACGGAGCCGTGACGTCTCCCATCACGGTGCCCGTCAAGGATCCATGACGGTCCAGACCTGTAGCGTCCTTCTTCTTCCTCCAGCCTCCTTTCCACGAAATCAACACCCAAAACTCCATTTTTAACCTCTAAAAACTCCAAAAACAGTACCATAAACATCAAAACTCCAATACCCACAATGAGTTTCATCAAAACAACCAAACCCCAATTGATTTCCACTTAAATCAAGCATCTACTTCTCTAAAAACATCATCTAACAACATAAAACTCAAAACCTAGCTAGTTCAAGCAATTTCCATGGAAACCCATAACTTGAAATGAATTGAAATGAGATTGTGAGAGTTTACTTACCTTTAGAACTATGAGATGATGAAGACGATGAACTTTTTGAGAAGATTGGGTGAAGAAATGGCTTGAAAGGGGCTCATTTTCTCTTGCTTCTTCTTCAAGCTTCAATGGAAACTCTTCTTCTTCCTCTCTCTTGTAAAATTCGGCCACCACACTAACAATGAGAAGAGTTGGTCCAAACTTGAGTCATTTAACATAAGGGTGAAATTCCTAATATGCCCCCTTGCTCTTATCCACTCAAGGCCAACTCATGAGGGTTAAAAGGGTCCTTTTAGCCTCATTTCTTCCCCTCCAAGCTAACATGGACAAGTAGGGGTGTGCAAATGACCCGCGGGTCTTGGCCTGCCCGCAGATCCGATCGACCCGCGACCCGAATTTTCTTTACCCGCATGGTATTGGGTTGGATACGGGTTCAAAATTTACACATCTGCATACTTTTGGGCGGTTAACGGATTAACTAAGGGTAACCCGTGGATAACCGATCCGCCCGATCATATACTATTTGACATGTACATTTAATCTCATCCCTTGATCTCACATGATTATTTAAAAACTTGTGCTGCTATTCTTCCACGTACACATCCACTTTCAACCTTATCTCTACCTCACCACACAATCTTATCTCTTAGACACAAATTTCAGCCACACAATATATCTCTATTGATACATCTCTCTTAGACCAACAACTCAAGTTGTTCCTTTCACCTTCCTTCATCATTTTTGCCCCGCCACTCTCAGCCGCACCTCCTCAGACTATTCTCCTTCAGTAGCAGGACTATTCTCCTTGACATGGAACTGTCTAAACCAGATCCCCTTGACCTCAATGTTCTCTGGTGGTTCGTTGATGGCTATAACCACAAAGAGCTAGGTTCGCTCCCTCCGCCCCTATCTCCACAACTACCTTCGTCACTTTCTCCCTTTCTTTAACCGTGAGCGATGAGATCAGAAATCAGAGTTGGACATGACAAATATTTCATTCTCTGACCATATCGGTGGTCATTCTTGTCGTTGGAATTTTGATCGGACCTTCGCATCAAATTTTAGATATTGTTGAGTTTTTAGAAAGTTTTACACAGACAAGGTTTGAAAGGAATTCATTTTGTTAGTAGGACTTTGTAGATATGAGAGTTTAGGTTTTGATTCTATTATTCGGTTTTTGCGGGTTAGATCCGATCCGCCCAAAATTTTATCGGGCGGTTCCAAACCCATATTTTGATCCAATGGGCGGTTCTGAAAAATGATATATCCGATCCGCATATGAGCGGGCAGATCGAAATAAGTGCGGGTCGGGTTGGATACCCGCCCATGCACACCCCTATGGACAAATGTCCATGTAGGGACCACTTTGTCCTTAATTATTTCCAGCATCTCTAACTTAATTAAATTTAGTCGATAATTAGTCTCCGTTTGACCGAAAGTTGACTTTTTCACAAGGACAGACAATTGAAAGGAAACGACCCAACTAAGCTAACTGTAATGACGACTAATCTTTTTGGGTCCCGGAAAGGTCCCGAATGACTCCCGGAGTCTTCAGTTGACTTTTCCGGCCGAAAGTCAACTCTTGCCTGAAATCACCGGTTTGACCGGGATCGACCGGGGGCGGTTCTTACAGGAACCATAAAGGTTCCATCTACCTATACAAAAGGGCACCACTTGTGCCAACATTCAGAATCTTTCCCACAAAAAAAAACACATTGTCATAACCCTTGGGGACCACATCCAAAAAACCCTAAATATTAATCTAAGGCAGCCAAGTGTTGAAGGAAGATGGTTGTGAGCTGCTCCTCCCTCTTCTAGATCTGCCTCTACCTCTCTCAGCTCTTCCTTCACCTCTGCCTCTGCCTCTCTCAGCTCTTCCTTCACCTCTCTCTCTACCTCTACCTCTCTCAGCTCTCCATGCAGATCTCCCTCTGGCTCTAGCAGACCCAACACAGAAACTTGTTCCTTAAAATCCTCCCACTGAGGTGAATGGTGGCTACAAAAGTAGAATTTCAGGTCAGTTATGTAGTGGCTATAATTAACTGTAATGCCTTGAACAAATAATTTCAGGTCAGCTCCCATGTATACCTGATTGGCTTGGATTCTGAGGTTGAGTTCTTGTTGTGCTAGACCTATAGGTGGTTCTGGAGCTGGTTGAGGAGTACGGGCATGCATTATTCGCAGAGCTTCTTGCCTCTTAGCTTCAATCTCCTCTTGATTGCAAGTCTTCTTTCTTTTCTGCATCCTTTTAGTTATATTATCTTGTCTGCGCTTCTGGACCTCATTGAACTCTTCAGTAGTTTTGAAATGTTGATTCTTGCCCTATCAAACAAACAAACAAATATTAGTAATAGTGATAAAAAAATGGTTAGTAAACAAACCTTTGACTGCTCAGTTCCTGGCTGCCTTTCCTTTCTTTGATTTGATGTCTCACCATGATCCTTAGCAGTACATGTTCTTCTGTTGTGACCCTTCCCTTTGCATTTACCACCTGTCATCTTACTACTTTTATTTTGGGCTTTGTACAGGTTCTCAACCCTCTCACCAGCACTTTCCTTTCTGTTTTTCATAGGTCTACCTGGAGGTTTGTGGACTATAGGTGGATGTATTCTTGGGTACCCTAAAGCCCGAGGCTAGTCCTCCCTACTAGGCACTGGTCTAATGTAAGCAGAGTATATATCTTTGAAAGTGCTGACATGATAGTATTTGTGCACGTATTTGTTCAGGTCATCAATAAGAAAAGTGATACATGACATGGCATGGATGCAAGGCAAACCATTCAACTGGAATTCTAAACAAGTACAGGTTTGGGTTTTCAAATCCACTGCAAATGACTTTCCGTATAATGTGACCTCAAATACACCATCCCCACTACCTAGTAGTTTGCATTCCCTAGCTTGATCCTTAAGTTTCTCTAGGTCTTTAACTACGGCTTTACATACTAACCCATCATACCCATCATGTAAAGTGTGCCTCCTATAGAAAAGACCCATTAACTGTTTCCTAATCTCTTCTAAAAGCTCAAGTATAGGCATCTCCCTAGCATCTCTGATCCAGTTGTTGAATAACTCAGACAAGCTATTTACCTGGACACTTGTGCAGGCTTTGGTAGTGTAGAATAACTTGCACCAGCCTCTTGGGTCTTTGTCATTCAGCCACTCGTAGGCAGATTGATCCAGTTTTCTCAATTTCTTCATCCTCTCTTCAAGTTGTGTTGTTGAAGTTGCCTTGGAACAAGACCACACAACTGACTTCAGCTCCTCACCTCTAAATACCATCAAAAAGTTGTCGACCACAAAATCGGTGTTCGACATCTTGCATCCAATCCTTGAAGAGCTCCACCAGACCCTGCACAAACATGTGAAAAAACAAATTGTAAGTGTACATTGAAGAACTAGGATACAACTGACAATGTAATTGTAAATTACCTTTTGTTTATCAGAAAGGAAGACCCAACCATGAACTTCGTTCGTACCATAATCTTCAAAGAACTGCTCTAAAAACCACTTCCATGACGATTTGTTTTCCTGCTCAAATACAGAAAAAGCAAGAGGGAATATCATCTTGTTCCCATCCCAGCCTACTGCACTCAACAAAATTCCACCAAAATCACCCTTCAAATGACACCCATCAATGCCTACGATGGGTCTACATCCACTGAGGAAGCCCCTCTTCTGTGCCCCATACCTGATGTAGATCCTCTTGAAGTGTGGTTTAGATCCTGGATCACCTTGTGTGTAGAGGTGTTCAATTTCCACCTTCGTTGTGCTGTTTGCATTGGTTTGACGTACCTAAAACAGGGAGATGTGTGTGTTCACAAAATTAGGATATGGGAAATACATTATTAGGTAAATAAAGACATATGACAGTATGTGTATAGATCCTCATACTGCTTCGCCTTCTCCCCGCAAGTATTTCATTCGCTCTCCAAATAGTCCTATACGCTTGTTGTATATGTAGGTTCACTTTAAGTGTGTTGAGGACCTTGGCTTGCATTTCTTTCCCCGTCATGTTAGGGGATGTCATCACATCACTGAGGAACCTGTAACCAACATAAGAGGGTCACAATTAGTAGGCATTCTAAATTTAAGATATCAACTTCAAATACAAATATACCTGACTGCAAGGTAGTTAGTTGTGCACTGTCTGGTGCATTGCGTTCCTCCACAATTGTGCCTAGGCATCCAAGTCTTGATCTCAACCAATGTGGTGTCCTTGTCCATACTTGCATAGCAATAGAAAGGGAAGCCCTCTTGTTTGCAAACAATCCCCACCTTAGTCGGTTTGTTCCTTGAGAAATTGTAATCAAAGTCATGCTCCACAGCATAGGCTTTCAGAACTAGCCTACACACTTTTGCATTTGCAAAAGTGGAGTAAATCCCTAATTCAACATCCCTGATTTCTGAGTCCTCATTCCATATTGGTTGTCATCCCCTATACCTTCTAGGGGCTGGTTCTTCATCTTCTTCATCTGGATCCACAAAATTCTCAGGAAATTGAAATCCAGATTCTTCTCTAGCTTCTGCCCCATCCTCTGCTCCAGCTTGTCCTCTATTGGTTGCCCCATCCTCTGCTCCAGCTTATCCTCTACTGGCTGATCCATCTTCTCCTCCACCTTGTCCTCTATTGGCTGCCCCATCTTCTGCTCCATCTACTTCTTCACCACCCCAAAACTCATTCTCCACATCTTCTTCAACCATAGCTTGTTTCCCTTTCCTAATCCTTTCAGACTCTACTCTTCTCGATTTCTCCATTTCCTCTGTCAGCAAATCTTCCTCTTCCTCATTCTCAACCATAGCTTGTGTTTGGGATTCAGAAACAGGTACAGGTTGTTGGTGTGTTTGAGACTCGGGTTGTTGGGATATTTCAGACTCAGGTTGTTGGGGTATTTCAGACTCAGGTTCTTGGGGTATCTCAGACTCAAGTTCAGGTTCTTTCTCACTATCAGAATCACTCTCACTTTCACGATCCGAGTCAAGTGAGTGAACCACACTCACTTGATGCAGATCAGCTTTCCCTTTCATCTGCATTCTTTGAAATTTGGTAGGAGACACATATAACCTGGGCTTAACCACACACTTCTCTAAAGGTTTAAATCTCTTATCTGTATCAGCAACTACTGAGTACAAAATATGTCCCCTAGGGATTACTATTCGAACTGGCTTTATACCTGGACCAACATATATTCTGACAATTAAAGTTTTAGGGAATGTTGAGAATATTACATTTACTTCCTCACCATTCTCTATAATCTTAAACCATGGGTCACTCCATTGGTGTTCCCCAATACGCGTAGTTGGCACTTTCCAGAACATAGGGAAATTAGGCGGACATCCTAATTGGGCTACAGTCAGTTGAAACCTAAAGAAGGAACACATATCCTGAGGAAGAATCACCATTTCAGTGCTGCCTCCCTCATATTGTGTCCAATTATCTGTGAATTCCCCATTATAGTGAAACTCAAATATTCTTCTTATGACTTCAGGTTGAGAATAGTTCAACAAATAAACACCAAACACCAAACAACAAAGATAATTTCAGCTACTTTATTGCAAATGTAATGTCAAAGCTGTATGATAAAATCTAGACAAAAGCCCCAATTTTTATGCTACAAATCGGGAGAAACCCTAATTTTTTTTTCACAAATTCGATGAACATTCTCTAATTAGAACCCCCAAATTTCATGCCGAAGCCCTACATTTTTCTACCCAAATACCACATTTTTCTGCTGCAAATCATAAAAAACCCTAAATTTTCCCACACACAACTAAGCATATCATACATACAAGCTCAACTATATCATGCAAGGTTTGAGAGACATACTTCTTCTTCTTCAACTTTGAAACCTTCATCATCATCGTAGGAGTACCCCTCGCTCTCTGACTCAGACACAGAAACCATTGCAGTAGCTCAACTCCTCGTCTCCTACAACAACGTAGCTTCCTCGAGCTTCAAATCGTAGCTTCAGAACTCGGTTCTTCCTCTCTTTAGCGAGCTTCAAATCGCACTCTCCTCTTCTCTTCGTCTCTTCGTCTCCTCTTCTCTCTCTACCTTCAAACGCGTGAAATGAAACCCTAAGTTCTTAATGGTGTATTTATTTATTTTTTCAATTTTTAAACCCGAGGGTATTTCTGTCTTTCCCTCTTTCCCCGTTACGACTTCTTAACGGAATGGGCTTTGCGTTAATTTACGGAACATTTGAGTATGTGTTGGTTAAAAAAACATGGGGGTAGGTATCAGCTAATCGTGACAAGTTTGGGGTATGTATTTGTAGTTTACCCTTCCTTAATCACTAAACTAGAACAGACATGGAATATAATAGTTAGCAATTCTTTTAACAATATAATCGTTATGAACGATATTAAGACACCACATAGGCAATATGAATGAAATGTGGGGGGTTGGAAAACGAAACTGGAAGTCCTGCTCAAGGTAGTGCTTACATGCTGCATTTATGGGGCAAAACGATCGAACTTGAACTGCATCAATTGTAGGAGGCAAGGCTTCAACCAAGGACCCCTCCTGGAGCTAATCCCTGAAGCTAGAGGATCCTAACATTCCTTCTAGCGAGGCTACTTACCAGCCCTCGCCTGATCATCTCGGGGTTCACCAGAAGACCCCCTCTTCACTCCTTCAGTGTTGTCTCCAGCTCCAGTTCTATCTATGTGCCAAGACAGACCTGAAACTTTGGTTTCTTTGCTACTAGAGAGATAGTCGGCCACCTAATGTTTACAACATGGATCGATTGTCCCGGCCTAGATGTTGACTCAAGGATTTGTACCCTTAGATACAGTTTCGAGGATACAATCGGGCCCTTTCCCCGAGGCAAGGCACCCTTAGGTACAGTACTCGAGGATACAAACCCTGCTCCTAAAGGCGAGCTCTGAGGCCCTTGATTCTGTTAGATGTTTCCACATGTGAGTCGAGAGTCCCACATCGAATATTTAAGGAATAAAGAAAGACTTAATATACAATTTGAACTCATGACCTGATAGGATAGTCTTTTGGGTCAAGTGTGGTGGCCGATATGTGTATTACGGGCTTCTTTTTGTGTGCGCCTCCTTAATAAGGTCTGGCTCTCCCCCAACAGATTCTCTCAATCGGTTGCATATGGCTTGATATTCTGATCCTTCTAAAAACCCAAAATAGGTTAGTCGAACCGTGGGGTACCCACAATCCCCCGATCACACTCTTGGATGACATGCCTGATCAACCCACATTTATAATAGAAGGAAGACAGCTTTGTGTAGGTGAGGGAGACACGGACAGGTTCTCAAAATTCCCTGTACCTTAGCAGTAAATGAAGGCGTAGAGGGCGTTCCACGAGATGCCAAAATCTCACTTTCACCGCTCCTCCCCAGTAGAAGCCCCATTGGTCACATGGGACAGCGACATAAAGACTAGTTGTCGATCTAATTGTTTCCCGTGTCGCTCAGGTCCTTCCCAATAGAGGGAGGCCGTGGGCGTGAATCCAAAGTTGTAGCCGATCAAGAATCGGTGGTTCCCTAACCATCGGGTACAAATTGTCGAGGAGTAGCGGGCGTCCATCGAAACATTAGGGATCATTTCCCTAGACTTAAGAACGAGCCTCCTCCGACTAGAAGTAGAAGCCGTAGACCTCAGGGCCTATTTTCTTGAACACCAAGCCCTCCGCGGATCTTCCTCATGCCTTCGTGATGATTCGGAGTAGAATCTCCTTTCGGGGAGGCTTCAAAGACCAAAGCTTTCCATCACGGAAAACTGTTGGCGTGCAACTTTCGACGGCCTCATCGAGGTGTATGGTACCAGGACCTCTAGCTCTTCCTCCTCCTCCAACGAACACGAGGAGAAGCCGTCTTGAAGACTTGCCACGCTAGCCTCAAGAGAGGTCGACAGTACCACTACCCCCGAAGCGGGATCGGCTTCTCGTGGCTTGGGCACCCAGCGCCGCGTACTATACCTGGAGGCGGTGTAAGCAGAGACGGTATCACAAGGACTCGTGCCGAATTAGGGACCAAAACCCCATCGACAAGCGCCTCTAATCCCTCTTTCCTGGTTTTGATCATAGGCACTTTCCAATGAAGAGGGTTCGACATAAGGGAGGCGGAGTGATTTCATTGGGAGCGATGGATTGTGGAGGGCAATACTGAGACCAATGGGTGGTGGTGGAGCGGCGACGAGAGCCACGACCAGTGGCTTGCTTGCAGAAGAAGCAATCGATGGTTTTTTGACCGGACGACCTCTCTGTGGCTTCATGATTGGGGTAGAGAACCTTGGAGAGAAAGCAATGATAGCCGTAGATGGTAGTGAGGTGGAGAAGTTTTACCGGCTAGGGTTTGCTTCGGCCTCCTTCTTCTTTGAGACTTTAATGGAGACTCAATTTCAGATGAGGGAAGAGGGGGAGGAACAAGTGCCAAGAACTATATGGTGGTAGGCGACGATGTGAAAAGACCTACAAGAAAGACGGGTTTTTCGACGACGATGATAGGGAGAGAAAGGTCCATAGATTTACTATAAAGATTTTCTCAGAAAAAGTTCTCAAACAGGCATGAGAGAATTGTTTATTCTATTTTGAGTTAATTTCAACAAGTCGGCCTTTATCAAATTATTACACAGACACACTTAACTACCACACAAATAGAAGGAAAATTTGAGAAACTATGAATTTGATAAAGAGAATATGAGAAATTATGGCTTACAATTGGATGAATTTGTGTTTTATGTTAATTTAGTCTAAAATTAAAACAACATGTTTTCTATTCTTATAGGATAATAATACTCTTAGTCTAATTTACTAAAATAATTGATATTTAATTAATTTATTTGAATCTATTTTAAAATAAATATTCCATTTTTATATAATGTTTTTAATCAAGCTTATAAATTATTAAAAGGGAAATTTGAGAAACTATGATTTATAAAAATAAAAATTTATATTTTATGCTAGTATAGTTTAAAAAACGAAAAAATATGATTTTAATTTTTTTAGAACTAAAATTCTCTAATTCTAATTTAAAAATATATAATTAATATTTTATTAATGTATTAAAATATATTTTTAAATAAGTATTCATTTTTCATATAAAAATATTTTATTCAATCTTTTAAATCATTAAAAATCATATTTTATTTTATTTTTCTTAAAAATCATTTTTTATCAAATTTTTAATTGTAATTTTTCAAAAGAAGAATAAAGATTTTATATAAAAAAATTATTCAGTGTTATTAATTATTAAACTCATATTTTATTCAATATTATTAACTATTAAAAACATATTTAAATTTATTTTTTTTACACGGATTACTTTGATAAATAATTTTATAAAAAAAAGTTTTGAGAAGATCAGGTACTATTATTACTGGAAAATGAAATAGGATGATGAGCACATAACTGTACTCATCGTACAAGATAGAATCCAACTAAAGAACATAAAGCAATAACAGAAATCTAAAAGTTGCTCGATGCATAGGGACGGTTGAAGGGGAAATCTGCGGTAGCATCCAGGGAAGCCATGGATACCGGTACATCATACTTCTACCAACTGGCACTGGGCGAGCAAGCCGAGTGAAATGGGATTCCGATTGGACATAAAACGACTCTGAGGACCGCTCCAGTAGAATACTGAGACCTTAGAGTGACGTCCCGGACAGTCCTGTAACCAGGAACTGAAATGGCTCAGATGGACTTTGCATTCTCCCGAGGAATCAGCAGACGTTGTCCCCCCTCGGATGATAATGAGGGCCTTTAAAAACGTATAATTGCTGGTTCCCGATCTTATTGAAGAATGCCGCGCCGATATTTGGTGGAATCGATGCCACCCTACATCCAGTCAGGCAGTATTACCGGCCAACCCCCCACTGGACCACGAAGGACTCATTGATCTAGGCGAGGGAGTATTCCGCCCCTCGCCGTTTGTGGTGTTCCTCTATTTCCCTGTCCCCGAACTCGCCTTGAAACCCGACCCGGAACCCTGCCCCTGGCCGTTCCGCAATCCAGGTTGCCTGCGACTCAGGCCTGTCCAGACCTGACCCAACCGGGTCCCGGTCCACCCATCTCGGCCCAAGATAATTCTCTCGGAACCCTATCTAGTAACAGCCCAGTATCCCGGCCCGGTCCATCAACTTGTCAGCCCAGGCCCAGCTCAGGAGCCCCTAGGGTTCTCCCGCGTCACACCCTTCCCCTTGCTCTTGCTCCTCCTCCCCGCCACCGTCGCCGGCGACTCAACCGGTTTCCCGCCCGTATCCAAAGACACCCTCACCCGCTCCGATCTCGTCACCCCCGCCACAAAGACCTCCGGTGGCTTCCCCGGCCGTGTCAAGTCCTTCTCCCTCCGCTGGAAAGCCACCATCGGCGACCTTGTTCCCACAGCCTGCCCATCTACCTGAGGCTCCAACGGTTACACGAATACTAGCGTCCGCGTCTCCGGCGTCCTCCCGTCTGGTATTATCCCCAGCACGACGGTGGCCAAGGGTCCCATACCACCAGCCGCGCCGTCATAGCCTCGTGTCCCACCCGCACCCCTCCGCTCGCGGCGGTGGCTCCGGTGAAAAGCAGTTGGGTTGCCGCGGAGACCACCCCTCCTCTAGCTCACGACCCACCGATTTCATATCAAGGAGGATGCCTGAATCCTCCTGATCCACCACTCCTTCATCCATGGCTCCTGTGGCCATTGATGCACCGAAGGGGATGAAGAAGCAATTCGCAAAAAGCAATCGCAAACCCTAGGGTTTAGAACCGGCTCTGCGTCTCTATTTTTGTTTAAATTATACTAAAAGTGACAATATGGTGTAGTGATTAATGGTAGAATTTTATGTAACGTTAATAATTTTATAAATATAATTCAATGTATAATATATTTTATTAATTATGAAAATCATATTTTAATTTATTTTCAAAATAAATTTTAAAAATAAACTATCAATTTAATAACTAATAAAATCGAAAAAAAATATTTTTCTATAAAATCGAAATTATTTTTCAAAAATTACCATTATAAAATTGAATTATATTTTAAAATATATTTATCAAATAATCCGATTTTTTAATATATATATATATATATATATATATAAATTAAAATATGAATTAAATAATTAATAAAATTGAATAACTAAAATTTTGAATTATCTTTATAAAAGTATTTATCAAAATAATATGATTTTAATAATTTATAAGATTGAATAAAAAAATTATTTAAAAATTGAATATTTATTTTAGAAATATATTTAAATAAATTAATCAAATATCAATTATTTTGTTTAAATTAGATTCCGTATTCTTCAGGATTAGGATGAATGGTACTGGCTATGGACATACATGATCTCTACTCTCTACACAACAAAGGCCGACTACAATATATTAGTAAGAGATTGTCATCAATATCGTCAGAATATTGCAGCAGTGATTTGGGCTGCGATCTGGGTAATTCTTGTCCCGCCGAGACTCCGAGTCTTTTTGTGGAGATGCCTCACTGACACTCTCTTAGTAGCGACCAACTTAGCTCGCCAATATGCTCTCATATCTAGTACCTGCACAATCTGCGACAGTGGGGATGAAACGGTAGTCCACCTCCTTCTCACATGTGGGTTAGCAAAAACATGTTGGAGACAACTATGAGGTATTCCCCCATCTTCACCCCATCAAACATTCGAGGAATGGTGGGAAGTATCTCGACAGGCTCCACCAAAGCTAGAGAGGCGGAGATTTTGAGCGTGTTATGGGAAATTTGGAAAGCTAGGAACGCTCTAACTTGGAATGGAACAACCCCGACGGCTTTGTGAATTATATTAGATGTGCGGGCCCATCTCCTACCTTGAATGAAAGCTAAGGCCATAGTAAGTGTCCCCACTCAACCTCCGGTTAGATGGCCATCCAGATTCGTCCCTCCCCCAATTGGAACATGGGTAATCAACGTGGACGGTGCAACTTTTCAGGACATAGACCAATCCGCATGGGGCCTGATAACCTGATTTAGAGATGGGCTGGTAAGACTCACAGCAAATAGGATCATCCCGTGATGCGGCCCGACAATACTAATAAAGGCATATGCTATCAGTGCAACACTCCGCAATACCACCATAGTCATCCGCTCTGATGCTCAGATTTTGATTAACATGATTGAAAAAGGGGACCCTCCAGCTTCTCCGGTCGACACCGTCATTAAGGACATACGTCTTACGTTGCTCGAAACGAAAGAATCTCTCCCCAATTTGTAAAAAGAACTGCAGATAAGGCAGCTCACTGGTTAGCCAGAGTAGCCCGTTCTATGTTAATCCTTCAGTGGTCCGGAGTCCTTCCTGATGCACTAACATTTATCCTCACCAATAATATTTAATAAAGTTCATACCTTTATCACCAACAAAAAGAACATCAAATTCCTGTTCTAAAATAATTAGAAAAGCGTATTTTTCTAATTATAATTTTTTTAGCATATAATACAAATTCATGCTTTAATGAGGCATAAATTTTCAAATTTCCCTTCAAAATCCTACTTCGTACAATTTGCCACATTAGTCATGATTCAAAATCACTAACGGGGATATTTGTATGTTTACATTTGACCCTTAGCAACTTTTAAGACATTTTTATACATCATGGGATTTAAAATGACAAACAAAACAGCAAGGTTCCCTATCCAACATTTCTGACAATACCGACTGATATCCGTTTGGTTGTGGCAAACATAACTGGTAAACTTACCAAAGTAAATAATGACCACTTAATAAAGATAAGCAAACGGATGACAACATAATTGAAGTAATCATTACAATAGAACAAAACTTTGGAACATGGGACTACCAAAATGTTCATGCCATTTGTGCCCATGGTCAAACTTAGAACCAGAGTGCATAACCTAAAACCAAGAACATTCAAGCAGGCACAAGCCACTAATGAGGACAGTGCATTTAAGCAGCAGCACCCTTGCCCTTCTTCTTTTGGAGTTTCTTCATGTAGAACTCTAGTTCCTTCCCCTCCAATATGTACCTATCAACACAAAGATATGATTAACGCTATGTCCCCAAACAGATTTAACACTGAAGTCTTAGCCTAATCATAATCTAAGCTTACCCATCAGCTCTCCCACATTGACCAGGGCGAGAAGAAATACAGGCCAACAGCCTTCCAGAACTGAATTGCTCCTCAATATGAGCATCAAGTTTGCGGTCCTTCTGGCGGGCATCTATCTTCCTCTGGAGGTGGTTGCTTTTCTTAGCTTCCTCAGCAGGAGCAGCTTCACCCTCCTGAATAAAAAAATGAGACTTTGCAACCTCAGAACAATAATGAACAGAATATAACATTACAACATTGTAATCATGTTAACATCTAGAGGTAGATTGAAACAAAATTTATGTCAGGCAAGGTGTGTATATCACTCATGTAAAATAATTGTAAATAATTATGAATGATAGATGAATACATCTTGTATTCATTCTGAACTTAGGATACATATTTAGCAAAACCGTATCATTTTAACTTATTGGTGCCAAAACAAAGCATCAAAGAAATATCTTAAAGGCAGCCATAACCTACAGATCAAACTATGTATCTCAACAAACTCACCTCGGCTTCCTTTTTGGCTGCTGTCTTCTTCTTCCTACCAATGTCAACACCATAGTGCTGAAGGTACCATTGTTTAAATGGAGCTGCATCCACCTGCACAATAGCACCTTTCACAAGTGTTTGTGTCCTGACAAGCTCATTGTTTGAGGCATTGTACACCACATCAAGAAGACGGGTCTTTCGGGTTACTGCCTCACTACCCCAAGAGTAGTTTCCAGTATCCAATCTCAGCGCTCTCCACTTCACATTTCCTCCTCTAACACGAATTCTCCTCACTGTCTTGTTGCTTGACAGCTTAGTGTTTGCTGGCTGACGACCAAGCTCGTACCTTTTCATTAACAAAAAAAGGCATAAGCAACCATAACAAAAGTAGCACCTACTCATGTTACAATAACATGTGGTTTATTTAGATATGGATAAAACCACTTTGTTGTAAAATGATTCCACAGATTAATCATTTGTCGACTACAAAAAAAGTCCATTGTTCCTTCACTCATATAATCACTAAATCATGCCAGATATAACCAATCACTAGCCTACAGTATAAATCAACCACCAAGGCCATATAACACATGGTATGTCAACCAAAAAATAATCGAACACAGTTACAACAGCATGAGATTCAAACAACACAAACTATTGAGGAAACTCCAAACAATCTTTATCCACACACTTGCACAATATAATAAGTGACAAAATTGAACAAGTACGATTTAAGAATAAAAATCAAAAGTATGATATCATCATACATTCTGAAAAATAGATGGATGATAGAATTCCATATATGTAGGTTCAACTTGTGAAAAGATAAAATTGAGTTACCAAATCTCTTCCAATAAAGGTTGGTTGAGTGAATTGGCCCCAACACTTTGTTTGGATGTTCAAGTGAAAAGATTGAATTTTGTACAGGAAATTAAAAATAGATGGTCGACATAATTATTCAAAAGCAATCATATTAAAGTCCTGCTCCTTATACAAATCATGTTTGACAGGTAAACTAGGGGGAAAAGAATTCTGGAGGTATCTAATCATAGGTTTCTTACACTTCAGAGGCAAATACTATCCTTGGAGCAAGGTTGACACAGATAGATTACCACTTGATTGAACTAAGTTTTAAGCAAAAAAGAAAAAATAATGCAATGCCAAGCATGAGGGGCGGCATGATTACATTTGCAATTTTGCATTCAACATTTTATTTTCTCATCAACCAAGCAGAGATACGGACGAAAAATAAGGCAAATGAAATACAGGTATTGATGAAATAGAAGGAAATTACTTGCGCTTCTTCCTCCAAGCCTTCTTCTTGCCACCAGTGGCACGCCTCTTGTGCATGGAATCCCTGGAAATTCCTGTACAACACACCAAATGTTAATCATGTTAGATCACAGAGTGTAGAGAGATTGAGCAGAGTGGCGATGGATGAAGAAGAGAGCGAAGATCTTACCCATCTTGGCTTAGCAGCAGCGAGACGGCTCTCTCAGTGTCTCTCTTTTGCGATAAATATGAAACCCTAGCTAGAAGACGAGGGTATATTAGTCCCGGCATGTTCGTTTTATACGCTTGAAATCAAGGTCAGGTTCAAGCTATGGCTTGGCACGTGATAGCGGATTGACCGTTTCAAGCCCACTCAACCTATCCAATTAGCCCAGTCGAGAATTACGAGTCTCTAACTCGACTGATATGTCGCAGTTCGGGCCATGATCATCGTTATTTTAAGATATCCATAATAGCGTTGAAACGGTGAGTCGTTTGATCGTTGAATTCGACGTGGCGTTGTAAATCTACGACGAATATGAGAAAGTGAGTCGGGTCTTGGTCGAATCTGCGAAAGCGCAGATTCGACGTCGATGGTCTTGTACGCACGGATGAACGTCAATCCGCCGAGAAGTTACGCCTGTATCGGAAATGGAGTCAGCCCGAGGAGTCCGCATTAGTGTGTGCGTGGCTCCGACAGGCTGAGTAAGGTCGTGACCAATCCGACGATGCGTTTTGGGATGCCATATGGGGGGAACTCACCCACATTACCCGTCAATCCCTTACGATTGAGCGGACCGCTGAGAACTGCAACTATCATTGGACTGTCGTCAACTGGAAGGTGAAGAGCTTCAATGAGTGCTGGTGGCAGATGAAGCGCATTTACCAACCCAGTTGGTCTAACGCGCATGTGATGGACATTGTTGAGGAGGTGTATGTCGACAAATATAGATACGAGTTCGTCTGACAGCATTGATGGATTCTCGTGCGGGACCATCCAAGTTGGATGCAGTCGTAAACACGACCATAATCAAAGATAGCAAGTGAGCCGCCAAAGAGTTGGAAAGAATAAGGCCGTCATCACACAATACAAGACAACCAAACCTTTGGAAAAAGAGGATCACAGACCCGAGGATGGAGGAGGAGCTGAAATTGTGGTTGTAAATGTGGAAACAATAGCCATCCCGGGCAATAGCCTAAGGTCGCCATCGCACAATACAAGAAGGTCAACCTTTGGCAATAAAGGATGGCGGAGCAAGGGACGGCGGATGACCAGTAATTGGTTTTGGAGGTGTAATATGCAGGTTGACTTGAAATTGTACCTTAGTTTCCATAATAAAAAATAATGAGTGACGTTGGTTCCCTGATGGCATTACTACAAAACACAACTAGTTTTGTCCCATGACCGTCTCTACATGGTCCCGTGACAGGACTTGTTGTGTTCTTGTAGTAATGACATTAGCGAATCCACGTCACTTGTCATATTTGATTATGAAATACTGAGAAAAAAATTGGAAGTCGTCCCCATATTTCACCCTTAGACCGATTACTCAACATCCAAGAGGCCTACATGTAGATCGTATGACATTGTACTCATATTAAAGCTTACGAGAAATATTAATAAATGTATTTTGGTCGGGTCGGGTCGTCTTGCGTTTTGATAAACACATCGATTTGAACATATTTTCGATTTTTATTCTACACAATACACTCGGAATAGATCGAATCGGTCTATTCCCACTGCGACACTAAACACAATAGACCCACGAATAGGGTCTAATCTCCCTCATTTTCCACAAATATGACCTAATTAGATTGGAATTAGACCGAATCGGTCTAATTCCATTGTGGATAGTCTTAGAGTATGTGTGCAGTTGGATGTCGATATCGATGTCTCGTTTCATATCAAAAAAGTACGGATGAATTGTTCACTTAAAAAAACATATTGATGCATTTATTTATCCGTTTGAGTTTTGGGTTGGATTAGGCTTTAACGTGATAACAGAGCTGGTTTAGGTCTGTGTTAAAGATCCTCGGTATCTGAATGAGCCACATGAAAAACACGCACGTGAAGTGGAGTGTAATAGTTCCATATCGAAAGTGTTTGGACTGATAAACATATCGATGTCTCCACCGAACAGTTTGAGCTTTTGGGTTAGAGTGACATTTGACACTTTTGAGATATACCGCCGACAATTGTTAATATGGAGAAAAAAAATCAAAATACCATATATATGACTATAATTAAATATAATAATATTTAAATATCAAATATCAAATTCGAATCCAAATGTAACTACTTTATGATTTTATTATATCTAGATCATTGGTTGTGCTAAACATTTCTTTCTCTACTAAAATCACTAACAATCATTAAATCATGTATTTGATCATATGTTTTTCTACTCACTCATTCAAAAAATTCATACCATAAGCATTTACTCAACACTTGCGAAGGTCATTGATAATGAAAAAATTGTTTGAAAAGCTTGGACACAAATCTAAAGGTGTTGTGTTTTCTCTCCAGGAAATAGTCGTAAGCACTTGTGATTGTTATCGATAATGAAAAACTTGTTTGACAAGCTTGGACACAAATGTACAGGTGTTGTGTTTTTTCTCCAGGAAATAGTCTTAGAAAGATCGGAGATCTCCTTCAAATTGGAAAATTTATAGTCCATCTTGACATTTTCAAAGTCATTTGTATACAATCTTGCTCACCTTACAAGCGAGTTAGTGCAAAAACTTCAAATGAAGAGTGAGGACTAAAGGATACAACAAAATAAAACATCTCAATATTATCTTGAGTAAAGCGATCATTCAACCCTGTCCCAACGGTCTCTACATGGTTCACGATTCGCACACTGATCTGCGACTCACAATTATGAGTCGCTGATTCGCAAATCGTAGTTTGGGCTAGGCCAATCATCGCACGACACATGGCAAGGGGGAGAAGAAAAATTTCGGACCATTGGCAACAGTCCGATTCCAACGGCTATTTTTTTAAATCAAATTAAATACAAAAAAAAACTATTTCCCCCTATAAATATCCCTTACCCCAACATGAAACCACCAATATTTCTCTCCGATTTCTCTATACTTTTCTTCTCAAAATCCAAAAATTCTCACAAATATTTCGACCCAAAATGCCTGACGACGCGTCTCAAAGGAGGTAGGAGTTGGAAGCCGAACTTCATGCAATAGAACAATGAATCCGACGAAGGACTGACAGAATGATAGAGAGAGGATCGAATGTGGCGAACCTTTCCGACGACAGATTGATAGAGGTCGTGTCGAAGCCCACAACCGACTGATGCAGGATTATTTCGTTGAGCACCAAACCTATGGACCCGATATGTTTATGGGTCGATTTTGTATGTCCTGACCACTTTTTCCGCGGGTGATGGAAAAGATAGCGGAGCATGACGATTACTTCGTTCATAAGTTAGACGGTGCGGGACGCATGGGGTTATCAACGCACAAGAGTTGCACCGCCGCGATACGAATGCTAGAGTATGGGTGCTCAACCTATTCATTGGACGAATCCCTACGTATTGGGGTAAGTACTATACTCGAATGTGTAAAACGTTTTTCTAAGGCCGTTATTGAGGTTTTCATGGAGGAATACGACCGTAAACCAACAATGGATGACATGACCCAATTACTCGAATCGAGGTACAATTGAGGGTTTCCTGACATGATTGGGAGTCTTGACTGCATACATTGGGAGTGAAAAAATCTCCCAACAGCATTGCAATGAGCCTATGGCCGGGGAGACCACCACGGGGGTCCAACCATTATGCTGAAAGTTGTAGCGTCCCGTGATTTGTGGATTTGACATTCGTTTTTCGGGATGGCTGGCTCAAGCAATGACATCAACGTCCTCAACGCCAACCACTTATTCAAGGATGCTTTTCATGGTCATGACTTAGCCGTGGAGTACGAGATCAACGGTCATCGCTACGACCGACCTTATTATTTGGTTGACGACATTTACCCATCATGGAGTCGGTTCGTGAAGTCGATTCGCCATCCTCATACTCACAAACATAAATTCTTTGTTAAAGTCCAAGAAGGTTCTTTGAAAGATATTGAACGGGCTTTTGGAGTCCTCCAAGCACAGTGACACATAATTTCCATGCCCACTCGTGTTTGGAAAATGACGACTTTGGCTGATATGATGCATACTTGTATCATTCTACACAACATGATTGTAGATGATGAACCGGTCGATACAAAGTAGGAGATAACGACCCACCTCCGGAAATACCAGATTGGACACCACCTGAACGATGGCACCAAGGAGGCCTTTGTCTTACCGAGAACGCTTGGGCGCTCGACTAAGTGTCACAAATTATCTGACCCACCGACAACTCCAAGATGACCTTGTTTATCACATATGGGATCGATTTGGAGCGAATTACCACTCAGACGACGAGTGAGATCCATCCACTGGAAATGGCTGAATAACTCGAGTGATTTCAAAATTTGAATCAACCCATTATCAATTAACCAATGTAATATTTGGTATTTAGTTATTGTACTTTTTTCTAATTACAAGTTCAAGTTTAATTTGCATTTTAGTTAATTTGTTATTTCATTAATTAATTTTATCAATTTTATTTAGTATTTATTGTTTTAAATCGGAATTTAATAAATTCAACAAAATATCAATTAATTGTCCAGTCAGCATCCCTTCCCTGTAAATCATGGTTCCCATACATGAGTCTCACACTGTGAAACACAGCTCAGTTTAAGAGGCGCGTATTATAATTCAGTCTAGTCACCACATGATCCGTAAAACATGATCTCTATATATGATCCCTCACTGTACATGCTCTAACCACATTGTGTTGCGTGCTATTTATTATGCAGTTCAACGATAGTTGAAAGCTTTGTAAGACACTAGTGAACAATGGTGATTGTTGTAAAACATTGATGTCGTTATTGGAAGAGTTTATATCGAAAGAGCCATATCATATCCACTTCTTTTGATAAGTGACCACTTCTAGTATGACCGCAGGTCCCTCACGATCACCAGATTTAAACTGTCCATGACATGCCACCGTGCAATTTTTATTAACATGTTCGGGAAACCACAATGCTCATCCATTTACAATAGTCGTGGAATATCATCTGCATTAAGTCGTCATAGCATCTCAACGATGCTCTTACATAATTTCTTGACTATCTTCGTAATGGTAGTTTCACCCATCCAACAGACTTTTATTAATGGAGTCTGCGGAGTCACCATAATCTAACATTCAAATCGCTACCCTAGATTTCTATACGAAGAAAGTCCAAGCTTTTCCCTGCAATTCACTCACTGTTAGAAGCATGGATCATGAGTTGTGCAAAGAATTTTTTCTCATCCAGAATCTAAAATGAAATATACGATAGGATTGCCAATCGTCACTGAGTTGTAACAGAGAGTGCAATGGAAAGGGTTAGAAATGAATTTACGAAAGGAGGAATTTTTGAATTTGGAAAGAAATTCCTCATGCTTGCATTTTACAACCCTCGCCGAATCATTCATAGATTTAGATGCATTTGTTGAGTCAATCCCATTACAGAGTTTGCAAAATACATTTTCCAGACACATTGTCACGACAACCCCTCTGCTCGCGCAAATTTCAATTTCGAATTTCTGTTTTTTCCGTTACAATTCAAACGGTGTCGTTTTGTTTAGTAAACCGCGTGTCAGCGCATGAGTACTGTGCATCTTCCCCAGCTGAAGGTCGCGTGATGCCACGCGACAGTGGTCCCAATGGCTGTGACATCTACGATCGTGGGTGTAGCAGGCTGAAGGTGTCATATAGCATGGGAAGGACGATCTTATCGTTTTGTCTAGAATTTGGTATTATCATTTTGTATTTTTTAGGGTTTAACTTTCTTTTGCTCTGTTCTTCAATCATCGGACAAATTGTAAGCTTTCCCTGAGAAATCAATACCAATTTTCTTCGAATTCCTGGTCTATAGTTCATTTCCAGTTTTGATATTCATCCATATCGTTACAAGTGGTATCAGTCGCCTATAATCCCGCAGCCTGTCATGGAAGTTCAACCCTCCACGGAGCAATCGTCCGAAGCTCAAGCTTCCGAGGTCCAAAATGAAACCTCTGAGCTCCGAGCTGCTTACCGTAGAGCACAACATGAGAATGATGCTTTGAAAGCAGGCATAGAAGAAATGAGGAAATCCATGGCCTTATTGATGGAGAAGAGGGCGCAAAGCCTGCAACGAGAGGAACCTCCAGGACCTCAGCGTTTGAGGGTAAACAACACACAGGCCATACCCATCACTCCTCAATGCCTTACATACTCCCCGCACCCAAACCAACCACCAGATCCCATGTCTCAGCAAATACCCATAAACCAAGGTCAGTCTGACGTTTCCTCCTGAGTTCCTCAAACACAAAACCCTGTGAATCGTCCTGTGCTGCAAGACCCAACCCCAAATCCCACACCCCAACCAAGGATGGTACAGATCTGTCTAAACCAATTGGCAACCCAGTAGAAAGGAGCCAGAGATTGTCGTAGAATAAGAACCAATTCATGTTAGAATTCCGGAAGGTCCAAGGCGATTTGAAAGGATCAATCTTCCACCTCCAAGATATGGTATCCGAAGGTGACAATGAAGTCATGGTGGATCACGATGATCCAGCCACCTTTCAGGAAGTCGTGGATGGGCCCAACTCCGAGTTATGGCTGGGAGCCATGAGGGAGGAAATGCAATCCATGTCGGACAACCGAGTCTGGGAACCGGTTGATCCCATCAATGGTGTGAGGACCATAGGATGCAAATGGATCTTCAAGGTGAAGATGGACATGGACGGCAACCCTTTGACCTACAAAGCTCAACTGGTGGCGAAAGGTTATAGGCAGATCCAATGGATTGACTATGAGGAAACCTTCTCCTTAGTGGCTATGGTCAAAATCGATCCAAATTCTTCTTGACATAACTGCGTATCATAATTACGAGATATGGCAAGTGGATGTCAAAACCGATTTCCTAAATGGAAATTTGACTGAGTACGTTTGTATGTCTCGGCCCAAAGGTTTTGACGATCCGAAGAATAAAGGAAAGATTTATAAGTTGTTGAAATCCATTTATGGATTGAAACGAACTTCTCGGAGTTGGATCCTTCGTTTTGATGAAGCTGTAATTGGATTTGGCTTAATCAAGAACGAGGATGAATCTTGCGTTTATAAGAAGGCTAGTGGGAGCAATATTACCTTTCTGGTTCTCATTGAAAACGACATCCCAACCTTGCACGAGACTAAAGCTTGGTTGAGGAAGTGTTTTTCAATAAAGGACTTAGGTGATGCTTCTCATATCTTGAGGATTAAGATATGTAGAGATCGCACCAAGAGGGTCTTGGATTTAAGTCAGGGAACCTATGTGAACAAGGCATTGAGTAGGTTCTTAATGCTCGATTCAAAGAAAGGACTCTTACCCACTAGTCATGGCATTCATCTCAGCAAGACTCAGTGTCCTAAGACACCTGATGAGCTGAAAAGGATGATGAGAATCCTATGCGCCTGGGGGCAGGATCGATCATATATGTCATGACATGTATGAGACCAGACATCTCGTAAGCCTTATGTTGTACCAGTAGACATCATTCTAACCCGGGGGAAAGATGATGCTGAACTAGTCGTCGAAGGATGAGTAGACGCTAGTTTTCCAAGACAAATCCAGATGACTTTAGAAGTCAATCAGGATATGTGTTTACGCTGAATGGCAAAGCTTTAGCTGGGAGAGCGTAAAGCAAGATATCATTGCCGAATCTACGACAGAGGCCAAGTACATGGATGCTGCAGATGCAGCTAAGGAGGCTATGTGGATTTCGAAATTCATGGCAGGGCTGGGTGTAATTAAAAACCCATCCAGCCCGGTGAATCCATCTTGCGACAACACAAGGGCCATTGCGCAAGCTAAAAGCCTAGATCGTATAACAAATCCAAACATGTACTGCGGCGTATCCACCTCATCAGATAAATACTGAACTGAGGTGAAGTGAAGATAACCGATATTGCAACAGATGATAACATAGCCAACCCTTTGACTAAGGCAGTGTCACTGCCTGAACATGTTAGACATGTAAAGTCGATGGGGACATATTGGAGTTTAGATTGGAACTAGGGCAAGTGGGAGATTGTTAGTCTTAGTGCTCGTAGTTCAATCCTAAATGTCCAAATGTATATATCATCGTTAGCAATAAAATTAAAGCGGCTTTATATTACTTATGTGTTGGAGTAATATATCGATGTGTGCTCTGATCTATGCCCACCATGCGAATAGAACCATAGATCGAGATAGATCACACTCGATGGGTCCCTAGTCAACAAAGCTTCACTAGAAGCGACTAGTATGAAAGATGGCTCTTTATGGCTTACGTTCTGTTAGTCATTGGAATGGGATTCCGGAGTCTGATCATAGATATCATGTGGGACATGATATTGGACGACCCGCCCTGAATATGTGCCATAGATTAAGTCATGAACATATTCAGTGTTGTAGCTTGTAATGTATCCTTAGACCAAGGAGTCTTTGTGATCACTATGTAGTCAACAACTGAGTTTGACCTGAGCCTAACGTTGTCCGTAATAGGGCTTCCATAACGGACAGGATTGGCTTGGGGACGGGCTACATGAGTGACACGAAAGACGGCTAAGGGATTTATCCCTCATACTAAGGTATGGGAAAGATATCGGTTCTCGGCCACTTGATCGAGAGTGACTGGAAGAATAGCATGGCCATGCACATGATACTGGGTATCATATCTTCAGTCATCTCACATATCAAGGAATGGTGATTGAGAATAATAAGGATGACGGCTCTATGCCTTATCTCAATCAGGATATCGGAGATAAAAGGATAATGACAGGGACGACGGAAAGGTTAGAATCGACAGGGTCGATTCGTTATGTAGTGTCAGGCAATACTAAAGTCTCGTTAGTTGCCACTTAAATAGGATCAAGTAAAATGGGATTTTACGTTGATCTATTGACATGCATAAACCTAAGGGTCACACCGGAGGATGAAACTCATTGACACATTTATGGAGAATGGCCAAAAGGGAGTTGTCTCGGGACATGACCAAAACAGGGTTTTGGGTCATGTGCCCGTAAGTGAATAGGACTTTACGGATCGAGACAAGGCTTGGAGTCTTGGGATTGATCGCGTCGGATAATGTTGGACATTTCCGGTATGGAAGGCATGGAGGCGATGAGCGAATCACGGGACCTCGTTGGAAATGGCCACGGGCCATGTTCCAAGAGGCCCATGAAAGGCCCATGCAACCAAGGCTCATGCAACTAATTAATCAAGTCTTGATTAATTAGTACTAAGTAAGCAAGACAAGGATTAAGGTGTTGGTGATTCACCACCTAACCCAATCTTGTCTTGCCATACTTTGTCCTATTTACACCTTACTTGACACCATACTTGTCCCATGCCTTTAGTTGGACAAGTATGGGTTTTGTTATGTTTAAGTCATCTTTTTTCAACATAACAAACACAAGACAAGAATAGGAAACACAACTTCTCTCCCCCTTCCCTTGCAATTTCGGGTTTGGCAAGCTCTCACCTCCATGTTTGTGTTCTTGAGTCCTCAAAGAGAAGAACTACGTGGCTTTGATTCCCATGTGGATACGTAGGCGTCTTGAAGACTCAAGCCAATCATTCGTTACCCGGTGTTCTTGTTTTGGTAAGAACTAGTGCTGAATTTTTCTCTTGTGAATCCATTCTTTGTTAGTTGTTTCATGGTTTTAATCTTCTCTTGGTTTTCCTTGATTTTCCGCTGGGAGTTGGTTCATCTCCAACCCTACTTCGAGACGCAACAAAATATTCACCCCTGTACCCATACCCCAACAACCTATGCTGCGACAAGTGTATCCACCCAATACATTGCCTGAGTTTACCTTCAAAACACCAAATCTGGTCTTTCCTGTTTTTGATGGCAAGGGGGTTCGAAACTGGATCAGGAAACGCAATGTTTACTTCCAGTACTGTGCTATACCAGAGGAGCATAAGGTGAGAGTTGCTTCACTTCACCTTGCTGGTTCTTCAGAATACTGGTATGCTGAGTATTCTTTGGGAAGAGGAATGATTACTTGGGACAGATTCTGTGAGGATTTGTCGAGAAAGTTTGAAGATCTTGGCCATTCTGATATTGATAGTGAATTCAAAAAGCTCAAACAAGAAGGTTCTTTGGCTGATTATGATGATAAGTTTGAAGAACTAAGGTTTCTAGTCTTGAGTAAGGCACCTCACTCTACTGAGGCTTACTTTGTATCTAACTATATTGCTGGACTGGACCCTAGATTGGAAGTAGAAGTTCTCATGTATGAGCCATAAACCCTATCTCAGGCTATGCATTTGGCCAAGAGGGAGGAACATAGAGCCAAAGTTAAAGCTTCCCATCAGGTTCAACCTGCCCCAGCACCTCATATTTACAGGCCAAGACCCCAACAGGCCCCCCAACTTATTTAGAGACACCAACATCACTCCATTGTGCCTTTCACTAAAGTGCATCCCACAAACCTTGATGATCAAAGGAGAAAGGGCCTCTGTTACACTTGTCCAGCTAAATACACTAAGGATCATATGTGCCCCAATAAGCACAAGCTGTTTCAGATCACTTCTGAATTTGTGGAGGAAGAAATAGGTGACCATTTTGGGGAGGAGCAGGCTATTGAGGAAATTCTGCAGACTGATTTATGCATCTTGTCTCATGAAGCTTTTGGCCATATGGTGCACATCAACAAGGCTAAATCCATTAGGATCACTGGTGAGGTAAAATCTACTGCAATATCTATTTTGGTTGATACTGGTGCTACAAAATCCTTCCTTGATATATCAACTGCTAGTAAATTAGGCCTGGCATTATATTCTGGTCCAACAACCATAGTGAAAATGGGAAATGGGAATCAACAGCTTTGCAACACTGTTACTAAGATCTCTTGGAGAATTCAGAATATTACTCTAACTTGGGAATTTCTAGTGATGCCTCTGGGGGGTTTTCATATGGTATTAAGAGTTGATTGGCTTGAGACTGTAAGCCCTATTGAACTAGATTATGTGAGGAGGTCTGTTACAATTTCTGTGGGAAATCAAAAGTTTACTTTGCTGGAAGAACCTCCTTCCAACATGTGCTCTTTGGCAACATTTGAGGTCTTGAGAAATGAAGTATTGGCAGGTGAACCATTATTTTTGGGCCAATTTTTTTTACTTACTGAGGCAGATCATGAGCACCAGACTGTCCATCCTTCCTTGCAAGCAGTCCTGGATCTTTTTCCTTCTGTTTTTGAACCCCCAACCACATTACCTCCCAGGAGATTTTGTGATCATAGGATTCCCCTGTTGCCTGGAAGTACACCCCCATCAATCAGGCCTTATAAACACTCCTATGATCAGAAAAATGAACTGGAAACACTAGTCTCTGATATGTTGAACTCTGGAGTCATACAACACAGTACTAGCCCTTACTCATTCCATATCCTGCTGGTTAAGAAGAAAGATGGCACTTCAATAATGTGCATAGATTTCAGACAGCTGAACAACCAAACTGTGAAGGACAAATTTCCTATTCCTACAATTGAGGAGCTCCTGGATGAGCTATCTGGCTGCAAATTCTTTTCAAAAATTGACTTAAGGTCAGGGTATCATCAAGTAAGATTGGCTGAGGGAGAAGAAATGAAAACTGCCTTCAGAACACATGAAGGGCATTATGAGTTCAGGGTAATACCCTTTAGGTTGTCTAATGCCCCATCTACATTTCAGGCCTTGATGAATCATGTGTTAAAGGATTTTTTAAGGAAGTTTGTTTTAGTATTTTTCGATGACATTTTGATCTATAGTAAATCATGGGAAGAGCACATGTGGCATGTTGAACTGGTATTACAAAGACTCCAAGACCAGAAACTCTTTGCTAAAAGATCTAAATGTGAATTTGGTAGCCAATCCATTGAATACTTGGGGCATGTCATCTCAGCTGAAGGAGTAGCTACAGATCCTGCCAAAGTGGAGGCTATGCAGTCTTGGCCAGTCCCAAAAAATTTGAAAGCACTAAGGGGTTTCTTGGGAATGACAGGTTATTACAGGAGGTTTGTCAAGGACTATGGCACAATTGCTAGGCCACTCACTAACTTGCTGAAGAAGGACTGTTTTGCTTGGAGCCCTGAAGCCCAAATGAGCTTTGAGAAGCTTAAACTAGCTATGACCACTACACATGTACTCAGGCTGCCTGATTTTTCTCTACCATTTGTGATAGAAGCAGATGCATGTGACAAGGGCATAGAGGGGTGTTTTAATGCAAGAGGGCAGACCAATAGCATTTTTGAGCAAGGCTCTGGGTCCTAAATCACTGGCCATGTCAACCTATGAAAAGGAACTCTTGGCTGTGATAACTTGCATCCAAAAGTGGAGACACTATTTCTCCTATGGTAGTGTCATCCTGAGAACTGATCACCAAAGCCTCAAATTCCTGTTAGAACAAAAGCTGACCACTTCCTTTCAACATAAGTGGCTAGCAAAACTCATGGGATTGGACTACAAAATTGAATATAAAAAAGGCAAGGACAATATTGATGCTGATGCCTTATCAAGAATACCAGAGGCAAGCTTGAATGAGTTAACCACATTGGTACCTGCTTGGATGACTGAGGTCCTTTCCAGTTATGAGGATGATCTGGAGGCTCAAAAATTATTATTACAGTTGTCAATAGCCCCAGATGCTGTAGAGGGATACTCTATGAAGCAAGGGTTGATTTTTTGCAAAGGAAAGATTTATTTGGGCAGTTCTTCTCACATCAGAACCAAGGTACTGACTAGTTTACATGAGGCTCCTGTGGGAGGCCACTCTGGCATTACAGTGACTACTAGGAGAGTTAAACAACACTTCTTCTGGCCCAATATGCACAAGGATATACACAAATTTGTTACTGAGTGTGACATTTGTCAGAAGTGCAAAGCTGAACATACACCATATGCTGGCCTGTTACAGCCACTTCCTATTCCATCTCAGCCTTGGAGTGATATTGCCATGGATTTTGTGGAAGGCTTTCCCTCTTCTAACTCCAAGAACTGCATCCTAGTGGTGGTTGACAGGTACACCAAATATGCTCATTTCTTGGCTCTGAGCCACCCTTTTACTGCTTCCCAAGTTGCTGAGATTTTCTTTGATCACATTTTCAAACTACATAGGTTGCCAAATGCAATGGTATCAGATAGGGATAAGATTTTCCTAATCAATTTCTGGAAGGAACTATTCAAAAAATTGGAGGTCAGGCTGAACATGACCACTGCTTATCACCCTCAGTCTGATGGTCAATGTGAAAGAGTGAACCAATGCCTGGAACACTACCTCAGAACTATGACTCACCAATTTCCAAAAAGATGGCCAAGTGGCTTTCATTTGCTGAGTTCTGGTACAACACTTGCCACCATTCTTCCTTATAAATGACCCCATTTGAGGCCTTATATGGGTTCCCTCCTCCCACATTGAGCTTGGGACCAATACAGTCATCTATTGAGGCTGTGGAAGGCTTTATCAGATCCAGAGAAGAACTGTCACAAATTCTCAAGGAGAATCTGACACTGGCATAGAATAGGATGAAACATTATGCAGATAAAGGGAGGACTGAGAGGGAATTTGTTGTTGGTGATTGGGTGTACTTGAGGTTGCAACCTTATAGACAGACTTCAGTCAACTTGAGATCAAATTTAAAGCTATCTCCCAGGTTTTTTGGCCCATTCCAAGTTCTGGAGAAGATAGGGTTTGTGGCTTATAGGCTGAAGCTACCAGTGGACTCTAAAATCCACCTAGTGTTCCATGTCTCCCTTCTAAAGAAACAATTGGGTCACAGGAACAGACTTGCTCCACATTTGCCTGTTGTGACTGAGGAAGGGCACCTGAAGCTCCAACCATTAGCACTATTGCAGAAGAGATTGATACCCAGGAACAATGATGCTGTGGTTCAATACCTCATCCAATGGGATCACTCTACTCCAGAGGATGCGGTCTGAGAAGATGCTTCAACCATAGCTGCTCAATTCCCTGATTGGGTGGCCAAAATGCTGGCTTGAGGACAAGCCAGTTCTGAGGAGAGGGTATTTGTCACGACAGCCCCTCTGCTCGCGCCAATTTCAATTTCGAATTTCTGTTTTTTCCGTTACAATTCAAACGGTGTCGTTTTGTTTAGTAAACCGCGTGTCAGCGCGTGAGTACTTTGCATCTTCCCCAGCTGAAGGTCGCGTGATGCCACGCAACAGTGGTCCCAATGGCTGTGACAGGTGGGTGTAGCAGGCTGAAGGTGTCATATAGCATGGGAAGGACGATCTTATCGTTTTGTCTAGAATTTGGTATTATCATTTTGTATTTTTTTAGGGTTTAGCTTTCTTTTGCTCTGTTCTTCAATCATCGGACAAATTGTAAGCTTTCCCTGAGAATTCAATACCAATTTGCTTTGAATTCCTGGTCTATAGTTCATTTCCAGTTTCGATATTCATCCATATCGTTACACATATATCCTGTTCCTTCAGCTTTGTGTTTCAGCTCGGCTCCAGGATCAATGTCATGCATCAAGCAACCAGAAATCATAATCGAATTAATCAAATTTCGAATACGTCTGCCTTCTATATGTTGTCGTGTTTATAATCGAACACCTTATATCCATAATTTCAATTTCATAAAGGTTAGAGTCCATGGAACGAATCGACCACATGGACAGCGATATCTAGGATAAACTGGAACCGCTCAGATCTACGTGCAAAAATCAAACATAAAGAGAATTCAAAAAGAAAACATCAACAATGTGGAAAATCTCATTCATTTAACCAACCATTCGGACGTCCACAGGATATAAACTACAAACTCAAATGAAACCAGAACAACCAGGCGATTTGCTTTGAATCATCACCTTATGTTTTTGCTGCCTCCTTCCACAAGGTTATTATGCCACTCCTATGCTGCTGCTTTCTGCATAGATAGGAAAATGAAAATTACACAAACAGATAGAATCACATCCGTATACTAAACACAGCACTAGTCCCTATATGGAACTTACATTGCTTTCAGCAGACTCTAACTTGTTCATTTTCCCAAACATGTTGCCATAAAACTTGGCTTCTTTCTTGTTGTATTCCTTCATCTTTTCTTTCAAGGTTTTGTATTCAAGCTTCACCTCCCTGAACCAAATTCACAAGCAACATATTGTCAATAACACTCTTTAGGTCCCAGACTCCACTTTCGACTACAAAGTTGCAAGCAAGGAACACCTGTTATTAGGATCAATCTCCAGAGCTTTCTTCACATCAAACTCAGCCAAATCCAAATCAGCTAACTGGATGTATGCCTGGGCTCTCCTGTAGAGGGCCTTCACATTCCTGCCCTCCATGTCTAACACCTGAATACACAGATTACTACATTGTTAATACGCAACCACAGGACCAACTTGGGGGAAATATGTGAATGAGAGGGTAAACCTTGGTACATAATTTCTCTGCTTGCTTGTAATCTTTCAATTTTAGTTTGCAAGCTGCATCATTCAGATTACACGCAACCTTTAATGTCTTGGCTTGCTTTTTCTCCTCTTCACTGAATGAAGTATCATACTCGATAAACTTCACAGCCTGTACTAACAAAGATTCAGTTAAGTATATTACTCATCCCAAACAGCTGCACAAAGTATATATCTTGGGGAATGTTAAACACCATTAACATCATATCACCTTCTCATATCTCTTGGAAGCTTTAGCATATTTGCCCGCTTTGAAGAAGGAATTCCCTTCTTCCTTCTTTTTACCAGCAGCTTCGATTTTTTCCTGAGTGTTCATGTCCCATGATTCCTTGTCCTGAAGGATTTATAATATACAAGTAAATACTTGAACTCCAAAACCCATGATTGATTCAAAATATAATTCCAGATAAGCAGATACACTTGCACAGATATACCATCGAGAGGCTCCTTACCTTGACAAAGGACACCATCTCAACCTCATATATTACAGTTGAGTTAGGAGGCACAACAGACAATTGTTGCTGGGACTCAGAGAAACCAAAAGCATACTCAGGTGCGATTATCAATTGTGCTATCTCACCCTTCTTCATTGTCATTGCAGCTCTATCGAGACCATTAATAACTTGTTCTGATAAAATAATTAACTTACAGTCAATTACACAGCACCAAACACCATGCAGGAAGAGTAAAGAGTGGTAACATAAATAGGGAAAGCACGAATCATTTTACATCATCACCTTCATCAGTCTTGAACTCGAACTCCTCTTCATCATCATGGCCTTTCTTCAAAAAGACAGTGCCATCTTGCAATTTCCCAATCAGTTTCACTGCCAAAACATGGTATAACGGGTCACAACCATGCATTTTTGGAGAAACAATAGCTTTCATGAAACCATTTACATTTTAAGATACTAACCTTTGACATCAGCTCCCTCATTTGGGCGTTCATAGCCCTCGCCTTCTCTCAGAATCTTTTTGATAACCTTTTTGTCATCAGTTATCTCAGACACAGTCTTCCATGATATCAGCTCCAGAGTTATCTGAACTGTGGCATTTGGTGGGATTGCACCATCACTGCAAGAGGCTGGTTTGCCTTTCTCCCCGAATCCATCTGCAAAAGATGAGCAAAACAAATGAGACAACACCACCAAAATAAACAATTTAGAATATGTCATATGACAAAAGAAAAGAACAACTGGATACCCGATAGGTGAACTAACAAGACAAAAACCTACATTGTGGTTTCACTGTAAGGAGGACCTTCTCTCCCTTCTTCATTGTCTTCACAGCCTTTGACAGTGCAGGACAGAAATGACCTGAAAAGGCCACTACAGTTAATATAGAAGAAAAGAAACCAAATAAAAGAAATTAATCAAACAATTTTATTACTAACCGTCTTTCACAGTGAACTCTACACCATCAGATCTAGCAACAACTGTTCCATCCTCAAGCTGTGCTTCAAACTTAACTGCAAGTTGACAGGTAAATGATGTTAACGGTATGGCCACAAACAATTTGGTGGAATACATGGTAGGCAGTCAAATTATATATACCAAAGACTTCGTCAAGATCTTTTGGATTCTCCCACTTCTCTCCTGCAGTGACAATTTTTTTAAATATCCCACCATCCTTGCATATGTCCTTCACACTGCTCCAAGATAGAAGTTCAACGTCAAATTGGAGCGTAGCCTTCGGAGGAATTGTTGGAGGTGACCCAGATTCCCCATAAGCCAGCTCAGTGGGGATAGTAAAAAGGGCATTTTCACCTTTCTTCATTGTTTTGATACCTAGATCCCATCCTTTAATCACTTGTCCTGCAGTATAAGTACAGATGAGAACTACAGCCTTACTACCAGAATACCCTCATAAGTTCTACTTCTATTCAATTGCAACCCAAAAAATGATACTGAAATCAAGGTACAAGCAAAATGAAACAGAAACATATAACTTCAGTTAAAATCTGAAAGCTTATAACATAAATGTACCGATTTATAAAATACTGAAGTGGAAATAGGGCCTCACAGTACACATGGTCAGACAGCATACCCCTACCTCTTCCAAAAGGGAAATAATAAGTACTTACTAATGCTTTCAAGTAAAAGCACTACATGGATATAGCAAATTGTACCAATGGGTTAAGGCCTAGAGGTTATTTATAGAATTTAAATACTTAGTTGTCTGAGGAGGTTTTGTAAGAGAAAGTGGCACACTCAACACCCAAACATAAACCAGTTGAACCCCTAGGCAGTTGGACAAAAATTTAATCCAAGTTGAATGCATAACACTAGATTGTTTACATGAGAATAAAAATGAGACATGCTACAGGGTGGTTCGGCCTACAATTCATACAACTAATGCCATCATATTAGTTGGTTGCATTAAGGATTTCATAGGGCTCTGAAAAGTACATCAAAGCTCCACTATGACTTTCTAAACAAAACATAAATGGAATTCTCCTTATCATAGTACTTCGAACTAGAACTTCAGCATTCCACTTTGACTTACTAAAAAAGGAAAAATAGAAAACTCCTTAGTGCTGTCAGGTCACCAATGGAACAAATATGGGAAGACAATAAAGACTGTCTTCACTCACTGATACTCCGTAAGATACTCTACTCTCTACCTGACGAAATAAGAATCTCGATGTACCAAAGTAACTCTCATTTCCATTTTAATGAGTAAATTAAGAAAGTGTTATCAGTTTGAAAGTGCTCCAAGCAATGTTTGGTAAGTTTACCACCACTTATAAGTTGATAAGAAGTAGAAAACAAATAAGCCGCACACCCACCTTCTCATTCTCCAACACCAACTTATCAGTCATAAAATGAAGGTAACTTGTTAATTCCCCTGCTTATAAGTTATTTTGGATAAGCCAACCAAACCCACTTGGAAACCTGTTGCTAGCTACACATTTCAATAGGTTACTTGAAATAACTGGGCCTAATGGACACATGAAAACAAATTGGGAAGTATATCAAAACAGTTCTTCCCAGTTCACATCACCCTTCAGAAATCTAATCACCCAACATGGAAGAAGTACATATGAAATTGAAGAACTTGATAATATAATTTGACAAGAACAATCACATTACGAAAGAGTATAAAGTATCTCTAACCTTGGCCAAGCGTGAACTTGAATGGTGTGCCCCTATCCCTGCTAGAATCGAACTGGGTTCCATCCAGTAACGTCCCGGTGTAGTGAACTGCAGAAACCAACCCAGCAAAGAGATAAATATATACAAATTCCCCCATAGCACTACTGTAACCAATGAATCAATGAACAGTACCTTCAACTTCGTCCCCATTCTCAGGAGTCTCGAATCCATCACCCTCTTTGAGAAGCTTCTTCTTCAAGCCCTGATTACCGATCTCCTTCTCCTCCCCAACCTTGAGGATAGGACCGTCGTCGGGCAAACCAAAGTCCTCGTTCATGTCACCCATCGGCGGGATATCGAAATCCTCGTCCATTGACCTCGGAAATAGAACAATCTAGAAAGAGAGGAAGCGAAAGCTGGCTGGGAACGGAGATCAGAGAAATGGGATTTTATGGCGTCGAGAGAAGAGGAGCTGGGTTCTAGAGACTTCTACTGCTGAGGAGGGTTTAGAGGGGCAGTCCACAGTACCAAGGGTCCGGATGGTTTCAAAATTGATCATACGGCCGAAAATCGCTATCGAGTTTTGCAACTTGTAGAGAGCACAGTACGTGATCGTGGGCTTTTGCTGACGGATTTTACTTGATCGGAATCCTTGCTCCGTTTATTTTTAATATGACGGCTGAGACCGGTACACTTTCTTTTTGAAACGGGTAATCGGAAAAGTGTATTATTGTAAACAAAAAACCATGCAATATAGAGCGTAGCTGTTCTGGGTTCCAGATATTGTCCGGGCCGATCGTAGCAAGCCCAGCGCTCATGGACCCGTAGAAATAGTCTATTTTTTATCGTAGACACTAACTCACGACATCTACTTACCAACGTCTCAAAACAACGAGACATAAACAAACTTGTCCAGCAAAAACAATAAAACATATAGTTCCAACAAAAAACTAGAGAAACTAAAGCGACTAGGGATAAAGAGCTATAATTACGGTTTTCCCGAGACCTCCCAACACTGGCAGTCCTGGGTCTGTGGGTATAGGCCATAGACGATCACTCCCACCCCCGTCGGGTCCTCTCATTCCTGTAGAGGAGGCCTCACTACCTCCACTTGTGTAGTCTGATCCTTTTTTTCCACTCCCGGCTTGTATGTAGCCGTCAGGATGGCTTCAACCGGGACATCCAAGACCTCATCTTCATCATCTCAGTCCTTTACCGGTGCGATATGCTCCGGCTGTGTCCTGACCTGCCAAGAAACAGATCTGGCGTAGGATGGTGGTCGGGCCACCGGATCTGCCTCATGCGCGCCCGAAAGAGGAGACCTTGGGTACAGATCCGATACATTTTTATTAAAAACTTGGAATGCGAGTTTTTATACAAATATATATGACTATTAATCAAATAACTATATAAACTATTTGTTCTTCATGATTGTGTGTGTTCTGTTCCCTAAGAAAGTTTAACTATAAGCTTAGTTTCTTATGTCGTTTGTCTTCTTGTCGATGGTGACTCATGTAACTTTGATTACCACGACGTCGCTCCCCTACCAATGGAACATGGTGTGCTTGACGTCCTTTTCCCTTCGGTGTCCCTCCTTATGCCCCCACGACCTCCATCTGGTTTTGTTCGTCCAGTGAGAGAGAGGAAGAAGCAAAAACCTAAAGTTTCTTCCATCGTCTCTTCCCCACCAATCGTACTAGCGTTCCAATCAACTTCCTCTTATCCTTCCCCAAAACTCATACACATGTCATCATCGGCATTGGTCGTGTTTTCCTCGTGGATGAGTCGGGGATACTAGGTCTGATCAAGCCGAAGAGTGATCGACCCCCAAAGATTTCCTCCGCATCCTTGTCTGTTCCTGGTGCTCCGACGCCTTTGGAAGGACCTGTTTCTGAAGGCTCGTCATCGACTTGGGTTTCTAACCCTAACTCAGTCGCTTCGATCCAGCGCATGGCAATGCCGCCACTAGGAGGTTCTGCTCTCGTGGACCCAAGGGCGTCTTCTCTAATCTCTTACGGTCTTTGCCTCCGATAACCCGGGGATTTCTTGGGAGGGTACGCTTGTTGAGGAGTCGGGGCCATCCATGGCTACTCTTTAGACCGGCCTCTCGGCCTGATCTTTGCTTGAGGAGGAAGCCATGGAAATTGTGGTGCCCTACACTCCGATAAACCCCCGCCGTCGTGGCTCGTCATTAGTTTGGGATAGTTGACCGGTTGCTCTCACCAAAACCCGCCCCGTAAGGATTTTATGCTTAAGATATTCACTTGTGCAAGGGGGCACTCGACATCAGGGTTGGTGGTCAAGGACATAGGGCCGAATACGTTCATATTCTCCTTCACCTGCCAAGAAGCAAGGGCATGGGTTCGTGCTAACGAACTATGGTGCTTCAATGGGTACCCGCTCCTTTTGGGAGATATTGTGAACCCTATAGCTCGAGACCTTCCTACTTTGAACCAGATTCAAGTATGGGTGCATGATCGCGATCTACCACCGTTGGTTTGTACAAAGGCCATAAGAGAAGTCATCGGGGCGAACCTTGTGATCAATGGGGTCTCTATTGGGGCGGGACCGCCAGGGTCAGGTTCTGGATGGAACTTCATTAGCCGCTGCACAGAAAGATGATCCTGAGGTTCCAATCTGCAAGTCTCGAATCCATTACCCTTTTGAGAAGCTTCTTCTTCAAGCCCTAATTACTGATCTACTTCTTCTCCTATGCCTATAGGATAGGATCGTCGTTGGGCAAACCAAAGTCCTCGTTCATGTCTCCCATCGACGATATGTCGAAATCCTCGTCCATTGACCTCATAAATAGAACAATCTAAAAAGAGAGGAGGTGAAAGCTGGTTAGGAATGGAGATTAGAGAAATGGGATTTTATGGCGTCGAGAGAAAAGTATCTGGGTTCTAGAGACGTCCACTGTTGAGGAGGGTTTAGAGAGACAATACACAGTACCAAGGTTCCGAATGGTCACAAAATTGATTGTACGATAGATAGTCGCTATCGAGTTTTGCAGCTTGTTGAGAGCAGAGTCAGGGGCGGATGCAGGGAGATTATTTTAGCGGTAGCAGGCGTTACAGACATAAAAATAATCATAGAACCGAAAAATAATACTGAAAATAAAAGGGAGAGACATAAGTCCTAACCCGTAGGTAGTAGACGCTAACCCTATAACTAGAGATCTGGTTAATCCAGGAACAACCGAATGGTACATATTCTCCACATGGATGACTACTAAACTACAGCTCATAATCAAAGAGATCATTATCTGACTCGACCTGAAAACTCCCGTGATGATTGATCTGGAGCTATTGAGGGGATAACGAGCATCTAGGGAGAACACTAGGTAATGTGGGGAAGTAGGGTATCAGACTTGTACCGACATTTACAAGGCGAGGTATGCATCCCTATACATGCCTCAATGCTCGATCTCATACTCATTGTCCGGTGCGAGGCTTCCATGCATTCCTCGCTTGTACTGGGTCCTCTTAACCCCTTGATTTGGTTCTCAAAGATTGGGACCAATGGATAGTTTTGAATGCACAATCGACGATAATATGAACTCTTGTTGGCCCAAACTACCAGACGAGGTCTACTACGCATCCTTGCTAGTCCAATGAGTACCAGATGTGAGAGCGGGACACTATTGAGGAAACATGTAATGTCCCAATTGGATCTGAAAGAACTCGATCCCAAATCTCCTCCTTTTCTTGAGGACCTTCTCAGATTCCTGGCATCATCCCCACCTCCCCCAAGGGTCTCCACAAAGGTAGCAACGTGTTCATTAAGTTAAACAGGTCCATCCGAGTCAAGATAGGAAACGTACAAGATGTAATAGTAGCGCGTCTCTATGAGAAGTCGCCTGGATTAGCCGACAATTTTGTTACAAGATACGCATTTCAGGCATATGATGTGCTATGTATCACCTTTTATTTCTATTTTCAACTCTTTTACCAATTACGTTTATATGATAAATTTCTTTATTACATTAAAAAAAGAGTAAAAGAAGATCCAACCTAGTTAAATGGTAAATGTCTTAGCTAGTTTTAATTAGTTTTTTTAATCCAAACTAAGTTACAACGTAATTGTATATGGGAAATATTTTGATGAATTAATTTAATATGCCTTTAGGATTTCCTCTGTCATTGTTTTCTCTTTCTGCTCAGCCATACATCGTACCTTTTCTCATCGATCAGCAACACTGTTTCCCCTACCAATCCACGCCGCCAACTGCTTCAATGGCCCTTGTACCATATGCTCGCCTCGAGATGACTGCCACGCCACATCTAGCCCACGTGACCTTTGTGTCGGCCCCAATGTTATCCCCCCCATAATTGCGATTATGGACCTCCCTCGGATTACGCCTCCATCGCTGAGTAGGGAGCATACAAAGCCGACATGATACCAAAAGAAGTCAAAATGCTCAAAACCCATACCTCTCCGACCGCTTCCTGTTACAACGATGACCTCCCCTCACGATCTCCGCCCAAGACGATCGCAATCTCAGGAACTCGGTCCGACCACCACTCTTAGGGCACTAATTGCCTCTTCTAGCCTCCTTATTCCCACGACGCTGTTTCGTTTTGGGGCCACACCGATGGACCTAATACCACAATTCCCGACCTCTTGGAAGCTTCTATCATTTATGGAGAGAACCACGCCTCCAGTAGTCAGTCGACCATAGAACATGCTATTGAACTGGATCCCGCCCCTCCCGGGCACCACATTGACACCAGTGACCTCTTCCGAGGCCATCATGCCCCCTATTCCAATGGACCTTCTACCAGAGGATCTCGCTGCAATTAAGAGTGGTGGTCCCCCTATTGATGCCACCCAAACCTGGATGAAATAGACTGGCGCTCGAATAACGCCCCAACCTAGCCCGATGGCAGATCCCATTCCACCTATCCACCGAGTAGACGACGACATCAAAACATAATGGTCTCCGATGGAGGCTCTACAGGCACTCCGATAGGGATTTGACGCCCTAAAAATTGATGAGGAAGAGGACCAAATTATTTGCGTCCTAAAGAACCCGATGGCCGAAAATAATCAGGGTCATACGACCTTCGGTTTGGTGGGTAGAATTTTTACCACTTGAAGCTATGACTGAAACTCGATGGAGGGAGTCATGAACAAGGCGTGGCACTATACCGGTCGCGTAAAAAAGGACCTAGGTTTGGTATCTTGGGATTCTACTTTATATCCCACGCGGAGAAAGAGAAAATCCGAAGAGGCGAATCATGGTCTTTCAAGCCTGCACAGCTGGTCTTGGAGTTCCTTCGACCCGACATTAACCCAACCACCCATCCATTCTCGAGGATCCAAATGTAGGTGGTAGTATCCGACTTCCCATGGGAAGGGCCTCATAGCAGTAGCTGGCTACCAGGTGTGAGAAGCGTTGGGAGGCTTTTTGGATGTCTGTACTGTTGAGGATGGAATGGCTTAGGGAGGTACACTGAGTGTCCGGTTCTAGAAAGACTTCGTCGCACCACTCCGAAAGACGACCCGGATAATGGTTAAGGGACAAGACACATCAACTCGTGTTCGGCTTTAGCACGGTCCGACTCGAACTTTTGCTTCCACTGTGGGTGCATCGGACACCAAGACGCAGAATGCCCACGGAGGGACCCATACAATCCCCAAGTCATACAACGGTCGAGCCAGGAAATGATTATCCTCGACGAGTTCTCGTCCACAACAACCAACAAGACGATTGCCTCCCATCTACTTTCCCTGGTATAGTTAGACATCCTGTAATAGGGTTAGTGTTCGTTACCTACTGGCTTGAACTATGTCTCGCTCCCTTCCTTTTTATCATTTCAATGTTTTCGTGTACTTTTTTTTACCAATAAGACATATATTAAAAGTGTTCTTCGAATGAAAGAACATGATGGTGAAGCTTACAACATAAACCTCACAGAGAGGGAACCAGAACCTACTCCTCAACAGACTGAGGGAAACCAGACAACAACAACAACACAACTTGAACTAAGATTGGGCTAAACAACACCCAAGACAGATAAAAGGATAGAATTTTTTTGATCTAATATCAGAGTTTGTCTACCATGAAGCTAAAAAAAACAGGGTCTCTAATACGTAGATTTACCAAACATGAAGCCCTAAACAAATCAACAGCACCGACTTCCTGTACTCCCCCAACCTCACCAAAATTAGACAATAATTCCCCCCAGCTCAAAGAACCACAATTCCAAAAAATGAAAGCAGTGGCCTTGTTAATACCAGCGGCCAACACCGCGACGGCAAAGATTTTCTGGCGGAATACACAGGAACCCACGGAACCGAGAGCTAAGCTGAGGTCTTTCGAAGGCTTGAAAGCCTGAGGCCTCGCCGGCGGCCAACACCGAACTCGGCGAGCCTGAACCACAAAGTAGTCGGGAAATCGAATCAACCAAACAACAAGCAATTGGCCATGGAAGGGAGAAAATATAGCCAACATGGAGGGTAATAGGAATAACCTGAAGCCGCAGCAGTTGAAGAAATCTGCAATCGACGCCTCCGAGAGGAAGAAACCATCTTTAGCAGCGCCAGTCCATTAGATCTACGACGATCCTGAGCAAGAAACGCGTCCCACATCCTGAGCCAGCAGAAGACGCCAGGATCTGAGAGAAGGGGCTTTCTCCGTGCGACCTCGAAGGGGCCAGCGCCAAGGAGTCGAGCTAGGGGCAGATCCGCGACTATCCTCACCGGGGAAGGTGAGGAAGGTTGTCCCACGACCGAATCTAACCCTTATTGGCACCAGCAAGGAGAAGAAGAGGGTAGGAAACAAGCCAACGATAGGGAGAAGAAGAGGAAAGGCCGACGAGGGTAAATCTGAGTGGAAGTGCGAGGATCTGAGAGAAAAAGGGAGCACGGGCAAGGGGACGCCACCGCCGGTGAGCTCGAAGGTCGTGAGGGCCTTGAGCAGTACCGGCGGAGGCCAACGACGATCGAGGCTTCGGGACGGAGAAGAAGGGTTTCAGAATCTCTAGAGAGAGGTCGGAGCGACTCTCTCTCTAGAACTATGCTAAAAAAATGTAATTACATATTCTACACTTGATGATAAAGTTTCGTAAGACTTGCCAAACTAGAACAAAGGCAAATGAATTTATAATGTGACAAACTAAATATATCTTTTGTATTGTTCAGACTCAAACAAGTTTCTTTCAAAAACAAGATTTAAGGCAAGTCGGGAACAAATTTTGGTTGATTTCTTTTCAATTCCTTTAAAAAAAAAGGGGACATGAAAGAATTTCAGGATTATCAATGATAACAATTGACCAGGAAACATCACTGTTAGAGGCAAGAATAATGATAGACAATCAGAGAGAGAGACAGAGACAATGGTTTTGTGACAGATATATCTTACCTAGTTTATACCTTGGTACTTTTATTTTGTCCATGGATGAACTGTAAAGCTATGGGAAAATTGGACTTGATGGCGTGTAGGACTGTATTAGTTAGTTGGAGTGAATTTTGCTATCCAAACGTTGCCTCAAATCTTTTTGGTGGAATTTGGTTGCTGGATCCTCCTCCCCTTTTTGACACTTCAATTTCAGCAACTTCTAGCCTCATGATGATATTCCCACGTATCAAACTTCAACAAAGTTGTAGATTCAACTTGATTTTGCCAAGATCATTAAGGAAAATGACATGCACGGTTTTATAATAGTGATCTCGAACGAGACCACTGTGGTAACTATTCACGATTTTTTTAGGAAAAATTTCATTTTACCACATTGTCAAACATTTAACTTCAGTTTGATACCCTGACATAAAATTTTATCAGTTTTATACCCAAACCAAACATTTAATTTCACTTTCATACCCAACCGGGTAAAATGTACAAAATACTCCTAACTATTACTCAAATTTTCATCTCAAGCCATTGGCTCAGAATTTGAAAGTAAGTGAAATGACAATAATACCCTTCATTGTTTAGGCTGTTAAACTGAAAATTTCAATTATTTAAAAAAAATCAGTTTTTTTATAAATTCATTTTTTATTTTCAAAAAATCAGATTTTAATTTTAAAAATACATAAAATCATTTTTTTTTATTAAAAACAGTTTTATTTTTTTTAAAAATTAATTTTATTTATATTTAAAAAAAAATCTGGAGCTCGCGACTTCGTCTTCTCCGGCGTGGTCTTCGACCACCCCTCCTCCGCCGGCGTCGTCCCCGGCCACCCCCACTTCGCCGGCGTCGTCCCCGGCCTCTTCCCTCCTCCCTCAAGCTTCTCCGGCGTGGTTCAGATCTGATTTGGTTCAGATCTGAACCAAATCGCGATTTTCAGTTTAACACCCTAAACAATGAAGGGTATTATTGTCATTTCACTTACTTTTAAATTCTGAGCCAATGGCATGAGATGAAAATTTGAGTAATAGTTAGGGGTATTTTGGACATTTTACCCGGTTGGGTATGAAAGTGAAATTAAATGTTTGGTTTGGGTATGAAACTGATAAAAATTTATGACAGGGTATCAAACTGAAGTTAAATGTTTGACAGGGTGGTAAAATGAAATTTTCCTTTTTTTTAATGCATATTCAGTGTACAATCAAGCTCCACAGGCTTTGAGTGCAGATTATCTCGAGTTTGAAGCAAAATTGACATAGCCTATTAGGACGGATTATTGACCTTTAAGGGGAGCATGACTAACTTTCGTCGTTTTGAATTGGGAAAATGTCGTATCCGAACTATGGTTCACCTTTATTTTCATCGTCCACACTGCGACTGACCTTCGTTCCCTATTCGCGATTCTTCAAAACTATCAAAATCTGTTATTTTGGATGACACCGTTAGTTTTGCTTGGAAAAAGACGAATTTTCCCTCAACCTTGAAATAGATTTGTTTTAAATCAAATTAATAAATATATTTTTTAATTTATCTATAAATAAACTTTTTAAATTTATTTATAATCTGATATTAACAAATCTGAATTTAAATATTTTATATATATAATAATCATATTTTAATTATAAAAAAAATATTTTTTTTTAACCAAAATTGAATATTTTTTTTGACATTTTCTTCTTCTTCTTCCCCAAATCTCCAACCGATGAACACAGAACCAAATCTTCTTCTTTTTTTATTTTTTTTATTTATCATTTTGATACTTTTTTTTCTAACCCAAATATGGACACAAATAGAGTACGATGGTGGTTCTATGTTCATCATCTCAAATCTGCAGATGCGAAGCTCCATCGGAGACGAAGAGCATCAGTGAGTTCGAGATTATGTACTCTACATAGCCAAATCCAAGAAGACGAACTCTAAAACCACATCAAATAAATTCCCCAAATCTTCTTATTTGGTCCACGCCCACGGAGGGATGAACTTCTCAGATCTGCAATTCGTGTGGGGCATTTTTTAAGCATGTTTTTTTCATGAAAAGAAAGGGAGGAGTTTTTTTAAATCTAGCCCGAGCTTCACCATGGATGCTCACCATGGATGAGTATGGAAGAAGAAGATGATGGGTATGGGAAGAAGGTCATGAGAGATGAGCATGGGAGATGAGTATGGCGTGATGTTGATGGTTGATAGTTTTGAAGAATAGCGAATAGTTCGCAGATGGGAATTGAGATCAAAGGTAAGTCACAGTTAGGATGGTGGAATCAAAGGTGAAACATAGTTGGGATGTGGCTTTTCCCCTAAGGGCAATCTGGCCATTTACGAAAAAATGGAAAGACACGTGACTGTCACGCGCTGAAAATACTGACGGTGTCGTCAAAACAGGCGGTTTCCGTTAGTTTCTGAGAATCGCGAAAAGTTCACCGATGGGAATGGGGAACGAAGGTCAGTCGCAGTGTGGACGATGGAAACAAAGGTAAACCATAGTTGGGAAGCGGCCTTTCCCCTTATGAATTCCATCTCTCCTCATTCTCTTCTATCGCATAATAAACACTTTTAATAGAGTAATCCAATTTGAACAAGAGGCCAATATCAAACATTTCTATGGACGAAAGAGTTTTTTTTTTTTATCAAAAAAAATATATGAATTAAAACAATGGTGTGTGTCACGCCCCAAATCCGGTATTGACCGGACTCGAGACGTGACTTGAAGATAAAACAAAATCTAAAAATAAAAGCATCTCAAATTTGAATATAATCCTCCAAGTTTAGTTTCCATCATATATCTCAAGTAAAAGTTCCATAATAAATTCTTTAAACATAAAGTGCGTAAACAAAATAAGACCATAACCGTCTCTAAAGACAAAAGCATCCGGACCCACAGGAGCTCCCGAGCCTCGAGTCCACTACTCAACAAGCACGCCTGTAAAAACAGTCAATAAAACAAATAGGGGTGAGCTTACGCTCAGTAGGGAAAATAGATAACGGTTTAACCTCCAATTTAGTAATAAAATAGCTTTAGCATGACGATACATATTGCAATTAATACTTTTAATCAAAATGATGTTATAACATAGGCAAGATAAGAACAATATCACATTCTTAAAGATAACGGTAACTTTCAAGAGAATAAGTGAAAAGCGTTTGTAAAGATTCGATAACTACTAGAATGGAATCAAATGAATGTCACACTAACAGATCAAATCCTCAATACTCCGATCCACGAGTAGGTTCTTGTGTCATATCGGATCTCATACTCCGATCCACAAGAGTACTCGTGTCATGTCAGATTTTCCCTCGATCCAGAGGAGGCACATACATCGGGCTACCGGTAACAATCCTTGAGGGACGCTTATCGTCGAGATTTTCGGAAATGCCTCAAAGGACCATATGTCATAGGGAACCAAGGTAATGCTCCCGTAGGACGCATACACTTGGGTGAATCAACAAGTAACCATTATATCATCCTACACCGGACTCCTCAACGGTGTAGGTACCATACCGTATCAACAATAATCATTATCTCATCCTACCCCGGACTCCTCAACAGTGTAGGTACCATACCGTATCAACAATAATCATTAACTCATCCTACACCGGACTCCTCAACGGTGTAGGTACCATACCGTATCAACAATAATCATTATCTCATCCTACACCGGACTCCTCAACGGTGTAGGTACCATACCGTATCAACAATAATCATTATCTCATCCTACACCGGACTCCTCAACGGTGTAGGTACCATACCGTATCAACAATAATCATTATCTCATCCTACACCGGACTCCTCAACGGTGTAGGTACCATACCGCATCAACAATAATCATTAACTCATCCTACACTGGACTCCTCAACGGTGTAGGTACCATACCGTATCAACAATAATCATTATCTCATCCTACACCGGACTCCTCAACGGTGTAGGTACCATATTGTATCAACAATAATCATTAACGCATCCTACCAATGCCCCGCAGGGTCCAACCAACCAATGTAAAACGCACTCAAGAGACTAACATGCCAACACGTCGTACAACCAAAGCTTAGCCAATCACAATTCCATCACAACACACCAAAGATATCCATAGACCTTTTCACTTACCGTTACTTACCGATCACGATCCATCGGTCCATCGATCACCTGATCGTACCATTTGGCACAATCAATCATACTCGATCATCCATTCAATCATTCAAGCATTCATTCAATCATCCAATTATTCAAACATTCAATCAATCATTCAAGCATAGGATTTAACTAGTTTCATTAGACTCTTAATTTAACTTAAACTAAGCAAGCAAGCATGTGAGGCAAACACAACTAATCCGAGGGCTCATCACGACCTCTCTACCAGTAAAGCAATTCCCAAGTATTGAAAGCGAGTTACACTAGTTATTCACATCCTACGCATGCATACTAGACACGTCCGTTTATTAGTAATTGAAAGACACTTATTCTAGTTATTCGCATCCTATAGGCAATTCTAGGACCTTTCCAATTTTATTAACCTAATATGCATACTACGAATTGAACTGCACGAGGAGTTAGTACTTTCCCTACCTTGTGGTCTTCCTACGAATAAATACTCCTATCAACAGCTGTCCGACTAGCTTCCTCTCCGTCTTCTCGGGCGAAGTCCAGGCCGTGGGGGAAGGACGACGGCGGGGAGGCTGAGCACGGCGAGCTCTCTCTCGTCTTAGATCTGGACAGACGCGCGGTTCTGTCCCAGATCTTACGAGTCGCCGGCGAGCTCGACAGGGCGGTACCGGCGGGTTTGGGCTGACGGAGACGAGGAAGAGAGGGGGCTGGTCGGAGAGAAGGTCGGGATGAGGGCGGACGGCGAGTTCGAGCTGGAGGGGGTGAGAGGGAGTCGGAGATGGAGGGAGGGACGGTGTGGCCGGATCTGGCCGGAGAAGGTGAAGGAGAGGACGGTGAGGGAGAGGGGGACGGGTTAGGGTGACCGTGCGGTGCGTGTGAGTGGCGGAGCAAATCAAGGCCGACGAGGGTTTCGGTGAGAGAGAATGAAGAGAAGGAGTCGGCTGAGCAAAACGAAGAAGAAGGAGAATGAGGGTGGAAACCCTAAAAGGGGATATAAATACTCCGGGTCGGAGTTAGTTGGGCCTTTAACGGGCTTCTGCACGGCCCAAGCGCGAGAACACAGGGCCGGGTTGGCCTGGCTCGGGTCTGCCCTGTCCAACTCCCTTTTTTTTTGAAAATCTATCTTCTTTCCATTTTTTTTGAATTTCGTTTTTTTAATTATTACTATTATTATTATTTTTGCAAAAGCTCTTCAACTTCGATCCAACTTCCCACCACGACGTAACTAACAAACGACCCGATACTTTTTCAACCTCGACGTTCCAAATGATTAGATTTTTTTAAATTAAATCTTTTTATCGAAACGGTCTTCACAGTGTGGGTTCCGAAAAAGAAACCACAAACCACCAAACCAACAATAAGATTCAAAATGTTCAATAGGGCCGAGAAAACGAAGATAGACGCACCGCTCAAAAGGGGTTATTTACGATAAGGTACCCTAATGTTTCGTCCACGAACGATAAGGTACCCTAATGAATTTTTTGTCCGATAATGTACCCTAATGATTCTTCCATGAACGATTTGGTTTAATGTTGTTAAAAAACTAACAGAATTATGTAGAATGACTATTTTGCCCTTTGACATTTCAGTTGACTTTTGACTTAAGATTGAAATGACCATTATACCCTCAGTTATTATTTTTCCTTAATTTATATTTTATAATTATTTTTAATTTTCAAAAATTAGTTTTTATTTTTTTAAATCAAATTTTTATATTTAAAAATCAGTTTTTATTTTTTAATAATTAGTTTTTTATATATTAAAAAAATCAGATTTTATATTCAAAAATCAGTTTTTATTTTTTTTATTATTAAAAATAGTTTTTATTTAAAAAATTATTTATATAATAAAAAAAACCCAGATACTATTCCAGCATTGTCCCCGGCCATCTGCAACGCCGACAGACCCATCCTCCGCCGTCGTTCATCCCCGGCCACCCCCTCTCACCGTCGCCGCCACCTCCCTCTTCCACCCCACCTCCTTCGCCGCGATTTGAGGCTTCATCGTCAGATCTGAATCGCGATTCAGAGCTTCAGATCTGACGATGAAGCCTCAAATCGCGGCGAAGGAGGTGAGGTGGAGGAGGGAGGTGGCGGCGGCGGTGAGAGGGGGTGGCCAGGGATGAACGACTGGTTTTTTTTAATATAAATAAAATTAATTTTTTTAAAAATAAAAATGATTTTTGATATAAAAAACTTTTTTTAATTTTTTGTATTATTATTTTAAAAAAATTAATTTTTAAATTTATTTATTTACTTATTTATTATATTTTTATTGTATTATATAATTAAGGGTATAATGGTAATTTTGTCTATCAAATTTATAAGCTTAAAATAAGAAAGGGTAAAATCATCATTTCACACCCCACTTAACTGCACATGTCTAATTTAGAGGAATATTCTGTTAGTTTTTAACGGAATATGCCAATTTTAAACCAAATCGTTCGTGGACGAATCATTAGGGTACCTTATCGGACAAAAAATTCATTAGGGTACCTTATCGTTCGTGGACGAAACATTAGGGTACCTTATCGTAAATAACCCGCTCAAAAGGGGAGAAACATCTCGTGAAGAAGATCGAACTAGTGACAAAAAGACAATGTTCTTGGATCGTAACCAGGCTCCGATACCATGCTAATTTCTATTTAAAACGGCTACTTATATCGGGTCGGGCTTACACAACTAAAAGGTCAACCTTATTAGTTGGGTGTGACCCTAGCCTTTATAAGTAGCATTTTATCCTTATATTTTCTCGATGTGGGTTTATACTTCAACACCCCCCCTCACGTGTAGGACTGGACATCTACACGTGGACCATAGCAGGACTGGACATTTGCATATGGGCCGGAGACCATAGGGTGGAGGCGACAAACAGACCGTGGGCCGAACCAGGCTATGATACCATGAAGAAGATCGAACTAGTGACAAAAGGACAATTATATTCGATGATTATTGAAGATGGGGTACAAGATATATATACTGTACAGGTACAAGCTATGTAATAAAAGAATATAGTCAACTGGTGAATGCATAAGGAAATGAGGAGGTGATGGAGGGATATGTCGAGATGATCATGGGGATGATGGTGTCTGTCAATATCTCGAACAAAGAGAAGGGAGGAAAAGCTCAAGCATGCATGTTGAAAAAGAGCAACAACCGATGACACCATCCAACAACAAGAAGATGGAGCTTTCTCTTCCGCTTGAATCAACGTAAGCGCCTCTACTAAATTCTCCGTAGGATGATAGTTGGATCAGGGACAAGAGCTCCATGGAAGATCCTGATGTTCCTAGCTATCCAAAGGAACCATAAATCCAAAAGATTGAGGCGGGACCAAGATTTGCACAGTCGGCGTACCCCACATGTAGAAGACCACGAAGAAATGAATAAAGTAAGAGATGAATAGAGAGCTGAGGAAATTCCCCACCACTGGACAACCAATGACCAAACTTGACAAGCTCAACCATAAATAATGAGAAGGTGAGAGGTGTCATCAATGTGTCTGTCACATAGAGGATACAACCATAAGCCCACTAGGATAGAGAAACCTCTCACCTAATTGCGGTTTGCAAGAACATATCCCGATCTCTAGGTGAGAAAACCAATAGCAATGACTCACCGCAACCCGAAGGTAGCTTAATGTTTATTTAAGATTAAGAAACAGACAACTTCATTATCTTTTTTTAACGGACAACATCATTATCCATTTAATGTTGTTTCTAATATCCATCGAAATTAGTTTATACCACATCGTATCTATTTCATCAATGAATGCATATAATAAAAACCTCTTCTGAGGTGGAAAAAGGTTATAGTGTTACAACGATCAGCCACCAACCAGGAACAAAAATCCTTAAGGAGGAGAGAATTACACAAGAAAAAGCAAACAAATATGAAATAAAGACTACAAAGTTGAAACCAATCAAAACAGGAAAAGTCTGTGTTATAGAGATGGGTGAAACCACTGTTAAAGATGTGCAGCAACCTCTGAAAGTATACAGCAAAGAGAACATAACACCAAAATAAGCATTGATACCTTATACAGAGAAGAAGGTTCCCATAGGGGTGTGAAATTAAATAACAAAACAAACCTTCTTCTTTTTAAGCTTAACACATAAAGTAGGAGAAGCAGACTAATCAAAGTAGGAGAAGCATACCAATTGTGAGAAATGAGTCCATTCCCAATTATAAGATTGATGCAGGATTTTTGAGAAGATAGTAGATGAAATTTCAACTGTATAATGGAAGATGAAGGAGTTTCTGGCCAACCATAACCGCCAGCAAACAATTTTCATGATATTACCCCATCTTCTATGAAACTTTCAAGTCATTAAATGTACCCAAGAGCTCATCATGCTCAGAACTTTACCTGGAATTGCCCACTGCAATCCCCACCAAGACATGATCAAATTCGAGACATCCTAGGCTCTTGAGCAATGAAGAAGAATGTGTCCTAACACCTCAAATTGAGCTTGACGGGACCCAATGGCAAAGTAAAGTACTACCCAACTAAATCCCGAACCTACACGGTGTCCTGACACCTCAAATTTTGAGTAACTTAAAATTATATGATAAAATATCATTTAATAATTTGTAATTGGATTTACAGCTACTATAATAAATGATGCAATAGTTGTTTTTATTCTTTTCTTTATCAGCGAAAACGAATTTTAAATTAACCTCTTTTGAGCAAGAAAAGATTATACAATTGACAGTCTAGCTACAGACTACAGAATGAGACAATAGTACAAAAGCCCTTAACAAGAGAAGGTAAACAACACACCACTTGTTTTCTCTCTCTGCTTCAACAGAAACAAAAAAAAACCCTAAGTTTCAACTCAACCCACCGGCGGCTATAATGGCTTTGGCCATGGCTGCCGGCGGTCCCCTTTTTGCTTTCATTTTCGCACAACAATGGAGCTTGACTCCCTCCTTTTGTCTCTCTAGCGCAGCAATAGATCTTGGGAGTTGGAGACTTATGCTCGCCGCTGCATCGTCGCCGGTGTACTGTGCACCCCCAGCATCGCCGGCGACGGTCAGTTCTTGCTGGCTGGAGTTCGTCTCGCAGCAGAGGTCCGGTCATCCGCCTCCGCCGTCGCTAGCCCCCTTTCGTCGCCACCCACCAACCACCTCTTGCTGGATCCGCTCCCCCCGACCCTTTTCCGACCAGATCTGGCCCTCGTTCGGCCAGATCTGCCCCACCACTCCAGCCCCACGTCCTCACGCCCCGGTCCCCTCCCGATCTTTTCCCTCGGTGGCAACGACGGCCAGCATCCCGGTCCCCCATTCGGCTTCAACTCCCGACAAAGACGACCCAAGCTCCTCCGGTCATGCCCCTCAGCCATCTTCTATGGCCAGACGGACAGATCTACACCCACGTTACATCGGAACACCGCAGTCCGAGCTATGCTCCTGCTTATCTTCGTGTTTACCCGGTCAAATCATTGCACCAGCCCCAAGCGGAACAGATCTGCACTCGTCGACGCCGCCCCCTCGCACCGACCCCATTGTTAGTCATCGGAGGCCGGCCGCGAATAGCTCACACTCGTCTTTGTTGTTTATGTTTGCTTGTTTTTTGTTCCCTCTGTCGGAATCTCGGATCTCCGGCAGGTGTGGTTGCTGCCTCTGATGGCGTGTCCGGTCGAGTTTTTCTATCGACAAATCTTTTTGGAGAGTCGATAAGAAAACCCGACCTGGTAGTTGTAGTTTATCTAGGCGCTGTGTCGCCCTTTTCGAGAGCTATTCATCTCATTTGTCGTCCCTCGGGTTCCCGAGAACGATTAGTGGATGCAACGCTTATGTTGTTCGATTTGTTTGTTCTCTATGTAAGGTTTATTAATTATTAATGAATCTTATTTTTCAAAAAAAAAAACAAGAGAAGGAGTTCAGACTTTCTAAACCAAAGCTAGTAGTACCATAAGATATAGTGTTCTTCAAATGAAATTTGAATCAGTCAAAAGAGAGCATTGTGAATTCTTCCAAGGGAAAACCCCGAATCCTAACTGTGTTGGAAATGTGTTTTTCATATCCTAACTGAGCGTCACCTTTTGTTACATGTCCTATACCAAAGATGTTTTTTTTACAAAACATGAAAAATGACACCAAAAAAGTGGTATAACGTTCGCATTCGATGTGTTTTCCTCTTAATTTTTGTATAATTTGCGTTTATCAATGCACTACAAGAGGTAGGTGGTATAAATTTACCAAAAAACACTTTTTTGTGTCATTTTTCATGTTTTGTCAAAAAAAACCCCACCTTTTGTATAGGACATGTGAGAAAAGGTAACTCACAGTTAGGACGTGAAAAACACCTTTCCAACACAGTTAGGATCCGGCGTTTTCCCTTCTTCCAAAGCCTCAAAAGCCTTCATGTTAGTTGTGACTTAACAGGAGATCATGTTGCATCAGATGATTTGTAGTTGTTCTTTGCAATAGTTATGCTCGAGTTCTCCATTGTAGTTTATGTTCTCTCCAATGTAGCTTGTGGGGAGCAATAAGGTTTGAAGTAAGCCCTTTTATTTTTGATTACTGCATTTGATTGTTCGGTTATGATTTTTTGGTTGATGCAATTGTTTGATTTGTGCTTAGTGAGATCCAAACTGTGAGTTGATGTAGAGTATGTGGACTTAGTTTCTTGCGGTCCAAGAAATACCTCTATATGAGTGTTGAACTTGTCTGAACTTCGCGGAGATTGTGAAATCTGTGTAACCAAGAGACATGCACAAAACATAACAGAAGAAAAGAAGCACTCTCACCTAAAGCTCAAAGAGAGCCTACCGACAGACAAAAGGAAAAGAGAAAACAAGAGGAGAGGAAGAACCACCCACATACCAAGAAGAGAGATTAGAAAAAGGGAAACAAAGCAACCTTACCAATTCTCACCAACACTCCCCAAACCCATCCCAAAATCCCACCCCAAGTGAGCTTATTTTTTGACAACCAACCAAGGTTTGGAGATCTAATCTTGTAGGCTAAAGTGATAGTTTTGATCAAAGGATGCCCATTCCCAGTTGTAGGTTTTGTGTAATACTTTTGAAAAGATCTCAGATGCTGATTCTTGTTGTCCTCTGAAGATGAAAGCATTCCTTGATAGCCATAATCGTCATACCATTGACTGAAGGATATTACACCAGCTCCTTCTGAAATTTGCAGGAACTAGAGCCCTCCAAGAGTTAAAGATTGTTCTTATGTCTGCAAGACAAACCCAAGCAATCCCCCATCAGGATAGTATTGAAATCCTGGCTTCCCAAGATTTTCTACGATGGATAAGTATGTGTGCTCCATCTTCAAAATCCCAAGAACATTATGGACAAATAAGTTCCTAAAAGGATAAGTCCATTCTCCTTGTCTCAAGGAAACATTTGGATGGTATGACTTCAAGGCAAACCAACCAACAGAAGGTTGAAATCTTTGAGGGAACCCCTGATAGCCATAAAGTTTTGTTCAAATCAGATCTGAGATTCCTTGTAAATGATACGATAGTTGGATGCAGAACCATTGATGATGCCCTAATTAAGCTATCAAATGGAACATTATATTCTCATTGAGATCTCATGGGAGTTAAGCTAAACTAAAGTAATAACTTGAATCAAATTGTAAAAAAAGAAAAACTTTGAAACTTTAAATCATGTTAAAACGTTTCCTTAAAGAACTTTTAAAAACTTAACCCAAACAAATCATTAGATAAAAACAAGTAAAAGAAAAGGTGACAGCAAAAACAATCCCTAGACGCGTCTGAAAATGATTGGTATCCGTAGACTAGATTGTCAGGCAAACATTATTCTAATACACAATTAGAGTATAATGTGTTAAGTTAAGTGTGGTATATGAATATACAACTCCACATTCAAAGCATCTAAATTTAAAATTAATTAAAGCATCTAAATTTAAAATTAATTAAGGCTCCAATGCAGAAGTCTTTTTGTAAATGGATTTTTACATATAAAACAAAACAATTAATCAATTTTTTAAGGGTATCTTTCCAAACCTGAACTCCACTACATTACCATCTTTTTTCTACTCACTAACTATATAATAAAAAGCTACTCGGTTCATTGGGTCTAGTCAGATTCTCACCATTGCCAACCTGGGATTCTTTTCATGCTCCTCTCATATTCATATGAATACATAATTATATGATTAATTATTTAGAAGGAGCAGTTCAAATTTGTAGCCATTAGGCTAATTTGATTTTTATTCTCCACACACAGTAGAAGTTGACAGAGAAGCTTCTGCTTCTGGTTAATCCATGAGAGAGTTACAGGGAGCTCCAGAGGATGTGCCAGAAATCATGCCTGTGGTTGAATACACAGATATATATAAAAACCCAATAAGTCCTAATCATTAGAATTAGACTTTTAATTAAGCGAGCTAAAGAGAGAGCCACCCACAAACAACTACAGCTGGTCACAACAGCACAAAGCAAGGATCAAATCCACTACAAGACTAATTGACATGACCCATGGACTAATTATATTCAAGATTCATAAAGTTCTTGTCCAATTCCCACTAATCTTGTTTTTGTATCATTGAAAGTGAAAGCAGTGAGAAAAAGAAATCGTGATGAATCAGAAAGCTCTTCTTCTTGGAGTAATTAATTAGAATTAATTATATCTTACACGACTTTGCACTAGAAAGAGGACAGAACTTGTTCTAAAGAATTTACAGCATAGACCTTCAGAACAGAGAAAAAAAAATCAGAAGATACAACAATGGAAAAGTAAAGAAAAGAGTGGTAAAGTGATAAAAGGGTTCTCTTCACTATAGCAAAAGAAATTGCTTGGTAGTTCCATGTGCTGCTCCCAATTGAGTCTCTTGTATATACAAATACAAACACATCACAGCCTGTCTCAACCTCTCTGAGCTTTGAATAACTCAGAGCACATGATAGGCTGATTCTGATTTAGAGCTCCATTTTTGTTGAAGATGGCTCTTGGGTTGAGCCTGCATTTGAAGAGACAATCTAAAGTTAGGATCTTGTATAGAAATAAAGATGGGACCATTTCTGTAATTGATGATCTTGTTGTTGTTGTTACCATGGACATTCTGGGCAAAACCCATCTGCACTATGGATTGAAGGTCGTCTTCACAGAATGTCTGGTACTGAAACATTGGAAGAAGACAAGATGGGTCAGGCTATTTAATAGAGGAGGGACAATAACATACTATGATAATGATAATACTATGTAGTTTTTAGTATTATTATTATTTTTTACCTGGGGAGCTCCATCACCAAAACCATCAAGTTGAGGTAATTGCAGGCCAAGGTTTCTGCATAATGCAGAATCTAAAGGGTCAACTGAAGATTGGTTTGGTGTCCCATTTATAGCTTCATTTTGCTGCCCGAAAAGGGCCGAGGAATCTAATGGGAATATGGGATGTGGCATTGAGGTGTTGTTGGATTGAAATATCTGAACCAAACAAGGATAAAAATCAAGTTACAATCAGCACAAAGTAAGGTGACATTCATGTTTTGAGCTCAGACTTACATCTTTAGAGACTAGAGAATCCATGTTGGTGTTGACAGAAGCCAGTTTCATTGAAAGAAACTGCAAGATCATTGAATCAGTCAGTCAACATTTGGTGATTCAATTCCACAATCAAAACCTTTGATGGGTATGTGATTTTCACCTCAACTTGTCGTTGCAGTGACTGAACATAGTTGATGATTTCATCAAGCATGAGTGCTTTTCCGGTGACCTTGTTGCACCCCGGCACGAGATCTTGGAGAAGCTTCATTCGCTCGCTGATCTTCTCCCTCCTGACCTGTCGCAGAGAAAGGTTCAGAACAGTTAATCTCGAGCTCCGAAACCGATCAACAAGACGGACCCTTGATTCTTACCCTCTCAGCAAGGCTGTGACTGTCAGTGGCTTGTCCTCTTCTCGCTCTGACATGGATGTAATCTTTTGGAGCCTCGGGTGGTTTCTGGTTGCTCTGTTTTTTCTCGTCCTCCTCTGCTTTCGCAGACCCATTTTCTTCTGCTAGCTTGCATCTCTTGGCATCAGCTTCAGTGCCCTGAAGTTTCCAGTTTTAGCAATGGATAAAGATTTACAGTTACTGAACCGAATCAATTGTTTTCGTAAGATACCTTGGGTTGTTGGGTGGGTGATGATTCCTTGCCTTTTGCCTTGGAAACCGAGACCGCTTTTCTTTTTCTGGAATTGGGTACGTTGGGAGGTCTGAGACCGTTTTCGTTTTCCCCAATTGGGTTTTGTTCTGAAACTGTCGATTCCTCCTGGGAATTGCCCAATTGATCGGCCGAGTTCTGATGATGACCACCCAATTGGGGATTCGCCAGAGCCTTGAGGGAGGGGCTGCTACACACCCTCGAGAGCTTTCCGTTTCCGAGCAATGGGTTAGATCTGAATTGACCCAAATTCGATTGGGTCGTGTTGGTTCTTCCATTGAAGCTCCTGCTTCCGAAGCAAGAGAACCTCGCCGCCCTCTCTGCGAATCCCGGGTCGGCCGAGAACTCCTCGACGGTAGAATCCAACGGTCCCGATTTCCCCAAATCGGGCAGAGTCGACTTCGGGGGCGAGCTCCCATTTCCGTAAGAGAAAAGGCGCCGGGAATGTGGGGAGATCTCGCCGGAATTTCCGATGCTGCCCAGCTTCCCAATCAGTTCCCTGATGGCGAAGCCGTCGTTTGAGACGTTGGAGTTGGAGGCCGCCGGCGAGGAGACGATGGAGCTGAGGGCCGAGCTGAAATCGAAGTGGGTCTGGTGAGATTGGTCCATGGCGGATCTCTCCCAAGCGGAGGAACGGAGTAGGGAGTCAGGGGAGTGGTCGGCGGCGGAGAGGGAATGCCAGGCGGAGGGGACCGGCGAAGACGAGGTGGACTCGAAGTGCGTAGGGGCGGCGGAATTCAAGAGGAAATCATTGTCCATGATGATGGCGGTGATGAGTGAATTGGTGTGTAGATTGAGAAACAGAGGAAAACAGGGGAATGAGAAGAAAGAAGAATGGTGAAGTTAAGGGGTGAATGTGAATGTGAATATGATTGCAGTTGGTATTGGGAGGGAAGAGGGGTTTCACTATTTGGGGATGTCTTGTGTTTGGTGGAAAGGAAAAGAAAAGAAAAGGAGGAGCAAGGAGAAGAGGAAGTGTTCATCATGGGGATGCCATGAGTTAAATACAAGGAAAACTAATTATTTAACAAAATCATTGATATAAAGTTTTGTTTGACCTTTTTTAAAAAATATTAAGGAAATGGTGGGATAATTTTGTGACTACTTTTTCTTACTTTGCCACCGGAAAAAACGGAGAGAGAGAGAGATGGGTTGTGCCGGGCCTTGGACGTAAAAGCGCGTAATATTTTAATCCATGGCCTTTTTTCTCTGTTTTTTTAACCCTCAAACATAACAACTAACAAGGAGATAGATTAATAATGTTTATTATGAGTAAATACTTCTTTTTTAAACTATAAACATAATCAATTGACTAGTAAAAAAAATGGGGCGGCTAGGGTTGCGATTCCGCCGCCGTCTCCCATTGATTCTCTTTGATTGATCAGTGATGGAGTGGTACTGTGCTATGATCTTGCAGGTGTGGGGCTTGAGTGGTGAATGTGCACAGGTGGGGAGCATTGAGGTGGAGCAGGTGCAAAGGTGGTTGCTGCTGGGTTTGATCGACAACGAGAGCAGTGGAGGATGGGGATTCTGTCACCTTCGAATCGGCGTGCGTGACGGCTTGAGCACGGCGGGGGAAGCGACGATGGTGGGGCCTCTTCCTCTTGTGGACGTCGACGATGTCAGGGTAAGTCGTTGGAGACTTTCTCTTGGTTCTCGATTGTTTAGGGTCAGATTTTTCTCGATCGATAGCGGGTCTCGTACTCCAGAAGCGATTAGAGGACATCTGTGCTGCCCCACGCTCAATCGGTGGATTGGTGTGGTAGGCTGGATCGCTGACGGTGGGTACAGTCTAGGGGTGGCGCTCACGGCGTGGGAGCAGGAGGCACGTGAACCGTGGCCATCGCCGGTGATGGCGCCGTTGGTGGTGTGTGCGCTAACTGAGGCCGGAGGACGGGTGGAGACGAAGGCGGCGCTGCCGGGAATGGAAGCACGGGAGGCTAGGGTTCCGAGAGACTTATCTTGGGCCGAGATGGGTGGATCGGGACCCAGTTGGGTCGGGTCTGGACAGGGCCGAGTCGCAGGCAACCTGGGTTGCGGATCGGCCAGGGGTAGGGTCCCGGGTCGGGTTTCAGGGCGAATTCGGGGACCGGGAAATGGAGGAACACCAAAAAAGGCGAGGGGCGGAATGCTCCCTCGCCTAGATCAATGAGTCCTTCGTGGTCCAGTGGGGGGTTTGCCGGTAATACCGCCTCACTGGACGTATGGTGGCATCGATTCCACCAAATACCGGCGCGACATTCTTCAATCAGATCAGGAACCAGCAATTATACGTTTTTAAAGGCCCTCATTATCATCCGAGGGGGGACGACGTCTGTTGATTTCTCGGGAGAATGCAAAGTCCATCTGAGCCATTTCAGTTCCTGGTTACAGGACTGTCCAGGACGTCACTCTAAGGATTCAGTACTCTACTGGAGCGCACCTCAGAGTCGATTTATGTCCAATCGGAATGTTCCCCTAAACGTGGCTGGCTCGCCTCGTCCCAGTTGGAAGAAGCATGCTGTATCGGTGTCACCAAACGCTACCGCAGATATTCCCTTCATCCGCAACCAATCACTAGAGCCGAATTTATTGCTTTTCGTTTCAATTCTGTTTATTAGTTGGTTTTGCTTATGTAGGTGGAGTACGGTTGAGTGCCCACCAACCTATCTTATTATGATCTAATACAATTGCAATGGTTATTCTCAAAAAAAAAAATTGACTAATAAAAATAAAAATTTAGAGGTCCTGAGCAAAAACGAATCAATTAAAGAATACTGAAATAAAACTTATCATAAACATAAGGAACTGAAAAGTCCGAACATCGTGGGACTGAAAGAAAAGTAAAAAACAATGATTAGTTACTGAAATGTTTCAAAGTGGATGTCAGGAGAGGGATACTGTGATATATGCCGAAGCAACCAGTACAACTACTTTAAACGATGAGGTAGAGCAGAGTATGTCCATTTTGCAAAAGAATGGCGCCAAGGTAGAGTAAGTACTCATGCGAGGACCCACCGTGTGTCGTCCTCTCTTGATTGATAGTTTAAGGCTCCAAGAACGCGAGAGTACTGGCTCTTGAGATGGTAAAGGGCACCGTAAAGAAGAGTCGTCGTCTCCCCCGGCCTAGACCAGTTCACCCCAGGGGATGAGGGTCCATTCCTACAGTTCACTGGGGTGCCTGGGCGTGTATGCGACCCACCAACACACCTCACATGATCTCTCATCGTTGAAGTACTAACGTTGTCGCCTTAATAGTGGACACGATCTCCACCTAGACCAACATCTGGGTAACTGCCACAGTCGGCCTCTCTGTTGAACAGACCGGATCTCTTTCTGTGGAGATATCCCTTGTCCTCCCCACTTGTCAACCGTTGCTGGACCACCGTCACCATAACCAAAGCTGCAAACCCTATTATGAAATAGAAAGGACAAACACGTGCTTACCTTGCTTGTTGCAATACAATGAACACCAGATCACACCTAAAACAATTGGAGGACGTCAAGCTTTCTCGGCTGACAACTAACTAGGTCTCAACTCTAACCGCCACACTCTTCTTTTTTTGAAGATAAAGTAGTAATTCCAATACTATTTATAATCAAAACCAAATTATTATAAATGATATTATGAAGAAAAAAAATACTAGTTATTAGAGCATGCACAATGGAGTGTTACTGTAGAAGCGTGGTAGAAATCATTTTTAGTCTCCTATCACTATCTCTTTTAGTGACAATTACTAGCTCATGGTAGTTTCAAGAGCAAATTAGCATTTTCTCTCTTCAATTCTCAAACAACCTTTTCTTATTATCCCTCTTACATTGTTATAGGATTTAACCACTAGCTACACTCGTTCTTCTCATCCCTTATTATTATATTATTTTCTCTCTCCTCAAAATCCCTACCTATTACATTACTGCAACGTCCCATTAAAGAAGTTTTTAGAGCATCTCTAATGGTTTGACATGACTAGTGTCAATGAGCCATATTAGGAGGTGCTTTTTGGCATTCTCTCTCTTATCTGACATGAATTCCTGACATGGTTTTTCCAATGGTTTGACATGACTAGTGTCAGGGGTCATGGTAGCACACTTTCAATAATTAAAAAAGCACCTCAAATATTTTTAATACTTTGATTTGAAGCCAAATACAAAACGTATAACTACTATTTTTATTTAAAGCCACATATAAAATACAATAAAATTGACAATTAATATTTAATTGTGGCCGCCATCTCCATATCTAGCTCAAATGTGTCCGATGAGATCAGCGTGGAGTTGGTGATGAACTTCCCGATCCCGAATCCTTGTTCTATGGCCCATGATAGTATCCCAGGTCACCGCTGGTGGTGGTCCTCTACGGACGTTTGTGTCCGGGACACCAGGATCTGCAAACGGATCAGTGGACCACGACCTTCGTTCATCCTCAACGAGCATGTTGTGGAGGATAACACAAGCAGTCATGATCACTAAGAGTGCGCTCCTATCCCACATTCGGCTCGGGCGAGTGACGATGTGAAACCGGGGCCTGTAGAACTCCAAACGCTCGTTCGTTATTCTTCCTACACGCCTCTTGGTATCTAGCAAAGCACCTTTGCTTCGGCATTTGTGGAGCAGGTACTGACTTCACAAATGTTGCCCAAGCAGGATAAATTCCATCTGTCAAGTAATACGGGGTTTCATATTCTCTACTGTTGACCTTGAACTTCACATCTAGAGCGAAGCCTCGAACTGCCTGGGAGAACAAGGTAGACCTATTAAGCACGTTGATGTCGTTGTTGGAGACCGATGTCCCAAAAAAAGAGTGCCAAATCCAAAGGTCTTGGGATGCAACAACTTCTAGCATGATAGTGGGGACGTTCTCGTGGTCCCTACTTGAGAACTGTGCAGACCATGCCACATGTCAGTTCTTACAATCCCAGTGCATACAGTCCAGACTCCCTATCATCCCCGGAAAGTCGCGCTCTTCGTTGATTCGCAACAAACGTCTTGTATCTTCCACGGTCGGGCATCGTAGATATGTCTGCCCAAGAAAAAAATCTTCAGGCTTTCCAACGAAGTGCTCTCCGCCATTCGCAAATACTCGTCGCAGGCATCCGCGGGACCTTGATAACAGAGCTAACGAAGTGCTACCGTGCACTTCTGGTGTGGAATGAAAGAGGCCCTCCCCGTAGCATCATTTCCGTTACGGAAGTAGGCGTACCGGTCACTCAAACCATTCATGATCCGTATGAACATTTCCCTCGACATCCGGAACCGTCGCTGAAAATGTTGGTCGCTATACACCGATCTAGGTGCGAAGTAGTCACGGACCAACCCTTCGTGTGCATCTTCTCAATTGCGCTCAATCACTCTCCGCTTTGGTCGCGGCGCCGACCCTGAGCCCTTGGTCTCATCATCATGTCGAGCTCTTGGCATTATCCCTGACTCACTTGATCACGAATTGTTTTTACCGTTGTCGCAGCAAGCCTACTCATCGCTTCATCTATTTGTTTAGGAGTCATTTGCTTAATTTCCTCTACCGTTGGAAAAATCTCCATCGAAAAAAATATACAACTAGGAAAAAAACGAGAGAATTTGGAGGGGAATGGAGGAAAGGGAGCTTGAAATAAGTGAGGGAGTGAATTTTTGCTTGGGGGTGAATCTGAATTTATAAAAAAAGTGTAGGTTTTTTTTAAATCGGCCCCGACACGTGTCGGCTTCCCACTAGGTCGTCGACTAGCCGTTGAGGCTAACCCGACGCGACGCGTCGTTGCAAGATTCTGCAACGACACCTTGACACGCCCCTTTGACACGACCAGCTGTGCCAGCGAGTCGTGACAGCGCCTGCAACGACCCGACTAGCGCGACCGCTGAAGGTGCTCTTAGAGTTTGACGAACTTTAATTACAGGCTTACAGTTAGTTAATTAAATTCACTTTGAATTTTGATAATCTATCTTTATATTACACTGATAACACGACAAAATATTTTTACAAATCATCCAAAATTTTATTAAAAAATGTCAGATAATACACACATTCTTACGTAACTATATTTAAGTTTTAACAAATAATCACACTCATAACTTTTTTAGAATCACAATTTACCTTAGCAATATGAAAGTCCATTAATTTAAAAATTATTTTGATATGAAATGTCGAAAGTATCCTTGTTTCGGTGTCTTGCATGAATTATCTGGTGGTGGTTCCGATTGATGGTGATCGGTTTTAATGGTTTCGATTTTTTCCCTCCCCTATTAATAATGGAACTTTTAGTATCATAATAAGTCAATAACCGACAGAATTTGACAATAATGAGATAAATTGAGACTTCAACCAAATTTGTAATGAGAGATAAAATATTTAATCGATAAAATTGTACATAACACGCATATGATCAGCTCAGTTATCAGATATATTTGTCCTTATACTAAAATTATTACGAGGAGTTTGTATCATGATCGTGATGTGAATATAAATAAAAGAAGTATTGTATTGAGATTTTGGTGGTAGCTAGATTATATGGATTCTCCTCCACCTTCCAAAGATATGAAGAAAGATGGATTTTCTTTTAGTTGAGTCTCCTCCAAAAGATATCAAATCTTTGTTTGTTTTTTTGTTAAAGAAGATTTGAAGTGGGTCTTAATCAAGGATCTTGAAGACACTAATCATTGCACCATGTAGGAGATTAAGAGTTTGGATTTATTAATAGAATCATAAACTTGATACGTTGAAAACTATCGGTTTGGAATGTGGCATTCATTGGAGTTCATCATGGTTTGTAAAAAGTTACACATTAGACAATAGACATTCTGAAAAAACATATCAACGACGTATTTTCACTGTTGTGTTAAATAGGTTTTTTAGAATTACTTTGAAAGGTGTTCTTAATGTTGCTTCATACTAATTGTTTTGGTTCGTAGAACCTAGAACCATCTGCAACCTTACTCTAATCAGCAGATCTCATTCCAATATACGCTATTTCAAAAATTTGTATGATGTTGTATCATTGAGAAATGTTGATAGGCCCCAACTTAAATTTTAACTGATGAAAATGAAATAATCAGGGAGGATGATAATTTTCAACCAACTAGTAAACTTCTCAATCTTAAGAGGATCTGATCATCCATTAAAAAGTTTTTCTTCCGAATATAATCATTTATAAAAGGAAAAAGGGAAAATGACACATAACCACCGCTAACTATTACGTTTTTTCGCATCACCCCCCTAACTATTTTTTGTGACATTTAAACCCTCTAACTTTACTTTTTTTTCACTTTAGTCTAACGTTGTTAACTTTTCATCCAATTAGTGTCAAAAGCCGAAAATACCCTCCACTTATTATCAAATTTTCAAATTGATACCATTGGTTTAGCAAGACCTAAAAACTCTTAAATGTCTACATTAATCCCTTCTCCTTATATCTCAACTCTATATTGGTCCTCTTTGCGATGTGATTTTCATACATTCATCTTGAAAAGCTTACACTAATTTGATTCTCTAATAATAGTATATTAGTTTCAGACAGTTTTGAATATCATTCTTAGTTAAAACCATTCACACTTGGTATTCTATCTTTTGATGAGTTTTTTTTTTCTAATCTGAATTGAGTCGAGATAAATCATTTCGAGGAGACAACTCGAAAAGGAAGCAGGATCCTTGTGCACGATAAGGACTTGATACTTGTCTGATAATTCAATTTTCTAGCTTTCGGTCACTTTAAATTTCTGAAAAGCTACAAAATTGCTGCACTCCATTGAAGATTAACTCTAAGACAGCACTAACATATCACTTCCAATTTCTGAAAAGTTACATTATGCCACTTGATTGAAGATTAGTTCTTAGACAACATCAAGAAATGAATATAGAAGTAAGGCAAGAAAGCTTTTCAAGCTACATAAATCCTAAACCTGCAATCACATTTCGCCATGAAAGTTGTCATTGCTAGCAAAGAGAGAAAACAAGTGGGGAAGAAGGAGGTGAAGAGTGGGCAGCGTGGGGTTGAAATGAAATGGGAAGAATTTAGGTTAAGTTAGATATAAGTAATGGGTAGTTTAGACATTTTAGGAAAATATAACAGCATGTGATTTGCACATGATAATTTCCATATAATTTTGGATGGAAAACGAGTAAAGTGAAAAAAAAGAAGTAAAGTTAGAGGGTTTAAATGTCACAAAAAATAATTAAGGGGGGTGATGCGAAAAAACGTAATAGTTAACGGTGGTTATGTGTCATTTTCCCAAGGAAAAACTTTAAGAACAGACGGTTATCTGACTATTGAAATAAAAAACTATTTATAAACAAATTTGATTAACAAATTCATACGGTACAGTTAAGGTAATTACGCAAACTAACACTTTTCATTAGAAATGACGGGAAACGTTGAAAAAACCGAAAAAACTAACAAGTCTACAGTTAGTTTTTGAGTTAAAATAGTCATATGACAGTCAGTTCTTGGATTTTTTTTAACTATTTATGTCATTTCTAACGGAAAATATTACTTTCTAACAATTACCTTAAGTCTAATGTGTTAATTTGATCGACTAACTAGTTTATAGTTAGTTTTTGAACAATATATTCTTACAATAGTTAGTTCCTGGTGTTACCCCCATTATAAAAACAATCAATTCATAACAATTTCATTTAAATATATATGAACTAAGTGATGCATTCCAAAGTGAAGACATAATGATGCAACGATTGGAAAATCCAAAAAAATGTTAGTAGTCGAATCTGGCAAAGCCTTAGCATTTTTTGGGTCGATACGAGCCCTTGATGTTTTTCGGTCATCCAAGGTCATCTGGAGGGGTAGTTTCGTACAACTGGAGTTCGAATGTTTATTTCCTCTTTGTTTTAGGGTTTGAGATTTCCTTTATTCATATTAGAGATAACGCCGGATCCTAACTGTGTTGGAAATGTGTTTTTCACGTCCTAACTGAGGGCCACCTTTTGTTACATGTCCTATACCAAAGGTCACCTTTTGTCACATGTCCTATACAAAAGGTGATTTTTTTGACAAAACATGAAAAATGACACCAAAAAAAGTGTTTTTTTTTTGTAAATTTACACCACCTACCTCTTGTAGTGCACTGATAAACGCAAATTATACAAAAATTAAGAGGAAAAACCATCGAATGCGAACGTTATACCCCTTTTTTAGTGTCATTTTTAATGTTTTATAAATAAGAACCACCTTTGGTATATAACATGTAACAAAAGGTGACCCTCAGTTAAGACGTGAAATACACCTTTCAAACATAGTTAGGGTTTAGTTTTTTTTATTGTAATAAGACTTTGGCTTGAGATTTCCTTCTGTTAGGATTTTGGGATTTAGTTTCGCTATATAAATACATGAGGTTTTGATTGTAAAGCATATTTTGGAATTTATAAAACAAAAAGAAGTTTGAAACTCTTACTATTTCAGTGTTGTTTGGTCAGTCCGGGCCTGAACGTGGGTCAGGGAATCTGGTGGTGGAAAAGCCAGGTTTGGCTGCGCCTGGTTTGGACGGTGAGGTATCAGGCTTGGCCCGTGTGGCTGTTGTTGGATCAGCTCAAACGGCCCATGAAGTTGGGTTGGATCAGGCTTCCAGCAAATATACTGATCTGGGCCCAGATGCCCAGAAGTCGGCCAGCGATCCGAGCTTGTTTGACGTTTTTAAACGCATTGGTACTGATTTGGGTTCGACAATCGTTGTGGGTTCGGTTTCAGACCCGCAGGTTTTTCAGCCTCGGGATGGAGATCCAACTATGGAATTGGGGTTTCAATTTAGTATGTGGAAAGATATTCTATTGAGTAAAGAAAGTATTCCCGAGGAGGTTCCAAAGAAACGTGGTCGTCCAAAAAAAGGACAGCCAAAAAAGATAGTTCCTCCAACTGTTTTTTACCACAAGAGCCAAAACATCGGCTGATAAAAGGGGTCCTGCGGGAGGCTTCACTATTAATATTGCTAAACAAAGTAAAGAAGGTTTGTGGAGCTTTAGCAAGTGATTTGTGAAAAAGACTGTTGCCAACTCTCCAGGTTATAAATTCCCACAGCAGGTTGAGGTTGAGGAGGATGTCGAGGATAGCGAGATTGAGGATATTCCGGAAGTGACTCTAGGAAAATCAACTCCTATTCCGGTATCTAACCGATTTCTTTGCTTGAATCCGGATAGGAAGTAGGCAAGGAGGGCGATGCTCTGTTTAAGCTTGCTCCCTGTTCTGTATTTGTTTTAGTTTTTAGTTTTTTAGTTTTGCTTTATGCTTGTTTCGGTTTGGGGAAAAAGTCCTTTTAAGGATCGTTTTTCTTGCTTCGTTTTTCTTTCTTGTAGAACATTTGCCTAATAAAATTTCTTCGCTTATCAAAAAAAAAAACTCTTACTATCTCGTTCGGTATTCATCGTGAATCAGTGAATTTGATAAAAAAAAAACTCTCTTTCCGCTACACGCTTTACATCACTAAATTTACGAGAATTTATTAAAATTAAACTCTCAAATTTCTCTTTCGACAGTTTTCCAGATATTTGACTTTCACAATCTAAATCCAACAATACATATTAATTTATTTGAAAATAACAATTTCTACAAATCTTATTGATAATACTTTGTGAGAATGGATTAATTATGTTTTAAGAAAAAATATCTTGATATTAATGAACACGACTTTGGGTTGATTATGTGACTTGGGAGTTTTGAACTATATCCTAGAAGGTTGTGCAAACGGCTCTGGTGTTAGACTAACCGATATTTGCTTGATAAAATAAATAATTTATTATAATTAAGTCAATTAGCAACTTCTTCTACCTCGAAATGGGAGAGCTTTCCCTTCAATAATGGACGAAGTTAAATGGATAAAAACTATAAGAGAAGGTTTCATTTATTATCTCTTATTCATATTCTCTGTAGTTCCATAAGTATTTGACAATGATTACAGTCAACGTCACTGTTTGTTTGGTCCAAACGTCGAAACAGTAGTAAAAACTATGATTGTATAACTTTCTGTTTTTAGTAATAAAATTTTAAGAATGATCGAATTTCAAATACTACTGCCTCTGCTATAGTGGGAATATGCACTTCGCCAAATCCCTCGGAATATACAATGATACGAATAAAATTATTCTCATTAGTTAACTAGAAAGGTTTTCTATGTTAATGTGTGTGCACATAAAAGAAGTCTAAGAGGGTAGTCAATCTTAGATTCTCTATGGATGTTTTTTCAATCTCTTGTAGCCTCATGCTCATATTCCTCGTGGTGACATCCAAAGCCATCTGGTTAGGTTATGACTTCTTCTTTTATCGTTGTATGTTACGTTGTGATTATCAAATGATTTTGGGATTGGGGGCCGGAATGATAAGATGACGTACTGTTCTACGACACCCCAAGTCGGGTTATCTCGGCGATTCAAGACGACATGCCGTTTGATCCTTCCCATGTGAAGCATTCCAAGCTGATCCGTTTGACATGATCTATCACGAGGCATTAAAAATGTCAATTATATAGTTCGGTAGGCGACTTTGATTGTGGATTGATTTACTGTTTTCTGAGTTTCATGTTTGTTTCAACTTTTTGTACACTCTAGGTTTTCTAAGATGGAAATTAGGCTCTTTCCACGGGACCAAGAGCTCTGAGATCCCTACGGTGGTCTCGGATTTATTCTACTACCCAGGGTCTTTGACCTTTTTTGTAATGATTGATCGGCATTAGTAATAAAGCACCTATGTCTTTACGTTTCAAAAAAAATGTTAATGTGTAATAATAGTTCACAAGTTACAAAGTATTATCTGTATTCTACAGTACCACTAGTTCGTAATTATGTGTTTCTTTTGAAACGTGACATTTATACTGGAAGGCGGTGACAAAACACTCAATACATACTTATTGATATAATGTTATGGACTTCAGTTATAGTATGGGACCCCATAGTAAAATAAGTGTATCGACTCTCTGAACCCGTATATAGTATCTACTTTCCAACATAGATTTAAGACGACCATTACAATTGAAATTTTTTATATAGAATACGTGTGTCTATCAACTAGAATATGCTTATATTGCAGCTTGGACCTATAAAAATACCCATTGACAAGAAAAGTGGGGGTCGTCTCGAGTGCCCGGTGGTAGTCTGTATTCTCTGGAACAAAAAGGGATGTCACCCCGCCCCCCACGTGGAGGGTGACCAGGGGATCTTGGTTGATGATGTTGTAAGGAAGTCTTCCAGCTCTTTGTCCTACACTCGCCCTGAGTCTCATGTCTTATGTCGAGGTTGCTTCACAGACTTCACTTGGGTAATCACACTCTCGGAGTCTCCCACAAAGGCGTAATGGTACCTCGTGTCATCCATTGGCACGACAGAAACCCCATCATCCATATCCATGGAGATTAGCCCCATCTACTCTTGGAGATTAGCCCCATCCTTATCCAATCACACTCTCGGATTCGTCCATCACGCATCCTTCACCTGTGTTGGCATCAACGATGGAAGGGGACCAAGAAGTGACAGCGGTGGATGAATGTGGGAGGGTTCAGAAGGAGGTAAAGATGGGGGGACGATCGAGACCAAGGAGGGGAAGAGGGAAGATAGGGGAGAGGGGAGAGGTTGCTCCATCGGTGATGGCGAAAAACAAGAGCCTATGTTTTGGTTTATCCACGATTATGTTTTTTTTAACATAAAGTGAAATAGCTATTATTAATCAGAGCAAAAAATACAAAAGAGTGCATCAGATAAGGGGCTACATGACCAAATTAGGACATGGGATGAACGAGTCTCCCTAGCAAGCTAATGAGAGGCCTTTTTCGCTGTCTGTTTAACAAAAACGAACTTGAGTGACTAGAGCTCAAATATCTTGTGTGAGTGCACCTAGCGGGGATATGAAGGGTGCCCCTGAGTTGACCATGTTAACCACCACTTAGGCGTTCAAACGAACAATCATTACAGTCCATTAGTGGACCCTATCAAATTCCAATAATGTGGCAATTGATTGGGCTTCTATCATGGATGGTTCATATACCCCCGATATGACTCTGTATCCAACTACCAAAATCGAGCCTAAGGAGGACTTTGCGATGAAACCCCATGCAGATTGGTCTGTGTCTGAAAACGTTTCCCATCTACGTTGATAACCGTCCACCCTAGTTGCGGTATGATGAATTTGTCAAGGTGAACGATACTGCGCAAGGGGGTACATGGGAGCTTACTTGCTTGAGCTTGATTCCAAACTGCAATATGGGCATCCACAATCGAACGAAGTCCTAACGCAACCGGGCAACCATCTTGCCATATCTTTGCATTGCGAGACTTCCAGATCTCACATAGCTAGCAGAGGATGCATGTCTTATATTCTAGGGACACCCTCGAGGTGATAAAGTCCCATCCTTCCTTGAAGGTCATGTGATAAGGCATATCAACACCACCCTAAAAAAGATACCAGTAGCATTTCGTGAAACCATAGTGGAAGAGTAGGCGTTTAGTCATTTTAGTGTGTTGGGAACATATAGGGCGTGTGAATGAGATAGAGACATACCGACTCCGGAGATCGTCTACGACCTGAATAAATCCTGTGAGGGCCCACCATAAAAAGATGGGGAGACGGGGTTGGGCAGGGATTTGCCAAATGTCCAAGCTGGTTGGGGAGAGCTCGTATCCTCCCGAGGGAACCCTATTCTTGTTGAGATACCTATATCCCTCTTTGGTGGAATAGACTCGCTTTGGATCCGAGAACCAATACCTTGCGTCTGAGACCCGGGTGGTAGATAAAGGAATAGTGAGGGTATCGTCACTGTCCTCTGGGGGGAGGGGAGTTGGTCAATCAGATGGACATCACATTCTCTAGTTCCAGGTATTAGTAACCCGGCCACCGAATGGTTGATGAGGTTAGGAGAGGCGGTACATATGGTAGGGCTCGTCCCTATAAGCCACATGTAAGCAAGAATCATAAGATCCCATAGGTGCATTAGTAATAAAGCACCTATGTCTTTACGTTTCAAAAAAAATGTTAATGTGTAATAATAGTTCACAAGTTACAAAGTATTATCTGTATTCTACAGTACCACTAGTTCGTAATTATGTGTTTCTTTTGAAACGTGACATTTATACTGGAAGGCGGTGACAAAACACTCAATACATACTTATTGATATAATGTTATGGACTTCAGTTATAGTATGGGACCCCATAGTAAAATAAGTGTATCGACTCTCTGAACCCGTATATAGTATCTACTTTCCAACATAGATTTAAGACGACCATTACAATTGAAATTTTTTATATAGAATACGTGTGTCTATCAACTAGAATATGCTTATATTGCAGCTTGGACCTATAAAAATACCCATTGACAAGAAAAGTGGGGGTCGTCTCGAGTGCCCGGTGGTAGTCTGTATTCTCTGGAACAAAAAGGGATGTCACCCCGCCCCCCACGTGGAGGGTGACCAGGGGATCTTGGTTGATGATGTTGTAAGGAAGTCTTCCAGCTCTTTGTCCTACACTCGCCCTGAGTCTCATGTCTTATGTCGAGGTTGCTTCACAGACTTCACTTGGGTAATCACACTCTCGGAGTCTCCCACAAAGGCGTAATGGTACCTCGTGTCATCCATTGGCACGACAGAAACCCCATCATCCATATCCATGGAGATTAGCCCCATCTACTCTTGGAGATTAGCCCCATCCTTATCCAATCACACTCTCGGATTCGTCCATCACGCATCCTTCACCTGTGTTGGCATCAACGATGGAAGGGGACCAAGAAGTGACAGCGGTGGATGAATGTGGGAGGGTTCAGAAGGAGGTAAAGATGGGGGGACGATCGAGACCAAGGAGGGGAAGAGGGAAGAGAGGGGAGAGGGGAGAGGTTGCTCCATCGGTGATGGCGAAAAACAAGAGCCTATGTTTTGGTTTATCCACGATTATGTTTTTTTTAACATAAAGTGAAATAGCTATTATTAATCAGAGCAAAAAATACAAAAGAGTGCATCAGATAAGGGGCTACATGACCAAATTAGGACATGGGATGAACGAGTCTCCCTAGCAAGCTAATGAGAGGCCTTTTTCGCTGTCTGTTTAACAAAAACGAACTTGAGTGACTAGAGCTCAAATATCTTGTGTGAGTGCACCTAGCGGGGATATGAAGGGTGCCCCTGAGTTGACCATGTTAACCACCACTTAGGCGTTCAAACGAACAATCATTACAGTCCATTAGTGGACCCTATCAAATTCCAATAATGTGGCAATTGATTGGGCTTCTATCATGGATGGTTCATATACCCCCGATATGACTCTGTATCCAACTACCAAAATCGAGCCTAAGGAGGACTTTGCGATGAAACCCCATGCAGATTGGTCTGTGTCTGAAAACGTTTCCCATCTACGTTGATAACCGTCCACCCTAGTTGCGGTATGATGAATTTGTCAAGGTGAACGATACTGCGCAAGGGGGTACATGGGAGCTTACTTGCTTGAGCTTGATTCCAAACTGCAATATGGGCATCCACAATCGAACGAAGTCCTAACGCAACCGGGCAACCATCTTGCCATATCTTTGCATTGCGAGACTTCCAGATCTCACATAGCTAGCAGAGGATGCATGTCTTATATTCTAGGGACACCCTCGAGGTGATAAAGTCCCATCCTTCCTTGAAGGTCATGTGATAAGGCATATCAACACCACCCTAAAAAAGATACCAGTAGCATTTCGTGAAACCATAGTGGAAGAGTAGGCGTTTAGTCATTTTAGTGTGTTGGGAACATATAGGGCGTGTGAATGAGATAGAGACATACCGACTCCGGAGATCGTCTACGACCTGAATAAATCCTGTGAGGGCCCACCATAAAAAGATGGGGAGACGGGGTTGGGCAGGGATTTGCCAAATGTCCAAGCTGGTTGGGGAGAGCTCGTATCCTCCCGAGGGAACCCTATTCTTGTTGAGATACCTATATCCCTCTTTGGTGGAATAGACTCGCTTTGGATCCGAGAACCAATACCTTGCGTCTGAGACCCGGGTGGTAGATAAAGGAATAGTGAGGGTATCGTCACTGTCCTCTGGGGGGGGGGGGGGTGGGGGGAGGGGAGTTGGTCAATCAGATGGACATCACATTCTCTAGTTCCAGGTATTAGTAACCCGGCCACCGAATGGTTGATGAGGTTAGGAGAGGCGGTACATATGGTAGGGCTCGTCCCTATAAGCCACATGTAAGCAAGAATCATAAGATCCCATAGGTGCATTAGTAATAAAGCACCTATGTCTTTACGTTTCAAAAAAAATGTTAATGTGTAATAATAGTTCACAAGTTACAAAGTATTATCTGTATTCTACAGTACCACTAGTTCGTAATTATGTGTTTCTTTTGAAACGTGACATTTATACTGGAAGGCGGTGACAAAACACTCAATACATACTTATTGATATAATGTTATGGACTTCAGTTATAGTATGGGACCCCATAGTAAAATAAGTGTATCGACTCTCTGAACCCGTATATAGTATCTACTTTCCAACATAGATTTAAGACGACCATTACAATTGAAATTTTTTATATAGAATACGTGTGTCTATCAACTAGAATATGCTTATATTGCAGCTTGGACCTATAAAAATACCCATTGACAAGAAAAGTGGGGGTCGTCTCGAGTGCCCGGTGGTAGTCTGTATTCTCTGGAACAAAAAGGGATGTCACCCCGCCCCCCACGTGGAGGGTGACCAGGGGATCTTGGTTGATGATGTTGTAAGGAAGTCTTCCAGCTCTTTGTCCTACACTCGCCCTGAGTCTCATGTCTTATGTCGAGGTTGCTTCACAGACTTCACTTGGGTAATCACACTCTCGGAGTCTCCCACAAAGGCGTAATGGTACCTCGTGTCATCCATTGGCACGACAGAAACCCCATCATCCATATCCATGGAGATTAGCCCCATCTACTCTTGGAGATTAGCCCCATCCTTATCCAATCACACTCTCGGATTCGTCCATCACGCATCCTTCACCTGTGTTGGCATCAACGATGGAAGGGGACCAAGAAGTGACAGCGGTGGATGAATGTGGGAGGGTTCAGAAGGAGGTAAAGATGGGGGGACGATCGAGACCAAGGAGGGGAAGAGGGAAGATAGGGGAGAGGGGAGAGGTTGCTCCATCGGTGATGGCGAAAAACAAGAGCCTATGTTTTGGTTTATCCACGATTATGTTTTTTTTAACATAAAGTGAAATAGCTATTATTAATCAGAGCAAAAAATACAAAAGAGTGCATCAGATAAGGGGCTACATGACCAAATTAGGACATGGGATGAACGAGTCTCCCTAGCAAGCTAATGAGAGGCCTTTTTCGCTGTCTGTTTAACAAAAACGAACTTGAGTGACTAGAGCTCAAATATCTTGTGTGAGTGCACCTAGCGGGGATATGAAGGGTGCCCCTGAGTTGACCATGTTAACCACCACTTAGGCGTTCAAACGAACAATCATTACAGTCCATTAGTGGACCCTATCAAATTCCAATAATGTGGCAATTGATTGGGCTTCTATCATGGATGGTTCATATACCCCCGATATGACTCTGTATCCAACTACCAAAATCGAGCCTAAGGAGGACTTTGCGATGAAACCCCATGCAGATTGGTCTGTGTCTGAAAACGTTTCCCATCTACGTTGATAACCGTCCACCCTAGTTGCGGTATGATGAATTTGTCAAGGTGAACGATACTGCGCAAGGGGGTACATGGGAGCTTACTTGCTTGAGCTTGATTCCAAACTGCAATATGGGCATCCACAATCGAACGAAGTCCTAACGCAACCGGGCAACCATCTTGCCATATCTTTGCATTGCGAGACTTCCAGATCTCACATAGCTAGCAGAGGATGCATGTCTTATATTCTAGGGACACCCTCGAGGTGATAAAGTCCCATCCTTCCTTGAAGGTCATGTGATAAGGCATATCAACACCACCCTAAAAAAGATACCAGTAGCATTTCGTGAAACCATAGTGGAAGAGTAGGCGTTTAGTCATTTTAGTGTGTTGGGAACATATAGGGCGTGTGAATGAGATAGAGACATACCGACTCCGGAGATCGTCTACGACCTGAATAAATCCTGTGAGGGCCCACCATAAAAAGATGGGGAGACGGGGTTGGGCAGGGATTTGCCAAATGTCCAAGCTGGTTGGGGAGAGCTCGTATCCTCCCGAGGGAACCCTATTCTTGTTGAGATACCTATATCCCTCTTTGGTGGAATAGACTCGCTTTGGATCCGAGAACCAATACCTTGCGTCTGAGACCCGGGTGGTAGATAAAGGAATAGTGAGGGTATCGTCACTGTCCTCTGGGGGGAGGGGAGTTGGTCAATCAGATGGACATCACATTCTCTAGTTCCAGGTATTAGTAACCCGGCCACCGAATGGTTGATGAGGTTAGGAGAGGCGGTACATATGGTAGGGCTCGTCCCTATAAGCCACATGTAAGCAAGAATCATAAGATCCCATAGGTGCATTAGTAATAAAGCACCTATGTCTTTACGTTTCAAAAAAAATGTTAATGTGTAATAATAGTTCACAAGTTACAAAGTATTATCTGTATTCTACAGTACCACTAGTTCGTAATTATGTGTTTCTTTTGAAACGTGACATTTATACTGGAAGGCGGTGACAAAACACTCAATACATACTTATTGATATAATGTTATGGACTTCAGTTATAGTATGGGACCCCATAGTAAAATAAGTGTATCGACTCTCTGAACCCGTATATAGTATCTACTTTCCAACATAGATTTAAGACGACCATTACAATTGAAATTTTTTATATAGAATACGTGTGTCTATCAACTAGAATATGCTTATATTGCAGCTTGGACCTATAAAAATACCCATTGACAAGAAAAGTGGGGGTCGTCTCGAGTGCCCGGTGGTAGTCTGTATTCTCTGGAACAAAAAGGGATGTCACCCCGCCCCCCACGTGGAGGGTGACCAGGGGATCTTGGTTGATGATGTTGTAAGGAAGTCTTCCAGCTCTTTGTCCTACACTCGCCCTGAGTCTCATGTCTTATGTCGAGGTTGCTTCACAGACTTCACTTGGGTAATCACACTCTCGGAGTCTCCCACAAAGGCGTAATGGTACCTCGTGTCATCCATTGGCACGACAGAAACCCCATCATCCATATCCATGGAGATTAGCCCCATCTACTCTTGGAGATTAGCCCCATCCTTATCCAATCACACTCTCGGATTCGTCCATCACGCATCCTTCACCTGTGTTGGCATCAACGATGGAAGGGGACCAAGAAGTGACAGCGGTGGATGAATGTGGGAGGGTTCAGAAGGAGGTAAAGATGGGGGGACGATCGAGACCAAGGAGGGGAAGAGGGAAGAGAGGGGAGAGGGGAGAGGTTGCTCCATCGGTGATGGCGAAAAACAAGAGCCTATGTTTTGGTTTATCCACGATTATGTTTTTTTTAACATAAAGTGAAATAGCTATTATTAATCAGAGCAAAAAATACAAAAGAGTGCATCAGATAAGGGGCTACATGACCAAATTAGGACATGGGATGAACGAGTCTCCCTAGCAAGCTAATGAGAGGCCTTTTTCGCTGTCTGTTTAACAAAAACGAACTTGAGTGACTAGAGCTCAAATATCTTGTGTGAGTGCACCTAGCGGGGATATGAAGGGTGCCCCTGAGTTGACCATGTTAACCACCACTTAGGCGTTCAAACGAACAATCATTACAGTCCATTAGTGGACCCTATCAAATTCCAATAATGTGGCAATTGATTGGGCTTCTATCATGGATGGTTCATATACCCCCGATATGACTCTGTATCCAACTACCAAAATCGAGCCTAAGGAGGACTTTGCGATGAAACCCCATGCAGATTGGTCTGTGTCTGAAAACGTTTCCCATCTACGTTGATAACCGTCCACCCTAGTTGCGGTATGATGAATTTGTCAAGGTGAACGATACTGCGCAAGGGGGTACATGGGAGCTTACTTGCTTGAGCTTGATTCCAAACTGCAATATGGGCATCCACAATCGAACGAAGTCCTAACGCAACCGGGCAACCATCTTGCCATATCTTTGCATTGCGAGACTTCCAGATCTCACATAGCTAGCAGAGGATGCATGTCTTATATTCTAGGGACACCCTCGAGGTGATAAAGTCCCATCCTTCCTTGAAGGTCATGTGATAAGGCATATCAACACCACCCTAAAAAAGATACCAGTAGCATTTCGTGAAACCATAGTGGAAGAGTAGGCGTTTAGTCATTTTAGTGTGTTGGGAACATATAGGGCGTGTGAATGAGATAGAGACATACCGACTCCGGAGATCGTCTACGACCTGAATAAATCCTGTGAGGGCCCACCATAAAAAGATGGGGAGACGGGGTTGGGCAGGGATTTGCCAAATGTCCAAGCTGGTTGGGGAGAGCTCGTATCCTCCCGAGGGAACCCTATTCTTGTTGAGATACCTATATCCCTCTTTGGTGGAATAGACTCGCTTTGGATCCGAGAACCAATACCTTGCGTCTGAGACCCGGGTGGTAGATAAAGGAATAGTGAGGGTATCGTCACTGTCCTCTGGGGGGAGGGGAGTTGGTCAATCAGATGGACATCACATTCTCTAGTTCCAGGTATTAGTAACCCGGCCACCGAATGGTTGATGAGGTTAGGAGAGGCGGTACATATGGTAGGGCTCGTCCCTATAAGCCACATGTAAGCAAGAATCATAAGATCCCATAGGTGCATTAGTAATAAAGCACCTATGTCTTTACGTTTCAAAAAAAATGTTAATGTGTAATAATAGTTCACAAGTTACAAAGTATTATCTGTATTCTACAGTACCACTAGTTCGTAATTATGTGTTTCTTTTGAAACGTGACATTTATACTGGAAGGCGGTGACAAAACACTCAATACATACTTATTGATATAATGTTATGGACTTCAGTTATAGTATGGGACCCCATAGTAAAATAAGTGTATCGACTCTCTGAACCCGTATATAGTATCTACTTTCCAACATAGATTTAAGACGACCATTACAATTGAAATTTTTTATATAGAATACGTGTGTCTATCAACTAGAATATGCTTATATTGCAGCTTGGACCTATAAAAATACCCATTGACAAGAAAAGTGGGGGTCGTCTCGAGTGCCCGGTGGTAGTCTGTATTCTCTGGAACAAAAAGGGATGTCACCCCGCCCCCCACGTGGAGGGTGACCAGGGGATCTTGGTTGATGATGTTGTAAGGAAGTCTTCCAGCTCTTTGTCCTACACTCGCCCTGAGTCTCATGTCTTATGTCGAGGTTGCTTCACAGACTTCACTTGGGTAATCACACTCTCGGAGTCTCCCACAAAGGCGTAATGGTACCTCGTGTCATCCATTGGCACGACAGAAACCCCATCATCCATATCCATGGAGATTAGCCCCATCTACTCTTGGAGATTAGCCCCATCCTTATCCAATCACACTCTCGGATTCGTCCATCACGCATCCTTCACCTGTGTTGGCATCAACGATGGAAGGGGACCAAGAAGTGACAGCGGTGGATGAATGTGGGAGGGTTCAGAAGGAGGTAAAGATGGGGGGACGATCGAGACCAAGGAGGGGAAGAGGGAAGAGAGGGGAGAGGGGAGAGGTTGCTCCATCGGTGATGGCGAAAAACAAGAGCCTATGTTTTGGTTTATCCACGATTATGTTTTTTTTAACATAAAGTGAAATAGCTATTATTAATCAGAGCAAAAAATACAAAAGAGTGCATCAGATAAGGGGCTACATGACCAAATTAGGACATGGGATGAACGAGTCTCCCTAGCAAGCTAATGAGAGGCCTTTTTCGCTGTCTGTTTAACAAAAACGAACTTGAGTGACTAGAGCTCAAATATCTTGTGTGAGTGCACCTAGCGGGGATATGAAGGGTGCCCCTGAGTTGACCATGTTAACCACCACTTAGGCGTTCAAACGAACAATCATTACAGTCCATTAGTGGACCCTATCAAATTCCAATAATGTGGCAATTGATTGGGCTTCTATCATGGATGGTTCATATACCCCCGATATGACTCTGTATCCAACTACCAAAATCGAGCCTAAGGAGGACTTTGCGATGAAACCCCATGCAGATTGGTCTGTGTCTGAAAACGTTTCCCATCTACGTTGATAACCGTCCACCCTAGTTGCGGTATGATGAATTTGTCAAGGTGAACGATACTGCGCAAGGGGGTACATGGGAGCTTACTTGCTTGAGCTTGATTCCAAACTGCAATATGGGCATCCACAATCGAACGAAGTCCTAACGCAACCGGGCAACCATCTTGCCATATCTTTGCATTGCGAGACTTCCAGATCTCACATAGCTAGCAGAGGATGCATGTCTTATATTCTAGGGACACCCTCGAGGTGATAAAGTCCCATCCTTCCTTGAAGGTCATGTGATAAGGCATATCAACACCACCCTAAAAAAGATACCAGTAGCATTTCGTGAAACCATAGTGGAAGAGTAGGCGTTTAGTCATTTTAGTGTGTTGGGAACATATAGGGCGTGTGAATGAGATAGAGACATACCGACTCCGGAGATCGTCTACGACCTGAATAAATCCTGTGAGGGCCCACCATAAAAAGATGGGGAGACGGGGTTGGGCAGGGATTTGCCAAATGTCCAAGCTGGTTGGGGAGAGCTCGTATCCTCCCGAGGGAACCCTATTCTTGTTGAGATACCTATATCCCTCTTTGGTGGAATAGACTCGCTTTGGATCCGAGAACCAATACCTTGCGTCTGAGACCCGGGTGGTAGATAAAGGAATAGTGAGGGTATCGTCACTGTCCTCTGGGGGGAGGGGAGTTGGTCAATCAGATGGACATCACATTCTCTAGTTCCAGGTATTAGTAACCCGGCCACCGAATGGTTGATGAGGTTAGGAGAGGCGGTACATATGGTAGGGCTCGTCCCTATAAGCCACATGTAAGCAAGAATCATAAGATCCCATAGGTGCATTAGTAATAAAGCACCTATGTCTTTACGTTTCAAAAAAAATGTTAATGTGTAATAATAGTTCACAAGTTACAAAGTATTATCTGTATTCTACAGTACCACTAGTTCGTAATTATGTGTTTCTTTTGAAACGTGACATTTATACTGGAAGGCGGTGACAAAACACTCAATACATACTTATTGATATAATGTTATGGACTTCAGTTATAGTATGGGACCCCATAGTAAAATAAGTGTATCGACTCTCTGAACCCGTATATAGTATCTACTTTCCAACATAGATTTAAGACGACCATTACAATTGAAATTTTTTATATAGAATACGTGTGTCTATCAACTAGAATATGCTTATATTGCAGCTTGGACCTATAAAAATACCCATTGACAAGAAAAGTGGGGGTCGTCTCGAGTGCCCGGTGGTAGTCTGTATTCTCTGGAACAAAAAGGGATGTCACCCCGCCCCCCACGTGGAGGGTGACCAGGGGATCTTGGTTGATGATGTTGTAAGGAAGTCTTCCAGCTCTTTGTCCTACACTCGCCCTGAGTCTCATGTCTTATGTCGAGGTTGCTTCACAGACTTCACTTGGGTAATCACACTCTCGGAGTCTCCCACAAAGGCGTAATGGTACCTCGTGTCATCCATTGGCACGACAGAAACCCCATCATCCATATCCATGGAGATTAGCCCCATCTACTCTTGGAGATTAGCCCCATCCTTATCCAATCACACTCTCGGATTCGTCCATCACGCATCCTTCACCTGTGTTGGCATCAACGATGGAAGGGGACCAAGAAGTGACAGCGGTGGATGAATGTGGGAGGGTTCAGAAGGAGGTAAAGATGGGGGGACGATCGAGACCAAGGAGGGGAAGAGGGAAGAGAGGGGAGAGGGGAGAGGTTGCTCCATCGGTGATGGCGAAAAACAAGAGCCTATGTTTTGGTTTATCCACGATTATGTTTTTTTTAACATAAAGTGAAATAGCTATTATTAATCAGAGCAAAAAATACAAAAGAGTGCATCAGATAAGGGGCTACATGACCAAATTAGGACATGGGATGAACGAGTCTCCCTAGCAAGCTAATGAGAGGCCTTTTTCGCTGTCTGTTTAACAAAAACGAACTTGAGTGACTAGAGCTCAAATATCTTGTGTGAGTGCACCTAGCGGGGATATGAAGGGTGCCCCTGAGTTGACCATGTTAACCACCACTTAGGCGTTCAAACGAACAATCATTACAGTCCATTAGTGGACCCTATCAAATTCCAATAATGTGGCAATTGATTGGGCTTCTATCATGGATGGTTCATATACCCCCGATATGACTCTGTATCCAACTACCAAAATCGAGCCTAAGGAGGACTTTGCGATGAAACCCCATGCAGATTGGTCTGTGTCTGAAAACGTTTCCCATCTACGTTGATAACCGTCCACCCTAGTTGCGGTATGATGAATTTGTCAAGGTGAACGATACTGCGCAAGGGGGTACATGGGAGCTTACTTGCTTGAGCTTGATTCCAAACTGCAATATGGGCATCCACAATCGAACGAAGTCCTAACGCAACCGGGCAACCATCTTGCCATATCTTTGCATTGCGAGACTTCCAGATCTCACATAGCTAGCAGAGGATGCATGTCTTATATTCTAGGGACACCCTCGAGGTGATAAAGTCCCATCCTTCCTTGAAGGTCATGTGATAAGGCATATCAACACCACCCTAAAAAAGATACCAGTAGCATTTCGTGAAACCATAGTGGAAGAGTAGGCGTTTAGTCATTTTAGTGTGTTGGGAACATATAGGGCGTGTGAATGAGATAGAGACATACCGACTCCGGAGATCGTCTACGACCTGAATAAATCCTGTGAGGGCCCACCATAAAAAGATGGGGAGACGGGGTTGGGCAGGGATTTGCCAAATGTCCAAGCTGGTTGGGGAGAGCTCGTATCCTCCCGAGGGAACCCTATTCTTGTTGAGATACCTATATCCCTCTTTGGTGGAATAGACTCGCTTTGGATCCGAGAACCAATACCTTGCGTCTGAGACCCGGGTGGTAGATAAAGGAATAGTGAGGGTATCGTCACTGTCCTCTGGGGGGAGGGGAGTTGGTCAATCAGATGGACATCACATTCTCTAGTTCCAGGTATTAGTAACCCGGCCACCGAATGGTTGATGAGGTTAGGAGAGGCGGTACATATGGTAGGGCTCGTCCCTATAAGCCACATGTAAGCAAGAATCATAAGATCCCATAGGTGCATTAGTAATAAAGCACCTATGTCTTTACGTTTCAAAAAAAATGTTAATGTGTAATAATAGTTCACAAGTTACAAAGTATTATCTGTATTCTACAGTACCACTAGTTCGTAATTATGTGTTTCTTTTGAAACGTGACATTTATACTGGAAGGCGGTGACAAAACACTCAATACATACTTATTGATATAATGTTATGGACTTCAGTTATAGTATGGGACCCCATAGTAAAATAAGTGTATCGACTCTCTGAACCCGTATATAGTATCTACTTTCCAACATAGATTTAAGACGACCATTACAATTGAAATTTTTTATATAGAATACGTGTGTCTATCAACTAGAATATGCTTATATTGCAGCTTGGACCTATAAAAATACCCATTGACAAGAAAAGTGGGGGTCGTCTCGAGTGCCCGGTGGTAGTCTGTATTCTCTGGAACAAAAAGGGATGTCACCCCGCCCCCCACGTGGAGGGTGACCAGGGGATCTTGGTTGATGATGTTGTAAGGAAGTCTTCCAGCTCTTTGTCCTACACTCGCCCTGAGTCTCATGTCTTATGTCGAGGTTGCTTCACAGACTTCACTTGGGTAATCACACTCTCGGAGTCTCCCACAAAGGCGTAATGGTACCTCGTGTCATCCATTGGCACGACAGAAACCCCATCATCCATATCCATGGAGATTAGCCCCATCTACTCTTGGAGATTAGCCCCATCCTTATCCAATCACACTCTCGGATTCGTCCATCACGCATCCTTCACCTGTGTTGGCATCAACGATGGAAGGGGACCAAGAAGTGACAGCGGTGGATGAATGTGGGAGGGTTCAGAAGGAGGTAAAGATGGGGGGACGATCGAGACCAAGGAGGGGAAGAGGGAAGAGAGGGGAGAGGGGAGAGGTTGCTCCATCGGTGATGGCGAAAAACAAGAGCCTATGTTTTGGTTTATCCACGATTATGTTTTTTTTAACATAAAGTGAAATAGCTATTATTAATCAGAGCAAAAAATACAAAAGAGTGCATCAGATAAGGGGCTACATGACCAAATTAGGACATGGGATGAACGAGTCTCCCTAGCAAGCTAATGAGAGGCCTTTTTCGCTGTCTGTTTAACAAAAACGAACTTGAGTGACTAGAGCTCAAATATCTTGTGTGAGTGCACCTAGCGGGGATATGAAGGGTGCCCCTGAGTTGACCATGTTAACCACCACTTAGGCGTTCAAACGAACAATCATTACAGTCCATTAGTGGACCCTATCAAATTCCAATAATGTGGCAATTGATTGGGCTTCTATCATGGATGGTTCATATACCCCCGATATGACTCTGTATCCAACTACCAAAATCGAGCCTAAGGAGGACTTTGCGATGAAACCCCATGCAGATTGGTCTGTGTCTGAAAACGTTTCCCATCTACGTTGATAACCGTCCACCCTAGTTGCGGTATGATGAATTTGTCAAGGTGAACGATACTGCGCAAGGGGGTACATGGGAGCTTACTTGCTTGAGCTTGATTCCAAACTGCAATATGGGCATCCACAATCGAACGAAGTCCTAACGCAACCGGGCAACCATCTTGCCATATCTTTGCATTGCGAGACTTCCAGATCTCACATAGCTAGCAGAGGATGCATGTCTTATATTCTAGGGACACCCTCGAGGTGATAAAGTCCCATCCTTCCTTGAAGGTCATGTGATAAGGCATATCAACACCACCCTAAAAAAGATACCAGTAGCATTTCGTGAAACCATAGTGGAAGAGTAGGCGTTTAGTCATTTTAGTGTGTTGGGAACATATAGGGCGTGTGAATGAGATAGAGACATACCGACTCCGGAGATCGTCTACGACCTGAATAAATCCTGTGAGGGCCCACCATAAAAAGATGGGGAGACGGGGTTGGGCAGGGATTTGCCAAATGTCCAAGCTGGTTGGGGAGAGCTCGTATCCTCCCGAGGGAACCCTATTCTTGTTGAGATACCTATATCCCTCTTTGGTGGAATAGACTCGCTTTGGATCCGAGAACCAATACCTTGCGTCTGAGACCCGGGTGGTAGATAAAGGAATAGTGAGGGTATCGTCACTGTCCTCTGGGGGGGGGGGGGGTGGGGGTGGGGGGAGGGGAGTTGGTCAATCAGATGGACATCACATTCTCTAGTTCCAGGTATTAGTAACCCGGCCACCGAATGGTTGATGAGGTTAGGAGAGGCGGTACATATGGTAGGGCTCGTCCCTATAAGCCACATGTAAGCAAGAATCATAAGATCCCATATTGAGCCAATGGCTCTTCGTAAACCGATAGGATCAGAGCCTTGGACGCATATATACTCGACCATGTGAAGCTCGGTTGACAACCCTCCCCAGCTTGGGTGAAGTCCTATTTCGGGTAATAGTGTGCTTTCATCACCTAAGCTACCATGCCCGTTTACCTAACAACGTGAGGTTGACATCATGCAGGTGACGAAAACACATTACACCATCTTGTTTTGGACGACAAAGCTTTTCTCAGTCCTGCCAAATGATTGGTCTATTATTAGTGGTCGATCTCGCCCACTAGAACTTGGCCAATGCAATATGGATGCGATCTGTGATACTCCATGGCACCTTAAATACAGGCATAACATAAACTGGGATGGATATTAAAACTGATCGTATCATAACCTCTCTACCTGCTAGCAATATTAGTTTTCCATCCCATGATTGAACCCTCCTGATCACCCTATCTGCCAAGTACTGCATGCTTCAGGTTCTATGCCATCCAATCATATTCAGGACCCCGAGATACCAAGTTTCCTATGATACCTCCGCAATATGGAGCGTCGTGAAACATTCTCTACGAGTTGTCGGGCGCTATTTTTTTCTTTGATAAACGATTTTAGATTTATTCCAAGTATTTAAACAATACAAGGAAGAGGAGAGAGCGACAGCTCAATCCTGATTATAAGAAACATTAAAAACACTGTCTTGTCTTACAAGAAAACCAGAAGAAACAAAAAAAAAGATAAAACTGGAATCAAACCAGACTGAGTCATAGATCTGCTTGCCATTCTGAAAATCTCAAACCATCCTTGATCTTGCCAGTTGAGTTCATCAGGCCAAAAGACGGTTGTTGCAAGAGTAAGAAAGTTTCCTGAATCGGAATGGATTTTCCATTATAGACCAAAGCATTTCTACGGGTCCAGAGCAACCAAAATCCTAAACAACAAATATAGATCCAATTTTTCCTCCGACGAGCGACTCCTAATTTGGATCAGAAAAGAATCAACTCTATAGTCGTGGCTGACATTATCCAGGTAGTTTTCCACCAGGTCTGTACCTTCGACCAAAACAGCCAGGACTCCATGTAATGTAGAAATATGTGCTCTAAGTCCTCAAAATGACTCTTGCAACATTTGCACATCATATCAGATAGAGGAATTCGACCACCTCTGACTTCTAGAAAGACCTTTGATGGGATAGTCCTGTTTACCAATAACCAAACCAGAACAACATACTTTGGACACCAATTTTTAATCCAAAGACATGAAGCCCATTCAGGTGAAGGAGAGGAAGATGTTGTTAATAAATTGTAAGCCATCTTTAAAGAAAAAGAAAGAGTCTTTGACCAAATCAGAGAGTCTGGAGGTCCCATTTTATCATATGAAACATTTCTTAGTAGTTCTAGCAATTGTAAAGCATGTTTGTCCTGAAAAACGAAGCAATCCCTTCTAAACTCAACATTCCAAGAACCTGCTATAACAATCTCATCAACTTTCTTATGCCTAGAAGTTGTAAACAAGTATAGACGAGGAAATTTGAGCTTTTGAGGAATGTCCCCTAACCATACATCTTCCCAACACTTTATAGAAGCTCTGTTTCCCAACCTCCATGCCAAATTTTGATTTCCGAAGAGAGATGAGAAAGAATGATCCCTAGCCAGATCCAAAATATGTGTAAATACTGAAGAAGAACGAGGCTTTGTGTAAAGTGTTAGATCCTAGTCCTTATAACTCCAACCAAATCTCTCACAAATATTTTTTTTCCATCAAACCAGAGCACCAACAAAGACCTCAAACGAGAGAAGTGAGATAGACCTCACTCTCACCACCCACCAGGTTTAATACCCTAAATTTAACCAATATGAAGATCAAACCACCTATTGAAAAACAAAGGCATACAAGCTTGATGAAGACCTAAGGCATACAAACTCGATGAAAACCGAAGGCATACAAGCTAGATGAAAACTAGAGGCAAACAAGTCTGAAGAATACCAAACAACCCAAAATATCTACCTAGAATATAATGAAGGCCTAACCAAAAGGGCCAAAGCATGGCCCAAGAATACCTACCTAACCCTAGAGGACTTCCAGCCGAGCACCAGCATCACCATTCACATCCTGATACACCGCTAGCACTTCAACTCCGAAACAAGAAGATCCGAGCACCTCAAATCCATTTCTCGCAATAGACTATATCTTTAGACATGGCGACAAGGCCGGGCACCTAACGGCGGCCTGCACCCGTAATAACCGTGAGGCCCTAAACACAAAACTTGGTTGAGGAGGGGAAGATTAGCACTGAGCGAGACAAAGGGAGAAGATGGATACTTGAGTCAACTGAGATGGAGCCCTCCTTGACGTCGGCAGGCAACACCATTAATCTGACGAACCATCCACCAGTGGTGAACCACACGACAAATCTAGAGAGAAGTAACGAAGAAGATGAGATCCGGAAATAGAACTGGCCATCGAGACTCCCCCGCCGGGTATGAAACCCCCCAAGCTCCAAAAATCAGATCTAAACACATGCTAGAAGGTGAACCACCAACTCGGGAAACCGAGAGGCCTCGACCTTATCATGGTTGGGAAAGTGTAGATCTGACTAAGAAGAGGGAGGAGAGAGCATGCCTTTAAGGAGTCGAAATGAACGCATGAGCCCACACCTCTCAATGACGAAGAATACCACCGCGCCGAAAGACAACGCCATAGTCGACGACCACCGATGAAGGAAGCCCCACGGAGAGAGAGAGAGGTGCTAAGACGATGGGGTGGAGGGTGAGATGAACCTTGGCTGAAAACTGATGTCAAAGCGAGAGATTTGAGGGTTAGGTCGGGAAAACAGAGGGAGAGAGAACAAAGGAAGAGAGTTTAGAGAAGAAGAATGGTGATGTGGGGAGGCACCGCCAGCGACTTCCATATAAAGAGATTGCCGGCGGTGTAGATCGGTTGGGGCGACGATTGTGTCTAGGGGTTGGGACTTTTAGGGTTTCTAGATAGAAGGTAGAGCCTCTCTCTCTAGAAACTTTTGACTTGAACGTTAGTTGGTGTAAGTGCTACTATTCCATTGTAAATCACAAGTTTAATTTTTACCATGTTTTTTCACAAAAAAACAAGAATTTCATATGAATAGAGGAATTTGTAGTGGAGAATAGCCAATTGTGAGTGACCTTTAACTAAAATTCCTGGTTTGGAAATTTTTGGGTTCATGTAAGGGGTGGTGAAGTTAGGTTTCCTAAAGAGAAGGTCGCCAGTTCACGTGTCCTAGAGTTTCTTATGGTACCTCGGGTGTCGGTCGACTAATTAGGATTGGAAATGAACTATCAACGAAAGTTGTAGTTGTAGAGATAGTTGGAGGTTTATATATAATATGGAAAATAGAGAACATGACCAACAAGAGAGATAAGGAGACACGAGGACGTGCCTCGACATAGAGAAAAACATATCTAGACACAAATCAAGGAGACATTTGAAGTGTGTGTGTGGGTGGGGGGGGGGGGGCTGAACTAGAAAAGACGTATAGAGTTTGCTGATCTTTTCCTTGAAGAAGAAGAAGAAAAATGCAATACTTGACTTATTGTTTAGAGGGGAGACTTATCATAGCGGGTGACACTATAGTATTACACCCAGAATGGGGGCATGACAAGTGCACTGACCGTCAAGTAGTAATATGATGGTAAGGTCGGATATTGTACCCTAATGAGAAAATATGCACACACTTTTTATCCATTTCGTTATTCATTTCCTCGATTAAAGGTATTTGATGATTGATTGTTGTGGAGGTCAACAATAACTAATACAGAGCCAAAAATGAGAGCAAGGAGGTTGTAATACGAATGAGAAAAATAACTCATGATTATGGTTTCTAATGATGTTTGCTCATAGTATTGAACAACTTAGAGTGTTGGGTTTGTGCCCTAGGACAAGTCATAATATGTACAATGTCATTTGTGAGTTAATAAAAGTTGGCAAACGTTTTGTGATCATTAAGTTGTATATGTTGACTAAACTGAATATACTACTTTTTCTAAGGTATTTGGGATCAACTCGCTGATAGTAGAACTCTTAGTAAAAAAGAGTGAGTCAATTCATTCGTTCTAGCCTAAAACAATAATTAGAGCTAGTGTGACTGTTGATTGAATGATAATGTTTTACTAATCATGCCTATAGAGATATGAGTCAATGTCACAAATGTCAAAGAGTTTAACATTAGATGACCTACCTTTGAGATTACTCCATAGAACATGAGACATGAGTATTTCTCAACTACCAAAGTAGATCTTAGTCCTATGACCATGACATCAACATATTATTTGTATGTGTTAGTTCACGTCTTGACATAACCAAAAGGTACTCTTGACAAGATAGTTATTTGGGTTGTGCTCAGATGTGAGTACACACATATGAGGTATATGGGTGATGGTCATAGGGACTTGTCACTTGTGTTTATACAAGTCATATGTCATTAGGGCACCTATCGATTAGTGGAGGATTGTAAAAGAAGCATGACCATGCTTGTGATTTGTCACCTAGTTTGACTAGAATTAAAGAAACAAGACACCTCTTTTTGCTAAATTTCCTTATTCTAACAGAAGTTGGTTTATGGTAAACTAAACCCTATAAATAGAGCTCTAAAGGGGGATGAAAATCACAAGCAATTGAGCTGTGTGGAGCGAGGGACTCGACCGTCTTTGAGGCTTCCTATCCTATTGCATAGATGTTCATGGACTTACTGCCCCCGTGGGTTTTCAACTCATTCGTTTCACGAGCCTTCTTAGCCGGAGCCAACTTGACCTATCATTTACGAAGTCATCACATGTTTGTATTACGTTCAGAATAAAAATAATTGCTCAGTTGGTAATGAAAGTTTTCGTTACCAACTAAAATGAAATTGAGTCGGTAATGAAACTTTTATTATCAAATGAATAGTAATTGAGTCGATAATGAAACTTTCATTATCAAATGAATGGTAATTGAGTCGATAATAAAACTTTCATTATCAAATGAATGGTAATTGAATTGGTGATGAAATTTAATTGCCGATTCATTGGAGTTTTTTAGCCAATCGATAATAAATGTTATCTGTGTAATGAAAGATAGCGGTGGCAGCAGAATCCTTGAAGGGGAGAGGATGCATCGCCTTACTTTTAAACCATTCAGTTTCAAAATTAATTAATAAGCGATTGTAGTAGAGCTAAAATTGCGGGTTTCTAATGATTCGTAAACTATTTCGACCGCTTGACAATTAGTTTTTCACAAATTGTTATTGATCATAGCATTATCGAATCATTTCAAACTCTAAGGAATAACATGAACATTGTTTTAAAGAACTTTTATAACTATATTGGTGAAAAATAACAGTGAAGTAAATATTTGAGCCGTAAATTGTCTTTTGGGCCATGCCGAAAGGGGACCAAGTGTAAGTCCAATTTGAATTATTATCGTCTTTTAGTTGATTCCGGAATGACCAATTAGCAATGTAGATCTCATAAAAGGGTGATTAAGATTCAGTAAACAAAGCCAAACAAGTATGTAAATGAGTGCAACTAAGCCAGCCGGAAGTACAAGCACCGACCTACACCTAGCCACCTTTGCCGGGACATTACTAGAACTTCGATATGGACTCTATACTTTGATCCCCGTTGATCACACATGTCTATATTCTCATTATGTTGCTGTGCTACACTTTTTTTAGCTTAATATTATTAACTTTTGTTTAAATGAATATATATGTTGCAACCACATAGTACAGTTTTTTTTTTCATATTGATTTCGGTCTTACGAATTTAACTCAGAGAATAAACTGAAATATCTTGATATTGTTAATCACTAATAGCAAACGATGTCGGATACTTGACCAAAAGAGTTGTTGGTTATGTCGGGAAATCAGAAGAAAAAAAACAGGTTGAATCCCTTGAAATTCGTTGAGTGGCGTGTCGAATCAGCTCGTCTTGAAGACACTGTATGCAGATTCTTCGACGTTGACACCACGTCGAATCGTCGGATTCATGCAGCTGAAATGTTGACCGATGAAGGAGAAAATGACACATGGCAAATCGGTTAAAACGAAAAAAATTCGTTGAACTTAGTTTCGGCTATAAAATGGCCATCCTAAATCAACTTCTTCACTTATCGGTCGTTTCTTTTATAAGCGCATTATAAATTTTATTGGTAGGTCGATCTCCAAGGTGGAGAAAGCCTAAAAAGAACTAACCATTACAATACTCTCCAAAAAAGAGAAACAGGGGCATACCCCTTAAAACCAACAAAAATCAAACAAATAACAGCCTTCTACTCTTCTTGTAATACAAGCACCCCACCGGGTTCACCTGCCAATCACTAAACGAGCGATCTCTCCTAATAGATTTGGAATTCCAAAGAACACTAAACGAATGACTTTGGATTTTCCCAAAAACCACAACTGCAGGCTCCATAACCGAGTTAAATACCACAGAGTTTCGGAGAATCCAAATCTGCCAACAAACTATATAAGCAACCCGGATCCAACAACGCCACCAGCTGGTCCGGCCGAAGCCTTTCCAGGCTAAGATGGACGTTACGACCGATTGAGGAGACACCCAAGCTATATTACACCAATCATAAACCCTGCACCAAATAAACCAAGAAAGATCACAATGGAAGAGCAAATGGGCCACAGTCTCCATACTCTTCTTGCAAAGGCGACAAAACATGTCGTTGAGGGAGATAAGAACGCCTCTCGCCTCCAAAAAAACCGAAGTTGGAACTACTGCCTGGGCCGCCAGCCAAATAAACATATTATGCTTTGGAGGAATGTCCTTGACCCAAAGAATATTGGCCCAAGAATTTGGCTGCAGTGTAGACTCGCCTGATAGTATCGAATAACAGCAGGAGACCGAGAACCCAGACGGCTTGGCCTTCCACACAATTCGATCCGGGATCGCATCTAGTACCCGAGTCGAGGAGAGGAGTGATAACAGGCCATTTCTCTCGGTCCTTTCCCAATCCCAGAGCCGACGCCTTACAGCAATGAACCAGTCCCCTCCCCTCCAGTTATCTTTCACCCAGCTGTTTTTGTTGGCCACAACTGAGTAAAACAAAGGAAACCGTACCTTGAGGGGAGTGTCATCCAGCCACAAGTCGTCCCAAAACTTCACCTGGGAACCATCTCCTAACACCCATTCAATCCCTTGATTCCCAAACAAAGAGCTGAAAGCCGGATCCGAAGCCAAATTAATGATATGATGGAACAAAAACAAGTTACCTCGGCGATCCATTGACGTTAGGTTCCATTCCGAGACTGGCCAGCCTATCCTCGAGCAAAGTACCATCTTCCATAGAGAATTAGGTTCCGAGGCAAATTGCCAAAACCACTTTGCTAATAAAGAATCGTTCATCTCACTCAACCGTTTCAGACCCAATCCACCGCTTGATTTTGGAGTGCAAACTTTGGACCATCGGACTTTATATATGATCTTCCCCGACCCGTATGACTTCCACAAGAACTGGCGTTGACAAGCCTCAAGCATTTTAATCACAGCCTTCGGCGCCTTTAATAAGGACATGTAAAATAAGGGTAAACCAGCTAGAGTGCTTTGGATTAGAACAACTCTTCCCGCCATAGATAGATATTTGGTGCTCCAAATTGCCAACGAGTTCATGTAGCTTTGTATAATCGGGTCCCAAGTCGTGATATGTTTAGGAGAAGAACCGAGGCTAAAACCGAGGTATGGCATCGGCAAAGTTCCAATAGAGCAGTCCCAACAAGCCTGAATTTCAGCAGCCGAAATGGTGGATGCATTCAAAACAATGGCTTTGGACTTCAAGAAGTTGATTCTCAAACCCGAGTGTTGTTGAAAGTCAAGTAACAAAGACTTCAACCTCTGTAAACTAACAATGTCCCCTCTTACAAAAAGTAGGGTGTCATCGGCGAATTGGAGGTGAGACACTGACACCCCATTTCCCAAGTCCACTCCAGCAAACCAACCAGCCTGTTTCCCAAACTCCAGACATTATGGAGTCCCTCTGCAGCTAACAAGAATAGAAAAGGGGATAGCGGGCACCCTTGTCTTATCCCGTTCAACATTTTGAACTCCCTACTAGGGACACCATTTACAAGGACTGAGAGATGAGCTCAAAAAAGTCTGCTAACCCACTTCCTCCACCGGGCGCCAAACCTCATCTGCTCCATCACGTCCTCCAAATACCCTCAATGCAACATGTCGTATGCCTTCTCAAAATCAAGTTTCAGGAGGATAGTTTCGATGCCCGATCTTTTAACCATATGGATGAGTTCAGATGCTATAAGTACACCATCCACGAGTTGTCTTCCTGCCACGAAGGCACTCTGGGAATCACTAATCAGAAGATCAATAACAGACTTCAGGCGATTTGCTAATAACTTTGCAAGGATTTTATAAGGTCCCGAAATCAAACTAATTGGTCTGAAATCACTTAGAAACTCCGCCTGGTCATGCTTGGGAATTAAAGTAACAAAGGTTGCATTAAGACCCTTCCCCACTTCACCACTGAAATAAAACTCGTCCACAAAACGTTTCATGTCAAACTTAATCACCTCCCAAGCTACCTTGAAAAATTTCCCCGAGAACCCGTCCGGGCCTGGTGCCTTCTCGCTGCCACACAGATCTACAGCACGTCTGATTTCTTCCATAGAGAAAGGGGCCTCCAAGACAGCAGCGTCAGCATCACCCAATGTGGAGAAAGGCAAAGATGGCAGAGGCACCCTCGCGACTGGAGGTGCTGAGAACCGGGCTTCAAAATGACCAGCTGCTGCTTCCTTCATGTCATTTGGTATTCTTATGGTATCTTGGCCTACACGGAACTGGGATACTTTGTTCTTATGAGCCCTGTAATTCGTCATTCGATGGTAAAAACAAGAACAACGATCTCCCCCCTTATGCCACCTGATTATGGACTTTTGCCTCCAAATTCGAGTCTGATGCTTGCGTTTTTGAATCAAGAGAGCAGTGTAAAAAGCCCTATCGTTCTCTTCTGTACCAGACAGACCCCGACTTTCCTGCAATTTATCCAAGACATCTATTTTGTTTCGGAGGTCCTCAATCACTGTATCCACCAAACCAAATACTTCCACATTCCAGCCCTTAAGATCATGTCGAAGTAGCTTAAGTTTAATCCACAGATTAAAGGAAGCAGATTCATAATGGGGGTAGGAATTCCAAAAAGCAATAACAACAGGCAAAAAATCAGCATGTTTGGTCCAAGCGTTAAGAAATTTAATTGGACGGGGACCGCAATTAACACTATCAGAGCGTATCACAACCGGTCTATGATCAGAAATATCACGATGAAGACTAACCTGATTGAGAGGACCATATTCTGCCAAAAACTCCGACGACACCAAGAAGCGATCCAACCTGGATGCCTTCGGTTCTCGACCATACCACGTGAATAAAGAACCAGTCAGAGGTAAGTCGATGTGATTGGAATGGGAAATAAAGTCCTGAAAATTTCTGATATCCAACCGTGAAGACGAGCTATTCACATGTTCAGCCTCAGACACGACAGCATTAAAGTCCCCCCAATAACGGATAAATCTGGGAGAGAATCCACAATCTGTAGCAAGGTAGACCACAAAAACTTACGTGTGCTTATACTTGACGGGGCGTAGGCATTAATAAAAGCAACCTCCTTGTTATTTGCAAGACCTCTACCCCTCCATACCAACGCACGATCAACAGGGTTCACAGAGTACATCACCAGACTTGATGTTTTCCAAACAGTTAAGACACCACCAGCGCTACCATCAGCTGGAAGGAGCTCACAATTCCACCCGGCATTTAGGCCACAACTCCTCAATTTAAAAAAATCAATTACCGTCCACTTTACTTCTTGCAAGAATACGATGTCAGGCTTAACGTGCCTGATCACACCTCTCAGACTATTATATTTCTGAGAGGTGTTTAGTCCTCTCACGTTCCATGAGAGGACTATCATGTTTCACGAGGTGGTAGCTATGGCACTCCCCACAGTGCCTTCCACGACTGCACACTCCTCCCACTCGTCGTCTCCCACATGAGATTTATTCTTGAACAATTTTCGACGAGACGAAACGCCCTCAGCAGTACTATGCATGGAATTCAAAACTTAAAAACCGGTCAATAAAGCCTGATCACTAACCTTGGAAGCCAACTTCACAATCTTGACTTGATTCACCGATTTGTACGTTAAAGGGGAGGCCTGAGGAGTGTTATCTCTCTCGACCGACCTGGTACGAGATCTGGTTTGATCGAAAGGCCGGACTGGAGAGACTGTTGGATCACGAAGTGTCACCTTCGAAATATCTTCCAAAACGATCGACTGAGTTGGAATATCCCCAGATTCACGGGAACTTGAATGGATCTCTCACTCTTCAATCGAGTTTGAGGAACCATTCAAATTCGAAGAGGATCCCGATGAATCCGCCGAGAACTCCACAGGAGCCGGAAGCAGTTCACTTGTCCTTGTGATCGGATTCACTGTCGAAACATAGCTGATCGTGAAAACTCCGGCGCCTAGCTTAGTGTCAAATGAATCTGGGAGAGGACGATGCATGCGAATCAAAGCAGTAACGGGGGAGTAGAATTCTCCATCATCTCCCTCTGGTAAAAACCATTCCAGGGAACATACCTCTCCTAGCAACTTCTGTAATTCAATTTTGGACCTGCCGTGCCACGAAACACCCTTGATCGTCACCCAGGACCAAACACCTCCCCGTAATACAGTATCGCCCGACATGCTCACCAAGACAAACCAACTTTCGATCCATTTCCAGTTCGTTTCATGGAGCATTGCACCAAACACAGGATCAGAGCAATTGATAAAATAAACATCTCCCCCGATGTGTCTGAGCTCCATACCATTTGCTCCATGCGCCAAGAAAGCCTTTAAAAGCTCTTCCCGTGACATCCGAGTCCAATTGATCGCGACAATACTCGATTGAATCCAATCCACACGCGTCACATCCCCTTTTGCCACCAGAGGAACGTCTAAAAAAGAGCTTTCCGAAACCCTCTTCCAAACCTTGCTCTGGAACTTCTTCTGACCCCCTTCCCAGGCCAGAGCCACCAATAAAATGTGACCCTTTACTTTCTTACCATTTTCCCGGCTAATGATCTTCCTCGCTTCCTCCATTAATGCTGCATGGAGAAATCTGAAATACATGCCCCTCAAATTAGGTCTGTGGATGAAGATTGACTTGACGATCTTTCCGCAGCTACCAAAATAAGAGGCAAACCACTCGTTAGTCGTCCCAAACGGCAGATTGCTGACGAAGATCTTGACTGTAGAATCGCGATCCACCTCCGTCTGACCCGACATCGCTCCACCAGAAGCTAGCTTCGCATCATTGGAGCCAGGAATCACAGCAGTAGCCGTCGCCCCCAACGTTCCGAATTGGATGTCCAAAGGCTTCTCCGAACCTCTCTCTCTCACTCATTTTTACAAGTAGGTAACTTATCGGTCGTTTTAGTCAATCCTTTCTTCTCCGACAAGATTCCATTGTTCCATAGTTTCTCTGACGGCAGTTTGTGCAGCAGAAATGCTTGACACGAATCTCCGACCTGTTTGTAAGTCGTTCCTCCGGTCCAACCAATGCATAATCTCTTGCATACAAAGCTGCAGTTTCTCTTGTGACCCCCCTCTGCCAACTTGTATCATTCCACCACAGTTGTCATCCCGCAACTCATTCCTTCACACATGCGTACACAAACCCGAAGCTGGTACCTAGGTTCTCAGGCTCATGGGAGTACATCTCGGATTCCCAAGAATACTCAAGCGACTAGCACGGGGAAGCATTTTAGGAGGACACATACGTCTCGTACCCTCCGCATTCAACCTTCATCTCGTCATATATACGTTCAGCATACGTCTCGTCCCTCCGTGTTCTACCTACGTATAATGTAAGAACCACCCCGTTTTAAAAAGAGTATTAAGTTGCTTTTGGAACGTTGGGGTAGGTTTTTGAAACAAGTGTGTTTGGGAAAATAAAAAAATAAAAAAAAAGGAGAAAAAGAGAGGGAAAGAAACAGAAATGGACTGGACCAAGCTGACTGGGCCAGCCTGGTTTGGGACGAACCCACACACATCATCACTTTGGGCCTAAGCCCACGACTCCAACCTTAAGACCACTGTGTCTCTTCTTCGATATAACGTGCACAAACATCGAGGACAACCGCCTCTCTTCAGATCCTCTTTCCTCCTCGCTCTCTCGCCATCGATATTCCCTTCTCTCCCTCTCGGTTTCATCCATCGCCGACCGAGCTTCACTCTTCCCGCTCACGATCTGTAGTCGAATCCTCGCCTTGCCCGGTACAGCCGCGACGTCGGGCGACAACTTGAACCAGATCTGAACTGTGCCGCCGCCGGAACCCTCACTCGATCCTTCTCTTCCAGAACCGACCCACGCCGCGCCGGTGACAAGGGTTTCAACACAGGTAATCAACGCCTCAGCCTCACTATCCTTGCTCGATCCTCCTCCCTTCGTTCGAGCCCCGACATCGCATCACCTCACGCCGGCGAGCTCGCTCCTTCATCAGATCTACGACAGAGAAGCGGTGAGTGGCGTGACGGGCTTCATCTGACTCGTCCCATCCACGAATGAGTCCTGGCACCACCACCGGCAGTCTCTTCCCCCCTCCTCCGAGCTCCTTGCTACCGTCGTCAGGAACCATGAAGCCTCTCTTCGCCGGAGTAGAGCTCGATCTTGCGAGGCTCGTTTCGTCTCTGACTGGAACCAGACCAAGCGGGCCTTGGGCCGGATTGTTGGAACGGGCCTTAGGACTGGCCTGGTTCACCTGGTTCTCGGACCGGACCCTAGACAGGCCCACGTCCGACAGACCGGATCAGGCCGGGTCCGGGTCAAACCGGTTCACATATTTAATTATTTGAAAATCAGATTTCTTAATTATTTAATTAATTTAATTTGGATGATTAAAAGACGAATTATACAATTCAGAGGACCCTTGGACAAATACCGGGACTGATTGGACCTTTATCTGTTAAACTCAGATTGGACTTCGCCCAAGAGATTGGACTTCGCCCGAGAAGACAAAGACTACTCCGGAACACGTTTGAAGAACAGAGGAGATGCTAATCGACTTTCAGCAGAGAATTTAGAGGAAGACCACAAGGTAGGGAAAGTCTTAACTTCTCATTTAAATAACGCTTAGTATGCCTATTAGGTTAATAAAATTGGAAAGGTCCTAGAATTGCATATACGACGCGAATAACTAGATTAAATGTCTTTCAATTACTAATAAACGGATGTGTCTAGTAAGCATGCTTAGGATGTGAAATCACTAGCATAGCTCGCTTTCAATGCTTGGGAATTGATATACTGGTAGAGAAGCCGTGATGAGCCCTCGGATTAGTTGTGTGTTAGCTTCACATGCTTGTTTGCTAGTCATTAGGATAATCAAGAGTCTAATGAAACTAGATCGAATGCATGCTTGAATGTTTGAATGTTGAACTTGAATGCTTGAATCATTGGTTGATTGATTGAATGCTTAAATGATTGAATGGTTGACCGAGTATGACTGGTTGTGCCAAGGAGGCACGATTAGGTGATCGATTGACCGGTGGAGAGCAAGTGGTAAGTGTAATTATGGATATGAATCCCGTGTGGTGTGTATTGATGAACTTGTGTATTTCTATGATTGGTTATTGAGCATGCGGGCAATGGTTATGGACCCTGCGGGGCATTGTTTGAGTGATCCTGCGGGATATTGATTGTGGACCCTGCGGGGCATTGTTTGATAGATCCCGCGAGATACCGGTTAGGGTACCCATACCGTTGAGGATTCTGGTGTGGGGATGGTTTATGGGAATGATTAATGGTGATTTGGTATGGTACTCGCACCGTTGAGGATTCCGGTGTGGGGAATGGTTTACCCTGCGGGGCATTGGTTATTGGATATACACCGTGGAGGATTCCGGTGCGGATAATGGTTTACCCTACGGGGCATTGGTTATTGGATATACACCGTGGAGGATTCCGGTGCGGATAATGGTTTACCCTGCGGGGCATTCGTTATTGGATTTACACCGTGGAGGATTCCGGTGCAGAGTATTGTTGGACCCTGCGGGACATTGGTTGTTGGACCTACACCGTGGAGGATTCTGGTGTGGGTATTATTGGTCCCTGTGGGGCAATTGGACGGTTTTACCCTGCGGGGATTGATTACTTGTTGTTTCACCCGAGTGTATGCGTCCTGCGGGAGCATTACCTTGGTTCCCTATGACAAATGGTCCTTTGGAGACGTTTCCGGGAATCCCGACGATAAGCGCCCTCAGGGGTTGTTACCGGTATTCCCGACGTTAAACGTCTTTGTGATGTCATGCGTCTCCTCTGGACCGAGGGAAAATCCGACATGACACAACGAGTATTGTGGATCGGAGGGTGGCGACTTCATGTCCCACGACATTACTTGAACGTTCTATCTTCTATTGAGTATTTAAGAAATGCATTGATTCTCTTATTTTCCTACGATCATTATTGACTCTGTGAAATTGTTAAACATTCGGTTTGCCTCCGTATTTCATCATCGGTTTGGTTTCTCGTTTTATCAAGATTTGAATGAACTTGTGAACTCCTGTTTATTAAACTAAAAGGGTGACCTGGTTATGCATTTTTCCTACTGAGCGTAAGCTCACCCCTCCTGTCTTTGTGGTGTGTCAGGTGTTGAGCGGGAGGAGTATTAGCCGGACTCTCGAAGCTTGTGAGCTTGAGGGTTTAGCTAGTTTTAGAGACGTGTGCTCTTTTATGTTGGATATTGTGTTTTACCGTTTGAGCTGTGACTCTTTACATTTTGAAGGATTTATATCATTTGGAAACTTTATTTTATTTCATTATTCTTGTTTTACTGTAAATCTTTAGTCACGTCTCGAGTCTGGGCAAAACCGGATTTGGGGCGTGACATATAACCTCCTTCACGTTCAACCTTCGCGGGGCCGACACATTCAACCTTCTATGGAATGATGCATTCGTTCATTCCGAGGTTAAGCACGAATCCTTACCCGGTCTCGAGCAATCCAATCAATTACGCCTTCTCGATCTCGGACATACCTCGTACGTTTCCTGTCATACATAGGTAGGTGCCCCCAACTCTGACCCACCTTCGCAACCTTCTACTTCCCGTCGACCTCAGGTCACCAGAAATGGATACGAGAGGAGGATATTTCCCTCGTAAACGAATGGATCAATTACTCAGAGTACTCTAACAACAGAGTCGACCAGACGTCACTAAGTTTCTGGAGCAGTATCATGAAGGATGCGGTTTGATGACTAGGGCCACCCCAAAGACTGAGTGGAGAGAAAAAAAAAACTATAAGCAACATTAGAGCGTCACCGACCACAAGGTGAAGTAGTTTTGGGGATGTTGGTCAGACTTTAAGAACATCTACCAGAACGGTCCATCCGATGACCAGATCATGGAGAAAGTCAAGAAGGAATATCTAGAAAAGTACGTCCATGACTTCGTCTTGAAACATTAGTGAAACCGGTTTGAGCATGAGTTCTCCCCGTCCACCAGTGAGTTCATGGGTAGTAATTTATCACACACCCCAAGATCATTCGGGATGGGGACTCTTGCGTCAAAAACGACGACACCAATGTCTGAGACGGACATTCTAGCTGCCTGTGCTGCGGAAGCTGAAATATTTTTCGGGCCCGTACGCAGGCGTCGCCCTGAAGGCTTCAAAGCGTTAAGGATAAGGAGATATCAGGAGAAGGGGAAGACACTGATTATCGGGACCGTGGATCCTAATTTGCCAAAAAACTTGGTCTGTGTGGAGAAGCACCAGTTTATGGTAATCGGTTATCAGAGAGTCTCATGCACGAGTATCAGCAGACCCAAGACATTGACACCTTGACCATGAGTAAGGAGGATTTGGAGACCCACATGCTCTTCCTCAATGGATTGGTGCAATGTGTTGCAATTTCTATTGTAATGTCCCATTTGAATTAATGAACTTTTGATTTTCCGTTTTGTACTAGATTTCCCGACCATGCACAAAGCAAATCTCGTTCCCATCGTACCTAGAGCAAAAAAAGACAAAATCTCCAAAATAGTTTTCATTTCTTCCATTTCAGACTTAATGTTTGTTTATTCATTTCAAAATAAGCTTTTCTTTTCCCTTTTATTGACATTTCCGTAAATTGTATCGTGTATTTTGCTCAATAGTCCTTAATTGGTCTATTATCACATCGCCTAATCTATCCAACCGACTTAGTCATTATTGAAAAATAAATAAATAAAGTTAATCAGGCACTAAAATGCTCATGTACAGAAATGCTCTTGGTGGATGTTGAGAGGAGGATACTGTAATAGCGGACGAGGCAACCGATACAGCTACTTCTAATGGTAAGTTAGAACAGAGCATGCTCATTTTTGGAAAAACTACCAGACAACTGTAGGATGTGCTCCAGGAGAATATCGTGTTAGCGCTCAAGGCCACCGAAACAGTTGTTGAAGCCCGAGAGTGAAGACTTGGCCAGCCTTGTAACTAGGGACTAGAATAACTCAATTGGACTATAGAGTCTCCTGAGGAACCAGCTGATGTCGTCTCCATCTGATGATAATGAGGACATTTAAAAACGTAATGTTGTTGGCTCCCGATCTGGTAGGAGAATACCTGTACTTGGTGAAACCAATGCCACCGTATGGTCGATTAAGCGGAAGTACCCGTAGACCCCTCATTGACCTCCAAGTACTCATTGGGAAAGGCGAGGGTTCACGCTGCCCCTTGCTGATATTCTTGATGCCCCATCGGGATCTGAAAAATCCTTTGGTTCCGTGGTTACATCACCATCGTACACAACTCTGTCCCCGACCTCCGTGTCATCGTCGTTCACCACAGAACCCCAACTACGGCCGAGAAATACCGAATGGACATCCTCACCACCATACGCGATCAGCCTCGGAGAGGTCGACCTCACTCCGGAGGAGACGAACAACTTTCCACCTCCTGTACCCCCGCCCGCAGGGGAATCGATCTCCCTTGCATGTGCCGCAAACAATTCCCACCTCCGCCGCCATCGCTAGTCCAATTTGGTGCACGCCAGGGAAGAGGGAACAGAAGCACTGGACGCACTGGTGGATGAGCCACCGGTGACGCCATCGAAAACCGCCATTGCTGCTTGAGTTAGTTTTCTACAAACTCTATAGAGATATGGAGAGCACTTTGGGACCGTATTGCCAAATCGGCGACCGTCATCCTAAACATTAACTTGAGATATCCTCTTGAAATCGAACCTACTTTCTTTCGTGTGCATAGTAGGGATCAAGCAATCAACCCCTCTTGCGATGACAGAAAAGCGTAAACTGATGCAGTGCATATTGAAGATGTTTTGGCGAATCGACTAGAAAACCCAAAAATGCAACAGTTTCCGAAATTGACGAAACCTTAGCATTTTTCGGGTCGAAACGGGCCCCTGAGAAAAAGTTATGGCTTTTCCATGAGCTAAGACGTTTTTCGGCCATCTGAGATCGTTTAGAGGGGCGAAACTGATATTTTAGGGTCCGGTTCATTATTTCCTGTTTTTTATGTTTCCTTTATTTTCGAATTAGGGTTTGGGTAATAATTTCCTTATTGTATTAGGACTTTGGGTACTAGTTTCTCTATTTAAGCACTTGTTATTCTCAATTGTAATTCAGATTTGATGAAATAAACCAAAAACGAGTTCTACTCAATTTCTATCTCATTCAGTATTCACTTTAAATCAACGAATTCGATAAAGAATTCATCCTTTCCGCTCCGCACTCTGCATCAGTTGGTATCAGAGCCTCACCGTTCCAGGAAGATGTCGCCTCGCCGTGCTGTTCGCCAGGCCGCCGCCGCTGGTTTTGACGGTGCTGATAATGCTGACGAGATTGCATCAGTTCGTCGTGAGAACGATGATCTGAGGCGTCAGGTCGAATTATTATCCCAGCGTATGGATGATATGCTTCGTCGCGATGACGTGACTGTCACGTACGTCGATAATCCCTTCGCTCCGGATGCTAGGACTCGCTGTCCAGGTCACTATGTCCCCGACAATCGTTGGGAACAAGGGTTCAGGGTGGAGATTCCACAGTTCGATGGCTGCCTCAAACCCGAGGAAGTCGTGGACTGGTTGTCACAGGTCAAGGAAATTATGGAATTCAAGGAAGTTCCAGAAGATCGTCGAGTTTCACTTGTTGCAATCCGCTTGCAGGGCCGTGCGCAGGCTTGGTGGCAACAACTGAAGCAAACTAGGGTTCGCCATGGTATGGAGAAGATTCGAAATTGGGCAAAGTTTAAGAAGCACATCCGGGCTGCGTTCTTACCCTATAACTTTGACCGGGAATTGTATCAACGGTTCCAGAATCTTCGACAAGGCTCCCGTTCGGTTGAGGAGTACACTACTGAATTTTTTTCTTACCTTGCTCGTATTGATATTACTGATTCTCCTCTTCAATTGGTGTCTCGTTATATTAGAGGAATGCGTCTCCAATTGCAGGATGTGCTGAACATGTTTGACCCCCTGACAGTCGTAGAAGCACAGCAACGTGCAACCCTGACAGAGAAACAACTGGTCAGACGTGGTGCTACCACCTTCGAGCTCCTGTAGCAGTAAGTGGTACGGGTTCATCCTCCCAACTGGCTCGCCCGGGCGCCCCACAGACCACCGTTCCATCTGCTCGTGGTACTGTACCTCCCCCGTTGCGTCCGAGCGGCCTGCGCTGCTACTCTTGTGGTGAATTGGGTCATCGCCAATCTGACTGTCGGAATGTGAAGCCTGCCTCTCATGGCCTGCTCAATGAGGCTGCTGATCCCGATTCGGCTCCGGCTTTTGATGAATATGCTGATGATTCAGTCGAGCCTGACAGCGAAGAATATGTTTCAGGTGACTTGGGTCCTTTGCTGGTTGTCCGTCGGTCGTGTCTCACCCCCCGTGTCCCTGAAAACGAGTGGCTCCGGACAAGCCTGTTCCATTCCACCTGCACCATCAATGGCAAAGTCTACAATCTGATCATTGATAGCGGAAGCTGTGAGAATGTGGTTGCAGAGGTCGCAGTGTCCAAACTTGCCCTCCCGACCGAGGCACATCCTAAACCATATCGCCTACCTTGGCTCAGCAAAAGTACGGACATTATTGTTTCCAAGCGTGTTCTGGTTAACTTTTCCATTGGGACAACTTACCGTGATGCTGTGTATTGTGATGTGGTGCCCATGGACGGTTGTCACCTCCTTTTGGGTCGTCCTTGGCAATATGACAATGATTCTTTACATAATGGGCGTGCTAATACATACTCGTTCAAGTTTTGGGGTACCAATATTGTGCTGCTGCCGTCCAAACCCTCTTCTGGCATTACTCCTGCTGGACAGTCACCGTCCCCAACCGCCTTGTTGTCCCGAGCACCTTTTCAGGCTGCCATGGAAGAGGTTGGGATGGTTTTCATTGTCTGCCGCTCGCTGGTAGCGTCTGAGGCGCTCGCTGGTGTTCCATCACATGTCCAGCCCCTGCTTCGGGAATTTGAGGATGTTTTCCCTGAGTCCCTGCCGGACGAATTGCCTCCTTTGTGGGATATCCAGCATCACATCGACTTGGTCCCTGGGTCCTCGCTGCCCAACATGCCCCATTACCGCATGAGTCCCCGTGAGCATGAGGAACTGCGTCGCCAAGTTGAGGAGCTCCTTGCCAAAGTCCACATTCGTGAGAGCCTTAGTCCCTATGCTGTCCCAGCTCTCCTCACTCCAAAAAAGGATGGCTCCTGGCGTATGTGTGTTAACAGTCGAGCCATCAATAAGATCTCGGTACGCTATCGTTTTCCTATTCCTCGTTTGGATGACTTATTGGATCAATTGGGTGGTGCTTCAGTGTTTAGCAAGCTGGATTTGAAGAGCGGTTCCACCATATTCGGATTCGCTTGGGTGATGAGTGGAAGACTGCTTTCAAGACTCGAGAGGGACTATATGAGTGGCTGGTGATGCCATTTGGCCTTTCCAACGCCCCGATCACTTTCATGCGGGTTATGAATCAGGCCCTCCATCCTTTTATTGGGAAGTTCGTCGTGGTCTACTTCGATGACATCCTGATTTACAGTGCTAACGAGGCAGACCACATCGAGCACCTGCGTGAGGTTTTGATGGTCCTCCGTCGCGAGAAGTTCTATGCAGCTGCTGGTAAATGTGCCTTCCTCACTTCCTCTATCCAGTTTCTGGGGTATGTGGTCTCCAGTGAAGGGTTGAAGGTTGACCCGAGTAAAGTCTTGGCCGTGTCCCAGTGGCCCAGGCCTACCACCATTACTGAGGTACGTAGATTTCATGGTTTGGCGTCCTTTTATAGGCGTTTTATTCCTCACTTCAGTAGTGTTATGGCTCCCATCATGGACTGCATGAAAGGATCCCGACTCACCTGGTCTGAGGACGTTGAATTAGCCTTTGGCGAGATCAAGCGTCGTTTGACTTCGGCACCTGTTCTCGTCCTGCCTGATTTCTCTCAACCTTTTGAGTTGCATTGTGATGCATCCAAGCTGGAAATTGGCGTTGTCCTCAGTTAAAATGGTCGCCCTGTTGCCTTTTTCAGTGAGAAGTTGTCTGGTGCCAAGTGCCGTTTCAGCACGTATGATGTTGAATTCTATGCTGTTGTTCGAGCGGTTAGGCACTTCCGCCATTATCTTTTTCAAAGGGAATTTATCCTGTATACTGATCATGACGCCCTCAAGCATCTGGGCAGCCAGGACAAGATTTCTCATCGTCACGCATCATGGATTTCTTACTTGCAATAGTTCACTTTTGTGATTAAACACAAGGTGGGTGTTTCTAATCGTGTTGCAGATGCACTGAGCAGGCGCCATGGCTTGCTGACTGAGATGCGAGTCTCTGTTCCAGGTTTTAATTCCTTTTTGGACCTTTATGCTACTGATCCATTCTTTTCCCGGATTTTTCTCCATATTCAGCAGGGAACACGTACTGATTTTTTGTTGGAGGGAGGATTCTTGTTTCGTGGTCTACAGTTATACATCCCCGATTGCAGCCTTCGTTTGAAGATGATTCAGGAACGCCATAATGAAGGGCATGTGGGGCGTGATCGCACCTTCCAACTCCTTGCTGACTCCTATTTTTGGCCCTCCATGCGCAAAGAGGTTGGTCGCTTTGTCGCTCGCTGCCGTTTGGCGAAGGGCGGGTCTACAAACGCAGGATTATACATGCCACTGCCTATTCCCACGCAACCATGGTCTGATGTGAGTATGGATTTCGTCCTTGGGCTTCCACGTAATCAGCGTGGTTTTGATTCTATTTTTGTAGTGGTGGATCGCTTCTCCAAAATGGCCCATTTCATTTCCTGTAAGAAAACGTCTGATGTTGTCGTCGTGGCACACCTCTACTTTCGGGATGTGTATCGCCTCCATGGGTTGCCCACTTCTATTGTTTCTGACCGTGATACACACTTCGTGGGGCACTTTTGGCGAAGCCTGTGGCGTTTGGTTAACAATCTGCTAAAATTTAGTAGTGCATATCATCCTCAGACGGACGGTTAGACAGAGGTCGTCAATCGATCACTTGGTAACCTTCTGCGCTGTCTAGTTGGAGATCATCCGAAGGCATGGGACCTGAAACTTCCTCAAGCTGAGTTTGCCCATAACCATGCTGTTAACCGTTCCATAGGTTTCAGTCCTTTCTATGTGGTTTATGGCTTGTCACCTAGGGGTCCTCTTGATTTACTATCTCTTCCCAGCAAGGTGCGTTCTCATGCTACTGCCGAGGAATTTGTTGGCCATTTGACTGAGGTGCACTCATCTACTCGTGACCATTTAGTGTGCTACTGCCAAGTATAAGGAGAAGGCTGATCAGAGTCATCGTGTTGTTGAGTTCGAGGTGGGAGATTTTGTTTGGGCCATACTGACCAAAGATCGTTTCCCGGCTCGTGAATACAGTAAGCTTTCTGCCAAGAAGATAGGTCATGTTGAGATTGTCGAGAAGATCAACCCGAATGCTTATCGTTTGCGTCTCCCCAGCCACATCCGCACCTCTGATGTCTTCAACGTGAAACATCTTATTCCTTTTGCTGGGGATTCCTCCTCTGAGGACGATGGAACGGGTCCAGATTCGAGGGCGAATCTTCTCTACCCCGGAGGGTACGATGCAGTGCATATTGAAGATGTTTTGGCGAATCGGCTAGAAAACCCGAAAATGCAATAGTTTCCGAAATTGACGAAACCTTAGCATTTTTCGGGTTGAAACGGGCCCCTGAGCAAAAGTCATGGATTTTCCATGAGCTAAGACGTTTTTCGGCCATCCGATATCGTTTAGAGGGGCGGAACTGATATTTTAGGGTCCGGTTCATTATTTCCTGTTTTTTATGTTTCCTTTATTTTCGAATTAGGGTTTGGGTAATAATTTCCTTATTGTATTAGGACTTTGGGTACTAGTTTCTCTATTTAAGCACTTGTTATTCTCAATTGTAATTCAGATTTGATGAAATAAACCAAAAACGAGTTCTACTCAATTTCTATCTCATTCGGTATTCACTTTGAATCAACGAATTCGATAAAGAATTCGTCCTTTCCGCTCCGCACTCTGCATCAGTTGGTATCAGAGCCTCACCGTTCCAGGAAGATGTCGCCTCGCCGTGCTGTTCGCCAGGCCGCCGCCGCTGGTTTTGATGGTGCTGATAATGCTGACGAGATTGCATCAGTTCGTCGTGAGAACGATGATCTGAGGCGTCAGGTCGAATTATTATCCCAACGTATGGATGATATGCTTCGTCGCGATGACGTGACTGTCACGGACGTTGATAATCCCTTCGCTCTGGATGCTAGGAATCGCTCTCCAGGTCACTGTGTCCCCGACAATCGTTGGGAACAAGGGTTCAGGGTGGAGATTCCACAGTTCGATGGCTGCCTCAAACCCGAGGAAGTCGTGGACTGGTTGTCACAGGTCGAGGAAATTCTGGAATTCAAGGAAGTTCCAGAAGATCGTCGAGTTTCAGTTGTTGCAATCCGCTTGCAGGGCCGTGCGCAGGCTTGGTGGCAACAACTGAAGCAAACTAGGGTTCACCATGGTAAGGAGAAGATTCGAAATTGGGCAAAGTTTAAGAAGCACATCCGTGCTACGTTCTTACCCTATAACTTTGACCGGGAATTGTATCAACGGTTCCGGAATCTTCGACAAGGCTCCCGTTCGGTTGAGGAGTACTCTACTGGATTTTTTTCTTCCCTTGCTCGTATTGATATTACTGATTCTCCTCTTCAATTGGTGTCTTGTTATATTGGAGGACTGTGTCTCCAATTGCAGGATGTGCTGAACATGTTTGACCCCCTGACAGTCGCAGAAGCACAACAACGTGCAACCCAGGCAGAGAAACAGCCATGTGCTAAGACGTTTTTCGGCCATCCGAGATCGTTTAGAGGGGCGAAACTGATATTTTAGGGTCCGGTTCATTATTTCCTATTTTTTATGTTTCCTTTATTTTCGAATTAGGGTTTGGGTAATAATTTCCTTATTGTATTAGGACTTTGGGTACTAGTTTCTCTATTTAAGCACTTGTCATTCTCAATTGTAATTCAGATCTGATGAAATAAACCAAAAACGAGTTCTACTCAATTTCTATCTTATTCGGTATTCACTTTGAATCAACGAATTCGATAAAGAATTCGTCATTTCCGCTCCGCACTCTGCATCATAAACCCTAATTGCCGCTTTGATGTCTTATCTTCAACTTCTAATTTTACGTGAGAGCTTCGTCCTAGGTTTTCGTTAACGTTTTTATATTTAACAATGAAAGATATTTTGACACATATACAAAAATATAATTAAAAGATTCTTAATATATGTAATATATTACTTTATATATCAGTTGCCAGATGGAGTATGAACGACTCAAGCCTGAAAAATCTCTACTCATCCGTCCGATTGAATCAGAGATATAGGAAGCCCGTCCGATTTGCAACATTATGAAATGCCCTAGTATTGGTAGGTAGGTGTACGTAGGAGTTAATGGGCATATGTGATGATTGAGAATCACATATTTGTCGGTTCGGAATTCATGTGTTAGTTGGTCGTGGTCAACAAAACATTGCTCTCATAAATAAACATACATATATATGGATGATATACACATGCGAGCTCACCCTCACCCTCACCCCGGTGGGAAAATCTCTAGTGACATTAATGATATGATCTTATATTCACACTAAAATTCCATGAATCATACTTATTCCTTGTTCCACGTTTGGTCAACAATGCCAAATTCGAGAATCAATTAAAATTTCACATAAAAGATACATAGATTCATACGGTACAAGTTATAAGGCATGTATGATACCTAATTCCTTTTTTTATTATCAGAAGACATATTTCAATTGATGTTGTTCTTTGAAGTAAAGAACAAGGAGTGGATGAAATACAAACCATTGAGCAATTCGATTAAGGAACCTCCACCAACCTCCAAGAATAATAGAAGAATGCCACCGACACCTTGAACCACCAGAACATGTACCAAAAGAAGGTCAAATAACAGACCTGGAAAAAAAAAATCAGAACCCGAAACAGACGCGAGCGCTAGAATGACAGATTAGTCTCATGACAATCCCAACAAAGGGAGAAACAAAGTAAAAATACTAAGTACCCAAATATTCCAACCTCAAAGCACGAAAACTAAAAACGGATTTCAACTATAAAACACAAGAAATACTTAATACACCAAAATCCACTGCCTAAGAGTGTAAAACACCCTATCTTATTAGGACCATCGAACTCTTACAAAGAGAGAAGACGATCACTAACAAGTCGCCAGCCAACACTACAATGACAAAGACAGATCTAGGGGGCGAAGTCCACCAGAACACACCAAAACCTAAATCGAATCTGATGGAGCTCAACCAATAAGTATAATTGTTTAAAACACTCGCCGACGGTCAACACCAAAAACTGAATGATACATCAGTCTTGTGGTAACCTAATTAGTACACGGATATTCAAAGGTTGGTGTCAATAGACTAAAACCTTAATATTGGAACTTGAGTGGTTGTTCCTTGCTAGGCCTCTATACGTGTACAAAGGTTACATCAGTCAGAAATGTTATAAAATTGTAACGTATCAAGAAGATATCTCTGCAACTTTTATAGTAGCGGTAGTTTAGAAAATATTATCCATTTCCATGCAGATGCAATCATGGGGTGCCCATGTATGTGGCATTTATGATCTGAAACAACCCTTTGATTACAAGATGTTGTGTTCAAAATCAAAGATAGGTGTTCAGATTTCCATGGCATTTATTAATCCAACATGTGAGTGTATATTGCATAAACAAGATATTGGTTTGGTGGTGGCCCATCTCTCAAGCCGCTTCATCACCTATCAGTTTCATACTGTACCGTTTATTGCTTTTGCATACATCATTTCATGTTTATTTCCCGTAAACACACTTTCATTTTGTGAAACGAGTAAATCGGAAAAATGCATTACTGTAAAACATAAACCATATAAAGGAGAGAGTAAAAATTTTGGGTTCTAGAATATTGTTCGGGCTGATCGTAGTCAACCCAGTTCTTATGGACCCGTAGAAATAGTATACTTTGGATCGTAGACACTATTTCAAGATATCCTCTTACCAGTATTTCAAAAGAATAAAACAGGAAAGAAAAAGTCCAAACACCAAAATGAAAAGCACTGCCCAAACTAAAACATGGATAATAGTAAAGCAGGTAAACATAGAGTGCTCCAAGATGTGCCAACACCGGCCGCCCCAGGTCTTGTCTTATCGTCCCACCCCCGGATCCCAAACCCACAGATAGGGTTGCTCCAAGACCTTTTTCAATCGGCTCGTGTGCGTGTTCGGTTGATACATCTTTAGTTGCTGTCGGGTTGTGTTTAGTCCCACATCTCGGCAGGTCCAAACCATGAACATGGCCATCGAAAGCTCAAAACACCAGTGCAAAACATTCTAGAAGACGGAGATATGGCAATAGAACCGCAAACCTGATTAGGGAACGCATCAGACGAGAGGCTACGAACAAAGATCGGGTTCCGAGTAGAAAAGCTAGAAAACCCTAAGGTTCGAGAGAAATCCTAAGGTTCGAAAGAAAGGAGAAAGACACTCTTGAGGGTGAACTATGGTAGCTATTGGATTGATGGAGGCGAAGACCACACACTTAAATATGTTATATCGGGGGAATCTAGTCTATTTAGAGGAACCAAAAGTAAAATTCCTTCGGGACAAATGTATAATGTTGTTCACCAAGCCGATTTTTAAGATTAGCTTGGATTCAGTATTAAATATTTTTGTTTAAATTCTGAGCTTGTGAGGAATTTAGAGGACATATGTGGAAGAGCAGTAATTTTATTTTGTTTTTCTCATCAAATAATTTCATTAACTCTTACCTTTAAGGTAAAGGTAGAAGACAAGGGATATACCCTCAAAGTAACTTCTTAAACAAGGAAATTCTTCATCCATCTAAGTGTTGATCGTCGTAGATCTGATGATTCGCTGTCGTATTGGTACGGATACTCCTTTTCTCCTATTTATGTTTTGTGTCTCCTTAGTGTCCCTTTATCGTTATCTGCTTAGTATTCATCTAATTCCTTCCACATTCGTGGTCAAGGCTCGTTAGCTTAGTGTGTTGGCTGCCGACTAGTGGTTTGTCTATTGTTCCTTTTAGTTGTTTACCTTCCGATTCAATATTGAGTGTAATGTGTTCGGATGGGTATTACTCTCTGATCTATCTCTGTCGTTTGCGGTGTTGGTCGCCGACTTATTAGTAACCGTCTTCTAGTCTGTGTGGGAGGTTGTTGGTCCTGGTGAAATAAGGTGCTCTATATTCAACGACAGTTCGATGGGATATTTCGGTATTGTTTTGTGCTTAATGGTTGGAAAATCCAGGTTTTGACCTTGTTTATTCTTGTATGCTTCATGGTAAAAAAATCAGGGTTATAGACCTAGTTTACTATGATGTTCTTAATGTTGGAAATTTTTTGGTATTGATACCTTTTATTGTGTATTCTCCTCTTGTTGGGATTGTTTTGAAGTTGAACTTTCATGCTAGTGCTCGAGTTTTTTTTAGTTGGTTGTTGGTTTGATCCCTTAAATGGATCGAATTTCATTATTTGAGGTGCTTGTGGCATACTGTTGTCTGCTAGGGTTCTATAGCTAGACCCTTTCTGAACTTTTTTTCCTCCCTCCGAAAAGGTTTTATTTATATATATTTTTTTGCTGATAAAAAAACAAGAAAGATGAACATGGGTATAACTTATGGCGCAAGTAACCCAAACAAGCTAGTAAATGTGATACAAAAGCAAGAAAAAGAGTGAAATTCTAGCTCCAAACAATTATGCAATATGAGATTGTAGAAGTCCTTTGCAATAAATTGGGTGATGTTTAGTTAGTGTTTGCAAGTTGTTGGTGCTCGTGGGGTGGTTGTTTTGTTGGTTCGCTAATTTTTGGTTTGGTGTTGCAGCTTTGATATGGTGTTCTGTTTTGGTGTAATGGAATGGTCTCATCTTGAGACGCTCTTTCTTGCTTTGTTTCTTCTTTCCCGTAGAACGAAAGCCTAATAAATTTGCCCATCAATTTTTTTTCACTTTATATCTATTAAAAAGTTTCCAAACTAGCTTCTGCATAATGATTATAAACTACTTGATTCCTTGATAGCCAAGTCTGTCAAATAATGAAAAAGATGATATTCCCCATTGTTTCACATTAGTTTTTAGGACAAAATCTCTCCAAGACCGTAAAAAACAGTGACTCTACGAGGTGATACCCAACAAATTCCCCACCAATTGAAAACCAATGACTAGATCAACTAAGATCTATTACAAGTCAGCATAACATGATCCACCTCTTCAAAACCAAGATGACAAAAAGGGGGAAATGATTCCATTAATGAAATTCTGATCCCATTACTATCAAGGAACATTTTTTTAAGGACCTCCTTTAGGAAAACCAGCCAAGTAAAAGCATATATCCGTGGTGGTAGAAGTGGAGACCAAAGGTGTTTGGCCCTAGTTCTAGGCTGAGAAAAAGTTTGATCCATATGAGTATAAATGGTTCTGAATGTGAAACCTTATTTAGTTATTTTCAGTGTGCGAAATCATCACCAGTATTAGACAAATTATAAGAGTTAAATACGGAGTCGATAGCTCTAAATTTCCCTCTTTCCCACCCTCTATTCTCTTCCTGAATTCCAGTAACCAGTCACCATTATTTCTGAATACAGAAACTTTCTTTGATTTTTGTACACTCAAAAGATATAATCTCTGGAACCTGTGCTTAAGAGGTAAATCATAAACCTATATATCTTCCCAGAAATTGATTCTTGTACCATTTTGAACTATCTAATGGATTCCTTGAAAACCAACGGTAAAGCTGAAGTTTATATTAGAAAGTAGAGAACTGATATAAGCTAGGAAGCTATGGCCATTAGTGATATGTAACTTTGAAAGATCTCAGTCTTGAGGGTTCTAGCCGTGTTTTGAACTAATAAATCTCTTCCACATGGAATTCTTATCTTGACCACCGTTTGGGAAGTAAAGATTGATTCATGAGGTTTAATTTCTTAATTCCTATTCCACCATTATCTTTGGAGAGCAAACCACATTCTACCTCACATTATGTAAAACATTCTTAGTTAATGATCAATTCCACTAAAACCTTCTATACATTTTTCTATAGATAAAACAACCCCCTTAGGAATTCTGAATAGAGACATATCGTAGAGAGAAAGAGCTGAGAATGGTGATTTAATTAGAGTGATTCTTTTCCCAAAAGAAAGAAATCTAGCTAGCCACAGTCCTAGCCTTCTTTTAAATTTAGCAATAATAATGTCCCAAGTTTTCAACAACCTAGGGTTGGCTCCCAACTGAATACCCAGATAATCAATAGATAAGGAAGTAATGGAAAAACCTATAAGTTCATAGACTCTCTCAACAGACAATACATTTGGATTGAGGAGAATAACCTTTGACTTCTGATAGTTGATTTGTAAACCAGATGCCATTTGAAATGCTTTCAAAGTGTGTTTAAGATTTCTCACCTCCGTCCCTCCAGTCTTAATAAAAATTACCGTGTCATCTGTAAATTGTAGATGAGAGATTTGTTGACCAATGTCATTAAACCTTACCCCAAAAAACATTCCTTCTTGTTTTCCTTTTTCCATAAGTTGATGCAAACTCTCAATTGCAATAGAAAATAATAGACGAGAGAGTGAACAACCTAACGATAAATCTTCAGATAGAGAGCCATTAATGACGACAGAAAACCCAAGCGTTGAAGCAAGATAACATCTAGACAATACAAATTGTTCCAAAAACCTATAATAGAAAGAGTGTTCTGCAAGTAATCCCAGTCTAAATGGTCATATGTTTTTTTAAAGTCAACTTGTGACATTATGACTTCAAGTCTAGAGTTCTTCACATGTTGAATGAGTTTGAGGTAATTAGAATCCCATCAACAATCTATCTTATTGTTATAAAACCTGTTTAAACGTCATGAACTAGAATGTTCATAACAATTTTGAGTCTGACTACCAATACTTTTGAAAGAATCTTATAAGGACCACCCACCAAGCTAATGGGTCTAAATTCATTAAATTCCAAAGGGATAAAGATTTTGGGGATGACGGCCAGAAAAGTTGAGTTGAGACCCTTCCGCAGAGCCCCAAATCTATGAAGGTTGTCCAAGAAAGCCAAGAGATCAGGTTTTAACAAGGGTCGGAGAGTTTAGAAGAAAGTCATGGTGAACCCATTTGGGCCAAGAGACTTGTCACCCTTATAATTTCTTATTGCAGACATGACTTTTTCCTCAAAGAAATCTCTTTTTATGAAGGAGACCTGAGTCAAGGACAGCGAATTAAATGAAATACCAGACAATTCTATCACAATAGAGTCATCTTTATGAAATCTCTCAGCAAAATGTGTTGCTGCCACTACTTTAATTTCCCGTGAAAAATTATACTCATATCCTTGATCAATAATAGATGCAATTTTTCTTTGACTGTCTATAATTGGCTAAGATGTGATAGAACTTAGTGTATCTGTCTCCCTCCTTAATCCATATGACTTTGGATTTTTGTTTCCAAACTTTATCTAGGAGCTTTAATTTCTAGATGAGTAGTGTAAAGAGTAAAACTCTTCATAACACTAGTGATCAATGAGTGATGATAATATTAAAGCATTTGGAGGACTAATTCATCCTTTTTCTCTCTAGAGTTAACCCTAGCCGTCATCTTCCACAAGCCTCCTCCAACCTCCTGCTTGAACCCCAGCCGTCGGTGACGCCAGGGCTCCGACTTAGGACGTCGCCGGTGGTACCCCTTTCACTCCTTTACCCCTTTTCTCTTCTCTCCCTTCTTTTTTTCCTCTGTTTTGGTTCCCTTCAGCCGCAGATCGTGTGGTGGCTTTACTATATGTTCTAGCATCTGGTTCTGATGGTTCTGGAGCTCCGACGCCTGCTCCGACGTTCTTTCGCTGCTCGATTCTGGCTCGTCTGGTCTGGTGTGGTTGGATCTGGGTTGGTTGGACAGGGAGGCTCAAGGACGGTAGGCTCGGGGGTAGCTGGCTCGTGGACGGGTAGGGCAGATCCGGGCCAGACATATTCGGGTCTGGTCCATCCGCCCGGGCCCAAGGTGGGTCAGGTCTATGGTGGGTCGGGTTTGTGGTGGGTCGGGCCGGAGGTGGGCCGTGTCCGCGTTAGGCCGGGAATGAAGTAGCTTTTTTCTTTGAGCAGGTCTGATTTGGTGCTGGTAAGATTTGGGTCGGGGGCTAGCTTGCTTTACTTTCATCCTCTGCTCAACGGTTTTCTGCGGAATTTCGGTGTCATTTACTTTTTACGCCCTGGGACGCGCTTCTCAACTTTCATTTCAAGATCGTGGGGTTTAGGTGGGCCTCGCCATTCGTGGTGGTTGTTGGTGTTGGTCTCAGCTCGTTTTCATCGGTGTCGGTTTGGGCAGTTGCGGGGCTCGGTTGTTTGGTTTTTGTTTAGTAAAGCATCTCGAGTCTAGTACCCGTAGTTACAGATTGATTGCTTCGATTTTGCTCTGGCGTGGGACGTCTTTCTTTGACATTTATTGTCACTGATTGGAGCATTCTTAGGCTTGTGTCACTCCGTCGTTCTCCTCCGTGGCTTCTGGCGACCTGTGGAGTGCTCTCCTCCTTCGAGCGACTGGTGCTCCGTCCGTTTTCTCAGACGTTGAGTCTTTTTTCTTTCGTGGGAAGCGTTTCCTGACCACCTGTGGCTTGGATTCGTTGTGGTTTTGGGACTTTCGTCGTTGAAAATAGTAAGGTTCTCGTTTCTCCCTTAATTTTACCTGTTGCTTGAGGTAATATGCTTTTCCCCTATGATTAGTTTCATTTTCGATTTCCTCTGTTTCCCTACCGGTAGTTTTTAGGTGGAGGCCCGTTATTTTCTTAGGTGTTGGCCTCTGACGGTTTGTTGTGGCCTTTGAGCCTTTTTGGGAAATCGTTGTTGTAAGAACCGCCCCGGTCGATCCCGGTCGAACCGGAGGTTTTAAGCGAAAGTTGACTTATTACCGGAAAAGTCAACCGATGACTCCGGGAGTCATTCGGGACCTTTCCGGAGCCCAAAAAGCTTAGTCGTCGTTACGGTTAGCTTAATTGGGCCATTTCCTTTCAAATGACTGTAATGTTGGGAAATGTCAACCCGGGGTCTTTTTCGGTCAAACGCGGTCCAATTAGAAACTAAACCTAATTAATTAATTGAGCTGGAATTAATTGAGCTAGGAGTGGTCCCCACATGGACATGTGTCCATGTTAGCTTGGAAGGGAAGAAATGGATGCAATTTGACCTTTATACCCTTAATGGTTACACTTGAGAAGAGAGAGGACAAATGAGTAGTTCGGGGATCATTCTATCTAGGTTTAAGACACCAATTGGACCCAATTCAACCCATTATTTCACTACTGCTCGAAATTGTCAATGGAGGAGAGAGAGAGGAGCTCCCATGGAAGCTTGAGGAAGAAGCAAGGAAAGGAAGAGACTTTTTGCTCTTTTATACCTCAAATCACCTCAAAAACCACATTTTCTTCATCTACTCTTCATTACCAAGGTAATCATCCAGACCATTTTCGTTTTTAGTTTAATTTGATTCATGGGTTTGATAGAGAAATGCTAGAAATGGTTGAGTTTAAGGGTTGTTGGTGTTAGATGATGTTTTGTGGATGGAAGTGAAGTTGGATGATGAAAATCTCTTGATTTGAGTAGTTTTGATGAAACCCATTGAGGGTGTTGAGTATTGGGGATTGTTGGGTCTGTTTTGGAGATTTATGAGTTCATCAATGCAGGTTTGAGGTAGAAATTCGTGAAAAACGAAGTGGAAGAAGGGTCTGCCCAGACCGACATGGAACGGGCCAACTTTCGGCACGGAGTGCCGCACGGACTGGGCCAGGGTCCGGCACGGTGTGCAGCACGGACCGTGCCTGGTCCCGGGCCGGTCTATGGCACGGGCCAGGTCGAGTTCCGGGCCGGTGTGCTGCATGGGCCGGGTCGGTTTCTGGGCATGTGGGCCACCTGGATTGGGCCCCATTCCGGCCCATCTCCCGTTTAGCCTATGTTTTGACTCTTGGGTTTAATTTAGTTGTTCTCGTTCTAAACGCAACTGAATTGGTTTTGATTCGCGAATTGTTTTGTGATCCAAGACTTTGGACCCGAGCTCGACGGAGGAGGAGACCCTTGGACATCGTGAAGTGACGGGGAGGAAGCTAGCCAGGTCGTCCGCAGCTAGGTTTGGATTGCTTTCGAGGTAGAGAAAGTAGCGAATACCGGTTTTGTCACGCCCCAAATCCGGTTTTGACCGGACTCGAGACGTGAACTAAAACAGTAATAAATTGAAATGAAAGGAAAGTTATAAAGCTTAAAATAATAAGTCGAAATTTCATAAATTCGAATAAAAAGAGTCAACAGCTCTTAAATAAACCGTAAAAACAGTTCTTAGTTCAAAACACGGTACGTCACTAGACAACTAGCCTAGGACCCTCGTTAGCTCCCAAGCATCGAGCATCCAGGCAGTACACCTCCCGCTCAAAACCTGAAATACAACAAGGTAAGGGGTGAGCTTTCGCCCAGTAGAAAAGTAGTTAAGGTAATGAACATCGGCTCACCACCACGAGTAACCGTCCAATTAGGGCATACTAGTACATCACAACTAATTATCAAAACGGGGTTCACAACCAAACTTATAACACACTCAAACGACCGCTTTCCACACAATAAAACATTAACCAACAGCACATAAATCACACACAAAAGTAACCAGTACACGTCTCGTACCGCAGTACCCGAACTGCATCATAACATCCCATAAAGTCATCGTATCATCTCGGATAGCCCCTCGATCCAGAGGAGACACATACTTCGCGGCGACCGAAAACATTCCCTAAGAACGCATCTCATTGGAGGGCCCGGAAATATTCCCAAAGGACCATAGATCATCGGGGTGGAACACAACCCATAGACTCAATCACGACCCATAGGTTCCATACTACCCGTAGTCCCAACATGACCCTTAGACCCAATCACAAAGTCAAGTACAACCATTTCCAACGTCTCCGGCTATCACAGCCCGTTCCATTTATGTCGTACCGGATCACGAAGCCACGGTCCCGACACCTTCCCGTCACGTAGAATCGGGGTAACATCCTAGACCAGAAATCCCTCAGTCGGACGTCTTCCTGTCACGTAGACTCAGGGCCTCACACAGACTTGACCGGCACAAACTTCGGTCGTACACCTCCCTTCACAGAGACTAGGGTAACAATCACGCCATCCTTGGCCTCGATACACTACACCAGAACCCTCCCTAGGTGTAAGTATCACTCTAGTTACGTCTTTTCTTAGAACACACAACAAGGATATAACACGCAACACAAAGCCAAGATCGGTCTCGGTACACTAACCGGACTACCTCAACATAACACACAGCCGGTCTATCACTCACCCGGTCATATCACAAACAAGGGTTCACATTACAACAAACACGTCACACTTGCCCACACACAGTCACAATCATGCAACACCGAGTATAATCTTATTAAACTCTTAGACACACTCGAACCGTCACTTACTTACCATCACTTACCGACATCGCACTCAGCGTGGTAACCCCACCGGCTTAACCGGTATCAAATCTCCAACCATCCCACAGTTCAACATATCAAATGAACAGGATGTAACCACATAGGTCATCAACATGCATCACTAGTTCAGTTCTACTCGTTTTCATGTTCGTTATTTATTATCCGTTCAAACAACACAAAGCACACCAGCAGATACACTCAGCAAACAATCCTACAAGCACGACATGGCCTGAATCTACCAGCACGACAATTCCCAAGACAGAAATCGTAAATGTTTACAGTTCATACGTCTATGCTAGTTGTTCGCATCCTATATGCCAAGCTATGATCTTTCCGGTTTTATGATTTCCTAGCATGCATACTAGTAACTTTCCGTAATTAAACCGGTATTCGCTACTTTCCCTACCTCAAGACGAACAGACAACTACGTCTCCTAGCTGCTGACGTCCTGGCTCGCTACCTCCGGTCTTCTTCTCGATCGAAGCCGGACTCTAAAACAAAACGAAAGCCAAACTCAAAAACGGTTCCAAATTCGAATTAAACGTTACGACGGTTTCAATTTAAATTCAACATTTTCCTTTTAACTCGAGCGGGCTAAGAGCAAGTTTAAATGACGAATCAGGTTCGAGTACTCGAGCCCCGAGCATAGAACCGGTACACATTTTCCGAGGCACGATTCCCGATGCACTGATCCCGATGCGCGGATCCCGAGGCACGTGTTTCGAGGTACGAGGTTCGCGGAACGATTCCCAAGGTACGAGTTTCGATACATGAGCCCCGAGGTACGTGTTCCGGGGCACGGAGCCCGAGGTGTCCGATTCGGCGTTCCCGTTTTTAGTCCCGTTCTGAGTCCTATTTGTTCGTTCAGTTTACTCGCTCGGTTCCAAACTTGTTCAAAAGTCATACAGTTCTAGAATCTGGTAAAGTTTCGTTTTTCAATCCAACAGATTTGTTTTACACTAATTCCCTTCTTAATTTAGAAACTGGTTTTAATTTAATTTCACTTAAAATCGACAACTCTCGTTCCAAAAGATCCAAACCAACAGATGATCGGAAAAAGAAAAGGAAGGAGGAAAGGGGTTTTCGGTCCGAAGTCCGACCGCTCACCGACGAAGATGTCGGCGACCAACGCCTCACGGTTTTTCGATTCTCACCGTGGGAAAACAGAAGGCGGCGGCGGTTGAACGGAGATGCAGATAGAGGACGGTGGCGGGCGAGATCTGAGGGAGCGGTGGAGAGGGAGAGAACGGGGCTAGCTAGGGTTGCTGAGAGGGAGGAGCCGGCGGCGAGGGTTCGCGCGTCTCGATCTAGTCTCGGCACTCCTCTTCCTTTCGTCTAACGCGGCACAAACCGTGAAGGTCGCTTCTGCCAAAGACGCGACGAGGAAACGAGAGACAGAGAGGGGCGGCGTTCGTGGTCGGGATCGAGAGGGAGCGGAGGTCGAAGGTGGGGACGTGGCTGGTGATTGAGCTGGACGGCGTGGGGACGAGAGTGACGGTGGTGGCGTGAGGATGAGCGGCGAATGGTTCGAAGACGAAGAAGGAGATCGAGAGAGGGGAGAGGGTTCGGGAGAGAAGCACGACACTGTCACGAATAAGGGGCAACCCTAAAATTCTGATCGTTTTTAACACAGAAGCCCCAAGTGGGCTTGGTCCCTCAACCGGGCCTGGTGTTGACCGCCGACGTGTCGACATCTCCCATCTCTTTCAGTGGGGGAGTCGATGAGATTCAGTGATTGCTTCATGTGCGGGTAAGGTTAGGGTACCTTTTCGAGCTGACTAGGGTTGGGGTTTCTTCATGTTTTATACGCTTAAAGGTTGGAAAATCTTGGTCGAAGACTGTTCATTTTTTCGTGCGCTTCATGGTGGTAAAATCAGAGTTTTGACCTCTCTTGTTTTTTTACTGTTTTTTACCTTCTTTGTTTGTCTTTGGGTTATAGTCCTTCAGGTTGTGATTTGATCTGTGTAGGATCGGTTGTTGGTTGGATCCGTATAGGATCGACTGTTTTGTGTGGTTTCGGTAGTTTTGGTTGAGGCTGTGATATGTTCAGTATTTCTTTGTTGGTGATTTTGTTGTGTTTGTACTCATCTTTTCTCTCAAAAGGAGTTTTAATTTAAATATTGTTTTGCTAATAAAATAAAACAATCTTTTGATCAATCAGTACCCTTTCATCCATCCAGTTTATTGATTTTATGTTGTAAAACCTCAATGGGCTTTTCTAAAATACCAAATACAGTAATGTTCCACTCCCTCAAGAACTGCTTCAAAGCCTTTAATTTAAACCGAAGTCTGTAATGTGGAGCCCATCCAACAAAAGTGTTATTCCAAAAATTGTTAACATAAGTAAGAAACTGAGGGTGATGTACACAAGCATTCCGAAATCTTAATGGATTGGGGCTCAAATCTTCTCCAATTTCCATTAGTAGAATAGGTTGATAATCTGAAATAGACCTAAGGCAACAAGGTTGTAAGAGATACTTGAAATAGGAGAAAAGGAGTGGATGTATTAGGAACATGTCTATCATTGCACCCCTTGACAATGATATTAGAAAGATAAGCTAGAGGATTGGGGATCTAGTCGTGATCCAAAAACCTCATTTCCCTCTCCCAACCTTCAAAATCATTATATGAATCAGCTTCCAAGTTAATTCTATACTCAAAGTTTGCGACAAGGCTATCAAATTCATGAGCAACCCGTTCATCAGCAACAAAAGCCGCCTTAAGTCCAATAGCCTTGTAGTATTCCCAAATTCCAGTAATAACAAGCTTGAGGACATCTATTTTCTTCTTCCCAAACGATCTCTTCAGCCAGTTTAAGAGTGAGTGACATAAACAAATGTAGCTTGGGCTTTCTCTTTTTTGGCTTTCGGCCTTTCCGATCCTTTTAACATGTAAGGGACTTTCCCTCCAAAACTTGAAATTGTAACTGTTGAGGAGTTGGTTTAGGGCCCAGAACACTGACTAAGCCAACTTTTACATTAAATGATCCCAATTCCAAATGTTCTCTTCAGTGGAGTTTTAGTGACCTGTCCAATGGAACTCAAAACTTGATCCACAAAATAAGCTGCCTCAAACCTTTCACCAGACTGTGATTCAAGATGAATGGCCACAGGATTACCAAAACTGTTAAATGACCGCGATTGAGGAGGAGACTGTAATGGCTTCCAATTCTCATCTCTTCTCTCTATGAAGAAAAGTTTGTTCCCGATAAATAATCCATAAGTTTCTTAGAGCTCTTTTCTCACCTCCGAGACAGTTTGAGAAGCTGAATCTTCACTTTGTTCAGTGACAAGTTTGTCTGCCTGAGTTGGAACTATGGGGAAGCCAGGTGTCAGGCGAGGACAGGAACTCTCAGACTTCTGTGGACTAAACGGAGGAATTTACGTAAAATTTATTGATGACATGATTTTTATAATTTATTGACATATTTTTTTGAGCGAAATGTGCAATTGTATTAACTTTATATCAGGACATTGATGTGCGCCTGAGAACATGCTCTCAGGCCACTTATAAGGTCAGATAGAACGAGCAATGACTCACTGAACCTTTTACCACTATAATCGCCGCAAACGGTTTTTGAAAGCCATGCAGACAAAGACATAATACAAAGAGGGGGAAGGGGGTGCCGGAAATCTAGGATCTCAACAACGATGATGGTGGGAGGCAAAGCATCTGCGTGGGACCCCTCCTAAGGTCAGTCCCCGATGGTCCCCTCCCTAGAGAAATCTCCGATTCTCTATTCGGCAGACATTGATCCTGCAAAGACAAACTCAAATAAAATAAAATAAAAGATCATTTCGATTAGCCAGATCCATAATCGTGAAAGGGGTCGAGGTAGTTGCGGCGGTTGAGGCAAGGAGAAGAACGTGTCGGCTGCGGCTGCAGATCCGACGGCGGCGACTTTAGGGACGACTCTAGAGATGGCGGCGGCATCCGAGACAACGTCGGCATCAGAAGCGGCGACGTCAGCGGCGACGGCGGCATCAGGCGGCTTGAAGGATGGTTGACGCCGAGGCGAGCCAGACGAAACCATCGGAATTGCAGAGGGGGGACCAAACAAGATCGGGAGACACGTCGGTGGTGACGGGGGAAGACCACGACGCGATAGCTAGCGGCGGCTCGAGAGGAACCCTAGCAGAGAAATCTCCCGCATGACCTACCGCTAGAGGCGGCACGAGCGAAACCCTAACAGGAAGAACCTTCGCAGGATCCCTAGGAAGAATGCAGGAGAGAGGGCGTGGAGGGGAGAGAATCATAACCATGGCATAGGACATGGTAAAAACCATGGCCATAGCCATGGCTTTTGGTTGTTGCGGCAGAGAAGTTTCTCCTAAGGTTTAGAGGACTCGGTGAGTTATCTGTTTTTGGGGTTAGAAGGGTAAACTTTATAATTTAATGATATAGGATATATTTATCTTTCAAATGATTAATAATGCATTAATATAATAAATAAACTGTGATTTATATAAAATTGATTGATGATATGATTTTGAAAATTTTATAATATATCACTAATACATTTATCTTTTCGGTGTTTGGTAGTGCATTAATATAATTAATAGACTAATAAAGAGTTTTAATATTTATAAGTAATTTAACACAAGTAAGTCCTAAAAAAGTCTCTCTCGTGATGTCGAGTGCCTCTTCCAAGGAAACCCTAGCCTTAGCTCTGCATATGGTGTTCCCTACTCCTATCACCGTCGTCAATACTATTGCGCCCCCAATCGGTTCTGTCTCGTCGCCGCTCCCTATCATGTGTTTCTCTGCGACTCCACCCCCTCCTCCCTCTTCTGAAGTCTCACCTCCTATAAAGGCATGATGTAGGACGAAACCGAAGCAATTCTTAGCCGGCCTTCCTCCATCGCAACCATCCTCCGGAGGGCCCTCACCGCCACCAAACACGACAATTGTGGCATTTTCTATGGGGCTCACCACATCACCAGCAACGCCACTGTTGAAACCACGGAGAGGCCGTCCGGTGAAGGGTCAACACGTAACTTCGACTACAAGCAATCCACCACCAACCATCTAGCTTCCTTTTAGAGATGGTCCTGAGTCTCTACCTCCACTACGTCGGAATCCTAGTTGAGGGAAGGCGCCTATCGACAATGGACATAGTACGGAGTTGGAGGTGCTGCATGTCGGCCCCTCGCTTCCTAATGCTGATCAGATCCTTGTGATCCCATCCTTATTAACCACTCCTGCAGGTATGGTTCATCGTCGAGGGACGATGTTCCCGCCGGAGGAAACCCTAGCTCTAGAGGTTCCGGTGCTGCCGGGTTTGCTTGCGTCCACCATGGCAAGCCTCCAAGATTGCCTCTCTCCATGCTCCCTCGAGGAGGAGGAGGAGATGAAGGTCCTGGTTCCGTTTTCACCGGTAAACCCGTTAGTGATGATGCGCCATCAATTTGGCATGGTGGGGAAGCTTTGAGCTCTAAGGCCTCTTAGGTAGGACGCTCTGCTACGTATCATCACCGACGCTTGAGGATGGTGTGCAGTGGGGTTCCTCATCAAGGACATATATGACTAGGGGTCTTCGTCTTCAACTTCGGGTTAACAAAGGCTCGGGCATGGGTCCGAGGCAATGAGCCTTAGTGCTTTGATGGCCGTCCTCTTCTACTTAGGGAAATTGACCCAATGGCCAGAGAAATCCAGGTTTTGGATTGTCTGTAGCTTTGGTTCATGCTCATGGTCTCCCTCCACTAGCCCGGACACAAGCGACTGGGTCTTACAAAACTCGGGGAAGCCTAAAAGCACGAAATTTCAAGAGGTCGAATCACCACACCACGTCACGAGAAGGCGCCAGGGCACACCAACAACAATGCACCACAACATCCACCTCAGGTGAGCAAAACTGGTGAATCTTGACTATAATCTAGCATCTGAACAACTACCAAACATGAATTTTGTTTCCCAAAAATGGGCCCGCAAGAGGCCAACACCAAAACCCGGCGCTAGAACCAACATGAAGATCCAAATACAGCACCTTTGAGACTCGAACCACTAGAAGATGGAGAAGAGAACGGCGATGGCCAACACCAACAAACGAAGACTCAAAACTTACAGATGAAAATTGATGAAAACACCAAAAATCACACACCCAATCGAGACCTCGGAATCTGTTACTCGTACCACCAGGAGTTTGTCGTAGGAAAACACCTAATGACAACAAACCTCGTTGTACCACACACACCCCATCATTCCAATCACTCCAATAGAAGCGAGGGTCTAAGGATGTAGGCAAGCCCACACCTTGACCCACTGCCCGGAGTTGGCGGAACTCGTCGTGGCCAGCGACCATGGATCTAGTGTGGCGAGGTTTGTCCATGTTAGAGTTACACGAACTAGAGATGACTGTCTCGCACCACGGATGACGAAACTGACCATGGTCCAGCGGTAGGACAGATGCAACAGCATCAGTCCATGCTAGAAGAGAGCACACACGAGCAAGGCCTCCACAATCACGAGAACCAATAGAAGTTGACAGTAGAAACATGTGTTGTTTTGAGGTCGAAGATGAAGAGGTTGTGGGGAGAGAGAGAAAATAGGATTGAGGAAATAGTGACAGCTACTAATGTTGAGGAAATATCACCCTCTTCAATAACTCTATGTAAAAATTTAAGGGACATAAGATATGTATACTGAAATTAAATCTTTTAGAGTTTGGAGTCACATATCATGTTACTGCTTTTGGTCATTTCTGAGGTAAGGGGAAATATTGAACTTCTTACTTTGAAATTTGAATTCAATTGTGTTTGTCCCATCTAAATCTTCAAGCATTTGATGCGGACTGCATTGTTTTCCTCATTTATTTCTTAAACACAAAAATCACACCTTAATGATCGGGGACTTAGACTTGACGTTGATGGGTGGTCGACATTTGCTTACTCCTGTACATCATTTCCATGAATCAGAGGTGATCGGTAGAAAAAGGGGATTACAAAAGTTCTTGATACTTTAGATATTGAAGACATTAGATGTGTCTATGAAAGGTTAGACCTTCGGGGAGATCAACGGTACTTTAAGTAACAACCTGATGGAAAATGGAAAGCTCTAAAGTCTATCATAATTTCATCGGATCAAGTTCTTGCATACAAGGCAGAAGGGGGTTTGGTAGGTGACACTTCTTCTTCGTTAGGCTATCCTCTTTTTGTCTTTAAGAGTCTCAAGGATCGGGCTTATATTGTCCCAAGATTTCTAGAAGATTTAAATCTTTATCGTCCTACCAAAAATGCCCTCCAAACCCAAATGGGCTAGAAAGCCCCGTGTTCTGGGGCAATTTCAACCACTCTCGTTACTACCTCCAGAAGCATCTCGCCTTTAGATCACATTTGGTATTGGACATGTTCCTTTATAGCTCGCAGCAGGGTTACCTCCGACCTCTCTATATGGGATGCCCCAATTAGGGTTTGACCCTTGGCATCACGAGTCAACACCCTCGTTGTCGCCAGGCTCCTCCACCAATCTCTCACTCCCATAGTCGATGTTGTCCATGGTCACGACCACTCCTCCGAAGACAATGGATGATCTGCATGACGAACATCGGCATGCTCCACGACCGTGGACGAGGACGCCGTTATTGAGGTTCTGTTAACCCCAGTTGCTCTAAAAGCCCTTGCTTGCAGGCATTTTGGTATGGTCGGTAGGTTTCTTACAAGACGACCATACAAGAAGACTATCATGCTGAAGGTGGTCATTAAAGCATGGGGTAGGTTTGCAACTGGAATTGTGATCAAGGATATGGAACCGAGAACGTTTGCGTTCTACTTCGGATCCTAGGAAGCTAAGGAGTGGGTCCGGCTAGGCGGACCTTGGAGCTTTGATAAGGCCCTGCTAAATTAAGGGATATCACAACTGGAATTGTGATCAAGGATATGGAATCAAGAACGTTTGCGTTCTACTTCGGATCCTATGTAGCTAAGGAGCGGATCCGACTAGGCGAACCTTGGAGCTTTTATAAGGCCCTGCTAAATTAAGGGATATCACTTACCCTATAGGAGTGTTAATCCCCCGACTAGATCAGATGCAACTATGGTTGTAGGCTAGGGGTATCCCGCCTTTGACTATGACACGAGCTATGGGGACCCTGATCGACTACATCCTAAGAGAATGTGTGCAAATCCCGTGTGATTAATGTGGGTTCTGTTAAGGAGCCAAAGTTCTGTCCCTTTTTGGATGTCACTGGATCGTCTTCTTCGACACTCAATGATGCTCCGTTTTCAAGAATTATGACTGTTGGTAAGGGTAAGTCTTACCTATGAGAGATTGTCGATTTTCTTCAACTGTGGTCATATATGGTATGTAGTTTAGGAGTGTGATAGGGAGACTCCGGGAGTTCCCATATTTGATCTGTCTCTAGCTATGGAAAAGATATATATGCGGGACAAAATTTTGCGACCGACTAGATTAAAGCCCCGCACCAACATCTGGAGTGCCCCCAAGTTTTGAACATGTGCACCAAAAATCTTACCTACCGCCCTATCGCATCCAGAGATGGGATCCCTAGTAACACCAAACATCTTACATAATCCACTGGACGTGGTTCTTACACCCATTAGTGGCTGCCTTGGGTGAGGATGTGGCCAGGAAGAGGGCATTTGTAGACAAACCACTCGAAGATCAAGTGAAGGCTAGTAAACAACCTTTCGAGACCTAATGATTGGTGAGTAGAGATTCGGGGCCCTAAGGAGGGAGGGGACCCCGAATCTAGGTTGGATTCCTTTACCTTCTGTTGAGATTTCTATTCGATCGCACTCTCCACGAGAAACGATTCCTCACTATGGGATCAAACATCGCTTAGGCACCATCTTAACCATAGTTCTTTAGTTGGTTATGTCTTTACCATTTTTCTTTATCGCAATTTATGTTTTCATTTCAAACCCGAATTTATCTTTGACAACTATTTCAAAGCTTATGAACAGGAAACTGAGGTCGTCTATTTTTGTACTAGCTCTTTTCTTTTGGATTAATAATATAAGAATTTTTTTTGCTAAAAAAAACTTAGGAAAAGAAATCACAATTCATCATAAATATTTAGGATTATCCCCGTAAATTATTCAGAGACTAAATATTGAATTGAGTAATAAATGCATGCTATCACCTTTGTTTCCTTTATACGATATATACGAATATTGAAAATCAAAATACAAAATAGGAAGTGGTTAGCTTGGTGGCCAAGCAAAGCAAAACCAAACCACCTCGGTTTCGACGACTTGATTTCCTAATTTACCCTCACAAAAACAGAAGCAATGACCAAATCGAAATCGTTGCGGCGTGTGCATAAAAGTCGGCTGTGGGTTTTTAGGGTTTTAGGGATCACAGATCCCTATAAATAACAATTGTGCTTTGCCTTCACAATTCACTCTGCGCTTCACAATGCAGAACCAAAACCTCTTCGCTCTCTTGCCCTATGACGCCGAAGACGTCTCTTACACCGCCGCTCCCGTCAAGGCGCCTGCCGCCGACGAGAAGAAGAAACACCCAAACGGTAGCGACTTATGCTCTGTCTCCATCTCGCTATAGCGCGTCTTCAATTCTCGTTATTATTATTCTTATTTTTATTTTGATCTTGATCTGCCTGTAAATCTGGTTCTAAATTTTCATGGGTTTGTTTTATTAGATTATTTATCGTTGGGTTTCTGAAGCAGTTGTGTAGGGATCAAACAAAAAGACGCCTTATTGATTCTATCTATTATTCCAGATTTATCATGTTTCTTCGAAAATAATGTGCAAATCCTTTGATTGTTCTATGTAATTGATCTACATTTATGAAAACATTGTTCTGAATGTGAATGTTGTATGTGTTATGCAGATAAAACCAATAAATCAAAACCAGACAATAACAAAACTGGTTATCAAGACGCCCATTATAGATCTAATGGCTATCATCAGAGTAAGTATGAAAATTGGGGGAACAACAGAGTAGCTGATGGGTCTGGGAGCAATTACAATGCTAATTATAAAGGAAGCTCTTACCAGAAGAATTACAATGGAGAGCAAAGGCTTCATGGAGTTGGAAGGGGAGGAGGAGGTTATGGTGGTAGGGGAAGATCATTCAATGAATACTCTAATGGTAAACAACTGGGTAACCCCATAAAAGGTAATCAGAGTGGTGAAGCTGAGAGCCTAAACAAACCTGTGACCGGTGATGGTAAGGAGGCTTGGCAGGTGGTAGGCGCACCAAGTCGTGCAAGCAGCGTAGTTAGTGAAGGGAGAAGTGAGGTGTCTTACAACCCTGACCAAAACGGTCCCTATAGTAAAGGCAATGGAGATGATAGCAACCCCAATGCTACGGGGTAAGGACTTGTAATTACAGTCAGCATTGTGATATAGTGTTTTTAATGTTGCTGTGTTCAAAATTTGTATTCAACTAGATTGGTTGTTAGTTGCCTAACCAAATATAATTCATATTGCAGTAATCTTAGTCCTGAAGAAGAAGAGAGGAGGATTAGATGGGAACAGAGGATGAAAGAAAGGGAAGAGGAAAGAAAGGTAAATAGTCAGTCAATGATTTTGTTTTTTTTTTGTTTTTTTATGCATAGAAAGTTAAGTTGTTGATCTCTTGGAATTGCAGAAGAAGACTCTTAAACAATATTATGAAGAGAAGGAGAAGACGGAGAAGGAGAAGAAGGAGAAGGAGAAGGTTGTTCCAAAGCAACAAAGGGTAGTTGCTCTTGACAAAGAGCTGGAGGCAATGCAGCTTGTTGGAAAAAAGGCATTGCCACTTAGAAAACAAGAGTCTGACTCAGTTTCTGTCACTGATGTGAAGTCTGATAAGAACAAGGAGAAGAAAGGGTCTGATTCAGTTTCTGTCACTGATGTGAAGTCTGATAAGAACAAGGAGAAGGAAGACAGTGAAAAAAAGGAAAAAGTTTGCAAGGTAAATATTTGTTCAATTGTTTGAACAATGTCATAAGTTTTTCAAGTTTGTTAACATAAATTCATATCTTATGTCCTGCAGTCAATTGTGGAAGAATTGCTGAAACCAAGTCGCTACCAGCCCCAGCGATACAATCCTAATCCTTATGGCAATGCTTCTAATGGTTTCTCTGATAAGGGTGCTCCAGTCAAAGGTAACCCTTCTGATAAGGGTTTTAAGGAGTCCCACCTTGAAGGCAAAGGCAAGGATACTACAGCTGAGGGCTCTAACCGTAAAGGCAATGCAGCCATTGTGGTGAGAAGTGACAACAGAGAAGCTGTTGAGAGGAAAGTTGTCAAGAGTGCAGTTAATGTCGATCTCAAGTTTGATGATACTGCTCAATTTCCTGCACTCAAGTAAAGGAGATCTCCTCCAGAGTTCTGTGTTCAGATTTATGGATTGTTATGAACTCTATCAATCTATCATTACACAGGTTCTGGACATGCTTGTCAATTTAATTTATTATGCTTCTAATATAAGGGATGTTCCTTTCGATTTCTTAATTCGGGAGGATCCATGAGATTAAATTAAAACCACCCAAAACTAATGCATGGTGTCAATCCATTAAAATACCTTAGAGTAACTGATACAGGATGTATTGCTGAACTTAAATCAAAACCTCTTTTGAGGTGAAAGAGGAGTTTTTACAAAGAGAACACAACTACTAAAGGCAACCACAGAAACAACAAAAACCAACATAAAGGGAACTTGCATCTCAAGGCATCAAAGCTTGCGGCCTAAGGCATACTTCAGCAGAACCGGGACTACAAAAAACTAACCACCAGGAAGAGAAGTTGTATAAACAAGGGGCACACCATCAAAATATCCTACCATCACAAAGAATTGGCTTGGAAGCAGCTCGTGTTGCTGAATCCATTTTGACATCTCTCAGGGATCAGTTGAAGGAAGAGAATCTCTCAGATTTTGTAGTGGGAAGAGCAGGTTAAGATGCCCTTGAAGTCATGAAAATATTTGCAACTACTCTGGAAGGCGGAAAGTTGAAATCCCTGAATATGCTAAAGGAGATCAGCACTAAAAAAGAACAAGCTTCTGAAATTTGAAAATGAGGCTGACATGAATTTTCAAAGGAAAAAACACAGAGGAGGGAGTAATATCAGAGCTTCTGAAATTGATCTGAAGATGATGAAGAACTGAAATAAAGCATATTACTAGCAGGGACCGAAATACCGAGGGAGCTTGAGGAGCAAATGTAGAAGCACTGCATCAGGACGAACTTGCAGGCCTAAGAGAGAGAGCTGAGACTCCATGTCAGAAGATAACCTGCAAAAAACCTTAGACCAGAAGAGAGAAGAGCAAAGGACCACTCAACCTAACAAGACTACTCACACTCCAAAGGAAGATAACCACAAGAAACCACTCTCGAGCTCCCTTCGTTCCAAATTGTAAGGTTCTTTTGTCCCTTGTTGATCAGCTTTATTTTGGTTATGCAGTGTGCCTGTTTGTAGACTCGTTTTTAGCCTGATTTAAGGATGCCTCCACTTTTTTGGACAGGGATATATAAAACATCTCTGATAAAAAAAAAACCACTCTCAAAGCAGAATAATCCCCTCTTAATCAGAGAAGAGGAGCTTAGAGACCCAACCAACCCTGAGACGACCTACCTCATCAATGACCTAAACTCACTGACACTCAAACCCAAGGAATAACCACCCCCCAGAACACCCACCCCCAAACCCAAAGGAAGTAAGACAAAAGCAAAGGCCAAAATCAGGAGAGCCCTCTAAAAACTAATCAGATGCAAACAGAAATAGCAACTTAGAAAATCATATAGCAATAGGATAGCCAGCAAAATCCATCAGTAGAAACCAATATCAAGGAGAAAACCCAAAGAGATCTGAGCATTGAGAATCAACCAGCAAGCCTCTAAGACCTCAGAGATCTAAAATACCACCAAAGAACCCTATGAACACTTCAATACGTCAGGAGCTCCTCTTTTTATAACATGAGGAGGGAGATGAAAGCTAAGAGTTGTAGGAGAAGAAAAAGCCACCTTCTTTGAAATTAGACCATTTCCAATTGTAAGCTTGACTTTGAATTTTGAGAAAAATATCTTTTGCAGAGAGGAATGAGTTTTCAAACACAGTTACATTCCTAGCTAACCAAATCTGCTAACAACCTATCTGAACAATATTTTTCCAGCCAGACTAAACCTTTGAATTTACCAAAGAGTGCTTGGTCTAATTGCCAATGACTAGTCATCTAAACTAGTAAATTCTTGTCACCTATCCCACTTTCGAAAGAAAAAAATCAAGTTTATTCTTCTCAAACCCTAGTTTTGACTATATATAAAAGGGAAAACTACCAATACCTATCCAAAACCATGCCCATTTAACAGATGTTTACTCTGAAGTTTAAAGTTAACTGATGCATACCCTTAAGTTTCGAAATGTAACTCAAAACCCCTCTGTCAGTTAAAATGACGAAAATACCCTCAACTACACTTCAATAATTATGTTAAAAAAATATTTAAAAATTACTTTATATATATACTTATTAAATGACTTCATTTTTATTTAAAAAATCACTTCATTTATATTTTAAAAAATTATTTAAAAAAATCACTGAGGGTATTTTCGTCATTTTAGCTGATAGAAGGGGTTTTTAGTTACAAGTCGTAACTTCAGGGTATGCATCAGTTAACTTTAAACTTCAGAGTAAACATTAGTTAAATGGGCATGGTTTTGGATAGGTATTGATAGTTTTCCCTATATAAAATACATCATTTCCCAACCCTTTCGAATCATATGTACTCACCACTAATCATCTCAATATCCAAAAAATAATTCTCCCTATATTGTTTGTCTCCAATAAATCCTCTCAAAAATTGTAAATGAGATATGCTAAATATCAACATAAAATATTGAAGTATATTCAAAAGTCGATTGAACATATGTTGAATTGGGACCTCAGACACATCAAATATCTCCCTTGACCGATTGGGACGAGATGAACTTCTGCTAAAGGGTCCCTTGTAATCGGCTACAAACTTTATCTACCCAAATGTTAGGGTTTTGAATTTATGGACTCATATTTTTATTTATTTTAGACTATGTTTTTCAGTTATATGTAATTCTTCTTCGGGAAACTTCAATATACTATTTGAACTATACAACTTTATCATGTTACCACAGCCTTGTTTCATTTGTATCATGTTACCCCCTTAAACTTTCGTTTTGTATCACAGTTAGTTTAAATGGATGGAAAACAACCAAACAACTCATATGCTTTTGAAAAAAAATAATAATGCCTTTATATCAATAAATTGTAAAGATGAATGAGTATTTCATAACTAATAAAGAGTTAATTGTCAAATACTACCTTAAAGTTTTGTCCTTATTGAAATATAATACCTTTATTCTTTGAGAAAAACGACCTAAAGTTTTGTCCACGGTTTAAGACTACAAAAGTTTTGTCCACCGACTTCCGTTAGAAAAACGTAATAGGTTAATCGTCAAAAACTACCATAAACCCACACAATTATAGAATGCATTATGAATTGCCCAGGCAACTATAAAATGCATTATGTATTGCCCACAAATCTATTGGAACCGTGAAGAACTACCCATACCATTCATTCTAAACATTCATCATAGTTTCTCCCTGTTAAAATTTTCTAACAGAAGTCGGTGGACAAATTTTGGTGTAGCCTAAAATAGTGGACAAAACTTTAGGTAGTTTTTTATTCGTGGACAATACTCTAAGGTGGTTTTTGACAATTAACCCAAAAATAAATGAGCATTTCACACATTTTTTCCAAGAATGATTTCATAGACATTTCAAAGGACATAGATTACATTATTAAAGTTTCCAATTCTTCGAGGTGTTCGTCAAGGGTGCCTTATCTCCCCTTTTTTGTTCGTCATTACCGTTGAAGGCCTTCATCAGTTCTCTGAACATGGTATTAGACTGAGCCTATTTAGTGGAATTCAGGTTGGAGCTGATATCTGTGTCTCTCACCTCCAGTTCACAGATGACACTTTATTGTTCTTAGAGGCCGATCCCCTACAGTTATACCATGTCTACGTGTTTCTTCATTGTTTTGAGTTGATTTTGAGGTTGCAAACCAAATTTGACAAGTCAACTCTCCTATCCTTTGGCATTGATACGTCCTTCATCTTTGCCCTTTTCTTAGCTTGCGACTGCAACTTAGGCCATCTTCCCATTACTTATTTGGGCTTTAAGCTTGAAGTTAACCCAATGCATGCATCCTTTTGAAGCTTTGTTATTTCTAAGTTGTAGACAAGGCTTGGGTTGTGGCAAACTCGCCTTCTCTTGGCTTGTTGCTCTTGAGGACATTCCTATTAGATCTTTCTTGGTGGCAAGAGGTTTCCCGATCCTGGTGGGTCTTTGGTTGTGTCCTATTGTGGCAGACACATCGAAGACACCTCTCACCTTCTTATTACTTATGGGTGGGTTTGGCAGGTGTGGTCCCTAGTTCTCTAGTGGTGGGGGCTTTTCTCAGCTCTCCCTTCGTCTCCTGCTTTCTCTATCTCTTCATGACCTTCTATCTATTGGGCATGTCGTTTGTGTAAATCTTGGTCTCGTTTGTGTCTTTTGGGGTTATGGCTCCTTTGGATTTCTCGGAACCCTAGAGTTTTTCAGGGAGCTCAGGTACCCGATCTGTCTATCATCTTTAGGAGAATCCAGATCGGAGTTCTTTCGTTGATTGAGGAAGATGAGAGAGCCTCAGCCCCTTCTCCTAGTTCTTGGTTGGTGTCGCCGATGGTTTCTCTTTCTGGGCCTGCTTGAATTTTTTTATATCAGCAATTTTAGATTTATAATCCAACAACTTCAAAGTAAAGCCGAAGGACAAGGGAGAACCCTCATTACAAACAGTAGAACTGGCCGTGTAGGCACAACCTCGAACCAGAACAACCCTACCTAACAGGGCTACAAACATGAGCACTTCCAACATGGAAGCCTCAAACCAGGTTGTTTAACAAGAATCATACCTATACAAACCAAGAGGTCTAATACCCAAATTTAACAACACTAAAGCTTAGAGTAAAAAACTAAAAAGGGTCAATACCTAGGTTTCCCAACCATGAAGCCCTAAAACAAAAGATCTCAGACCTAACAAAGCAAACTAAACAACATAATAAAAAGAAAATAACAATAAAAAACCACCTCAAGGTCCGATCCTCCCTCGAGACCAGCACCCTACCTCCATCACGTGCGTTGATGTCAGCACCCAATCGCAACGGTTGAGCACCGGCACCTACCTCAGCTCCCAGAAGAAGCACAGAAGAAACCCAACTGAACGGAAAGTGAGTCCCAATGCACATCCCTTTGAATCCGGGGCCAACACCACCGGGAGAGACTAGTTCCGTGCCCCAAATCTCGACGCCAGAGAAGTAGATAAATCGAGCAAACTGAACCGAATGTAAGACACATCAAACTAAGCGAGACCGGGAAGGAGAACGCCACTTGAACTGAACCAAACATCCCAAGGGAAGCCCACCGATGATCAGCATCATCGGTGACCCAAAAAGGAGAGAGAAGCCCCAAAACTTAGGTAATCTCTTGTAAAAGAAAGTGAAGAAGAAGGGCTAAGACAGGAGGGATGAAACGAAAGGTAAAGAAACAATTCCAAAACCCAAAACTCGCACTGCCCCCAAACAGAACGGAGCCTTAAGCCTAAGATCTACCCAAGTCTTCAAACCCGATGTCGACACAGACACCAAACCACTGGAACGCCCGGAACAACTCTCCAACAAGCGGAGAGAACAAGAGAAGAAGGGGAGCACCTTAAGTAGAGAGCCTATGGACAAAAGGGACGACGAGGTTGCCGGAATTGAGGAAGACGAACCCTAGAATGAGACGCCTACAAACTGGAGTTAACCACGCGACAAGCAAAGTTGAAGGCAGGAAACACGCCGACGACTAGAATCGGAACAGATCTGTAGCCATCTATTTTTTGTTTCTTCCACCTCTCAGATTGAGTTGTCTCTCCCTTTCTAAATGGAGCGGTTGTCTCTGTTTCTTTTGAGTTTAGGGTCTTCTTGACCGTTCTCAGATCTTGTTGTTGGTTTGGTGGTTTGTAGTTTCTTTTCAGAAACCCACACCACTTTTTAATACATTATTTATTTTCTGATAAAAAAACAAAAGACTACATCACTGAAGTAAATATACCTAAATGTTAAGCAATTGAAAATGTAAAATGGAAATCTTTATACCAGTCAATTCTTCGTATGGAAGTGTTCTTAAATGCTTACCATTCACCCACCTTTATAGTATGTAGGTATATATATATAAATGTAAAAATGCTTGCAATATGTTATAGTTCAATGAATCAAGTAAAGACAACCACAATTCTCCATATTGAGATATAGAGACGAGACAATTGAGAGCATCAGCTCTCCTGCTCTTGTTTCTCATGTGGGTCCTTCCATGCTTCAACTGCCTCACAGTTCAGCACATCCCGATTGAGTAACCTATTAGGGAATTCTCGAGTTGTATTGGGTCTTTTAGTTCGTCCGGTAGTAAGTCGGATAGGTGAGCGGATATGGTTAGGACGATGAGATGACCTCAACTAAGGACTTGTACGCTGATTTGGATACAACCCTCACTCCCCTTGCTGCTCGTGTGCCGCCTCTCTAGGTTGACACTAACAAATCTCTCCCCGTCTCGAGAATCCCTTCAGGGTGCTCCTCCTTGTTGATTGATGGGGGGTACCGGGAAAAAGATTACCCCCATTATTGCGAAATTTGTTGCGAACATTGGGGTCCGTTACAGAGTACGGCCGAAGAGGGTTTCCGTAAGATAGATGCAGTATTGAGTTCCCATTATAGCAAAGGGACCTCTTGTCCTATTGGTATTATTTGACGGTAACTAGTTCTGCTGTTTTGTTGCTTTCCCCACTCTTTCTTAATTTTAAGGCCTTTACTTTGTCATTGTTGTATTCGTTAATACATTTATTTCTCTTCGATAACAAAAAAGAGATATAGAAACAAGAATGATTCAAAGGGACCAACTAGCCAAGTTATTGGGGAGCTCTTTGTCATCTTTAACACCCGTTCTAGAGAGAGACGCTCTCGTCTCTCTCTAGAAACCTCTTCAAACCCTAACCCCGAGCCCCTTCTTCCTCTGCCGCCATCGCCGATAGCTTTCATGGCCTCGGCCATGCGAGCTACCAGTGGCTTCCGGTCCTCTCCTTCTCACCTTTGACCCCTCGTTCCTTCCTCGCTCCACTCGCCCGTTTTCCTTTCCTCTCCCCTTTTCCTTGTTTTCTCTTCAGATCCCTCGGCTCCCTTCTCCGTCCCGATCCTCTCTCTTCCTTCTGAGAACCGCCAGGATTTGTACTTGGTTTCCTCTCAATCTCTGCCGATCGAGGTTTGAGTGGCCTAAGCACAAACTCTTCTTTCGAATCCTTGCGGGTGTTGGCCCTGGAGGGTCATCTCGCGATGGCTGAGCAGTGCCCGACGTCCTCTCTCTTGGATCTGGTGGCTCGGTCAACGGCTCCTTTCCCCGCCGCGGTAGCTCTTCGGACGGTGAGATCTGGACTTTTAGTTTTGTTTTCCGGTACCTCTATTAACTCTTTTCTTCATTTTATTCTTCCTGTTGGTGCTGGCCACGGATTCACTAGAGTAAAGTGCAAAGGCTTCGATGGGGTTTTAATCTCATCGGTGATTTTTCTCCCCTTCCCCTCCCTGTCTGATCCCCTCCTTCTCCTGTCAGTGGTGGTCGGGGACACTACGGTTAGGTGTTGGCCGTCGTAGTGGTCTTGGGTCCTGATGGATGTCCTTCTGGATCAGGTGGGGAGAAGTAAGGGGTTCGGATTTATCACCGATGGTGGCTTTGTTGGCTACTGCAAAGGTGTTGGGGTTTGTGGGATAGATCAGTGAGTTTTTTTTCCCTTTTCGGTCGCTCTATCTTCTTCTTTTGTGTGTTGTTTGGTTGTCTACTTAGGTTTTCAGACCTTTTATTGGGGGGTTTTCAGTTGTTCTTCATGTTGGATAAATCAAGATACCAAGACCGAGTTTCTCTATTTTTAAGTTGTGTTCCCTTTGTTCTTCATGTTGGGCAAATTTGAATTATAAGATCTGTTTTCCTGTGCTTTTTAGAGTTCCTTGCTTTAGAACGCATGTGTCAGTACTCTCTAAGGGCTTGCCCTTAATATCGTTCTTTGTTTTCAAAGTCAAGTATCTATATATCCTAAAACTCATCAACTTTCATTCTCCTAATAAATCGACCAACTTCTCTCTCTACACTTTCTCTCTGCCTTCACTCTAAAACAATCTTCTTCTCCGCCGCCGACGACGGTCCTTCCTGGACGTCGCCGAAGGCAAACCTCTCGCTTCCTCTTCTTTTGGTCTCTTTTCCTTTATCCTCTGTTTTGGTTTGGTTTCCTTCAATTCCAACCCCTCCCCTCCTCTCCAGATCTGATACCCCTCGGCCCTTTCTTGGACCGATCTCTCCCTCTTGGTCATCTGGTGCGTGCTGACCACCGATAGGAGCTCGGATTTCGGTGTCTTTGTGATTGAGATTCGAGTCTCCGAGAGGGGTTTTCAGATCTGAGCCCTTTATCACCTTTGGTTCCTCCTTAGACTTCTGGTGCTCTCTCTCTCCTATATTAATCGTCTGGTTGGTGCTGTCCGCCTGCGGGGTCGCGTTTCACCGGGATCTGAGAGGGGGGGGGGGCAGATCTACGCAGTGGGAAGTCTCTCCGCCCCACACCCGCTCCCTCCTGGTTCCTGGCTACCTTCGGGCGGCTTCTCTTTCCTTTTGGCCGACCGGTTGGTGTTGGCCACCGTCGGGATCTCGGTTTCGAGATCTGAGAGTTGGGTTTCAGGGTCACAAGTTCGGCCTCACCTAAGGTCCTCTTCCTTCTTCTTCAGTTTTGCTCTCGGAACCTTTCTCCTATTCGCCTTCTTTCCCGACTTCGGTGGTGGAGTACGAGGCTCACGGTGGTCGTTTTACCGACGTGGGTTGTTTTGCCTTCGGGCTTTTGGGGGTTGGGTTTTGTTCAATGACCTCTGGTTTGGTAGGTCGTCCTGGGCCTTGGGTTCCTTCTTGTTTCTTCCTCTGTTGGGTGTGGGGGATTTGGGGTACGGTTTTGGTGCTGAGAGATTGGTCGGTTTTCGGTTCTTCTTCCTTCCTTGGTCGTTGACTGGTTCCTGGGTATTTTTCTCCTCGTCTTGGTTTGGTTTGGATCGGTTGTGATCCTGGTTTTTCGGCGGTTTTGGTCGGAGGGGCTTCATTGCAGAGGAGGGAGATCTGGTGGCTGTTCCGTGATTTCGGTGGCGTGGGACTCGAGGTGGCAACTTTCTTTGGTGGGTGCTGGACTCGAAGTGGGCTAGCTGAGGTTACTTTTCCTGACTTCTGGTTAGTTTTTTTTAGGTTTTAGTTGGTTGGGTTTTGTAGCCTTGGTTTGCCCATGTTGGGCCTGTTAAGTTTGTTTGGTTGGGCGCTACCCGTGTAGTTGATGTAATAGGTTGTTGAATTGCTGTATTTGGGTATGACACATTTGTTTCGTTTGCTACCCCTTGTTGGGTTTTGGGTTGTGGTTGTGCCATGTTGGCCAGTCACCTGTTTGTAGTGCTGTTGGAGGGCTTCGTCCTTGGCCTTCAGCTACATTTTGTAGTTGGTTTTTATAAAACAAAAAACTTGCTGATAAAAAAAAAAAGTAATCTGGGAGTGAAAATTTCATGTTCGGTGTCACCCCCAACCCAAAATCGGCCCTATAAAATTTGTCCACCTAGCATTACTTCAAGTCGTTGAAAAAACAGAGAACTATTTGAATAAAAAAAAATGCTAATAAAGAGGTATCTTACAATATTTAATATATGTTTTGGTATTTTGGTTTAAACTAAATTAAATCAATCGTTAGAGTAATCACATCTCTCTTTATAATTTATTGATGTAAAGGTGTTGTTATCATTTTTCAAAAACATACAAGTTGTTTGGATGTTTTCTATCAATTTAAACTAGGACAATTTTTATTTTAATACTATGCAAAAGTTTTATTTTCAATACAATATTTTAATCTGTCTTTCTCTTTTCCATTATCCTAGCAAAGTTTTATTTTCAATTTAGTACCTGTCATTATTTTGTCGTCCAAAACAACTAAAAAATCATAACACCCCTCACTAACGGTAAATTTTTCAAAATCATACTATTAGGTTTTTTAAACTTAAAAATTAGTAAAATGACTATAACACTTTTCATTACCTGTCATATAAATAACTTTTAAAATGTTAATTGTTTCTTTAATATTATTATTAAACTTTGTATTTTCTAATTCTTTTTAAATTAATTATGATACAAAATCAAAAGTTCAAAAGGTAACATGATACAAATGAAATAAGACCATAATAACAAAAAAAAAAATTGTATAATTCAAGGTACTATATTAGAGTTTCTCCTTTTCCTCTTGTAACAAAATTTTCATTTTGAATTATAATTAGAGTAAATTACATCTGACTACCCCAAATTATACGCGTTTAACGTTTAACTACTCCAAAGTTAACTCGTAACAACTACATACCCGAACTAACGGTTTGTAACGACGTTACCCCCTTCCATCCATTTGTGTTAATTTTTTTTTGTAAAATGACGAAAATACCCCCCATTGTTATTCAAATTTACTCTGTCATACCATTATGAATGAAGTATTTTTAAATATTTATTAATATTATTTAATATAACATTTTAAAAATTAAAATATTTATAAATTAATATTTTTTTAAACAAAATTCTATTTTATTTAAAAAAATCAGTTTTTATTTTATTTTAAATTTATAGACATATATATAATTTTAAAATCTATCTTATGTTTCTTCTTTTCATTATTTTCATTTATTTTAAATTACAAAATTTCAGTACCCATTTTTTTTTCTAACATTTTTTTTTGAGATAATATGATATTTTATTTAGAGATCGGCAAATATGATATTTTGAAGAGGTTCGGGGACATGACCCCCTTGCCAATTCCAGACAGGGTTAGAACAAGCCGCCCTGGCAAGCCAATGAGCTGCTTTGTTCGCTCTCCATTTTACAAATTCGAGCTGCACGCACTCGAGTGTAGATAAAAGGGAAATACAATCTGTAACGATCGTTCCCAAAGGAGAGAACAGATTCCCCCTTCGTCTGATCATATCCACTATGACCTTGCAGTCGCTCCGAACCACTGCCCTCTGGCGAGGGTACTGCTGGAGCCACGTTAATGCTTCCCGGATTGCAAACGCTTCCACTAGTCCCGGGTTTTGGGCTCCGTGAAATGATGTGGACCGAGCATCCCGAAGATGACCCCTATCGTCCCTACAGATCCATCTTGTTCCCACCATGTCTGCCGCCGCAAACAAGGCCCCATCTGTGTTAATGGCCCACTCGCCCTGACCGGGGTGTTCCCACACTTCTGAAGCATGTACCCTGGCCTGACGGGGAACCGTCTGTGCCTGTAGCTTCCGCTTCCTGGCTTCCATCCACCCTGTCTGTAGGTGGAATGTTGTCTGATAAATACTGGCTGCAGGTTGAGCTACATTGTCCCAGACCACTTTATTCCTCGCCTTCCACACTTCCCACAGAAGACATCCTATCAGACCCCCACTTGCCGGGGGGTTTATGGTCAGCACCCCATGCACCCATTCGACCATCGTCTGGGCCTCCTGAGGTAGCTTTAACCCCGACTTCGCCCAACACTCTGCAGCCACTAGGCATTGAACCAGAAGGTGGAGATACGATTCCTCCGCCCCCGAGCAAACCGGACAGGTTGCTGCCATATCCACATGCCTACGCCTTAGGTTAACTGCCACCTGCAAAAATCCTGATCAAGTACGCCATGGGAAGGATTTGACCTTTGGCATTACCTCCAGCTTCCAAATAGCCGACCAAATTTCTGGCTGGGCTTGGGAGGTTGCCTGATCCTTTTGACTCATACCATATGCCGACCTGACCGTATATTGCCCCAGGTAGTCCCCCGCCCAATACCATGAGTCCCTCGACGCCGTTCTACTTATCGGAACCGCCAGTATAGCTCTCTGATCCTCTTGATTGAATAGAGTACCGATCCGCTCTGCATCCCAACGCCTCTCATTCGGCCTCATCAGATCCGACACCAGTTTCCCCTCCACGCCGGGTCCCGACGACTGCACCCTTGCTTCCACCCATGTGAGCCAAGGATGATCACAAACTGACGTGCCCGTTCCTGGCCTAATCGATCTCCGAGCCCCACTCTTGACCATCTCTTGGGCAGACAAGATACTTTTCCAGACATAGCTCTGATTTTGTTTCCCGACTGCTTCCAATACCGAGGATCTCGGGTAGTATTTAGCCTTCAGTACCCGAACCACTAAACTGTCTTCGTCTGTCACTAGTTTCCACAACTGCTTACCCAGTAAAGCGGAATTGAAATCATGCAGGTTCTTGAACCCCAACCCACCCTCCTCCTTTGGGCGCGACATATTTGTCCAAGACTGCCAGATAACCCCTTTCCCCTCCGGTCCAACCGACTTCCACCAGAACCGAGCCAGGGCCACGTTCATTTTGTCCAGTATCCCCTGAGGTATTCTCATCACACTCATCGTGTAGGTGGGAATTTCCTGTAGGACTGACTTGACTAATACCTCCTTCCCAGAACCGTTTAGAAGCTTCCCGTCCCATCTCTGGATCCGTCGAAGGACCCTATCCAGCACGTATTGCATGGCTTGCTTCTGATTCCTTCCCATCATGTTCGGAACACCCAAATATGGGGATGGGGAGTCCAGCTCTGGTATCCCCATGATCTGCACCCCTTCCTCCCGCTTATGTCCTGACGTATTATGGCTAAAGAACAGGGATGATTTAGTCTTGTTCACTACCTGTCCAGACGCCTCCTCAAACATCCGGAGTAGATTCCTCACGCACGTCATCTCCTCCGGTGTCGCCTTGCAGTAGACATAGCAATCATCAGCAAAGAAAATGTGTGTCAATGTTGGCGCTCTGTTAGCCACCCTCACCCCATGGAGCTCCCCTGCCCCTTCCGCACTCTTGAGTAGGCGGGAGAAACCTTCCATACAAAATAGGAACAAATAGGGGGATAACGGGTCCCCTTGCCTAATACCTCGCTCTGGTTGAACAAACCCCGCCTGCTGTCCACCTGCAACAATACTATAAGTCACCGAGTATGTGCATCGGCGAACGAGAGAGATCCATTCTTCGCCGAACCCAAAGCCCCTCATGATGTCCCATAGAAAGCCCCACTCCACCCTATCATACGCCTTACTCATATCAAGTTTCAACGCCACCCACCCCTCCTTCCCTTGTCGTTTATTCTTGAGATAGTGTAATGTTTCATAGGACAGGATTATATTATCCTGTATGGAGCGACCAGGCACAAACGCCCCTTGGGACTCCGAAATCAGGCCATCCAAAAGCCCCTTAAGCCTATTAGCAGCCACCTTCGAGACCACTTTAAACACCACGTTACATAGCGCTATAGGTCGAAGATACTTTAGGGACATCGGGCACTCTACCTTCGGAATCAGGACAAGCGTCGTCTTATTCAGCTCCTTTGGAATTTCCTCCCCTGCAAAGATCCGACGAACCCAGCGAGTCACGTCCTCTCCCACCGTTCCCCAGTACTTCTGGTAAAATAAAGGATTAAGTCCATCCGGGCCCGGTGACTTATTAGGCCCCATAGAAAAAGTCGCTTCCTGCACCTCATCCGATGTAACTTCCCCCATCAATGCTCGGTTTTGCGCTTCCGATATTTTTTGACGGAACCTCGGGAAGTTTACCCCATCCCCCCTTGTTCGTCGAGACAATGTCTTATAGAACTCCAGGATGTGATCCCCCAACCCCGACTCCCAGGTTAGGACGTTTCCATCCCCATCCCGCAGCTCGGACACCTTGTTAATACTCTTCCGCTGTGACGCCGATGCCTGGAAGAACTTCGTGTTCTGATCACTATCTATAAGCCAGTGTTGCTTAGCACGTTGTCTCCAGAACTCGCCCTTCTGCTCCAGCGCCTTTACATAAAGTTTCTGCAGGGCCCGACGTCGTCGGATACTCGTTCGATCCTCCCTGCCATTCAACCACAACATATCTTTCTCATACCGTGCTATCTTCCGGGCTAACGCATTGTACACCTCCTTACCCCAGACCTCTAACTCAGAGCCCGTCTCCCGTATTTTTGGACCAATATCCCTGTCCCCCGGGCCCCCCCACGTAGCCTGAATCAGGTGACCACATTCCGGGTCCTCCGCCCAGATGTTCTCAAACCGAAAGTGCCGCGACCCCACCGGGTCCACGCACCTATCCGAGTCCACCAGAATAGGTAAATGGTCAGACGTTGAGATTCCCAGGTTGGCCAGATGTGCCTCCGGCCACATAGCTCGCAGAGCCGGTGAAATCAACGCTCTATCCAACTGCACTGCCATCCTCGTCTCAGGCTCACTCCCACTGTGCCAGGTGAAGCCATACCCCTGGAGCGGAAGATCTCGCACTCCCACATCCCGCATAGCACCCCGAAAGCCAGTAACTAGACGGTCCGGGTATCGACGCCCACCTCTCTTCTCCTTCTGCCTCAGAATACCATTAAAGTCCCCCATCAGGAGCCATCTCTGCGAGGCCCCCGACCTTGCACCCAGGGCGCGAATCATCTCCCACGTCTGCCACCGTAGTTCCCTGTTCGCCTCTCCGAACACCCCAGTAAACCGGAAGGAGTCCCCACCCGGTCCCTTGATTTCCACATCAATGTATCTGTCATCACTAGGATAAGGCGTAACCGACATCTCTGCCGTCCACAAGAGAATCAATCCCCCCTTCTGCCCCACCGCTGGCACCTCACACCCCCCCCCCCCCCCGAAAAGCCCGTCTTCAGCTTCAGAGAGTTCACCTCACCTTTCCTGGCCATCGTCTCGCTAAGGAAAATGACATGAGGTTTCCGGCGACGGATTACCCCTTTCAGGTATCCCACCGTTTCCAATTTCCCCAAACCCCGACAGTTCCACGATAGAAACTTCATGTGCCGCCCTGCTTCCCTAGCTGCTCAAACCGGTATGTCGGCTTCGCTCGCCGGATACACTTGTACTAACACCACAGACCTCCCCTACACGCTGGGACTACCCCGGCACAGTTTCGCGATCTCAGACGATGTCCGTACCCCCGATCCTCACCACCCAATCAGATCCGATCAACTCTCTCGTGCCGTCCACTCAATCACGCCTCCACCTCCGGCAATCTGGTCAAAACCCCGAAGCAGGCTCACCGATACCTCTCGCTCCCGATACCTCGACCCAAACCCTCGATCTCGGTCACCCCACCGCACAAAACGAGCCCCAAGAAACGTCTCTAACACCCCTCCCTGAGCCCTGTTCGTCGGGTACGGAAACACCACCACCCACACCGTCGGGGATCCGTCGATCGTGGGGCACCAAGAGGATCACGTACCAGCCATGACTCTGCTTCTTCGAGGCTAAAACCCCACTAAACTACTAGACACAGAGAATAGACTACTAGGACATACCTGCCCTCACTAGTCGCCGTCGCTGTGCAGGTCCACTCGCCGTCACACGCCACTACCTCCTTCAGCCGCGATCTTCTCTGCTAGGGCCGGCCTCCTAAATTAATATTATGTAATATTAGAATTTTTTTTTCTTTTTCTTTAATATATGTTTATTTCTTTAACTTTTTATGTAATATTTTATTATTAACCATATATAAATTTCATATATATACACACACAAATACAATGAAAAAAATCCTATCACGTTTAATGGATAACACCACTCCGACCACCTAATCGGCCCTATCGCCGCCAAATCCGCCCTTCTCGCCGTCGAAATCAACTACTGTTCCGATGGGGATTCCCGTTGGGATCAGGCTAATTTTTGAGCCAATTTCTCAGTTATGGTACAGAAGCCCTAATTCTAATCCCAAATCAAACCCTAATTCTAATCCCTAATTGAACCTGAACTCGAATTCGAGACAAAAAATGGAAGATGAAGGATCTACTGGTGTAGAGCACGACAATAATAGTGTTGTCCGACGACCTCGTTGCTCAGCTCTGATGGCGACGTGCTTCAGACTTTGAGGTCGCGTGGCTGCTTAGAGCGGTGAGGAAGAGGCTCGAGACGATGACATGACAAGATTGAAAGACAGAGAACACGGGGGAGGACGTTGCTGAAGCTCGTCAGTGGCTTCATCTTCCGGTCCCTGAGTTCCCGCCGACGAGTCGAAGATCGTGACGGAACAAATCTTCCCCGCCCCTGAATAATATGTTGTCGGCGAGGGACCCATGTGGCACCAGGGATCTCATGCGTTGGCCAGAAGATGGTTGTGGGTGAGGGAGATGGTGTGGTGTGGGTGAGGGAGACGATGGCCATGGTTACGAGAGGAATGTGGGAGAGAGAGAGGACAACTACGAGAGGAATGGGGGAGAGAGAGGACGACTGTGAGGAATTAGGTTAAAATAGTTTTTTTTTTTAATTTTGATAAATGTGTAAGGTAGATATTAGGTGTTTAGCATTATAAATAGTAAGGGGTATTTTCATAATTTTAAAAAAATGAACAGTGAATAGATGAAAAAGTGGATGGGAGGTACCAACGTCGTTACAAACCATTAGTTCGGGGTAGGTAGTTGTTACGAGTTAACCTTGGGGTAGTTAAACGCGTATAGTTTGGGGTAGTCAGATGTAATTACCCTTATAATTAATGCGATCAAATCTCATTTTATTAGACCATAGTTTTAATTAGCCATTTCCCCCCTCTCTTTCCTGAAAAACTAGAGATGCTCTTACTGTTTATACAAAAACAATAGGGTTAAAAATGTTGAAACTTACCCTTATGTATTGGTCACGAACACTATGCTACCCTCTTTTTCAAAATCACATTGGCAGTACCTTATCTATTGGTCACGCGATTCCATTAGAAAAAATGGACGGTAAAATGCCGTTTTTTCCATTCCGTTAGTCATATGACCTCAAGTGTCATATAAAGGATGGTAAAATGCCGTTTTTTCCTTAATTATTCGACTTTTATACATTTTATAAGGAACATTACCATTGCACCCTCGTTGTTGTTCCTTATAAAATATATAGAGGTCAAATACTTAAGGGGGAAAACGTCATTTTACCATCCATTATATGATACTTGAGGTCATATGACTAACGGAATGGAAAAAACGGCATCATTTTTCCTAACGGAATCGTGTGACCAATAGATAAGGTAGCGCAAATATGATTTTGAAAAGAAGGGTAGCATAGTGTTCGTGACCAATACATAGGTAAGTTTCAACATTTAACCCAAAATAATATGCCTACATATTCATCTTTTACGGCTTGTAGCCATCTTTGTCGATTGCAAAATAGGGTTGTGACTTGTCTTTTCTTACTACAATTGGTACAATTTTACTTCAAAATGATGATTTTATCATTGAAAATTTAAATAAAAGAAAACAAGAACTAAAAAGCACGTGGAGTAAGAAAATCAAGGGATGTGAATTTTTTTCCTATTTATTATTTGTGGATAATTGCAAAAATATATCATGAGGTATTTTTTTTGCTACTCTCTTCTTTAATAATTACAAAAAGTGTCATGAACCTATCTTGAAACATTTTGAATAAAATTGTTTCAAAACTACAATTATAAATTTTTTTTGGAATTTCTCAGAAACTATAAAAAGCCGTCTAAACTCACGATTTCGTCAACTCATCCAAATGTTGTCGTTGTTGGCGTACATTACCCATGGTGCCTTCCTCGACGTTGAACTTATCCTCGTTCTCAAGCAACCGAACCCAATGCTCGACGAGTTGACGGAATCGTGAGTTTGGACGGCTTTTTATAGTTTCTGAGAAATTCCAAACCTATCATGTTAGGAATAGAGACCAAACGTTGGCTTGGGTTAGGATCTGATAATGAAACGTTTGTAAAGGTTAGGAAACAGAGTTTTCCCAAATTTAAATTGTATATATACTAATAAAAACCCAAATTTTCGTTCCTGTCAGTTTCTCTCTTTGTACGGTTCAAAGATAAAGAAAATCAAGGGATATAAAAATGAGAAAGAAAATCAAGGGATATAAAAATTTAGTTTTGTGTTTTTTACTCATTATTTGTAATGATATAACATCATTTTTATACAAATTGTAACAAAAAGACGAATTCAAAATACTTTTTTACAAATATCAAGAGGGCTACAAGTTGTAAAATCTCAAGCTATGTTTTTGCGATTATCCCTAATTCATATTACAGAAAGATATTACTATAATGGATTTTGTTCTCCTTCCCTTATTCAGCAGAGAATGATAAGATTTTGAACAGAGCAAACATATATGATCTTGGATCGTCCAAATTAGAACATACCACTTGAGAACTCTACTTTAAAGTACATACTAAATATGAACAGAATCAGAGCCTTCCCAAAACACTTGTTTTCATTTTCAATGAAAACAATCACTTGAAAGATCAAAATCAAAGTAAAGCAGAACAGATATGTACAAAGTGTAACTACAACTTGGTTATAGCAATCATAGTACCTGTACATTCATTAGATGTCTGTCGGACAGAACATCACATACAAAAGGCAAGGAAGGCATGGCACCATCAGGACACAGCCAAAAATCAATCTTCTCTTCCCCTGTTAAGTAACAATAGCATGTCAATCCATCTTGTACGCCCAACCATGTTTATCTAGAAACGCTTCAACAGCTTCCTTTATGGCCAAGTTAGGTACCAGCTGGTATTCATAAAGCGATTCCCGTGTTACTGGATCAAAATTACCCACCTAAATTGCCATTACATCCCACATATTAGTTTATAACATCTAAACTCTTTACACAAAGATCTACTAAATTGCGGGAAATTCTAGGTTCCAAACCATCACCTTCTGAAGATGCTCACGAATCACTGCCCTCTCATACGTAAGCCCACCAGGCGTGATGACAGGATCGCGAAAGATATCAAGTGTTATTTTACAGCACAAATAATCTGGCACCTGAAATTCATAACCATCTCCAGAATATGTGGCCATTAGAATAATTGTTTGATAGGACATACACTAATGCCAACAAGATTTACAAACTAGTTACCTCAGTTGAAGTGTCTGATGCTGCAGCTTTGTTGAATACTCCCTCAAGATCTTCTAGCTGTTTCAAATTGGCTGCAGCATCTTCTTCCGATTCAGACCCATCAAGGAAATATTTCTCTTTAAGAGCAGCCTCACAAGCTTCTCTGAGACAAACAGAATTGAAGTTTATGAATCAACTTAAAAAGCAAGAATATTGTCCAAGCATTTGGTCGAAAATTTCATCAGTATAGCCCATTCCAAAATGAAGGCAAAGCTCAATGTGGGAGCACATACTTCAAGTTCTGCATTTCCCATGCTCGTTCTGTAGATGCTTCCTCCCAGACCAAGTATTTTGCTTTTGCAAGCTCTTGCCAGATTTCTTCAACCATGTAACTTTTGGGGTTTGCCCCTCTCCCAAGATCCAATGCCTACATAAAAGAGTACTTGCAGTCAATACCACAAAACATCAGCTCTAATCTAAGAAGATAATTGTAACAGATGATTGCCAAGTGATGTTTAATAACTCCATGACGTCATGTTTGCAACTACAATCCATAAAGTCAAACATGCACCGAAAGCACTTATTACCTTCGAAATAACTATTTTGTTAGGTCTTAATAATGTTTTATGAACATTTTCAAACTTCCTACTAAAGATGGTATCTATAACAACTGCATTGGTCTGTGTATTCGTTCTCATATTTCGTAAACAATTTAAACATTATAATAAAGGGAACATGGAATTATTGACCTATAGCAACATCATATAAAGCTCTGTAATGAATGGCAATACTAGATATGATTAGTTCACACCTTTTGCAACTCTTTCACTCCTTTTGCATATTCCTTTCTTTGAAGTAATGCAAGTCCTAACATATAGTGGCCCTGCCAGTTGTGAGAGAATGTGATTTCACAGTGAGATGATAATGACAAACAAAACAAGGTAAGTTACACAAAACTTGGAATATAATTTATATGACAATAATGAAAGAAACAAAAAATGGTTCTTCAAATATAATAATATATTTAAGAAAAACCAAATAAAATCAGTCCACAAGTAGATTATTCTACATGTACTTTAAGAAGCTAAGTTTTGTCAGGGATGGATTAGTTTCATCGTGGTACTAAAGGTATATCTGATGGATTGGCAGCGGAATCAGTCTCGCAACTAGCAGAAGAAAGATATATAAGCAATACCTTTCAACATATTAGCAAAATTGTTACCTCTATTCCAAGGAAAATAATGATATTAGCTTCTTTTTTTATTAGCCGGAGACAGAACATGGAGGTAAAAACAAAGTTTCCGTTGAACGGAATTATTTAGTTTAGTTTGAACTATTACAGTCAACATTTAATTCATAGAAATTGAACAGAAACTGAAACCAGCTTTCTTGACAAACTAAAGCTCTCGACAAAACTCAAAAACCTGAACACACCACCATATTATTACAAAACTAAGTCTATAATAACTGACCAAAAGCAAAACTAGAAACCCAAATATTGTCCCATGTAAAAGTAGTGTAGTCATCAAATAGTTGACAAATCACAGATCAAATGTTAAGAATGCATTTGGATTATTTTTGTGCAAGAATAAGGAGGAGAATGAGCATAGCCCTCCTTTGGCAATATATAGTAGCCATAAAGAACCAATTTGGACACAAACAGGTGATTCGTCATTTCCTAAAAAAATACAAGACCAATGTGTTACACTGGTAGATATCTTCTAATTTTCTACAATGGGTACTCAGAGAGCGGCGCCGAAGTATATATCTATTGAGAACAAAGAGCGGGAGTTGACTGCTAATCTCCTTCTCACTGGTGGGAAGAGGGTATTTATGATAGATGTGGTGCCGCTGTAAAAGAGGACAACAGTCGGGTCGTTATTTCGGTCATTAATTCACCAAATTAGGGTGGTATTTTTGAATTTGACTCTCGCATAGGCTCTCATTTTCCTCCCCCACGCTTATCATATCTAATGTTATCTTCCCTCTTCACCCAAGTTTTGTTGTATCTTTTATTACCACTTATTTCCATATAAATTTAAGGCTACTCCCGCCCCTTTAAACTTCTCCTATTTGAACTACAATTCACACCACATATCCTTCGAACTTGGAGAATCAAGACTATCCACATAAAAGAAGTAAATTGAATGAAGAAATGCAAACAAATTACATAACAAAGAAGTAAATTGAATGAAGAAATGCAAACAAATTACATAACAATGACATAAATGATGCTAAAACAAGGGAATTAAGTATATATAAAAAAAACAGAAACATGAAATGTCCAACCTTGACAGAGTTGTTTTCGAGCTCGATAGCTTTCTGGCAGTCCTCCTCCACTCTTTTCCAGTCACTTAATCAAACATAAATAAAGCCAAATGTAGCACTCAACATCAACAATTAGATCAAGGAAATAATATAACACAAACAGAGAAGAGATAAGCAAAGGCTGTCCAGAGAACAAAAGGGTCAGTACTCATACATACTTCCTTTTGCGATGACATAGCGCACGATTCGTCCAGTACACAGGCACATTTGGGCACAACGTTATTGCCTAAAAACCCATCAAGAACACCAGGACGAGGAAAAATTAGGAACAGAGAAATGAGAAATAGAATAAAAATCAGATTACTAAAGTGTCGTCCAAGGAACAAAGTTGAAACAAAAATCAGAGGAGGCGATTCATTCACTGTAGAAAGTAGAAGGGAATGGGCGTGGCAATAAAACCTCAGTATAAGCGTCAATGGCGGCACCGAAACGATCCTTGCTGAAGTAAGTGTTGCCGTCCTTCCTGAGCAGCTCCGCCTGCTTCTCCGCCCCAGACAAGCCCATTTTCTCACCCGACGATCCTTCTTCCAGAAGCTTCTTCTAGAAATCTCCGGGTCAAGGAATCGGAAACGGACGAGTCCGACTCGGGGCTGTGGAGCTACTGCGATTAGGGACGTCGGATCGGAAGACGGAGACGGAGGAAATGAAAAATCAGCTGAGGCTGAGGAAATTGCAAAATCGACGACTCCAGTCACGCGGAATTGAAGACACACACACGCAGTTATCATTGGCTGAATGGCGCGCTGAATAGACTATTTTACCCTCCTTTACCACGTCAATTTTCTTGTCTTTCATGTGGCTTTCCATGAAAGAGGTAAGTGACAAATCTACTAACCTTGCTCAAGAAGGAAGGCTACCCTCGAATATACTCGTTCCACGTGTAATTACGGGATGATTTCTATTTTGAAAGGGAAAATTAAGTAGTAGTTGCACCAGTTTTTTTTTCTTTCTTAACAGTACAACTGATTAACATTGTTTTGAAGAAAGACTTTTGAGGCGGAGCTCTCGCCTAGGGTTCGGCGCCGCTTGCATCTTTGGTGATCAATCACCATTGATATGGTGATCAGAGGCAGGCCTTCTCTTAGCCGCACGGAGCAGCAAGGGTCAGCCATGGCCAAGGTCTCAACCATGTCTGTGGTTCTTTTCTTTGCAGCAGCTTCTATGTTTGAAGACGGTGATTTCAATCCCACTTCTGAATGGCATGGTTATTTTGGATCTCCCACGGTAGTAGTGAGACACAGCAACCAGAAGATCTCTTTCCAGACGACGGCGATATTCATCGTCCAAGTGCCGACGAGCGATGGAATACAGACAGGGAGGTTTGGGGTTTCGTCCCTAGCGTTTCCATCTCAAGTCCCATGCGCAGCGACCTTCCGCAATCGTCTTCTGCCTCTACACCTCGATAGGGCAGGGGGGGATGGACCGACGACGCAACTCTCATAGAAACACTAGCAGAGTTTTGCGATTTTTTTCTTCCACGACACCACCAATGGCGAACTTGGCGGCGGATCTGTCAGAAGGAGGGGATGGCCTCGACGCGGAACTATTGGGCGAGCCGAGTAGGTCGGAGTCGAAGCCGATGACAGTGGCGGAGTTAGAGGAGCGGTTGGACGGCGACGCTGAGGCGGAGGCGTCGCCGGAGAGCAGAGGTATAGGGAAACCGGTGGATGCCTCGGCAGACACATCAATACCGTCGGCGGAGGCGCTGGAGGCGGTGACTTGGCGGCAAAGAAAGTGGAAGGAGCCGGCTAGGGTTTTGGCCGAGCCACGTGGGGAATTGGACTTGGGCCTGGGCCTGGGCCGGGACCTTCTGGCGGACGCGAGGCGGGCCTGGGGGACTGGGCCGGGATGTCAGGAGGACCAAGAAGAATCAACGGCGTCGAATGGGGCGACATTTGTAGCGGCGGGGGGGTTCAAGCACCCTCGCCTCCAGGAATGAGTACGGAAGGGGCCAGGGAGGGTTTGATCGACTGTACCTTCTCCCTGGCGTATATGTGGCATTGGTACCACCAACAGTTGATGAGTTACTTCTCTACCACTTCAGAGTCAGCAATCCCGCGTTCAAGAGCCCTACCATTATCAGTCAAGGGAGGACGACGCACGCTGACTTACCGGGGGAGTAATCGGTCCACCACTGCACGTTTATCATCTGATCTGCTCGATCAGTTTCTTATGGTTGGAGTATACTGTATCGGTGTCCCTGAATGCTACCGCAGTCCCACCCCTCCGACCGCCATTATGCCTAAGAGCAAAATTTACTTTTCTGCATTTGTCTTTCAAATTCTGATAGATTGGTTATTATGTATGGTGATTCCTGCATTCGTAGGCACCAGAATGCTTTTAAATTTATAATATCATCGTTTCTACCTAAAAAAAAAGTAGTAGTTGCACCTAGGGGTGTTCAAAAATAACCACCACCGGTCAAACCAACCATAACCAACCGGAAAATGACCTGGAGAACCCGGAACCGGTGGATTTGACGTTGGTGGCGGTCGGAAAATTACCAAACCGGTGACGTTTCGGTTAGGTTCCAGTTTTGGAATAGACGGACCGCCGGTTAACCGGTAGGAACCGGACCGATCAGGATGGGGTGAAAGTTTGAGTGGGCTGGAAGGCCCAAAGCCATTGAGCCCGTGTCTTTATGACTTGGCCCGTGTGAAGTTGAGCCCAATATGAAGCCCTCTTTCATCTTAACCATCCGATATAGCATCTACGACTTCAACCGTCCGATCGCACTGATGCGATTTCTAACCCTAGCTCACTTTTCAGTTCAAGCTTATTCATGTTTATGCCGACTTCCTCAATCATCTCTCTCTTGCACCGGTTTGTTAGGCCAAAATTGATGTTGAAGATTTGGCCATTTCGCGATTATCCATGGGCAAATCTCAACATTCCTTTCGTATGTATCAAGATGATTTTCGGAATCCCGTTGATGAAGGTGATGGATTCGATTCTCACCCATATAAGAGAGAGGGGGATTGAAGACGAAGCACGCATCTCAATAGAACTTGTCATAATCTTTAGGTCTATTGTGGGTTCTATTATTCTTTGAAGAGAAGCATAGGTGTGGTGTATGTGTTCGTAGAGTCATAGCAAAAATGGAAGCAGGAAATAGAAAGGTACAAATTTTCTTCATTTGTATTTACATTTCTGAATCACTCATGAATTTGTGTTCTATTGATTTAGCTTTCAATCATGCATGCCAATCGGACAGAAACCCAGGAGAAAGAAACCAAACTCCAACCGAAGTCGGCCTGCCATAACTGACAGAGTTTAGGGTTACACGCGGGTTAACCTGGATTAGGAGCGCGTGCTCTAAGTGCTTTTTATTTGCTAGAGGGTTGTATAATGGAGGAATTTGGTGTGCAATGTGTAATGAGGAGCCAGAGGAGCAGGATCACTTGTTCTTAGGCTGTAGACTTTCCTCTGAGGTGTGGTATTTGTGCTTAGATTGGTGGGGGATCTCAGTTGATGTATCTGGGACCATTATGAGTTGGTTTTTATCTTGGGAACAATTGGGACCTAGGAAGGCAAGGAAACACTGGGCCATGCTCTCTTCTTTGATCATTTGGAGGCTGTGGATTAACAAAAATCATTTCTGCTTCCACAATAGGCCTCAATCAGCCAATGCCATATTTTTACAAATTCAAAATGACTCCTACCAATTACTTTGGGCAAAATTCAAGGAGGGTCACTCCTTTTCCTTCCTATCCTGGGTCACTGCTCCTTGGTCTTGCTCTCCTTTCAAGGTTTGAGGGGGATCAAGTCCTGGTTCTGCAACCTTTTTCCTTCCTTTTGGTATTCTGGTGTTTGGGCTTGGGGTATGGGTAGGAGGGTGGGTGGTGAGGTTTCTCTGGTAAGGTTGGTGAGGTTTGACTTGGGGTTGGGTTTTTCTGCCTTTGAGTGTGGGATTGCTTCACTTAGTATTGTGAGAGGGTAGAACCATTTTAGTTTTGAGGGTTACTCTTGGTTTGTTTTGTTGCAGGTTCTCCTACAGGTAACCTGCTCCCAGGGAAGTGAATTGGCTCTTTTCCTATTTTCTGGTGCCTTCAGTTCCACCACAGTTTGAAGCTTTGGTTTCTTTTCTACAACAGATCCTTTACTTCTTCTGCAGTTTCTGTTATGGGGTGATCTAGTCCTTTTTGATTTTTGTTTTAGGCTAACCTTAAGACCTTATTGTTTTTCAAGGGTAGTATTATGTAAGGCTCTGTCAGTAGGTCTTTGCTGGTGGGGCAAGAATTGGTTTTGGTCTGCTGGTGTGTTTTTGGCTGATCTGGTTCATTTCGGCTGCAGTTAATGGTCCGTTTCAGGTTTGTAAGGGTAGGTTTTTGTTAGGTTTCGATTACTTGCGGGACAAGTAATTGGTGTTGGTTTGAATTGTGGGGTTTTTGTTTTGATTACTTGCGGGTCAAGTATTTGGTGTTGGGTTGATTTGTTGGGATGACTTAATATTGTCCATCGTTTGTAACACAGTTTGGAGGGCTTGCCCTTGGCCCAATCTTCATTTCCGAAGATCGGGTTAATAAAATTCAAAAAATTGCTGATCAAAAAAAAAAATCATGCATGCAAATAATGAACTGTTTTGAGTCTTGTGTTCTTTAGATTTAATTTATATTCTTGTCATTTAAATACTAAACTGTTTTTTAAAATGCATGCTAATATTGAACTGATTTGAATATGTGTTCAAAAATGTCATGTTATGAATATGTGTTGTTTTGATTGTTTATAATTTGTTAACTACCGGTCATCAACTTGTTAGAAAATGTGATTCGTTGAAATACTCTTTTTGGGTAACTTTAAAAGGAACAAAATGAATAAACTGTTATGAATTTTTCTTTATGTTCATTTATGTTGTTTATTTTTATTTTTTAAACAAGGTCATCTCAACATCTAAAACTCATTGAAATGGCAACATTCATTTTTTACACATTTATGTTTGTATGATCTAATTGTTTATTTTGTTGATTTGCATTTGAATTGTTTTATTGTTTTCTAGCTTTGTACTAACACTGTTTCTCTTCTCTAAATGACAAGTCCTTTGTGAGTGGAAGTGAAACGATTATTTTACTAGAAGATGAAGATGAAGTAATTGCTTCATCTGTTGAAGCATCATCTAGAGTCGTTGTTGAAGGAGCATCATAAACAGCAGCTGGAATGGAAGCAGTTGGAGCTGAAGCAGTTGGAATGCCAACTGCAGGTAAGTTACCTAAACCCTCTTGTAAAAAATCTATTGTGTGGGATCACTTTGATACAATTACTGAAAATAAACAAGCTTTTAATGTATGCAAGCATTGTGGTAAAAGGTATAAAGCTGATTCTAATAGGTATAGAACTAGTACAATGCATGGTCATATCAAGACATGTACTAAAAATCCTGCTTATAAGAAATCACAGCTTCAATTAGCTTTTACCCCATCTGATCAAAGCAATGAAACATCACTAACATCTTAGTGTTTCGACCAAGATGCTTGTTGAATAACACTGACCAAGATGTTAGTGATGGATGAGCTACCCTTCAGCTTCGTAAAAGGCGAAGGGTTCAAAAACTTTATGAAAATTGCATGCCCCCACTTCAAAATTCATTCTAGGGTTACTTATATGAGAAATGTGTTTGCTATGTATGAATCTGAAAAGTTGAAATTGCATGCTTACTTTAAATCTAGATCCCCTCGAGTGTTTTTGACCACCGACACATGGACTAATTGTCAACAAGTCAACTACGTGTGTCTGACTGTCCATTTCATCGATGATGATTGGGTCTTGCACAAAAGAATTATAAATTTCATGCCCATTGGATCACATACGGGTGTTGATATTTGTAAGGCCATTTCTGGTTGTCTACAGTCTTGGGCTCTTAATAAGATCATGACCATAACTGTTGATAATGCATCAGCCAATGACAAGGCTGTTGAACAACTTAGCAATAAAATGAATGCATTGTCTACATCTGTTTTGGGGGGTGAATTCATGCACATGCGATGTATTGCTCATGTATTAAATTTGATTGTGCATGCTGGTTTAGATCAAATAGGGAGATCTGTGGAAAAAATTAGGACCGTTGTTCGGTTCATTAGATTATCCCCTATGAGATTAAACCGTTTTAAACTTGCTGTCAAACATGTGGGTATTGATAGCAAGAAGTTATTGAGCTATGATGTGTGTACTCGTTGGAACTCTACTTTTGCTATGCTAGATGCAGCATGTAGTTTGGAAAGGGCTTTTGAGGAGTATGAACTTCTTGACCCTAACCTTAATGTAGAATTGGACAAAAAACTTAGCAAAGATGATAACACACCCTTAGAAAGACTATGTGAACATGATTGGGCTAATTGTAAAGCATGTGTGTCATTTCAGAAAAAAATTTTATGGCTTGACAAATAAGGTTTCTGGTTCATCATATGCCACTTCTAATCTGATTTTGGATTGTGTCACTGATATATATATATATATATATGTTCATTAAGAAAGATTTTGCCTCTACAAGTAGTGACATGAGGTACATGTCCAATCTAATGGCTGCCAAATACAACAAGTATTTCGGCAATGTGAACAATATGAATTTGCTCATATTCATTGCACCTGTTTTGGACCCTCGAAAAAAACTTTCTTTTGTGAACTATACTATTGAACATCTATATCATGCTGATCAAGTTGCTCTAATTATCCCTCGTGTGAAATACATACTAGATCAATGTATGCTGAATATGTTAAACTTTATGAAAAGAATGATGAATCTAGTTCAAAATCTGTTATGGGTAATAATGATAGGGACTTTGACACTGATATGATGTTTGCATCTTATAAACAACTTAAAGGTTCACAAGAGGTTTTGGGTAGAACTGAACTTGAGAAATATTTGAGAGAGGATGATGTGGAAAATAAGCCCATGTTTAATGTTTTGACTTGGTGGAAGCAAAATGCATCTAGGTATCCTATTATTTCTAAGATGGCCAGGGATCTCTTTTCTATTCCTATATCTATTGTTTCCTCATAATCAGCCTTTAGTGCTGGTTCTAGGATACTGAATCCTTTTAGGTCCTCCCTACTTCCCTTGACGGTGCAAGCGTTAATCGTACCCAAGATTGGCTTAAGAGTGATATTTCTTCACTCCAACCAAATGCGGCATCATAAGGAATGGATAGTTTAACAAAATTAATGGAGGACCTCCGATTTGAAGAAGGTAGAAATTAGTGTAACAATATGGTCTAGTTCTTTCATGTTTATTTAAGTACTACAAGTTTACACAACTCTTCGTATTTTTCAGATATTGTGCAGGCTGCTAGTACTGTTGGTGCACCAATATTGTTCTAATAAGAGAAATTTGGTAAATATCTCTATTTTATATTATAAAATTTTCGTTATTGTATCATTTCCATCCAAATCTGTTTTAATTTGTTGCTATTGTTTCATGTAGGTACTGTGAATTCATGGAGATGAAGCTAAGACACTTGAAGGAATATCAATTATCAATAACTGTGATACATTAGTTTGAACCAATTTGTATTTCTCATTCAGTTTGAACTATTTTGTTACCGTTTCATTATATTCAATAAAATTTAGGGTAGTAGGGTGTTTTTCACCATTAGGGATGGACCGGGTTGAGTGCTTTAAGCCCTCGATTCATCCTTAATGGTTTTCATCCTATTTTTTTTTGGAAAATACTTGTCTTTTGGAGTTGAAAAGGTTGGGCCCAACCAGTAGGCCCAATTAATTGGTTGGCCCGGTTTCAAACCGGTAACCAACCGAAATTTATTCGGGTGAAAACCAACTGGATTAGTGATTCATGTTTGCGGTGGTGGTTCCGAAAAACCACACCGGTGAAGCTTCCGGTTGGTTCCGAAAATATATGTAATGGTTGGTTAAACCGACCGCGAACACCCTAGTTGCACCGAAAATTGTTCTGTAGGGTTCTCTTTCCTCTTTGTTCCGTCGTTTGTCGCAATCATCTCAGATCTTGTTCACGTCGCCTCCGTGTTCTGTCTTATAATGTCGATCCTAGATATCACGAAGATGATGCTACTCAACCACGTGGTACCAGTTGGGACTCTTGAAGTCACCACCCATATCCTTTCACCACCTACACCTCTACCTCAAGTCACGCCCCCGACTACATCGAAGGAGTTTATTAAACCAGTTCAGAAAAAAGAAACGACGAATTTGGTCCCCATCATCGCACGCGACCCCGCCCCCTTTCATGCCTTCGACCTATGAACGAAGTTCATAAAACCAGAACGCCAGAAAAAACAATGACACCGACCACCATTACCTCCTCCACCATTAAACCATGTATCCAACATGACCGCCATATTCTCTTCACCCCAACTACTTTCGCCAGTGATTGAATATGATGTATCTTGCGGGGTAGAGCACGGAACTGGCATCAGATCTTGTATTAACCCACTGGTCGACATATCAGAGACTATCCTGATATTCTACAGGATCATACCGGTCCCCCTTTACTACCCATCCCGAATCTGCCACCACCAACACAATAGGATGGGAATCACATCTCCCGCGCACAGCGGCCTCCACCAATTTGCAACATGGATGGACAAACGGGAACGTCTCATTTGGAGCCATACCAATATCATGGCAATCGAACACCCTTTGAAACAGGCGGGGACTAACGATTCCGATGGGATCCCTCGAGCCGCCTGGATTACCACACTCTCCAACCCAATTAGATTATATTCCCCCTCACTCTCCACGGAGGAACATGGAATGGGATACCCTTTTTGAACGGGTGGTAAAAATGGGGCATTCTTCTTAGCCCTCGGTATGTTAGAAATGGATCCCGCAGTGGGATTGTCGGTCTGGCCTTCGTACACGATCCGTCACCAACATCGCCAACACCCCGTTCAGAAAATGGAGACCGAGACCCCCCCCCCCAACAAATGCAGAACCAGGAAACAATATCCAATGCACCAGGGTATCCTACAAGATCGGAATGGCGGCGAGCATTTCAGAGGATGTCGGCTATAGTATTCCACCGGAGCGGAATGTAAAGCTCGAGGAGGCCCTCCGGCCTCACCACTGTAGGCCCCTCCAAGTCATGAAAACAACGCAATGGACCAACGATGCAAGACCTCCTGCCTAACTTGAAAGCACATCTGGGGTGTTAGCAACACATGTGCCTCTGCTCGGTACCACGACCTCACCTCGTCAAGGGTGAAGAACCAAACGAGGCAGTGACAATACCAGACCTCCTACCTAACCAGGGGATCCTTCGCGTGTGTTCTCAACACTTAGATGACCCAACACCAGGGTCTGTAGCCTACCCGGACACAATCCAAGCGAGGATTGTTCTGCAGTCTCGCCTGATATTATGATCGGGTCAACCAGCATCGAGACGTGTATGGGGATGCGCGACTTTCCCTATCATTGTCGGTGGAAGCCTGACGACACTCCCCCCCCCCCCCATTATCTGGTGTTCTCCCTGGTTGCCCGTTATCCCCTAAAAAGGGATAGAATATGTAGTTTCAGGTCGAGTCGGATGATGAGACCTCTGTGTTGCACCTTAGTAGCACCTACACTATTTCTTATTTATCTTTGGTTTGTTGGGTCTATTGTTATAGGGTTAATGTCGGTTTCCTACGGGCCATGACTTCAGTCTCTCCTTGTTACTTCAATCCATTTTAGTACCTGTTTTATCAGATTCAGGTCATTAATGGCCTATTATTTGTACTCCGATTCTTATTAATAAAATGTCTTCATATGAAAAAAAATGTATTTTTTTTAGCATGATAAAAACTTTTTATCATTGATAATAAAAACTTTATATTGGAAGTCAAATGAAGTATAGAAGGGGAAAACACTATCCTGGATCTTTAAGGTTTCACTTTAATTTTTTTTATCCAAAACCAATTTCGTACCTCCATCTCGCCTCCCTTCGATTATCATTATTTCCAATCTTACTCTTGATCCGGTCATCGTGGCCTCACAACCACCGCGCCCACTAACCCCTATCGCCTCTCGCCTGCCTTTCCGTCGTCCTTCATCTGCTCGATCAATAAGATGGGGACTATGGATCATGTCATGGGAAGAACCAACCACCCTCACCACGTACCGTCAGATGCTCCCATGTGAGATGACATACTACCAACCTAGGGACCGACAACCAGTGATGGATCCTCACCGACTGACATTGTGCATGAGAAGTTCTGTAGAAGAAGAGGATGGTCTCATCCTCCAATGGATATTTTATGACGTTGTGGTGAGTAATAGGCCTCATGGACCTATTAGGCACGACTTCTGGCCTTCACACCACCCCACCCCTATCACCAGGATTCCGGGTCCAAATCTTTCTCCAGGTGCCACTAGGAGACCATGTGACTATGTAGGACCGATGATCGTGATATAGGGAGGCCTACCCATGTAAGCTGATCCACCACAATAAGCAAGTCTTCTTCGAGCCGATCAACGCTATACCAGACGAGCAATCCCCTAGTGTAAGAACCGCTCCCGGCGAACGCCAGTCAAATCGGCGAAAAACTGGAAAATTTAAAAAATTTAGACATACGCCTAGATGAACCTAAATTTGACCCCGAGAGTCATACCAGACTTAAGTTGACCCTGATAACGACCAAAGTGAGTTCTGGGGGACTCAGGGCAACTTTCTGACCAATTTGGGAAATGTTGACTTTTTGTTGGAAAAGTCAACCGAGCGACGTTTTGGTCCGTTCGAGGCTCGTTTTGGATCCAAAAAGCTTAGCCATCGTCACAACGGTCTTAGTTAAGCCGTTTCCTTGTAGCCCGTGAAGTTTCATATTTCTTGGAAAATGTGCCCGTTCGGGGGCCGAGACGGTCGAATTTCGCGAATCTGACTGAAAAATATCTAGAAGATATTTTCCAAAAGGGGTGGGACCCACTTGCCACATGTCATACAAGTGGTGGTGTAGGTAAATTTTGAACAAAACAAAGGAAGACATGAGTGTTAGTTTCTTAATTAAGTGTTTGGTGTGTTTTTTGAAACAAAATAAAAAGGCAAACAAGAGGAGTCTCGGCCATTTCAGAATTTAGGAGAGAGAAGAGAGAGAAAAGAAGAGAGAGAAAGGGAAGGAGAGAAAGGAAGAAGAAGGTTGAGTTTTTGGTGATTTCCCAACGATCCGACCGATCGACTCAACGATTGAAGATTCGAACTCCCCTCGTCATTCCCTACGGTGAGAACCCAATTTTTTCCCATTTTAGTACGTTTGAAATTTAGGTTTTGAGTTTAAACGGTTTGATTAAGGTTGTGTTTTGTTTAAGATTGGTTTAAAGATGAATGGTTGAGGTTTGGGGTTCGTTAGGAACATTTTGGGACGAAAAGGAAATTTTCCCATTGTGGCCATGTGGGGCCTACTTGCCCGGGTCTCGGGTTTTCCTGTTCGGGTGGTTTAGGACGATCCCCAAGTCGTTAATTCACACCCGGAACGAATTTCGTAATTAAATTGTGAAAGTTGGAATTTCGGGTTTAGAAATTTAAACGCAAATTAAATCGCTCGGAAGTCGGAAATTGATTCCGTCGATTGCATTGGAACCCTTGAATTATTCTAAGATCGTAGAAACGAAAACGGGAATTTTCGGAGCCCCGGAAGGACGTTTTCCAATCCCGGGCAGATTCGCCGAGCCGGGAGAAACGGGCCTTTCCGGGCCCATTATTGAAAATGTCGAGTAATTGGGAAGTTTGGGAGTGCTCGACCTTGTCGGGGTTGAGTTTGGGCGTCAAATTCATTAAAATTCAGCTTTGTCGGCAAAAAATTAAAAAGTGTTTTAATTGTGATCTTGTTAGATCGTGCCGAGGACCGCGGAAAGGGAAAGCTAGGCGAGTGATCTCGAGCACGCCGGAGCTTGGGCGTGGACTTTTGGAAAAGCGTTACGAGGTAGAGAAAATTAGCCGGATCTCGGCCCTGACTAGGGAAAGTTAACAGTAGAAATGCATGTGACACTTAGTAGTGTCACAGGAGCAGTGAACGTATTGATATTAGAAATACTGGAGGCATTTGGTTATGCCCGGAGGTTGATTGTATTGTTTGTGGGTGGCCATGAGTTCTCGTGGGGTTGTTGAGCCCGTGTTTTACTGTTGGTGTGTCTTGGGTGGCCATGAGTGCCCGTGGGGTTGTTGAGCCCGTGTTTTACTGTTGGTGTCTTAGGTGGCCATGAGTGCCCGTGGGGTGTTAAACCCGTATTTTTCTGCTGGTGTGTCTTGGGTGGCCATGAATGCCGTGGGGTTGTTAAACCCGTATTTTACTGTTGGTGTATCTTGGGTGGCCATGAGTGCCTGTGGGGTTGTTGAACTCGTGTTTTACTGTTGGTGTCTTGGGTGGCCATGAGTGCCTGTGGAGTGTTAAACCTGTGTTGTCGCTTGTTGTTGAACTTTGGTTGTGATTGTGGTTGCCTGAGGTTGGGGGACCGACAGAGATCGGGGGAAGTTGCGTGGGTGTTGGCTAGCCTCCCGACAGAGATCGGTAAGGTTGAGCCTTCTTTGGCGATGAAGGGCAGCTTCCCTTCTGACCAGTTATCGGAAAAGTATTGCGTTGTATATCGCAGACAGGTCTACCGCCTGACCCGACAGGGATCGGGGATGTTGCGTGGGGCAGGTTCGAGCCCAGCCGGTTAGCAACCGGCAATGAGTAGTTGGAGTGCGATCCTTTGCGATATTGTTTGGTGTGCGATCCTTTGTGATCTTGGGTGTTGCGTGGTTATCTTTTGTGTCTTTGGTGCAAGTCGTAACCGGTGTGTCGGGTCTACATTACGTGTCCGAGTGTTGAGTTGGTTGGGGAAAGTAACAGTTTGTGTGTCAGTCGGGTTACTTGAGTTGGGGATAGTAGTCCCTGGTGTTTGGGTTGTTGTTGGTGTCTCCGGCATTGTTTGCTAGTATGCCGTAGTCAGTCTGGTATCCGTGGTGGTGAGCGAACGCTCACCCCTGGCTGTTTTTCTTACAGGTACTGGTCACAAGACGGACTAGGGGAGCTCTCGAAGCTTGAAGAGCTGGGAGCGGGAGTCCGGTATTCCTTTTGAGTTTAGCGACGTACGCCATGTCTTTGGTCCGCTTGTTTGGACGTGCTTTGAGTTGTAAAATATTATTTTGATTAACTAAATGGTGATTTTAAGCGATTTATTTAAAAGGTTTGAAAATGGTTTTATTGTTTTACCGTTCGCGTTCTGGGTTCGGTTCTACTGAATTTGGGACGTGACAGCTTGGTATCAGAGTTCGAGGTTTCATACCTCGGACTGTACGTCAATTAGATGGGGAGAGTCGAGTCATTAAAAGTCCCGTCGTGCGTGGGTTGCGCAAGTCGGAAACCGTGTGTAGACCCGTAGTGACATGAGTCTTGTTTGTGATTGTGTGTATGTGCAGTATTATTATTACTGGCATACCGATTGTGTGTTGCTGCGTGAAATGTTTTTAAGGTGTTGCGACTCGACTCAGGAGCGCTCCCGTAGTCGAACGTGACGGTGCTGGTATCAGGTGGGTACAATGTAATTCGGGGACGCCTGGACCGGGTTGTAACTACGTGATGTCAAGAAATGAGGTTTTATAATGAAAATGAGAAAGTTTTAAAATTGATTGGCCCGGTGGGCGAGTTTTAAAATTGGTTGGCCCTGTGGGCGTGTGTTTGAATTGGTTGGTCCGGTTGGCGTGTGTTTAAATTGGTTGGCCCGGTGGTCGTGTTTTTAAATTTGTTGGCCCGGTGGGCGTGTTTTGAAATTGGTTGGCCTTGTCGGCTTGTGATTGAGGTTGGGTGACTTGAATTCGTCTGTGAGTTGTTGTGCTTGTGTTTGATAATTTGGTGATCGAGCGTGTGTGACGCGTAAGACTATTTTTCGGGTTAAAAAGGGGTAAAGACTGAGTCTGAAACGAATTTGGAAAACAGGTCTGCTCGAGCGTCACGGACCCTGTCACGGACCCGTGACGGAGCAGCGCGTTTTGGCGAGGTTTAGGCCTTCGTCACAGCTCCGTGACCCCAACCGTGACGGGGTCTGTCACGGATCCGTGATTCCTGTCTTGTTCCATCGTCTTGACTGTGCAATTGTGTGTTGGTTTTGCTTGGCTGTATTCATGATTATGTTGGTTGTAGAGGTCGTAAGTTCGGTGTTAAAGGGTGAGGTCTTGGTTTCGAGACTCATCAATGACCTACGGTAGTGATACAACGCCTCAGTGTGAGAGTCTCACCACGGAGAGGGGTTAGGATTGGTGCGCTGCGGCGGCATATGAACTAGGTTTCCCCTATGTGAACAGGTGTTCGAGGTTTCCCTCACGTGAATAGGTGGTTTGAGGTTTCCTTCACGTTAGTGGGTTATTTGAGGTTTCCCTACGTGATCGGGTAATTGGGGTATCGAGGTTGTGAGCAATAGTGGTTTGCTGAGTTGAGAACATGATCCCCGTTTGAGGTTTCCCTTCGTGATCGAGTAATTAGGGTATTGAGGTTGTGAGCAATAGTGGCTTGCGGAATTGAAAATATGATCCCCGTTGAGGTTTCCCTACGTGATCGGGTAATTGGGTTATTGAGGTTGTGAGCAATAGTGATTTGCTGAATTGAGAACATAATCCCCGTTTCGAGGTTTCCCTTACGAGAGAGAGTATTTGAGGTATTAATAGCTTGAGCAGTGTGACGTTTTGGTATCAGGTTTTGAGGTAGTTGTTTGCCCTGGTTAGATTGGTAAGTCGTTAACGCTTTAGTAGTATGCCATAATCGAACGGGTGTCCGTGGAGGTGAGCAGAACGCTCATCCCCTTTACTACTTTTCCCGCAGGGGACGAGTAGCGAATACTGGTTTGGTTGCGGAAAGTTATTAGTAAATGCATATGGGATCGTGTGAGGTTTGTGCTATACCTTATCGGTGTGACTAATGGAGTAGTTGTTCGGTCTCTGATTTAGGCGTCATTTTATTGGATACCGGGGTGTCACACTCGTTTGCTTCGTCGAGTGGTGCTGAGATGTTGGGGCTGAGTTAAGAGCCGTTGAGTCCACCCCTGCGTCTGGATACGCCGGTTGGGGGTGATGTGGTGTTGACTAGGGTCTGTCGTGCCTGCGGAGTTAGAGAAGCGAACCGATACAGGAGGTTCGAGAGAGGGCTCAAGAGCCCTGATGCTGGATCGTGTCCTCACCCCGAGGATTCAAGTATGTTCGGAGGTTGTAGGCACGACGACGGTAGATGAGCGAGGTCTTAGAGAGACCGCGAGGTTCCGTGAGGTTCGGCAGCGACTGAGCTTGTGCGTGTATCCGTGGGAAGGATACTTAAGAAATGACAACCTTTGACGTGATCTTGAGAATGGATTGGCCGGCGAAGTGCCGAGCCAATATTGACTGTTACTGGCGACGAGTGACGGTGTCAACAGGAAACACGAAAGGTTCGTGTATTCTGGGCAGTAAGAGCGGAGCTCTCCTGTCAATGTTGTCCGCAGTGGAGGAAGTATCGGCCGTGCAGAGACGAGAGTTACCGCGAGTGGTGTGTGAGTTCCCCGAGGTCCTACGGAGAAGTTGAGCGGGTTGCCACCAGTTCGTGAGGTGGAGTTCAGGATTGACCTGGTGCCGGGAACGGCATCGATATCGATGGCGCCTTACAGGTTCGCGCCAGCAGAGTTGACCGAGCTGAAGCATCAGCTCAAGGAGCTTCGGGAGAAGGGGTTTATCCGTCCGAGCACATCGCCGTGAGGAGCGCCAGCACTCTTCGTGAAGAAGAACAGTGGAGAGCTTCGGATGTGTATGGACTACCGGAAGCTGAACCAGGTTACGGTGGAGAACCGATATCCGATGCCGAGAATTGACGAGTTGTTCGACCAGCTGAGAGGGTCGACATGCTTCTCGAAGATCGACCTGCGATCCGGATATTACCAGTTGCGAGTCCGAGAGGGGGACGTCGCGAAGATTGCATTCCGGACACGCTATGGGCATTACGAGTTCTGGGTGATGCCATTTGGACTGACGAGCGCACCTGCAGCATTCATGGATCTGATGAACTGTATATTCCAGCCGTTCTTAGATAAATTTGTGGTGGTGTTGTAGACGACATCTTGATCTACTCGCAGAACGAGGCGGCGCATGAGGAGCATCTGAGGGGTGTTCTGACCCTGTTGCGCACACATCAGCTATACGCCAACAAGGAGAAGTGCGTGTTTTGGCTCGCTGAGGTGTGATTCCTCGGTCACGTTGTATCCCGTGACGGTATACTGGTCGATCCGGCGAAGATCGATGCAGTTTCAAAGTGGGCGCGGCCCACGAGCATCTTCGAGATCCGCAGCTTCTTGGGGCTGGCAGGATATTATCGGCGTTTGGTCCAGGACTTTGCGCGTCTAGCCGCGCCTATGACTCTTTTGATACGCAAGGGAGTCGGGTTTGTGTGGACAGAGGATTGTGAACGTGCGTTCACGGAGTTGAAGACTCGTCTGACTACCGCTCCAAGGTTGATAGTGCCAGAGCGAGGGGTCGGGTATGAGGTCTATTGTGACGCGTTCGGGGAAGGACTGGGCTGCGTGCTAATGCACTTAGGTAAGGTGGTTGCATATGGCTCCAGGTAGTTGAAGACAAACGAGTGCAACTATCCTACCTATGACCTGGAATTAGCAGCAGTAGTGTTCGCGCTGAAAGGATGGCGATATTATCTGTATGGCGAGAGATTTCAGTTGTTCTCGGATCACAAGAGCCTTAAGTACACCTTGTCCCAACGAGACCTGAACATGCGCTAGCGGCGATGGATGTAACTACCTGAGGAGTACGACTTTAAGCTACTCTACCATCCGGGTAAGGCGAATGTGATTGCCAACGCCTTGAGTAGGAAGTCGATGTCGTGTTCTGCTAGCATCTCAGTCCGGGAGTGGGATACGATGGGAGAGCTGGGCACGCTCGGGTTGGAGCTTGAAGAGGTTACCGGCGGCGTGGCCATGTGCTTCTTGATGGCTCAGCCCACCCGGCTTGGTCGGGGGATAGAGGCACAGTCGGTGGATGTTGAGACGACAGAGATCCGGGAGAGAGTTGCCAGCGATGTTGAAGCCGAGGACTGGGATCGTCGTGCTAATTGGGAGTTACGGTATCGTGGAGGTTTGTTCATACTAAGTAACGGTGGAGGCGACGAGCTGCGATAGTCGTATTATTCGCGTCTGACAGTGCACGTGGGTAGCACTAAGAGGAGTGCGACATCAGGCGGCATATCTAGTGGAGCGGGATGCGGAGAGCGGTTGCGGATTTAGTATCACGGTGCCTCACTCGTCAGCAGGTGAGAGCCGAACAACAGCGTCCCGCTGGATTATTGCAACCACTGTGGGTTGCATAGTGGAAATGGGGGCACGTCACGATGGATTTTGTGAGCGGTTAGCCGAGTTCGTCTACAACAACAGCTTTCAGGCTAGTATCAGGATGGCACCGTTCGGAGCGTTGTAAGGTAGGCCGTCGGTCGCCCGTGTGCGGGGCGGGAGTGAGGAATGAGGGTTTACTGGGTCTAGAACTGGAACAAGAGACAGCTGAGTCGGTCGTGCCGAAGCGTGAGCGGTTGAAGACCGCGTAGAGTCAACAGGAGCTATACTGACAGACGGCGCCGACCTCTCGAGTCAGCAGTCGGTGACCATGTATCCCTGGAGGCGAGTCCGAAAGGTGGACTGGTGCGTTTCAACCGCGGAGGAGGCAGGTTAGCCCCGCGGTGTATCGAGCCTTTCGATGTCTTGAGTAGAGGGGGAGCAGTTGCATACCGACTTGCACTGCTACCGCGGCATCGGATTATCCACGTTTCCCTGTTGCGGAAGTATATGCGGACCTCTCGCACGTCATTGAGTGGGCAGATGTCGAGGTAATGAGTGATGTATCGTATAAGGAGAAACCGGTTTGGGAAATGGATCCACAAGAGCAGGTCCTGCGCGGAAAGGTTATCCGCTTAGTACGGGTGCAGTGGCGGCACCACGTGGCTAAGTCGACTCGGGAGCGCGAGGACGAGGTTCACGCGAAGTACCCCGATCTGTTCGACTCCTGAAATACGTTTGTTTAAAAATTTCGCGGACAAAATTCCTTTAAAGAGGGTAGATTGTAAGAACCGCTCCCGGTCAACGCTAGTCAATTCGGCGAAAAACTGGAAAATTTAAAAATTTTGGACATACGCCTAGATGAACCTAAATTTGACCCCGAGGGTCATACCGGACTTAAGTTGACCCCGATAACGACCAAAGTGAGTTCTGGGTGACTCAGGGCAACTTTCTGACCAATTTGGGAAATGTTGACTTTTTGCTGGAAAAGTCAACCGAGCGACATTTAAGTCCGTTCGAGGCTCGTTTTGGATCCAAAAAGCTTAGCCGTCGTCACAGCGGTCTTAGTTGAGCCGTTTCCTTGTAGCCCGTGAAGTTTCATAATTTCTTGGAAAATGTGCCCGTTTGGGGCCCGAGACGGCCGAATTTCGCGAATCTGACTGAAAAATATCTAGAAGATATTTTTCAAAAGGGGTGGGACCCACTTGCCACATGTCATACAAGTGGTGGTGTAGGTAAATTTTGAACAAAACAAAGGAAGACATGAGTGTTAGTTTCTTAATTAAGTGTTTGGTGTGTTTTTTGAAACAAAATAAAAAGGCAAACAAGAGGAGTCTCGGCCATTTCAGAATTTAGGAGAGAGAAGAGAGAGAAAAGAAGAGAGAGAAAGGGAAGGAGAGAAAGGAAGAAGAAGGTTGGGTTTTTGGTGATTTCCCAACGATCCGACCGACCGATCGACTCAACGATTGAAGATTCGAACTCCCCTCGTCATTCCCTACGGTGAGAACCCAATTTTTTCTCATTTTAGTACGTTTGAAATTTAGGTTTTGAGTTTAAACGGTTTGATTAAGGTTGTGTTTTGTTTAAGATTGGTTTAAAGATGAATGGTTGAGGTTTGGGGTTCGTTAGGAACATTTTGGGACGAAAAGGAAATTTTCCCATTGTGGCCATGTGGGGCCTACTTGCCCGGGTCTCGGGTTTTCCTGTTCGGGTGGTTTAGGACGATCCCCAAGTCGTTAATTCACACCCGGAACGAATTTCGTAATTAAATTGTGAAAGTTGGAATTTCGGGTTTAGAAATTTAAACGCAAATTAAATCGCTCGGAAGTCGGAAATTGATTCCGTCGATTGCATTGGAACCCTTGAATTATTCTAAGATCGTAGAAACGAAAACGGGAATTTTCGGAGCCCCGGAAGGACGTTTTCCAATCCCGGGCAGATTCGCCGAGCCGGGAGAAACGGGCCTTTCCGGGCCCATTATTGAAAATGTCGAGTAATTGGGAAGTTTGGGAGTGCTCGACCTTGTCGGGGTTGAGTTTGGGCGTCAAATTCATTAAAATTCAGCTTTGTCGGCAAAAAATTAAAAAGTGTTTTAATTGTGATCTTGTTAGATCGTGCCGAGGACCGCGGAAAGGGAAAGCTAGGCGAGTGATCTCGAGCACGCCGGAGCTTGGGCGTGGACTTTTGGAAAAGCGTTACGAGGTAGAGAAAATTAGCCGGATCTCGGCCCTGACTAGGGAAAGTTAACAGTAGAAATGCATGTGACACTTAGTAGTGTCACAGGAGCAGTGAACGTATTGATATTAGAAATACTGGAGGCATTTGGTTATGCCCGGAGGTTGATTGTATTGTTTGTGGGTGGCCATGAGTGCCCGTGGGGTTGTTGAGCCCGTGTTTTACTGTTGGTGTGTCTTGGGTGGCCATGAGTGCCCGTGGGGTTGTTGAGCCCGTGTTTTACTGTTGGTCTCTTGGGTGGCCATGAGTGCCCGTGGGGTGTTAAACCCGTATTTTTTTGTTGGTGTGTCTTGGGTGGCCATGAGTGCCGTGGGGTTGTTAAACACGTATTTTACTGTTGGTGTGTCTTGGGTGGCCATGAGTGCCCGTGGGGTTGTTGAGCCCGTGTTTTACTGTTGGTGTCTTGGGTGGCCATGAGTGCATGTGGAGTGTTAAACCTGTGTTGTTGCTTGTTGTTGAACTTTGATTGTGATTGTGGTTGCCTAAGGTTGGGGGCCCGACAGAGATCGGGGGAAGTTGCGTGGGTGTTGGCTAGCTTCCCGACAGAGATCGGTAAGGTTGAGCATTCTTTGGCGATGAAGGGCAGCTCCCCTTCCGACCAGTTATCGGAAAAGTATTGCGTTGTATATCGCAGACAGGTCTACCGCCTGACCCGACAGGGATCGGGGAAGTTGCGTGGGGCAGGCTCGAGCCCAGCCAGTTAGCAACCGGCACTGAGTAGCTGGAGTGCGATCCTTTGCGATATTGTTTGGTGTGCGATCCTTTGTGATCTTGGGTGTTGCATGGTTATCTTTTATGTCTTTGGTGGAAGTCGTAACCGCTGTGTCGGGTCTACATTACGTATCCGAGTGTTGAGTTGGTTGGGGAAAGTAACAGTTTGTGTGTCAGTCGGGTTACTTGAGTTGGGGATAGTAGTCCCCGGTGTTTGGGTTGTTGTTGGTGTCTCCGGCATTGTCTGCTAGTATGCCGTAGTCAGTCTGGTATCCGTGGTGGTGAGCGAACGCTCACCCCTGGCTGTTTTTCCTACAGGTACTGGTCGCGAGACGGACTAGGGGAGCTCTCGAAGCTTGAAGAGCTGGGAGCGGGAGTCCGGGTTTCCTTTTGAGTTTAGCGACGTACGCCATGTCTTTGGTCCGCTTGTTTGGACGTGCTTTGAGTTGTAAATTATTATTTTGATTAACTAAATGGTGATTTTAAGCGATTTATTTAAAAGGTTTGAAAATGGTTTTATTGTTTTACCGTTCGCGTTCCGGGTTCGGTTCTACTGAATTTGGGGTGTGACACCTAGTGGGTGTTGAACATGATGTTAAAGATCCGTGTTGTGGTGGACACTCATTTGTGAATGGACAATCCAAGAGATGATCGTCGACAATCATGAGACACCCGATAGAATGAGAATCGTCGGCATGATTCTGCCTTCTTGGGTCCCTCTAGTATACGAAGAGAGGATCTCCACTGGTACATATCCCCCCCCCCCCTCCGCCAGTTTGAGGGATTCCAACACCTCTACCCACCGAATGTTGGAGTCCTACTAGTACTTCTCCTCACATGGGTCGGATGGATCCGATACCTCTACCCAAGGGAGTCTGAAATACATGGACGATGCCGAGGAGGTTGGCCCCGATGGGGAAGTAGCGAGGCACAATGTGCTGGCTCGCGGGTCACCACGAGTCACATAGGACACCTCGGGGTAACGATGAGGAGCCATACCTCGGCCTATGTGAATCAGATATCTTCTAATTACCATCCTCCACCTTTTCCCGGCATACTCTTTGGACGACTACTATGACATAGCAGGACTGGTCAAGTTGAGATGAAGAAAGTCTCATGGTTTTACAACGTCAAGCAAATTTGGAATAAGGAACCACCCCTAGCATGTCCTTGGTTTCTACAAGACATTTAGTTATAGGATCAGTGTTTCGGTTGTCACTGAAACTATATCTCATCCAGTTAGTTGATTTCTACTTTTGTACGGTCACTATGACCCCTTTATATCTATATCAATAAATTTTGGGTAAATTACAAATACATACCCCATACTTTACACGATTAACCGATACCTACCTCAATCTTTTTTTATAACCAATACATACTCAATTGTTACCGAAATATAACAGATAGCCCCTGCCGTCTGATTTTCCATCCATTTTCTGTTAGTTTTTCCAAAAATACCCATAATACCCTTAACCCTAATCCAACTACACCTTTCAAATATTTACGAAAATACCATCACTTATTTATGAAATTACCATTGTTTACAAAAAAACATTATTTTAATTTTAAAAATACATAAAATTAGTTTTAATTTATAAAAAAATATATTTTTGATTTATAAAAAAATATATTTTTGATTTATATAAATCAGATTTTTATCATACCTATTACATATTACAGTATATATTAGATTCTTTTTTCTGATAAATCTTAAACAAATTTTATTAATTGATTATTTTTTATCATCAAAATTCATTAATTATTATTTTTGTATTACAAAATCGAATTATAACTTTATTTTTTTATTATTTCTTATTTCTTTCGTTTTGACGGAAAGAACTTGTTTTCTCCGGTTGATCCCCAGCGACGCCACAACTCTGGGCAGGGAAGGAATTCAAAATATATTTATGGAATTTTCTTGTTTTTTGACCCAAAACATCAGACAGTATCATAATCAAGCTCAAGAACACCATTATCATCCCAATACGAACATGAACTTGTTAAATCTGAAAATTGCGAAATCTGTAGAAATCGAGCAAAACGAAACCCTTGACTGTAGTGATTCAGTGCTCGGATGGCTCGGGGTTAGCCGTACCTCATCGATTCAGCTGGAGATCTGAACAGATCCATCACGGCATGGTCAGATCCGGAGAGGGAAGGTGGTTCTCGTGGCGTGTGGACGCCTGGACGTGGTTGTGGTGGTGGATTCGTTTTTCTCGTCGTCTTCTACGGCTAGATCAGAAGAGCCCAAACTCTAAGATCTGGTCAATCATGGACCCTAGCGTGCTCGTGCTCTCAGATCTGTCCAGCCATGGTCGCCGGATCTGAGCTCGAGCACGAACAACGGCGTGAACTGCTCGATCTGGGCCTGACCTCCCGATCCCTAGTTGACTCCCTGAAGCGTCGCTCTATTGTCTGAGCCTGCTCCACTAGCTCGGAGAACACCTGGGTCCTCAACACAGCGACCATGTGTCCAATCGCCGGGTGGAGCCCTCCCTCAAAACGCCGGCATCTGAGATCCTCTGACTGCACCATCTCCAGAGCAAAGCGAGCTAGAGTGGTGAAACGCGCCTCATAATCCGATACCGACAGACTCTCTTGTCGCAGGTCCAGGAATTGTTGACGTCTGTCATCCAGCACGGCTCGGGGAAAGTACTGCTCGAGGAAGCGCTGCCCGAACAGCATAAAGTCATCTCCCACCCGAGTCTGCTCCCGGCGCCACCAGTGGTAGGCCTCCCCTTCCAGGTGGAAGGCTGCAAATGATACTCGGAGTCTCCCGCTCACTACCCCAGAAGTGTCGAGGTTGCGAGTAATCCGGTCTAGCCATCTCTCGGCGACCTCGGGGTCTGGCTCCCCAGAGAACACAGGCGTGCCAAGCTTGCGGAAGTCCTGTAATGCCCGTGAAGTGTAGCTATCGACCTGCATAGGCCCATCAGAAGTCGCTGCAGTCGCAGCAGGTACCGGCTCCGGTGTAGGAGCTGCAGCCTCTCTACGGGCGAAGGCAGCTGCCAGCCCCTGCATTGTGCGGGTCAACTCCTCAAAAGCTGCCGCCTGAACTGTATCAGTCCTCTCGTGCCCCCCAACGGGCTCAGCTTGGGCGTTGGTCGCCCCGACAAACTCAGCAGTAGGCTGCTGTCCCCGGCCCCTAGTTGGCCGTCCTCGGCCTCCAGCTGGCCGTCCTCGGGTGCCTCGTGGAGCATACGTACGAGCCATGACGAAGATCCTCTGTACGTTCAACACACAGGTTTCAGTTTCTTACTCGAAGAAAACAAGCGGTTAACACTAGTTAACGCCACACACAAACCGTCTCACTAATACTTATAGTAGTAATAAGCTAGATATAGTATAGTCACACAAATGCACCCAGCATAGAAGTTGCACACTAGTGCTTCACACAGATATATAGTATACACACAGTAGGGTTACCACCCAACTCACTTACTAACAAGCACAAACAAGTCACACAGACTACCGAACTAATTCACAGAGCAAAATCACACAGTTCAACTTCCAACCAATTCAAGTTCTTATTGATATCATAAAGCATAAAAAGTTAATGTTGATCTCTCGTCGTTACAACCCTGCTCAGGCGTCCCCGAGTTGCGTTGTAACCACTAGACATCCCACCATTCACATCCAGCTACAGTGACCCCTATCGCTGAATTGTGATGGTACATACACTTCATTTTCTGCAGAAAATCGGGCATGACCCATTTGTAAATTAGGTCGACCATCCGCTTATGCGGGAACAGTAATTACCAAAAAACACACCTGTTTACACAATATAACAAACGGCTTAGTACATTCCTTCTTAATGTACATCCAAGTCCAAACTGGGACCAAAGTTCAGTCAACACCACAAAACCACACAGTTCTGACAACGTCCACGGCGCTCAAGCCGGGCACCACATCAACCCGAGACTCATTCCGTCTCGTTTCAACGCATAGGACAAACTCCGACTTGCGTAACCGACATACAGTAACCTATCGACCCAACACTACCCACCTAAGTGACGTACGGTCCGAGGTTTTGAAAATCATTTCAAAAGTAACCAGGCTCTGATACCAAATTGTCACGCCCCAAATCCGGTTTTTGACCGAATTCGAGACGCGACTAAAGATTTACAGTAAAACAAGAGAAATAAAGGTAAATAAAGCTCCAAAAATAAAATAACTTCCGAAAGTGAAGAGTCACAGCTCAATTAGTAAAATACAAAGTCCAACATAAAACAAAAGATGTACGTCTCTAAACCTAGCTAAACCCTCAGCAGCTCCCAAGCTCCGAGAGTCCGGCTAGTACTGTTCCCACTCAACACCTGAAACACCACAACAACAGGAGGGATGAGCTTACGCACAGTAGGAAAAGTAAAAGAACTCCAACACGCCTTTTAACCTCACGGTAAATCAGTAATTAGGGTAAACTAGGAAGAAGATCCAACAAGTTGTCTCTAGGCAAAACCCTTACCAGCCCACCCACACAGTATAAAACTCCTTGTAATACACACAGACATATCAGAGAGAAAGGCACACAACAGAACACACATAGAGTCCATAGGACGGCACACAGCAAACAACGGGGAAGGGTCCGGACGAAACGCACACAGATGTCGTCAACTCCATCGATTTGCACACAACTGATTATATCGCACTGGAACACACAGCGTCAGTCACGACATCTTCCTCCTCACACAGACGAAGGGCGCTACTCTCGTATGTACTGGAACTCCCTCGATTTGCACACAGCTGATCATATCGCACTGGAACACACAGCGTCAGTCACGACATCTTCCTCCTCACACAGATGAAGGGCTATACTCAACGTAAATAAGAAACCGATTTGCACACAGCCGCTTATATCGCACTGGAACACACAGCGTCAGTCACGACATCTTCCTCCTCACACAGATGAAGGGCGCTACTCTCATATGTAACTGGAACTCCATCGATCAATCCCATCCCGGATTATGAGTCATCTAAACACGCCATCCTTGGTCTCGATATGATTATCCATCCGGCTACGCCGTCTCTTAAACACACACAGGGTTTCGCACACAGCACACTCACTGATGGTCTCGGTATACCAGCCGAACCATCTTAGCATACACCCGGTCTATCACTCACCCGGTCATCACAAACAAGGGTTCACATAGACACATACGGCACACTTGCCCACACAAACACATCATGCAATATCGGTGATAATTCTATTTAGACATTTACAACGGTTATAATATTATTTAGATTCTCATACATCGATTATAACGTTACTCAGACTCCCACACAGCGAGTAGACACACAGCACGCAACCCTAGGACCTAGACATGTCCCATCTATCAGCACAGCAATTTCCCAGAAAGTACAAGCAAGTCAAACGGATATCAACATGTTCGTTCCAAGTATTATCAAGACTCGTCCAATTAAACTAATAACATAACAGTTTTACCTATGTGTCACTAAGACGTTCCGGTTATTAACAACCCTAGTCATGCATACTAGTTCGTTCCGGTTATTAATAACCCTAGTCATGCATACTAGTTTACCAGTTCATAATTAAGGAGAGGTCGATACTTTCCCTACCTCAAGATGGTGACAAGGCGGCGTCTTCTAGCTGTAGACGACCGGGCCAACACCGTCTTCCAAGGCGAAGTCCCCGATATCCAAGTCTGTTTTAAACAGTTTAAAAGCCTCAATCAGATCTCGAGTTCAAGGTTCTCGGAAGGTCAAAACGTCTTTAAGATAACCAGATTTTAGTCCAAATAATTATTAAATTGATTAATAAATTCTGCCGACCCGGATCCGGCCCAACCCGGGTCCAGACCCAGTCCAAACCCGAATCCGAACCCGGATCCAGACCCGGATCCACACCTGACCCGGTCCCGGTACCAGATCCAACCCCGACCCGAGCCAGACCCGGTCCGGACCCGGATCAGGACCCAGTCCGTAGACTTGGGCCTGTCCCACGTCCGGCCCAAACTCTGGCCCGATCTCGAATCCTGGCCCAAGGCCTGGTTCAGGCCCGTCTCTGAGCTCGTACAGCTCCGGCGAGGCTTGAACGCTCCGGCCACCGTCTCTGGCAGCGACGACATCCAAAGCCCAGCCAAGAGCGCTGGCGAAGCTCGGAAAAAGGCGATGGGGTTCGGGCCGTGGCTGGACAAGCTCGAGGACGTCGCACACGGCGTCAGGAACCGAGTTCCTTCCGGATCTGGGTTTGAGAAGTCGCCGGCGACAAACCTGACTGGAATTTGCTCAATCGGACTCGCAACGGGGAGGCTTCGGGTCAGAAAAGAACGGAGAAGAAGGAGAGGGAAGTGGGGAGGCTCGATTCGCTCCCGAGAAGGGCGACACACCTTCAGAAACTCCGGCGAGCTTCGGTTTCGCGTGGTTCTGGAGACGGAAGGAGAAGAAGACGAAGGCGGGGGCACGGTGAGGTAGAGGTAGGAAGGTGAGGAACTCCGGCGACGAACTCGGGGCGAGGTGTGACGGCGAGATTGCCGGTTCTGCTGTGCGAGGACGGGAAGGGTCAGAGAGAGGCGAGAAAGAGGCAGGTGAACAGTACCTCAGAAGCTAGGGTTCCCAACTTTTAAAGCATGCCCTTTGGGCCTGTCTCAGCTCAGCTGACCTGGGCCGGTCGATCAGCCCCAAATCCCCAGCTCAGCTGACCTGGGCCGGTCGATCAGCCCTTTGGGCCTGTCTCAGCTCAGCTGCCCTTTGTGATATTTTCTTACCATGTCAGGCCTAAATCCCCAGCCCAGCCTCTCATTGACTTCCCTTTCAAATAACTTGTTGCAAAAACAAACCCTCAAGTTTAGTTTGCAAATTAAAACCCTTTTAAAACGAAGTGGGTTTTACAATAGGTTAGAGAGAGGACTCATGTGTAATTACTAATGTTGACCGAGGGTGTTTTCGTCATTTCACAAAATATGACTAACAGAGTTGGACGGACAGGGGCTATCTGTTATATTTCGGTAACAATTGAGTATGTATTGGTTATAAAAAAAGATTGAGGTAGGGATCGGTTAATCGTGTAAAGTATGGGGTATGTATTTGTAATTTACCCATAAATTTTTATATGTTTGCTCAAAAAAAGTTTAGAAAGGTAAGAAAATATCACACAAGCTTTTCGTCTTGAGCCCCTCTCCCCTTAGTGTTATGTGTCAAACGTCTTCCACACTCCTCATTTCTCTTCATTCGAGGCGGTGAAGATGGCGTCCAACTCTTCTTTTTCCCTTATCTTTCCTCACCGGAGCTCCAAGGAGCTCGTCTCGCCTCCGTTATCCTCCTTGTCTTTCCATTCCCCACCCTCCTCATATTCAGGTTCTCCACCTCAAAACACACTTACACCACATTGTGCCTATCATGCCTTGCTTCTTCAAACTCCAACTCTATCGTCGTCCTAGCCACTGTCACTACTCTCGTTCCCCCCCAATCTGTCCCCGACCTCTACTGCCATCAACACGGCCATTGATCTTAGCTTTGGACTCCAAAGCAGCATGCAATGAGGTCTCTCTTGGGAGAAAGAGCGGTCCTACAACTCCAGGATACCACCGCCACTATTCCTCTTCTCCCACTGACCGAGAAGCTCAAGTCACACTCGGGTGAGGACATCCAAACAAAACTCACCAAGGTGTCCATCGAGGAGGAACAAGTCGATGAGTTTGAAGATGATGATGTGATCATTGAAGTACCTGTCAACATCGTCTCAGCCATGGATGATGCTCGTTACAGGTTTTCTCTTGTGGGCCGTCTATTGGTCGACAAATGGGTAAGACCACGAACCCTCTATGGCTTAAAAGCAAAAACTTGGGATGTTGGGGGTCTTACAATCCAGCCCCTCACGGATAAGATTATTTCTTTTTTCTTCCTGTCCCAAACTACAATGGACGGTATTAGATCCAGAGAACCATGGTCCTTCCATGGTACTATGATGTTCTTAACGCCGCTCTCACTTCGTGCTCAACCAGAAACGTTGATCTTTCGACATGTCCGCATCTTAGTAAGAGAGTACGATATGCCGGTTGAGGCTAGGACATCTCAAATGAGGTATTTTACTTTTCAGCCTATTGCTCTTCTATTGAGTATAAAATGTATAACTGATTTCTACACTGCAAATTAGACTCACAGAGCTTCATAAAGAAAAAAAAATCTGAACTTGATAAAGAAATGTGTTTGGAAATGATTAATGAACCACAACTTTTAAAAAAACATCATTGATAATAGGGAAAACATCGAAAAGATGTACTCGAACAACCTTTGTTAGTATAAATGTAATATAATGATATTTATTTTTCTCAAAAACATGCTTATTATACCTTTTGTTTATAATCAAAAAGTGCGAGTTACGTTTTTTTCCCGTTACTTTGGATGGAAAACGAACATATACATGGCACATGGTCTTTATAATTGTAATAAATTCCGGGGTTAAATGTTGAAACTTACCCTTATGTATTGGTCACGAACATTATGCTACCCTCCTTTTCAAAATGACATTTGCGGTACCTTATCTATTGGTCACGCGATTCCGTTAGGAAAAATGGACGGTAAAATGCCGTTTTCCCATTCCGTTAGTCATATGACCTCAAGTGTTATATAATGGATGGTAAAATGCCGTTTTTTCCTTGGTTATTTGACTTTTATACATTTTATAAGCAACATTACCATTGCACCCTCGTTGTTATTCCTTATAAAATATATAGAGGTCAAATACTTAAGGGAAAAAAAACGTCATTTTACCATCCATTATATGACACTTGAGGTCATATGACTAACGGAATGGAAAAAACGGCATTTTACCGTCCATTTTTCCTAAGGGAATCGCGTGACCAATACATAAGGTACCGCAAATGTCATTTTGAAAAGGAGGGTAGCATAGTGTTCGTGACCAATACATAAGGGTAAGTTTCTACATTTAACCCTAAATTCCGAAACTAAATGTCATTCGGAGAAAAACTTGAATACTGGGTAGAACCACATCCAATGTTTAGATAAGAGAAATATGGACAATATTGGCATTTATAATAAATATAAAGATCATGACTCAAACACATGTTCGTTTTCCATCCAAAGTAACGGAAAAAAATAAAAATAAACATAAAAGTCACTACTTTTTTTATAATAAACAAAAGATGTTTTTTAGAAGAAGAAAAAGGTCATCACAGCACGTTAATGCTAGCAAAGGTCATTTTAAGGCATCTTTTTGGGGTTTCCCCGTGATACTAATAAGGGGTGGTAACCTTGTTTCCTAACCCCGTTTGAGCTTTGTTTTTCAATTCATAACCTAGGTTTACCTTTGGTGACATTTCCCAATTGTCACCTTTCAACTTTTTGCAGAAAGTATCAAAAATCGTCAAAACTGACGATTCCGTTAGTTTTTTGCCTACGTGTTGGCCACGTGTCGTCACGGTGAAGTGACACGTGAAAAAAAACTAACGGAATCGTCAAAATAAATGGTAAACGATACTTTCTGCAAAAATTTGAAAGGTGACAGTTGGGAAATGTCACCAAAGGTAAACCTAGGTTAAGAATTGAAAAACAAAGCTCAAATGGGGTTAGGAAACAGGGTTTCCCCTACTAATAACGAACGGTTGTAGATATAAGGAATAAGTTTAACTACTAAAATATAGTATGAGTTTCCTTTAAAGAAAGGTGAACACAACGCTCATGTCCAGGTGGTGAATTGGTTTTTATCGCTTGGTTTTATTTTATATTTGAAATTTTGGATACTAATAAAACATATAAAAAACCATACACGTTTCAAATCTAGTTATTTTAGGGTGTCTTGAATGAGTCTTGGTCTCTTCATGTGGGCCGGAAAATGGTTAAGAGAAGTATGCAAGTTTTCCAAGGAATAAATCATGCCATGGTAAAAGAGTACGATCAGCCTAGGCTGACCAGGTAGGGCGGGATGCCCCTCCTCTATGGCGTCTCACTCCCTCTTGGGGATGCCATTTGAGATGGAAAGCCTACTTAACATATCTAGCCTGAAATTCAAAAGCCATTGCCTTTGTCATTGATGTAGACCCAAAATGAATCGACCGTTTCCTTTAAACTAGCATTGTCTGCACATGTAAAAACGTATCCCTATGAATTAATTGGCATATTGTAACACCGTTAAAGTTCTATATCACTTTCTCCTTTGAATTTCACGTAGTCTTTAATATTTTGTCTCGTACTTGACCGGGATTCATTTTACTTTGCAATTGAAACTGTTATTTAAATTTTCAAAAGAAAAATCAACTCTTTTTAGAAACAACTTAAGTAATGGATTTTAAATGAGTGACTACTTTCCTACTCACTTGGATACGATAACCGAAACTTAAACCAATTTACTACTTGATGACCTGTGTGCTTGCCTCGCCCTTTTTGTGAGTTAATTCTCAGGGCGTTAATTTAATGGCGCCATTGCTGAAGATTGAAGGGATACTCGAGATTTCATCATCAATTCGATATTGGTATTAACTCTACTTTGAAATTATGTTTATCTCTTGTTCTTCTTCATCTTTGTTCTTTTTATTCTTCTCCATGAGCTAAATCTCTGTTGATCTAGGGCTAGGAGAAGCAATATGATAAAGTAATTCAAAGGTTTCGTGTTTATTCTTTGCAATTTGTGTTTAGGTTACTGTTTTCATGATTTAAACTTAATGCTTGTCAAATTGATCACTTGATAGATGATTAGGTTTTATCATTCAACAATTGTAAAATGAGAATTGCTAAAAGGACTCAGGATTATACAACTCGGGTTTAAATCTAGTCTCTAATACAATTAGGTTAACACGAGTGCGATAACTATAGGATTACAACCCCAAAAGCTAAAGAATTTCACGAAGCTTACTGCATTATATCTCTCTACACCTAGATTAGGAATAACTATGCGGTTAGATTATAATAGGGTCCTAATTGGATCGTGAGATGTTTAGGACTAGTTGAGAGAACTTCCGTTTCCTTTAAACTAACATCGTTTGCACATGTAAACACGAATCCATGCAAATTAATAATCATATTGTAACCCCATTAAAGTCCTATATCACTTTCTCCTCTGAATTTCACATCGTCTTTGATATTTTGTCTCGTACTTGATCGTGATTCATTTTACTTTGCAATTGAAACTGTTATTTAAATTTTCAGAACCAAAATAAACTCTTTATATAAACTGCTTAAGTAACAAATTTTAAATTGAGTGACTCATTTACTACTCTATTGGGTACGATAATCAGAACTTAAACTGATTTACTACTCGACGACCGATGCGCTTGTCGTGCCCTTTTTGTGAGTTAATTCTCAGGGCGTCAGTGACCTAAAGCGCTAGGTATCAAGATGTTGTCTCTTGATTGTTGCTTCACTATGGTCATTGTCCTTGGCGATTTTGACACGGGTTAAATGCTCCCATCCTTGGTCTTCCTTAGCATGAAGATCACCACTTAAAAGATTGGGAGGTGCTGCTGCAATAGGGTCTGGTCTACTAAATAAGCTGAATCAAGGCAATGTGCGGGAGGGTCGGCAACGTGGGCTACAGGAGGAGCCTCGGATAGGGGTGGGCAAAATAACCGACCGGAACCATCATCGTATAACCCGGAACCGAATTTTTTGACGAAGTCACCCGTGGTGAAAATGCCAAACCGGATGCATAATGGTTGGTTAACGGTTTTTCAATAGCTAAACCGGTAAAAAACCACCCGATCGATATTTTATTATGTGATTGTATTTAGAACACAAGTTTGTATAAAGTCTGATTTTGTGTGTTAGATTAGCACAAACTTGATTATGTTTTTAGAGTAGTTTCAAAAGTTTAAGTACTTTCAAATTTGATACTTGTTATAATATTTAATTTAAGTTTGTATGAATTTATAAACAATGGACAACGTTGTTTTAATGGCTAAAACAAGTGAAACTGAAATTCAGTTTTTATACTTAATTTTGTATTGACTTCCATTTTTGTTCATATGCATGTTTTCGAAGAATGGAGAGAAGTGAAGTGAATTGTTTTATTTTATTTGAAATTTTATCGTAAACTTCACATTCCATTTCTTGTAGTTCTAGCGAAGAACATTATAAACCAATCTCATGTGTATTTTTTTCATGTAAAATTTGAACCGATAAATTAGATGGGCTAATTTGGGCCCAACTATTTGGGCTTGTATATGAGGCCCAACATAATTATGGTATGTTGGTTTAAACCAGTTACTGACCGATCAGTTAACTGGTCAGGGTTTACAGGGATCTTCAGGTGTTTCTCTAAAAAATTTAGAAACCGGTATCGCTGGGTTGGTGGTGAGAGGTGGGGTAATAGCCAGTTAACTGACCGGTGCCCACCCTTAGCCTCAGAAGCGGGCCATCATCTCAATTAGTACGCATGTACGTCCCCATTTTTCCGAGCTGCTCCAGAAGAAAGGACATGTCAACCGTGGGGTTAACTAACCACTACCATATACCGCCTCCGGGAATTCATGGTCCGTATGTTCGAACTTGCCACAAAAAATAAACAGAAGAAGGGAAATCGTTTGTGTGGGTAGTTCTTTAATTTAAGGCATGAAGAGTGATGGAGTGGTCGCGTGACATCCAACACTGACCACATTTCTCACTGGACATGGTGAGGCATCCTCTCAACGTTGTCCCAATAATGTTTCTGGTCGCAACCGTCATGACATCAATTGAGAGATTCCATGCTTGAGCTCACATCTACATGTGGTTGAAACAGATGGTGGAGACGAGGGCATGTGGGGGTAGATCAGAGAGGATGAGAAGATCCATTCGGTTCATAATGCCAAGGACAAGGTTCGGGAGGCAGACGACTTCTTAGGGGACAATGGCTATACCTCGGGACGAGAAGGAGAGGCATAAGGCAAGCCAGACGAGGCAAGGGAGCTAGGCAACGAAGGGAACTGAAGACAATTATAAAAAACATATGCAGCACTAACAGTTACACCTTGTCTCCAATCATAGCTGCACAAAAACCAGTTCACCAAATGAAAAATGAAAAGCACAGCTCCTCTGATAGTCAGGCCTCTGAACATCAATGCAAGAACAATCTAACAGATGAAGAGGAATTACTGAAGCACGAAGAAGGATTGCTTATCCAAGACAGAAAGAAGAAAGAGGAGTTCCTTTTAAAATGTATTTTACCCTATATTTTTTTTATCAGCAGATTTTTTTTATATAAATATCAAGTCTTCAAAGTGAAGAGCGAGGCAAAGGGCGAACCCTCACAACCAGAATCTTACAAACAAAGGCAACCCCAATAGGGGTCCTTAGCGCAAGTGTCTTGTAGAGTAAGAAACTAAACTGAAACTAGGATGGGTCTAACAATCCTATACTCTGATTTTTCGACCATGAAGCAAACTCAGAAACAAATAGAGTACTGACCAACAAGCAATACCTCAAAACTAAGGCTTCCCAACAAGGGGAACACAACCTAAATAGGTCTCAGAACCTAATAGGAAATACAACACAAACAAGTTACAACCACGGGCAAAGCCCAACCTAATACAACCATGCCCAACAAGGGGTCAACCTAACTAAGGTTAACTAGGCCTAAACCAAAATAAAACTAAACCCAAAAGAAAAGACAAAGCAGATAACCAGTCACGAGCCCTGCACGAACCCCAAGCAATCTGAAGCAGCACCGCTCTACCTCGAACACCAAACAAGTCCGGCCACCGCCGGTCGGACCGAGAGAACCCACCGAAGTGAAAGGCCAAGAAGAAGAAGCGAAAAAGCAACCAAAACAGCAACCCCAACGGACCTCAAAGAAGCTCCGACACCCAACTTCCCACCCCACACCACACCAGGGACCAAAGCATAAGAATTTCCGACCTTCCTCTACAACTAAACCCCCTATTACCCAATACCCTTGAAGGAGCACCGGGAACGTTTGCCCTCACCCTGCCTCGCCGGATCGAAACCCCCAAATCCTACCCACTAGGCTTCCATTCGCCGTTACGCAGAACCCAACATTGGCCAACACCAATAGTTGAGCCTCGTCCACATAATCGAGGACGAGGAGAGGAAGTTGAGTAAAGGAAAACCAGGTCCGATCTATTTCTCTCGAATCACAACGAGATCCCGTCGAGGGCCTACACCCACCGACGACCCAAGGGGAGAGGCCAGTACCAATCGGTCCAGGCTAATAGATCAGGCTAGGGACGAGTAAAATTGTAAAGAAAGGAAAGGCTTATAGAATCTTACTGAGGACCTCAGCGCGTAGGGAAGAGGAAAGGTTGCGTCTGCAACACCCGACCGGACGAACCGAGACGAAGCCAAATCCCCACAGCTCCGAAGCTTCACCACCAAAGCCACACCTGGCTATAACCCCTCGCCGCTCCCGCGAGGCCCGGAATCACCCGAGAACAGGTGAAGAAGAAACAGATATGGAGAAAGGAAGGTCACCAAGAAGAAACGAGAGGCGGAGAAGACGAGAAGCAAAAGGGCAAGCGGCCACAACTCGTCATCAACCCAAGGGAGAAGAACGTCCCACTAGAACTGGAAACGCCGCCACCGGTGGAGGAGCGAACCCGCGAGACCGGAAGAGGGAGGAGCCGCAACGGCAACCCACGTACCCATCGAACCCCCAAGACCCAAAACTACTCCAACTCTTATCCCACGGTGTCAAAATCGACACCACCGACCAGAAACCACCGGGAAAACAGCGATGAAGCATAGGAAAAGATAAGGGTTGAAACACGGCCTCGGAGGTCAAATTGGAGATCACTAAGAAAGAAAAAACAAAGGAAAGCGAGGAAATTGAATGAGTATAATAGTTTGATCGATCTTTTGAATGTCATGATTTTCTCATAGGAGCTCTTATTTCGGTTCGTGAGATATCAAACCCAAAAGAATTTAGAGATCTAAAACTTTTATAAGGAAGCTCAACCATATAAATAAAGCACAGACCCACACAAACATCCATACGTCATTTGCAGTGTCGGCCCTGAGGCCAAGCAGCCCAAGCCACTGCTTGGGGCTCAAGGAAAAAAAAAGGTGTGTATGTATTTTTATATATATATAAAAGAGCCCAAATAAAAAAGCCCACAGCCCCTTCCTCTTCCCATTCGACCATTCCTATTCCAACCGGCAATCACGATCAGAAACACAAGTTACAGACCCTCACGCACGCAGTCAAGCACACGCACCAGACGCACGGACTCGGACCTTCCTTGCCGTCGCCGGACCTCCCGCGCCGCCGCCCACCTTACTCGCCGGACCTCCCGCGCCGCCGCCACAACACAAGTATGTTTTTTTTTATCAAACACTGTTATATAGGATCCTTGTGTTGCTCCCACGATTTGCTATTTAGTGTGTTCCACAATGCATCGTAGAGCGGCATAAAGAGGCAGAAATTGCAGTCCATCTCCTTATGATGTATGGTGTGTTATCTGTACATAATCATCCCAAAAATATGTAGATTCATAAGAGTTGATGCACTCACAGATTGCTTTTGTGGTATTTGCTTAACCTAACTGAATTCCAAATTTAGACAACTAATTGGTTCCAATTAAACCTTCTAGTAAATGTAAATGTAAATGGTGTGTGTTGACAGTAGAACAAAAATAAGTGCAAAACTTGAATATATCCTTGGCACAAAGGAAACTTTCCAAAATGTCACCACGTGTTGGGTTGGAATGTAAATATGCCACAAACCCAACACATTTGGGATAGAGTAGAGCCTTGTCAATATTTCATTTGTACATACTATGGTATTCTATGATCTCAATTGAGAAAAATATGCTTCTGGATATTGATTATGAAAGATTGATGAATGATTTTGCTAGCAAAACTGCGAGAAGAACAATTTTTCAAAATTGACGAGCATATATGCATTTTAGGTATTTTCAACTTACTTGGTTGTAATTATTATTTTTGTTTGCGTTCGTTCATTATTAACACTACTTCTTTTTTCTTTTCTTTTTATGTTTTTGAAGGTTTGACGTGGAGTCTTCTCTCAAGATTATGGATTCACTTTTGTATTACATATTTCTTTGTTGGAATGTTGGAGTTCACTGTTGTCTTCTATTTCATGTAAGTACTCTCACTCACTATGTTTACTCAGTTATATTCTCTCAACACGTGTACCTACTGTGGTTACCATTTCTATGTTGATAGTGGTTTAGGGAATAATGAAATTATTGTTCAATTGGGTTTGCAATTAAGAAGTGATATTGATGAATTTGCATATTAAGATGTGATATTGATAAATGTAATATTATATGGTTTCGGTAAAAAAAAATCGAGACTAAGGGGCTCAAAAAAGTGAGTCGCTTGGGGTTCCAAATTCTCAGGGCCGGCCCTGGTCATTTGGTGTATCATGCAAACAGATAGGAGCTCATGGATTTTGCACGTCAGAGTGTACGTTGAGTGGTGAAACATAATGGAGGAAAGGTACGAGCATACTTTATATAGTCGGAAGTATTGAGCCTTTTTTGTCTCTGGCCAAAACGTACATCCCAGTATATGCCATATAGTTGTAAGTTGACGGCGGTTGAGAAATCTTAGTGTTCTTGGTAGACTTCAAAAAGAGAGAGTATTATCGGTGAATGACTCAGTCTCTACAAAACTTCTCCTACTATTATTGGTCAGAGTCAAAATTGTTGCTACTATATTGTAAAAGTTGTAGCCCATGTGCGCCTATCTCTCAATCTTAGTTAAACTCTCATGTATTAATTTGTATACACTGATTTATACAAAACCACATGGTATCAGAGCCCAAAGTTTTAACTATTATACACACTCAACAACAAAGCATGTGGTTTTTCGTGTTCACAGCTCTTCTTGGTTGGAAAATCTAGGTATCAAGACCTTTTCTTTTGTCTTCGAGCTTCATGGTTGGAAAATTAGGGTTTTAGACCTTTCCTTCAGTTTTTACTTGGTTAACATGCTTGCCCTTCCTTTTGGGTTGTTTCAGTCGGTTGCTTATTCCTTCTTCCCCGATTTGTGGGGCTTGTTTTAAGTGGATCCTTGGTTGTATTTGTTGTTCAACTTTCTTGTAAGCCCCTCAGACTGTTGAGGGTTCTGGTGTGAGGTTCCCACGGGAATAATCTTGCTTTGTTCCAACACTTGCTCTCTATTTCAGAGACCATTTTATTTAAATTTGCTCTGCTGATCAAAAAAAAAAGCAAAGCATGTGTTTTCTTTGCACACCCACTTTCTTCACAAAACAAATCATATCTATATGTTTTAAAACCTACTTACCACCACAAACTAGTTTCTCACACAACTATATCATTCATAGACAACATTTTATTTTCTCCGCATGTTTTTTTTCAAGGTTACCGACTCAACATCAACTGTACAAAATCTATATGATGCATCTCAAATTTTTAGTCATGTTATATCAAGCTCACATCGTCCAATTATATCACCTGGAAGCTAAAAATCCAAGTTGTCCTCAAGGGTGTTAAGATTTATTTTGATATGTAGATGGCTCTCACAAAATGCTAGCTGCCATTAAGGCTTACTCGGCGTCACCTCTAGAACGAGTTCTTAATCCCGTTTTCCTTGCTTAGAGAAGATAAGATCGACTCATCTACTGTGCACATCTGAACACACTATCACTTCCAATGGTTTTTCTGGTAACACAAACTCAATATTCCCATGAGGTATGGACTTTGTTATAATAAAAATATGCTCATTTATCTCTCGGACACATCAATTAGCTTAAAGTTTAGCTTAGCTCTTTCTTTTCATCTCGGACTTTACGCACTCTACCAAAGGCAGTATTGATGTTCTTGCTTCAACTGGTTCTTCTCTTCACCAAGAGGACCTTACAAATTTTATTTTACAAGGGTTGGATGCTTATAAAAACTTTCAGTGGATGGTGTTAATGCTAAGGATACACCTATCTCCTTTAACGAGTTCGATGAAAAACTAATCAGTCATAAATTGAGTCTCAAGTTAGAGAGTGTTGCGATCTTGTCCCTATTCACTTCTTTGTCGGCTCAAACTCGTTTTGTCCAGAGCCGGTGAAGATGGTGTATCTGCGTACTGTCTTTAACATGCTTCCACACACGATTGTTCAAGTAATAAATGATAATGGTAAGTAATGGTCGAACACAAGGGAACAATCGGGCCAATGGATGACAAAATCTATGAAAATTCTCTAAAAAAATAAAATGGTTCAAGTAGTGAACACGTAAATGGAAATGGTCATGAGATTGTGGACGAGAAATAAAGAAAGAAAGGAATGGAAATAAAGATAGAAACTTTTGATAGAAGAAAACAATCATGGGTGTCGGCTCATACATAAAGCCAATCAATTCATAAGGTCAACAATGGGGTGATGATGATGAAAAGGGTACTCCCGTCATGGCTCGAAAACCAATCACCGGAATAAATGTACAAATATGATATTCTATGGTTCATGCAAAACCAATCCTTGAATTCTTGTACATCTATCTAGCATACTCATAGGTTTCTTCTCGCCATGATTACATACCATATCGAAAAATATAGTTTGAGAAAGTCAACCTACATAGATAAATAGGTGCTTTATCTAGTGATACACAATGCTAGAATAGATTAGCACAAAAAAAATAATGTGTCTCGCTACACCTAGTTCACTTCTTGAATATCGAACACCACCGATCAAGATGGTCTCCAATAATCAAGTGGAACTAAATAGAACATTGTTATAGTAATCCTCAAGCATAGAACACAATCTCTAGGAAGTGTGAATTATCTAGCTATACCTAGATCAACTTCTCTAACCCGACCATTCCGATTTAAACATGAACGTTTTGGTTAGAGTATAATCTACGAAAGTACACTATTGAAGGACTTGGTATCATCCAAACTAGGTAACTCATCAAGTAACACAATGATGCATTTTTATGTCTCAACTAGTCTCAAAGTGCACAACAAATCATACACTGACCCTAGATAGCCACAACTAAAAATTCACGGGGTAATCCACACCCAAAGCAATAAATCACTCAAGGGCAATCCACACACGAATTCACCAATTTAACTTAAAACACATATGAAATAAATAGAAATCATCAGAAGTACATGGAGGTCGTCGACGTCTCCTCAATAGCCAATATCTAATAGCAACGCTGCTTGACCGCCCCTAGGGTATTCCTAATAAATAGGACCGAAGATTTACTGAGATTGAAGACCTGGCCAAACAACCGCCCAAAGAGGCCTAGAATATCTGTAACATCCCGCCGTGCCACACAGGGCCCCACGCGCGGCGATGTTAGGTCTGCAGCCCAATACACCCCAACCCCTCTGGTGTATTGTCCACAGACAAATACCAACCTAGATTGTTGGTGAGACTTAAACCCAAGACCTCACCCTTTATAGCATTTCCTTGAGTGATGCTATCACCAATTGAGCTGTCACGTCCCAAATCCGGTTTTGACCGGATTCGAGACGTGACTGGAAATAATAATAGAGAAACGATAAATAATAACATAAACCTTTGAATAAATCAGTAAACCTCCTCAAATCATTAGTGAGAAAATTTAGAATCTCTAGTGAGTCACAGCTCAACAACCATAAACTAAAATATATAAAGTGTTTAATGTGAAGGACCAACATAAGTCTACGAAAATCCCCAAAATAAGCTGAAGCTCCCCAGCCCCGAACTCTCTAGACATCTGGTACTCCTGTAAGACAGTAAGAGAAACAAAGGGGATGAGCTTACGCTCAGTAGGAAAAATCTCAATAACTCCACCTTTAGATCAATACTTAAACTGTTTACACGGATAAGCAAATAGCATAATAATACGGTTAATCAATGTAGTACTAATGAATAAAACATATAATCATAACAATGTCTCACTCTGAAAGATAACCGTAACTTAAAAGAGTGCATAAAAAGTTCTAGAACAAATCGATAAGAGTAAAATGGGAGTAATTAATATCATGCCAACCCCTTGCTTTCTCAAGCCTCCGATCCATGGGTAGTTTCTGGGATCACTTCGGTTTCCATAATTCCGATCCAACAGAGTACCCATGTCATATCAGATTTTCCCTCGGTCCAGAGGAAGCACATGCGTTGCGGCACCGGAAACAATCCCAAATGGGCGCTTATCATCGGGATTCCCAGAAATGCCTCCAAAGGACCATATGTCATAGGGAACCAAGGTAATGCTCCACTGGGACGCACGCCCTTGGGTGAAACCTCAGTAACCATCTCTCAAGAAGTAATCCAATCAATATCCTGCAAGATCTACCAATAATCAATGCCCCGCAGGGTCCATAACCATTGCCCGCAGGCTCAATAACCAATGCTCATAATATCCAGTAATCAATGCCCTCAGGCTCCATTACTCAACCAATATCTCACTGTATCTGTCAACCTCCAACCACCACAACGGCACCGGATTACCCCACCAAACAACAAGCAAACAAACAAACAAACATTTCAAGTATAAGAATAAGGAAATGCATTATAATCCAACCAACCATGAACACTCCTCAGATCACACTTTCATCACAGCAAGGCATCCAATGACACTCCACACTTACCGTATACTTACCTGCCACGAACCATCGGTACATCGATCACCTGATTGTACCGCTTGGCACAACCAGTCATACTCGATCATCCGTGCAATCAACAGTTATATCTATGCAAACACTCAATCAACCAAGTACGCATTCAACCAAACAATCATCATGTGAACGATCAATTAAACATTCAAACATACAAGCTAATCTAGTTTGATTAGACTCTTATGTTAACCTAATAACTAGCAACCAAGCATGTGAACCTAGCACACAACTAATCCGAGAGCTCTTCACAGCCTCTCTACCAGTAAATCAATCCCAAGTATTGAAAGCAAGCTTCACTAATCGTCATCATCCTAAGCATGCATACTAGACTCGTCCATTTATTAGTAATTGAAGTACGATTATTCTAGTTATTCACATCCTACAGGCAATTCTAGGACCTTTCAAATTTTATTAACCTAACATGCATACTAAGCGTTAAATAAGAAATTAAGACTTTCCCTACCTTGGTCTTTCTCTAAAACTCTGTTGTCAAGCTGGGTAGTCACAACTCCGTTCTTCACACGGCTTCCAGCGTGATCTTCGTTCTTCTAGCTTGAGTCCAAGCTCTTCCTTCCTTCCTTGCTCGTACCACGGTCTTGGACCACAAACAAACTCTAATTAAAAGCTAACTAAGGTGTAACCAAGCAAGCTTAAGAGATTCCACCCCAAGTTCCAAAACCAAACTCTTGAAGTAGACGAAAAAGGATCGAAAGGGGGTTTAGAGGGACCACGACTGGTTTGCCACGGATCTGGTCACGTATCCGTGGACTGGGCCGTCACGGATCTCCTCACGGAGCCGTGTCTGGCGCCGTCACGGTCTCCCTCACGGAGCCGTGACGTCCTCCGTCACGGTACCCGTCACGGGTCCGTGACGCCTGGTACTGTTCACCCGTCAGCTTCCTCCAGCTTCGGGTATTCACGAAAATTGCCTTCTAAACCTCCATGGATGACCCTTTAAAGCTCCAAAAACGGTTCCTAAATGTCTCTATTTCAAAACCCACCATGGGTGTTCATCAAAACTCCTAAAACACGAATTAAAACCATCATCTATCATCAAAATCCTCCAAAACCTCAATAACCAAACTCAAGCTTCAAAACCCAACAAGTTCTCCCATTTTCACCAAAACCCATGAACCAAAAGTTGTAGAAACGAAATTAGATGAGGGATTTACCTTGTGAGTGAGGAATGGAGGTAGAAGATGAAGTTTTGGAGAGTTTTTGGGAGTAAAACCACTTCAAGACTCCATTTTTGCACCTTTCTTCCCCTTCAAGCTTCAAAGTTGCCTCTTCTCTCCCTTTCTCTCTCTAATTTCGGCCAGCACATAAAATGAGGAGAGAAGTGGTCCAAGTTGCTTTAAAACCCTAGTTTGATGACATTCCAATGTTACCCTTAGACCCAATCCTTCTAGTTTAACTTTTGTGAGGGTAGAAGGGTCAAATATGGGTCTTTTCTTCTCCTCCAAGCCAAGAGGGACAAGTGTCCTAGTTGGGGACCACTTTGTCTCTAATAAAAACCAACACTTTAGTTAATTCGAGATTAGTCGATAAAAGGGTCCCGTTGACCGAAAATTGATTGTTACAGGATTACAGTCAAAATACTGGAATTGGCTCAACTAAGCTAACAGTGAGATTGGTTTAGCTCTTTGGGCCCTGGGAAGGTCCCGAATGACTTCTGGAGTCCTCGGTTGACTTTTCAGGCCGAAAGTCAAATTTCGTCGAAATCCACCGGTTCGACCGGGATCGACCAGGGGCGGTTCTTACAATATCCGTAACTGTTTGAGCATTCTCTGGCGTAGCATGACAGAAAATATAGTGGTCGTCGGTGAAAACATGTGGGAGATTTCGGGGATCGCCTCGCCCCCCAAACGCTGGGCCCGACGCAGTAAAAATGACAGCCCTTCCTTACAAAATAAGAACAAATAAGGGGACAACGGGTCCCCTTGACGTAGTCCCCAGGACGGGCTAAATCGAGGTGTATCCCTCCCTCCATATGAGACAGTATACTGCACAGACTTCATACAACAAGCCACTAATTCCCTCCACTCCACAGAATATCCTAGTCGGGTCATAATATTGAGGAGAAAATCTCATTTCACTCGGTCATAGGCCTTACTCATATCCAGTTTGAGTGCCATGAATCCCAGATTGCCATGTCGCTTCTACTTAAGACAATGGATGACCTCAAAAGAACAAGAATGTTATCCTAGATACACCTACCGGGAATAAAAGACCCTTGCGTATCGGAGATAATAGCATGAAGGAGGGGTCGCAAATGGTTGGCAAGGAACTTAGAGAGAATCCTAAAGATCACGTTGCACAGGGCGATTCGGCGGAGGTCGGTCACTACTTCTGCGTCCGGCTTCTTGGGGATCAAGACAATAGAGGTGTCGTTTAGAGTTTGATCAAACCCTCTTGAGGTTAGCAATTCTTGGATAAAACTGGTAACTTCTTCTAACACAACCGGCCAGTAGTGCTGATAGAAGCGAGATTGAGGCCGGCCGGACCCAGGGAGTTATCTGATCCCATTTGATACACTGCCAACCTGACCTCCTTGTTTGAGCATGGAGCTACCAAGGACTGATTGTTCTCCAGTGTAATACAGTGGGGGAGATGAATGGGGAATTCCCTTATATCCGGCTGACTTGACTGAAATAATTTCCCAAAGTAATCCACAATTAGTGATCTCATGCTCGTGTCCCAGGTAACCAGATCCGTTGTGTCATTTTGGAGAGACAACACCGCACTTACCCTCCGACGATACGAGCTAGCGGCCTGAAAGAATTACGTGTAACGGCCCCCCTTATCCAGTCAGTGCTGCTTTGCTCTTGGCGCTATAAAGCGTCTTGCTCCCCTAAGGCCTTCTCATACTAGATCTGAACAACATCATGCTTATGCACCCCAGCTCTATTAGCTCTACCATTTAATTTAGCAATCCTCCTCTGGCACCAGTCGGTCGTAGTCTGGATCCTTGACCCATTGAGATTGGAATTTAAACTTAGGGGGCCCTCGATGAGGTACCTTCCGAGCCAGGGAGAGAAGGACCGGCCAATGACCGTTGTCGTTACTCCAGTGTTATAGAAATCCAGGTTCGGGAGGGAAGAGATCAATGCTCTTTCCAAGCGAGATTGGATCCTCTCATCATGTCTGCGCCCCCTAAACCAGGTATATTGATGTCCCGTCATCGTGACGTGAACCAGTCGCAGATCGTCCACCATAGAGCCAAAATCATCCATGAGACTCAGAGGTAGGTACCCCCACCAGTGGTTTCATTCAGATCGAGAATTCCATTGAAATCTCCTAGCAGTATCTAGTTTAGCCTTGTCGGGGTATGTAGGCAACAAATCATATCTCATGTACGATACCGATGTTCTCGACGAGGTTTCCCATAGATACCAGTGAGCCTCGGGTCCCTATGGCCCGGTGCCAAGACCTCCACATCGATATATCTTGCATAAATGACACCTAGCCGGACGGTCCCAAAATTACCCCCCACAAAACCTTTCAAGCATATATCATTCAGGCTTGGGTTCAGCGAGAGAATGAGCCCAAAACACTGTCTGAGAGGAAGAGTAGCGGCGCTGCCTCAAAGGGAATCGGCGCTTTATTCCTAAAAATCCTATATAGTACGTGTTTTATTGCCCTTTCTCATGCTACATAGATTCATTAATCATAATAATTTATCTTGCTACGATAATCTAAGTATTTAAAACCATGGTCAACAAACTTCACCGAGCGAGCGCACGCACGCACGCACACCAACCCAGTATACATACTATATTTAGGACGCTCTTATTTTCCCATCAAGCCACACCCAAAATGCTTCAACACCGCCACCGCCAAGACGCCGACGTCACCGTCCCCAACCTCGACCTCAACCAAATCAAAGTCATCGGAGCTCTCGGCCGTGGCGCCAAGGGTGTCGTCTTCCTCGTCAGATACAACCTCACCGGCGAGTTCCTCGCCCTCAAGGTTATTCTCAAGGAACTGATCCACAAAAGCAACGGTAAAGTCGACCATCATCAACTCAAACCCGCCACCGGCAGCGAGTACCGCCGTATAAACTTCGAGCAAGAAGTTTTGGCGCGCTTTCACCACCCTCTGCTGCCCAGACTCCGCGGTGTCTTGTCCACCAAGACAGTCATCGGCCACGCCATCGATTACTGCTCCGGCCACGACCTCAATTCTCTCCGCCGCAAACAGACCGACCGTATGTTCTCTGACGACGCCATCAGGTTCAATTTCACCTCTCCCCTCCTCTATGTGTCTCTGTTTGGATCCTGAGAAAATTCAAAATCATTAAATAATCATTTTCTCGGCAGCCAAACACGCCAATGAAATTGAAAATTCTGATTCCAATTAAATCCTTCGATTGCAGGTTCTACGGCGCAGAATTGGTACTGGCGTTGGAGTATGTGCACAATTTGGGAATCGTGTACCGAGATTTAAAACCGGACAACATCATGATTCAATCAAACGGCCACATAATGCTCGTGGACTTCGATCTCTCCACCAAGCTCCCGCCGTCGAGAGCCTCCCATCAACCCGACTCTAAGTCGAACTCGTTCGTGGGGACGGAGGAGTACGTGGCACCGGAGATCATCCTAGGGAAGGGGCACGACTTCGCCGTGGACTGGTGGTCCCTCGGGGTGGTCCTCTACGAGATGCTCTACGGAACGACGCCGTTCCGGGGGTCCAACCGGAAGGAGACGTTTTACCGGACTCTGTCCAAGGCCCCTGAGCTCGAGGGGAAAACGACGCCGTTAAGGGGCCTGATTGGGAGGTTACTGGAGAAAGATCCGAAGCAGAGGATCCAAGTGGAGGGGATCAAGAGCCATGATTTCTTCAGAGGTCTTGATTGGGATTCTGTCATGGATATTTACAGGCCACCGTACATTCCCAACGCTATCGAAACGGAGGAGGACACGCAAGGCAATAAGAAAATTGACGTCGAGTTGTTTGTTCAAGATATATTCAGTTGTGATAAAAAGATTAACGATCATGATGATGATCGGGTGAAGGGGCAAGGGTTGAATCCTCGTCCTCTCCCATGTGAAGCTGCTTTGGTCTTTTGATGTAAAGGTAGTATTGTTCATCTGAACCGCTATCGTGTTGATCAGTTTTTAAACTTAACAAATCATTGAATACCTATTATTTTCTACGTCAAGAGTTTTAAACACAATGTAAAAGAACACGAGTCATCGAACTTTCCCGACGAACGCAGCGCCAGATTACTGTATGATTTCAATCGCGCGTAACACAGGATTGAGGTATTGTTCAGACGATCGTGTTTGATCGGATGCTAACAAAGTATGGGTGGCTGTTATTGAGGTATGGGATCTTCATCCTGAGGAACCGATTGGGTTGTTGACATTCTCATAGCATTAAGAGCACCCACAGTCGTGGGCGAGGAGCAGCTGGCGAGATGATCTCACCGGCGAGGAGCACGCGAGGAGCATGCTGGCGACTTGGGTAGCCGTTAACGACCTCGCCAGCAGATCTCGCTGGCGAGGAAGACTCTGACCTCCTCGGGTGGCGCGACGGCCGTTGGCGAGCCACACGCTGGCGACACGTGGCCTGGTTCGCTGGCAGCAATTAATTTTTTTTTTCACTTTCCCCCCTATAAATAAACACCCCAAAACTCATTTTTACACACACTCAATTTCTCTCTTCTACTACACTTCAAAAAGTCCTATTCAAATTTCTTTCGCTATGTCTTCTTCCGATCTCAACGAGTGGGTTCTCAACTATAGGTCGGTCACGGATGAAACTTTGTCCCAAGAGTTTTTGGAGCCTTGCTTTGCCCCCAACCCGACTGTCCAATCCTCTCAAATCCTTTCCGAGCCCGCCGAAGTCCGTCTGTCCGTCCGTCCGACAAAGGCCAAAGCAAAGCGTGTCTTATGGACCGAAGACCATTACAAATTCATGCAGTACATTCACGAGCTGTAGATTGTGATCGTGTCATAAAATTAGATTTCATTTAATTATGTATTAACTTACCATCTGCGTGCTAATTATATGTATAATTATCGTTTAAGTTTGTTTTAATTATCGTATGTGTGGTATATGTATAATTATAATAAAGTTGTGGGTTTATGTTGCAATTTTTTTCATTTTTTTAATTGCTTTTTCCTCCATCTCGCCGGCGGGTCCTCGCCAGCAACAGTAACCCACTGCAGACGTCGCTGGCGGTGAGCTGGCGAGATAATTAAAATATTATATTTCCAGTCATCTCGCCGGCAGCCGGCGAAATGACTGTGGATGCTCTAAGGGTATGGGTAAGGGGTGTCATGTACCCTCATCTACTCGATGAGAAGCAGAGAGGTCGGTGAGGGGTATGCGTATATTATTTTCTCATCGACCATGGGGTAGAGCCGGTTCCACCATGTGGAGGGGTACTTCTATGTTTTATAGAGCCCTCATTTTTTCATGAAAAAAAAACAAGGGCTCTTTAAAGGGAAAATATCATATTGGTACCCTTAACTGTACGTTTTTAACACATTGGTACCCCTAACTAATTTAATCACTAAAAAGGTACCGTAAGTTTCCAATTAGTAACACTTTAGTGTTTTACATCCATTTTTGGACGGAAAATGGTCATGGTGGTGGAGATGAAGGCTGGGGAAGAAACAAAATGAAGGAGGCGTATGTATGAAATAAAATGGGGGAGATGAAGGCTCCGTATGAGAAATAAGGTAAAAGAATAATTATGGTTTGAACTTAGAGGGGTATTTTTGTCATTTTTTGAAAGTTTAAGGTCATGTGCATTGCACATGACCATTTTCCGTCTAAAAATGGACAGAAAACACCAACGTGTTACTGATTGGAAACTTAAGGTATCTTTTTAGTGATTAAATTAGTTAAGGGTACCAATGTGTTAAAATTGTATAGTTAAGGGTACCAATCAGATACTTTCCCCTCTATAAAACATAGAAGTATCGAATGGTTTTAGTTGGATCCTCGAGAGATTGTTCAGTCTTATTGTGCATAACCAATATCTTGTTTAAAGGTTGGTCATGTCTTATCTTGCAGTCATCAACAATTGTCCCAACGGTCACAACCACCATTACAATTACATCTTAGCGACACTCATTGGACCATTATAGCTCCGCTCTTATAACTGTTGTTAGGATATCTTACAGTTTTTCGTATTTTCAGCCACACGATGTTCGAGGTTTTTTATAACGAATAATATATGATTTATGCATGGAGGATGATTTTATTCCACTTGTTAATACAATACACAATTAGCTGTAATTACTAGACTTAGCTGCATAATATGGATAGATACAAGTATACTATAGATAGATACAAATACTCTAGAGATAGAATTCTACATTCCTATCTCTTTCTACTCATGTGCATATATTTGAATCACTACGAGTGATAGTCAATATACAGAAAATATATTACACAAACATGGTATCAGATCCTCTCCTTTAACCTAATTTCCTTTTTTGCTTCCGCAACAATTTCCATTCTTCTTGTCGGTTGCGTTTTGCAGGTGCTCTACGACCTTGCCATATTTTTAGTTCTGCGACTTTGCTCCCTTGTTCCAGTTCGGCTACAGCGACTTCAAGATGGCGATGGTCACCTCTCAGAGCACTCCTGCGATGGTCACAACACCTACCATCTTGCACTCCTTGCCCATCAAATTGACGTCCTCCCGAAACTATGTGGCATGGAAGACACAGTTTCTTCCGTTACTCAATTATCACAAGCTTCATGGACTGGTTTTTGGTACTGATTTCTGCCCTCCGGCCACCATCCTTACTACCAGCACAACCCCTGCCGAGGTTCCAAATCCAGCGCATGACCCCTGGCAACAACGGGATCAACTTTTGTTGTCATGGATCATCTCCTCCCTCTTTGAGACAACCTTTTCTCACATTATTGGAAATGATACCTCTTATGCGTCTTGGACGACACTAGCTAGTGAATTTGGCTCGGTTTCTCCCAACAGGAAGCTCCAATTGCACATTGAGTTGCAATCACTTCTTCGAAACGATCAATCCGTTTTTGACTATCTCCAACAAGCCAAAGGCTTGGCTGATGAGCTCGATGCCACAGGCGGGGTCATCACTGATGCAGAGTTCAATGCGATTATATATCGCAATATCGGGACGGACTACCATGGCATTATCTCGGCCATTGTTCAGCGTGCCACACCAATCACGTTCCATGAATTACATGGTCAGCTGCTGGCGCATGAGGTTCTTCTCTGTCACTCCTCTGAACCCCCATTGGAAAATATGGTTGAAAAAGGTCGTGGTAGATATCCTTCATCTCCATTGGCCTATCACAAGACATCACAGTCTACTATGCAATCTCGTGCTCCTCAGGGTCGCCGCCGCAATACCGGCCCCTGCCAAATCTGTGGTTATCGTAACCATACGGCCGATAAGTGACGCAGGCATTACCATCATCAACAGCAAGGTCCGCAGCAGGCTCCGCAAGCACACATGTCGCTTGTCCACCATTCTCCTCAGATGCTACAACAGGGTAACTATCCGCAGGTCAACATGCCCACATACCATGATCAATTTGGTGTTCGTATGCATTCTGTGGCACCTCCATACCACACTTGGTACCCTGACACTGCTGCCACGCACCATATGACGGCTGATGCGTCTCAACTCACAACCTCATCGGCATATCATGGTCCTGATCAAGTGACTATGGGTAATGGTCAACAAGCTCCAATCCTACACTCTGTAATGGTTCCTGTTTCTCGTCACTTACTAGCTCTCGATTTAAGTTACAAAACATCCTTCATGTTCCTACATTGCAAAAATCCTTACTTTCCGTTAAGCGCTTTACCCATGATAACGAATGTTTTTTTGAGTTCTGTCCTAATCGTTTCTTTGTTAAAGATCAGGTCACCAAGGCGAACCTATTGCAAGGACGGAGTAATGGCGACCTGTATGAAGTGCCTCAGACATCTCCACCATTCTCGTTTCTTGCTGAGTCTTCAACCCCGCTGGATTGGCATGTTCGGTTGGGTCATCCATGTGCGCGTACCACGACATCTGTTACTTAGTCTCATAGGTTAGACGTGTCTAGTCCTAGGTCGTTAGCCCCTATTTTTTCATTATGAATCCTATCATTTTGGCAAGCTCACTCGGTTACCTTCCCCTAGTATTCCCCATACCACTACTAAACCTTTTCAATTGGTGCACTATAATGTTTGGGGTCCTGCCTCGGTTTTATCAATAAGTTGTCATCGTTTTTGTGTCTTATTCATTGATGATTTTACTCGATATACATGGATTTATTGCATAAAACACAAGAGTGACGTACCAACAGTTTTTAAGAACTTTGAGGTTGTGGTCTCTCGGCAGTTTAATACTAATATTCAGAAATTTCAATCTGATTGGGGTGGCGAATATCGCAAACTTAACCCATATTTTCAATCTCTGGGTCTTGTTCATCGCATCTCGTGTCCTCACTCTCATCAACAAAATGGCTTGGCTGAGGGGAAAATTCGTCATGTTGTGGACACGGGACTCACACTTCTCGCGCATGTTAAAGTCCCTTTGCGATTCTGGTCGTATGCTTTTCTCTCTGTTGTGAACTCTATTAACCTACTTCCATCCCCTGTCATAGGTAAACGGTCTCCACATATGTGCTTGTTCTCGTCCAATCCTCGTTACACTAATACTCATCCTTTTAGTTGTGCGGTCTACCCTTATTTACGACCATATTCTGCTCATAAGTTTTCGTTTCGAACATCTCGATGTGTGTATTTGGGTCTTGCTGCAGAACATGCTGGTTTTTATTGTCTGGACTCGGTCACTAATCGCATCTACACTGCAGTTCATGTGTCGTTTAATCACTCCTTGTTTGTGTGGAAGACTGCTATGAGTGAGGAAATGGCTGCTCTAAAGGCCAATACTACGTGGTCACTTGTTCCGTGTCCTATTAATGCTAATGTGGTTGATAATAAATGGCTTTTCAGGATAAAGCGCATGTCGGATGGCTCAATTGACTGATACAAGGCTCGGCTGGTTGCTCGGGGGTTCACTCAGCAACAAGGATTGGATTATCATGATACATTTAGCCATGTTGTCAAAGCCACCACCATTCGTGTCCTTTTGGATCTTGCAGCGAAATTTCAGTGGCAGACTCGGCAACTGGATGTCTCGAATGCTTTCTTACATGGTACCCTGCAGGAGGTGATTTATATGAAGCAACCCCAGGGTTTTGAGGACTTTCATCACAAATCGTTATACGGCCTGAAGCAAGCACCACGTGCTTGGTACTCTCGGCTCACTACTTTTCTCCATGGCATCGAGTTTACATCCTCAGTGGCTGATCCTAGCCTATTGTTCTATCGTTGTCAGGATATTGTCATTTTCATTCTGATTTATGTAGATGGCGTTGTTGTTACTGGCTCCTCTCTGGTATTTATCTCCACCGTGATCAAGAAGCTACAGTCTGAGTTCCCGATCAAGGATCTCGACCCACTTCACTACTTTTTGGGGCTTGAACTTCGATCGGACACCAGTGGAGGAAAGCTCTCTTAGACTCGCTATATTAATGATCTCCTCAAGCAATATGGAATGCAAGATGCCAAACCATGCTCTACACCGATGGCGGTCAGTCCTCTTTCCAAGCATATTGGGAATCCTTTAACTACCGATGATGTCGTTCTATACATGAAACTGATTGGGAGCTTACAATACCTTTAACACAAAACGCAATATAGCTCCCAATCCTTTAACTACCGATGATGCCATTTTATTAGGTCCGGCCCTCATCTCGTGGACTTCTAAGAAACGGGCTACTATTGCTCGCTCTTCCACTGAGAGTGAATATAAAGCCATCGGGAATGCCACGTCTGAACTCATTTGGCTCAGATCTTTGTTTCGGGAAACTGGACTGCCGGTCTCCCCTCCGACTTTATGGTGTGACAATATTGGAGCCACGTACCTCAGTGCAAATCCCGTCTTTCATGCAAGAATGAAGCACATTGAATTGGATTTCCATTTTGTCCGTGACCAGGTGGCGTAGGGCAACATTGTAGTTCGTCACATTACTTCTCCTATGCAGCTGGCTGATATTTTGGCCAAACCTATACACATTGGTCACTTCACCACTCTCAGTGATCGCCTAGCTCTCATTTCGTAGCATCGGTTTGAGGGGGTGTTAATAAAGTACACGATTAGCTGTAATTACTAGACTTAGCTGCATAATATGGATAGATACAAGTATACTGTAGATATATACAAGTACTCTAGAGATAAAACTCTATATTCCTTTCTTTTACTACTCATGTGTATATATTTGAATCACTACGAGTGATAGTCAATATATAGAAAATATATTACACGAACACTACTAAGCATTTTATGCTTGAGGGCATTTGGGCTCCTTATAAAAATATATCATTGCTTTAAGCTTAAAAAAATATAATTAGCTATCTTACTATTACTACTACTACTGCTACTACTACTACTACTACCGCTACTACTACCGCTACTACTACCGCTACTACTACCGCTACTACTACCGCTACTACTACCGCTACTACTACCGCTACTACTACCGCTACTACTACCGCTACTACTACTACTACTACTACTACTACTACTACTACTACTACTACTACCGCTACTACTACTATTACCGCGACTACTACTACCGCTACTACTACTACCACCGCTACCACCACTACCACTGCTATCACTACCACCGCTACCACTACCACCGCTACCACTACCACCGCTACCGCCACTACCACTGCTACCGCTACTACAACTACTACCGCTACTACCACTACTACTAACACTACCACTACTACCACCACTACCACCACTACTACCACTACTACTACTACTACCACTACTACCACTACCACCACCACTACCACCACCACTACCACCACCACTACCACCAGTACTACCACTACCAAGCCGTCACCCGACCTGGCTATTGGCAGTCGCAACAGATCGCAGCCCACCACCCTCTCCTGCAGTGTCCCTCGTTCGACCAACTGCGAGGGCCGCCATGCAGTCCTCACCCGGTGCCAGTTTGGCACCTGATCGAACCGTATCGATGTTGTGACCGACCGATCATCTCTCAGCATCTGACCGGCATGGTCGGAGTCCATCCGACCATGATCCCGGTTCCTTTTGAACAATGGAGCCCCATTAGGGTTCTTAGCCACATAACGTCGTCGTTCAAGCGCTGTGCTCCGAGACCCCTATGATCAAAGACGGTCACGGTTATCATCCCGGGGCCTGACACCACGTCACCGGTAACGCTTAACCCGGACGGCGAAGGGGAGATAGAATTGCGATCACAGGGACACTTGGGTCGCCAACCGGCAGCTCTCAGGCCTCTAATCCGTCGCTACGCCCAGGAGACTATTCCGGTGAAGTTACGAAGCCTCCTTAAATTTAACTCAGCAATCGGTCCCCGGCCCCGGACCACAAGACTAGGAATGAAGGGACGGTGCCCGGAAACACAGACCTCACCGAGGATGAAATCTATATCGGCATTTGTGGACGGGGAGCAGGGGGTCATTGGAACCGGTCGATCTTATAGGCCAAGCAAATGGGACATGGGTACATTGTTAGTCTTAGTGCCCGTAGTTCAATCCTAAATGTCCAAATGTATATATCATCGTTAGCAATAAAAATTAAAGCGGCTTTATATTACTTATGTGTTGGAGTAATATATTGATGTGTGCTCTGATCTATGCCCACCATGCGAATAGAACCATAGATCGAGATAGATCACACTCGATGGGTCCCTAGTCAACAAAGCTTCACTAGAAGCGACTAGTATGAAAGATGGCTCTTTATGGCTTACGTTCTGTTAGTCATTGGAATGGGATTCCGGAGTCTGATCATAGATATCATGTGGGACATGATATTGGACGACCCGCCCTGAATATGTGCCATAGATTAAGTCATGAACATGTTCAGTGTTGTAGCTTGTCATGTATCCTTAGACCAAGGAGTCTTTGTGATCGCTATGTAGTCAACAACTGAGTTTGACCTGAACCTAACGTTGTCCATAACAGGGCTTCCATAACGGCCGGGATTGGCTTGGGGACGGGCTACATGAGTGACACGAAAGACGGCTAAGGGATTTATCCCTCATACTAAGGTATGGGAAAGATATCGGTTCTCGGCCACTTGATCGAGAGTGACTGGAAGAATAGCATGGCCATGCACATGATACTGGGTATCATATCTTTAGTCATCTCACATATCAAGGAACGGTGATTGAGAATAATAAGGATGACGGCTCTATGCCTTATCTCAATCAGGATATCGGAGATAAAAGGATAATGACAGGGACGACGGAAAGGTTAGAATCGACAGGGTCAATTCGTTATGTAGTGTCAGGCAATACTAAAGTCTCGTTAGTTTCCACTTAAATAGGATCAAGTAAAATGGGATTTTACGTTGATCTATTGACATGCATAAACCTAAGGGTCACACCGGAGGATGAAACTCATTGACACATTTATGGAGAATGGCCAAAAGGGAGTTGTCTCGGGACATGACCAAAACTGGGTTTTGGGTCATGTGCCCGTAAGTGAATAGGACTTTACGGATCGAGACAAGCCTTGGAGTCTTGGGATTGATCGCGTCGGATAATGTTGGACATTTCCGGTATGGAAGGCATGGAGGCGATGAGCGAATCACGGGACCTCGTTGGAAATGGCCACGGGCCATGTTCCAAGAGGCCCATGAAAGGCCCATGCAACCAAGGCCCATGGAACTAATTAATCAAGTCTTGATTAATTAGTACTAAGTAAGCAAGACAAGGATTAAGGTGTTGGTGATTCACCACCTAACCCAATCTTGTCTTGCCATATTTTGTCCTATTTACACCTTACTTGACACCATACTTGTCTCATGCCTTTAGTTGGACAAGTATGGGTTTTGTTATGTTTAAGTCATCTTTTTTCAACATAACAAACACAAGACAAGAATAGGAAACACATTTTCTCTCCCTCTTCCATGGCCATTTCGGGTTTGGCTAGTTTCCACCTCCATGTTTGTGTTCTTGAGTCCTCAAAGAGAAGAACTACGTGGCTTTGATTCCCATGTGGATACGTAGGCGTCTTGGAGACTCAAGCCAATCATTCGTTAACCGGTGTTCTTGTTTTGGTAAGAACTAGTGCTGAATTTTTCTCTTGTGAATCCATTCTTTGTTAGTTGTTTCATGGTTTTAATCGTCTCTTGGTTTTCATTGATTTTCCGCTGCGAGTTGGTTCATCTCCAACCCTACCTCGAGACCCAACATACATGAAGGAGCAGCTGGATTACAGGAGAGCCCTGATGAGCCTAGCCTGGAACAGAATCTGAGATTGCAGTTGGAGGGACATGACCTTCCACAGGAAGAATGATAGGACCCTGCGGGGGTGGAAAGGTCAGTTTGGGACCTATATCCACAGACCCGGGGCTACCACTGCCGGGGAGTCTCAGGAAATCCGCAACCAAGGCATTACTTCCTTCTTTTTATTTTGTCTTAGGTCAAATAAAATTTTGGTTAGTTAGTATTAGGACTTTGGGTCTTATTAGTTTTGAAATGTCGGTAAGAGGAACTCTTAAGTTCGGATATGAGATTCAAAGCAGACTAATTTTATGGATCCATGAGCGCCTGATGGACTACGGTCGATCGGGACAAATATCTGGAATCCTGGGCAGTTATATCCTATCCCGTAAAGTTGTTGTTCTATAGTAATACAATACCTCTATACTCGTTTCAAAAAAATGATTTGTTAAGGAAAAGATCTAATTTTATTAAAATATATATGATTTTGAATATAAAAAGTACAAATAATGAATTCTAAAGATTTATACTAAGACGGTCAAATATTAATTAGTTATGATATTTTTTAGTAAATCATAATAACTAGTGCATATGTCAACAATAGAGCTTCCTACATATTCTACTCATTTTTTAGCACAATCAATAATTTTATTAATTAACAATAAGTGGTAACAAGATTTTTCTTTGATCGGCGAAAGCAAATTTAGATTAATCTCCTCCGAGGAAGAAAAGATTACAAAAAAAATACAATCTCACTACAGATTGTCAAACAAAAGAAGCACCCCTCCCCAACAAAAGTAAATGAGATCCAGTATGCTCGAGTGAACCCACCCCACAGTAGAAGTCTAAGAACAACAGAAGTATCCAACTCTAAGAAACATAAGTCTTGAGCAACCAAGTGAATATGCAACCATGAGTTTAGTTGGGCCACCTTTAGAATAAGCAGCCAATTGTGAACAAAGGCATGAGTAACCAAGTTGTAGAAGCCAAAAACAACAGTCAATAGAACCAACAAAGACAAAAACAAGAAAGCAAGAGAGCCAGTAACCCAAAAGAAACATCCTCAAATCCAAGGTGCAGATTAATTGTGTAGAGATGATGTCAAGATCAGCTGGAGACGCCTTAGGAATGCAAGGCTGTGTTGAGTGCCCAAATTGTCTAGGCTTAAGCCCTGAGAAGGGGGAATGTGAATGAAGTTGAACTTGAGGGTGTTGAGGATTTGCTTCCTTGTTGCCCGCCTGAGAGATGGATGTTGGATGGAGCTTGCAATCCAAGAGATGCCGAGGAGTCAGAGTTCTGAACTGAGGATGATGATGAAGTTGAAACATGATGAAAAAAGAAAGGAGAGGATGAGATGCCAGTGATCCTTCAATGGACTTGAAGGACGACGACTTCACCAGGGTCAGGAGAAGACCAGATCAAGCCCCCACAACTCCAAGCACTCCACCACTAACCTCATCCCATAGGAACCGAATAGGAACCTAGCAACCAATCAACACCAGTTGCAACCCAAAAAGGGGGCCAGGACAAAACCAAACCAAACTCACCCAAAATCACAAAAACTTAACAGATTCACTACCAAAAATTTCTTCAGATGAGCCAAGGGCCTAAATCCCCACAGTGGCCAATACCAACTGTGAGGACTCGTCCTCACGGCGAGGACGAGAACTGAAGACTAGAAGGCAGGAAGAAGAAAAGCTTAAAGTGATAAGGGGGAGATTGGAGGTAAGAGCCAAGAAAGAGACAAACCAGTAAGATTTAAGACCCTTCTTACTCTTCCAAGAGGCAATGGGGAGAGGGAACCGGAGATAGAACCAAAGCCCACTTCCGATGACCCACAAACCAGTAAAGCAGCGCCATCCACCACAAGGCAAACGGAGACCACCACGGCAGACGAGTAACTTAGACCCGCTGCAGAACCAAGAGCAAAAGAATAGATCTGACCAGGAATGGCTGGATCTACAACCCACGCCACCAAAACCGCGTCAGAGACCTCCATCTTCGCGAAAGCACACCAAGACCACACGGATACTTGTCAAAACCGACTTGGAAACGAGACCCACGCCCGGAAGAAGGGAGCAACGCCAGGAACCGAGGAGGCCGACCACAGAGACGCTGCCGCAAAACCCATGCTCCAGCACCAGCAAGCCCCGATCTGCAACTAACACCGCCTGAGAAGGAGGGGAAAGTAGACCCACGTCTGGCCAGCGAGAGAGAGGGCGAAGAGGAAGGGAGGAAGAGAAAAACCGGGAGAGAAGAAGGAAGGAGGAAGGAGAAGGCGCAAGGCTTCACCAACGGCAACGACCAAGGCCAGGAGGCCTGGCATCACCGGTGGTGAAGAGGAGCAGCGGCTAGGGTTGCAAGAGGGGGAGAGGGGTTTTGAGAGATGTGGTAACAAGATTGCTGACGGTCAAATTTGTTTTGGCCCGGCGAGACCACGTGTCCCTGCCTGGTATCGCCCCCACTGTCGCTCTCCACAGATCTCACTACTCCCTCTCCATCTGACCACGTCGAGCTTTGCCTATCCCGAGCTCTTGCGCCCATCCGATCGGCTCTGGCTCCACAGAGCGTTATCTCTCCCGTCCCTGTCCTCGATCTCTTCGGATCCGTCACCCTCAAGCGCCCGGAAATGGACAAGGATGACCAGATCTGGCCGAGCGAGGATCCTCAACAACCGACTGTGACGAGGTTTCTGCTGGAGGTAACATTTCCGGCGTCCCCTTCTATTCATTTACTCCTTCCACCTGAACACCGCCAGCTCGCCGGTACACTGGCATCCTTGAAGGATAAGCCGTGTGGAGTGAAGTCCGGGACCTTTTCCTTCGTAGAGCCACAACCGCCGTCACGTCCTCAACGTAGCCTGCTAAAGTCGGCTACTGTCCACAAGAATCCTCCGCCCCGTCTCTCGACCACAGTCGCCTCAGGGAAAGGCGAGGAAATCATCTCTGCAGACAAGGAGCGGGTCACTATATGCTCGCCCGTCGGGGTCTAGAAATCGATGGATCCTCTGGCCCATCCACTAGAAGTCAACCAGTCGGACACCTCTGAAGGGGACCAGGAGAAGCAGGCGGAGGCAGGACAGCCTCCAATGCAGGGATGACTCGACCCGGCAAGGGTGGGTGGAGCCGATGTCAGCCTATACCTACAGATCCGGGACATCCAGTGTTGGGAGGTCCCGGGCAGCCTGCACCAACAACTTATCTCTATTATTTACTTTATGGTTACCTGCATTATTTCTGCAACAATTTATCGCTTATCTTGTTTATGTACTATTACTTTAGGTCTCACTGTTTTGAGACGCTGGTACGGAGTTGTCTTGAGTGTTTGCCAATGATGTCAAGTAGGCTATTATTATGGGTCAATGAGCGCTGGACTTGCTACGGTCGGTCCGGACACATATCTGGAACCCCGGGTGTTTACGTCTTGCTTTGTTTGATTACCTTTGGGTATTAATATTATTCTCCGGTTACCCGTTTCAGAAAAAAGAGCTTGCTGCATATTCTACTCATTTTTAGCACAATCAATAATTTTATTAATTAACAATAAGTGGTAACAAGATTGCTGACGGTCGGATTTGTGTTGACCTGGCGAGACCACGTGTCAATCCACGATTTGCTGACGCGTGATTTGTGGTTCGCGAACCGGCGAACTGTAATCACGGGTCGCGGTTCGCAACCGCGACCGTGATTTAGATGTTCGCGGTTCGTAAAATCGGCGCCCCACAATGCACTGACCTGCGAACTGCAAACCGTTGAACCGCAACCGTGATTTAGATGTTCGCGCTTCGTAAAATCGACGCCCTACAATGCACTGACCTGCGAACTGCAAACCGTTGAATCACGGTTCGCCGACACAATTCGCTGTTGGGTTGTTTGTGCTCTTACAGTAATACCGTTACTTGCACAAAACTAATTGACACCAGACAACCCCAGGTTTTAACAATAGTTACAACTGAGCTTGCAGATTATTTTACTTTTACATACATGTTTCCAAGGCCACAGGTAGCACGACTACAATGGAAACAATCTTTTGGAGAAATGGGCTTGCCATAACTTCAGTTCAACAACATTATCATGCTAACATTTAAGGAGGAGGTTGGGCATTCGCATTCATATTCATGTAGCCATCTATTTATCTTCCAAGTGTTTCTAGATATTCACAACATTTTCAAATCCTAATTTATTAACTACGTTTCTTTTTCTACTGCTAAACCTAAATTAAATAGGCATTCACATGAAACAGTCATGAATGTTGGCGATGGTTTTTCAAACTTGAAATTACAACAGCTATTAAAGGGAGAAAGCATACCATTGACATTGCATGTCTGTTGACAAAATGACCAAATCAAGGTTAATGAAATAATGGATTATTGATGAATATTCATTTCATCATTCAAGTCATATTCAAGTTCGAATTAATACACGTTTAATCAATAGTTCGAATACACTTAATCTTTCAAGACTTTTCTTTTTATGAGAGAAGTTTTATAGATCCATCCCGGGTAATTAGAGGCAACCTATAAAAACAGGCTTAGACAGAAATACAGAAAAGGCACTAGGCCTAACCAAACAAAACACATAAGGAAACAAAACAAAATCAAGAAAGTAAAGGCGATGGATGAGGCCTATACACTGAAAACGAGAGAAGGTCTTACGACTCAGCACGAGGAGAAGACATGGGTGGGAACCTTCCCTATCCCAAAGAACTGCCAACAAATGAGAGTACTAGGCCAAACGATGAAGTCTCTACCTGAACACTACCCCTTTATGGCCTAACCAACCAAAGAGACCAAATTCACTAAGCTCAACTCGGCAAAAAAAAAAAGACCATTTAAAACCCTATCAAAAAGGATAAAAATCCTTCGTTAGAATCATAGTCTGAATCTCCCTTTCGATTACCGACTGCATTCAGTTTTGCGTTTAGACTTTCCAATTCACGGTTGAAAATTTCTCCAGAAGTCTTGAACTTAAAACCCATAGATTTGTAGTAGGCCCAAGCTTTTTCGGCTTGTTGCAATTTGCTAGAGGCCTAAGGTTCAGGACCAAGCCCATACGTGTCATCTGTTATTGTGCGATCGCTCACTGAAACTTGGCTATCGATTTTATCCCTCGCTTTCAAAGCGTTACTCCTCTTCTTCTTCCGCAACATCAACATGTCTGAAACAATATTCTCTGAACCTAAACTCTCCGTCAGAGTTTGAGGCACTACACTATATCCTTGGCTCTCTGTCTGTTCCTCCACAATGGGGGAAATTAGGGTATGTCTGGTGGTAGATACTCTCCTTCCACTCAGAACCATTAGTCGAACTCTCAAGCTCGACCGAATTAAACATTTCTTCACTCTCTGGTCTCCCCCTATCTTCAGTGTTTATCTCCGCCTCTGGCCTAAACATTGGAACTAGCAAGTGACCGATCTCAGATAATTGAAATAAGCACGATTCCTCTTCAGCTACCACTTCTAATATTTGTTCTAAACTTTTCCCTGCCAGTACATGAATCAAAACAAAGGCCTCCTCAAAATCTTGTCTCGAGAACGAAGATCGATGCACCATTACCATTGTCCCAACTTTTCTTGTTATTTTTTCCAAGTTCCTCATCGTCAAGCTTTGGATGGGGAGTCCTTGAATTCGTAGCCATCTGAAAAGTCCTCCTTTCAATAGGAGAGGTTCCATCCCTAAAACCATTGTCATCCATTGCGATATCCAAGACCACCGATTTTCTATCATTTGCTCCTCGAAGGCCTTATCCACGCAGGAAACTAGAAAAAACTGTTACCCAAATCTTTAACTTGCAAGTTGTCAGGATTCAAAGTATTTATGGGCCACTAATTAAACATGTGGGCTTAAGTTCACTAGCCCAACTTAGGAGAATCCGGCCCAAAGAAGAGAACGACATTGTTTCGGAAAGAGGGAGCACGCCTTCTTCACGAGTATGATCCGTAGGCTCGAGAAAGGGACAGGGAGGACAAATGCAGCTCATGGGTACAGAGCTCATCCATTCACAAGAGGGAATCTCAGGGCACGGGGGGGGACAATCTTTGCGTGTAGAGGTATTTGTATTGTATGAGATCTTGTTTTTAGGGTTTAACGAGAGTGTGGTAGGGAGAGGCAGACCTTGGAGCAAGGTGAGTTGAGCTTGGAGCAAGCTCAGGCTCTTATTCTGTAATTCACCATTTCCGTTAAATTTCAGGTTTCAATTTCAGTTGTTCTTTCATATTTGTTTGGGTTATATTTTTGGAATCATTACACTGGTATTAGAGCCTACGATTCAGCGACCATGGAGGAGACGAAGTTGATTTCTCAAATTTCATGGATGGAAAGGGAGATCGAGGGGTGTGACCAAATCCAGGAGGATTTGATTACTCATCTGGGAAAGAAGGAGCAAGAGCTTGGACGAGTTCCTTGGTGGCAGGAACGAGGTGTCAGAGACGAGTTGAACGCCATCGTGAATCATATCGACGATTGGCATTCGTATGAGTATAGAATGAGAGGAGCTCTTGAGGTCGAGAAGCAGCGACAATCTCTAATGGTGGCTGAACTCGAAGTAAAGAGGGAGGCCGAACTCTGGGCAAAAATGGAGATGGAAATGGAAGCCAAGTTGTTGGCTGAAGTACAAGCGAGGGTTGAAGCTAAATCATAGAAGAGTAAGTTGCATCAAAAAGAAAGGGAGAAATTGTTGGAAAAGGATCGAGTTTTATCTCCACTCTGAGACTTGTTTGTAGTTGAACCACAAAACAATGGCTACTACAGGCATTTAGACGGTCTCATCGTTTTATTTGACAAAGAAGGAAAGCATGATGAAGATGAAGGGATATTGGAGGAAAGGGGAATGAAGGTGCTAATACTCAACTTTGGTAAAGGGCTTAACAGTGGAGTGAATGAATACTGGGTTCATATACCAGAGGTTGGATTTTTTATGAATATACCATGTTCAACTCAAGGTCTAAGAGAGTAGTAGAGACAACAAACGAGGTATCACCGTTTCAATTCTTCATGAATAGAAATTTACATTATGAGCTTCAATTTATTTTACAAGCTTTGCACATCTGTTTTACTGGAACTATCTACTGGAATTGTGACATTGTATTTTGTGGAAGTATGGAGTGGGTGAGATGATATCTATAGGTTGGAAAAATTATCAGGGTCGTAAAAAGGGGCTGAGTATGAGTTCTTAAATCTAGTTAAGGAAGAAAAAGGGGTGTCGGAAGAGGCTATGGTGAGAAGTGTGTTGTATACTTGTCAAGGAATTGATGAAATATATTTGAAAACTGGTAAAAATGTTGATAGGTGCAATTTTACTTATTTGTTGGAAGCTGGTGATGACAACTCGGATTTCATAAGGGGTAGAGAGATTGATGGCCAGTTGGTAGCTACTGGACTTGTTCCAATTCTATTCCAGGTTGCTATTATGTATCCTAAGAAGAAGTTGATTTCCAAGGAGAATAAGGAGGATGTTAGAAGGGAGATCTGAATAATGTATCAATTGATAGGTCACAAGAAAATTGTGAATATCAAAGGAGCTTATGAGGACCCTCTATATGTTCTTATTATTATGGATATGTATCGTGGGGGTTTGAATAGCGATCTTAAACCTGTGAATTTCTTGTTGGTTGACAACGAAGGGGTTCATTTCGTGAGGAGTTATTGGGTTTCATTCTCAATCTCTGCTCCTTGGAGTTTTGAAGTTGTTGTTAAGCTAATGAGGCACTTGGTTCCTTGCCTACTAGTAGCTGAAGCCATTCTTTCATGTGAGTTTATACATAAACTAGTTGGTGTGCTGAATTGTGATGTGTTAGGGGTTAGAATTGAAGCAACTAGAACTGTCCATGAAATGGGAGTTAGTACCAAAAAGAAGAAAGAGAGTGGGGAATGTGGGTACATCTTATCTGATTTAATTAAGCTTCCAATGGGTTGTGGAAGAATTATGGTCATAATGCTTTATGATTTGGGGTGGTTGTTTAGAAAAAAAGGAATGTATAATGAAGAAATGTTCTTGAAATTGAGTAATAGTGGTTCTTATGGAGGGGCTGAGAAGACATGTGGGTCTGTGTTGTTGTTTTTGAAAATTATGACTTGTAGTATTTTCAAGTGAGGAGGGCACTCCAATTGTATCAGACCTTGTTGGAGGGAAAGTTGAAGACTGATAGGCTGGGGCCAAACAAGATGTTTTATAGAGAAGAAGATGGTGTTGTAGGGACTGATACTGAAAGTTGTGAGAATTTAAAGGGAGGAACTGAGGAAGCAAAGACTGAGAAACAGGCCTGGGAGACCTGGGAGTTATTGGGGAATATTGTAGCCATATATTGTGGGAGGCCGGTTGGTACAGTGGCAGGCAAGGATCCAAGAGTCAGTCGACCGTTTAATTATTATCCGAATTGGAGGAAAACAGTAGACTGCTACAACCTAGGAAAAAGGTTGATATCTGCAAGTTTTAAAGCTGGAAGTGCATCTCATGATGGAAATAAATATAAAGAAGTTCTTGCTCATGATTTTTGGGAGCCATCTATAGGTCATGTTGTCAATGGTTATGGCTTGTGGCGGATCATCCTATTGAGGGCTTATGGAAAGATCATTGGTGGCTATTATGCATTACAAGGAAGGGTCGATGTTCAGATGGAACATAAACTGATCGTAAGCTTGTGTTTGGCTGATGAAATTCATATGTTTTCTACTCTCTTTGTTAAGGGTGGTCCTTGTACGAAAAACCAGTGCATATGGATTCATGGTCACCCTATTGAGACCCTAAATTTAATTCAAGCAACTCTTGAGAGTCCTTACAAGAGGGTAACAGTAAATGGGGGCTCAAAAGATTTTGTGAGAACTATTAATAATAGAATGAGTGCTCTGCCCTTCCATATCAGAGAAAATTGTTGGGTATATATAAAGAAGATCAATGAAGTTAATGATACAAGACAGAAGAATATTCAATGGTTGTCACCAACCAGTTCAATATTTACCCAGAGCAAATTCCTCTTTGGCTAATGGATTGGGCTTTCGATGAAGGATTCGACAAGGACAAGAACCTTGATGCTGAAGTTCCTCGAAGGTATATTTATAGTGGCCATGTTGATGTATACATGAGGTTGTGGGTTGAAGATGAAACTGAGAAGTACCCATCTCAGTTCACTCAAGCATTCAAGCAAGGTGTTGGGGTTGGAACTATTGTTACCCAAAAGGAGAACCATACCAAAAAAAATGGTAAACTTAGTACTGTTGTAGCTACAAGGAGCCATGTTATTATTATTGGGATAAGAGAGCATGGGAATGAGTTTGAGGCGTTTGATGTTAACCCAATTGTTAACAGAATTCTGGGAAAGAGAGATTGGCTTGGGTTTATGGAAAAAATCATGAAGTTGTTATTGAAGTGAGCGCTGCTACAAATACGTAGCTTAAGGGTCATAAAAGGTGGGTTGAGGATACCAAAAGTGCTACACTTACTACCATTAATTTTTATGGTAAGGAGGAACATGTGCATTAAATGACCAAAGAGATCCATAAGGAGATAGCACCAGGGAGAAGCAATTGTTCACTCCAATACAAAAATCTGGGCATCTTTCTTTAGCAGATTTTGTTTAAGTGATAAGAGCTTCAGATTAGCTTGAGGAAGCTCTTATGCATACTCTTGTGGAAGATCTAACTTATGATGTTTCAGGCATATGTAAAGAAGACTTGAGGACAAGTCATGTTGAAGAGGAGAGCATTGTCAGGATTCAAAGTATTTCTGGGCCACTAATTAAACCATGTGGGCTTAAGTTCACTAGCCCAACTCTGGAGAATCCGGCCCAAAGAAGAGAACGACATCATTTCAGAAAGAGGGAGCATGCCTTCTTCACGAGTATGATGCACAGGCTCGAGAAAAGGGACATGGAGGAAAAATGCAGCTCATGGGTACAGAGCTCAGCCATTCACAAAAGGGCATCTCATGGCACAGGGGGGACCATCTTTGCTTGTAGAGGTATTTGTATTGTATGAGGTCTTGTTTTTAGGTTTTAACGAGAGTGTGGTAGGGAGAGGCAGACCTTGGAGCAAGGTGAGTTGAGCTTGGAGCAAGCTCAGGCTCTTATTCTTTAATTCACCATTTCCGTTCAATTTCAGGTTTTAATTTCAGTTGTTCTTTCATATTTTTTTTTTGTTATATATTTGGACTCATTACACAAGTCAAAGATACCTAGTCTCCCCATTTCCTCTTGTAGTTTAATTGGGCTGGAATTTCCATGAAGAACTCCCAACCACCCATATGTTGTCTTACCTTTCAGCCTCTCGTCCACCCCAATTTGCACCCGTAAGGACCTTCCTCGTTGGTCTGTTGAGGACTTCCTGTTGATGAGGTTTATAAGGTCCTCCACTGGAACCCTCACCTGAACCAAACACTTCTCCAAGGCCTAAGCTACAAACAAAATGTGAGATCCGAGTTTGGATCGATTGGTTGAACTTACTACAAGCTTTATGTCCGATCCTACCTAAAACTTATGAACCCAAAGAATTTTCGTCTGGAATTTGGGTTGGATGGAAAATGAATATGTTCAATTTCTCCAAAAGAACTTAAAATGGACCTTACCCCTTCTGTAGTTGTGCCCTCGGGGAGATTGAGAACAAAAACTTTGTTCGTAGCCAAAAGACCTCTTGTTGGAAGAGGATATTGCCGAAGTCCGTCCCTCGCATACTTGCCAGCGTCAGAACCGCTGCCTTTCGACCTCGACCTTCCGTTTGAGTCATTCCGAGACCCATCACCCCAAGCCCCAAAACGATTTGGCCTCTTCGTTTGCACCTGATTTATGCAAAACGCAGTCGAACGTACAAAGGTACTGATGTCGACAAACTGCTGGCGACCTCTGGCATGACTTCAATGGCCAGAGGCTTGATTCTCGTGCGAGGAGAGAGACGCGATTTAGGGTTTCTTATAAACAAGAGCATGTTGCGCGTGCGTTCAACCTTCTTATAGGATAAAAATATGTCTCGACTGCAAATTATATCTTTCAAGACTTGTTAAGATCCCGACCAAGCAACATTACATCTTTTTTATAAGAAAAAAAATCGAAACTTATGGTTTCTCTCTCAAACTCCCTCAACGCTTTCAGCGGCCGATCTCCCGCATCTATTCCGACCTCCTTCTTCTGATCATCCCTGTCCCGCTACTACCAACTATGTAACCACAACAAGTATGCCCAGCAACACCTACCACACCCCACCTTCCATCTCGCTGCCCCACTGTAAGCTGTCTGGCACGATGAGGTCCCTAGATACTTCTGAGGGAAGAGTCCACCCACACCACCAAATTTATACACAAACTCCTCAATGAAATTATATGCAATCAACCTAGGGAGCGACTAGCCACACAGGATTCTCGTCGATTAGCACCGAGTAAGTTTGCTCGAACTGTTAGTCTTAGTGCCCGTAGTTCAATCCTAAATGTCCAAATGTATATATCATCGTTAGCAATAAAATTAAAGCGGCTTTATATTACTTATGTGTTGGAGTAATATATCGATGTGTGCTCTGATCTATGCCCACCATGCGAATAGAACCATAGATCGAGATAGATCACACTCGATGGGTCCCTAGTCAACAAAGCTTCACTAGAAGCGACTAGTATGAAAGATGGCTCTTTATGGCTTACGTTCTGTTAGTCATTGGAATGGGATTCCGGAGTCTGATCATAGATATCATGTGGGACATGATATTGGACGACCCGCCCTGAATATGTGCCATAGATTAAGTCATGAACATATTCAGTGTTGTAGCTTGTCATGTATCCTTAGACCAAGGAGTCTTTGTGATCGCTATGTAGTCAACAACTGAGTTTGACCTGAGCCTAACGTTGTCCGTAACAGGGCTTCCATAACGGCCAGGATTGGCTTGGGGACGGGCTACATGAGTGACACGAAAGACGGCTAAGGGATTTATCCCTCATACTAAGGTATGGGAAAGATATCGGTTCTCGGCCACTTGATCGAGAGTGACTGGAAGAATAGCATGGCCATGCACATGATACTGGGTATCATATCTTCAGTCATCTCACATATCAAGGAACGGTGATTGAGAATAATAAGGATGACGGCTCTATGCCTTATCTCAATCAGGATATCGGAGATAAAAGGATAATGACAGGGACGATGGAAAGGTTAGAATCGACAGGGTCGATTCGTTATGTAGTGTCAGGCAATACTAAAGTCTCGTTAGTTGCCACTTAAATAGGATCAAGTAAAATGGGATTTTACGTTGATCTATTGACATGCATAAACCTAAGGGTCACACCGGAGGATGAAACTCATTGACACATTTATGGAGAATGGCCAAAAGGGAGTTGTCTCGGGACATGACCAAAACTGGGTTTTGGGTCATGTGCCCGTAAGTGAATAGGGCTTTACGGATCGAGACAAGGCTTGGAGTCTTGGGATTGATCGCGTCGGATAATGTTGGACATTTCCGGTATGGAAGGCATGGAGGCGAGGAGCGAATCACGGGACCTCGTTGGAAATGGCCACGGGCCATGTTTCAAGAGGCCCATGAAAGGCCCATGCAACCAAGGCCCATGGAACTAATTAATCAAGTCTTGATTAATTAGTACTAAGTAAGCAAGACAAGGATTAAGGTGTTGGTGATTCACCACCTAACCCAATCTTGTCTTGCCATACTTTGTCCTATTTACACCTTACTTGACACCATACTTGTCCCATGCCTTTAGTTGGACAAGTATGGGTTTTGTTATGTTTAAGTCATCTTTTTTCAACATAACAAACACAAGACAAGAATAGGAAACACATTTTCTCTCCCTCTTCCATGGCCATTTCGGGTTTGGCTAGTTTCCTCCTCCATTTTTGTGTTCTTGAGTCCTCAAAGAGAAGAACTACGTGGCTTTGATTCCCATGTGGATACGTAGGCGTCTTGGAGACTCAAGCCAATCATTCGTTAACCGGTGTTCTTGTTTTGGTAAGAACTAGTGCTGAATTTTTCTCTTGTGAATCCATTCTTTGTTAGTTGTTTCATGGTTTTAATCGTCTCTTGGTTTTCATTGATTTTCCGCTGCGAGTTGGTTCATCTCCAACCCTACCTCGAGACCCAACAGTGGTATCAGAGCCGTGCTACCTTCGGGATTCACAAGACGGTGTTCAAAGTTTCGGTTTTGCTTGAAAGTTTCGTTTTTTGGCATGTTGTTTTGCTAAATTGTTTGATAACATGTTTTAAATTCTTGTTCATGGATTTAATGCATGTAAAATGAATTTTTGAAAATTATTTCAAATCTGGAAATTTTGAAAAAAATTTGATTTTTCGGGTCTCGGGAGCGGGACTCTCGGGGAGCCGAAACCGGGACCGAACGGGGCTCCGTTGGACGGAGCTAGGCCAAGCATGACCATTGGATGGTTGATATGCCAAGGCTAAACCGTTTTGTTAGTTATGACGAGTTTGGAACCGTCATGATGAACTCGAAGATCAAATGTTCAAAAGTTTCATTTTTGAACGGTTTCGATAAACCGAGCATCAAAAAATTTCGAAACTTGGCTATTAATTAAAACCGGAAAATCACATGATGTTTGATAACATGCTTGTTTGATAACACGATGTGTGATGTGATGTTGGCATGGTGTACATAATAGCCCCGAGCTCGATTTAATTATTTATCGCTTTTCACGGCCTGCGAGCCGTTAGTGTTAGCGTGTAATTATTCTTTCAAGGTGTGGTCGTCGAACCACTTGTTTGTAATATTTATTTATTCCCGACCTGCGAGTCGTGTATTAAATTGTATTTTTTTACTCAACACGAAGAAAGGGCGAAAAGGTCATTTGGTGGCTTTTCGGGTGTTGGCATCGGCTTGGAGATGGTGGAGCTCAAGAAGCTAGTGGGAGTTAGTTTAGGGGGCTATTATGTGCACATTTATCGCTTTATGCTTGGTTTAGTTTATGCATGATTAATTCTATGTGTTTTAGAATTGCATGCTTAACTTTATTTACCGAGCATATCACCTCACATGCAAAGATAAAATTGGAATTTTAATCCTTGTGTGTGAGCCCTTAGAATCGTCATTACATTGGATGTAGTTGACGGGTTCGAAGGAAGAATTACATTGGATGTAATTTGAGGCATCATTGCATTTGGAATGTAGTTGATGTGCTCATCGCATCTAGGATGTGTCAAAGTTTTAAACACAACCGGACAAGTAAAAGCGGGTCATGTCCGATACCTCCCAATTATCAACACCTTACTACCTCCCCGTCCTATGGGTGTCGTGCGCATTAGCGGAGCATCCATGGGAAAGCGGGGTAGTAGGTTTGGACGACATATGTGGGTGTCGTGCGCATTAGCGGAGCACCTACATAGTGACGAGCCATAGTTGAAAATTGGTGGACCCGACTACGATTCTCAGCCTGAGGTTGAGCTAGGGTAACAGATAGGGTAAGTCGTGTACATAAGTACATACCCTAGCCAGGAGTCACATTGGATGTGATTGGATGGAGTCCTACCTACATAGCTCGATTAAGTGGTGAGCATTAGTTCAGCTTAATCGAGTGAATCAAGGATCTTGGTTTCATATTCTAAAGGTTTAGAATTGATTGTTGGTGTTTAAGCTTGATCTTCATAAAATTTATTCAGTTTACTGATTGAATTTTATCTGTTGTAGATCAAATGGCAAATTCAGCGAACATTAATAGTTTGTCATTAAAAACCATTCTTGACAGGGTCAAGCTAAATGGGACAAACTATTTGGACTGGTACAGAATTTTGAGGATAGTCCTCAAGTCTGAACGCAAAGAATATGTCCTTGACAAGGCTGTCTCTAAGACCATATCAGAGTTACATGAAGTGTCATTAACTGCTGAGAAGAATATCTCAGGGATCTGGGATCCAAGGATATTCTGATGGTCAACAAGGGAATTGGAAGTGGCAAGGGCTGGGCCCATGCGCACTTGGCAGGAAAGATGAGACACCTGAGAATGTCTGCTTCTACTGCCAACAGCCTGGTCATTGGAACCAGGATTACAGGAAGTTCACGGCTGATCTGAAGAAGGGCAGTGGGACTGCGCCTTCATCAAATAGCCTGGATGATCTGAAGAAGGGCAGTAGGACTGCGCCTTCATCAGGAAACCTGGATGGTCTAAGGAAGGGCGGTGGGACCGTGCCTTCATTCGGTATTAACTCTATAGAGCTACATCTCTCTACTTCCAAAGATTCATGGGTATTAGATACCATGACTGAATCTCACACATGCACTAATATATGGTGGCTGAAAGTAGGAGAGATTTGGAAAGCACGAAATGGACCTCAGAGTTGTGGCAACTGCTGTAGGATCCATGAGTCTTGCTTTGCCAAGAGGCCTTGTCTTAGTATTGTATAATGTATATTGCATACCTACTCTTAGTAGGAATATTATATCTGTATCCGTGTTTGACAAGGAAGGATATAATGTTAATATTGGAAATGGAGTTTTCAATGTTCTATGCAATGATATGTTTTATACCAGTACTGACATGGTTGGAGGATTGTACATATTAGATATGGGTAACAATGCCTCAAGTTCTATATATTCCGTTAATACCAAGAGGTCTAAATCCAACGATTTAAACCTAACTCTGTTATGGTACTGTCATTTGGGTCGCATAAACAAGAAGCGCCTATCAGCACTTCAGAAGTGCGGGCTTTCAGGTTCATTCGAATTCCATTCGATCGATAGGTGCAAGGTTTGTATGATGGGCAAAATGACTAAAGTGCCCTTTATCGATCGCGATGAAAGGGCGGGTGAATTATTGGGGCTGATACACTCGAATGTGTGTAGACCAATAAGTTCACTTGCCAGGAGGGGTTTTAGCTACTTTATCACATTTACTGATGATTACAGTAAATATGGTTATGTCTATTCGGTGAGACATAAGTCTGAAGCTTTTGATAAATTCAAAGAGTTTAAGACTATAGTAGAAAACCAGCTCGACAAAGGTATTAAGGCACTTCGATTGGATCGAGGTGGAAAATACTTGACCACAGAGTTATTAGATCATCTAAAAGAGAATGGGATCCTTTTGAAATGGACTCCTCCTAGGTCACTGTAGTTGAAAGGTGTAGCCAAACGGAGAAATCGGACATTGTTAGACAATGGTCTGTTCCATGATTAGTTGGACTGATCTCCCAATCTCTTTTAGGGGTTTTGCTCTAGAGACGACCGCATTCATAGTGAATCGGGCTTCGACGAATGGTGTGGAAGGGACACCATTTTAAAAATGGTACGGGATGATGCCCGCTTTGTCCTTCCTAAAGATTTGTGGTTGCGAGGCTTATGTGAAACATTTGGTTTCGACTAAGCTCGAACCAAGATCTGAGATATGCACCTTCGTGTGGTATCCCAAAGCAACAAGGGGATACTATTTCTACAATCCCAGTGAGAACATGGTGTTCGTCGCTTGGGGTGGGGTCTTTATGGAAAAGAAGTTTTTTTTCCAAAGACGTCATTGGGAGGACTGTGCATCTCGAAGAAATTCAGGATGGTACAGATCTGTCTAAACCAATTGGCAACCCAGTAGAAAGGAGCCAGAGATTGTTGTAGAGTGAGAACCAATTCCTGTTACAATTCCGGAAGGTCCAAGTCGATTTGAAAGGGTCAATCTTCCACCTCCAAGATATGGTATCCGGAGGTGACAATGAAGTCATGGTGGATCACGATGATCTAGCCACCTTTCAAGAAGTCGTGGATGGGCCCGACTCCGAGTTATGGCTGGGAGCCATGAGGGAGGAAATGCAATCCATGTCGGACAACCGAGTCTGGGAACCGGTTGATCCCATCAATGGTGTGAGGACCATCGGATGCAAATGGATCTTCAAGGTGAAGATGGACATGGACGGCAACCCTCTGACCTACAAAGCTCAACTGGTGGCGAAAGGTTATAGGCAGATCCAATGGATTGACTATGAGGAAACCTTCTCCTTAGTGGCTATGGTCAAAATCGATCCAAATTCTTCTTGACATAACTGCGTATCATAATTACGAGATATGGCAAGTGGATGTCAAAACCGCTTTCCTAAATGGAAATTTGACTGAGTACGTTTGTATGTCTCGGCCCAAAGGTTTTGACGATCCGAAGAATAAAGGAAAGATTTATAAGTTGTTGAAATCCATTTCTGGATTGAAACGAACTTCTCGGAGTTGGATCCTTCGTTTTGATGAAGCTATAATTGGATTTGGCTTAATCAAGAACGAGGATGAATCTTGCGTTTATAAGAAGGCTAGTGGGAGCAATATTACCTTTCTGGTTCTCATTGAAAACGACATCCCAACCTTGCACGAGATTAAAGCTTGGTTGAGGAAGTGTTTTTCAATAAAGGACTTAGGTGATGCTTCTCATATCTTAAGGATTAAGATATGTAGAGATCGCACCAAGAGGGTCTTGGATTTAAGTCAGGGAACCTATGTGAACAAGGCATTGAGTAGGTTCTTAATGCTCGATTCAAAGAAAGGACTCTTACCCACTAGTCATGGCATTCATCTCAGCAAGACTCAGTGTCCTAAGACACCTGATGAGCTGAAAAGGATGATGAGAATCCTATGCGCCTGGGGGCAGGATCGATCATATATGCCATGACATGTATGAGACCAGACGTCTCGTAAGCCTTATGTTGTACCAAAAGACATCATTCTAACCCGGGGGAAAGATGATGCTGAACTAGTCGTCGAAGGATGAGTAGACGCTAGTTTTCCAATACAAATCCAGATGACTTTAGAAGTCAATCAGGATATGTGTTTACGCTGAATGGCAGAGCTTTAGCTGGGAAAGCGTAAAGCAAGATACCATTGCCGAATCTACGACAGAGGCCAAGTACATGGATGCTGCAGAGGCAGCTAAGGAGGCTATGTGGATTTGGAAATTCATGGCAGGACTGGGTGTAATTAAAAACCCATCCAGTCCGGTGAATCCATTTTGCGACAACACAAGGGCCATTGCGCAAGCTAAAAGCCTAGATCTCATAACAAATCCAAACATGTACTGCGGCGTATCCACCTCATCAGATAAATACTGAACTGAGGTGAAGTGAAGATAACCGATATTGCAACAGATGATAACATAGCCAACCCTTTGACTAAGGCAGTGTCACTGCCTGAACATGTTAGACATGTAAAGTCGATGGGGACATATTGGAGTTTAGATTGGAACTAGGGCAAGTGGGAGATTGTTAGTCTTAGTGCCCGTAGTTCAATCCTAAATGTCCAAATGTATATATCATCGTTAGCAATAAAATTAAAGCGGCTTTATATTACTTATGTGTTGGAGTAATATATCGATGTGTGCTCTGATCTATGCCCACCATGCGAATAGAACCATAGATCGAGATAGATCACACTCGATGGGTCCCTAGTCAACAAAGCTTCACTAGAAGCGACTAGTATGAAAGATGGCTCTTTATGGCTTACGTTCTGTTAGTCATTGGAATGGGATTCCGGAGTCTGATCATAGATATCATGTGGGACATGATATTGGACGACCCGCCCTGAATATGTGCCATAGATTAAGTCATGAACATATTCAGTGTTGTAGCTTGTCATGTATCCTTAGACCAAGGAGTCTTTGTGATCGCTATGTAGTCAACAACTGAGTTTGACCTGAGCCTAACGTTGTCCGTAACAGGGCTTCCATAACGGCCAGGATTGGCTTGGGGACGGGCTACATGAGTGACACGAAAGACGGCTAAGGGATTTATCCCTCATACTAAGGTATGGGAAAGATATCGGTTCTCGGCCACTTGATCGATAGTGACTGGAAGAATAGCATGGCCATGCACATGATACTGGGTATCATATCTTCAGTCATCTCACATATCAAGGAACGGTGATTGAGAATAATAAGGATGACGGCTCTATGCCTTATCTCAATCAGGATATCGGAGATAAAAGGATAATGACAGGGACGATGGAAAGGTTAGAATCGACAGGGTCGATTCGTTATGTAGTGTCAGGCAATACTAAAGTCTCGTTAGTTGCCACTTAAATAGGATCAAGTAAAATGGGATTTTACGTTGATCTATTGACATGCATAAACCTAAGGGTCACACCGGAGGATGAAACTCATTGACACATTTATGGAGAATGGCCAAAAGGGAGTTGTCTCGGGACATGACCAAAACTGGGTTTTGGGTCATGTGCCCGTAAGTGAATAGGGCTTTACGGATCGAGACAAGGCTTGGAGTCTTGGGATTGATCGCGTCGGATAATGTTGGACATTTCCGGTATGGAAGGCATGGAGGCGATGAGCGAATCACGGGACCTCGTTGGAAATGGCCACGGGCCATGTTTCAAGAGGCCCATGAAAGGCCCATGCAACCAAGGCCCATGGAACTAATTAATCAAGTCTTGATTAATTAGTACTAAGTAAGCAAGACAAGGATTAAGGTGTTGGTGATTCACCACCTAACCCAATCTTGTCTTGCCATACTTTGTCCTATTTACACCTTACTTGACACCATACTTGTCCCATGCCTTTAGTTGGACAAGTATGGGTTTTGTTATGTTTAAGTCATCTTTTTTCAACATAACAAACACAAGACAAGAATAGGAAACACATTTTCTCTCCCTCTTCCATGGCCATTTCGGGTTTGGCTAGTTTCCTCCTCCATTTTTGTGTTCTTGAGTCCTCAAAGAGAAGAACTACGTGGCTTTGATTCCCATGTGGATACGTAGGCGTCTTGGAGACTCAAGCCAATCATTCGTTAACCGGTGTTCTTGTTTTGGTAAGAACTAGTGCTGAATTTTTCTCTTGTGAATCCATTCTTTGTTAGTTGTTTCATGGTTTTAATCGTCTCTTGGTTTTCATTGATTTTCCGCTGCGAGTTGGTTCATCTCCAACCCTACCTCGAGACCCAACACGAACCACTGAGATCATGGATGAACCGGCCATCCGTTGGATGTCGTCGAAGAAACCTGTGAGGGAAAACCTCCAAGGAACTGCTACGGTGAGAACGATGGTGGATGCCCTGCCACGGATCCATATTAGGGTGTCCACATCCAACCCCGGGATTAAGGACGATCATGACACCATGCACTAGGGGGGATCATAGGATCAGGGCCACAACCCGTACAGGATCACTAGCTCTACGAGGGAAACCCCTCTGTGTGGATGACGGTCCACCATTATGAACAGATCATCCACAATCCAACATTCGTTGATTCCTTTGAACAAGTCTCTCAGCAACTTCTATGGGGTTGTGGATTCCTAATAAGGCTTCATGTTGCGATGAATGTGTGCATCCCGAATACGGATCTAGGTCAGCCGCTATCGCAACCACAGGCTCCGGATCGAGGATCTCAGTCGCCAACTAGGAACCACAATGGAAAGCACCGCGACGATCCCAGCGGGGTCTTACTGCCAACTAAGCGGTACGCCTCTCATGCTCCTACTTATCGGGTCTTTTACCCCCGCTGGGAAGTCTTAGCCCAAGACTCTAATGACTCAGACACCTATGTTCTAGGAAATCTACACTCCATGGACGCGGATAATGATGAAGAGGCCCATCAACATGAAGAAACAGGGAGGCATACTGACATGCCTCGCAGGTCACCATGAATTGCATCAAGAATCTCAGGGTGTAACTGAAGAGACACACCCCGATCGACACAAGTCAGTCCTCTGCTGATCTCCGCTCTCCTACTTTCTCTGACATACTCCTTGCCCGACTGTTGCGACACAACATAGCTGGTCAAGTCGAGACAGGGAATGACCAAAAGATATATAATGCTAAGCACAACTAGAATAGGGAACCACCCCTAACTTCTCCCTAGTACACATCGGGCTTTTACCTATATGATCAATGTTTCGACTGTCATTAAAACTATATTTCGTCTTTTCTAATTATTTCCACTCATGTAAGGTCATTTGGACCCTTTTACAGTAATAAAATTTCTCTGTTGGCTAAAAAAAGCTCCCGACCAAGCTCTTTTGACATTTTTATCTAACATGATTATAATCAAATTATCATTTAGAAAATAGAAATTTGAATATTTAGTTTTAAGACCTTTTTTTACTTAAAAGTTGCAGATTTTATTAATAATCAAAATATGAGAGCTAGTACAAATAAAGAGTATCCGAAGGGCTCAGAACACATAACTTTAAGACAATATAATCGTCATAGACAGTGTTGAAATGCCATATAGGCAGGCATGAAGGTGGGGTTGGAAAACGAGACTAGGGAGAAGTGCTCAAGGTATTGCCCAAACACTGCATAGGACCATGTGAGGTACGACCGAACCTGAACTCCTCAATACAAGGAGGAATGACTTTCACCAAGGACCCCTCCCACGGCAAGTCCCTGAAGCCATCGTTCCTCACCATTCCTCCTAGCGAGGCTGTTTTCCAGCCCTCGCCTGATCTTCACGTGGTTCTCCAACTAACCCCCTCTTCAATCCTACAACCCCAGTTGAGGAGGCAACCCGAGGCTTCGTCTTCCCACTTCCTGAGGCTTGACCGGAATCAAGTTATTCCAGCCGAGATCCCCTGTCCAGCTTGGATTACCAACCCGTCCCCCTGTACCGTTAGTTACAATGTTCGGGGTTACTATCGGGTCCTACCCTAATGCAAGACGCTCTTAGGTACAATATGTCGGGTCAAATGATCAAAGCCTGGCAAGATAGCCGACGATTTTTTGACATCCTAGTCCGTCACATACTACTTGGTATTCGGGTCCTCCTGAAATTTCAGCAACAGTGAGACCTTAATTAGTTGAACGATTCCTTTTTTAGTCGAATAAAGTCCTAAAAAACTACTTATATAGAATTGTCTGTTGCAACCTACAGATTTGATTGCACTGTCACGGTGCTACGGTACAAGAAGTTGGATATGATCGTTTTTGTATGATTAGAGCATGTACAGTGGAAGGGCTTGGGTTAGGCGCTTGGATTAGAGGCTTGGATGCTGACTTTACAAAATAGTGGGACTCAGGACTCAAAATAACCCGTGTTTTACAATGGTGAGTCCCGTATTGTGAGTCAACCAATCATATTTAGTTACATCTGATTTTTCGTATTTAAATAAAATAGGACGCGTGGCGGCCTGACATTGGCTGGCCTTCGGACGCGAGACTCGTTCCGGCCCGCGTTTTTGCGGGACGCGTAAAAGTCGTCCCACAACGAGACGGCTCGCGTCCTGCGACCCAGAAAAACGCGAGCCGAGCCGCAGGACACAACAAGGACCGACCGATTGTTCTTGCTCTTAGTGATTAATTATTTTTGTTGTTTCTCAAAATAGAAATTAATGAACAAGGAAGGAGGTGACTATTCGGTTCATTATTAAATGCTATCGGGCGGTTATAAATAGAGTGTAACGAAGTGCAAGGTTCCCATAACCATAACCCCACAAGTATATGGAGGAGAGCAAAGATTGAGTACAAGTAGCCTTCGGCCTTAATCTATTCTTTTATTTTTGTGCCATAACAAGTCAATAAATGGTTCGTATTGTACAAAGATAATAGCACATGTAACATCCCAATACCATTATGGCACATGCATGCAACATCGATTACCATACCGTTATCGCACATCTACGTAACATCACTATATCGTTATTATTTAAGTACTAGGTCTGGGCACCGCGCAATGCGCGGTGAAAGTAGTAAAAATGTGTGGGAAGCTTCATGTTGTAGAAGTTGGTAAAAACGATATACGATTGTATGTAATACGGTAAACATGTGATGGAAGATCATAAAACAATTGTGTTAATAATGAAAGGTCGTGTGACATTCGCTTTCAAGAACGACACATTTAGGATCATTCAAATAAGTCAACTTTGGCAGATCCACAAGTTCTCAATGCTCCACGTTTCCATCCCTTATAAGTACTTCTTCAGGTAGAGTCAAAACTTGAAAAAGGCCAAAAGTTTCAAGAAAATGTCAAAGTCACACCGAAAAAACAACACACATACCACACATTACATGATATATCGGAAAGAAAACCCACCATCTTCCACCTCCTGCACATGTAGTTTAATGAACCTTATAAATAGGTCGAGATCATTAAATTTAAAAGGCTAAAAAAATGCATGCTTAATCTATAGTCAACTCGCTGAAACTATTTAGAAACAACTACAATGAACCACCTTATTATTCTCCCAAAAACCATCTAATATACGACTATACTGACAAGGATATTTGGTGTTTAAAGATAAATATATAAGAAATCCCACAAAAGACGAAAGCAACCCACAAAATATAAAAGCAATGTAAATTAATAAACTTTTAATTACGTTCTCTTAAGCACTCACCTGAGACTTTGTGGCGTTTGACAAGATGGCGAGATCTTGAGCTGAAAGTTGGACAACATGCACACATGTTCCCTCAAGCTGGGAAGACCTTCCTGGAAACAATACCCATATCCTGTACATTTTCAACATGAAGGTTTAGACATCTACAATCTTATTTGTTCAATTTTATTAAATTAAAACAGCGGGTATCAAAAGTGCATGAAGAAAAGATCACGAGTCATGCCCGAAGCATACAAGCCAGACATACGACCAAACAAGCTGAAGTCTTCACCACACAAGGCACTATGAAAAAAATAAAACAAAACATACGACCAGAATCTGGATTCCCCTCAACGAATTCAAATAGTTTGAATTGAAGCTACATGAACAGGTAAAAACTGGATAATAACATCACATGTAATTGTATGCTGACCAATTAATAACAAAAACGATCAAACCTGGTATGAAAGCCTGCATAAGACTAAGGTAAGAAAAAATTTCTTACTGATACTTAAAGCCTTCATATGATTAACTTCAACAAATGGAATTAAGCTGATAAAATAATTATTTTCCAATAAACCAAGCAGAATTCAAGTAAAAACAACAAAACCCCATTTACTGGAACCAACCTTACCTGCATAATCGCTTTCAAAAAGCAGATGTTTCCGAGCATCTCCATTGTTGGCAAATCAAAATAAGAAATCATTTTGATCTTGTCAGCATCATCTGCGAATACAAAAACAACATTACCAGAAAAACCCTTGCTAGATATTTTCTCCGACCAAGAGTGAGAATGTACTGATTGATCATGAAGCCCGACGTGAAGGGAGACGGAGGCGATGAAACCTACCAATCACAAAATGCAATTGATTAAACAAACCCCACCAGGTGTTGCGCGAGAGGAACGCGCAGAAAAAAGGTCTCGACGGCACGGCTGTGAGCGGAACCCCGGTAGTCTTCAGTACACCTCACCCGATTCAAGCTACGGTCACTGGTATCGATTAACCCAGCAACAAGTCTCCGTTTCCAAAAGAGAAGCAAAAAAAAAAAATCAAAGCAACACATTTGAATAGTAATATCCTTTTTCAGCACGAAGGTGAAAATTTTCAGCCAAGCATCACTTCGAGTACTGTAATTACTTGTGCAAAAAAGATCAAATACAATGTTTTTCACTTGTTCTGAATCCATCAACTCATTTTGCGGTTCATGTCAAAATAACCTGGTTCATGTCATCCCATGAACACAAGTACCAAGGTATGACCGGTTTTTACAACACAGAAAGAGGATATTAACAGTTTTGTACTCTAAAGGGTACACCGATTAGGATCATCAGGCTCAGCTTGCAAGTAACTCTTAGAATGTCAACACCTCCTGAAAAGAAAGTGTAAAATTTTCTAAATTCCAAATTTTCTCCTTTGTGCTGAAAAAGGATATTACTTGTGTTGAAAATTTGGATCAAATCAAAGCATCACCTTTGCTTCCCGTAATACCCTAGGGCATCCTACAAGGAAAAGTAACGGTTCAGGGACTGTTTTGATTTTATAGGTGAAAAGTCTAGATGTCCTTCATCAAAGGTGAAACATTCAAGTACCGATAGACAATCCTTCAAAACAAAAGTACTGACAAACAATTCATTTCAGAGTCATTGCCCTTAACACCGAACATAAACGAAATGAGCCATCCAAGTAGATGAGCAAAAAGCAGCGTGCAGAAACCAATCTGAAGTAACTGATACAACCTTTACTAACCCAAAATATGTTTCGAGTGGTTTAAAATTACAAAATTAGCTTACCGGTTCAGTGAGAGCCCATGAAACGGTGTAGCTTTTCTTCCAGTTGTTTTACTGTTGCATGTTCATTTTGCAAGCTCTCTTCCAATTGTTGGATTGACTGAATATGTCATAAGTTATTAATTGTACATGTATCAACATTCTTTAAAAAAAACATGCGCCTACATCAACGTTCTTTAAAGAGAAACCCATATAAACAAAAAAATTGTTGAATACTTGTTTCGTTACGGGAAAATAGGTTTGGAGCATAAACATGTACCTGGTATATATTTTTGATAAATAGTAGGTACCTAATATTAATCAGAAACTAAGTAAATTCATAAAATACTCCAAAAAAACAGTGTATGATTATTTGTGTATTAACAGTTTTAACATTTAAGTAAAATTATAATAGGAGAACAAAATTAGCCGTTGTTGTCAAAGAGTATCAGCAACTAAATTAGCACAACTTAATCCTTGAAAAGTTCAAAAAATTCTGAATTTCAAAATTTATAAGTTTACCACTTCAAATGTTTCCAACAATTTCCCCAGCTGATGAGCACGCTCCTTTTGGTCATTCACTCCATCGAGCATTATATATTTGATAAGAATTTTCAGCTTGCTGGAAATTTAGAAACAGCGTGAGACATTTAAAAGGAATAAATCAAAGCAAATATAAACACACATGCTCATATACCATTGTTTTTATTTTATTCTGGAGACTTCTTTCGACCAGATTGGAATCAATACCAGTATTAGCACTATTTAACAAAAAAAGAACACTGATCCTACACAAATTTCAAGATCAACCAAGACCCCAAGCCTCATTTATTGATTACTCAATGTAAATACATTTCTTTCTCATTTCTAACCCAGAATCCAAAACATAAAGATTAATCCAAGGAGCCATTTTTCATAATATACCAACAAAAAACTCGTATAAAATTGAGAACTAATGATTGAGTGTTGATAGTATATGTGTAAATCTAAACTAAGCAAGTTCAAATGAACCCTAGAAATACCAAGAAGAGAGAGAAGCTCACCAGATTCAATTTGATGTTTCTTGTCTCCTCAGAGTTTCATTTTCCATGCTAAGATAGGGCAAGATCGAAGAGAGGTATCGAGCCCAGTTTGGTCGATATACAACCAGACATGCCTGATTCAAAAAAGCAAGCCCAAATTGAGATCAACTGGAAGAGAACAGAATTTCAAATCAAAATCACGTGTTCCCCAAAAACCCCAAAGCTAACATCATCAAACCCAAATACCCAATAGAGCCTCACATTCCACATCAACAACAAAATCACAATAATAACACAGGAGGAATTCGAAAGAACACGCTCCTTTTATAAAACTCAACATGTACTTGTTTGTAAGCAAATTTTCCTTATTGAAATACTATCCCATATGCATAACAAATAATCTGCACATACAGATCTTCCATGATTAAAAAGAAGTAAATAACGTCAAAAAAATAACCCTTAACTACGTTACTTTTGCGCCTCATTCTTACAATGTCATCAATTTTTTGAAAATCAGAAACTTATAAATTTAGAAAAGATCAGAATTTTTGAACTTATCATCAATTTAAACTTATAAATTTCAATATTGTATAGCTGGAAAAAGATCAAAAGTTTGTTCACTAGATTCACTGCAAGTTGAAGTGATACATAAAGCAAACAGCATACCGAAGAGATGACCAACAGATTGAGTTAATACTATGTATAACCCATTCAACTTTTCTTTGATATAACAATGAATCATGAACAGAATGTACACAAAGGTGATCATGCAACCATGGAAACAAACCAATAAACCCCAACCTCACCTAAGGGCAGGGACAAATGCATAATAATCATAAGAGCCTACTCATGTCAAGTAAATGCTACATAATGATTTTACAATCTCCAGCTATACAAGCTGCATAAACCATAGTGAATACACACAAAACATGATATGAGAATCTACCTATGTTTATGTTCAATAATAGGTTACCAAATAATTTAAAAACTCCAAACACGATGTAAATGGTAGAAAAAAATCTGAAGCAGAACGAATAAAACAACAGAGATGAACAAAACTCCAAGCGCAAAATCAAACTGAACAAGTAACTTTCAATCTGAAGCAAAAGGCAAGGCATTTTGAGCAAACCAGTTGTTTATATTGCGATGAACAACCCTGTCACCAGAGGAATCGCCACTATCAATAAGCTCCCTCAATCCCAAATTTCCAACTTGTTCTTCCTTATCCTCATTCCTTTCCTTGTGCTTCTCCTGCAACCTCTCAAAATAGTTCCTATATATATATATATTCAGGGCATACATCACATTAAAAAACCATGCCTAGAGATAAAAATAGTATTAAGGAGCAGCAGGTTGCACACTCGGAACTCCAAATCGATCAAACTAATTCCGATAGAACATTCAAAACCCTAAAGGTCAGAAAAAAAAGGCAGGCAAATCCTAGGAAAAACCCCAACGCAAGGGAAGATAAACATGACGACAAAATTGAAATGGGTTAAATGACTCACCGGTGTAGTGACGGATACTCTCCTCCATAATACATCACTGGTTGCAGAGCCCCAATCTCCCCTTCTAGCTTTGCCAACTCCTCATTCTCCACCACCTCCGCCACTATATAAAACCCAATTCAGAAGTCAAACAAACAACCCAACTCGCGTTTCTTTCCCCACTCTCACGTTTCTTTTTTTCAGCCCATCTTTAAGTGTTTTTTTTTCGGCCTATCCCTAAACGCTTCCCTCTCATCGCTCCGTCTCTTCCGGCCGTTCCTTTTCCCCTCATCAATGGACATGTCAGGGACGTTTCTTCTTCCCCAAACGCGGTGCCACAGAGAAAATCCTAAACCCCTTATGCCCGCCTTCAATTTTCGCTTCCGTTACGCCTCTTCTCATACCTCTCTTCATCTTCATATGTCCCTTCATTACCTTGAAACAAGGTATTTAAGACTGTGCAATCAGCCTTCCCCTCGCATGTTTCAAATTGCCGTCGCCGTTTATAGTCGATGCTCTTCCTCCCCACAGTCTCGATGTATTTGTGCTTCTCATGCCCCCCCCCCCCCCCTATTTACATGTAGATGGATATTATGATCCTTTTCTAGCATTATTTGACAGTGGTGTAGAGGAAATTGTTTTCAGCACGATTTGACCAGCTATGTAAAGACGATTCTTCTTTCTGGACATTAGGTATCCATTTCTTTCATGTCCATCCGTTTCATAAACTGTAGTCATTTGGTTCTGAAGAAACTAAAGTTATAGATTTTTTGCTTTTATGGTGACACAGCTTTTTTAGACAAGCAACCCCCTGAGTAGATATCAAACATGACATTAGAGAAAGCTTTATTGTCTTTTGATTTCACTGGTAAGTTATTATTTGATTGGTTTTCTTTTTCAATTTGTGCTGTAACCTTATATTATTTTGTCGCCTGGATGGTGTTACATTGGATGTTAAACATTGAGACATTTAAAAGGAATATGGTCTGATTAGCTTCCTCGATTTTATTGATGAACAATATATATATATATATATATATATATATATATATCAGATTTTTGTACATATTGATCTTTGTTGGATTAAGCTGGTAAGTTTAGATTCAGATTTTGCATGAGCATATTTGTGACATATGTTGATTTTGGTTTTGGAAGTTATAGATCATTTCTTATCTTTATTCTTCTGTTTTAGTTCCTTGATTACCTTGCTACCTCTTTATTTCGGTCTCACCGTTCTTCTATCTAATTTTGTTCAACGAACAAGAAATAATTTTGCTGCTTTTTGGTGGAGCTTTCCTCTGTTTAATATGATGAAAATGGTAGCAAGTTCTGTGATATAAGATATCAGTGAAAAGAGGAGATCTTACTGAAGGCTTACCACAATTAAAACGACTATTTTATACTATATTTTGAGCTTTCATATCGTGTTGGGTCAAAAGAGTAAAACTCCAACTTAAAGAAAAGACATTTTATTATGTTAACTATTTACATGCTGAACCAATCCAAAACAAAAATTAAGATGGGTTATGTCAAAATTAAATGACCATAGTTATTGTGTTGCATCTTAGTCATTGGATTTGAGATTAACATTTGAATGTTTAATGATAAACAACTTCATCTAAAAGGTTGATTTTCTTCTCAATCATTTGTTGTTTAGAGAACTAAAGTAATCTCAACCATTGCTGACATCATAATTCTTATTTTAAATACTTTCTCTTTTGGGTATTAAGTAAAATTTGAGAAGATGAAGTAAGAATTAAAAATCGGTGTTCTTGAGGGTGTTGAATTGGAGTCTGTATTGGGTCTCTTCACTTTAACGAACTCGATATGAAATGATGATTAAGCTTTTTCCTATTTTTGTGATTCTGCTTCTATATAGTCCTGTTCGTTTCAGTAGACTAGGTCTCGATTCACAAATTTGTTTTTTTTTTTGGCGGCATAATCAAGACTAAAGAGTAAACTTTCAGTGTTGGCCTAGCAGGACGTTAGATAGTCCCCATTTCTCAACCATATATGGATGTAATTTATCTATAATATTGTTATAACAATCTCGTCATGTGGCATTTTCCTATTGCTTTTATCATTGAATTCTATATTTATGCATGAGTCAATTGTGTAGGTAGATTGTGGTGTTTTGCTAGATCCCTAAATTCATATGTTGATTATCTTCTTTTACTTGATGGAAGCCAGATTTAGGAGTTAGTAAATTTTTGCAGGTCCTCTCATTAATCGTTAGTAGAAATTGTTATTCACTTTTCTTAATCTGCGGAATTGGGTTCAATTTAGATGGGGTATGTATATAGAAGAAATGTGTGTTCCATTGTTGTGGAGCACTGAGCTGTGAAGAACTTGGTTCCTAATTTTTACAACAAGCCTGTTTCGATTGAGATGAAGAATAGTACCGTTGTCAATTACACCATCACAGGTACCTTTCTATTTCACATCGCATTCTAAAATTCTGCCACAAAGCTTAATTTGTCAGTATTTTTGGATTATTTCAGTTCATTTGGTTAGTTTCGTTTTGTAGGTTCGGTTGTACCAACTTACATTGATGTGCTATGGTTTCGATCCAGTTGTGATGGTGACAAAGCCCCTCTACCAAGGCTTATTTGAAACAAGTTCTTTGGGTTATTTAGGATATATATTAAAAAGAACCTGTGAAGAGATGTGTAGGTACGATGTTGCCATGCCATTTATTAGAATGTTGACTGATCGCGGAATTGACTTTGAGCAATGAAAATGTGGAAGTATGAATTATTATGTAACTTTGGCTTATAGTCAAATTATATAGATATTGATATGTGATTGTTATTCTCTTCCCTTTTCGGCTAATTATCATGTTTCATCCTTGTAATCCATTAAACGTGATTTGAAACTTTTTCTGCATCATGTTCATGAAAAATTGTTTTAATTTGAACAAGAACTTCAAGGTAGGTGAAAGTTGCTGGTCATGTTTTGTAAGCGACATCAATATTAAATATTCAACACGGTTTGTTTCTTTCTTGATATAATTTGTCTTTGAAAATCTGCTGATCTTGTGTAATTGATTTGTTTGTTCATATATTTCCATTGTGATATGTTTGGGTTAAATGATATAGGTAAATCTACATCCAAACCATTCCTTAATAAACTCGCAAAGTTATTTTACCGCATCATACTCTCAAACAATTTAATTTAGTCTTCTTTAAGCTTTTGATGTATCTTGATTCATTGTACCCTTTTAGGTGATGATTTTGATGATGTGTTTTGTATGTAGCATCCCAATTTTGTATGTTTATTTCAGCGGAAGCAATTGAACTTTCTTCTACACAAAGAATCAGTTTCGGTTGGAATGATATTTATTTTCATGTTTTTGTTGGACGGAAATCAAGTGTCACACTTCGGCACCAGGTTATCTTACTGCTAAGGCAATTTCCATTTAAAACTATACAGATAATGACATCAAGAGGTTAAAACTGTTGAAAGAAGTTATGGATTAATTCCAACGTTCTAGGAATATAGGTTTTCCTTTATATTATTACTGCGAGCATGGAGCAACGATTTTGGAAACATGGATTGATAATATGTTATTACTGTAAGCACCGCGCATCGCGCGGTGCGGTCCCCCTAGTTACCTTAAGTAAGATTTAGGAAATTCAGGTACATGCAGATATATATTGACCGTGTTTTTTATCTACCCGTTGGATACATTGTAAGTTTTATTTACCATTTTTTATTATTTGAATTCAAATACTGTCAATCTTCATATCTCTTCATTTATGGTTTGTGATGCAGGAGTCAGAGGGATATAGATACTTGGCTTTGGTCCCACAGTTTATGTTCAATTTTCATATACTCTTTCAAGGGAGAGGGAGTACAAGAACTTGGAAGAACAAGAGATGGAAGTCTCGAACATTTCAAAGCTTCTTCATCAAGTAACAATAATGACTGAAGGTATCTTTATCCTTTATTTTTGTGTAGAAAAAAAAAGACAATGACTTATCTTATAGCACTTATTGGTCACACACATGTACTATCTAACAATTATAAATTCTATCTATGATACCTATAGATAAATAAGGAGACTGCGCAGAGAGAAACCTAATTCCTTCTGCGCGCAACCCCTTTCCCCACCCCCTCCTCCATGGCAGACACCATTCTCCATCATTGAAGCCCCTGCTTCAAAGCTCTCCACTACTCATCGGGGTCCAATCGAAGCCCATGCTTCCAAAGTTCTCCAATACCCTTCGGGGTTCAATCTACCGTCGTCGTTCTTTTGATCGGAGTCGGTTTTATTTTTTCTTGTCTTTTTTGCAGACGGACTACCTCCGCAGGTCGCCGCATATCCTTCAATCCGTGCCACGGCCTATCCCTTGCTTTGCGCTACCGATCATGCGTCGCCGGACCGGTCCCGCCCTCGAGCCAGTAGCCACCGTGGCCCCCCTGACGTCTTCCGGAATACGGGCTCCACGCGCCGTCTTCCATCTGCAGGGGCCTCCTGCCCCAGGTTCACCCCTCGCCGGCATGGGTCCGCCCCCTCGGTGGATCTGGGATCCGGGAGGAGGGACGGTCGGTTGGGGCCTATTTCAACGGCACCCGGATTCAGGACTCTCAACCCCGACCAAGCTTTTGCAACAGGGAAGTCTCGGGGAATCTGCACTAAAGGCTAATTCGCTAGTAGGTTTCACTGTTTTAGATCGAATAATAGCTTGGCTCAATAAGTTTAGGACTTTGGTTTATATTTTCTTGTAACGTTGAATCGAATAACTCTTGAGTTTGGATCTGCGAATCAAAGCAGACTATTGTATGGAACCATGTGCACCCGACGGGGTACGGCCGGTTGGGACAAAAAGCTGGTATCCGGGACTGTTAGGTCCCCCCCCCCCCCTTGAATCGTAATACAACTACCTCTTTTCCGTTTCAAAAAAAATCTATGATACCTATATTTTGGTTAAGGTTCTAAAAATTGTCAGACGTTAGTCGAGTAGTTATAGCCTTCGAAGATTAATCGAGGACTAATCAGATTTGTATTTTTCTATTTTTCTATTTTTAAATTTTTAATAGATATATTACTATATATAGAAACACAATATAAATTTTCTTATATTCAAAATGGTAACAAATATTTAAACTTGAGCCTTCAAGAACTCGACCGAAGTTCACGACACTCACCAAAATTTCTAACCTCATCGTCTAGACGTTAAGGGCACTCACCACCGCACCAGAGCCTAGATGGCACCACCGAATATTGCTCAACTCTCACTAGGAGATCCAACCTGAGGACAACACCATCGGTCGACCCAAAGGGGGAGTAGGATTTGAGAGGCCCTAAAACCAATGTCGAATGGAAGAAAAGAAGGAACTTAGATAAGAGCTCAACCGAACCACCCGGTCAAAGAAACCTGTAGACGAGAACCATATACCTCAGTAAGAAACTCAAACCCGACCCACCATCTATTGCTCGGTTAACTCAGATATTCAAGTAAACCCGCCAAAAGCCAACACTCAGGCGATCCTAGAGGGAGAGTTAAATCTGTTTTAAATCTCTCTCTTATCTGAAAATGAAAAGGATATGAAACTGATATAAACATGGTAATATAAGGACAAAGATACCTGAAAAGGATGAGACCACAACCGAACTGACTAGTTACCCACCAGATCTATAGTGAGAACACAAGCTCCAACTCCCACATGTTTTTCTCCAACGACTGATCTTATATCAATACCAGACCGCTACCGGTCGAGGACGTCTTCAACAAGAAGAGAAAACAGAGGAGTAAAGAAGGTGCAGATCCTAAAACAGAGAAGCAAGGAGCACTTGCAAGACCCAAAAGGAAAGACCACCAAACCATAACCTAAAGAAGACCTGACTGAAGTAGAGGTGAAACAGCCAGAAGTGAAAACGTTCCAGACCCACTCCGATAGCCGGTCGTGAATGCTAGATCTAAGGCCACAGAGGCTAGAACACGTACAAGACTACTTGACACCGAACAAAAGGAGAACACCAAATTTAAGCATCGGAGAAAAGAAAATCCTACTAATAGTTAAAGTCGAGCCACCTACTACTATAACCGCAACCTGCTACTAACAGAGACCACCAACCCAAAAACCCCATTCCAAGGTCTTCAACAAAGCCAAACCATAATTAAATCATCACATCACAGTTAACACCTCAAATGACGGGTCTTGACCACCAAAACGGACGAGTACGAAAAAAGACCTTCCGGTCCGAGAAAATAAGAAAACAAATGTCGGTAAAATAGACCTGACGAGCTAAGGAAAAGGTCAAGGTCGGAGAAAAATCTCAACAAAATCAAGGGAGAGGGAAAGAAGAGGGAAAAAGTAGAATATAGAGGAGGGAAGGAGACGAGAACGGGGCGGTAGAAGTTGAAGCTGTAGGGTTTTTAGAGAAAACTTCTATTATTGCTGGATTATTATTGATAAAAAAAAAGGTCAATTTTCAACTCAGTACCCTAACTATTGGGTTAGCGTCAATTCAGTACCCTAACTATTTTTAGCGTCACCTCAGTACCTTAGAATGTCAATTTCCGTCACTTTAGTACCCGCCGTCAACTTTCCATCCATTTTGGATGGAAAATGCATGAAAAGTCTAAAATACCCCTCACAAACAGTCAAATTTTCAAAATATGCCATTGGTTTCAAATTTTCTTTTTATTTATTTAAAAAATAACATTTATTATTTTATAAAAAATTAGTTTTTTTTATAAATATTCATTTTTTATTTTATAAAATCAGTTTATATTTCAAAAAAACATATTTTATTTCAAAAAATCATATATTATATAAAAAAAATTAAAAATCAGTTTATATTTCAAAAATACATATTTTATTTCAAAAAATCAGATTTTAATTTAAAAAATATATAAAAAATCAGTTTTTTTTAAAAAAATATTTTTTTTATTAAAAACAGTTTTATTCCAAAAATCATTTTTATTTATATAAAAAATTTAATTAATAATTTTTTTTTCTTTACCCTTCTCTCTCCTCAACTTTGTCTCTCTCTCTCTCCTCCATTTTCAATCCTCTCTCAGGTCCACTCTCAGATCTATTTTCAATCCTCTCTCAGCTCCAAAATTCACAGGTTTTGTTTGCATTTGGTCCAGAAATTGTGAATTTCCCGACTCGATTTTGCAACCCAGAAAATCCATAAAAATTAAATCCCTAAATCCAGAACTTCTAGCTCCAATTCCTCAAAAACACAGTTGAAACAACCCTTAATTTCGAAGGAGAAGACCAGAAGCACGGAGTCGACGGCGATGCGGTTGTGGGTTGGGCGTAGAGGCGGGGAAGGGCCTGCGACCAGTTCAGGGAAGAGGAAGGGTCGACCTTCCTGGTGTGGTTGTCATCGCCGACGAGGGTCGACCTTCCTGGTGTGGTTTTCAGCGCCGACGAGGTGTTTGGCTCCGGCGAGAAACGAGCCTGAGGCGAGGGGGATTGGAGAGGGAAGAATCATCGTGGTGTCCACGACGTGAGGTGGTGGTCGGTGGCGCGAGGAGAGGTGGTGGTCGGTGGCGCGAGGATCGGTGGTGGTCGGTGGCGCGAGGGGGATTCGAGAGGGAAGAATCCTCTTGCTCAGTTGAAACGAGATCTGAGAGTTGAGCTGAGAGGGGATTGAAAATGGAGGAGAGAGAGAGAGACGACATTGAGGAGAGAGAAGGGTAAAGAAAAAAAATTATTAATTAAATTTTTTTATATAAATAAAAATGATTTTTGGAATAAAACTGTTTTTAATAAAGAAAAATATTTTTTAAAAAAAACTGATTTTTATATAGTTTTTAAATTAAAATCTGAATTTTTGAAAATAAAAATTGAATTTATAAAAAAAACTAATTTTTATAAAATAATAAATGTTTTTTTATAAAATAAATAAAAAGAAAATTTGAAACCAATGGCATATTTTTAAAATTTGATTGTTTGTGAGGGGTATTTTAGACTTTTCATGCATTTTCCATCCAAAATGGATGGAAAGTTGACGGCGGGTACTAAAGTGACGGAAATTGACATTCTAGGGTACTGAGGTGACGCTAAAAATAGTTAGGGTACTGAATTGACGTTATCCCAATAGTTAGGGTACTGAGATGAAAATCGCCCATAAAAAAATCAATCATAACCATTAGATCGTCATTATAAAAGATTCAAATTGAACTTGTAAGGAAATACAAGTCGTAGCCCTAGCTCTGCCGCAGCTATGATGCTAGTCCCTGTCTCCGCCGACACACCCTATGCCTCGCCTGGAGTTGTTGTCCCTGTCAGTGCTTATATCCCCGAACTGTCTTATCCCTCGCAGACTACGCCCGGTGTGGGGGTTCAAGACCAACGTTGGGGGCCGAGAAAACCATTATCTTTCCTTCTCGATCTGCGTTGCAGAGGCGACGTTTGATACCTCCGGCGGACGTGTTCTCTCTCTCCCGTGGATCGACAGGTTCTCATTCGCCCTTCCCTTCAAGATGGGTTTCGGTGGGGAGGGGGGGTTAATCTTGGGTTGCTGCTCAAGCGCCGAAGTCTTCCCTTATCTTCAGTGCCTTCGTTTACCGACCGCTTGACCGACCCATTACCTTGCTCTGAGTTTTCTACCAGGCGGCGCGAGAGTTGCAGGGCATCGGCTTCCGCCTTGGGCCTCGCCTCCATATCCATCGGTCTGGATTTTCCCTCGGCCTCCGGGACTGGGGGGCGGCTAGGGCTACACGCTGGGTCTCCTCCTTAACCACTACGGTGGCTCAGACTCGACGGGTTTGCCTTGCGGGCGGGGGACTTCTATTTCATTCACAGGTGAGGGCTGGGAAACAGCCCCGCTAGGCAACATGAATCAGGAGGCAGGCCTCAGGGACAAATGGAAGGACTCCATGAGTATAGCCTGTTTTTTTCTTCGCTACTGACGATCACAGGTTCGATTTTACATCAGAAGAAGAGCGTCGCCCTCGGGTGACCCAGCGGTATTCAGACCCTACCTTGAGCAGTGCTCGTCAGTCTTTCTTAGATTTTGGTTGTTTTTTTAGTATTGTTATAGTTAGTATTAAGCGTAGTCTTCAAAACGTCTTTGACGTAAATTGGTTATCAGAGTTAGTTTGTTTTCCCTTCAGGGCCCAAAGCATGTATTAGTTCTTTAAGAAAGTAATGATATTGTCGTTTTATTCAAGAAAAAAAGATTCAGATTGAAAGAAATTGTTTACCAATCAAAGGTTTATATTAGAAATCGTGGATCATTAGATCCACTTATTCAAATATCCGAATTAATTCTTAACGTATATTAAAGGATAGAGTCTTCTTTTGAATAACTTTTATTGATTTCTTTTAGAGAAGGAAATTTGCAACCCGAAACTTATATATTGTTTGTTAAATTTTGTTGTGAAGATACAGTTTGTATTTGATTTCAATTGAGTGGAAATTAATCTGGGGCATGCTTTGTTTAATTTTGGAAAAATGACACATAACTCTGGCCAACTGTCACGCTTTTTCACATCACCCCCTAATTATTTTTTGTGACATGTAACTCCCATAACTTCATTTTTTTTCAGTTTACTCTTTTTTCATCCAAAAACGGACGGAAATTGAACATGTGCACATCACATGCTATTATTTTTTTCTAAATCCCAAAACTACCCTTTTAATCCACAAAAACTAACTACCTAACCTAAAAACCTAACTTTATCTCCCCACATTTTCTATCCACCACGCCTCCACACCTTCTCAACCTCCTATCTCTAGTTCTTTTCTCAACCTCCCATCTCCACCACCACCATCACAACGTCTTCTTCAAAAAAAAATTGGATAAGCGCAAAATTTATTTAAAAGGATACTTTCCAAGAAGTAAAATATCTTAAGGTCGAAACCAGATAACAACGATTACAGAGGAGCTCTCGACAATAGAGCTTAAAGGCCTAACCTTTAAAACCAGGAAGGGAGTAGTCCCCGAAAATACAAAAAACAGAAGAAAAAAAAACAAACAAAGAGAAAAACAAAAAAAATTATTAATCTCCCTGAAGCCCGAGAGAGTGCCCTTAATTAAACAGAAGCCGCCTGATTCCACATGCCCGCCGCTTGCGAAGCAGCTGTCATAGCCCTTTCCGACTCATGGATCGTGTTTTAGGCTTCACAACCCGACCCCTAGAAGGTTGAAGTATGGCGTCTTTCCACGGACCACACTTATCCCCAACCGGATCCACAAGAGTAGGACCTAAACCATGTGCTATCAAAACGTCCGCTAAACTCCCCATCTATACCTTCTCCGCACCCGACTGGGTAGCCTCGAGGTCAATACGAGAATTTAACGACACTCCTACTGTACACGAAGCAGCATGTACAACAACAATCGATTGGGCTTTGGCAGGACCCGAAACAGCATCAGGCCCAACCAAACACATGTCTAGGTTTTGCTTATGTCCAAGTAACTGAACCTTTTCGGGATGGGCCAAACGAAGCACACCTTCCTTCGAACCCAGCACAACCTGGACATCAGATTGGGCTTTCACGGAATGGACCAACGTCGGCCCACCTTCCTTATCCCCCAGATAATCCACATCAGAATGTGCTTCGTCTCCACGTCGTGTTTGAACGCGATCTCCAGCACAATCAACGCCAGCTGCTTCAACTGAACGATCTCCAGACCTAAGGAATTTTTGAAATTCAAAAAATAATCCTCTGACCTCTGGGATCGAGAAACGACCTCAATATTCATCGCCGGCATTTAAGGCCAAGTTTCTGTTTTGAGCTCCAATTCCACGAAACTCAATTCTGGGACGAGCTATTGCCACGAATAGCAAGTCTTCTTCAATTTGGTTTTACTTTTCTTTTTGTTTAGATTTAGTTCTCAAATTTCAAGGCTTTTAAGGATGTGCTTGTTGTGTATGATGGGCATATACGAGCAACAATTTTGTTTGTTGAGATTTAGTTCTCTACAATTTCTTTTAAAAAATTTGAGGAATGTGGCAACAATCAGTATTGATTTCGGCAACATTGTATGTTTATGAAAAAGGTTCAACAACTCATTTGGATCACAACATGTTTCTCGGTTCATTTTGATTTGGGTTTCATCTTCATCTATTCCCCGATCATGGATTCAAGTAATAGAGAGATGTAAAGATGGAGATGGAGATTTTTGGTCTTGGTTGACATTTGAATTTTCTGATTTTTTTTGTTCTTTTGAAATTATTGAGATGTAGATGTAGAGAGACATGTAAAGATGGAGTCAGTGGAGGGTATTTTACTAAATCAACAATGTTTTAAAGTTGTTGGGTATTTTTCTAGTTAATATAAACATTTCAAAGTTTTTGGGTTTTGCTAAGTCAATGACATCATTTTGAAAATTTGATGATAAGTGGAGGGTATTTTCGACTTTTGACGTTAATTGGATGGAAAGTTAACAACGTTAGACTAAAATGAAAAAAAAAATGAAGTTAGGGAAGTTAAATGTCACAAAAAATAGTTAAGGGGGGGGGGGGGGGGGGGGGGTGATGTGAAAAAGCGTGATAGTTATCCAAGGTTATGTTTCATTTTCCCTTTAATTTAGAAGTGTAAGAAATTATTTGTGATAACTCTGTAGATTTTCCCGTTGAGATTTTACTTAAATATATATTAATAAAGGGTTAAATACATTTTAGTACCTTTATGTTCGGTCTACGGACATTAAGGTCCCACATGTTTAGGAATAACCATTTTGATATCCTTATATTCGGTTCATAAACTTTTTTTCCGATTTGGGGTTAAAAAACTAACAGAATACTCTATTTTGTTAGTAATGTAACACCATGTAAAGTTAATTATAGATTGAAATGACAATATCGTCCTTACTCATTTGAACACTTTGATTTTGATAGGGGAAATTAATTTTATATGCTAATTCAATAATAAATAATTATAATATGTAAAATAAAATAATTAAATTAAATTAAAAATAAAACAATTAAAAAAAATACAAATATAAAAAAATTAAAAGTTATAAACATAAAATAAACAATTATGAGATCAGAATATAAAACATCAGCTAATATTTCTCTCTCAACCTTGAGATAATAACCCTAGCCCTAACTTGCCTACCGCCGCTATAGAGCTCCAGACTGTCGTAGCTGCCGCGCCGCCTGGCCATGTCAGGTTCGCCATCCCAGTATTCGCGTACCCCATCCAGTTGACCTCGCAGACCATGCCTAGTGTGAGTTTTACCTATGGGTGGGAATGGGTGGCGTGTCCACAACCTTATGTGCCTCTTCCCCTCTTCGCTCCTCTTGTGACTCCAACGACTCATAGCCCGATCGCCATGTCCCCTCGTCCTATCTCCCCGGTTTCGCCTGATATCCCGCCGTATGGTCTGCGAGCCCCACCACCACCACACTCCCCTCCTCACTTTCCCATATCTTGGCCTGACGTCCTCCTTCGATGGGTATTGGGCCCCCAACTTCGGTTTCGAGGAAATCGTCGGGATTCTTTGGGCCACTAAGAACGTCCCCCTACTCCTCTGGGGTGTTTTCTTGTCGCTGGTATTGGGAACGTTGCAACTGGGTGCGGCGAGTCTCGGTGGCTTCGGTTACACGCTATAGGCCCTCACCCCGTGGCCCGAACCCTACCTCTTCTATTTGGATCCATCAGCGCCACGACCTTGCTCTGGTGCGTAGGGGGCACCTGCTCGGATTAGGGGTCCATCTCAGTTAGGACGGCTGCAACCTCACTCTCATCGATTTCCAATGTGAAGGATCCGGGACGTTACAGAGATCTCGGCTTCTGTCTCGGTCATGTCGGTGAAGACTCGTACTTGGGAATAGACATGTGATCGAGCCGGGGTGTGGTGGAGCATGATGGAGACGTCTTCAACTAGGGTCTCCTGATACTAGATGCGGAAACGAAGGAGGGAGTGGATACCAGATGTTGATCCACAGCCCCGAGGGGGTTCTACTAGGGTTCGGAGCTCGTCGACGTACAGGCGGGAGTTGTTACGATATGCACCGGTGGGTGGATACCGCCATCGACAGCTTCGTCCGCATCTGGTGGCTATGAATGGAGCATGTACCGCCCGTAGTGGTTATTTGGGAGCTGGGGGATTGCAGCCGTTGATAGTGGACCCCCTGCGAAGGGATCAACTCTCTGCTGATTCGATTGCTACTGCTCGGTTATCCCTGACTGGTGGGTTTGGAGTTAGAGGACGGGCCCAAGCTGAGGCGCGCCATGTTGAGGTTCCAGCGCCCGGGGTTCAATCGAGGGAGGCTGCGAAAGTTCTGGGAGGGATGCGCCTGACGTGGCATGGGATAGCTCACCACAAGCGGGGAAGACGCCTCACCGGGAGGGATGAGGCATCGACAGAGCATCGGGGACTGGCTCTGGGAGGGGTCCCCAGAAGATGTTTTGCCTCCCACCATCACCATTACCGTTGAGGTCCCTCTGGATCTCCGCTATCATGTTCCCCCCATCCATATTTTATCCTTGCCCATGGGGCGCCAACTCAACACCGTCGTGGACGGTTCTATTAGGAAAAGAATAGCGAACATTTTTAAATGTTCTTGCCCTATTCTTTTGGTCAGAGAGTCTCTAATGCACTTATTTCTCTTTACATAATTTAATTAATGAAATTCTGCACCTTTCGTTAAAAAAATAGACATAAAATAAACCTAATATACATCTAAAAAGCTCATCGTCCTATTCATCTTCAACAACACCCCTATTTGTTCTCTTCGTCTACACATATTCGTGCAACAGATCAACACATGTTCAACCTTTCACCTACTTCAGCCCAAAACCCCACACTACGCTTCAGCCTCAAAACTCACCCTCGTTGGGGTCGGACTCCACGTTGGGACCGGGATTGGGATCTCAAGGTGTGTGTCAGCTATTAAACGGTGAGAGATAGACGGATACATGTGGACGTACGATGAGGTGACTTCTCCAAACCTCTATTTTGACAGTCCTCGTCTCTCTCGCCGGTTGTTCGTCGCTCAGTCGTTGGTCATTATGCAAGCTTGATTGCTCTCGCCCGTGCTCGTCGAAGAAGACAACGACCTTCCTTCCATTTTCCATATTTGAATCTCTCTCAAAGCTTGAAGAACTCTGGAGAAGACGAGGGCGTTGTGCCGGGAAAGACAAGGGCGTTGTGCTGGAGGACCAAGCTCGATCGTTCTCGCCAGAGAACACGAGGACGTTGTGCCGAAGTAGACAAGGGTGTTCTTCTTCATTGAGACCTCGACCTTGCTCTTCAAATTTCTATTTTCCAGATTTTTAATGTTCAATTTTCTAGATTTGTGAAGATGAAACAGGCATGGAGTTAAAACAGGACTAATAACTAACCCATTTCAATTTTCAATTTTCCATATTCATGAAGATGAAACACGAATGAAGTTGAAGCATGACTAACAATTTCTATTTTTCGTCTTCACGAAAATTAATAAGGAAGGAAAATTAAATAAATGATTATTTGTTCAATAATAATTAATTAAATTAATAAATAAATGGGAAACTAAACCAAAAGCAGCGGCAGCTAGGGCTTTGCGCCGCCGTTGCTTGTTTTGATTTCAGACGTGGTTTCAACCATAGGTATGATTTTTTTTGATGGGGCTTGATTATTGGATCAGGCTATTGACTCTTAGGAGTGCTCCTGTTGTGGGATCGGGAGCAGCCCGGAGAGATGGTGGTGTTGGGAAGAGACGGCGGCAGAATGGTTCACGGCGACTTGACGATGCCATCTTCTCTCTCCTACAGTCATGAGTCCGGTGGTCTCTTTTCCGGCTCGATGAGTAAGTCTTCTCCCTCTTGGTTGACGTTGGGGCCGATCGGGACCTCGATGGTGGCGGAGGTGGGGCAAGTCCGCTCCGCGCAGGCAGTAGCAGGTACTCCTCCGGTGGCTTCATCGGCGGGGGGAAGAGGGACCGGATGTTGGGGGCCAACGAGGTTTCCACGACATCCCGATCGTCGTCGGACTTTGGGGCGAGGTCCTCGTCCTCGCCTATCCCGAGGGGTGGTGAACCAAGGCGGGGAGATGGGGCGGCGGCGAGCGGCGGTGGGGTCTACTAGGGCTCCTAGTAGGATTTCGCAAGCCCAGGCGGTGACTTATAGGGCAGAGGTGCCGGTGGCCATCTCGTCGGGCACGGCCACGACATCGCGGGAGACGGCGGAGGTGATGATGTGGCACCGAATGAAGGGGAAGGAACCCCCTAGGGTTTCCACGGAGCCGATGGGGGAGCTGGGCCTGGGCATGGGTCGGGGCCTGATGGCAGACGCACGTCGGGCCTGGGGAATGGGCCCAATGGTTGGCACGGGCCCGAGGAGAGCGGACGAGATGGGTAAGGCCGAGCCAAGGGACGATGGGCCGGGTCGTATCGGGGGCCCGGGCCCAAGAGAAGGGGTCACGGGTCGGGGCTCCCGTACGGTTGACTTTCAAGGGGCTTCAGTAAATGGGCGGGTCTGGATTGGGTCAACAGACCTACTCGAGTCATAGAGGGCCCATGGGGGATCTGGGATCCAGGATGGGATCGATGAGAATCAGAGAAGTGTTAGTCCCTCCGATGGAGTTGACACATGCAGCGGTGGGGGGCTATGTAAAGACCGACCCGGTTTAAAAGAATTAAATATTTAAAATTGTCGTTTGAAACGTCGTGATTGGAAAACGGGTAGGAAAATTGGAACGAAGGCAAAATAAAAAAAATAAAAAATAAAAGGAAAAAGAGCATTTGGGTCAGGCTGGGCTGGGCCGGTCAGAGAACCGGGCCCAGCTCGCTGACACGGACCAAGCCCGCACCACGCGTGCCGAGCCAAAACCACGCGAGCCCGGTCCAAACCCTAACCCTATTCCTCTGTCTTCTACCTCGTCCACGCGCGACTCCCGAGGCAAAACCAGCGCCGTCCTCTCTTCTCTCTCGATCCTTCTCTCCCTCTCTTCTCTCTCGCACCAGAACAAGCCGCCTCACCTCGTTTCTCCCTCTCCGTGTAAGGATCGAACCACCGTGCACGGAAATGAGACGCCACCGCCGAGAACCCCTCTCTGTTTCGACGCCCTAACTCGAACCGCACCGGCGACGGAGGAAACGACGAGGGTTCGTGCTCCCTCTTCGCCGTTCTTCTTCTCCGACCTCTCACCCCCAGGAAATCCACCGTGCGAAGCTCGGTTGGGCGAGCTTCGCTGGAACGTCGACGGCCAAGAGCTCCTTCGCCGGAAAACCTCTCGTGCCCGTCAGATCTAAGACGGAGAAGGAGGCTGAGTCGCGCTCCAGGCACCCACGTCACAGCCACGGCTTCGCCGGAGCCCTCACGCCCTTCCCAGCCCTCGTTTCTCCTTCTCCAAGCTCGCCTGACGCCGCCCGCCGCCACGACCAGCTGGAACCCTCGCCGGAGACATCTCGAGCCAGGCTAGAGCTCGGTCTCGCTTGAGCCACGGGCCTTGGGCCAGGATGGCCATTGGGCCAAGGACGAGCTTTGGGTCGGACGACCTTGGGCCAGGACTCGAGCCTCGGGCCAGATCCAGGCTAGGCCTTGGGCCAGGCCCAAGTCTCTGGACTGGGTCTGGACTCGGGTCTGGACCGGGTCTGGGTCGGGTCTGGAGCCGGGTTCGAGTCGGTTCTGGGTCCGGTCGGGTCTGGGTTCTGGACCGGGTCGGATTCGGGTCTGGGTTATGGACCGGGTCAGATTCGGGTCTGGTTCTCGGATCCGGGTCGGACAATTTAATTTATTAATTTAAATAATTTAAAATGGTGAATTTAAAGGACTACTTTGATAATTAGAGGACTGTTTCGAACTTGATCGGGACAAATTAATACCATTACTTGTTAAAATCAGCCTTTGACTTCGCCCGAGAAGACTGGAGGTAGGCGCGGACGTCAGCAGCTACGAGACGTAGATGTTGGTTTCTTCTTGAGGTAGAAAAAAGTACTAAACTCCTCGAGTAATTTAAAAACATTAATAGCATGCCTATAGGATAATAATAACCGGAAAAGTCCTAGTTTGCATTAGGATGTGATTCACTAGAATAACCGCTTTTCAATTGTGTTAATAACCGGAAGAGTCTAGCATGAATGTAGGATGTGATTCATTAGTTAACCGCTTTCAATATCTTGGGAAATTGTCGTGCTGGTAGAATGGTCATGTCGAGCCTTAGGATTTGCGTGTCGATTGTATTTATTGATGATTGTTCGCCCTTAAGATCGATGCATGTTTCGTCTCTGGGATAATATAAGAGTCACACTAAACTAGATGAATTATGACAAGTTTGTTATGAATGATTTGACTTGGTGACATGATTGGTTGAATGAATGGATGTGATGAATGTATGTGATTATGCTTGATGGTATGGCCGGGTGAGTGATAGACCGATGGAATGTGTTTGGTAAGTCCTGCCGATAAGCTTGTTGTTATGATGCGTTCGTTGTAGCGTTTTCGGTAAGTTTGGTTGGCATAGTATGTCAGTGTGAATTGTTGGGCTGATACGTTGGTATGACGGGTAAATGATGATCAGGTTACGTGGTAAGGTGTACCTACCTTCCGACTAAGAGCTGGTAAAATGTGATGTTGCAATGATAAGGTGTACCTACCTTCCGACCAGGAGCCGGGAAAATGTGTTGTTGCAATGATAAGGTGTACCTACCTTCCGACCAGGAGTCGGTAAAATGTGTTGTTGCTAGTGATAAGGTGTACCTACCTTCCTACTAAGCATCGGTAAAATGAGCTATGAATCGTGATAAGGCGCGCCTGCCCTCCGACCGGGTGTCGGTAAATTGTGTTATTGCCGTGAGATCCGTCGTATTAAGGGGGACTTATTGTGTGTGTATTTTTAATGATTAATTACGTGGTTGTTATTGCCTTACTTGTATGTATGATTTGTTGTCCGATGTGTGTTCCGGGAGCCCCAATGATTGTATCTCCTCTGGACCGAGGGGCAATCTGATATGATGTATAATCCAGTGTACGGATCGGAGTCTTGGGATTTGATGTTCAGTATTTCGGTATTTGTGTGTTCCATTAATTGCTTCCTTTGATGAATTAGTATTTTTTCCATTGTTCTCCTTAAATGTTACATTCTTAAAGTATTGAAATTCTGGTAAATCTTATCTTAGTGGTTGTAGGTTAACTGTACTAATCGGTTTTATTGTTAAAACGGGGGTTCACTTACTTTACTGCTTTTTCCTTCTGAGTGTAAGCTCACCCCCCCCCCCCCCCCCCCCCCTTCTTGTTTACTGTTTGTACAAGGTTCTTTACTGATTAGTATCTAGAGGTGGTCTCAAGGCTCGGATTAGTATCTAGAGGTGGTCTCAAGGCTCGGGAGCTTCTTGGGATGTGGGACTTTGCCCTAGAGACGTACTGTTTTGTATAAACTTTTTCTCCTATTAGTTTGATTACAGAGCTGTTGACTCCTGACCTTGATTTTCAATTACGTTTTTATGGAATTTTCATTATTAAATCTTTCTATTTATTTATTTATTGTTTTTAGTTCACGTCTCGAGTCCGGTCAAAACGGATTTGGGGCTTGACAATTTGGTATCAGAGCCTGTTTTCATTTTGAAATTGTTTTTTTTTCAAAACCTCGGACCGTATGTCAATTAGGTGGGTAGAGTTAGGTTGTTAAATTTGAAGTGGTTGTTTAAGTATTATCTTCTTTATGTTACCCTTTCGCTTTACTTGAATTGTATCTTATTATCTGTTCTGCTATACCCTTAGCTGATCTATAATGCCAATCGGTTGAGATGGAAGTTAGTTTAACGAGCAATGCTCGGGCTGTTTATGACGTGTTGGTTGAATAATTGTTAAGTGGGTTGCCGCCTTGGTCGGCCATTGTTGATTGATGGATTTGAAATGTTGACTTGACCCGAGTAGTTTACTTCCGATGTTACGTGGTGTGTGCTTATGATGTTATGGTGTGCTTTATACGCTGGACGCCGTGTGCGGTTTTTTATTAAATGTCCCGCTTAAGCGGATGATTAGTGAAATATACAAACGGGTTATACCAAAACTTCTGCAAAACTGAAGTGTTTGTACTATCACGGGTTGACTCAGGGGCGCCACTGTAGTCGAAATGATAGGGAGATGTCAAGTGGTTACAACAAGATTCGGGGACGCCTGAATCGGGTTGTAACGACGCGAGATCAACATGAATGTTGTGATGGAAAGAGAAAGGTGATGAAAATCTAAGAATGTGAAATAACGCTAAGATTTGTGGAATTATTTGGTGTTGTGATCTTGTACCCTATGCTATGGGAAGATACCCGTCCGAAGTGTATGCCGGTCCGGTATGTTGTTTGTGTGACTTGTTTGAAGCTGTGCCTCCTGCGGGAGTTGGTTGAATTGTGTGATTTGATTCTGTGAGATGGAAAAGTGTGCGGACTTCTCTGCTTTTATGAAGTTTTATATATGACTATAATAAGACTAAGTACCGTTGGTCCGAGCTTGACCCTTGTGAAACGCGTGCGAACGTTGTTGCTTTAAGCGAACTACTTTGTTCGAAACCTGAGAAACTGAACATGTGCGTTATCCATGCAGAGGATATACGACATGACACCTGCTTACGTACCGAGAGGCACTAGGAGTCGCCCAGCTAGGGGCCGAGGACAGCCACCTGCCATTGATCAGGCAGGGGCTTCGAGCGCCTAGGGTGCTACTTCTGCAGAGCACCAGAGAGATGAGGCTGGGTCGTCAGGGTTACCGCCCAGGGATCCTCCGGTCGCAGAGCCGACCCAACGATCCCTCTAGAGGAGGTGGTTCGCGCGGTTCTTGCAGCGATCATCGCACAACATGAGACTACGGCACCAACACCAGAGACCGTGCCTGCTACTACTGTAACCGCTGTTGAGAGGCCAGGTCAGAGTGACAGCTATACGGCTCAGGCTCTTAGAGATTTCCGCAGGCTGGGCACACTAGTCTATTCTGGGGGGTCAGACACCGAAGCAACCGCGGGGTGGCTGGAGCGGATTACCCGCAATCTTGATACGTCTGGGGTATCAGATGGTCGTCTGAGGGTATCTTTTGCGACATTCCAGTTAGAGGGGGAGACTTATTAGTGGTGGCAGCATGTGCAGACCAGGATTGGGGATGATTTCCAGTTGTTCAGCAGACTGTTCTTGGAGCAGTATTTCCCTCGATCTGTTCGAGATCACAGACACCAGCAGTTCCTGGAACCACGTCAGAGAGGAATGACTGTCTCGGAGTATGAGACGAGGTTCACATCTTTGTCACGTTTCGCTCCAGAGATGGTACAGACCGAGGAGAGCCGATGTAGGAGTTTTGAGAGAGAACTCATCCCGTCTATCGCGGATCGAGTCGTTACCTTCAGGACTGAAGAGTATTCTGCACTAGTGGACCACGAACTAGCCGTGGAGCGGCACTTTCGAGAGACCTCCATAGCGCGGGAGAGCAGGCCGAGGCCGAGTGGCTTCCTAAGGCCGTCTGAGGGCCGCGATCCGAGGAGACAAAGGAGCTCGGGATTCTTCCGGCCTCAGACTTAGTCTAGTGGGCCGAGACAGGACGGGTCGGTAGAGTCAGCCAGATCCACTACGTCGGAGCGGCCGCCAATATGTTACTTCTGTCACCAATCAGGCCATCGGAGCCGAGATTGTCTGAGAGACGGCACGCGCCAGTGTCATACGTGCGGCCAGGTTGGGCATTTAGCGAGACAGTGTCCCGTCTCAGGTAGAGAGATATCGGCGCCGAGAGTCCCACAGCAGACAGCGAGGGCACCAACGCCAAGACATCAGCAGAGGGCTCCACTGCAGATGACTCTTCCACCACCCCCGAGAGGAGGACCTCAGACTCAGCAGGGCCGAGTGTACGCGATTGCCGGACCCCGAGCTGAGGGACTTGTTTCCGATCATGAGATCGCTTAGAGTACTTGTTTACCTTTTAAATTTTGGTTATCGTGTTTTCTGTCACTTGAGTTTTAAGCTTGTTTGTTTTGTTTCATGGTTACTTTTGTTGGAACGAATTTTAAAACCGTTAAACCCACCCGTGCCTTAACACGCCGACTGGGAGTTTTGTAGTATCGTTTAGTGTCAGTGTGAATTTGGAAGTGGAGTAACAAACCGTCTCGTTCTTAAAGACCTTACCGTATTGAAAGTTCTTTTCCTTCTTCGAGCGTGTTGATCGAGTTTTAAGAACCGAATTGTGAAACATCAGATGTTCATCAATGGCTATCAGCAACGGATGCCCGAGCAGTGAAGGGTCGCAGCAAGGACCAGTAAAGAGTCCGACCGGTCACAGGAGATGACCGAGTAGCGATAAGATCAGAGTGGCGCAGCGGAAGCGTGGTGGGCCCATAACCCACATGCGTCGCAATATCCAGCTTCTTTTAACCCTGCTGGAAGATTGAGGTCTTAATAATCGAATCTTTGAGTCGACCTTTATTTCTGACACCCCGGTTAACGGGCGAAGAGATGGACGAGTGTGTGCCATACGTGTGAGATTAGAGTAGAGTGTGTTTCCTTAAGTTCTTCCCAGAGGAGTCGATCGGTTTGCTACCAGTTCACGAGGTCGGCATCGGAATTGACCTGAGGCCAAAGACGACGCCAACATCCTTGGACCATGCAGATTCGCACCAGCAGAGTTGACCAAACCGAACGTCAATCCGGAAGGCCAGAGAGAAGGGATATATGTCCGAGCGCATCGCCGTGAAGAACGCAACACGCTTCGTGAACAAGAGGAGTGGAGCGGAGAGGAGGCATGAAGACCACCGGAAGCTGGACTGAATCACGACGAAGAACCGATACTCAGCGCCAACGCGATAAAGTTTTAGAAGAAGATGGTCAACACCGGCGACCCCAAGGATCGTGAGCATGTAGCGGGTAGAGGAGAGAGTTTGTGCCGCATAGTAGTGGAGAAGACGTATTGAGAGAGTCACATCATTCGCGCCTTACGTTACAAGCAGGTAACACCGAGAGGTACAACGACATCAGGCGTTACTCCCGACGGAGCAGGATGCAGAGAGCGAGAGCCAAGTTCGTATCGAAGCGCTTACCTCGTCAACAAGGGAAGGAAGAACGCCAACGTCCCATGAGGACTAGTGCAACCACTAAGTTCATGCCATAAAATTGAGAGCATCTCACGTTAGGATCCGAAAACAGTTAGCCGAGTGCGATTACCACAAGCTTCCAGACCAGTAACTAGATGGCACCGAACAAAGCATCGTTTGGTAGGTCAGGTCTTGTGCCCATGCAAGACACATTGAAAGTTAAGAGTAGACCGTTGTTGGTTCTGGGTTGTTCGGGAGACAGTTGAAGGAACCGCGCAAAGTATTCTGAACCGTTCAAATCCTTGAGATTACATTGCTTGTTGGGTATTCGTTGTTGTGGTGACTTGGTGGAAACGACTTATAAGTTGATTTGATCGGTAGTATGTGAGCAGGTGTCAACGGTAAGCGGATTATCATGAGTCGGATAACCTTCGATGATCGGTCTTGGGCTTGTGTTACCTACTGTCGGGTGTGGTTACAGTAATGTCTGGTTTTTGTGTTAGTATTCCTTGTTGAGGTGCGCCTACCTTTCCACTAGATGTGGTAAAACGTGCGGTTGTTCCAAGCCACGCAGTGATTATGAGATCCATTATCTTGATGAATGCGTTTGTGTATTACTTCCTTGTATATTTGTTTGTTATTGGTCGTGACATGACCATGTTTGAGTTCCGGTGTGAAGTGTCCCTGTAACGGTTACTAAAGGGGAAATTGAAAAGTTACATTTGCGTGTGATTCCGACTTTGTCCGACTTTCGGAGTATTCCGGCACAACACCTACACCGATGGGAAATACGGTATGGGATGTCTAGACCGATGTCGTGTGTTCCGGTGTGATACCTATACCGACGAAGAATTCAGGTATAGGGTATGTAGACCGATGTTGTCTGTGGCGGTACGATATCTATACCAATGCAGGATTCCAGTATAGGATATCTAGACCGTTACCGGGTATTCCATAGTGTTTGGGTGTTATTCGACGTGTTGTATTTACTCAGTGTTTCTTTGTGATGGTATGAATTGTTGCATGGTGAAATTGTAAACTGTTGAGTAAGGCTGTGTTCACCGCCAAGTATGGTGTTCGGGTAACTGGCGTGATCAAGTGAGGTACGTCCGTTTTAAATTTCGAGGAAGAAATTATTTTAAGGGGGGTAGACTGTAAAGACTGCCCCGGTTTAAAAGAATATAATATCAAAAAAAATTCGTTTGAAACGTCGTGGTTGGAAAACGGGGTGGAAAATTGGAACGAAGGCAAAATTAAAAAAAAGAAAAAAAAGAAAAAAAAAGGAAAAAGAGCATTTGGGTCAGATTGGGCCGGTAAGAGAACCAGGCCCAGCTCGCTGACACGGGCCAAGCCCGCACCACGCGTGCCAAGCTAAAACCACGCGAGCCCGGCCCAAACCCTAACCCTATTCCTCTGTCTTCTACCTCGTCCACGCGCGAATTCTGAGGTAAAACTAGCGTTGTCCTCTCTTCTCTCTCGATCCTTCTCTCCCTCTCTTCTCTCTCGCACCAGAACAAGCCGCCTCACCTCGTTTCTCCCTCTCCGTGTAAGGATCGAACCACCGTGCACGGAAGCGAGACGCCACCGCCGAGAACCCCTCTCTCGTTCGACGCCCGAACTCAAACCGCGCCGGCGACGGAGGAAACGACGAGGGTTCATGCTCCCTCTTCGCCGTTCTTCTTCTCCGACCTCTCACCGCCAGGAAATACACTGTGCGAAGCTTGATTGGGCGAGCTTCGCTGGAACGTCGACGTTCGAGAGCTCCTTCGCTGGAGAACCTCTCGTGCTCGTCAGATCTGAGATGGGGAAGGAAGCTGAGTCGCGCTCCAGGCACCCACGTCACGGCCACGGCTTCGCCAGAGCCCTGACGCCCTTCCCAGCCCTCGTTTCTCCTTCTTCGAGCTCGCCTGACGCCGCCCGCCGCCACGACCAGGAGGAACCCTCGCCGGAGACATCTCGAGCCAGGCTGGAGCTCGGGCTCGCTTGAGCCATGGGCCTTGGGCCAGGATGGCAATTGGGCCAAGGACGAGCTTTGGTCCGGACGGCCTTGGGCTAGGACTCGAGCCTCGGGCCAGATTCAGGCTGGGCCTTGGGCCAGGCCCAAGTCTCTGGACCGGGTCTGGACGGGTCTGGGTCGGGTCTAGATCCGGGTCCGGGTCGGTTCTAGGTCCGGTCGGGTCTGGGTTCTGGACCGAGTCGGATTCGGGTCTTGTTCTCGGATTCGGGTCGAGTCTAGAGCCGGGTCCGGGCCAGACAATTTAATAAATTAATTAATTAATTTAAATAATTTAAAATGGAGAATTTAAAGGACTACTTTGATAATTAGAGGACTGTTTCGAACTGGATCGGGACTGATTAATACCATTACTTGTTAAAATCTGCCTTTGACTTTGCCCGAGAAGACTGGAGGTAGGCCCGGACGTCAGCAGCTAGGAGACGTAGCTGTTGGTTTCTTCTTGAGGTAGGGAAAAGTACTAAACTAATGGTTTGCATATAAGATGTGATTCACTAGAATAACCGCTTTTCAATTATGTTAATAACCGGAAGAGTCTAGTATGCATGTAGGATGTGATTCACTAGTTAACCGCTTTCAATATCTTGGGAAATCGTCGTGCTGGTAGAATGGTCATGTCGAGCCTTAGGATCTGCGTGTTGATTGTATTTATTGATGATTGTTCGCCCTTAAGGCCGATGCATGTTTCGTCTCTGGGATAATATAAGAGTCACACTAAACTAGATGAATTATGACAAGTATGTTATGAATGATTTGACTTGGTGACATGTTTAGTTGAATGAATGGATGTGATGAATGTATGTGATTATGCTTGATGGTATGGTCGGGTGAGTGATAGACCGATGGAATATGTTTGGTAAGTCATGCCGGTAAGCTTGTTGTTATGATGCGTTCGTTGTAGCGTTTTCGGTAAGTTTGGTTGGCATAGTATGTCAGTGTGAATTGTTGGGCTGATACGTTGGTATGACGGGTAAATGAAGATCAGGTTACGTGGTAAGGTGTACCTACCTTCCGACTAGGAGCCGGTAAAATATGTTGTTGCAATGATAAGGTGTACCTACCTTCCGACCAGGAGCCGGTAAAATGTGTTGTTGCAATGATAAGGTGTACCCACCTTCCGACCAGGAGTCGGTAAAATGTGTTGTTGCCAGTGATAAGGTGTACCTACCTTCCTACTAAGCATCGGTAAAATGAGCTATGAATCGTGATAAGGTGCGCCTGCCCTCCGACCGGGTGTCGGTAAATTGTGTTATAGCCGTGAGATCCGGCGTATTAAGGGGGACTTATTGTGTGTGCATTGTTAATGATTAATTACGTGGTTGTTATTTCCTTACTTGTATGTATGATTTGCTGTCCGATGTGTGTTCCGGGAGCCCCAATGATTGTGTCTCCTCTGGACCGAGGGGCAATCTGATATGATGTACAATCCAGTGTACGGATCGGAGTCTTGGGATTTGATGTTCAGTATTTCGGTATTTGTGTGTTCCTTTAATTGTTTCCTTTGATGAATTCGTATTCTTTCCATTGTTCTCCTTAAATGTTACCTTCTTAAAGTATTGCAATTCTGGTAAATCTTATCTTAGTGGTTGTAGGTTAATTGTACTAATCGGTTTTATTGTTAAAACGGGGGTTCCTTTACTTTACTGATTTTTCCTTCTGAGCGTAAGCTCACCCCCCCCCCCCCCCCTCTTGTTTACTGTTTGTACATGGCTCTTTGCTGATTAGTATCTAGAGGTGGTCTCAAGGCTCGGGAGCTTTTTGGGACGTGGGACTTTGCCCTAGAGACGTATTGGTTTGTATAAACTTTTTCTCATGTTAGTTTGATTACAGAGCTGTTGACTCCTGACCTTGATTTTCAATTACGTTTTTATGGAATTTTCATTATTAAATATTTTCTATTTATTTATTTATTTATTGTTTTTAGTTCACGTCTCAAGTCCGGTCAAAATCGGATTTGGTGCGTGACAGGCTATAAGCACCCTCGCCTCTAGGAATGAGTCCTCAGGGGTCCAGGGAGCGATCGGTCGGCTGCACCGCCTCCTTGGACGTAACGTGGCAATGGTTCCACCAAAAGCCGACAAGTTTCTCCCTTGTCAATTTGGGGTCAGCAATCCCGCGTTTAGGATCCCTACCAGTATCAGTCAAGGGATGACGATGCACACTAACATCCCGAGGGGGGGGGGGGGGGGGAGAGGGTTATCGGTCCACCTCTGCACAACTCCACATCTGCTCGATCAGTGTCCCTTTGGTTGGCTAATGTTGTATCGATGTCAACATGTGCTACCACAGTTCTCCTGTCCAATCAACCTACAGGTCCAAGAGCAAATTTTATATTCAATTCTTGCTATTTCAATTTCGGTGTAATTTCATTTCGATACTCAGATGTTGGCATTTTGCGAACATTTTTAAAGTAATAATATCCTTAATTTTCGATCAAAAAAAAGTAAAATTAATAAAATTTATTTTTTAAAAAATTAAAGGTTTTTTTTCTTCTTCTGAAAACTAATATAGATTTATGGATTTTTTAGAAAAATAAATGACTAAACAAGTAATTAATATAAAAATAATTTTTAAAAATTAATATATAAATTAATTAATGAATTAATTATTATTATTATTATAGATTAATTGAAATATTAATGAATTTTAAAAAACATTAATGACGAAGAGGGGTAAAATGATCTTTCAACTCATTAGGTCTATTAGTTTGAAATATAAAAAGGTAAAATAGTCATTTTATATCATTCTATTAGTTTTTTAACCCCAAATCGAAAAAAGGTTCATGGACCGAACATAAGAGTATCAAAATGATCGTTTCCAAACATGTGGGACCTGAATGTCCGTGGACGGAATATAAAGATACCAAAACGTAGTTAATTCATTAATAAATATAAATCCTTGTACTTCACATATCGGTGCATTTTTTCCTGACATTCTGTAAGGACTGTTCATGTTATGGTTAAGGTATTCTACTTAAACGTCGGTGATATACTTGGGACACATGATGGATGGACCTGTCTTTTATCAGCTCTTTACACTAATGTTTAATAATGCTACTATGTTAGTTTGATTAATAAAAAAATGCTGAAAATGAATTAAATGAATCATACTCAAATTTTCTCTTTGGAAAATCTCAGGTTCTTCTTTCTTTAGTTGCCGCTTCTCGTTCTCTATCCTTCCATTAGTGGCTCACATAGTCTTTGATCATAGAAGTTATCGGTGACTTCATCTCCTGCTTACTTTCTCTCATCTCCTCTCTTTTCTATTTTCTAAACGTTTATCTCCGACAAATAATTAGTTTTGATAGATCTACTGCTCTGGTGAGGTCATGTTTTCGCCTGGTGGTTGTCGGATCGATGTTGGTTGTCGGTGAGATCTTGTGTTTTTGAGATCCGAGGTGTGATGGTTCTGATTTGCAACCTCACACCCAACTTTTATCATGTATTTCTCTCCTCGATCCCTAAATATATATGCTTCCCTTCTTCGATCTCGGTGATATGGTCGGGGCCTTATAATTGGTGTTGATTGACGTGGGGTGTTTTTCCTTTCTTGGTCTTGTTAAAGCTCTTTCTGGTCATGGCGTCGTGGGGTGGAGATTTGGTGGTTTTCGGTGATTGCTCGGAGTGTGACGACGCTAATGTGGGGATTGGGTAGTTCATGGAAAATCGTTTTTAGGTTTAGGATTTGTTTCATTTGGGCATGATTACAAGCGCAAATCTGAGTTGGCTTTTGGCCTTGGCTTTTGGCCTTGTCTTTTTATTTTTATCAGAAACTTTTTTATACTACGACCTTCTCTTATAGAGAAAAAGAACGAGGTAAAGGAAACCTCAATTACAAATAAGAGCACTTATATTAAAGCACAACCTCAGAACAAGGAAATCCCAACAATGGAAGTAAACCAGACAAATTGGTCTAAGAACCAGATTTTACAAACGTTAAGCAACCTATAAACCTAACAAAAGGCCAGCGTAAGAGAAATCCACAGAGGAAACTCAAAAAACACAAAATGAAGGTCTAAACTACCTAGATAAAGCCATTAAGCATAGAAAAAATAACAGGTCTTAAGGACCCAGATTTAACAATCATTAAGCACAAAACCATAACACAGAGAAAAGATCAACATTGTTGGGCCTGAAACTAGGCCAAACTAAAACATGAACCCTAAAAACCTCACAACACTTGTCGCCCACACTCCAGCAACCACAACTGAGGGAGAAAGAAACCACCTTAACTTCGAACCTACGGGAAACTTTGAACATACCAAAAGGACAAACATGTGGCTACCACCAGCACATTGAGGACCCCGACGAACACCAAGATCAAGGAGAAAGAGAACCCAGTCGGAATTGAAAGTAGAAGGACTCACCGAGGATGGCACCGAGCCACCACACCACTGACCTACTACAGAGCATCACCACTGTCTGAGCACCGAGACGATGCTCTCCACGACGGTTAAGTATGTTGGATTCGAGCTACGATCTTGTTTTGTTTCGGCTATTGTTTTGTTGTTAGACCCATGTTGTTTGATGTAACGTTTGTTATGACCAAGAGTTTTTTTAGAGCTCTAATTTGTATATATTTCTTGAGGTGTAATCATGGTTTTCTTTTTCTACTTTAGAAAGAAAAGATTTTATAAATTATATTTTGGTGATAGAAAAGGAAATAAGGATCATATATGTCAGCACCCAACTTGAGGTTTAGCTGTAGTAATTAACAAGTTTGGAATGATAAAAAACATAACTTAAGGCTTCGGCCTTGAAGCGTGAATGAAGAGGTCCAAGTGAATAAATGCAAAGGGCCTTAAAAGAACACACAATGGATGTTGTGGCCTTAAAAGAACACACAATGGATGTTGTGGCCTTAAAAGAACATACAATGAATCCTTGTATCCTCTACACCATTTGACACGACAACACCAAAAGGCAAAGATGTTTTGTCCTCTGAAAATGGGCCTATATAATAATTCACGCATCTTAACTAGGTTTTGGCCATTTCGGGAACATTGATTCAAGTAGATTGCCTCATGTGATGCTCTTGTTACCTGGTACCTTTCTTCATTCATGGGACCACTCTCCATGTGCCCCTTTGTACTAACCCTCAAACCAACCTTCTCAAATGCTTTCAATTTGACCCTCGGATCAATTCTTTATTTTTGATTATGATTGGTATATTCATATCGCTAATCCGATTCTAATATGAACATCTTGAAAAGTTCGTGAAAAAAACAACGATCAAGAAATCAAGTACATAAAAAAAAAAGGATAACTCCGTTTCCTAACCTTTACAAACGTTTGATTATCAGATCCTAACCCAGACCAACGTTTGGTCTCAATTCCCAACATAATAGGTTTGTAATTTCTCAGAAACTATAAAAAGCCGTCCAAACTCACGACCGTGTTATTCCTCATTCAAAATCGAAAAGAACACTACAACATGTCAGGACACTGCTCGAGTTATATACGAGACAACCTAAAATAACAAAACTGAGCTTACAGAAAGCATAACTGATGTATCACAACCTTTGACAAACACATCTGTAGTGGTACGCACTGTTGGCTGGATCATTTCCTTCAACCGGGACTTGCTCAGCTCTGCACTTGTTCTTGCAGCCTCTGCACTCATTGTAAGTACAAGTCGGCGCCGTCGACCCAATCATAAGCCTCCGCCAATTCCTCCTACCAATATGCCCTCCAGAATGACCCTACAGTGCTCAAAACATTCAAAAGGAAACACACTCAGAACACCATTTTATAGAACTACTTTTCAAAATTGCCTTAAGAGTAGAAAATATTAATTTGTTCTTTGTGACCTTCATATACATCTCTCTTTGGAATGGAGATTTTGGAGAAGGAAGCAAAGCTTGAGTTGTAGATCCTGCTAGAATTGAGAAGAGCTAAGGAAGTGAGCAAGCATATAAAATAGCAAAATGAAGCTGATCAATTTATAGAATCTCAAAATTGTTGTTACAGAAGGAGGCAAGAACCTTGTATGAGAAATGGTGCAGAGACAATGAAGGTGAAGAGGAGGAGTAAGTTGATGTAGTGATGTCTTGCTTGGCCCATTTCTCTCTCCCTTTTGGATTGTAATTAGAAAACCTTGAAGAAAAGATGGAATGGATTAAAAGGGTTTGAAGAGAAGAGTGTGTGAGAGAGAGAGAGGAGCACAGCACAGGTCACTTTAGGGCAAGAGGAGGTCCCCTACTTGTGACAGGTGACAAGGTTGCCTATTGTGGCTAACCATGCTAGTGCTGGACTGTTTCTGTGTTTGTCACTAATTACCTAACCCTCCACTTCCATTTCCATTTCCATCCCTTCTCATGACCTGGTTTTCTTCTTCTCAAGGTAAGGCCCATTTACATGGATGGGAAATGAGAGGAACCTATGTGGGGTAAATGTGTGAAAAATGGTTGAGTTAATGTTCATTAACTTGTGACAATTCATCAATTTGAGGCTGGATTTTAAATAAGGGAGACTCGGCTTCTAACAATGTAAGTTATGGTCATGTGTCCTATAGTATGAGATTAGGGATGTCGACAAGGTATGGGATGGGATATATTAGATGATCAACTGAATAACTTAACATCATTAGTTGAAAGCCTAATTATATTTATAGTGATACCAACTCAACTAAAAGCTTAACTTGATAGTTGAAAAGTCCATTATAATTATATTCTAACAAACCGTATTTAGATCGCATCTTTTCGTTGATCCATAGCCCCAAACCCTGAAAATTTCTCAATCCCTCTTGCCCCGTTCTGCCCCGATTGGTTTGGGGACTCTAACATGCCCTGCATATTAAATTATATATCAAATATTTTATATATTAAAATAAATTTTGTACATTATAAATCAAATTGTTTTGATATTAAATTCAATCAATAATACGAAGAAAAAAAATCAAATGTGGTTTCATCGTCTTCCTCGCGTTAGATATGAACTTTTGAAGATTGACTGCTCCGTTTCGACTAAATCTTAAGTCTTTGGGACATGAAACTTTTCGGACACGAGTGTTGGGGATCTTCTCCACAAAATTTATAGATCGAATGGTCAAGGCGAGGTTATCCACTCAACCCCTAAAATCCTTATTAAACTCTCACTTCACATTACTGTTGTCGAACTATTGGTAAGGTGAGAACCATAGATGAAGTTTCGAAGATAAAAGAGAGACCTTTGATTGAATAGAAAAACTTGAAGCTACAATAGTCCTCCACGAAGGCTACCACTACAGATTACTTTTAATATGATAAACCCTAGAACATCCATTGCTATTTATAGGCCAACATCCGTTGTCTCCCCGAGCTCCTTTGCATATGCTCTGTTTCAGAGAAAACTCGGAAGGAAGAAGACAAACAGTGTGGAACGCAAGTCGCTAATGGCCGTAGAAAACGTGGTCTTGCAATGTTCAGAAATTGAAACGCACCTTATCAATTAGTGTCTCCCAAAACACAACGTTTGCATCTTCTTCTTCTTGGAATTGAAATGTGACTTGCTTCATCTCCAAACAATCGTGACAATGCACCCTTGATCGGGTAGGCATGTCCTCAAGCCTGTTGTTGAGTAACCCAATCTGGAAATTCTGTGCGAATGAGAGCGGCATCCTCTTAAGTCGCATCGTATGTGGTTGACCTCTCCCACTGAACCAAATATTGTGCAATGATTGTGTTATTCCTCCTGGCTATATGCGTGTCCAGGATTGCGCTCGAAAAAAGCTTCAAACTCTAATCATTTGTTGTGTCCGACAATATGTATAGGAATCAGTTATTGTGACCAAGTTGTCTCTTGAGCAAGGACACGTGAAATATCGAATGGATTTTTTAGTCGTCTCGAAGGCCTAGGTTGTAGGTGATGGAACCCAATTTCTCTGTGACCTGGAACGGGCTGTAGTAGCACGTCGCAACCTTCATGTTCTTATAGAGGTTGACGGAGTTTTGGCGATAGGGTTGAAGTTTCAAATAAACCCAATCGCCCATAGCAAACACACGTTCCGTCCTCCACTTGTCGGTCTAAGATTTCATACGATGTTGAGCCTTCTTCAAATTCTCCAGGAGAATACGAGACAATTCGAGATGATTACCAAGGAAACTTTGCATTACTGGTAAGTTTGATTGAGCGCCAACCAGCCCCAAAAGAGCAGGTTTGTAACCGTATAGAGCTTCAAATGGAGACATCAATAAGGAACTGTGGTAAGTGGTGTTGTACCAGTCTTCCGCGAATGCCAACCAATGTGCCCATTTACGAGGTGCCTGATGCGCCATGGCTTGGAGGTAATTCTACACGCATTGATTGACACGTATTTTTTATCCGTCTGATTGTAGGTGGTATAAAGTTGAGAGATTCAGGGCGACGCCGACACGCTTGAAAAGCTGGAGCCAAAAGTTGCTGAGAAAGAGGCAACCACAATCCGAAACAATCGTCTCCGACAATCAATGGAGGTTGAAGATTGTTTCAAAAAACATCGCAGCTAGTTGCGAAGCCGTGTAAGGATGGAGAAGAGGGAGAAAATGGGTGTATTTGGAGTATCGTTCCACCATGACCCATATACTATGGTGACCCTCAGGCAGTGGAAGACCCTCTATGAAGTCTATGGAGATATGTAGCCATGGAGACGCCAAAGTAGGGAATGACTGGAGGAGGCCTGGGTATGGGACTATCTCGGCTTTGCAACGTTGGCAAATGTCATACTCTGAGACGAATTTCTTGACGTCCTTGGACATCTGTGGCCAAAAAACAACACTTAATTCGGTTGAGGGTGGCTGTAATCCCAGAATGACCGCCACCAGAGCCATGTAGAAATTCAAGTACCTTATCATGCACGACATTACATGTGCCAATGAGGATTTTTCCATTGATGAGAACCATGTCATTTCGGACTTCGTGGTTTGGGAGTGACTATGGTGCCAACGATAGTTGCAAGAGCAAGTGATCCATCTCTACATCATCATGGTAACTATTGACAACCTTAAAGACACAAGCTGGAAACACAACTGAAATCTCATATAGCTGCTCTTGGTGAATACGGGACAATGCATCAACAACCTTATAGTCTCTACCATTTTTGTACTCGATTGTATACTCAAGTCCCATCGAGCAATTTGTTTTGATAAGATTTTGTTAATCGCTGCTCCAATAGGTACTTGAGGCTCTGTTGACCCATATGAATGATGAATGGGTTGTGAGTTACATAGTGATGCCATTTTTGTATATACGATACAATGACGAGTAATTCCTTCTCGTAGGTGCTCAACGAGTTGTTTCAAGGTCCCAAGGCCTTACTCATGTACACAATCGTTTGGGCATGCCGCATGAGAACACCACCGATGCTAGAGTCGCAGGCTTCGACTTCAATGAAGAATGGGTGACCTAAAACCGCTCGTCGTAGGCCAACACCTAAATAACTGACGAGTCCCAATCACCCTAGTGATGGGAACAGAGAAGAACAAACGAGATTTCAATTCAAGGGACAAAGTAGTGCATTCACAACAACTAATCATGAAAGGAAAGTAAAGAGTAACCTTACCTAGCAGGCCGACACCGAGAGCCCACCAAAACCAAACAGAAACACACCGGTCAAAGACCCAAGTCTCAGACAGCCCCCAAAACCGCTCCAAATCAGAACCTCAAACCACCGATAGCAACCCCGAACAACCTCAACAAATTCCCAGAGGGTGACGAACGGAACTTCATGCCGCTACCTACACCTGCCTCTAACAAAGCCAAGCCTAGCTGCAACCACTCGAATGATGAAAAATCAGACGAACCTCGGAATGAAGAATCCGAGAAATAGGAAGTCACGATGCAGCTTGAGCAGAAAATCCGATCGGTCCCCAAAGTAGCCAGGTGAGAAGCAAGGAGTCAGTAAATCTCATCGGGACAGTCTACTGAAGCTGGGAAAAACTGACCAAGCCCAGATCTCATACCATGTTGGCCGAATCTGGAGAATGTGTGAGCAAACCACCACACGTGCCACCAGCAAAGGCAAAGCAGCACAACCAGGGCAGGGTTACCGCTGGCCTGTGTCAAGGATGGGGAGAAGCCAGAACACGAGTACAACACCGGTGAGAAAAACCGCGAACCACCAAAAAAAAGGAGATCAGGGCGAGGAAACCAAGAAAGGAGAGCCGCCACAACGACGATCTCGACACCCCAACGAAAAAACGTTGTAGATCCACGACGATCCATTCCGGTGAGAAGTAGAAACGCCTCCGACATGTGGATTTATAACCTGACGCCGAAGAAGAAGAATAGGAACGAGTCACAACAAGGTCGAGAGGAGAAGAAAGGAAATGGGAGTAAAAGAGAACATCAGAAGGGGGAAAGAGGAAGGGAGGGAAAAGGGCACCACCGCCGGCTACGACTATAACCAGATTCCATGGTGTTGTCGACAGTGGATGAGGTGCTCAGATGATGACGATTAGGTTTAAGGTGAAGGTCGAAAGTGTGGAGAGAAAAAAAGTGAATTGAATAAGAGAGAAAAAGGTTGATCATCAAACTAACGAATTAAACATTTGATAAATATATTATATTGATTAGATTTGATTCTTTTTCTATACTAGATTATATAGTTATGGTGTGATTATGTTTCCATATTTGTACCTCATTGTATCTATATATTGAGATGAATAATACACAAACCCACAAAGGGATTTACCTAATTTCATGGTATCAGAGCTTTCTTTTTCAATTCTCACGCTACTGTTGCCTCCTTTTCTATTCTCATTACCTTCTCTTACCACAAATTGTATTCCTTATTCTTTGTCCTTTTCATACTCACCCCACATATCAATCTACCTACCTCACCACGTCTACTATACTCCTTTTTACATATCACTTTCCACACATCATAAGCACAAGCACAAGCCGTACCCATCGGCTGACCTCACTATAAAGCCTTCAACAATTACAAACTTTTCATTAAAAGTTTTTAGTCTGACGATCTCAAGCTGTCTTTGCTGCAACTGTTTTTTCGTCTCTCGTCACCACGATGTCTACCGAATCTGTTGTAACAACCACGACCGCCGACTCCTCTCTTTCTCCAAAAACGGGTATGTATCACCCTGCTTATGCTGTTACCAATCCATCATATTTTGTCCCCATTAAGCTTACTCTTAGAGATCAAATGTATAAACAATGGCGTGAAATGTTTAAAAATCTTTTCCGTAGTCATGAATCTATTGATCATATCACTGATGCACCTCCTTCGCCGATTTCTTCTTTGTGGCTTCGCATTGACGCGCTTGTTATCACTTGGATTTATTCTACTATTCATTCTGATCTTGTTACTGATATTTTTAAAGCAAATGCAACCGCCCTTGATTTATAGACATCACTTGAATATATTTTTTGGGATAATAAAACGTCTCGTGCTCTTCAACTTCAAAATCAAATTCGTACTTTAAAAAAGGGCACATTCACCATCTCTGAATACTGTCAAAAACTCAAACTTTTGTCTGATTCCCTTGCTGATGTTGATCACCCTATCTTGGATCAAGAACTCGTGCTTCAAACTCTTCACGGCCTCCATGAATCATTTTCCACCCTTATTGAAATTATTCCTAATCAAATTCCATTTCAAAAAAATTCTCAAGTTCGTTCTATGCTTCTTCTCGCCGAAGAACGTCAAAATCGTCTCCTCACGGACCTCACCAACCAATCAAACAACTCTACCCTTTTTCTTACCAACCATCAACCCCAATTCCCGCAATATGGTTTTGAGGCAGATCTCGTGGTGGTCGTGGACGTAATTACGGTCGCGGACAAAGTAGGTACGAGACTCGTCCTTCATTTAATCCTTATGGTACTCACCTTAATTCTTTTGGTAGCAATTTTTATCCTCTGCAGCAGTAGCGTCTTCCTTAACAATATTGGCCTCACGCAATGCAAAATAGGCCACATAAGGCCATGACTATTGGCCTGGATCAGCAGCAGCTCATTTCCTCAGTTTTGGGCCCCTATCAGCAGTTTCTCTTGGGGTCGTACAGCTCCCACACTACACAAGCCCAACATCATCATTTTTTCCCGCCAGGATTTCTGCCCCAGCTCGGCGCTCAGATAGTTCCGCAGCAGCTCTTCCCCCTCGGCTCGGCGTGCAGCTTCATGACAGCTCCTCCAACCCGCTCGGCTTGCGGCTCCCCAGCAACATAATCCCTCGGCTCGGCTCAGCTTCGCAGCAGGTTCCAGCCGGTCCTACCGGCACCCCTCACGCATCAGCTCTTCACACAGGTGTTGGGCTTCTTCCACAACAACCCATTTTGGATCAGCAGCCCATGTTGCATCAACCCACTAATATTTCGTCATTATTCTCCACCATGACACTGTATCAACCGTCTCAGGAGTGGTACATGGACACAGGGGCTACCTCTCACACGACATCTACTCCAGGTATACTTTCCTCTTTTACTTCGTGTAATAATTCTAGTTCAATTATAGTTGGAAATGGTGCTTCCTTACCCGTCTCTTTTATTGGCCAGTCTCACATTCCCTCCCCTACTCATCCTTTATATTTAAATAATGTTCTTGTTAGCCCCCATATAATAAAAAATCTTGTTTCCGTTAGAAAGTTTACTCGTGATAACTCTTGCTCTGTTGAATTTGATCCTTATGGGTTCTCTGTGAAGGATCTCAAACGAGTTCCATTCTTCACCGATGTGATAGTACTGGAGATCTCTACCCAGTTCCACCCACTCCTCTGCCAGCTTCATCCATAGCCCTCTCCGCTTCAGACACCTCTACTATGTGGCATCGTCGTCTCGGTCATCCTGGCGATCACGTTTTTAAGTTTTTATGCTCTAGGAACTTTATTAATTGTAATAAGGTCGTTTTAGACCATTTTTGCAATGCATGTCAATTAGGAAAACATGTTCGTCTTCCTTTTCATCCATTTGTTTCTCGTACCACTCATATGTTTGAAATTGTTCACTCTGATTTATGGACTTCTCCGGTTTTGAGCAATAGTGGCTTTCGTTATCACTTACTATTCTTGGATGATTTCTCTCATTTTCTTTGGGTATTTCCTCTTCGTGCTAAGTCTGATGTTTTAAATATCTTCACTTTGTTCTCTGCTTATGTTCGAACTCAATTTAATCTCCCCATAAAATCTTTCCAGTGTGACAATGGGCGTGAGTTTGACAACGGTCCTTTTCATTCTTTTTTTCCAATCTCATGGTATTCTCTTTCGTTTCTCCTGTCCGCACACATCACCATAGAACGGGAAGGCTGAGCGCATGATTCCCATAACTAACAACATTGTTCGAACGCTTCTCTTTCAAGCTCATCTCCCCCCCCCCCCCATTATGGGTTGAGGCTTTGCATATGGCTGCTCACCTTTTAAACCTCCTCCCCACCACTACCCTTTCCTTTTTATCTCCCTTCCAAGTTCTTTACAACACTTCTCCTACATATTCTCATCTATGATTTTTCGGGTGTTTAGGCTACCCCAATTTATCTTCTACCGCTCCTCACAAGCTAGCTCCTCGCTCCGCTCCTTGTGTCTTCCTCGGCTATCCTTCCAACCATCGTGGCTATAGATGTCTTGATCCTTCTATCGGACGCGTCATCATCTCCGGTCACGTTATATTTGATGAGTCCACCTTCCCTTATTCCTCTCTTCCTTCTTCATCGACTCACACATATAATTTTCTTTCCTCTCACGACGACCTTCACCTCTCTCATCGTTTTCCTCATTTCGCATCCCGGCCTCCTTCTCCATCGCCTTCTCCATCGGATCCTACACCGCCTCCTCCTTCATCTCCCTCAGATCCCCCCTCTTCACCCTTTCCTACTCCACCACCACTACCTCCGTCTGTCCCGTCTCACCTTATGACCATTAGGGCAAGAGTCGGAATCTTCCACCCACGTCGGGTTCTTGATCTTCTTGTTACATCTTCCACTCTCTCGCCTATACCTTGTTCTTACTACACTCATTCCCTTTCTAATTCTAACTGGACACATGTGATGCACTCCGAAATCAATGCCCTACGTGCCAACGACACATGTGAGCTAGTTCCTTGTCGACCCATTGTAACATTGTAGATTCCAAATGAGTTTTTCGTCACAAGTTTCGTTCCGATGGTTCCCTTGAACGGTACAAGGCTTGACTCGTTGCTCAAGGATTCACTCAACAACCTGGTCCTGACTATGATGAAACTTTCAGCCCTGTCGTCAAACCAGCTACTATTCGAACCATCCTTCGTATTGCCCTTTCCTCTTCTTGGCCTATTCACCAACTTGATGTTAAAAATGCCTTTCTCCACGATTTTGTCAATGAAATTGTCTACATGAAACAACCTCCTGGTTCATCGACTCCTCTTCTCCTCATCATGTCTGTCGTCTCAAGAAGGCCCTTTATGGTCTCAAACAAGCCCCTCGTGCTTGGTACCAACACTTTACTACCTATCTTACCTCTCTTGGTTTTGTAAGCAGCAAAGCTGACACCTCCCTTTTCATATATAGGCGTGATTCTCATACTGCCTTCCTCCTTCTTTATGTTGATGATATTCTCCTCACCGCTTCTTCTTCCTCTTTACTTACCTCACTCATATCTCTTCTCAACTCCGAATTTGCGATGACCGATCTCGGTCCTCTTTATTATTTCCTGGGCATCCCCGTCACTCGTACCCCATCTGGTCTTCTTCTTTCCCAAGAAAAGTTTGCTCGTGAGATACTCGCTCGGGCAAATATGTCTTCATGTAACCCTTGTCGTACTTCTGTTGACACTAAATCCAAACTATCCTCCTCCTCTGGACCTCCTGTTTCTGATCCTTCCCTTTACCGTAGCCTTGCTGGTGCTCTACTATACCTCTCTTTCACCCGACCCAATATTTCCTATGTTGTTCAAAAAATTTGCTTGGTCATGCACGATTCACGAGAACCTCACTTCCATGCTCTCAAACGCATTCTTCGTTACATCCAAGGCACTTTGTCTCAAGGTCTTCATCTTCGTCCTTCTTCCTTCTCTCTCGTCGCTTACTCCGACGCTGACTGGGCCGGTTGCCCTAATACTCGTCGCTCAACGTCTGGTTATTGTGTCTTCCTAGGTTCTAACCTTATCTCCTGGTCTTCCAAACATCAACATGTTGTCTCTCGTTCTAGTGCTGAAGCTGAGTATTGTGGTGTTGCTAATGCTGTTGCTGAAACCTGTTGGTTACGCAACCTTCTTCTCGAATGGCAATACCCATTATCCACTGCTGCCATTGTGTATTGTGACAACATTAGTTTGTGTACATGTCCGCAAACCCTGTACAACATCAACGTTCTAAACATGTTGAACTAGATTTACACTTTGTTCGAGAGAAAGTTTCTTCTGGGCAAGTTCGTGTCCTTCATGTGCCATCTTCCTACCAAAGGTCTTCCGTCGACTCTGTTTGATGATTTCAAGTCCAGTCTCAACGTCTTGTCACCGATCGTTTCGACTGCGGGGGCATGTTAGAGTATATTATATTGATTAGATTTGATTCTGTTTCCATACTAGATTATATTGTATAGTTATGGTGTGATTATGTTTCCATATTTGTACCTCTATTATATCTATATATTATGATGAATAATACACAAACCCTTAAGGGGATTTACCTGATTTCAGTCTCCACCAATTAATTTGAATTTTTGAGTTGAATTGAATGTTTACCGTATTCAATTTTAACGTATCTTTACCTTTCATTGACGTCATTTAAAGCTGAGATCTTGACCGACGTCGAATAAAACCATTGACCCACTGTTATCAGACTAAAAACAAACAGATTATATCCTATCGACACTACGATCAGTGAGTAAAAATGATGAACTAGTACCTATCGATTGATTATTTTTGTTGACGACAGGACCGGTTATCCGAACGTGCCTAATAAAGAGCTATGTTTTGTTCTCTCCAACTTTCTCAAGGAGGACACGCCTGTCCATGCGCATCAGTGCGCACGGCGCACTGCGGTGAAGTGAACCCCGTGATATGATATGTGTAGTGTAGCCCCATGCTACGTGTACGACTACGGGTGCTCGTGAATATTGAAGAATGTGCACGCAACCCCACAAATCCTCTATGGGCCTGAGCCTCGATTCATCATACAATGGGCTTGTTTAAGTGGCCCAGTTATTAAGCTGGGTGGTTTGGGCCTGTTATTTTATTTTGTCCGTAGAAGAAAACAAAATTTAATTTGGATATTTAGAGCTCCCGCGAAAACCCAAGGTGGAAGAATACCAAACCCTCGTCTCTGTTTGTCTCTCAGTTGAAGCTCTCTCCATTTCCACGGCTATGTCAAGTTTCTGAAACAATCCCTTTTCTTGCCCCACCGAGCAGCCCAAGCAAAGCATCACCCTTTCTCCTATATCATCTTCCCCATCGCCATGTCCCCTTCCATTCCATCCCCTCTTTCTTCCGAATCAATTTCATTTCCTAATCTATGGCCTCCGAGGAACCTCTCTCTACTCCCGCTCCGGCCACATACTGCAAGTACTCGAAAAGGGTTGTGCTGAAATCGATACTGGATCGCGATGACGGCGGGTTCGGCTTGGTTGGACAGAGGGTCGTGGTCGGGGGCTGGGTCAAGTCTTCCAAGGAAGTGAAGAAAGAACGATCATCGCCGCCTCGTGCTGCGCCGGGCGAGGAGGCCGGAGTGACCGGGCACAAGAATGTGAGCTGCACCGAGATCCTTCAGTCTCGGATTCCATTTTTCAGGACGATTGTTCGCGTCTTGGGAGGAAGCAATTACCCATTGCGCGAGAAGCTTGAGTCTGTGATCCAGAAGCTCCCGCAACCTTCCATTGCGATTCTGCAAATCAGTGATGGCTCTTGTGTTCCAAGTCTTCAGGTAATTCTAGACCCATTTTCTGGATGTGCCTACCAACTGTTTGATAAAATGCCACTGAGTCATGATTCAGCTAGTTTAAGAACTTTTATCATCGGTTTTGTTCAATTTAGAAAAGGAAGGGGCTTATTCGATTATCAAATCTCTAATTGAAAATCTGTGACTGTATCTGGATCAGACCCAGTTGTTCAATTATTTGGTTCTTCTCTGACTGCTTGTTGAATCTCCCAGGTTGTGGTAGACTCCTCCACAGCTCCACCAAGCCTGCTTCTGCCTACTGGAACCTGTGTATTAGCAGAAGGCATTCTGATGAAGCCGACAGTGATGGGAAAACAAGCTATTGAGCTTAAAGTAGAAAAACTCCTTCATATTGGGACTGTACATCAAGATAAGTATCCATTATCAAAGAAGAGATTGCCACTGGACACATTGAGGGATTGTTCTCATTTTCGTCCCCGTACAACTACGGTAGATCTTCATCCTTTTCTGCTTTGGTTTTTCCCTCTACCGTTCCTTCACTATCTGCTGCTTCTTTATTTTGGTCGTTTAGAAGCCGTGGCATATATAAAAAGTTAATTATGTTGGATGCAATTTTCAATAGCTGATAATCATACTTAGTTGACCAAATAATTACAATATGTACTTCATGACCATGTAGACAATCATTTAGCGTTAGATAGGATGGATTGGATGAGGATAATACGAGAGGTAAATCCCAAGGAGTTATGCTAATGACTCATGTAGCCAACCCGGACTTCATTTGGGAAATGGCTCAGTTGTTGTTTGATTTGCTCTTTTGCTGAGATGCTTCACATGTTTTAGGTTGCATCTGTTATAAGAATCCGCAGTGCCTTGACTCTTGCAACCCACACATTCTTCCAAAACAGCGGGTTCCTGCATGTACATGTGCCCATTATCACAACTACAGACTGCGAAGGATTTAGTGAGAAGTTTCAGGTCACAACTCTTCGTGGAAAATCAGGTAAGGAGGAACCAAATGCCATAAAACAACTTGACGGTGTTAGCCTAGAGGTTATTAAGGCTTCAATGAAGGAGAAAAGCAAACTTGTTGAAGAACTCAAGAGAACTGACAGCAATAAGGAAGCACTGGCTGCTGCAGTTCATGATTTACGAAAAACAAAAGAACTAGCATCACAGTTGGAATCAACAGAGAAAACAAAGTTCGGAGCTTCAATTAAGGGTGATAATAAAGCCATACTTTCTGAAGATTTCTTCTCTCAACCAGCATATCTGACTGTTTCTGGTCGCCTTCACCTTGAGAGTTATGCATGCTCCCTTGGTAATGTCTACTCACTCGGGCCCAGATTCCGAGCGGATAAGATACAGTCTTCAAAGTACATGGCGGAGATGTACATGGCAGAGGTTCAAATTGCTTTCTCACAACTGGAGGTACAGGCCTATGTTTTCAGCACTGTTACTTTGATATTCCTTTTGGGTAGAAAAATAATAATCTATTTCAGCTTCTGGCCATGCTTTGCTCACTAATATACTGCCAAGTTTTCCAGGATGCCATTAACTGTGCGGATGACTGTTTTAAGTTTCTCTGCAAATGGGTTTTGGAAAATTGTTCTGAAGATATGAAATTCATTTGTAAAAGAATTGACAAAACTACTACTGAGCGTCTCGAGTTGATGATGTCAAGTTCATTTGAAAAGATAACCTACACCGATGTGGTTGATACTCTGAAGAAGGTGAAGTATAATTACTTGTTCATTGAGTGCATTACTTTAACATACTAAGTTTACCTCACAAATATCTTGATAACTTTTATACCAGGTTACAGACAAGGTTTTTCAAACAAAGATTAAGTGGGGTGATCCTCTAGTGGCTGAACATCTGAGGTATGATGTGTTGGTAATAAACTGAAGATGTAGTGTATGAGGCCTTTACTTAATCGTTATGGGTTATGTAATGACAGCTACTTGGCTGATGAGATTCATAAGAAGCCTGTAATAATTTACAACTACCCAAAAGAGCTCAAGCCCTTTTATGTCAGCCTGAATGATGATGGAAAAACGGTTGCAGCATTTGACATGATTGTCCCAAAGGTATGCTCAAAATGCTCTCTATCGATCATAGGTAGCAAAAATAAGAGTATAATCTACACTTCCAGGGCTGATATAACATATTTGCAGGTAGGAATGGTGATCACGGGCAGCCAAAACGAGGAGCGTGTCAACATGCTAAATGCAAGGTAAACTAGCAATGTTTCCAATGAAAATGGAAACACATGTATAACCTCTGAATATACTGATTAAGTTGCGCTCTTTGCTTGAGCTTGGATTTTCCTTTGTAGCCATGTTTGTAATTCAAGTGTTAGATATTGATATGAATGTGTGAGCAGGATTAAAGAACTGGGGTTGCAGAAGGAGCAGTACGAGTGGTATTTAGATCTTCACAGACACGGAACAGTTAAGCAATCTGGGTTCAGTCTTAGGTTTGATCATATGGTCCTATTTGCTACCGCTCTCACCGATGTCAGAGATGCTATCCCTTTCCCAAGGAGCTACGGCAAGGTCTACAACTGATCATTTCTTGCGTCACCAAGAGAGGCCACAAACACAAATACATGTAAATATACAAGAAAGACAACCATCATAGTGATCATAAGGATTGCTCACTTGATACAGATCAATATTGTATATGCCACTATTTACTGATTCAAATGATATAATGTAAACTTTATTAAGATATAATCTCAGTCATTATTCTAAGAGCATACATGTTGACATTTTAATTGAAAAATATAATTTGGCATGTATGTGAGAAGTTTATTGAACTTCTGAATGGCTATGACCTATAATCCATTGATCTGTAATACCCATGTAATGAGGTGGAGCTATAGTAATTACTAATTAGAAGAATGAGTATCCAATTGTAGTTGGATATTTAGTGGGTAGGCAGTAAGGGGGATGAGGACCTGTGCTGTGCCTATTATTGACTTGTGCGTGCATTCGAATAAATCCTTTTGTTTTTGGCACGTCTCACCTACGCACCTTGCATTGTGATTCCATGTTAACAACTTTATTCCACAAATACTGTCTACAATCAACTAATCTTATTGTTCGTGGAGCATGATAGACGTATATAATTATTTATCGTTGAGGCGCAACCCTAAAATATTGTTCATGGAGGCTCCTCTACCTAATAATAATAGTATATCATTACGATTTGCTTTACTGAATGATCAAGAAGAATACTTCTGTGTAAATAATTTTGTATTAGGATACTAAAAAAATATGTTACAGATTTTTTTTACTAGAAGGTGCAGAATTTTATTAAAATAAAACAGTTAGTACAAGTCAAGAGTACTCGTAGGGTACGACACACATAACTCTAAGACAAAGTAACCGTCATAAACGGTATTGAACCCATTGTATACGCATGAAGTAGTGGTGGGAGGTTGGAAGGCGGAAGTGGAAGTCTTGCTCAAGGTATTGCCTAAACGCTGTATATGGGGGACAAAGCGACCAAACTTGAACTCCTCAGTTGTAGGAGACATGACTTTCACCATGAACCCCTCTTGAAGCCAGTCCCTGAGGCTTGAGGGGCCTACCATTCCTTCCGGCGAGGCTGTTTACCAGCCCTTCACGCCTCCATCTTCAGCCAGGAAGGAACCTGAAACTTCGGTTTCCTTGTCATCAGAGAGTTGGCCAACCACCAAATTTTTTCATTCGGGATCAACTCTCCCGATTGGGATGCCCACCTGATGTCCTGTACCATTAGGCACAATGTTCAGGGATACTATTGGGCCTCTTTCTTGAGGTGAGGCGCCCTTAGGTACAATGTTCGGGGATATGGGTCCGAAACCTGGTGGGACGTCGGGAGACACCTTATCCACCCAGTCGGTCGTGTACTACTTGGCCTTCCGACCATTCTGAAACTCCATAATGGATGCATCAAAGCGTGGGGTACCACGCACTCCCGACTTCCATGTTCGATCCTCGTACAATTTAAGCAGCATGTGGGGAGTTTCGTGTAGGTGAGCGAGACCCGAACGGGGTCCGAAACCTACCTGAAACATAGTAGATGGAAACAAAGAGGGCGCTCCACGAGATTCCAGAACCGCACCTTCATCGTCCCTCCCTAGCATAGTCCCCATTGATCGCATGGGACCTCCACTGAGACCCCCAATGTCGCACCAATCACCTCCCCATTCGAGCGTGTCCGGACTAGTGGAGGGAGACCATGGGCATGGATCCAAAGGTGCAGACGATCCAAAGTAGGAAGTTCTCTGGCCATTGGGTCAATGTACCCAAGCAGAAGAGGACGACCATCGAAACACAAGGGCCCATTGCCCCGGATCCATGCTCGATCCTCCGTTGACTCGAAGTAGAAGCCGAAGACCCCCGAGCCTATGTCCTTAATGACCAGCCCCACCATGGATCGTCCCCAAGCGTTGGCGATGATACGTAGCAGGGCGTCCTTCCGGGGAGACCTTGGAGCCCAAAGCTTCCCCACCATGCTAAACTACTGGCGCGCCATCACCGGCGGATTGACCGGTGAATACGAAACCAGGACCTCCATCTCCTCCTCCTCCTCCTCCTCGAGGGATCATGAAGAGAGGAAATCCTGAAGGCTTTCCATGGTGGACGCTAGCAAACCTAGCGGCATCGGAACCTCTGGAGCTAGGGTTTCCTCCGACGACATCATCGTCCCTCGACGACGAACTATACCTACTTGAATGGTTAATAAGGACGGGATCACAGGGTTCCGATCAGCATTAGGGAGCGAAGGGCCAGCTTGCAACGCCTCCAACTCCGTTCTCCGGTCGTCGTCGATCGGCGCCTTCCCTCGACTAGGATCCCAACGCAGCGGAGGCAGAGACTCAGGACTGTCTCTAGAAGGTGGCTAGATGGCCGGTGTTGGATTTCTTGTACTTGAAGTTACGACTTAACCCTTCAACGGACGGCCTCTCCGTGGTATTAACAGTGGTGTTGTCGGTGATGTGGTGAGACCCGGAAAGAACGCCACAATTGTCGTGGTTGGTGGCAGTGAGGGAACTCCAGAGGATGGTAGCGATGGAGAAAGACCGACTAGGATTTGTTTTGGCCTCCTCCTACATCATGCTTTAAAAAAAGGCGAGACGTCAAAAGAGGGACACGGGTGTGGAGTCGCAGAGAACTGCATGGTAGGGAGCGACGACGGGACAGGACCGGCTGGACTGTAGTTGTGTCGACAGTGATGCAAGAATAGGAAGCACCATAAGTAGAATTAGGATTAGAGTTTTCTCGTGAGACGCACTCTACATCACGAGAGAGACGGGGTGTTTTTTAAAAAATGTTTTTTAGACCGAATGAAAGGGGGATTAACCCCGTGGCAGCAGAGGCTCTAAAAAGAAAAATAAGTGTACGTGAATCCAAATTGAACAATGGAACACCGAATTCACCCTCGTGTCAAAATGAGTTGACCACAGTTAACACCGCCAATTACGCAGCACTTGTCTGTCTCCGCTCCGCACCACCTTAAAGCCACCACAACCACAACATCATCGATCCATTGCAAAATGGGTCAGCAAGAAGAGGGGCTAGAAGAGTACTTGTTCAAGATCGTGCTCATCGGCGACTCCGCCGTGGGCAAGTCCAACCTGCTCTCCCGCTTCGCCTGCAACGAGTTCGACGCCAACTCCAAAGCCACCATCGGTGTCGAGTTCCAGACCCAGGTCGTCCAAATCGACGGCAAGGAGATCAAGGCCCAGATCTGGGACACCGCCGGTCAAGAGCGCTTCAGGGCCGTCACCTCCGCTTACTACCGCGGCGCCGCCGGAGCCCTCCTCGTCTATGACATCACCAGGAGAACAACCTTTGACAGTGTCAAACGTTGGCTCGACGAGCTCAATAGTAAGTACCCACATTACTACTCCCCTGTTTTTGGGGCCTAATTTGACATGTTTTGGGTGGGTGCAGTTCACTGTGACACGGCAGTGGCGAGAATGTTGGTAGGGAACAAGTGCGATTTGGCGGATATAAGAGACGTGAGTGTCGAAGAAGGGAAAGGGCTTGCAGAAGCACAAGGGTTGTTCTACATGGAGACGTCGGCCCTCGATTCTACCAACGTTGAGGCTGCTTTCGAGGTCGTGATCCGAGATATATACAACAATGTCCGCAAGAAAGTCCTCAATTCGGACCCGTACAAGACGGAGTTGTCAGTCAATCGTGTCACTTTGGTTAAGGATGGGTCCAACTCCAAGTCCAACCACAACCTACTTGGTTTCTCTTGTTGTTCTAGTTAGACAGACTATCCCCAATGACGTCTACCGTGCGTCGAATAGGGGTGTGGGTTTACATTGAAAACCCACGATTTAGTCGATTCGATCCCATTAAAATCGATGGGGCTGTAGACCGTCGAAAACAGTCGAAGCTCGATTCTCTTATAAAGAATTATTACGTAGTTTAAATAGATTCGGCCTATTTTCTCGCGAATTGGACCCATTTTTTTTCTTCTACCCATTAGACTGAGATTAAACCTAATCTAGTCGATGTCATTGTAGACAATTTTATAGTCTCTCTTTCTATCCGTCTGTTTTACTGCACCTGAAATGAAATGTAAGTGTGATTTCTCTTCAAGATTACTTTTTTTCTCAAGTAACATAATTCATAAGCTATATATAAAAACGAATCAGATTAATAATTGAACATTTTGCCTGATACGTGACATTAGGCTACTTTTGCTTATCATCATTAACAAGCAAAGATTGAAATATAGGATCGTACACGAGTTGTCTCATCAATGATGATGATCTCTTTGCGTGATTGTCATGGAGATAATTAACCTTGTCGGTCTGTTTGAGTTTCATTTCACATCATTCCCTGTGTTCGTCATCACCGACTAATGCCATAACGGTGAAGCTCCATGCCAATCCATGGGTCCACACAACTTGGCTCTTAATTATGTCACTTCAATTCAATGTTATCCATGTATTTTGGGAACCAATGACTTGCAAATCAACATGAACTCTTCTACTAAGCGGATAAAAAAAAATGAACTCTTCTACTACGAGTACCTACTGGACTGTCGATCTTCGTCTTGGACTTCACATTGGAGGTTGAACCTTTGTAAAATATCACTTATCAATCTTTGTTATTGCAAGACCCGATCTTTGACGTCCACGATTTAGTTTTTGGTTTCGACATCGAAAGCTAAACCTAAGCCATTGCGTAAGCATAGACTCCGAACTCAATGATGGTTCCACCAATTACTATCACAGCACTCTTCTATTATCTTGGGTGTTGGTGTTCCCGTGTTCATAGATTCATACTTTATATTCAAGAGAGGACAACGTACGCTGAATCGTTGGAAGAATATACAGTCCGTCTCGACACCAACTATCCAAATAGAGGGCCTAATCAATGTGCATGATGGATAACCTGACAAAGTTCAGTTATACACCCCTCAAATTGGACGGGAAGAATTATTATGAATGGGCGTTGGATACGACTCTCCGCTTAAGATCTCAGAATCTTGGAGATGCTATAAAAGAAGGGAACAACGAATCTGTTAAAAACAAAGCCTTGGCCACAATCTTAATCCGTCATCATATGCACAAAGACCTAAAGATTGAGTATTTAGCTGATGAGGATCCCTTTAGTTTATGGGTTCAACTCAAGGAGAGGTTTGAGCTTATGAAAGCGATAGCGCTCCCTCGTGCCTTATATGATTGGTCTAACCTCAGGTTACAAGACTTTAAGTCTGTAAATGAGTACAATTCAGCCATGTTTAGAATTGTTTCCAAGTTTCGCAGTTGTGGTGAAAAGATAACTGACGAGTCTATGCTTGAGAAAACGTTCTCCACATTCCATCCCTCGAATATGCTCCTGCAGCAGCAATATCGAGCGAATTTTTTTCAAAAGTTCACAGACCTGATCGCGTGTCTGCTCGTTGCTGAGCAAAATAACGAGCTATTAATGAGGAACCATCAAACTCGCCCTGTAGGCAGTTCTCCATTCCCTGAAGCGAATGTGACAAGATATGATTGTAGCTCGGGACACAGACGAAGCCGAGGACCCTTTAGAGGTCGAGGTCGTGGACGTGGTCGTGGTCGTGGTCGTAGTCATGGTTATGGGCATAGCAATTTTCAACCTCATGGAAGAGATAACATTGTGTATCCCCAGAAGCGGAACCGATATGATAAACATGAGAAAGGAAAGAACCCTAAGAACCAGACTCCCAGAAATGTTGAAGCTAGGTGTTACTGATGTGGAGGGGCTGATCATTGGTCACGTGTATGTCATGTACCAAGCCATTTGGTGAAGTTGTACCAAGAATCGATCAAGGGAAAGGATAAGATCGTTGAGACAAACTTTATTGATCATGCGAGCCCCGAAGATGCTCCGATCAAGCTTGCAGATCATGAGAGCCCCGAAGATGCTCCAATCAAGCTTACAGTCTCCGATTTCTTTAAGGATGATGACGGAAATGTGGACCATGTTTGGAATATGGCTTAACTTATGTTTTTCAGTATTCCCTTTTTCTTTTGGGTTAATGTAATGTGTGTATATGATGTTTTTGTAAAGAATGCAAACTAATGTAATACTTTGTTTATGAAAGGATATGGATCTCGTATGTGCTTGCAGAAATGATGGATACTTGTGTATTGTTGATTGCGCGACGACGCACACAATCTTAACAAACAAGAAATATTTTTCTTGTTTAACCTTGGTTGAAGCGAATGTTCGCACAATAATGGGTACTGGAAATTTAATAGAGGGCTCCGGAAGAGCTACCTTGGTATTAGAAAATGGAACAAGGTTGAGTACCCATAATGCTCTGTATGCAAGTAGATCCAGAAGAAATCTACTTAGCTTTAAGGATATTCGTGACAACAGATATCATGTCGAGACCAGAAATGATAATGAGACTGAGTTTCTCTGTATCACCAGAAGTGATAAAAATGGTGAAAAGCATGTACATGAAAAATCAAAGGCCCTATCATCAAGTTTGTATTATACAACCATAAGGCCAATTGAGACCTACGCTACAATGAACCAGAAGTTCATCAATCCAAATGCTTTTATGCTTTGGCACAATCGTCTTGGTCATCCAGGATCGGGGATGATGCGTAAAATTGTTGAAAACTCATGTGGACATTCTTTAAAGGGCCATTAGATCCTAATGTCCAATGAGATATCATGTACAGCTTGTTCACAAGGAAAATTAGTGGTCCGACCATCGCTAACCAAGATTAATGTTGAATGTCCATCTTTCTTGCAGAGGATTCAGGGAGATATATGTGGCCCTATACATCCAGCTAGTGGACCATTCAGTTATTTCATGGTCCTAATAGACGCATCAAGCAGATGGTCTCATGTATGTTTGTTGTCAACGCGAAATGTTGCATTCGCTAAACTGTTGGCACAAATCATTAAGATGAGGGCAAACTTTCCTGATTATCCCATTAAATCTATTCGTCTTGATAATGATGGTGAGTTCATGTTAGGGACGTTTGATGATTATTGCATGTCTATAGGGATTGAGGTTGAGCATCCCGTTGCACATGTCCATACCCAAAATGGTTTAGCAGAATCGTTTATCAAACGTATACATGTAATTTCACGTACGCTACTAATGCAATCACAATTACCTGTTTCTGCTTGGGGACATGTTGTATTACATGCTGCATCTTTAATTCGGTTAAGGCCAAGTGCATATCACCGATATTCTCTCATGCAACTTGTGTGTGTTCATGAACCTGATATATCCCATTTGCGAACCTTTGGTTGCGCCGTGCAAGTGCCGATCGCACCTCCTAAACGCACGAAAATGGGACCCCAACGACGACTGGGTGTTTATGATGGTTTCGATTCACCTTCGATAATCAGGTATCTTGAGCCCTTAACTGGTGACATGTTTACTGCAAGATTTGCAGACTGTCATTTTGATGAGACATCGTTTCCACCACTAGGTGAGAAAGATAAGCCTCCTGAAGTTAGGCCTGAACTTGATTGGAAAGTAAGTTCTCTGTCTCATCTTGACGCACGCACGCCATAGTGTGAGATGGAAGTCCAGAAGATACTTCATCTGTAAAATGTTGCAAATCAAATGCATGATGCATTTGCTAACACATCAAAGATGACGAGGTCTTACATAGATGCTATCAATGTACCAGCTAAAATTAAGATCACTGGTAATACTGCAAAGACAACTATCGATTCCTCTAGTGCACGCCTGAAGCGTGGGAGACCAGTTGGATCAAAAGACATCGTTCCCCAGAAGCGGAAATGTCAAAAGAATATAAGGGATGAAGTACCCTCATTACCAGAAGTAGTTCCGGAAGAACTAGTAAAGCCGGTTCCAGAAGAATCGAGCGACCTAGAAGTGTTTCTGACCGGCCCGGAAGTGCCGCCGAGCAACCCAAAAGTGTTTCCGACCGGCCAGGAAGTGCCGCCAAGCGACCCAAAAGTGTTTCTGACCGGCCCGGAAGTGCCGCCGAGCGACCCAAAAGTGTTTCCGACCGGCCCGGAAGTACCGCTGAGCGACCCAGAAGTGTTTCCGACCGGCCCAGAAGTGGAGCCGATCGACCGGGAAGTATAACCGGTCGACCCAGAAGCATCGGAAAACTCTAATATTATTGTTGATGAAGTCTTCTTTCACAATGGCTAATGAGATAATCAACAAGTTTGATTTTGAGCCCCGAAGCATTGACGAATGCTGTCACAGAGATGACTGGCCTATGTGGGAAGAAGCAATTCAGGTAGAATTGTCTTCGCTGGCAAAATGCCAAGTCTTTGGGCCCGTTTCCAATACATCATAATATGCCAAACCTGTTGGTTATAGGTGGGTATTTACCCGGAAACGGAATGAGAAAAATGAAGTCGCCCGATATAAGGCTAGACTTGTGGCCCAAGGGTTCTCTCAATGATCAGGAGTCGACTTTGATGAGAAATATTCCCCAGTAATGGATATGATCACTGTAAGAACCGCCTCCGGTCGATCCTGGTCGAACCGGTGAATCCTGGCGAAAGTTGACTTTTTGCCGGAAAAGTCAACGGATGACTCTGGGAGTCATTCGGAACTTTTCCGGGGCCCAAAAAACTTAACCGTCGTTATGGTTAGCTTAATTGGGCTGTTTCCTTTCAAATGACTGTAATCTTGGAAAAGTCAACATTCGGTCAAACGGAGACTTTTTATCGACTAAATCCTAATTAATTAAAGTGCTGAATTTTTATTAGAGGTAAAGTGTTCATCACTAGGACACTTGTCCTTAGTGTCTTGGAGGAGAAGAAATGGGTCTCTAAAGACCCATTACCCTCATTTTTGCAAAAGGGAAGAAATGAGACTTAAGGGTATTTTGGCCAATCCACTATTAGGTTAAAGGGACATTTGGAAGAGCATTTTCAGCTCATTGTTTGTGCTGGCCAAAATTTGCAAGGGGAGACAGAGTTTGGGAGCAACTTTTCTTGTAGAAGAAGATAATGAGGAAAGGAGGTGACTCTCAAGGGATTCTTCATCAAAACCTCTCCAAATCCTTCTAGTCTTCATCATCTACTCATCTTCAAGGTAAGTAAACTCTTAAATCCTTCTTCCAATCACTTTTGAGTTATGGGTTTCTAAGAAAATTGCTAGAACTTGTTGGTTTTGTAGTTAGTATTGTTAGATGGTTGTTTTTAGTGAAGAATAGTGAAGTTTAGGTTAGTATTGTTTAGATTGTTGAAGCTTTGATGAAACCCATTAAGGGTAGTGAAGTTTGGGTATTGGATTGACTGATTTTGAGGTTTGATGGTGTTGAAATTGGAGTTTTTGAGGTAGTTTTTCGTAGAAACGAAGTTGGAGAAGAAGGGTTGGGGCTGCCCAGATCTGACACGGAACGAGGAACGGAAGGGGCTTGGTTCCGGCCCTCTGAGTGACACGGAACGGGCTCGGTGCGGGCCCTCCAAGCGGCACGGTCCATGCCCGGTACCGGCCCTCTGAGTGGCACGGACCAGGCTCGGTACCGGCTCTCTGAGCGGCACGGTCCGGGTCCCAGACCGGCCCTCTGAGGGGTACGGTCCGGGCCTGGCGCCGGCCCTCTGAGAGGCACGGTCCGGGTCTGGTTCCGGGCCTTTGAGGGGCACGGTCCGGGCCAGTTTCCAGATCCGTGGGCTGTCCGAGTTGGGCCTAGTTTGGGCCCAATTTACCTTTTAGCCCAAATTTTCATCGTTAAGTGTATTTTAGGTAGTTTACTTTAAAACCGTCTTTGTTTAGTTATTAATTATGGTACCAATTGTGATCCAAGACCTTGGACCCGAGCTCGACGGAGGAGGAGGCCTTTGGGACCGCGTGAGAGGACGAGGAGGAAGCTAGCCAGGTCGTCAGCTGCTAGGAGTATTTAAGCGTTGGAGAGTTCAAGGTAGGGAAGAGTAGTAAGCTCCACTCTTAATTTAAAGAATGCTAATAGTATGCCTAAAGGATAATAATAACCGGAAAGGTCTTAGTTTGCATATAGGTTGTGATTCACTAGAATAACCGCTTTCAATTATAATAATAACCAGACGAGTCTTAGTATGCATATAGGATGTGATTCACTAGTTATCCGCTTTCAATACTTTGGGAAATTGCCGTGCTGGTAGAATGGCCATGTCGAGCCTTAGGATTGCTTGTTGAATGTACTTAATGATGATTGTTCGTCCTTAGTATTGATGCATGCCCCGTCTTTAGGTTAACATAAGAGTCACACTAAACTAGATGAATTATGATGATTGTAATGTGAATGGTTGATCTGTGTCATGATTGATTGAGTGAATGTTTTAATGTGAATTGATTGTGCATAATGATATGATCGGGTGAGTGATAGACCGACGGGACGTGATTGGTAAGTCATGCCGGTAAGCGTGATTAATAATTTGAGTTCTATGTGGCGTGTTGTGGTAAGATTGTTGGGCTTGGTAAGCTGTGGTTGAACTATGACGTTATGATGCGTGTTATTCTCTTGATCTGTGTTCCAAGAGGAGTTGTATTCCGGTATGGTACCTACACCTAGGGGGTATGCCGGTGTAGGGTAGTACCTAGACCGACGGTTTGTGTTTTGGCACTAGGTGTCATGTTTATGCCCCGAGGGATTTCCGGGAAGACCGACGGTGCATTCCGGTATGACGTTAGGTTGTTTACCCCAAGGGGGGGGGGGTTGTTTACTACTTGCTTCACCCCGATGGTATGTGTTCCTTGGGAACATTTCCGGGAGGACATCGTGCTTCACCCCGATGGTATGTGTTCCCCGGGAACATTTCCGGGAAGACATCTTGCTTCACCCCGATGATCTGTGGTCCTTTGGGGACATTCCCGGGAGCCCCGATGATATGTGTCTCTTTAGGGACATTTCCGGGAGCCCCGATGATATGTGTCTCCTCTGGACCGAGTGGCATTCCAGTTCGATGTATTGATTTGTGTGTGGATCGGAGTCTCGTGGTTTAAAGTGTCTATGTTTTGGTACTCGTGTGTTCTTTAATTGTTTCTTTTGGTGAATAAGTTATCTTCCCGGTGATCTCCTTTGAGTTACTATTTATTTAAGTGTTGCAATTCTTGCTGATCTCTAATTTTGGTATCTTTTGGATAATCGTACTAATCGGGATTTGTGTTCAAAGCGGGGGTTCTTTTTACTCTACTACTTTTTCCTACTGAGCGTAAGCTCACCCCTTCGTGACTACTGTTTTACAGGTTTCCTTGATGAGTAGGCTTGAGGACATTTCAGAGCTCAGGAGCTCGTGGAGGGTTCGGGTGGTGTTTTGTGTTAGAGACGTACCTTCTCATTTTTGTATTAAACCTATCGCACTTTGTTACATTTTGAGCTTTTAACTCATCGTATTGATCTGGATTATGTTTTACTCAGAGATTTACTTTATCAAGGTTTATTTATTTATTATCATTTATCATTTTTTTTAACTCACGTCTCGAGTCCGGTCAAAACCGGGTTTGGGGCGTGACAATCACTTTCAGGTATTTAATCAGCTTATCAGTCTCTGAAGGACTTGATATGTGCATGATGGATGTTGTCACTGCTTACCTGTATGGTAATTTGGATACTGATATCTATATAAAACTCCCCGATGGGTTGAGATTGCCTGAAGCAGTGATAGATATCCCCAGAAATCTGTGCTGCATAAAGTTACAGAAGTCTCTGTATGGATTGAACCAATCTGGTAGGATGTGGTACCATCGCCTAAGCGAGTACCTTACTAGAGAAGAATATAAGAATGATGTCATATGTCCATGTGTGTTCATCAAGAAAACAAACTCTGGTTTTGTTATCATTGTAGTATATGTCGATGACATAAATTTGATTGAGACTCCTGAAGAGATCCTCAAAGCTACTGAGTACCTGAAAAGAGAATTCGAAATGAAAGATTTAGGCAAAACTAGACACTGTCTCGGCCTGCAGCTCGAGCACTTGTCTGATGGAATTTTGATCCATCAATTTGCATATGTTGAAAAGCTCCTGAAGCGCTTTAGCATTGAAAATGCTCATCCACTCAGTACTCCAGTGGTCGTCCAATCTTTAGATACAAAGAAAGATCCATTCCGTCCCAAAGAAGCAGATGAAAAGATACTTGGTCCTGAAGTACCATATCTAAATGCTATTGGGGGTTTGTTGTATTTGGCACAATGTACGCGACCTGACATAGCGTTCGCAGTAAATGTACTTGCCAGGTTCAATTCAGTTGCCACTCGACGACATTGGAACGGTATCAAGCACATACTTCGTTATCTGAGCGGAACTAGAGATTTGGGACTTATGTATTCTAAGTACAGAGGGAGCACTGGTCTGATTGGGTATGCAGACGCAGGTTATTTATCAGATCCTCACAAAGCTCGATCCCAGACAGGATATGTTTTCACCTGCAGTGAAACAACAATTTCTTGGCGCTCTACGAAGTAGACTTTGGTTGCTACGTCCTCAAATCACTTAGAAATTGTGGCGCTACATGAAGCTAGCCGAGAATGTGTGTTTTTGCGATATGTTATCCAGCATGTGCTATGCTCGATTGACATTTCTCCACCAAGTTCTCCTTCAGTTATATATGAAGACAACGCAGCTTGTATTGCTCAAGTCAGAGGAGGCTATATCAAAGGAGATAGGATCAAGCACATCTCTCCGAAGTTCTTTTATACTCATGAGCTCCGGAAGAGTAATGAGATAGATGTCAAGAAGATTCGTTCATGGGAGAACCTTGTAGGTTTATTTACTAAAGCCTTGCCGACTTCTACCTTTGAGAAGCTAGTTTACAGAATCGACACAAAGTAGCCTGCCTGAAGTCAGGGGGAGATAAATTTTGTGCGCTGCACTCTTTTTCCCTTATCCAAGTTTTGTCCCACAAGGTTTTCTTGGAAAGGTTTTTAACGAGGCAACATCAAGCACAGCTTCAAGCACATTTTGTGCGTTGCACTCTTCTCCTTACAGGTTTTGTCGCACTGGGTTTTCGTGAGGAGGTTTTTAACGAGGCAACCTGATCTTGAAGCGCATTGCGGTGTCCAAGGGGGAATGTTGTGAGGTGGCAAGTGAAATGCCACATGTGGCCACCACAATTAGCATGCCACCACTAATTGCATGTTAGTAGATTATGTGGCAATGTCTCATGTGTTTTGTTTTCCTATAAATAGAGGTGTCAACCCTTGTAATAATATTGATACATTACAACTCAATACAATACCTCTAGTAAGACACTCTCTTGAATATAAGTTCTCTCTACTCTTAATCTCCAAGTGTTATTTCTTGTCTTGCTTGGTAACCAACCCGTAGACACCAACCTCCTCATTATTCTTGGGCCATTGGTATCTTGGTGTTGGTTCCAATCAAACTTGATTATTACAACATGAATGATTATATGTGGGCAACAAATATATAGAAAAGAGTTGTGCCAACGACAACTCCGAATGAAGTAACATCTTTCTTTTCAATATGTGGGCAATAATAGAGCAAGAAGACTAATCCATTTCAAAAGACCGCGGAATTTGAGAAATAGTATATGAGGTGACCAAACTATAACAATATGACATACTTATTATGTATTGGCGAGAGACACAATTTTTCGGACATAATTGGAAGCCTTAACTACATGCACTGACAACGAAAGAACTACCCCCGTATGAAAAAGACAATTTACACACATAGATCATTGGTGTTCAAACAATCATGCTCGAAACAATTGTCTCATGCAAATTGTGGATGTGACATGCCCTTTTCGGTATCGTCGTGTAGAAAAACGATACTGACATGCTCAATGACTCAATGCTATTCACGTAAGTACTGTGAGGTGAATAACCAAGTATGGAGTACATAGTAGATGATACAACCTACAACCATCCTTATTATTTATGTGACGACATTTATTCTCAATGAAGTCGGTTTGTTAAAACTATACCCCGCCCGACCTCGACAAAGATGTAACATTTCCCAGGCATCAACAAGGTGCGAGAAATGATGTTGAAAGAGTGTTAAAAAATTTCAAGCTTGTTTGCACATTATTACCCGATCAACTTGTGTGTGGAATAAAAGATGCTTGACAAATATCATGCATACTTGCATTCTTCTCCATAACATGATAATTGAGGATGGACACATTTTATACGAAAGCGCACATAATTTAATTGATCAAGAAGATGCTGAAATGTCGCCATGGACACAACCATCAGAAATTAACTAAGGGTTCGTATCGAAATTTAGCACAATTGTAGAAAATTTTGCCTAAGTCCATAATGTGACACTACATAGAAAGTTGAAAGTTGATATTATTAAGTACATTTGAGATCAATTAGATGATATTTAGATGTATATTAGTATATATCTCCGTAATAATGTCCAAGCATTGTACCACACCTTGGTAATTATATTACGATGTAGAATTGTAATGAACCATTGTTTTGAATCATTAATACATCAATTTAATTTTAGCTTAATTACAATCGATATTTCTAATTCCACAACGATTATGTAGAACTGTAATTAAAAAGGAAAAAAATTGAGAGACGCAACAACGTGCTCAGTCTCTGTCTGCAAAATGGCAACCAACCCTAGGCCTTTCTTCTCCATTATTCTGATCTGATCACCTCCGCTTCTCCTCTTCTACTCCTTGTGATCGCCACCACCACGCTCACCCTCATTATCTTCAGCGCTTCGTCCTTTGGATCCACCGTCTCTGTCTGTGGCGTCCTCTAGTGAAGTGATGACATGGGATGCTAGGATTTTGAGAGAGATGAAGTTCTCTCTGGAACTTCTAGTCGTCCCTTGTGCACTAGTGCCGCCTCCTACGTCTTCTCCTACACCACTTCCCCCAAAGTCGTCGTTCCTTACGCCGCCAACGTCGCCGCCTCCAATACCATCAACACCTCCTCTTCCATATCCTCTCACTCCTCAGCTCTAGAGTCCCCATCGGAACGGACAGGGAAAAGATCACATGCATCTGCTATCCCACCACAACTTGTGGTGGCCTCACACCTCCTACCTCGCTCCATGAACCACCAGTTTCATCGGGAGGACGGGAAAGGATCCGACAACGAAATAGGCCGGATTATGTTCATTGGGGTTCTCTGCGCGAGGCTCCCTTAGCCCCATAATATGAATAATGACGATTGGGAGCAGTGGCTGGCGTTGATGGTGTGACCGACGCTAGAAGATTATGGTTTCATCCCCGGAGTGTCGGCAACATCAGGAGGAAAAACAACGATGGTCCTATTGTGAATCACGAACAGGAGACCTTGTTGGCCACAACAACCAGGAAAGGTTTGCTACATAGCCTTTCCATGCCCAATGAGTCGAAGACGAGCAACGGAGTGTATGTGGGGACGCACACCTCGTCATGTCAAAGTTTATGCAAATCCGACAATATAGTTCCCCATTTTCCTGGTATTCTCCTTGGATGTTTATTATCCCCTCAAATGTCCCTGATCTCTTACTATAGGAATTTTCAGGTTGAGACAGGAAAAGATTATCGTCTACTACTCTTGCACAACCATTAGTCTAGAGATCATCTCCCATTTTTTGTCCTTGGTATAGCCAAGTTTTTTGCCGTAAGGTTAACATTCGATACCTACAGGGTTTAGAACTATGTCTCACTCTTTTTATTTTTATCACTCCCATATTATGTAATAATAGAGACGATGATGTGTGAGGTTGGGAGTATGCATGAAGACAATGGTGTTAGTGAGTGTATGGGCGACCGGGCACCAAGAGAAAGGGTTTGAAACAATGGTGGTGGAGATGGTGTATGAGAGTGATAGGTTTTAGCAGGGTCGGCCCAAGCTTTAAGCGAATTAAGCAACCGCTTAAGGCCTCAGATCAGAAAATGTCATATAAAATTAAATAGGAAGTTGTTTAAGGTATCAGATAAAAAAAATGCCCAATAAAATTAAAGATATGTTACTATTTGATGAAACGTAATCAAGCAAAAGTATTATATTTTAAATTTTGAAATCAAAATTTAATACAAGGTGAGCCCAATTTTGATCCGATTCGAATTTGTTTTTTAGATAAAACAATTTTCCTCCAAATACACAACAAATTTGTAAGTGTTGATTTGATATCTCCTCCAAATACACAACAAAAAAATGTGAAGCAAACATATGAGAAATCCATTAAGTGTTGATTTGATATCTCCTTCTTCCCTTAATATTTTGTAAACCAATTCATTAGACATTTAAATAATGAAACTATGCATCTAAAGACGAATCTTAAATAATATCAGTATTGTCTTATTAGAAGGGAAACATGACATGTATTAACAACTGGTGCGAGAATGTCTTGGCTTTGTACTAAAATGTGTAGTAAAAAATATAAGAGCATTTATCGATGAATAATCCATGAAGTTCATGAACTAGAAGCATGAGTCATATTGAGTTTGAAAATATTGAAACTTAGAAGTACTAATATACACTATAAACTATGAAAGTATTGTAAGAAACCAATAGTATTTTGACTAAAGTACAAGTCAAAAGAAAGAGAAACTATGAAAATATTAGGGTTATTTTCATCTCACTACCCTAACTATGTGGGTTTTTTTCATCTCACTACCCTAACTATTTTTTGTGGCACCTCACTACCCTAGAATGCATTTTTGTGACATTAAAAACTGATTTTTTAAAAGAAATTTTGAAAACCAATGACGTGTTTTTGTAATTTTGATTGTCAGTGAGGGGTATTATGGACTTTTTAAATGTTTTCATCTAAAAATGGAGGGAAAATTGACGGCGGGTATGAAAGTGAAAAAAATGCATTCTAGGGTAGTGAGGTGCCACTAAAAATAGTTAGGGTAGTGAGATGAAAAAAATCACATAGTTAGGGTAGTGAGATGAAAATAACCCAAAATATTTCAATAAAAAGAGATATTGTGAAAGTTTCATTTCATGATTAAACAAGGCAATAAATAAAAAAAATACTATTAGACGCAAACCCCTCTCTTCAACCCTAGCCGCCGCCCCCGCCCCTTTGAGATATCCGTTTCCTGCCGGCGACGCCATGGTCTGCGGCCATGGACGTCGCCGGTAGGTCCTCTTGTTCTTCTGCTCCGTTTTCCCCCGGCTTCAACCACCCCCCCCCCTCGTACCCCCCTTTCCCCCCTCTCCTCTCAAGGCGGGGCCGGCGCCGAAATTTCGTGTTCCGGTGTCTGTGTCCGTCTCCGACTGATGCTGTTTTGGTGCCAACGGACTCGCAAGGTGGGTCTGAGCTGTGGTGGGCAGCTCCGGCGACTCGTCACACTGCAGATCCGGCCTGAACGGTTACCTTTAGCGGGGATCTGGAGCTCGCGTTTTCTGGATTCCTCGGGTCAAGGTCCCTTGTCAGACGGTGGCGACTCTGATTCGGCTACGTTTTTTTCCTTTCGTCTTTTTTTACAGTGTTTTAATAACTGCACTTGATGCAGATTGGGTGTGCACAAGTTGCACGGATTGTGTGCACTAGTTGCACGTTTGGTGTGCACTTGTTGCACTGTTTGGTGTGCCCGTATGTGGCACGGTTTGGTGTGCACTTTGTTGCACTTTTGACGTGCACGTGTTTGCACGTTCTAGGGCGTCCTATGTGCGTTCTAGTAGGGAGTTTCGGTAATATTATATTATAGGCTCGTTAGTTTGGAGTCTGTAATTTTATCGTTTGCTTGTGCGTTTTCATCAGATTGTACGTATATCGCTCTGATTGATATATAAAATTGATGCCTCCCGCTTTTCGTCAAAAAAAAACAAGGCAATAAATAATTTTGGATTTATATACCTATCACATATATTTGTATTGTCCAAACTCTTGAGAAATTATTCACTCATATGACATGGAGATGCTTTACGATCTTGATATGAAGATGCTCAACGGAGAGGAAAGACTAGAGGTCATGAACATTAATGATGATTTGTTTCTGATTTCTTAGTCTTGAGTTTGTATATAAACTTATTTAACATTAAGAAAGCAATAACAATTAAATGAATTTGGACATATATCCTAAGATAATCTAAAGAATGTGTTGGACTTTTCCTATCTTGTTTTTATCGTTTAACCGACGGGTTTCAATACCGAATGTCGTTGGTTCTTGAAAATTCTCAACTATCTATTTTTTTCCGTTGTTAGTGTCAGTTATGACTTTTCTTATTTTCCTTTATATTTTATTGATCCTGGTTAGAACTTATATTTAGTATTTAAAAAATATTTCAAGTGTCAAGATTTCTAGAACTTGATGATAAAGCGAGTATACACGACATCACATATAAACTAACATAATTTGGTGTAACTGTATAGAATTATCTTGAACCCATCATATTTGAACTTGGCATGGATGTATCTTATGTATAGATAAATTTGAATCCTTAAACTTTTTCTAGTATAAATTTCTAGACGGTAAATCTTATCCATGGAGGTTGTCTTATTAGAAATTAATCTCTACCACCCATTTTGGATTTTGAGTGTTTTAAGTATATGTTGAAGCTCATATTTTAAATATCATCTAGTATAATCTTTCTATATGAACAATTTTTTTATTTTTCTATTATATTCTTTCATAAAGAAAAAAAGACATCTATCAAATTCTCATTTTAGGCCCTAATAACGATTGGCCGACCCTGGGTTTGAGTTCAGTTGTTTATAAGTAAGGTTGAATCTAGGGGTGCTCACCGGCCAGTTACCCGGACCGGTGAGGCACTACCCGGACCCGGTCGGCAAGTCCCGGTAAGGGAGTACGTACGGCTACAGGACCCGGAACCGGTATGGTCCGGGTCGGTCGGGTGGGTGGGCGGATATACATGTAATAACCGGTGGCTTTTCTCCTATCAGGTCAAATTGAATTTTGAATAAGAAAGTAGAGCCACATAAAAGAAATTTATCAGAGAGCAAAGAAGGAATGAGAAAAAAATTCAGTCATGACACGTATAAGTAAAATCAAAAGAACAAGAGAGTAGAGATTAAAACATTGTTGAGACGAATGAGAGGTAAAAAGTTAAAAACAAGAAGATGATGCTGAGAACTAGTAAGTAAAGAGAGAAGAAATAGTATAGGGAGATGTAAAAAATATTGGGAAGATAAAAAAATATAAGACTATTAAGATCTTTTAAAAGATATAAGACTTATTGGAAAATGGAATGAATCGGATGTCTCACGTAGGGGTGTCCATGGGCCGGGCTCCGGCCCCGTGGCCAAAATTTTGAACCGACCCAGAGTGACCGGGTTCAAAAAATGTAACCTACTCGCGGCCCCGGGTCCAAAAAAGTATCTTTAAACCCGCCCGTCTGGATAATGGGCCGGTTCACCGGGTTGGACCAACCCATCCGAATTTGATAACAATTGATAACATTAACCATAAGTAGTAGTGTCACGCCCCAATTTCAGTAATACCGAACTCGGAACGCGGACGTTTAAAACAATAAAACCTTTCAGACATTTTAAATAAAACACTTTAAAACCACCCATTACTTAAACAAAATAATTATTTACAACTCAAAAGTACGTCCCACAAGCGGACAAAATACAAGTGTACGTCGCTAGACTCAAAAGTAAACCCGGACCCCCGCTCCTAGCTCTTCAAGCTTCGAGAACTCACCTAGTCCGTCCCGCGAACCGTACCTGTAGGAAAAGCAGCTAGGGGTGAGCGTTCGCTCACCACCACGGATAACAGACTGACTACGGCATACTTAGCAGACAATGCCGGTAACACCAACAACAACCCAAACACCGGGGATCACTATCCCCAACTCAAGTAACCTGACCGACACACACACACTGTTACTTTCCTCAACCGATTCAACACTCGGACACGTAATGTAGACCCGACACAACGATTGACGACCTCCTCCAAAGACACGACAGACAACCACGCAACACCTAAGATCACAAAGGATCGCACACCAAACAAGATCACAAAGGATCGCACTCCAGCTGCTCAGTAACCCCCCTCTCGCCCTTTACCGATCCCTGTCAGGTCAGGCGGTCGACCTGTCGCGCAACTTCTCCCGATCTCTGTCGGGAGGCTAGCCCACAACCTCGCTACTTCCCCCGATCCCTGTCGGGAGGCTAGCCACACCCACGCGCACCTTCTCCCGATCCCTGTCGGGAGGCTAGCCCACAACCTCGCCACTTCCCCCGATCCCTGTCGGGAGGCTAGCCACACCACGCAACGTCCCCGACACAAAGTCGGGTCACCAACCTCAGGTAACCACAATCACAATCACAAGCAAAGTTCAACAAACAGCAACAATACCGGGTTGACACTTCACAGGCTCTCATGGCCACCCAAGACACACCAACAGTAACTTACGGACTCAACAACCCCACGGGCACTCATGGCCACCCAAGACACACCGACAATAACTCACGGGCTCAACAACCCCACAGGCACTCATGGCCACCCAAGACACCAACAGTAAAACACGGGCTCTCATGGCCACCCAAGACACAACAGTAAAGCACGGGCTCTCAAGGCCACCCAAGACACAACGGTAAAGTACGGGCTCTCATGGCCACCCAAGACACAACAGTAAAGAACGGGCTCTCATGGCCACCCAAGACATGATGGTAAAGTACGGGCTCTCATGGCCACCCAAGACACAAACTAAACAATCAACCTCCGGGCATGGTCATATGCCTCCAGTAATTCTAACATCGATAAGTTCACTGCTCCTACGACACTACTAAGTGTCACATGCAATTCTAATGTTCGATACGTTCCCGTATCATACGACACCACCTGGTGTCGCCTGCCTTTCTAATATTCGATAAACTTACTAAACCCACGACACCCAAGTGTCACATGCATTTCTACTGTTAACTTTCCCTAGTCAGGGCCGAGATCCGGCTACTTTTCCCTACCTCGTATGCTTTCTCCAAAGGCGCACAAATAAGCTCCGGCGTGATCTCGGTCACTCGCCTAGCTTTCCCTTTCCTCTGTCAGGGGCACGATCTAAACAGAACACAATTTTAAACGCTTTTAAGCTTGCAGGCATAAACTGAATTTTAATAAACTTGACGCCCAAAAGTAACCCCGACAATGTCGATCACTCCCAAACTTCCCAATTACTCGACATTGTCGGTATTGGACCCGGAAAAGCCCGATTCGCCCGACATGGAGAATCTGCCCGGGTTTTGGAAACGCCCTTCCGGGGCTCCGAAAATTCCCGTTATCGTTTCTACGGTCTTAGAATAATTCAAGCGTTCCTATGCACTCGACGGAATCCAATTTCGACTTCTGAGTAATTTAATTAGCGTTTCAAGTTTCTAAACCGTCAATTACAACTTTTACAATTTTATTCCAAATTTCGATCCGGTTGTAGATTAATTACTTGGGGAACGTTCTAAACCACCCGAACACGAAACCCGAGCACCAGAGTACGTGGGCCCCACCCGACCCCCGTTGGCCGTGGGTGGCTAGGGCCGGTCCACCATGGTGGTGGCCGGTCCTAGCTCCGGCCAGCCACCTCACACGGCCGGCCGGCCACCCTACATGGTGGCCGGAGCTCCCCCGAGCTCCCGGTCACCGGAAAACGTTCCAATCTCGCTCCAAACCGTCTCCAAGGAACCCCACACCTCAATACCACCATGAACTACTAGATTCAAACCAAACCCTAACTTCCAAACTTAACAAAATGAAATTTGGTTAGATGCTCACCGTAGAGAACGTCGAGGGGAGTTCGATTCTCCTAACTCTGAGACGATCCAAGGGCTAGATGAACGAGAAAAGACCAAACCCTAGAACACCACCTCTTTTTTCTCTCTTCTTTCTTCTTTCTCTTTCTAAAAACCCCAATTTCCCATTTTTTGAACAACATGGCCGAACCCCCCCTCTTGTGGTCTTCCTTGTCTTGTCCAAATACCTAACACCACCACTTGTATGACATGTGGCAAGTGGGTCCCACACCTTTTTGGGAAAATATCTGGACGTTTCGGGCCCCGAACGGGCACTTTTTCCAAGAAATTACGAAACTTCACGGGCTACAAGGAAACGGCTCAACTAAGACCGCTGCGACGACGGCTAAGCTTTTTGGATCCAAAACGGTCCTCGAATAGACCAAAACGTCGCTTGGTTGACTTTTCCAGCGAAAAGTCAACATTTCCCAAATTGGTCAGAAAGTTGCCCTGAGTCCCCCGGAACTCACTTTGGTCGATATCGGGGTCAACTTAAGTCCGGTATGACCCTCGGGGTCAAATTTAGGTTCATTTAGGTGTTTGCTAAAAAAAATTTAAATTTTCCTGTTTTTCGCAGATTTGACTGGCGTTGACTGGGAGCGGTTCTTACAAGTAGTACATATACTTTCAAATAATTTTTTCATTATCCAAAAAAACCCATTAAAAAGTCATTAAAGAGTGCTTAGAAGCTCTAAATTTGGTCACTTCTTAATGATGGAAAAACTTCATACCTTGTTTAACCTTTATCAAAGGTTCAAGGATTACAAACGTCAAATAGGGAATTCAAGTTGACCCAAAACGGATTACGATTACAAACGATGAGTTCAACACAAAACTACGACTTGTTTTATTACAAAATTGGTAATCATCTTCATAATCTCAAGCCGTCAATCTTCATCTTCATATGCAAAAGTAATTAAAATTGTAAAAGTGTGGCCTTAGGCCTTAGACTTATACCATATCCGGGTGGCCCGGGTTATGTAGGAAACCATATCACGGATCCGCTACCCGGACCGCTCACTCCGGCTTTGGTATTTTTGAACCCAGGCCCGTCTCCGTTACCCATGGGGACAAACCCACTGGGACGGATTAGACGGGTTGACCGAATGGACTGGGTTAAAATGAAATGAAAGATCAACCTTACGAGTTGAATGTGACCCTAACTTTTATAATAACTCTTTACTCTCTTTGCTCGTATATTTTCCCAATGTAATTCAAGTTCAATAATAAGCAACCTCTTCTCTCATGTCCTACCAGAATTAATAGACAAAAAAGAAACTAACATAAGAAAAGGCTAACATCTAAAGCTCTGTTGTATATGTTCTAACACCTTCAATAAGAGCACAATGATGGTAATTCTAAAAATATAACATCTTTATTTTGATTTATGTCAAATATATGTTGCAAACAAGAAGAGCAATCAATATTTCTATTATCTAAACTAGCTAACAGAAAGGTAATAGAGAGAAGCTGAGAGAAGTGATCACCCCCGTCTCTGATCATGTTGAGAGTGGATGGTGTCTCCCCTACCAGGAGGATTGGCAGACTTCCTCCCGATAACGATAACCCAAGTAATTACTTCAAGCAACAACGCGATTGCCCCCAAAGCACAGATCACGCCTATGTAAGCTGATTTCCATTTCTTAGCAGGATCCAATATGTCAAGACCCTTGAAGACATTCAGAATGCCAAGGACCAGAACAGCATATCCAACACTGTGGTGATAGATGTTCCAATAAGATCGGTACTTGTGGTCCTTCTTAGGTCTCAAAAACAAGGCAAAAATCTACAAAGGAGAATACAGATCCATTAAGCTAGAGATAATCCTAAATCAACTGTTACAACACATACATATATGTATAGTATAGGAGTATGATTATACCTGCAGTGTTGCAAGAGCGAAGAGTGCAATACCAATGTTGCGGTGAGCTGTGAAGACGATCCCCTTTGATTCACTTCCAAGCTTCATACCCGTTCCCCAACCAGCGACACCAATTGCATACGCCGATACCTGGATGAAAACATGGAGATAGAACCATGCTGGATCTGCAGACTGGAAAGCTCTCAAGTACCTTGCTATGATGATTCCAACCGGAAATAGAATTCCCCAACTCACTACATTTAGAATCCCATGAATCTGTCATAACAACCCAAAACTTGTAAGAACATGTTAAGAGTCCAATTACAAATTAACTCTACTTTATTCAAGCACTTCACAGTACACAGACAACAAACAAGCTAGACCAATATCTATTCACAACCCAGTACTAGTAGTCGAATTTAACAGTCCAATTTCAATTTGTTAGACCAATATAGAGTTGCAATTAACTTCTATTAAGAAATGGTTTATAATTGCAGTTTAATCCGCCAATTAACCAAAAAATTGTGATTCCCAAGCAAGTAAAATCATGTACAAAGAATTAATTGAAAACCCACATTCCTCTTCTTCAGTTTGGAGTCCCCTTCGCTGCTGGTGGTGGTCGTAGACTGGCCGGCGGCCAAGTCAAGGGTTCCTTTGGAGTTCAGATTCGCCGACTGGAAGGAATGCTTGGCCGGAACCCCACTAGCCACCGACGAACCCACCTGCCACACGTGGTTCACGGTGGTGTTCTTCGCCGGCAGCTTAAGCTTGGCAAAAATCGTCATCGACCCACCACTGCTCTCAGCCGCCGTGTCCCAGACCTCAAAAGAAAGCTTCGATTCCTCAATCGAAGCGTAGCTGGTGATATCGTAGGTCTTAACGGTCATGGCTCCGCCGCTGCCCTTGAAAGCGATGAGCGATTGGGCGCCGAGCATCCCAGTTCCGGTGGGGTTGATGGCCCACGAGACCCATCCGTCTTCAGCGGGAGGGGTGGAGACGAACGCGACGGAGAGGGAGGAGTTTCCGGCGTCGTAGGTCCAGTGGAGGTAGGAGGCTAGTTGGGTGAGGTCGGCGCATTGGGCGTAGAGGCGGTTGCCGGTGAACGAATGTGAGGTGCAGGTGAGTGAAAAGACCGGCGAGAGAAGCAACGCCGACAGAGAAATGAAGAAAGGAATAAGATAATGAGTAGTAGACGCCATTGATGAGCGAGCAACAGAGCTCTGCACGAAAGCTATACCGCGATTTATAGAGAAAGAGCGGAGGTCAAAACGGCGTGGCCAGTCAATCCTGTACGGACATTGATACCGAGACCTCGCCACGTATTAAAGTAACTTAAATATTTGTGACGTGTCGTGTTGTGATTGGGTGTGGAGGAGTGGGGTCGGATTCAGCGTTAGATGGTGTAGTGTGGAGGTCACGCGCAAGATTTGAATCCGTAAAAGTGACGTGGTCAGTTTGCCTAAAATAATAAATAGAAATAGAAATATAGTCCAAATACAAATTCTTTTTCTTGTGGAAATTAAATTTCCTTTTTTTCTGGAAACACTTTCTGTATTTCTCTACCTGTTTGCTTGATTTCTCGGTTACACGCCTTAATTAATAAGGGAAATGTGTGCTATCGTGGAATTCAATAATGATTACGATATTCTTTAATAAATTATGTAATCATTATTAGGTAATAAAAATATATTTTAAAATATTAATTGATATCGGCCATTTGTTAGTTTAAAATGAGAGATTATCTCATAAATTTGTTAAAAGAACTGCGAATAAAACCGCTTACTGGTTAGCCAAGCAAATAAAACCGCTCACTGGTTAATCAAGACGACTCGTTCTACACTTGTTCTTTAGTGGTCTGGGGATCTCCCAGATGCACTCCAGTGTATTATTCATTCTGGCCAATAATACAAGGTCCATTTTGTCTAGAAAAATAGGAACTGGAAAAAAATTACGATTTTTCATCACCCACACATGATTTCTGTACTCAAATTATACTTCACCAGTTACTTCTGATTGTACATTTTATGCTCACATGTAAGGGTGAGTAGTATTTGATTATAATTGAAATTCGAATGAATTAAATTTCAATTCGATTATTTCTCCCTCAATCCCCAATCCCTAGCAGCAGCCGCCGGCCTTCATGGTTTTGGCCATGGAGGTTGTCGGTGGATCTCTCTCTCCCTCCTTTCCTCCTCTCGAGCCTCTCATGTCGTGTGTCTCCACCGTTTCCGGATCTCCGTTTCAATCATGCGAGCCGCTGATGGTTACTCTCCTCATCGTCATCGATCGAGATAATACCAAGTCTAAGAGACTATCACGAGCCATTAAGGCTATTCCAAAATCAACCTCCACAATTTATGGCTTCGATTTGTCGATGCTTGATTTTGGTAAAGATTTACCAACCGAACACTCGCACGAGCCGCTTGGAGAAGGCTTTGGAGCGATACAGTTAGTGGAGTTGGGATCCGGGGCCTACCCAACATGACCCGGGACCGACGTTGCTTGGCCGTCCCGAGAGAAGCAAGGAAGCAGCTCGTTTTTCCTGTTTTAGTTTGGTGCATTTTGATTCAGTTTTAGCTTTAGGTTTGAATTGTTTTAGTTGGATATTTTTATGCTGTTTTGCTAGTTGAATTTCTAGTACTGTTCTTAGGTTATTTGAAATGTCAGTACGAGGAAATCCTTAGGTTGTGTCTACGAAAAAAAGTAGACTATTTCTACGTGTCCATGAGCCTCGGGTCCGTGGTGTCCAGGGTATTTGGCCCTACATTATAAAGTTTGATTGGCAGTAATGTCACTTCCTCAAAAACTCATTTCAAAAATAAATCAATTCGTTATAAAATATGGTTTGATTATTTAGTTTATTTGACTAATTATTTTAGTTAATATTAAAAATTAAGTCTGGTTTTGATTACTACAATTAGATTATCAAATTAACTGAACTACCATATGAAAATCAACTCTGTAGAAACCATCAACAAATATTATTGAACGTCTAGTACATAAATGTACCATGTATATTTGAGAGAATGATACAGAGGTCCTATATAGAGAATGAAACAATCCTTGTTGTTGAGTGAACATTCGATCAGTCATCCACACTTTATATCTCTCAATCGTACCATCTGACTTGCACTTAATTCTGAATAAGCATTTATTACCAACCAAGTTTACAGGAAAAAGTTTAGGAGCAAGAGACCATGTATTATTGTCATGTAAGGCCTTAATTTGTTCACTCATGACAGTCTTTTAAACACTATACTTATTAGCTTGATTAAATGTATGTGGTTCATGTGTTTGATAATCTAGGTTGTGAGTTGTTTATAAGGCAGTGAAAGTTTAAGGTGGTATCCTATTTTGTGTAGGGCAAAGGGTATATGATGCGATCTAAGGGTTGGAAAAATGGTTGTAAGGGACAACGGGATAGTTGATAGGGGTAGGACAGGTTATGGGGCGGTCGATGGAGCAGCAAAATTTGGGGAGATGGGTGGCGTGGTTGAAAAGGCGGGAGGTGGTTGAAGAGGAAGAGGTGGTTGTGTGAATTCCGGATGATGAACATGTTCGTGTAAAGTAGAGGGAGAGGCCGAAAAATGAGGGAAACCGAGCTCATTAAAAACAACATAGTGAGCAATATGAATACGGACTAAGCGGGGATCAAAATAGTAGAAGTTGTCATGCTCAATAGCCTTGCCAAGATAGATACTAGAAATAGATCTAAAATCAAATTTATGTTCAATGTAAGGTCGAGGGTAAGATATACACCCAAAAAGTTTTGTGTAAGAACCACTCCCGGTCAACGCCCGTCAAATCGGCGAAAAACAGGAAAATTTAAAATTTTGGGACAGACACTTAAATGAACCTAAATTTGACCCCGAGGGTCATACCGGACTTAAGTTGACCCCGATATCGACCAAAGTGAGTTCTGGGGGACTCATGCCAACTTTCTGACCAATTTGGGAAAGGTTGACTTTTTGTTTGAAAAGTCAACCGAGCGACGTTTTGGTCCGTTCAAGACCCGTTTTGGATCCAAAAAGCTTAGCCGTCGTTAAAGCGGTCTTAGTCGAGCCGTTTCCTTGTAGCCCGTGAAGTTTCGTAATTTCTTGGAAAATGGGCCCGTTCGGGGCCCGAGACGGCCGAATTTCGCGAATCTGACAGCAAAATATCTACAAAGATATTTGTTTAAAGGGTGGGACCCACTTGCCACTTCTCACACAAGTGGTGGTGTTAGGTAATTTTGAACAAAACAAAAGGAGAAAAAAAAGAGAAAAGAAGAGAGAAGAAGGAGAGAAGAAAAAGGAAAAAAGAGAAGAAAAGGTTAGGGTTTAGGGATTTCCCGACGATCCAACCAACGGATCGTCTCAACGGTTGAAGAATCGAGCTCCCATCGTCATTCCCTACGGTGAGAACCTATTCGATTTTCGTTTTAGTATGTTTGTAAGTTAGGGTTTGTGTTTAAACGAGTTAAATATGGATGAGTCGAGGTGTAGGGTTCGTTGGGAACGTTTTGGAGCGAAAAATGATCGTTTTCCGGTGACCGGAGGCTCGGGGGAGCTCCGGCCACCGTGGGTGTTGGCTGGCCGGAGCTAGGACTGGCCACCATGGTGGTGAACCGGTCCAGAACCGGTCCAAAGCCACCCACAGCTAAGGGTGGCCGGGTGGGGCCCACGTGTCGGGTCTCGGGTTTTTCGTGTTCGGGTGGTTTAGGACGATGCCCAAGTCGTTAATCCACACCCGGAATGAATTATGGATTTAAATTGTAAAAGTTGGAAATGACGGGTTTAGAAACTTTAAACGCGAATTAAATTGCTCGGAAGTCGGAAATTGATTCCGTCGATTGCATTGGAACCCTTGAATTATTCTAAGATCGTAGAAGCGAAAACGGGAATTTTCGGAGCCCCGGAAGGGCGTTTTCCGATCCCGGGCAGATTCGCCAAGCCGGGCGAATCGAGCTTTTCCGGGCCCATTATTGACAATGTCGAGTAATTGGGAAGTTTGGGAGTGATCGACATTGTCGGGGTTGCTTTTGGGCGTCAAGTTCATTAAAATTCAGCTTTTCCTGCGAACTTAAGAAGTGTTTCAATTTGTGATAATTGTAGACCGTGTCGCCGACCGCGGAAAGAGGAGGCTAAGCGGGTGACTATGAGCACGCCGGAGCTTGAGCGTGGATATTTGGAAAGCGTTACGAGGTAGGGAAGAGTAGCCGGATCTCGGCCCTGACTAGGGAAAGTTAACGGTAGAATTGCATGTGACACTTGGTGGTGTCGTAGGTTGAGTGAACCTGTCGAACAATAGAATTGCATGTGACACTTGGTGGTGTCGTAGGTTGAGTGAACCTGTCGAACAATAGAATTGCATGTGACGCTTGGTGGTGTCATAGGTTGAGTGAACATGTCGAACAATAGAAATGCAGGCGACACTTAGTGGTGTCGCATGATACGTGAACGTATCGAACAATAGAAATGCATGTGACACTTGGTGGTGTCGTAGGTTGAGTGAACATGTCGAACAATAGAAATGCAGGCGACACTTAGTGGTGTCGTATGATACGTGAACGTATCGAACAATAGAAATGCATGTGACACTTAGTAGTGTCGTAGGATAAGTGAACTTATCGAACAATAGAAATACTGGTGGCATTTGGTTGTGCCCGGAGGTTGATTGTATTGTTTGTGTTTGTGGGTGGCCATGAGTGCATGTGGGGTGTTGAACCCGTATTTTACTATTTGTGTGTCGTGGGTGGTCAGGTGTGCCTTTGGGGTGTTGGACCCGTGTGATACTGTTTCGTGTGTCGTGGGTGGCCATGTGTGCCTTTGGGGTGTTGAACCCGTATTTTACTGTCTGTGTGTCGTGGGTGGTCAGGTGTGCCTTTGGGGTGTTGAACCCGTGTGATACTGTTTCGTGTGTCGTGGGTGGCCATGTGTGCCTATGGGGTGTTAAACATGTGTTGTCGCTATTTGTTGAACCTTGGGTGATGACTGTGATTGTTCTGGTGGCATTGTTGAGTTATGCCCGAGGGGTGTGTCGTACCTTCCGGTGCGCGGCCGGTAAAGAGCACAGGGATGTGTCCCCATCAGGTGAGTAGCACCTTCCGGCGCGTGATTGGTAAAATGCTAAGGTTAGAGCTGTGCTCGAGGGGCGTGTCATACTCTCCAATGTGTGGTCGGTAAAGAGCAGAGGGCTGTGGTCCCCGTAGGTGAGTAGCACCTTCCGGCACGTGATTGGTAAAGTGCTGAGTCTGGATTTATGCCCGAGGGGTGTGTCGTACCCTCTGGTGCGCGACCGGTAAAGAGCAGAGGGTTGTGTCCCCATCAGGTGAGTACCACCTTCCGGCGCGTGATCGATAAAGTGATGAGGCTTGTGGTGGTGGTTTGCGTGATTTTGATCACTTCTGTGTTGTGTTCTTTGAGGTCGTCATTACGGTGTCGGGTCTACATTACGTGTACGTGTGTTTAGTTTGGTTGGGAAAAGTAATAGTTTTCGTGTGACAGCCAGGTTATTGAGTTTTGGGGATAGTAGTCCCCGGTGTTTTGTTTGTTGTTGGTGTTTCCGGCATTTCTGCTAGTATGTCGTAGTCAGTCTGGTATCCGTGGTGGTGACCGAACGCTCACCCCTAGCTGCTTTTCCTACAGGTACTGGTCGCGAGGCGGACTAGGGGAACTCTCGAAGCTTGAAGAGCTGGGAGTGGGAGTCCGGGATTTTGGGAGTTTAGCGACGTACGCTTTGGTTTTTGTCCGCTTTTTTTGGACGTATTTTAAGTTGTAAAATATTACTTTGATTAACTCAAAGTGGTGATTTTAAGCGGTTTATTAAAATATTTGAAATTTTGTTTATTAGTTTGGTATCAGAGCTCGAGGTTTCACACCTCGGACTGTATGTCAATTAGGTCGGGAGAGTCGAGTCATTAAAAGTCCCGTCGTGCGTTGGTTTCGCAAATCAAAACCGTGTGTAGACTCGTAGTGTTCTAAGTCTTGGTTGTTGTTGTGTGTATGTGCAGCACAATTATTACTGGCATACTGATTGTGTGTTGCTGCGTGAAACGTTTTTAAGCTGTCGCGACTCGACTCAGGGGCGCCCCCCTATGGTCGAACGTGACGGTGCTGATATCAGGTGGGGACAATTTAGTTCGGGGACGCCTGGACCGGGTTGTAACTACGTGATGTCAAAAATGAGATTTTATGATAAAAAAGAGAAAGTTTTAAAATTGGTTGTCCCGGTGGGCGTGTTTTAAATTTGGTTGGCCCAGTGGGCGTGTTTTAAAATTGGTTGGCCCTGTGGGCGTGTGTTTAAATTGGTTGGCCATGTGGGCGTGTGTTTAAGTTGGTCGGCCCGATGGGCGTGTTTTGAATTTGGTTGGCCTTGTGGGCGTGTGATTGAGGTTGGGTGATTGGATTTTGTCTGTGAATTGTTGTGCGTGTGGTCGATAATTTGGTGATCGAGCGTATGTGGCGCTTAAGGCTATTTTTAGGGTTAAAAAGGGGTAAAGATCGAGTTTGAAACGAATTTGGAAAACAGGCCTGCGCGAGCGTCACGGATTCGTGACGGAGAAGCGCGTTTTGGCGAGTTCTGGACCTTCGTCACGACTCCGGGACCCCAACCGTGACGGGGCCTGTCACGGATCCGTGATTTCCTGCCTTGCCCCACCGACTTGATTGTGCAGTTTGTCTGTTGGTTTTGCGTGGTTGGGTTCATGTTTGTGTTGGTTGTAGAGGTCGTAAGTTCGGTGTTAAAGTGTGAGGTCTTGGGTTCGAGACTCATCAATAACCTACGGTAGTGATACAACACCTCGGTGTGAGAGTCTCACCACGGAGAGGGGTTAGGGTTGATGCGCTGCGGCGCCATGCGAACTAGGTTTCCCCTATGTGAACGGGTTATTCGAGGTTTCCTTCACGTGAGTGGGCTGTTTGAGGTTTCCCTACGTGATGGGTTAATTGGGGCATCGAGGTTGTGAGCAATAGTGGTTTGCTGAGTTGAGAACATGATCCCCGTTTGAGGTTTCCCTACGTGATCGGGTAATTAGGGTATTGAGGTCGTGAGCAATAGTGGCTTGCGGAGTTGAGAATATGATCCCCATTCGAGGTTTCCCTTACGTGAGCGAGTATTTGAGGTACTGATAGCGTGAGCAGCGTGACGTTTTGGTATCAGGTTTTGAGGTAGTAGTTTGCCCTGGTTAGATTGGTAAGTCATTAGTGCTTTACTAGTATGCCATAATCGAACGGGTGTCCGTGGAGGTGAGCAGAACGCTCATCCCCGTTACTACTTTTCCCGCAGGGGACGAGTAGCGAATACTGGTTTGGTTGCGGAAAGTTATAATTAAATGCATAGAGGATCATGTGAGGGTTGTGCTGTACCTTATCGGTGTGACAAAATGAGTGGTTGTTCGGTCTCTGATTTGGGCGTCATTTTTATTGGATACCGAGGCGTCACATTCGTTTGCTTCGTCGAGTGGTGCTGAGATGTTGGGGCTGAGTTTAGAGCCGTTGAGTCCACCCCTGCGTCTGGACACGCCGGTTGGTGGTGGTGTGGTGTTGACTAGGGTCTGTCGTGCCTGCGAAGTTAGAGAAGCGAACTGATACAAGAGGTTCGAGAGAGGGCTCACGAGCCCTGATGCTGGATCGAGTCCTCACCCCGAGGTTTCGGGTATGTTCGGAGTTGGTGGGCACGACGCCGTTAGTGGAGCGAGGTCTTAGAGAGACTACGAGGGTCCATGAGGTTCGGCAGCGACTGAGCTTGTGCGTGTATCCGTGGGAAGGATACTTACGAAATGACAGCCTTTGACGTGATCTTGGGAATGGATTGGCTGGCGAAGTACCGAGCCAATGTCGATTGTTACAAACGACGAGTGATGGTGTCAACAGGCAACACGAAAGTTTCGTGTATTCTGGGCAGTAGGAGCAGAGTTCTACTGTCGGCATTGTCCGCAGTGGAGGAAGTATCGGTCGTGCAGAGCCGCGAGTTACCGCGAGTGGTGTGCGAGTGTCCCGAGGTCCTTCCGGAGGAGTTGAGCGGGTTGCCACCAGTTCGTGAGGTGGAGTTCGGGATTGACCTGATGCCGGGAACGGCAGCGATATCGATGGCGCCTTACATGTTCGTGCCAGTGGAGTTGACCGAGCTGAAGCGTCAGCTCGAGGAGCTTCGGGAGAAGTGGTTTATCCGTCCGAGCACATCGCCGGGGGGAGCGCCAGCACTCTTCGTGAAGAAGAAGAGTGGAGAGTTTCGGACGTGTATAGACTAACGGAAGCTGAACCGGGTTACGGTGGAGAACCGATACCCGATGCCGAGAATTGACGACTTGTTCGACCAGTTGAGAGGGTCGACATGCTTCTCGAAAATCGATCTGCGATCCGGATATTACCAGTTGCAAGTCCGGAAGGAGGACATTGCAAAAACTGCATTCCGGACACGCTATGGGCATTACGAGTTCTTGGTGATGCCACTTGGACTGACGAACGCACCTGCAGCATTCATGGATCTGATGAACAGTATATTCCGGCCGTTCTTAGATCAATTTGTTGTGGTGTTTGTAGACGACATCTAGATCTACTCGCAGAACGAGGTGGCACATGATGAGCATCTGGGGGCTATTCTGACCCTATTGCGCACGCATCAGCTATACGCCAACCTGGAGAAGTGCGAGTTTTGGCTCGCTGAGGTGAAATTCCTCGGTCACATCATATCCCGTGACGGTATACTGGTCGATCCGGCGAAGATCGATGCGGTTTCAAAGTGGGCGCGGCCCACGAGCGTCTTCGAGATTCGCAGCTTCTTGGGGCTGGCAAGATATTATCGGCGGTGGGTCCAGGACATTGCGTGTCTAGCCGCGCCTATGACTCTTTTGACACGCAAGGGAGTCGGGTTTGTGTGGACAGAGGATTGTGAACGTGCGTTCACGGAGCTGAAGGCTCGTCTGACAACCGCTCCAGTGTTGATAGTACTAGAGCGCGGGGTCGGGTATGAGGTCTAATGTGACGCGTCCGGGGAAGGACTGAGCTATGTACTGATGCAGTTGGGTAGAGTTGTTGTTTATGGCTCCAAGCAGTTGAAGACACACGAGCGCAACTATCCTACCCATGACTTGGAATTAGCAACAGTCGTGTTCGCGCTGAAGGGCTGGCGGTATTATCTGTATGGCGAGCGATTTCAGGTGTTCTCGGATCACAAGAGCCTCAAGTACATCTTTTCCCAACGAGACCTGAACATGCGCCAGCGGCGATGGATGGAGCTACTTGAGGAGTACGACTTTGAGCTACACTACCATCCGGGTAAGGCGAATGTGGTTGTCGACGCCCTGAGTAGGAAGTCGGTTCCGAGTCTTGCTAGCATATCAGTCCGAGAGTGGGACATGATGGGGGAACTGGGCACGTTCGGGCTTGAGCTAGAGGAGGTTACTGGTGGCGTGGCCATGTGCTCATTGGTGGCTCAGCCCTCACTACTTGTCCGAGTGTTGGAGGCGCAGTCAGAGGATGTCGAGACGACAGAGATCTGGGAGAGAGTTGCCGGCGGTGTTGACGCCGAGGACTGGGATCGTCGTGCTGATTGGGAGTTACGGTATCGCGGATGTTTGTTCATACCGCGTAACGGTGGAGACGACGAGCTGCGAGAGTCTCATCATTCGTGTCTGACAGTGCACGTGGGTAGCACTAAGAGGAGCGCGAAATCAGGCGTCATATCTAGTGGAGCAGGATGCGGAGAGCGGTTGCGGAGTTAGTATCGCGGTGCCTCACTCGTAAGCAGGTGAGAGCCGAACAACAACGTCCTGCTGGATTATTGCAACCACTACGGGTTGCACAGTGGAAATGGGGGCACGTCACGATGGATTTCGTGAGCGGTTGGCGGAGTTCGCCTACAACAACAGCTTTCAGGCCATTATCAGGATGGCACCGTTCGGAGCGTTGTATGGTAGGCCGTGTCGGTCGCCCGTGTGCGGGGCGGAAGTGAGGAATGAGGGTTTACTGGGTCTAGAGCTGGACCGAGAGACAGTTGGGTCGGTCGTTCCGAAACGTGAGCGGTTGAAGATCGCGCAGAGTCGGCATGAGCTATGCTGACAGACGGCGCCGACCTCTCGAGTCAGCAGTCGGTGATCATGTATCCCTGGAGGTGAGTCCGAAAGGTGGACTGGTGCATTACAACCGCGGCGGAGGAAGGTTAGCCCCGCGGTTTATCGGGCCTTTCGAGGTCTTGAGTAGAGTGGGAGCAGTTGCATACCGACTTGCACTGCCACCGCAGCTTGGGAATATCCACGTTTCCCAGTTGCGGAAGTATATGCGGACCCCTCGCACGTCATTGAGTGGGCAGATGTCGAGGTAATGGGTGATGTCTTGTATAAGGAGAAACCGGTTTGGGAAATGGATCCACGGGAGCAGGACCTGCGCGGAAAGGTTATCCGCTTAGAACAGGTGTAATGGCGGCACCACGAGGCTGAGTCGACTTGGGAGCGCGAGGACGAGGTTCGCGCGAAGTACCCCGATCTGTTCGACTCTTGAGGTACGTCTGTTTTAAATTTCGCGGACGAAATTCCTTTAAGGGGGGTAGATTGTAAGAACCACTCCCGGTCAACGCCAGTCAAATCTACGAAAAACAGGAAAATTTAAAATTTTTGGACAGACACCTAAATGAACCTAAGTTTGACCCTGAGGGTCATACCGGACTTAAGTTGACCCCGATATCGACCAAGGTGAGTTCCGAGGGACTCAGGGGAACTTTCTGACCAATTTGGGAAAGGTTGACTTTTTGCTGGAAAAGTCAACCGAGCGACGTTTTGGTCCGTTCGAGACCCGTTTTGGATCCAAAAAGCTTAGTCGTCGTTACAGCGGTCTTAGTTGAGCCGTTTCCTTGTAGCCCGTGAAGTTTCGTAATTTCTTGGAAAATAGGCCCGTTCGGGGCCCGAGACGGCCGAATTTCGCGAATCTGACAGAAAAATATCTACAAATATATTCGTTTAAAGTGTGGGACCCACTTCCCACATCTCACACAAGTGGTGGTGTTAGGTAATTTTGAACAAAACAAAAGGATGAAGCTTGTGGTGTTCGGCCACTTAGAGAAAAAAGGAGAAAAAAAAGAGAAAAGAAGAGAGAGAAAGAAGAGAGAAGGAGAGAAGAAAAAGGAAAAAAGAGAAGAAAAGGTTAGGGTTTAGGGATTTCCCGACGATCCAACCAACGGATCGTCTCAACGGTTGAAGAATCGAGCTCCCATCGTCATTCCCTACGGTGAGAACCTACTCGATTTTCGTTTTGGTATGTTTGTAAGTTAGGGTTTGTGTTTAAACGAGTTAAATATGGATGAGTCGAGGTGTAGGGTTCGTTGGGAACGTTTTGGAGCGAAAAATGATCGTTTTCCGGTGACCGGAGGCTCGGGGGAGCTCCGGCCACCGTGGGTGTTGGCTGGCCGGAGCTAGGACTGGCCACCATGGTGGTGAACCGGTCCAGAACCGGTCCAAAGCCACCCACAGCTAAGGGTGGCCGGGTGGGGCCCACGTGTCGGGTCTCGGGTTTTTCGTGTTCGGGTGGTTTAGGACGATGCCCAAGTCGTTAATCCACACCCGGAATGAATTATGGATTTAAATTGTAAAAGTTGGAAATGACGGGTTTAGAAACTTTAAACGCGAATTAAATTGCTCGGAAGTCGGAAATTGATTCCGTCGATTGCATTGGAACCCTTGAATTATTCTAAGATCGTAGAAGCGAAAACGGGAATTTTCGGAGCCCCGGAAGGGCGTTTTCCGATCCCGGGCAGATTCGCCAAGCCGGGCGAATCGAGCTTTTCCGGGCCCATTATTGACAATGTCGAGTAATTGGGAAGTTTGGGAGTGATCGACATTGTCGGGGTTGCTTTTGGGCGTCAAGTTCATTAAAATTCAGCTTTTCCTGCGAACTTAAGAAGTGTTTCAATTTGTGATAATTGTAGACCGTGTCGCCGACCGCGGAAAGAGGAGGCTAAGCGGGTGACTATGAGCACGCCGGAGCTTGAGCGTGGATATTTGGAAAGCGTTACGAGGTAGGGAAGAGTAGCCGGATCTCGGCCCTGACTAGGGAAAGTTAACGGTAGAATTGCATGTGACACTTGGTGGTGTCGTAGGTTGAGTGAACCTGTCGAACAATAGAATTGCATGTGACACTTGGTGGTGTCGTAGGTTGAGTGAACCTGTCGAACAATAGAATTGCATGTGACGCTTGGTGGTGTCGTAGGTTGAGTGAACATGTCGAACAATAGAAATGCAGGCGACACTTAGTGGTGTCGCATGATACGTGAACGTATCGAACAATAGAAATGCATGTGACACTTGGTGGTGTCGTAGGTTGAGTGAACATGTCGAACAATAGAAATGCAGGCGACACTTAGTGGTGTCGTATGATACGTGAACGTATCGAACAATAGAAATGCATGTGACACTTAGTAGTGTCGTAGGATAAGTGAACTTATCGAACAATAGAAATACTGGTGGCATTTGGTTGTGCCCGGAGGTTGATTGTATTGTTTGTGTTTGTGGGTGGCCATGAGTGCATGTGGGGTGTTGAACCCGTATTTTACTATTTGTGTGTCGTGGGTGGTCAGGTGTGCCTTTGGGGTGTTGGACCCGTGTGATACTGTTTTGCGTGTCACGGGTGGCCATGTGTGCCTTTGGGGTGTTGAACCCGTATTTTACTGTCTGTGTGTCGTGGGTGATCAGGTGTGCCTTTGGGGTGTTGAACCCGTGTGATACTGTTTCGTGTGTCGTGGGTGGCCATGTGTGCCTATGGGGTGTTAAACATGTGTTGTCGCTATTTGTTGAACCTTGGGTGATGACTGTGATTGTTCTGGTGGCACTGTTGAGTTATGCCCGAGGGTTGTGTCGTACCCTCCGCTGCGCGGCCGGTAAAGAGCACAGGGTTGTGTCTGTATCAGGTGAGTAGCACCTTCCGGCGCGTGATTGGTAAAGTGCTAAGGTTAGAGTTGTGCCCGAGGGGCGTGTCGTACTCTCCAATGCGTGGTCGGTAAAGAGCAGAGGGTTGTGGTCCCCGTAGGTGAGTAGCACCTTCCGGCGCGTGATTGGTAAAGTGTTTAGTCTGTATTTATGTCCGAGGGGTGTGTCGTACCCTCCTGTGCGCGGCCGGTAAAGAGCAGAGGGTTGTGTCCCCATCAGGTGAGTAGCACCTTCCGGCGCGTGATCGGTAAAGTGCCGAGGCTTGTGGTGGTGGTTTGCGTGATTTTGATCACTTCTGTGTTGTGTTCTTTGAGGTCGTCATTACGGTGTCGGGTCTACATTACGTGTACGGGTGTTTAGTTTGGTTGGGAAAAGTAACAGTTTTCGTGTGACAGTCAGGTTATTGAGTTTTGGGGATAGTAGTCCCCGGTGTTTTGTTCGTTGTTGGTGTTTCCGACATTTCTGCTAGTATGTCGTAGTCAGTCTGGTATCCATGGTGGTGAGCGAACGCTCACCCCTAGCTGCTTTTCCTACAGGTACTGGTCGCGAGGCGGACTAGGGGAACTCTCGAAGCTTGAAGAGCTGGGAGCGGGAGTCCGTGATTTTGGGAGTTTAGCGACGTACGCTTTGGTTTTTGTCCTCTTGTTTTGGACGTATTTTAAGTTGTAAAATATTACTTTGATTAACTCAAAGTGGTGATTTTAAGCGGTTTATTAAAATATTTTAAATTTTGTTTTTTTGTTTCACCGTTCGCGTTTCGGGTTCGGTTCTACCGAATTCAGGGTTTGACATTTTGATTCAATATACTTGGGCACCTAGTGAAATAGAACAATGTGAAGAGATTTTTATTGAAGGACCGGAGTTGATAGGTTATTGATAGAAGAATTGGCAACAGTAAAGGCATACGTCCAAAGCCTAAGAGGAAGTTTATGTTGGGTTATGCCCTAGGCCCAATTAGGTTTAAGCCCAATTGGTTCTTAGACCCAATAATAATTATTGTTTAAAGGGTAAACTTCATCCCACTACCCTAAAAAAACTTGAGTTTCATCCCACTACCCTAACCAAACTGTTTTGCACCTCACTACCTTAACGAAACTTTTAGTTGCACTTTCATACCCGCCGTCAACTTGACATCCATTTTTGGATAAAAATGGTAAAAAGTCCAAAATACCCCTCACTAACACTCAAATTTTCAACAACATGCCATTGGCTTTCAAAAGTTCTTTTTATTTATTTATTTTATATACATCAGTTTTTTATTTATAAAGATTAATATTTTATTTTATAAAAATAATGTTTTATTTTAAAAAATCAGAATTAACTTTAAAAAATTAGTTTATTCTTCAAAAATTCAGATTTTATTTTTTAAAATTAGTTTTTATTTTAAAAATTAATATTTTATTTAAAAAAAATCAGAATTTACTTTAAAAATCACTTGTTTCTTAAAAAAATCAGATTTATTTTTATAAAAATCACTTTTTATATTATAAAAAATTAGATTTTTAATTCTTTTATTTTAAGTTTATTATTTTCATCAAATCATATATATATATATATATATATATATATATATATATATATTTTTTTTTTTTCATAAATTCTTAAATTTCACAAACATGAATTAACCCCTTCATCTAATATTCAATACCCACAACCCAAAACCAATCCAATCTTCAGTTCACATAACACAAACCATTCATTACCGGATTAAAACTAGAACAAAAATTCAGATTCATTTTCAAAACATGTAGTTAACTACATATCAAAAACACAACTGCTATACATGATTCGAATCCACTTTCCCCAGTTCTCACAAAGAACAAATTAAACCCACTTTCCCCAATTTCTCACGAAGAACAAATCAAATCCACTTTCACCCCATACCCCCCAAATCAAACCCACTTTCACCACATACCGATGCCGATCTCCCTCTCCCCGTGCATATCTTTCTGTCCCAAATCTCCATAAGACATTGTGCAGATCGACGAAGACGACATCGTGAGCGACTTCGAGGGGAACTCGAACCTCTTTTGGGCGGAGAGGTTCGGGGCATGAGCGATTTGTGGGTCAAGCACTGTGGGATCAGCCACACCAGTAGCTTCAAGGATCTGGGCATGACGGTCCTCAGAGTCGGTTGATAAAGCTCAACCGACCCGTCGTCGGAGTTGGTTGCGCCTCCACCGGCGACACTTCCGTCGCCCTCTCCGCCTACTGCGCCTCCGCTAGAATCCCGTCAATCGTGATGATGGGGTGTACGCGGGAGGAGATGAATCAAAGAGAAGCAAGGGTGTACGCGTGAGGAGGGAGAAAGAGGAAGTCAAATACAGGTTTTAATTTAGGGTATAAAGGGATTAGGTGTATATTAGGTATTTTTAGAAAAAATGGGGTCATGTGCAATGCGCATGACCTTTTTCCATCCAAAAACTAATGGTAGGTACTAACGTGCAACTAAAAGTTTCGTTAGGGTAGTGAGGTGCAACAAAGTTTGGTTATGATAGTGGGATGAAACTCAAGTTTTTTTAGGGTAGTGGGATGAAGTTTACCCTTGTTTAAATGTAGAGATTAGGGTTAAGAGAATAATTTAGATTATTCTCTACAACCTCCTTTTTTCTCTTCTCTCCCAAACGCAAAAGAAAGAATCGTTCTTCCTTCATTGTCATCTCAAAAGTTGAAAGCATCAAATCGTTGCTCGGTGTGGATACACTAGAGGCTTCGTAGTTTCGGAGCTAAATCAATTTTGTTCTACAAAATCAAGTAAGTGATTTTATAGTTTTAACGACGATTTAGATGCAATATATTTGGTTTTTTGGATCGGACATTTTATTTCCGCTGCGAACATATGATGTGTTTTCGATCCTTCAATTGGTATCATAGCCATGGTTTTTGCATTTAAATCTATGTGACTTGAGTTTTGTTTTCATCACTGTTTATATACTTACATGCGTATATAATTGACGAAGTCCTATATTGATAAAAGCTTGTATACTAGATCCAAATATATTGATTGGTTGTAGCCGCAATATTATTGGAATTGACCTGCACATGCTAATAAATTGTTGTTTACCTTTCATGTATAAACATATACAGAGGAAAAATCAAATAGAAACCACTCCTTAACGTAAAAACTGTGTGAACCAATCCAAGCCATTCATTTTAAGAATGGATGGATGAGATGCAATTGATTTGTTGACTTGTTGACTGCAAAAAAAACAACACTTTTTAGTAAGGGGTATGGGTTTTTTTAGTAAAACCATCATATTTTTTTTACCAATTCACTAATTTAATTTTTCCCGCTTCGTTTGGACTCCGATTGGCTTCAAACTTGCGCCATTAGTTTTGTTTTTTCAAGGGCTTTCTATCAAGATCAGTCATGAATATATTTTGAAGCACGAAAAAAAAATTCTTTTCGGGGTTGATTTTTTTTTTTAAAAAGTTAAGTCTGGGTAATTTTTATCAACACTATACACTGGGTTTATCAACACTATACACTGGATTTATCAACACTATACACTGGATTTATCACCTCATTTTCCAAAATCGAACATGATTTTTATCACATCATCACATGTTTTTTTATGAACACTAAGCACTAGTTTTATCAACACTAAACACTATGTTTATCATTCAATTACATGTGTTTTTATCATCACATCACATGTTTTTTTTATCAACACTAAACTCTAGGTTATCACCCATATTTCGGGGCTGATTTAAAAAAAAAGTTAAGTCTGGGTAATTTTTATCAACACTATACACTGAGTTTATCAACACTATACACTGAGTTTATCAACATTGAACACTAATTTTATCACATCATTTTTCAAAATCGAACATGATTTTTATCACATCATCACATGTTTTTTATGAACACTAAGCACTAGTTTTATCAACACTAAACACTATGTTTATCATTAAATTACATGTGTTTTTATCATCCCATCACATGTTTTTTTTATCAACACTAAACTCTAGGTTATTACCCTTATTTCGGGGCTGATTTTTAAAAAAAGTTAAGTCTGGGTAATTTTTATCAACACTATACATTGGGTTTATCAACACTATACACTGGGTTTATCAACACTGAACACTAGTTTTATCACCTCATTTTCCAAAATCGAACATGATTTTTATCACATCATCACATGTTTTTTTATGAACACTAAGCACTAGTTTTATCAACACTAAACACTAATTAGCACTAGTTTGATACCCCGATATAAAAAAAATTACTAGTGAAGATTTATCAACACTAAACATTGTTTTTATCGCCCCAATATAAATTTTTATTTTCGTGCTTCAAAATATATTCATGACTGATCTTGATTTAAAGCCCTTGGAAAAAGAAAAATATTGGTGCAAGTTTGAAGCTAATCGGAGTTGAAACGAAGCGGGAATGATTAAATTAATGAATTGTTGAACAAAAAAATGGACACTTGTCCACATGGCACCATGCTATTACAATTATGTCCTTGCTTGTGTGAGAAAGTAAGAAAGTGGCGTGAGTTTTGGTTGAATTAGGGTGATGATGTGGCATTATGGTGAAAGTTGGATCTAAAGGGTGTGTGGCTAGGATTGGTTCACACAGTTTTTAGAATAAGAGGGGTTTCCATTAGATTTCTCCTCAACATATACATATTAAATTGTTTTGACTCAAGTCATGGCATATGAGAATAGAGGTGAAATCGGCTACAAACCACTCTTAACCTAAAAACTAGAGAACCAATCCTAGCCACACACACCTAACATCCAACATTCCACATGATGCCACATCACCACCCCAATTTCACCCAAACTCACGCCAATTTCATCCTTTCTCACACAAGCAAGGGCATAATTGTAAAAGCATGGTGCCATGTGGACAAGTGTCCATTTTTTTCTTCACCAATTCACTAATTTAATATTTCCCGATTCGTTTGAACTCCGATTACCTTCAAATTTGCGCCAATATTTTTATTTTTTCAAGGGCTTTAAATCAAGATCAATCATGAATATATTTTGAAGCACGAAAATAAAAAGGTATATCGGAGTGATAAAAAAATGTTGAGTGTTGATAAATCTTCATTAATAAATGTTTTATATCGGAGGTATCAAACTAGTGCTAAATGTTGATAAAAACATGTACTGAGGTGATAAAAACCATGTTCAATTTTGATAATAAGTGTGATAAACTAATCATGATCAATTTTGGATAATGGGGTGATAAAACCAGTGTAGAGTGTTGACAAAACCAGTGTAAAGTGTTGATAAAACCAGAGCAAAGTGTTGATAAAAATTAGCCAGATATAATTTCTTTAAAAACCAGCCCCAAAATAAAAAAAAATTCATGCTTCAAAAAAACCATGTGATGGGATGATAAAACACACGTAATTGAATGATAAACCTAGTGTTTAGTGTTGATAAAACTAATGTTCATAAAAAGCACGCGATGAGGTGATAAAAACATGATCAGTTTTGGAAAATGAGGTGATAAAACCAGTGTAAAGTGTTGATAAAACCAGTGTAAAAGTGTTGATAAATCCAGAGCAAAGTATTGATAAAAATTACCCAGATTTTTTTTAAAAAAAATCAACACCGAAATATTTTTTTTTTCGTGCTTCAAAATATATTCATGACTGATCTTGATTTAAAGCCCTTAAAAAACAAAACTAATGGCGCAAGTTTGAAGCCAATCGGATTTCAAACGAAGCGGGAAAAATTAAATTAGTGAATTGATTAAAAAAAATAACAAGATAGTTTTACTAAAAAGCCCTTACCACTTATTAAAAAGTGCTGTTTTTTTTGCAGTCAACAAGTCAACTACTCAATTGCATCTCATCCATTCATTCTTAAAATGGATGACTTAGATTGGTTCTCTAGTTTTTAGGTTAAGACATGGTTTGTATTTGATTTCTCCTCTATGAGAATATATGTGCAGTAATTGATTGGTTAATGTATATATGATATGTATGCGTGTATACATTTTTGTGCATGTTGATATATGAAAATTAAGTGTTTACATATGACCAATATGATTTGCAAATATTGATACACCCTTAACCATGAAAGTCTCATGTAATGTATGTGTACATACTTGAATGATATGATAAGTTTATATGTTGATGATTTAGGGTGATTTAAATTGGTTGATTGGATAATGATCGATTATATTATTAACGATTATATTATTAAAATTGTTTTAATGACATAAAGTTGATTATTTTAAAAGTTATTGAGTTTTAATTGACAAAATATGAGATATTTTGTCGATGGCTTTTCCATTCAAGTAGATAAATAAACTCAAGTTTCGTTTACAAGGAACGACCTGACTACCAGGGGACTTGTAGTTCGAAATAAAATTTATTTTTGTTTACAAGGAACGACCTGACTACCAGGGGACTTGTAGTTCAAAGATAAATGTTACTTTTCTCTATTGCATATGATGCAAGTATAAAACTGTATTTTGTTTACAAGGAACGACCTGACTACAAGGGGACTTGTAGTTCAAAGATAAATGTTTTTTCTTCCTCCGTTGTATATGATACAAGTATAAAGTGTATAAATTTTATTTTTGTTTACAAGGAACGACTTGACTACCAAGGGACTTGTAGTTCAAAGATGAATATATTTTTGATTGCATATGATACAAATGGAAAGGGAAAGTTATCTACTATTGTACTTATAGTCTGGACTACCTAGAGGGTACAATATTAATTAACTTTGTGAGGAAATGGTATATTCTGTTGCATATGATGCAAGTGAAATTAAAATTATTTAACATTATACTTATAATCTGGACTACCTAGAGGGTATGATATTAATTAATTTTTGGAGAAAATTAATTTATTCTACTGCATATGATGCGAGTGTGAACAAAAGTTATATAATGTTATACTTATAATCTGGACTACCTAGAGGGTGTGATATTACTTAATTTTCTGTCACAAGGATGGATAAACTCAAATGTACTAATAGGACCGACCTGACAACTAGATGACTATGTAGTATATAGCCTGCTTTGATTTTATATGATAAAATCAGGAGAACTTTAATTATGCATGAGAAACGACTTGACTACCAAGGGGCTCACTCATGTTTTAAAGTTTGTATTATCATTTTGATGAAGTCCATGTCTTAATGATGTATGCTTGTGCTATTGTTGTTTTCCTTTATGGTTAATTTATAAAATGGCTACTATTTCTCTACGTGGCTTACTAGATGCTAACAAAATGTCTGGTAACATTTTTTATGCGATCGATGTGATCGATAACCCCTAGAATTGTTTTCATGCATGAAAAGCTTATCGATGTGATCGATAACCCCGCCATGGAAGCTCCTACTGAGGGAATGACTACTGTAGTTGCATTAGATGTATATTTGAAGTAATGAGAACGAAGTACTACTACTCAGTGCATCATTTTGGCTTCCATGAGTCTCGTCTTTAAGAGGAAACATGAAACTATGAATCGACCACAGATAATAGAACATCTTAAGAAGATGTAGGAGTCTCAGAATATGAATGTTAGATATCAGATATCTAAGTCTCTATTCATGTCTGAATTAAAGCTCTATGAGCTGGTGCGCATACATGTTCTAAAGATAATTGATCTTATAGAACAACTTGAGAAGTACGGATGCACACTTATAGCAGGATTTGATCTTACAGTCTCTTGATGATACTTCTATTATGTTAATGTTAACATGAACAAGGTGGATTGTGATATTCATGAATTGCTCAATATGCTGATCAATTATGAAAAACAATTCACATCGAGAAAACGAAAGTATCAGGATCTGTGCATTTGATTGATGAATCTTTAAAGAGTAAGTGGAGAGGCAAACAGATGCCTGAGAGAAAACCGCTTGCACTTGATAACGATGTTATGAACACATTCAAAAAATTAAAGATGAACTGTAATAACCACTCCCGGTCAACGTCAGTCAAATCTGCGAAAAACACGAAAATTTATAATTTTTAAGACATACACTAAATTGGACCTAAAATTGACCCCGAGGGTCATACCGGACTTAAGTTGACCCCAATATCGACCAAAGTGAGTTCCGGGGGACTCAGGGCAACTTTCTGACCAATTTGGGAAATGTTGACTTTTCGTTGGAAAAGTCAACCGAGCGACGTTTTGGTCCATTCGAGGTCCATTTTGGATCCAAAAAGCTTAGCCGTCGTCGCAACGATCTTAGTTGAGCCGTTTCCTTGTAGCCCGTGAAGTTTCGTAATTTCTTGGAAAAAGTGCCTGTTCGGGGCCCGAAATGTCCGAATTTTGCGAATCTGATTGGAAAATATCTAGAAGCATTTTTTCCAAAAAGGTGTGGGACCCACTTGACACTTGTCAAATATGTGGTGGTGGTAGGTTTTTGGGGTAAAACAAGATGAGGACAAGAGGGGGTGGGTTCGGCCATCTATCAAAAAAAGAGAAAAAAATAGAAAAAAGGAGAGAGTTTTAGAGAGAGAAGGAGAAGGAGAAAAGGGAGAAGAAGAGAAGGGTGCTAGGGTTCTTTCCACTATTCACGAGCATCTAACCCTTCGATCGTCTCAACGTTCCAAGAATCGAACTCCCATCGATATTCTCTACGGTGAGCACCTAATCGATCTTCGTTTTGTTAAGTTCAAAAATTATGTTTTGGTTTAAAACTAGTAGTTTAGGGTTGTGTTAGGGATTGGGGTTCGTTGGAGACGTTTTGGAGACATTTTGGAGCAAGATTGAACGTTTTCCGATGACCGGGAGCTCGGGGGAAGCTCCGGCCACCGGATATGGTGGCTGGCCGGCCATGGGGTGGCTGGCCGGAGCTGGGGCCGGCCACCACCATGGTGAGCCGGGACCATTTAAGCCCTAGCGACCCACGTCCAAGGTTGGCCGGGTGGGGCCCACGTGCTCGGGTTTCGTGTTCGGGTGGTTTAGGACGTTCCCCGAATCATTAATTTACAACCGGATCAAAATTTGGAATTAAATTGTAAAAGTTGTAATTGACGGGTTTAGAAACTTGAAACACTAATTAAATTACTCGGAAGTCGGAATTGGATTCCGTCGAGTGCATAGGAACCCTTGAATTATTCTAAAACCGTAGAAACGAAAACGGGAATTTTCGGAGCCCCGGAAGGGCGTTTCCAAAACCCGGGCAGATTCGCCATGTCGGGCGAATCGGGCTTTTCCGGGTCCATTATCGACAATGTCGAGTAATTAGGAAGTTTGGGAGTGATCGACATTGTTGGGGTTACTTTTGGGCGTCAAATTTATTGAATTACAGTTTATGTCTGCGAACTTAAAGGTACTTAAAATTGTGTTCTTTTAGATCGTGCTGCAGACAGAGGAAAGGGAAAGCTAGGCGAGTGATCGAGATCACGCGGGAGCTTGTTTGCGCGCTTTTGGAGAAAGTACACGAGGTAGGGAAAAGTAGCCGGATCTCGGCCCGGATTAGGGAAAGTTGACAGTAGAAATGCATGTGACACCGGGGTGTCGTGGGTTAAGTAACTTTATCGAATATTAGAAAGGTAGGCGACACCGGGTAGTGTCGTATGATACAGGAACGTATCAAACAATAGAAATGCATGTGACACCTAGTAGTGTCGTAGGAGCAGTGAACTTATCGATGTTAGAATACTGGAGGCATATGACCATGCCCGGAGGTTGATTGTTTACTGTTGTGTCTTGGGTGGCCATGAGAGCCCGTACTTTACTGTTGTGTCTTGGGTGGCCATGAGAGCCTGTACTTTAATGTTTGTGTCTTGGGTGGCCATGAGAGCCCGTACTGTAATGTTTGTGTCTAGGGTGGCCATGAGAGCCCGTGTTTTACCGTTGGTGTCTTGGGTGGCCATGAGTGCCTGTGGAGTGTTGAACCTGTGTTGTTGCTAGTTGTTGAACCTTGTTTGTGATTGTGATTGCCTGAGGTTGGTGGGTGTGGCTAGCCTCCCGACAGAGATCGGAGGAAGTGGCGAGGTTGTGGGCTAGCCTCCCGACAGAGATCGGGAGAAGGTGTGCGCGTGTGGCTAGCCTCCCGGAAGAGATCGTGGGAAGTGGCGATGTTGTGGGCTAGCCTCCCGACAGAGATCGGGAGAAGTTGCGCGACAGGTCGACCGCCTGGCCTGACAGGGATCGGTAAAGAGCGTGAGGGAGGTTACTGAGCAGCTGGAGTGCGATCCTTTGTGATCTTGGGTGTTGCGTGGTTGTCTTTCGTGTCTTTGGTGGAAGTCGTCAATCGTTGTGTCTGGTTTACTTTACGTGTCCGAGTGTTGAGTCGGTTGAGGAAGGTAACTGTGTGTGTGTGTCAGTCGGACTACTTGAGTTGGGAATAGTGATCCCCGGTGTTGGGTTTATTGTTAGTGTTACCGGCTTGTCTGCTAAGTATGTCGTAGTCAGTCTGTTATCTGTGGTGGTGAGCGAACGCTCACCCCTAGCTGCTTTTCCTACAGGTACTGGTCGCGGAATGGACTAGGTGAGCTTCCGAAGCTTGAAGAGCTAGGAGCGGGAGTCCGGGTTTACTTTTGAGTCTAGCAACGTACACTTGTATTTTGTCCACTTGTTGGGACGAACTTTTGAGTTGTAAATATTCATTTTGATGAACAAATGGTGATTTTAAAGTGATTTATTTAAAGGGTTTCAAAATGTTTTATTGTTTTAAACGTTCACGTTCCGAGTTCGGTTGACTGAAATTGGGTGGGGAGAGTCGAGTCAGTAAAGTCCCGTCGTGCGTTGGGTATGCAGGTCGGAACCGTGTGTGGACCCGTTGCGTTTTGAGTCCTGTGTGTGTTTGTGTGTATGTGCAGTACGGTATTACTGGCATACTGTTTGTGTGTTACTGCGTGAAACATTTTTAAACTGTCGCGACTCGAATTAGGGGCGCCCCTGTAGTCGAGCGTGACGGTGTTGACATCAAATGGGTACAATGTAGTTCGGGGACGCCTGGGCCGGATTGTAACTACCTGATGTCAAGAAATGAGGTTTTTAATGAAGTGGAGAAAGTTTTTAAATTGGTTGGCCCTGTGGGCGTGTGTGACTTTGGTTGGCCCTGTGGGCGTGTGTTGTTGTTGTTTGGCCGTGTTGGCCTGTGGTTGAGATTGAGTGACTTGATTTGGTCTGTGAGTCGTTATGCGGTCGTTTGAGCTTTTCTTTTACGTATTATTATAATTAAAGTATTAATAGCGTGAGCGGTGTGACGTTTAGTAACGAGTACGCTATAGTAGGCATAGACCGTGTGAACGCTAGTATTTTGAGCATGTTGTCGTTCTATAAGTTCGCAAACTAAACGTTTGCGTGTATCCGTGCAGAGGATACGGACACATGGCTCGTGGCAGACGAGGACGATCAGCCGTGACACAGGGACGGGCGCCCACGCGAGGTAGGCGGGGACGGTCAGTAGGGACACCAGGACGGGTGCCCACCGTTGAGCCCGCTGAGTACGCGGAGGCCCAGGGTACTCCTGTCGGAGAGGACAGAAGGAGTGACGCGGGACCTTCTACGGGCACGCCCAGCGTCCCGCCGGTCGCAGACCCTCCCACTACGACCGCCCTGGACGAGCTGACCAGGACAGTGCAGAGTTTGTTGGCGATCATCGCTAGTAGAGAGTTGACATCGCTAGCTCCGGAGACAGCAGCGGTCCCAGCGAGGCCCGTTCAGGCCGAGGAACATACAGCCCGGACACTGCTGGACTTTCTGAAGCCGGGCATACCCACATTTGTCGGGGAGCTGAACCCAGACCTAGCCGAGAGATGGCTAGAGCAGGTCACGCGGGACCTGGACACCTCAGGTATCGAGGATGGTCGTAGAAGAGTATCCTTTGCAGCTCATCAGCTGAGGGACAGCGCCTACCACTGGTGGGGGCGTGTGAGGGACAGAGTCGGGCACGACTACGGTGTCTTCCAGACGGTCTTTCTGGCTCAGTATTTCCCCGAGTCGGCTCGGGTGGACCGACATCGGCAATTCCTGGAACTGCAGCAGGAGGGGATGTCCGTGGCAGAATATGAGGCCAGATTCACGGCCTTGACCAGATTCGCGCCAGAAATGGTGGCGACAGAGCAGAACCGTTACTTGCGGTTCGAGGGGGGGCTGAGGCCGGTGATTCGGGATCGAGTCCTCGGCTTGAGGTTGCGGGAGTACTCAGAGCTCGTGGACACTGCAGCGACAGTGGAGCAAGGTATCTGGGATGAGGTCAGGACCCGTGAGGTTCGACAGCGGCCGACCAGCTTTGCGGGGCCGTCCGATTCACGAGACCCGAGGAGACAGAGGACCACATGGTTCTTTCAACCACATGCTTAGCAGGGAGGAGCGAGACAGAGGGGGTCTGTGGCGTTAGTGGGGCCAGTCGCCTCAGAGAGGGGGCCGACATGTTTTACCTGTGGGCAGCGAGGCCACTTTCATCGAGAGTGTCAGATGGGAAGAGGGCCTGCGGCGCTACCAGCGACCAGTCGGACGGGCCAGGGCACGGAGCCGAGGGCTGACGATATCAGGTGCTTCCGGTGCAACCGGGTTGGGCACGCTATTGCAAGGTGCCCTAAGCCGATTGTGGCAACGTCAGCGCAGCGGCCGCCGCAGTCGTATACAGTGCAGTCGCCCAGAGGTCGCCCGCGTCAGAGTCAGTAGTCGAGGTTCTCACAGCCGTCCACGAGCAGGCCGGTTCCGAGATAGCAGCAGGGATCTGGGTATCCAGCGGTCAGTGCGCCGGGTCAGAGGCAGTAGGCGTCAAAGGGAAGAGTGTACGCAGTTACCGACTCCCGGGCCCAGGATCCACTACCTACCGCGAGACCATTCAGGGTACGTGTTTATTGTATCATTTATGGGCGTTATTCTTATTTGATACCGGGGCGTCGCACTCATTTATTTCGTTGAGTTGTGCTGAGGTTGGGGCTGAGTTTAGAGCCGTTGAGTCCACCCCTGTGCCTGGACACCCCAGTTGGGGGTGGTGTATCGTTGACTAGGGTCTGTCGTGCCTACGAAATTAGAGTCGCAGACTGTCCTTGCCCTGGTGACCTTCTCATGCTGGGAATGACGACCTTTGATGTGATCTTGGGAATGGATTGGCTGGGGAAGTACCAAGCCAATATCGATTGCTACAGGCGACGAGTGACAGTGTCAGTAGGCAGTACGAAGGTAACGTGTATTCTGGGTAGTAAGAGCGGGGTCCTCCTGTCGGCGTTGTCCGTAGTGGAGGAAGTATCTGCTGTATAGAGCCGAGAGTTACCGCGAGTGGTATGCGAGTTCCCCGAGGTCTTTCCTGAGGAGTTGAGCGGGTTGCCACCGGAACATGAGGTGGAGTTCGGGATTGACCTGGTGCCGGGAACGGCAGCGATATCGATGTCGCCTTACAGGTTTGCGCCGGCAGAGTTGACTGAGCTGAAGCATCAGCTCGAGGAGCTTCAGGAGAAGGGATTTATCCGTCCGAGCGTATCGCCGTGGGGAGCACCAGCACTCTTCGTGAAGAAGAAGAGTGGAGACCTTCGGATGTGTATAGATTATCGGAAGCTGAACCGGGTTACGGTGAAGAACCGATACCCGATGCCGAGGATCGATGACTTGTTCGACCAGTTGAGAGGGTCAACATGTTTCTCGAAGATCGATCTGTGATCCGGATATTACCAGTTGCGAGTCCGAGAGGGGGACGTCGCAAAGACTGCATTCCGGACACGCTATGGCCATTACGAGTTCTTGGTGATGCCGTTTGTGCTGACGAACGCACCTGCAGCGTTCATGGATCTGATGAACAGTATATTCAGGTCGTACGTAGATCAGTTTGTGATGGTGTTCGTAGACGACATCCTGATCTATTCGCAGAGTGAGGCGGCACATGAGGTACATCTGAGAACTGTTCTGACCCTGCTACGCACGCATCAGCTATATGCCAACCTGGAGAAGTGCGAGTTTTGGCTCGCTGAGGTGAAATTCCTCGGTCACATTGTATCCCGTGACGGTATACTGGTCGATCCGTCGAAGATCGACGCGGTTTCGAAGTGGGCACGGCCCACGAGTGTCTTCGAGATCCGCAGCTTTCTGGGGTTGGCAGGCTATTATCTGCGATTTGTCCAGGACTTTGCGCGACTAGCCGCGCCGATGACTCTGTTGACGCGCAAGGGAGTCGGGTTTGTGTGTACAGAGGATTGTGAACGTGCGTTCACGGAGTTGAAGACTCGTCTGACTACCGCTCCAGTGTTGGTAGTGCCAGAGCGAGGGATCGGGTATGAGGTCTACTGTGATGCGTCCGGGGAAGGACTGGGCTGTGTACTGATGCACTTGGGTAGGGTGGTTGCTTATGGCTCCAGGCAGTTGAAGACACACGAGCGCAACTATCCTACCCACGACTTGGAGCTAGCAGCAGTCGTGTTCGCGCTAAAGGGCTGGCGGTATTATCTATATGGCGAGGGGTTTCAGGTGTTCTCGGATCACAAGAGCCTCAAGTACATCTTTTCCCAGCGAGACCTGAAAATGCGCCAGCGGCGATAGATGGAGCTACTTGAGGAGTACGACTTTGAGCTACACTACCATCCGGGTAAGGCGAACGTGGTCGCCGACGCCTTGAGTAGGAAGTCGGTTCCGAGTCTTTCTAGCATATCAGTCCGAGAGTGGGACATGATGGGGGAACTGAGCACGTTCGGGCTCGAGCTAGAGGAGATTACTGGTGGCGTGGCCATGTGCTCACTGGTAGCTCAGCCCTCGCTACTTGCCCAAGTGTTGGAGGCGCAGTCAGAGTACGTCGTGACGTCAGAGATCCGAGAGGGGGTCGTCAGCAGTGACGAGGTGGTAGGCTGGGAAATCAGTGATGACTGGGGGTGACGGTATCAAGGAGTGTTGCGAGAGTCACATCATTCGCGTCTTACAGTGCACCCGGGGGGCACCAAGATGTACCGTGACATCAGGCGGCACTTCTGGTGGCGCGGGATGCGGAGAGCAGTCATAGAATTTGTGTCGAGATGTCTCGTCTGTCAGCAGGTGAAGGCCGAACATCAGCGTCCCGCAGGATTGTTGCAGCCACTGTCGATTGCCCAGTGGAAGTGGGAGCATATCACGATGGACTTCGTGTGTGGGCTGCCGTGATCGCCGAAGGTACACGACGCCGTATGGGTAGTAGTCGATCGGTTGACCAAGTCGGCCCATTTCCTGGCTATGAGGATGACTGATCCGGTCGACAAGTTGAGCAGCCTGTACATTCAGGAGATAGTGCGTCTCCATGGGGTCCCTATGTCGATAGTGTCTGACAGGGATCCTCGTTTCACGTCAAGATTTTGGCCGAGTCTGCAGACCGCATTGGGGATCGAGGTTCTACTTAGTACAACACACCATCCCCAGACAGACGGTCAGTCCGAGCGCACCATTCAGATCTTGGAAGACATGCTGCAGGCATGTGTGTTGGATTTTAGGGGATCATGGGAGACCCACCTGCCGTTGGTTGAGTTCGCCTACAACAATAGCTACCAGGCCAGTATTGGGATGGCACCGTTCGAAGCATTGTATGGGAGGCCGTGTCGATCGCCAGTGTGTTTGGCAGAGGTGGGGGACAAGAGTCTGCTGGGGCCAGATCTTGTCAGAGAGACGATAGAGAAGGTCGCGCTGATACGCGAGCGGTTGAAGACCGCGCAGAGTCGACAGACGAGCTATGCCGACAGACGACGTCGACCTCTTGAGTTCGCAGTGGGGGATCACGTGTTCCTGAAAGTGAGCCTGAGGAAGGGACTGGTACGGTTCAGACGCAGCGGGGGCAAGTTGGCTCCGCGGTACATTGGCATGTTCGAGATCTTGAGCAGAGTGGGAGCAGTGGCTTATCGTCTGGCGTTACCACCGCAACTTGGGAGAGTTCATAACGTCTTCCACGTCCCAGTTGCGGCAGTACAATGCGGACCCCTCCCACTTCATTGAGTGGACAGATATCGAGGTGGCTGACGATGTCTCCTATGAGGAGCAGCCGGTTCGGATCATGGACACACGGGAGCAGGTCTTGCGTGGCAAGATTATTCGCCTAGTATGGGTGTAGTGGAGGCATCACGGGGCTGAGTCGACTTGGGAACGCGAGGACGAGGTTCGCGCGAAGTACCCCGACCTGTTTGACTCCCGAGGTACGTCTGTTTTAAATTTCGCGGACGAAATTCCTTTAAGGGGGTAGACTGTAATAACCACTCCCGGTCAACGCTAGTCAAATCTGCGAAAAACAGGAAAATTTAAAAAATTTAAGACAGACACGAAATTGGACCTAAAATTGACCCCGAGTGTCATACCGGACTTAAGTTGACCCCAATATCGACCAAAGTGAGTTCCGGGGGACTCAGGGCAACTTTCTGACCAATTTGGGAAATGTTGACTTTTCGCTGGAAAAGTCAACCGAGCGACGTTTTGGTCCATTCGAGGTCCATTTTGGATCCAAAAAGCTTAACCGTCATCGCAACGATCTTAGTTGAGCCGTTTCCTTGTAGCCCGTGAAGTTTCGTAATTTCTTGGAAAAAGTGCCTGTTCGGGGCCCGAAACGTCCGAATTTCGCGAATCTGATTGGGAAATATCTAGAAGATATTTTCCAAAAAGGTGTGGGACCCACCTGACACTTGTCAAATATGTGGTGGTGGTAGGTTTTTGGGGAAAAACAAGATGAGGACAAGAGGGGGTGGGTTCGGCCATCTATCAAAAAAGAGAAAAAAAAAATAGAAAAAGGAGAGAGTTTTAGAGAGAGAAGGAGAAGGAGAAAAAGGGAGAAGAAGAGAAGGGTGCTAGGGTTCTTGCCACTATTCACGAGCATCTAACCCTTGGATCGTCTCAACGTTCCAAGAATCGAACTCCCATCGATATTCTCTACGGTGAGCACCTAATCGATCTTCGTTTTGTTAAGTTCAAAAATTAGGTTTTGGTTTAAAACTAGTAGTTTAGGGTTGTATTGGGGATTGGGGTTCTTTGGAGACGTATTGGAGACGTTTTGGAGCAAGATTGAACGTTTTCCGATGACCGGGAGCTCGGGGGGAGCTCCGGCCACCGAATATGGTGGCTGGCCGGCCATGGGGTGGCTGGCCGAAGCTGGGGCCGGCCCCCACCATGGTGAGTCGGGACCATTTTAGCCCTAGCCACCCATGGCCAAGGTTGGCCGGGTGGGGCCCACGTGCTCGGGTGCTCGGGTTTCGTGTTCGGGTGGTTTAGGACGTTCCCCGAATCATTAATTTACAACCGGATCGAAATTTGGAATTAAATTGTAAAAGTTGTAATTGACGGGTTTAGAAACTTGAAATGCTAATTAAATTACTCGGAAGTCGGAATTGGATTCCGTCGAGTGCATAGGAACCCTTGACTTATTCTAAGACCGTAGAAACGAAAACGGGAATTTTCGGAGCCCCGGAAGGGCGTTTCCAAAACCCGGGCAGATTCGCCATGTCGGGCGAATCGGGCTTTTCCGGGTCCATTATCGACAATGTCGAGTAATTGGGAAGTTTGGGAGTGATCGACATTGTCGGGGTTACTTTTGGGCGTCAAGTTTATTGAATTCCAGTTTATGTCTGCGAACTTAAAGGTACTTAAAATTGTGTTCTTTTAGATCGTGCTGCAGACAGAGGAAAGAGAAAGCTAGGCGAGTGATCGAGATCACGCCGGAGCTTGTTTGTGCGCTTTTGGAGAAAGCACACGAGGTAGGGAAAAGTAGCCGGATCTCGGCCCTGATTAGGGAAAGTTAACAGTAGAAATGCATGTGACACCGGGGTGTCGTGAGTTAAGTAAGTTTTCGAATATTAGAAAGGTAGGCGACACCGGGTAGTGTCGTATGATACGCAAACGTATCGAACAATAGAAATGCATGTGACACCTATTAGTGTCGTAGGAGCAGCGAACTTATCGATATTAGAATTACTGGAGGCATATGACCATGCCTGAAGGTTGATTGTTTATTGTTGTATCTTGGGTGGCCATGAGAGCCCGTACTTTACTGTTGTGTCTTGGGTGGCCATGAGAGCCCGTACTTTAATGTTTGTGTCTTTGGTGGCCATGAGAGCCCGTACTTTAATGTTTGTGTCTTGGGTGGCCATGAGAGCCCGTACTTTAATGTGTGTCTTGTGTGGCCATGAGAGCCCGTGTTTTACCGTTGGTGTCTTGGGTGGCCATGAGTGCCCGTGGGGTCGTATAACCCGTGCTTTTACCATTGGTGTCTTGGGTGGCCATGAGGGCCCGCAGGGTTGTTGAACCCGTGTTTTACCGTTGGTGTCTTGGGTGGCCATGAGTGCCTGTGGAGTGTTGAACCTGTGTTGTTGCTAGTTGTTGAACCTTGCTTGTGATTGTGATTGCCTGAGGTTGTGGGTGTGGCTAGCCTCACGACATAGATCGGGGGAAGTGGCGAGGTTGTGGGCTAGCCTCCCGACAGAGATCGGGAGAAGGTGCGCGGGTGTGGCTAGCCTCCCGGCAGAGATCGGGGGAAGTGGAGAGGTTGTGGGCTAGCCTCCCGACAGAGATCGGGAGAAGTTGCGCGACAGGTCGACCGCCTGGCCTGACAGGGATCGGTAAAGGGCGTGAGGGAGGTTACTGAGCAGCTGGAATGCGATCCTTTGTGATCTTGTTTGGTGTGCGATCCTTTGTGATCTTGGGTGTTGCGTGGTTGTCTTTCGTGTCTTTGGTGGAAGTTTTCAATCGTTGTGTCGGGTTTACTTTACGTGTCCGAGTGTTAAGTTGGTTGAGGAAGGTAACCGTGTGTGTGTGTCAGTCGGACTACTTGAGTTGGGAATAGTGATTCCCGGTGTTGGGTTTATTGTTAGTGTTACCGGCTTGTCTGCTAAGTATGCCGTAGTCAGTCTATTATCCGTGGTGGTGAGCGAACGCTCACCCCTAGCTGCTTTTCCTACAGGTACTGGTCGCGGAATGGACTAGGTGAGCTTCTGAAGCTTGAAGAGCTAGGAGCGGGAGTCCGGGTTTACTTTTGAGTCTAGCGACGTACACTTGTATTTTGTCCACTTGTTGGGACGAACTTTTGAGTTGTAAATATTCATTTTGATGAACAAATGGTGATTTTAAAGTGATTTATTTAAAGGGTTTCAAAATGTCTTATTGTTTTAAACGTTCGCGTTCCGAGTTCGGTTTACTGAAATTGGGGCGTGACATGAACATCGATCAATAAGATGTTGGACATTTCTTTTGTAAGAAGTAAGGACATTGGAAGAGAAATAATCAAACAAATTAAGGCTATTTTTAGCTTTTTAGGCTTGGTCATATCAATGAGAAAAGAGTAAACAAGTTGCATAAGGCAGGTGTGTCTTAGGTAGTTGCATAAGGCAGTTTGTCAGTTTCCCAATGAGACAAGATTCACAAGTATCGTATAATTCATAATCATACTACCTAAGACACACTGCCTTATGCAACTTGTTTACTCTTTTCTCATTGATATGACCAAGCCTAAAAAGCTAAAAATAGCCTTAATTTGTTTGATTATTTCTCTTCCAATGTCCTTACTTCTTACAAAAGAAATGTCCAACATCTTATTGATCGATGTTCATGGCACGCCCCAATTTCAGTAAACCGAACTCGTAACGCGAACGTTTAAAACAATAAGACATTTTGAAACCCTTTAAATAAATCACTTTAAAATCACCATTTGTTCATCAAAATGAATATTTACAACTCAAAAGTTCGTCCCAACAAGTGGACAAAATACAAGTGTACGTCGCTAGACTCAAAAGTAAACCCGGACTCCCGCTCCTAGCTCTTCAAGCTTCAGAAGCTCACCTAGTCCATTCCGTGACCAGTACCTGTAGGAAAAGCAGCTAGGGGTGAGCGTTCGCTCACCACCACGGATAACAGACTGACTACGACATACTTAGCAGACAAGCCGGTAACACTAACAATAAACCCAACACCGGGAATCACTATTCCCAACTCAAGTAGTCCGACTGACACACACACGGTTACCTTCCTCAACCGACTTAACACTCGGACACGTAAAGTAAATCCGACACAACGATTGACAACTTCCACCAAAGACACGAAAGACAACCACGCAACACCCAAGATCACAAAGGATCGCACACCAAACAAGATCACAAAGGATCGCATTCCAGCTGCTCAGTAACCTCCCTCACGCCCTTTACCGATCCCTGTCAGGCCAGGCGGTCGACCTGTCGCGCAACTTCTCCCGATCTCTGTCGGGAGGCTAGCCCACAACCTCTCCACTTCCCCCGATCTCTGCCGGGAGGCTAGCCATACACGCGCACCTTCTCCCGATCTCTATCGGGAGGCTAGCCCACAACCTCGCCACTTCCCCCGATCTCTGTCGGGAGGCTAGCCACACCCACAACCTCAGGCAATCACAATCACAAACAAGGTTCAACAACTAGCAACAACACAGGTTCAACACTCCACAGGCACTCATGGCCACCCAAGACACCAACGGTAAAACACGGGTTCAACAACCCCACGGGCACTCATGGCCACCCAAGACACCTACAGTAAAACACGGGCTCAACAACCCCACGGGCACTCATGGACACCCGAGACACCAACAGTAAAGACACGGGTTCAACAACCCCACAGGCACTCATGGCCACCCAAGACACACTAACAGTAAAGACACGGGCTCAACAACCCCACGGGCACTCATGGCCACTCAAGACACCAACAGTAAAGACACGGGTTCAACAACCCCACGGGCTCTCATGGCCACCCAAGACACACCAACAGTAAAGACACGGGTTCAACAACCCCACGGGCACTCATGGCCACTCAAGACACCAACAGTAAAGACACGGGTTCAACAACCCCACGGGCTCTCATGGCCACCCAAGACACACCAGCACTAAAGACACGGGTTCAACAACCCCACGGGCTCTCATGGCCACCCAAGACACACCAACAGTAAAACACGGGCTCTCATGGCCACCCAAGACACAAACTAAACAATCAACCTCCGGGCATAATCAAATGCCTTCAGTAATTCTAATATCGATAAGTTCACTGCTCCTACGACACTACTAAGTGTCACATGCATTTCTATTGTTCGATACGTTCCCGTATCATACGACACCACCCGGTGTCGCTTGCCTTTCTATTATTCGATAAACTTACTTAACCCACGACACACAAGTGTCACATGCATTTCTACTGTTAACTTTCCCTAGTCAGGGCCGAGATCCGGCTACTTTTCCCTACCTCGTATGCTTTCTCCAAAAGCTCACAAACAAGCTCCGGCGTGATCTCGATCACTCGCCTAGCTTTCCTTTTCCTCTGTCGGTGGCACGATCTAATAAGAACACAATTTAAAATACTTTTAAAATGTAACCCCGACAATGTCGATCACTCCCAAACTTCCCAATTACTCGACATTGTCGATAATGGGCCCGGAAAGGCCCGTTTCGCCCGACCCGGCGAATCTACCTGGGACTGGAAAACGTCCTTCCGGGGCTCTGAAAATTCCCGTTTTCGTTTCTACGGTCTCAGAATAATTCAAGGGTTCCTATGCACTTGACGGAATCAATTTCCGACTTCCGAGTAATTTAATTCGTGTTTAAAGTTTCTAAACCTGTCAATTACAACTTTTACAATTTAATTCCAAATTTCGATCCGGGTGTGAATTAACGACTTGGGGAACGTCCTAAACCACCCGAACACGAAAACCCGTGACCCGGGCACGTGGGCCCCACCCGGCCAACTTTGGCCGTGGGTGGCTAGGGCCATTATTGGGCCGGTCCACCATGGTGGTGGCTGGTCCTAGCTCCGGCCAGCCACCCTACACGGTGGCCGGAGCTCCCCCGAGCCTCTGGTCACCGGAAAACGTTCCAACTTCGCTCCAAAACGTCTCCAACGAACCCCACACCTCAACACATCCAAAAACTACTAGTTTTAACCCAAAACCTAACTTTCAAACTTAACAAAACGAAAATCGGATAGATGCTCACCGTAGGGAATGACAGTGTGAACTCGATTCTTCTATCGTTGAGACGATCCATCGGTCGGATGATCGAGAAATGGCAAAACCCCCAAACTTTCTTCTCTTTTTCTCCCTTTTCTCCTTCTCTTTCCTCTCTCCACTTTCTCTCTCTAAATCTCTTATTTTTTCTAACTTTGCCGAGAACATACACTTCAACTTCCTTTTTGTTTTGTTTTAAAAACAAACCTATCATTTAATTACAAAACTACCATCCAAGTCTCATCTTTGTTTTGTTCAAAAAACCTAACACCACCACATAATTGACATGTAGCAAGTGGGTCCCACACCTTTTGGAAAATATCTTCTAGATATTTTTCAGTCAGATTCGCGAAATTCGACTGTCTCGGGCCCCGAACGGGCACTTTTTCCAAGAAATTACGAAACTTCACGGGCTACAAGGAAACAGCTCAACTAAGACCGCTGTGACGACGGCTAAGCTTTTTGGATCCAAAACGGACCTCGAACGGACCAAAACGTCGCTCGGTTGACTTTTCCAGCGAAAAGTCAACCTTTCCCAAATTGGTCAGAAAGTTGCCCTGAGTCCCCCAGAACTCACTTTGGTCGATAACGGGGTCAACTTAAGTCCGGTATGACCCTCGGGGTCAAATTCAGGTTCATTTAAGTGCCTGTCCCAAAATTTTAAATTTTCCTGTTTTCGCCGATTTGATTGGCGTTGACCGGGAGTGGTTCTTACATAGCTAATCTAGTAACGAAAGTAGAATACATAGTTGCATGTGGTGCTGTTGAGGAAGGTGCATGGATAAAGAAGTTATGAACAGAGCTTGGTGTGGTTCTTTTAGTAAAGGAAAGTGTTCCTTTATTTAGTGACAATACATGCGTTATTGCACAAGCCAAGGAGCCAAGAGCACACCAGAAATCCAAAAACATTCTTCGGAAGTTTCTTCTGATTATAGAAATAGTTGAATGTGTAGGCGTTCATATTCTGAAGTTGGAAGAAAAGGAAAACGATGCAGGTCCTTTCACTAAGGCGCTTGGTTCAAAGGAGTTTGACAAGCACAAGTGGAATATAGGATTAAAATTCATGAATGTTTGGCTCTAGTCAAATGTTAATCTTCACGAAACATTGTTTTTAGCATATTTCAAATCGTGTTTGTCTTATTAGAAGTGACTAATATAATGGCTTTTATTGTTTCATATATGAATATTTATTAATATTGTGATATGATAAGTCTTTGATTAGACTATTATACTTGTCATCATAATGGGGATTATGATAATGAGAGTCAAGTATTGTAGAGTTTGGTCTAAATGTGTTCTTGGTAATAGGATCATCTTACTGGGACTAAGGTGATCCGGATAGACCAATATATGTATAACAGTACTCATTGGATGAGTATTAATGGATCTCATTCATTAAGTTATAATATAGATGATGCATATAGTGGATATGATCATTGAACTGACCAAAAATGAGATTTCCAAATGGTTAATTTTACTTATACTGTCAATGTGGAAATTTTCTTAAGGATCAAATGTATATTGTTTTGTCCTTTGACCTGAGATCACCATAATGGTTAATAGAATGCTTGTTATACTTTGATACCGAACACCTAGTGTGTAAAAATGCTAGTTGAAAGGTCATTGGGTATAATTGAGTACCTATATAATCAATGGTGAGTCAAGAGGGGATCCATCAACTCAAGGTAATGAGTTTGGACTTTATGTTGTTATGAATCTTATGGTTGGAAAAGATCCTTGGGCAAGGCGGAAGAATGATTTGAGAAAGTCATTCAACAACCAGTAACGATCAACATGAAACATAGTGGTAATCTGTTAGGGTTTGACAGTCAAACCATACGCTAGGATAATCCGGAGTTGGAAAGATGGAAGAAAAACAATTTATCATCCTTAAATCAGTTTCGTCTTTATTGGATATTGATATTCACGTTATCCGGCCGTCGGGGAGTGTTGTTAGACGCCAACCTCGATTAGTAGTTAATGAGATTAATTACTACCGGTTTAGCGTTGAACCTATGTGGTCACACACTTACGAGTGACGTTTGATGTTTAAGATCATTTAATTTATTATGAGATAATTTATTGAAATGATCTAGATGACATGTTTGTTATATTTTCTGCTAACACAGAAATATAATAAATATAGGAGTTCTTGACCGATTGGATCTAGGTCAAGTGGGAGATTGTTGGGTTATGCCCTAGGCCCAATCGGGTTTAAGCCCAATTGGTTCTTAGACCCAATAATAGCTATTGTGTAAATGTAGAGATTATGGTTAAGAGAATAATTTAGATTATTCTCTACAACCTTCTTTTTTCTCTTCTCTCCCAAACGCAAAAGAAAGAATCGTTCTTCCTCCATTGTCATCTCAAAAGTTGAAAGCATCAAATCGTTGCTAGGTGTGGATACACTAGAGGCTTCGTAGTTTCGGAGCTAAATCAATTTCGTTCTACAAATCAAGTAAGTGATTTTATAGTTTTAACGATGATTTAGATGCAATATATTTGGTTTTTTGGATCGAACGTTTTAATTCCGATGTGAACATATGATGTGTTTTCGATCCTTCAGTTTAGCATGTGTGAGAAGAGTTAACCCAATATCCACCATATGTCGCCCCTCTCCCTCTACTGGCAATTTGCAGTAATATCGCTTGCCTCCGGATCCTGCAATTCTCTTGTTGCTTTCCTTTTTGAGTTACATACTTATAAAAATCGTGTTTTTCACGGATATAAAAGGAACTAGTTAAAATATAGTGACATATAATACCAATACTTCACCTTCGAGTTGAATGTTCGATAGTTGGTAACATTTTAAAACAGAGACAGATGATAGTTGAAGTACACATAATTAGACGTAATTAACAGTGACAAGAGGAATAATTTGAATTCATGACTGTTTTCTTACAATTATAAAATATAAAGAAAAACAAATGATAACAAATATAAGAAATTTACATAATCAAATGTACTAATATTATAACTCATAATTTAAATATAAGTATTTAATTATAATTCAAATATCCTCCTATAAAAATAGATAAATGATTTTCTTTAACAACAACCTTTCTTATTTTTGTTTTGAGCGAAAGGAACAATTTCATTTAATAATCCAGACTACATAAATGTGTACCGAGGAACATGCTTCTCGGCCACTGAGATAGGGTCAGATATAGTGAATAGAGGTTCTCTGACCTTTTTAGTACCATAACCGCCACCGACGGTGTTTTGATGCCTCATGGACAGTGAAAGAAGACAAATGGAGAGACTAGAAGACCAGAGATCTCGATGGACCTCAACAGTAAAAGTGATGGGGGGAGGCAGCGCATCATACAGAAAGCCCTCCGAGAGCCAGTCCCTGATGCATGTGCCTGGACTCATTCCTTTTGGCGGGCTGGTTGCCCGCCCTAGCTTGATCATCCCGGGAGTCCCCAATCGCCTGCCTTTTGAGATCACCCTGGCTAGTCCCCAGTTCATCCACTTCAAGCGGTACTGCCCTCATTGCTCCCCCGTTCGCACGAGCTCCAGCATCCTGAGTGAGTCATCGTGATAGAGCCTCTGAAAGAGATACATGAAGTAGAGACGGAGCCCTACTAGGAAAGCCCTTAAGCTCTAACCGAGGGGCGTGGGAGACCGAGGAGATTTGGTCAGTTGCAAGGTCCCTAACGGGCCAAAACCCGGGGGAGGTTTAGGCAGGCCGGCTGGTTCTCCCCAATCTGTGGCATACCGGTTGACCTGCTTATCTCTGTCTTACTCTAGCATGAAAGATCCTAATTGAGGTGGACCCCGAACCGCCCACGTACAATCCTTCAAGATATGACCTAACCGGCCATAGTCATATCAAAAGCTCGGAAGCTTTGAGTACGTGAGTTCCACACTGATGAGGTCTGAAAACTCTAGAAATCGGAGCACCAACCCCTTCCTTAGGGGCCTTTCCATGAGATGCTAGAATCAAACCTTGACAGAACCTCCCCAGCATATACCCCGCTGGTCACATAGGACCTCTATACACATTCCCAAGGCATCCCCGATAGAGATACCCGTCTCCCTTGTCCGAACCAGGGGCACTAGTCCTCTAGCATGGACCCATAATTGCGCTCGGTCCAAGGCAGGAAACTCTCGAGCGCATGGGTCCAGATCCCCAAGCAGCAGGACCCGACCATCGAAGCACCATGGCTCATTACGTCGAACCCATGACCTAGATTCCAACGACCGAAAATAGAAGCCGAACAGTCCCGGCCCTATGTCCTTGACCACTAGCCCTTCTGCAGCCTTACCCTATGCATTGGTAATGACCCAGAGGAGCATATCCTTCCGAGGGGGTTTTAGTGATCACATGCGACCTAGCAGCGCCCACTGTTGGCGAGCTAGTACCGCAGCCGTTGTTGCCCGGGACGCCGGGACCACCACCTCAATCTCCCCATCGTCGTCCAAAGAGCGGGACGAAAGCCCGTCCTGTAGTCCTTATAGTGAAGATTGGAGCTCAGCCTCCTTGGAGGTCCCAGCCGAAGGGGATACCTCTATAAGAAGGTGTTTCGCCTCCCTGGTCATCCCTGGTGGAGTAGTCAGGCCGCCGGTATGATCGAGCGGTTGACCGGGTTAGGGAGACACCGCCCTATCCCTAAAGCTAGAGATGTCGTTCTAAGGAGCTCCTCCATAGGTGCTTTTCCTTTCGATGGATCCCTCTGCAAGACGAGAGGTTCCTTTGGTTGAATCCCCACTTCATCAGATGTAGGGATGACAACCTGTGCCCACGTAATTTTGGGAGTTGGAGTCCAAACCGGGTCAGGTTTCGGAGAGTGTGGAACCCTAGGTAATATCGGGGTAACCCTGAGAATGGGCGGAAACCTATAGTCCCCAATACCAACATCGATATGCACCTCATCCCTAGACTTCCCTATTTCCACGCCAGTGTCCAGCAGATACCTAAGGTTCATTTCCCCATGGATCGGAACCAGAGCGAGGTCATGGCCGATTGGAGATCCAACAGAGAAGGGTTGAGGTTTAAGGGGAAACGGCCTCGGAGTATGGTTTGGGGGTGGTAAGGTCAAAAAACCATTACTTGGAAAGGAAGGTACCCTAGGTTGGCGCAACGGTCGACCCCTCTTCGGCTTAGGAGCCGATACCAGAGGGGTCGAACCAAAGGAGAAGCCTCATGTCGGGATTGGACCCAGGGGTAGAGGGGTCGCAGGGTGGTGAAGGGGTGGTGTAGTCGCGGTAAACTTGGGTTTATGGCGACGACAGACCTTTTCCCCCACCACAACAGCAGGGCGAGGGGAAGGAAGAGGGAGGAGAGAACCATTAGTAGGAGCAGCGGTTTCTGGGACAGGCACCATGGCGGTAGCAGATGCAGCAGCGGCGAAGGAATGGGTAGAAAGCACCATAGCGACAAACGCTTGCTAGGGCTAGAGAGGGTCTCAAAGTTGAGAGAGAAAAAAACAACAACCTTTCTTATTAAAAAAAAACATAAGTGTTAAATTGAAAAAACAAATTATATCTACTAAAAATTTCAAAAAAAAATTATATCGAACAATTTATATAGTATACGATATATAAGAGACACCAACTTTTTTTAAACGAATAAAAATACTTCATTTTCAATACTTTGTAATATATGTATACTACCGAACGGTAAATTAATCATTATGTTCTACATTTGACTTCTTAAATACAATATATAATTAGTCGTATACATATTCATAGATTCTCTCACTTTTACACTGCTTACATCCTAGAGTAGTATATATTAGGATGGGCGATCTCTTGAAAAGTCATGTTACATCCCTTCGTTTTTTTATAATTAAAAAAACACATGACTTTAGAACTTATTTGTCATTTCAAACCTGTATGATAATTTTATTTCCAACAATTCATGAACACAACAATTTAGCGTAACACATGGTTGATTTAATCTAAATATAAAAAAATGGAAGAACATGATATGGTTTAAATTCGTTTCTTCTTGTCTCGCGTGTCTAATTATTCGTCCTCCTCGTCTTATATGTACGAGTTATATGATTCACATCACATAATCGATTATGGTATGGACAAACAATATTGTAGAATGTGGGTACTGTTTAAAGTCTAAAATCGGTTGGAGCACATGATTAATTTAAATTAATATGAAATGTGGATTCAAACCGATGGGTTCTTTATCTTATGTTATATACTAACCTTTCACTTCTCGTCTCAAGAATCTGCTGTAGCACTTGGCAAACTTTAGTTCTTATGCAGTTCTGGGCTCGATTCCCGGCAGCAGAATAAATTCTTCTATTCTTTTATCACAAAAACGATGTCGTATTCATGGCACGGTTGATACACTAACCTTCTGATTCATTTGTCCACTTTTGTTTCTTTTGAATTTGATTTGTAATATATGTGCTTTTGGGGTTTACTGTGTTTAGGTTTTTGAAATCAAATGTATTAGTATGTCACCAGCAGGGGGATATTAAAGAGTTTATTTTAAGAGTTACCATCAATAATTAATGAGTATAAAAGAATGAATAATACCAATATATATGAATGTTACACAATTAAATATAATAATATTTTATTATTATATTTTAAAACCTACTCGCTTCTGTCGAGACCCCTTCCTTAATCTGTCGAGACCGAAACCGTAGCCATGGAACTAGCTCTTATTCCCGCCGCCTCTCCCAGGCAGAGTTCTCTGGAGACTGCATCAGCGTGATTGGCGTCCCCTTCCCCTCCTGTCACCATGCCGAGGGTCTCGCTCAACTCGGACACAGGATCGTCCGCCTCTCCTTCGAGCGTGATTGTTATCTCCTCAGATGACTCGTCTTCGAGCCCTTCGTCTCTGCACCGATCCTACCAATCGCCTCCGACCTCGCCGTTCCCCACATGGGGGTCGCGTCGTCGTCGTTCAGGTTTGGAGGCGCTACAGCCAAGGCGTGTCTTCGCGCGGGGGCGGCCATGGGAGCCTGCCCTTCGCTCTGGTGGTCCTTCTCGCATTCAGCACCCGCGGTTCGAAACCACGGTGACCCATGACCTTGCTCTGGGTCGGTGCGAGGTGCAAGGTCAGCGTTCTGGTAGTCCTACTCGCATCCAGCAAACACGGTTCATGAATGCTACGACCCACGACCTTGCTCTGGGTAGTCGATGGGTGCACGGCCAGCCTGGCCATCATGAGCGCTTTGAGGATGTTGTGTCCCATGACCTTTCTCTAGGGCGTCGATGGATGCAAGGTTGGCCTGGTAGTTCGGTGGGGTTTGGTCGATCCCCGGAGTGCCTTCGGGTTGTGAGGGGTCGGTGTGGGACTCTTGTCCGCCCATTTGGATAGGCTCCTTCGTCCACTAGGGTTCATTACTCCCATCGTGTGGCTATATCAGTGGGTGAGTCTTGGCTCCCGGGTTGGTCGGACTCTTTTCCGGCTGGCAAAGAAAAGGGTGCATTGGGATCTCGGCGAACCGTTTGTGTGGAGCCTATAGCGTACTATGACCCTACATGTGTTAGAAATAAGAAAAATAGGATATTTCCTATTTTATATAGTTAAAGTTATTTCCTTATTATGTAGGATTACTACCTTATATAAAGGGCTCTCTACTTATGTATTTGATCAAGTTCATCAATAATATTGCTACTACTTTGAGATTTATCATGGTATCAGGGCCTCTTCGATCCTAGGTTAGATTTGTGTTGGTTATGGCTTTGCCCACTCGTTAATATATAATTTAGCGGATGGGCAAGGCATTGTTCTTCAGAATTTCTACTGTTCACCCGCGAGACTGTTCATCGTGTCACTGTTCACGGGATCACTGTTCATCGACACTGTTCATCCGGTTACTGTTCACACGCTGAAAATTCAGCCGAGCAGTTTCCTTCCATCTCCATTGTTTTGATTTTAGGGTTTTGGTGATTTTTCGAAAAAAAAATCACATATATTTGGGCGTCCGTAAAATCAGCATAGTTTGCACCATCGTCGTGCTTACTTGAAGATGTTTCACACCGTCGTTACACGACGTAGTTGCTCAAATTTGTTTCGCACCGTCGGCGTAGTTTCTTGAAGTTGTTTCGCACCGTCGACGTAGTTGCTTGAAGTTCTTTCGCACCATCCTTATGAGACGTAATTGCTTGAAAAATTTTGCACCGTCATGTGACGTAGTTGCTTAAAGTTGTTTCGTTGTCGTTATGCGACTTGCATGAAGATGTTTTGCCCCCACGTGGTGTAATTGCTCGAAGCTAAATCGTGCGTCCGTAAAATCAGGGTATGAGCCAATGACTCCAGATCGTCAGGCTTTAAAAAGTCGTTATTGGGTATCGTCCCGTTTGTCACCTCCACCCTCTGGTCTCCGGTACATATGCAGATGGCCAGACCTGCTATGGCCCACGTGTAGAAGATCATACCTACACGTGAGGGGGAGTGTTGAAAAAAAATCTAGTCTTCGACAACAACATCATAGTGGTGAAGCAACAACATGAAGAAATTTGAAATTTATTCTTCGTCCACGTGCAAGACTCGTTATCCGATTTGCACGTGAAGGAGAGTGTTAGAGTTTAGTTTATTTCCAGTTTAGAAGTATTTCCTATTCTAGTTAAGTTAGGTTTCCTATGTTGTTTAGTATTAGTATTTCCTATTTCGCATAGAGTTAAACCCTATATAAAGGGGTGCTCTCATTGTATTGAAACATCAAGAATATCAAGTACTATCAATAATATTTCAGAATTTTACATGGTATCAGAGCCAGGTTATCCTCCTAAAGATAATGTTCAATGTAGTCATTGTCACAAGATGGGACATACTAAGGAGGTTTATTATGAGTTACGTGGTCATCATCCTAGAGTTGCTTATGCTGCACAAGACCCAACCGCCCTTCACGGCCAGGTGTCACCCTCTGTTGTCCTTACTGGTGTTGAGTACGAGGACTATTTGCGACTTCGCTCTTCCCAGCAGACATCTTCACTTCATCAGAATGCTAATGTTGGTGCTGGTAATTCCATTGCTTGTCTAGGGCATTCCCCACCTACAGACCCTTGGGTACTTGATTCTGGTGCTTCGAATCATATTTCTGGTAACCGAAATCTTCTTACTCATATCTCTACTTCTTCGCATCTACCGAGTATTACTCTTGCAGATGGGTCTGTATCCCAAACGAAAGGAATTGGTTCCGCGAAACCCTTACCATCCTTACCCTTAGCATCTGTTCTTTTTGTCCCTACTAGTCCATTTAATCTCATCTCTATATCTCAGATTACTTGAGCTCTTAATGGCACTGTCACCTTTGATGCTGAGTTTGTAATTGTGCAGGACCGCGGTACGGGACAGGTGATGGCAGAAGGATATGAGTCTCAAGGATTATATTATCTTCAAGAAAAGGCATCCTCTGTAGCATGCACCTCTACTGAGTCTCCACTTACCATCCACATTCGTTTGGGTCATCCTAGTCTCTCGAAACTTAAACGCTTAGTACTAAGTCTTTCTCATTTATCTACTTTAGAGTGTGAGTCTTGTCAGTTAGGGAAACAAACTCGTACTTCTTTTCCTAAACGTATAAATAATAGGGCTTCTTGTCCTTTTGAATTAGTTCACACTGATCTTAGGGGTCCAAGTCGTGTTCCTTCTGTGTTGGGCTATCAATATTTTGTTACCTTTATTGATGATTACTCTCGATGCACTTGGTTGTTTTTAATGAAACACCGTTCAGAGTTATTTTCCATTTTCAAAGAATTTTTTGCTTAAGTTCAAACTCAATTCAATGTTGGCATACGTTTTTACGTAGTGATAATGCTAAAGAATATTTTACAACACCTTTTACAGAGTTTATGCGTTCTCATGGTATTCTTCATCAATCTTCTTGTACTTCGACCCCTCAACAAAATGGTGTTGCTGAACGTAAAAACCGTCATCTAGTTGAAACTGCATGTGCACTTATCATTCATCATCATGTGCCTCGTTGTTTCTGGGCTGATGTTGTTCTTGCTGCAAGGTATTTGATCAATCGTATGCCTTCATCTGTTTTACATGATCAAATCCCTCTCTCTATATTGTTTCCAGAGAAGTCATTATATCCTCATCCACTTCGTATATTTGGATGCACTTGTTTTGTTCATGATAAAACTCCAGGTCGAGATAAATTGTCAGCAAAAGTTATCAAATGTGTTTTCTTGGGATACTCACGTCTTCAAAAAGGGTATAAATGTTATTCTCCTACTACCAATCGTTATTTTATCTCTGCCGATGTTTCCTTTTTTGAGACAAGCTCTTACTTCTCATCATCAGAGTCTGATAATCACAACATTTGTGAGATCTTACATGTTCCCTCAATCATGTCCCTTCCAAATCCTATGGTTGCGTCGCCCCCTTTACAGGTTTATTCTTGGCGTCTACATGTTCCTTTAGTTGCAGGTTCTGTTGATGATCCAGTGCACTCATCTCCTTCTCCATCACCTCAACCTGTCGCGGTTCTGCCTCCGGTCCCTGACGAGCCTCTAGCTCTACGACGTGGTACTCGCTCTACTAGTAATCCTCATCCTGTTTATTCATATCTTAGCTACCCTCATTTATCTCCCTCGTACTATGCATTTGTTTCCTCTCTGTCTACTGTTTCCATTCCTAAATCTCTTAGTGAGGCATTATCACACCATGGTTGGCGGCAAGCTATGATTGACGAAATGTTTGCTATGCAGTCTCAAGTTACTTGGGAGTTAGTTCCTCTCCCTCAGGGGCAGTCTATAGTTGGATGTCGTTAGGTGTATACAGTCAAAGTGGGACCAGATGGTCAAGTGGATCGTCTAAAAGCCCGACTGGTTGCCAAGGGTTATACCCAAATTTTTGGGCTTGACTATGGGGATACTTTTTTCTCCAGTTGCAAAGATTGCCTCTGTTCGTCTCTTTATCTCCATTGTTGCGGTCAGACATTGGCCTCTTCATCAGTTGGATATCAAGAATGCATTTCTTCATGGTGACCTCGACGAAGACATCTACATGGAGCAACCACCTGGTTTTATTACTCAGGGGGAGTCTGATTTAGTGTGTAAGCTTCGTCGTTCTATTTATGGCCTCAAGCAATCTCCTCGAGCATGGTTTGGCAGATTCAGTACAGTTCTTCACCAGTTTGGCATGGTCCGTAGCGAAGCTGATCATTCTGTTTTCTATCATCACACATCAGAAGGCAAAAGTATCTGTCTAGTAGTTTATGTGGACGATATAGTTATTACGGGAGATGATGAAGCTGGGATTCTTAAATTAAAAAGCCACCTTTTTCAGCATTTTCATACTAAAGACTTGGGTCTACTCAAATATTTCCTTGGCATTGAGGTTGCCCAAGCTAGCAACGCTATAGTCATATCTCAATGGAAATATACTCTGGATATCCTTGAAGAGACAAAAATGCTTGATTGTCGGCCATGTGATACTCCTATGGATCTAAACTCCAAACTTCTTCCAGGATAGGGGGAGCCTCTAGATGATCCTGGAAGGTATCGTAGACTCGTTGGGAAGCTCAATTATATTACTATCACTCGACCAGATATTTCATTCGCTGTAAGTGTGGTCAGCCAGTTTCTGCAATCCCCATGTGATAGTCATTGGGACGCAGTAATGCGCATCCTAAGGTATATTAAGGGTCTCCAGGACAAGGAGTGTTGTATGAGGATAGAGGAAATACTGAAGTGGTTGCATATTCCGATGCAGATTGGGCAGGGTCTCCCTCAGATAGGCGTTCCACTTCAGGTTACTGTGTCATGATAGGTGGTAACTTGATCTCTTGGAAAAGTAAAAAGCAGACTGCTATAGCTAGATCAAGTGCAGAAGCTGAATATAGAGCCATGGCCTTGGCAACATGTGAACTCATATGGGTGAAACAACTACTTCAAGAACTCAAACTTATAAAGGATACTCCAATGACATTAATATAGACAATCAAGCAGCACTACACATCGCGTCTAATCCTGTGTTTCATGAAAGAACCAAGCATATAGAAATTGATTGCCACTTTATCAGAGAGAAGATCGTATCAGGTTGCATCAAAACCAGTTTCGTCAACTCTAGCGACCAGCTGGCAGATATCTTCACTAAATCTCTACGTGGACCTCGCATAAGCTATATTTGCAACAAGCTGGGTGCTTTTGATTTGTATGCTCCAGCTTGAGGGGGAGTGTTAGAAATAAGAAAAATAGGATATTTCCTATTTTATATAGTTAAAGTTATTTCCTTATTATGTAGGATTACTACCCTATATAAAGGGCTCTCTACTTATGTATTTGATCAAGTTCATCAATAATATTGCTACTACTTTGATATTTATCAGCATGGAATAGCCAAACAGGGCGGATGGTAGGACCTCGACCCTGGCCAGGACATAAGGGACCGTAGGGCCATGGTGGTACGGGGAGGCTAGGTCGGGGGGTCATCTATCCACATTTTCCCCTGGACTCATTACCTAAGATTGGGTTGTGCCGTGGTTTGGGGACCGAGGCACCATTGGTGTTGATCTCTACCTTGGGACATGGCTCTCTGTGGGCAGCGGACTCATTAGGGCACCTCAGGAGGTCTGTCCAACTAGCGATGGTCCCGGGCCCCGGGGATGGATTCGGAGGTCCAGGTCAGACACTGGGTGGAATTCGCATTGCTGCATCTCCCAGGTCTCCTAGCGGGATGGAATATCTTCGGCAACAAGATATGGAGGATTGGGGGGTCGACAACTACTAGAACGAGCGAGGATTGGGTACCAGCCTTGCCGATCCATATGAATCCTCAGGCCGGCCCCGGAGGCAGGAAGGAGTCTCTAGGGGTGGCCCACCAACCTTCCCCTACTGATGATAAAAAGCTCGGTTGCATTAACGAGGCAGAGTGTCACCCTTGGGTGACCCAGAGGTACCCAGACCCCACCTCAAGCAGTGTTCATCGGCGGATTTTATCTACCATGGATTTTACTTTTTCGCTATCAGATTTGAGTTTAGTTGTCTATATTTGGTTGTTAAGTCTAGACATCACTAAGGCACATCACCAAGACGTCTCTAACGTGATAGTAGTTACAGGGTTTCTCTATTAACCCTTCGGGGTTCTAAACATGTATTGACTCTTTTAATGGAATAGAATGGCATGTAAGAACCACTCCCAGTCAACGGCAGTCAAATCTGCAAAAAACAGGAAAATTTAAAAATTTTGGACATACACTTAAATGAACCCAAATTTGACCCCGAGGGTCATACCAGACTTAAGTTGACCCCGAAATCGACCAAAGTGAGTTCCGGGGGACTCAGGGCAACTTTCTGACCAATTTGGGAAAGGTTGACTTTTTGCTGGAAAAGTCAACCGAGCGACGTTTTGGTCCGTTCGAGCTCTGTTTTGGATCCAAAAAGCTTAGCCATCGTCACAGCGGTCTTAGTTGAGCCGTTTCCTTGTAGCCCATGAAGTTTCGTAATTTCTTGGAAAAAGTGCCCGTTCGGGGCCCGAGACGGCCCAAAAGGTGTGGGACCCACTTGCCACATGTCATTAATGTGGTGGTGTTAGGTACCATTGTACAAAACAAAGGAAGACTTGTTAGTGTTAGTTTTGTAAATAAGGAAAGTTGGTGTTAGTTTTTAAAACAAATTAAAAGGAAGAAGGAGAGAAAAGAGAAGAAGAAGTTAAGGGTTTTGGTGATTCTCGACGATCAAACCGGTAGATCGTCTCAACGATCAAAGAATCGAACTCCCATCGACTTTCTCTACGGTGAGCATCTAACCGTTTTTCGATTTGCTTAAGTTTGAAAGTTAGGGTTTGAGTAAAAATAGTAGTTTATGGTGGTATCGAGGTGTGGGGTTCGTTGGAGACGTTTTGGAGCAAAGATTGAACGTTTTCCGGTGACCGGAAGCTCGAGGGGAGCTCCGGCCACCGTGTATGGTGGCTGGCCGGCCATGGGGTGGCTGGCCGGAGCTAGGGCCGGCCACCACCATGGTGAGCCGGGCCCTAAATGGCCCTAGCCACCCACTGCCAAGGTTGGTCGGGTGGGGCCCACGTGCTCGGGTGTTCGGGTTTCGTGTTCGTGTGGTTTAGGATGTTCCCCGAGTCATTAATCTACACCTGGATCGAAATTGGGAATTAAATTGTGAAAGTTGTAATTGACGGGTTTAGAAACTTTAAACGCGAATTAAATTACTCAGAAGTCGGAATTGGATTCCGTCGAGTGCATAGGAACCCTTGAATTATTCTAAGACCGTAGAAATGAAAACGGGAATTTTCGGAGCCCCGGAAGGACGTTTTCAAAACCCGGGCAGATTCGCCATGTCGGGCGAATTGGGCCTTTCCGGGTCCATTATCGACAATGTCGAGTAATTGGGAAGTTTGGGAGTGATCGACATTGTCGGGGTTACTTTTGGGCGTCAAGTTTATTAAAATTCAGTTTGTGCCTGCGAACTTAAAATGGTGTTAAATTGTGTTCTTATTAGATCGTGCTGCCAACAGAGGAAAGGGAAAGCTAGGCGAGTGATCGAGATCACGCCGGAGCTTGATTGTGAGCTTTTGGAGAATGCATACGAGGTAGGGAAAAGTAGCCGGATCTCGGCCCTGACTAGGGAAAGTTAACAGTAGAAATGCATGTGACACTTGGGTGTCGTGGGTTAAGTAAGTTTATCGAATATTAGAAAGGCAGACGACACCGGGTGGTGTCGTATGATACATGAACGTATCGAACAATAGAAATGCATGTGACACTTAGTAGTGTCGTAGGAGCAGTGAACTTCGATATTAGAACTACTGGAGGCATTGGTTATGCCCGAAGGTTGATTGTGAGCCTGTTGATATTAGAACTGTTGGAGGCATTGGTTATGCCTGAAGGTTGATTGTGTAGTGGTGTTTTGGGTGGCCATGAGAGCCCGTACTTTACTGTTGTGTCTTGAGTGGCCATGAGAGCCCGTACTTTACTGTTTGTGTCTTGGGTGGCCATGAGAGCCCGTGTTTTACCGTTGGTGTGTCTTGGGTGGCCGTGAGTGCCCGTGAGTGCCCGTGGGTTTGTTGAGCCCGTGTTTTACCGTTGGTGTGTCTTGGGTGGCCGTGAGTGCCCATGGGGTTGTTGAGCCCGTGGTTTACAGTTGGGGTGTTTTGGGTGGCCGTGAGTGCCCGTGGGGTTGTTGAGCCCGTGTCTTTATAGTTGGTTTGTTTTGGGTGGCCGTGAGTGCTCGTGGGGTTGTTGAGCCCGTGTCTTTACTGTTGGTGTGTCTTGGGTGGCCATGAGTGCCTGTGAAGTGTTGGACCGGTGTTGTTGTTGTTTGTTGAACTTTGACTGTGATTGTGATTGTGGTTACCTGAGGTTGGGGGCCCACTTCATGAAACGGGGGTCCTCGAGCGCACGCGTCTGCATGTTCAGACGGGGTAGGGGGGCCCGCCCGTGAGGAAAGGGGTCCTGGCCGCACGTGCGTGGTTTGGGGTGACAGGTCGACAGCCTGATCCGACTTTGTGTCGGGAAAAGTGCGACAGGTCGACCGTCTGGCTTGACAGGGATCGGTAAAGGGCGTGAGGGGGTTACTGAGCAGCTGGAGTGCGATCCTTTATGATCTTGTTTGGTATGCGATCCTTAGTGATCTTGGGTGTTGCGTGGTTATTTGTCGTGTCTTTGGAGGAAGTCATCAATCGTTGTGTCGGGTCTACATTACGAGTCCGAGTGTTGAGTCGGTTGAGGAAAGTACGGTTTGTGTGTTAGTCGGGTTACTTGAGTTTGGGGATACTAGTCCCCGGTGTGGGTTTGGTGTTGGTGTTACCGGCATTGTCTGCTAAGTATGCCGTAGTCAGTCTGTTATCCGTGGTGGTGGGCGAACGCTCACCCCTAGCTGCTTTTCCTACAGGTACTGGTCGCGGATGGACTAGGTGAGCTTCCGAAGCTTGAAGAGCTAGGAGCGGGAGTACGGGTTTACTTTTGAGTCTAGCGACGTATACCTTGTATTTTGTCCGCTTGTTGGGACGTACTTTTAGTTGTAAATTATTATTTTGTTAAACAAATTGTTGGTTTTAAAGCGATTTATTCAAAGGGTTTGAAAAGGTTTTATTAAATTAAACGTTCGCGTTCCGGGTTCGGTTTTACTGAATTTGAGGCGTGACATGGCAGTTTACTCAAAAAATATATAATAATATTTTAAATTACAATTTAGTTGTAAATTTAGTACCCAAAACGTTTAATATTATCTAGATCATCGATTATGATACATACTTATTTCCCTACAAAATTCATTAAACAATCGTGAAATAGACATTTTGTTTCTCTACTCATTCTTCACAAAATTCATATCTTAATACACTCGATTAACATGATTGATATATAATATAAATAAAGTTTCCTGCAAAAATATTTTTTCAACGGTTGTCCTATAAACTGGTTCTTATATAAGTCTATGCATTCGACTCTTTCTACTTGTTTTCCACTGTAATATCTAATCTACACCACCACTGCGTGCGATGGCTTTTCCGTGGCCTCATTCCTCCTCCTTCGCCTTACGGGTCATCTGTTTCATCGGGAGGACAAGAATGGCTCCGGCGACAAGAGTAGGTCGGTTCCAATCACTGTGCATCTTCGTGTTGGGTCCTTTCAACCCACCATCTGAATTATGGAGGTTGGGACCAACGGTTGTGGGGGTCAATGGAAGCATCAACCAGTGGACAATCGACAACGGTGTTACGTTGATGTGGGTAACGATTAGAAGCTCTTGTTGGCCCCAACAAATAAGTAAGGTCTTCTATACATCCTCGTCAGTTCCAATGAGTACCAGATGGGAGAACGGGGCGTTATTAAGGAGACACGTCCCGTTCCAATGGGATCTGAAAGCACATTATCCTAAGTTTCCTCTTTTTTCTGGGGACCTCCATGTAAAAGCTCGTTTGCATTGAATGAGAATCGTATTACTGTGATTGTTAGATTTAATTACAAAAGGAAATGAGTCCTTATACAGCTTTGATTCTATAGTTGTGTTATAGTGTAAGGAGCCTTCTATGATGCGTAACATCATAGAGATAAATGTGATGATATTTATTGAATACCTTAGATATCTGGCGTCATCTTCATCTTCTCTTAAGGGTTTCCACCGAGAGATCAGTGTGTCCGTTAAACAAAACAGTTCTTTCCAAGTTGAGTCAGGAAAAGTGCAAGCTCATATACTAGCGTGCCACTAATGTCAAGAGGATCCACCCCTCAAAAGTCACCTAAAATAGTTGGGTATCGTAATCACAGGGTTTGCGTCCCATTTTTTTGTCCGGGATTATGTCTCGTACTTCCTTTTTTTGGTTGTCATAGTTTAAGTTTAGCTATATGTGACATGGCTAATTATTTTACTAAGGTGTATCTTTTTTTGGAGTGTTGCAACGTTTGTATACTGTATTTTCTTCGTCTACAAAGAGATGCAAAGTTCTAACCAATCATGTTTCAAGTTTGACTTTGAAGTCTTTGTCCCAAACACGATGGGAAAGTCGTATCGAAAGCATTAAGGCGGTAAGATTTCAAACTGTTGTGTTTTGTTGATGACAGGAATGACCAAGATCACAAGGGAGGAATCTGCATCAAGCTTGGACAAAGAGAAACGGGAAAGGAAGGTAGGTCGCTGTAGAAAATGATTGTTGAACATAGATTTAATCGTGTTTTGAAATGTAACTTTTGTTATTAGATCTATTTAGATGAATTAACAAACTCTATATGTACTTAGATTTTCAGAGTAAGGTCTTATGTCCATTCTGTGTAAGTGTATGTATATTTTATACTAATAAAATTTTGGAGTACCGTCTCCTTTTTTTTGGGAGGGGGGGGGGGGGGTTATAAACTTTTTGGTACCTTTATATTCTGTCCACGAACAATTTGGTACCCTTTTGAATTTTTATTCCAATTTGGTGCCCTTATGTTCGGTCCACGAACGTTTTGAGTTAATGGGGTTAACAAACACTATATGTACTTAGATTTTCAGAGTAAGGTCTTATGTCCATTCTGTGTAAGTGTATGTATATTTTATACTAATAAAATTTTGGAGTACCGTCTCCTTTTTTTTGGGGGGGGGGGGGGGTTATAAACTTTTTGGTACCTTTATATTCTGTCCACGAACGATTTGGTACCCTTTTGAATTTTTATTCCAATTTGGTGCCCTTATGTTCGGTCCACGAACGTTTTGAGTTAATGGGGTTAAAAACCTAACAGAGTAATGTGAAATGACCAATTTACCCTTATATTGATTTAGTTGACTTTTGACTTTAATGTAAAATGACCATTTTACCCTTATATTGACTTTATTTTTTAATAAGTTTTTTTTTAATTTTTTCATAAAAATAAATAAATTTATTTTATTTTATTCAATTAATTTTTTATAAAAATTTTGTTTTAATATATTTATCGAATTTCTTATTTGTAATTTTCTAAAATAATTAATAATTGTTTTAAATTTTCTGAATAATTTATAAATTTTTAAATTTTCATTTATCTTATAAAATTAATCTATTTTTTATTTTTTTACTTATATATTTTATTTTATTTTTATTTTTTTATAATTTTATTTTTACTTTATTTATTTATTTTTAAATTATTTATTTATTTAGTTATTTAATTAATTATTTATTTATTTATTAATATTATTCATTAATTGTTTATTTATTATTATTATTCATTAATTAATTATTATTATTATTATTATTTAATTATTTCTTGTATTACAACTAAGGGTATAATGGTAATTTTTTTCTATCAAATTTATAAGCTTAAAATAAGAAAGGGTAAAATCTTCATTTCACACCCCAGTTAACTGCACATGACTAACTTAGAGGAATATTCCGTTAGTTTTCTAACGGAATATGCCACTTTCGTCCGTGGACATAATAAAAGGGTACCAGATTGGTCATTTTAAACATAAGGGTACCAAATCGTTCGTGGACAGAACATAAGGGTACCAAAAAGTATATAACCCTTTTTTTGATATGGGGAGGCCCATTCTTATAATTTTGCCTAAGGTCACAAAACTCCTAGTTACGACCCTGTGTGTTGTTGTTGTGTCAAATACAAGGGGTTGATACCTCTATTTATATGAACTAAGAACACATGAGACATTGTCACATACACTACCAATACGGAGGTAGTGGTGGCATATAGATTGTGGTGGCCATACATGACATTGACACGGCACTTCATAACACAACAATCTTTATTATCAAACAACATATCGTAACTATAACCCAAACAAGAATTGACCTCAAACAAACAAATTTGAAAGAAAAAAAATCAACACTTCAACCATCATTTATACAACTTTGTAATATTGAAATCCTAGGCATCAGTCGACACTTATATTTTGCACATAAAATTTGAAATTGGCTAATTATTGATCCAAAATTAATACACTAAGAAAATCATGTCATAGTATTCTAGACATAAGCTTCAACTTACTTTCCAATGATTTTTAGAAGTCTAAGTGACTTTTGATCCAAGAGAGATTTAGGTTTTTTTCCTTATAGCCTCAGTCGCCGCCGTTTCGTCTTTTCGTTGTTGTTCCCATGGCCATGCCAACCACCACCAACAGCCCCTCCTATGCTTCACCTCCATCCGCTTCTACAACACAAGACCAACTCACCAGCACCCTTTCTCGGTTCATCGACCGCCCATGGCCCAACAGGAGCCCATGGCAGTGTACGGAAGGTACGAGCCTTATGCTTCCCATTCGTCGTCGTCTTCTATGTGGCAATTACCAAATGACTACGGTAGTTTTCGGATATGGAGGGTGGGATGGTAAGATGGTGTACCGTTCCACGACATCCCTGGTTGGGTTACTCCGACGTTACAAGAAGACATGTCGATCGATTGTTTCCGTGAGGAGCATATGAGGTTGATCCAGAAAACAAGATCTATCATAAGGTGTTCTGTAATAACCACTCCCGGTCAACGCCAGTCAAATCTGCGAAAAACAGGAAAATTTAAAAAAATTCAGCAGACAATTGATTGAACCTAAATTTGACCCCGAGGGTCATACCGGACTTAAGTTGACCCCGATATCGACCAAAGTGAGTTCCTGGGGACTCAGGGCAACTTTCTGATCAATTTGGGAAATGTTGACTTTTCGCTGGAAAAGTCAACCGAGCGACGTTTTGGTCCATTCGAGGACCGTTTTGGGTCCAAAAAGCTTAGCCGTCATCGCAACGGTCTTAGTTGAGCCGTTTCCTTGTAGCCCGTCAAGTTTCGTAATTTCTTGGAAAAAGTGCCCGTTCGGGGCCCAAAACGTCCGAATTTCGCGAATCTAGTAGATATTTTCCCAAAAAGGTGTAAGACACACCTTGCCACTTGTCAAACAAGTGGTGGTGTTAGGTTTTGGGACAAGACAAGACAAGACTTTGATGGTTAGTTTTGCTTTTTAAAGTGTTAGTTTTTTTTTTAATAAAACAAAAGGGAAATAAGATGATACACGTCCATTTCAAAAAAAGAAGAAGAAAAGGGTAGGTTTTAGAGAGAGAAAATGAGTTAGGAGAAAAGGAGAGAAAAGAGAAGAGGCTTGGGGAATTTGTGATGTTTCTCGATCATCCGACCGTGGATCGTCTCAACGATAGAAGAATCGAGTTCACACCGTCATTCTCTACGGTGAGCACCTAACCGATTTTCGTTTTGGAAAGTTCGAATTTTAGGGTTTGAGTTTAAACGATTCAAATATGGTTGGGTTTTGTTTAAGTTTGGTTTAAAGATGATTGGTTGAGGTTTGGAGTTCGTTAGGAACGTTTTGGGGCGAAAAGGGAATTTTTCCCATTGTGGCCGTGTGGGGACCACGTGCCCGGGTATCGGGTTTTTGTGTTCGGGTGGTTTAGAACGTTCCCCGGATCATTAATCCACAACCGGATCGAAATTTGAAATTAAATTGCAAAAGTTGCATTTATCGGGTTTAGAAACTTTAAACGCTAATTAATTGACTCGGAAGTCGGAATTTGATTCCGTCGAGTGCCTTGGGACCCTTGAATTATTCTAAGACCGTAGAAACGAAAACGGGAATTTTTGGAGCCCCGGAAGGGCATTTACAAAACCCGGGCAGATTCGCCATGTCGGGCGAATCAGGCCTTTTCGGGTGCAATATCGACAATGTCGAGTAACTGGGGAGTTTGGGAGTGATCGACATTGTCGGGGTTACTTTTGGGCGTCAGGTTTATTAAAATTCAGCATTATGCCTGCAAGCTTAAAAGCGTTTAAAATTGTGTTCTTTTAGATCGTGCTGCGGACCGGGGCCAAGGAAAGCTAGGCCAGTGACGGAGATCACGCCGGGGCTTATTTGGGCACTTTTGGAGAACACGCACGAGGTAGGGAAAAGTAGCCGGATCTCGACCCTGACTAGGGAAAGTTAACAGTAGAATTGCATGTGACACCGGGGTGTCATGGGTTAATTAGGTTTATCGAATATTAGAAAGGCATGATACGGGAGCGTAGCGATTATTAGAAAAGCATGTGACACTTAGTAGTGTCGTAGGAGTAGAGAACTTATCGATGTTAGAATTACTGGAGGCATATGACCATGCCCGGAGGTTGATTGTGAACTTATCAATGTTAGGAGTACTGGAGGCATATGACCATGCACGGAGGTTGATTGTGAAACTGTGGATATTAGGACTGTTGGAGGCATTGGTTATGCCGGAGGTTGATTGTGTATTTTTGTTGTCTTGGGTGGCCATGAGTGCCTGTGGGGTTGTTGAACCCATGTCGTTACTGTTGGTGTGTCTTGGGTGGTCATGAGTGCCCGTGGGGTTGTTGAACCCATGTCGTTACTGTTGGTGTGTCTTGGGTGGTCATGAGTGCCCGTGGGGTTGTTGAACCTGTGTCTTTACTGTTGGTGTGTCTTGGGAGGCCGTGAGTGCCTGTGGGGTTGTTAAGCCCGTGAGTTACTGTTGGTGGTTTTGAGTGGCCGTGAGTGCCCGTGGGGTTGTTGAGCCCGTGAGTTACCGTTGGTGGTTTTGAGAGGCCGTGAGTGCCCGTGGGGTGGTTGAGCCCGTGAGTTACTGTTGGTGTATCTTGGGAGGCCGTGAGTGCCTGTGGGGTTGTTGAGTCCGTGTTTTACGGTTGGTGTCTTGGGTGGCCATGAGTGCCTGTGGAGTGTTGAACCGGTCTTGTTGTTGTTTGTTGAACCTTGCTTGTGATTGTGATTGTGTTTGCCCGAGGTTAGTGACCCGACTTCGTGTCGGGAAGTGGTGCAGAATTTGGCTGGCTTACCTGACAGGGATCGGTTAGTTGCGAGCGTTCTTTGGCTGGCCTGACCGAGTTCGAGTCTCGGGAGGTTGCGAGCGTTCTTTGGCTAGCCTGACCGAGTTCGAGTCTCGGGAGGTTGTGAGCGTTTTTAGGCGATGGAAAGGGCAGCTCCCCTTCCGACTAGCTATCGGAAAAGTAGCTCGGTTTATCGCCAACAGGTCGACCGCCTGGAGCCTGACAGGGATCGGCAAAGCGCGTGGGGCAGGCTCGAGCCCAGCCGGTTAGCAACCGGCACTGAGCAGCTGACAGGAGTGAGATCCTTTGTGATCTTGTTTGGTGTGTGATCCTTTGTGATCTTGGGTGTTGCGTGGTGGTCTGTCGTGTCTTTGGAGGAGGTCGTCGATCGTGGTCAGGTCTACCTTACGTGTCCGAGTATTGAGTCGGCTGAGGAAAGTATCAGTGTGTGGGTGTCGGTCGGGTTACTTGAGTTTGGGGATAGTGATCCCGGGGGTTGAGTTGGTTGTTGGTATTACCGGCATTGTCTGCTAATTATGCCGTAGTCAGTCTGTTATCCGTGGTGGTGAGCGAACGCTCACCCCTAGCTGCTTTTCCTACAGGTACCGGTCGCAGGTTGGACTAGGTGAGCTTCTGAAGCTTGAAGAGCTAGGAGCGGGATTCTGGGTTTTACTTTTGAGTCTAGTGACGGATACCTACTTTTGTCCACTTGTTGGGACGTTTTTGAGTTGTAAATATTGTTTTGATTAACTAAATGGTAATTTCAAAGTGTTCATTCAAAACGGGTTTCATTTGTTTTATGATTTTAAATGTTCGCGTCCCGAGTTCGGTTTACTGAAATTGGGGCGTGACACGTTCTTCTACTGCTTATATTTTTTCTAGTTTGTTGCATGATATTTCCTTTATTTCTAGTATTTGTTGCTTGTTATTTCCTTTATTTCTAGTACTTTATTTTCCCAATTCAGGGTAGGACGTAATAATATTTATCTTTGTCTAAGATGGAAATTAGTCTACCCCAACGGATCCAAAATCACTAGATTTACTACGAAGGGCCCGAACATTATTCTGATCCCAGAGCAACGGATCCAAAATCACTAGATTTACTACGTAAGGCCCGAATATTATTCTGATCCCAGAGCTTTTAACCCTGTTTGTAATGTTTGATTGGCATTAATAATACTATGAGCACCGGTCCCTTTCCATCGTCACTTTCGTCACGATGGACCGAGAAGTTGCTGATGAAGAAACCCAAAGAGAGAGAAAGTCATGAGGAAGAGACCGGTGGTCATAGTCCTCATTCCTTTTGGTGATTGGGTTATGAAGAAATCGAGCAAAGGATGTATCTAAATAAGTGACAAAATCATGTCAATACAGATTTCTAACATTACTCCATTTTTCATTTAATAATAAATGGTATAATATTTTAAACATCAGTATAACATTGTATCTTTTTTTATTTGTTCTTCACTCTCCAACAAACTAATACACTATAAATATACAAAAATTGTAATGAAGTAATTTTGTCATATATTAATTTTTTTTTAAAGGAAAATATGTTAATAATAATCCAATGTTTTCGGGACGAAAACAAAGGACACGGGTAAACCCACACAACAGAACAAGAGCATGCCAACAAGGACACCTCAAACCAAAACCTATAAAGGTTGAAACACGGTCTAAAACCTAGATTTTCCACCATGAAGTAAACAGAAAAAAGAAACGAACAAACAAGGAGCACGTCGTCAAAGGCACCTCAAACCAAAATACCAACCGGTCTAAAGACCCATATAAACAACGAAGGAGCAACGGTAAAACCCAACAGTAAACAAGACTAAAAACCCCAAAACAACATTAAGGCCCTAAACAACAACAAAGGTCTAACAACCGAGAAACCACCAATAAGCACCGAAAACAACAGAGTCAAGCCAACACCAAGCTTTCACCTCAGAATTATTGCTCGCCGAAAACTCTATCCTAAGCAACATACCGAGAGAAGTCTCCACTGCAACAAAGTCTAGATGACGCCACCGAACACTGCTCGAATCTTGCAATATCACTACTACAGAATTTCTCTTGGGCAACGGATTAAATGGATTCGTTGCTCAAGTTTCGCCACTTGGGCCACGGATTCAACATCTGTGGCTAAAGTTACAATTCTTGAGCCACAAATGTCGTATCCAGTGCCCAAGTGGTCACTTGGGCCACGGATATAACATACGTGGCCCAAGTTTCTCCTATCCGTGGCTAAAGTGAGGATCCCATATCTGTTGCCCAAGTGATTGGACAGAGAGCAAATATTCTGTTTCGATCATAAAAACGACAATCGTTACGTTAAAATACGTGTTTTATGTAAAAAAAAATTGGTTGAAAAATAGTTTTTGTAAGAGTAAAACATCATAACATTGAACTTGGAAATTATGTAATAGGTTTACGATAAAGTCGTTTTTATTTTCTTGGCCAACGGATCCCCATATCCGTTGCCCAAGTGGCTGGACAGAGAGTAAATGTTCTGTTTCGATCCTAAAAACGATTAATCGTTACCTTATAAAATACGTGTTTTATGTAATTTTATTGGTTGAAAAATAGTTTTTGTAAGAGTATAACATCATAACATTGAACTTGGAAATTATGTAATAGGGTTACGATAAAGTTGTTTTTATTTTCTTGACCAACGGATCTCCATATCCGTTGGCCAAGTGAACACTAGGCTGATGGGGAGTACATGTGTTGCTCAAGTATTTTATATCCATTGTGTTGGGTCTCGAGGTAGGGTTGGAGATGAACCAACTCGCAGCGGAAAATCAATGAAAACCAAGAGACAATTAAAACCATGAAACAACTAACAAAGAATGGATTAACAAGAGAAAAATTCAGCACTAGTTCTTACCAAAACAAGAACACCGGTTAACGAATGATTGGCTTGAGTCTCCAAGACGCCTACGTATCCACATGGGAATCAAAGCCACGTAGTTCTTCTCTTTGAGGACTCAAGAACACAAACATGGAGGTGGAAACTAGCCAAACCCGAAATGGCCATGGAAGAGGGAGAGAAAATGTGTTTCCTATTCTTGTCTTGTGTTTGTTATGTTGAAAAAAGATGACTTAAACATAACAAAACCCATACTTGTCCAACTAAAGGCATGGGACAAGTATGGTGTCAAGTAAGGTGTAAATAGGACAAAGTATGGCAAGACAAGATTGGGTTAGGTGGTGAATCACCAACACCTTAATCCTTGTCTTGCTTGCTTAGTACTAATTAATCAAGACTTGATTAATTAGTTCCATGGGCCTTGGTTGCATGGGCCTTTCATGGGCCTCTTGGAACATGGCCCGTGGCCATTTCCAACGAGGTCCCGTGATTCGCTCATCGCCTCCAAGCCTTCCATACCGGAAATGTCCAACATTATCCGACGCAATCAATCCCAAGACTCCAAGCCTTGTCTCGATCCGTAAAGTCCTATTCACTTACGGGCACATGACCCAAAACCCAGTTTTGGTCATGTCCCGAGACAACTCCCTTTTGGCCATTCTCCATAAATGTGTCAATGAGTTTCATCCTCCGGTGTGACCCTTAGGTTTATGCATGTCAATAGATCAACGTAAAATCCCATTTTACTTGATCCTATTTAAGTGGCAACTAACGAGACTTTAGTATTGCCTGACACTACATAACGAATCGACCCTGTCAATTCTAACCTTTCCGTCGTCCCTGTCATTATCCTTTTATCTCCGATATCCTGATTGAGATAAGGCATAGAGTCGTCATCCTTATTATTCTCAATCACCGTTCCTTGATATGTGAGATGACTGAAGATATGATACCCAGTATCATGTGCATGGCCATGCTATTCTTCCAGTCACTCTCGATCAAGCGGCCGAGAACCGATATCTTTCCCATACCTTAGTATGAGGGATAAATCCCTTAGCCGTCTTTCGTGTCACTCATGTAGCCCGTCCCCAAGCCAATCCTGGCCGTTATGGAAGCCCTGTTACGGACAACGTTAGGCTCAGGTCAAACTCAGTTGTTCACTACATAGCGATCACAAAGACTCCTTGGTCTAAGGATACATGACAAGCTACAACACTGAATATGTTCATGACTTAATATATGGCACATATTCAGGGCGGGTCGTCCAATATCATGTCCCACATGATATCTATGATCAGACTCCGGAATCCCATTCCAATGACTAACAGAACGTAAGCCATAAAGAGCCATCTTTCATACTAGTCGCTTCTAGTGAAGCTTTGTTGACTAGGGACCCATCGAGTGTGATCTATCTCGATCTATGGTTCTATTCGCATGGTGGGCATAGATCAGAGCACACGTCGATATATTACTCCAACACATAAGTAATATAAAGTCACTTTAATTTTATTGCTAACGATGATATGTACATTTGGACATTTAGGATTGAACTACGGGCACTAAGACTAACACATTGGCCAAGTAAGTACACATTTCTTGACCTACGGAGTTGACCGCATCGATCGAGGATCGTCAATTGTCGGATGATTGTTATTTTTCATTTACTACATGGTTACACAATATATACAACAAATCAACAGTCTTGATTATCGAGTTCAAGATATTAAGTGATACATATGTATGAATCGATAATTTTTCATCCTAATATACATTATGCAAGTGCTCTGACCGATTACACATTTAACATTATGTACCAACATTATTCATCGAACCAAAACCCGCTATTGGGAAATTTGTGTTATCTCTATCTTAGTATTATATAAATATAAACTATATAGCGTACAAGATAAAATTAACTTGGAATAAATAATTAGTAGACTATAGATATGTTCATAACAGAAGTTACAAAACTATTAATTTAATTATGTCAAGACATTTGTGCAATAAGTAGTGATATATATGTATACAAATTAAAACAAAAGAAACTTAAGAGAAACAAAAATTGTATATATATATATATATATATATATATATATATATATATATGGGTGCACTCAGGTGCGAACCAGGGGTTACAGTGTGAACCTGCGAACCTGCTTGTTTAATGTATTTGGTTTACGGAAATAGTGTTCTCGGTTTGAGGTGAATATTCTCAGACAAAAATTTCGCAAACCAGAAACACTATTTTCACAAACCATATTTTCTCAAGATAAAATGCTATTTTTTCAAAAAAAATCCGCAAACTGGGATGCTTATTTCCGCAAACCATGTACACTATTTTCGCAAACCAGATTTGAGGTTCGCAGGTTCACACCGGAAGGGAGGTTCACACGTGATTGTCTCCCTATATATATATATATATATATATATATATATATATATATATATATATATATATATATATATATATATATTTTAATCAACAATACAACACAAAAATGCAACAACTGAGTTGGTAAGAGCTCTCCTCTTTGTGCACAAGGTCTTATGTTTGAGCCTCATATGACGCATTTAATGTCATTTATTCCTTTGGTTCCTTAGACATGGGCTTAAGCCTTAAGGCTTTAACACGGGCCTAGCAGGTGACGTGGGGCGTGTTGGGGTCCCAGAACAAGCAGGGTGGAGTTCGGGTCCGGGTCGGGCATATGCATACTTTTTTTTTTTGAATCTGTTATTGAACTTGGGCAACGGATCCCATCCATGGCCAAGGTGTAAAACTAAGCCAACGGATTGAATCCATGGTCCATGTGAAAAACTAAGCCAACGTATAGTATCTATGGCCCAGGTGAAAATCTAGGCCAACGGATTGTATCTGTGGCGCAAGTTTTGCACTTAACCAACGGATACTTAAATCTGTTGGCCAAGAACTTGGGCGACAACACTTGGCTGACGCATACATCCGTTGGCCAAGTACTTGGCCAATAGATATCGAATCCTAGCCAACAGATACAATCCATTGCCCAAGTGCGATTCTGCAGTAGTGAGAAGATCCTGACGGAGGCCAACAGCACAAGTCGATCCAATAAGCGGAGTCATACTTGAAAACCCTAAAGCCAATTGTCGGAGAATAGGAAAACAAGGCAACAACTTCGAGCTCAAGGAGTCACCTAACCAAGTTAACAGGCTGGAGAAAACCGAAACCCTTAGCAGAGACCTTCAATCTCATCTTACCTTACATTGCTCAGTTATCAATGATAACTCGTCGGAAGCCAACACAATCCGACAATCCAAAAGAAGAGTTAGATCTATTTACTAGCCCACTTCTCAGACAAATGAAGGTAGTACAATACTATCTAAATAAAGAAAGACAACACTGAAAAGAATTTGCAAGAAACAAGCCAACAGCCAGCAATAATCCAAGGGAAGGTCGTCGATGGCATGCCAAACCCTCAACCCACAACAAGGTCTCCAAAAAATGAAGAACAAGTTTACTCTCTGGAGATGGACAACACCACCAAACACAAACACTCAACCAAGACAAACAGCCAGACAAACAGGAGACATACCACTAAAAAGGGAGACAAACAACCTCACCAAACAAGTGAAGCCGCGGGTGAAGGTGCAAGTGCCGCCACCAAACTAAAATCCCTAGGCAAAAGCACCACAAGTGCAGTCCACTACCGAGCAGTAATTGTCATACAATGAAATCATCAAAGAACAAAAAGATGAAAAGGAAAGAAGATCAGCTTTTTTCGTGCCTAATTTTTGTTTGGAGAAGAAATCTTGAGGAGAACTTTCCGTGAGCTCGATCCTTACTGGGTCCGGAAATTCTTTCTAATAGAAATTATTTTGGATGAGGTTCTAAGCCAATTTTGGCTTCTTCTAGAGATATGTTGGTTTGGGTGATGTTGATGTTCTTCTTCTACAGTGGCGCGTTGGTGATGGATGGATCATGGCGCATGGTGCTTGTGGGTGTGGTCAAATGGGCCAGCGGATCTAGTTATGATAAGGTTTACTTGCTCTCCATTCTTGTGTTTAAGATTTGTTCTTCCACTCGTTGGCCCTTTATCATTTTTGTTGGGTTTTCACCCATTTTTTTTCACTTCGATTGTAAGGGCTCGTAGGTTTGCAGGTGTTGACCACCGGCGAGTGGTTTAGGAAATTGTGCTTATTGGTTTAGTACCTTCAATTTCAATTTTAGGGTACAATGAGTTTTGGTGAGTATGACCCTCTAGATTTGTCTCCGTCATTTGCGGTGTTGGCCGTCAACTTGTTAATGGCCGTCATCCTCTCTATGTGAGAGATTTTTTTTGGATAAGCTCGAAAAATTTATTAGAAAAAATTAGATTCAAGCAGGGTCTAACCAAAGACAACCATTACAATGGAGCTCTTAGAAGGAGCTGCGGGAACAAAATCCGAAAAAAACAAAAGGTAACATAAAATCACCCATCAGTAACCCACTCTTCACCTTCCGAAGTCAAGGTCAGATCATTTAAAGCCTTAGTTGCATGAGCCAGCTGAGCAACTTGAGTTTGTTGTAAAATCGGCTTCCCAATGTCCACATGATTTACAACTCTCTCACGACTCCTAGAATGGACTGGTTTGATATGAGCGGTATAGTAATCCCCTAAGAACTTGGGAGGCTGACTTTGATAGTTCGAAGTTCTAGAAGATTACTTTGAATGTTGGCCCTTGTTCAAAGGTTTAAGATTCGAAGGTTTAAGGAGAACCTCCTTCCACAAACTACTTTGAGGAACCCCGATCAGATCACCATTCTCCACCCGGTGAGACACAATATCTCCCAAAAAAACCATAGCGGGTGTTTGAGTATGAGTCTCGAGGTCCGAAACCGACCCATTTGAAACGGGCCCCGATTCTTGGACCTTATCTATTGGATGGATTGGGCTCAAAATGGGCCCAATTATAGACGCAACAGAGTCTGGTCTCGAAGTAGACCCAACACAAATGTGCTTACCAGTCGCAGGCCCACACGTAGACATAACCAAATCGGGCTGGCAGCTAGGAGGCCCATCTAAGCTAGTCTTGCCAGGCCCAAAATTCTGATTCAAACTTAAGTCATCTTCTCCACGATGCTCGCATAGGATGCCAACTGAAATAGGAATTAACGCGTCGTGATCCACGTGATCTGATTCTATGGGATTGATGGCAAATTGAGGATCCGAGTTCGAAGGAGTATCCCGAAGAACATCCTGCGACTTCTCCGACCTTCTAACCTCCAACTCCGATGAACTTTCCGGCAAGGCCATGGGTCTACGCTCATGAACTGCTAAACCGAGTTCGCTTCCGACCGGACCTGATCTCGTTACCTACGACGCCAAAATTGGGACATCTTGCCGAATAAAAACTATGCTCTGTTTTGGACTCACCAGCTCGGTTTTCCAGCACCGGGTACAAACAAACTGAAGCCATTTACCTTGTACCCATTCAAGCTGGTAACTGCTTGATTGGCCTCCTCCTTTGATCGGTATCGCACAAAACCAAAATAATTACCTTTACGATTTGGCCGGAGTAAAACAGAGGAGGTGACAATTTCTCCAAAGGTTCCAAAGACGTTCCGAACCCATTCGATTTTGGTATCATAAGATAAATTAAAAATGAATACCTCATCTTCTTGCAACTGAAAAGCGGTGTTCGAAAGGTGAGGACGTGATCCAGAAGCCAAACGCCTCTCCTTGCTAACCGGAACAACAATAGAGTCTGAGACCCCTCTCGGCTCGATCCCACCAGAAGCTTGAACGACCTCATGTGCAAGTTTTACAACCTCTGAAGACTCAACATCTGGTCATTTATCCAGTACCTGCTTCGAGGCTTCCGAAGGCTCTGCAACTGCTCCTTTAACCTTGGAAATATCCTGCTTCATCGCCAATTCAGCCCTTCTCTTATTTGCTATCTAACGCAAATGAGACTGACCAGAATACGACCTGACCGGAGCATCCTTGGTTTTAGAAGTATGGAAAAAAAAACAGCCCCTCCCTCCTTTGGTTTGGCTGATCTTTTGGGACTCTTCTTGGCCTTGGAAGCTAGGTGAACACCATCTTTGACAAAAGCACCTGTGTTCTTCTCGGTCTCTTTAGCATGCTCCGAAACTATGGTGCAGTACTGACCATAGAGGGAGACCAACTTAGAGCAGAAAGAGACAAACGAGAGCATATGTATCAGTTTTGCATATTGATGAACGGTCACCCGTTCACAAAACACTCTGTGTGAGAGGTTGACAGTCCTAATAAAACAGGGTGTTCTACAAAATCAGGCTGAGGTTTGGGTTGAATAAAGTATCGTTTGTGCTTAATGGTTGAAAAATAATGGTTGTAACCTTTATTAGTCTTGTGCGCTTCATGGTTATAAAATCCGGGTTGTAAACCGTTATTAGTCTTATGCGCCTTGGTTGCAAAATCCAGTTTTTAGATCTATTTTTATGATTACTTGTTAAGTTCTTAATGGTTGTAAAATCTAGTTAATTAGGTCTTGGTTGTTTGATTTGCACTATTTTTGGGTTGTTGAGATTCCTTTCATAAAATACTCCCTTCTTATACTGGTTGTTTTCTTTTATTATCCATTGTTCAATTTGAGACTGAGATACGTTTTGTCTTATGGTATTTCTTGTTAACTCAGTTTTTGTATTGTATGCACTTTTCCCGTGTATCTAATCCTTCATCATCTGAAAGATGGTTTTTTTTTTTAAATTTACTTTACTAATCAAACAAAAGCCAAAACAGACACAAACCAGTAAACTCTTTTGGAATGACATGCTAGTTTTTTTTCCAAGGGTAATTTTATATCACCGGTGCTACCACATCAAAATTTCCTTCTCTCGGTTGGGAATCCCATACGCTTCCCCTGAATACTCAATTTAACATTCTTATTATCCAAGAATGAATATAAACGAGGAAATTGCTAAACCATAAACAAAATCATATAACTTTGAATGTTTGGTGATAAAGAAACAAAAAGGGGAACCATAGTTCCTAACCTATTTTAAGCTTTGTTTTCGCAATCCTAACCTGTATTTACCCAAGGCCGGCCCAATAAATTTGGGGGCCTTAAGCGAACATTTAAACAATGCCCTTTTTTCACATTTTAAAAAAAGTCGGTACTCTTATTATTTTATTAATATAATATTTTAGTTCAAAGTCTACGATGTTATAACTCCTAACATATTCAGTTGTGATTTTGAGTAACTAACATAATTTATATAGGTGAAAAAACGCTCTCCTCTCCAAAAGAGTTCTGCGAGTCCCCCCTCAAAAAACCCTAGCCGTCGACGGCCTCCATGGCTTCGGCCATGCAGGTTGTCGATGGAGATCCCTTTTCTGCTTCCGTTTTTCCTTGAGTCCCTCTCTCAACGATCGGCTTCACCTGCGTACTTTCTCACCGCCCTCGTTTTGTTGCCACCGTCATCGTCGTGCTTCTCCACCGTTTCCGGATATACGCTTCAATTGGGTGTGAGGTTGGTGGTTTATCCCATCACCCACCGAGGTAACACAAAGTCGAAAAGATTATGCTGCATCTTCGGTTTATATTCCACCCTTCGGGGTTTTTCTGTACCGATCTCCACAGTGTATCCGCTTGGAGAAGGTTGATTTTTCAGGTAAAATTGTACCCTCCGGAGTATTCACGAACCGACCTCCACAGTCTACTCACTTGGAGAAGGATCTGAAGGATCAGTGGAATTGGGATCCGGGACCTACCTATCATGATTCGGGACTGACGTTGCACGGCCGTCCTGGGAGGAGAAAGGAAGCAGATCGCCTTTTATGTTCTAGATTGGAGTCAAGTTTAGGTTCAATTCATTTGTTTGGTCAGTTATCTGCTTTAGGTCGAATAAAACTTTGGTTAGATAGGGCTATGTTTTGGGTTGTTTATTTTTTTGAAACGTTGGTTCAAGAATTTCTTGTGTTCGGATTTGCGAAGCAAAGCATACTATCTTTATGGATCCATGAGTGCCTGACGGGCTACTGCCGGTTGGGACACAAATCTGGAATCCGGGACGTTATGTCCTACCCTGTAAGATTGATATGTTACAATTAATATAATATCTCGTTCCCGTTTAAAAAAACATAATTTATATAGGTAAAATATTAAACAGTGAACACATACACATAAACAAATTCATATTTCCTTTCACAGTAATATTGAACACATCCACAAACACATTCACATTCTTTTACAGTGAATATTGAAAACATATACAAAAGCAAATTCAAATTATTTTACAAAACAAATTCATATTGATATGTTACAATTAATATAATATCTCGTTCCCGTTTAAAAAAACATAATTTATATAGGTAAAATATTAAACAGTGAACACATACACACAAACAAATTCATATTTCCTTTCACAGTAATATTGAACACATCCACAAACACATTCACATTCTTTTACAGTGAATATTGAAAACATATACAAAAGCAAATTCAAATTATTTTACAAAACAAATTCATATTTTTTTACAGTGAATATTGAACTAGGATTAAGAGTTCTAAACCTAATTAAAATAAATTGAACATTCAACATACCTGAGAAGAATTTAGGGCTTCAAAAAAAACACAATTAGAAATTTAGGGGTTTCAAGAGAAGTTGAGAGATTGGGACTTTCAGAGAAGAATTCGATCAGAGAATTGACGAAGAGAAGGAAGTGATGAAAAAAAAACTTAAAGTTTCGGCATATGTAGGTGAAAAAAAATCGAAATTGGAGGTGAATGAAATTGAAAAAACTGAAGCAACGGACATGTAGCAACGAGTATAACAATTAAAATGAACGAAATTACCTTCAAAAAAATTGCCATAACATGTGTGGGAGAAGATAGAAAGAATCAAATGAAATTCAATTTTGAGAAGAGAAGTCGCGGTGGAGGAGTCTACACATTTGATTTCTCTTTTGATTTGGTTGATTAATTAGAAAATTTATTAGGTTAAATCTGATTTTTTTTTGGGCCTTAAGCAATGGCTTAAATTGCTTAAGCTGCGTTTCCCAACTATGACATTTACATTTTTTACTCGGACTATCGTTTGTTGTCAAAATTAACAGGGACGTTAGTTTTTAATAGGAAAAGTCCAGAAGGCCCTCAGCAAAAAATGTTATTCCATACAAAAAATGGAAAGGTTACAGTTGGGAAGTGCAAAAAAAGGTCAAGCCCAACTTCAGGTTATTGACTTTTGTTCAGGGCATTTCTGTCTTTTCCCATCCAAAACTAACGTCCCTGTTAATTTTAACGACGCAAGATAGTTCGTGCAAAAAATGTAAAGGTCATAGTTGAGAAATGCAACGAAAGATAAACTCAGATTAGGATCGCGAAAACAAAACTCAAAGTAGGTTAGGAACCATGGTTTTCCCAAACAAAAACGATACCAAACTCAGCCTTGAATTTGACAAAAATGTGGTAAAGAGTAATGTGTAGGCAAAAGTATATAAAAAAAGACCTTCTTCTTGAAGAAATGGTCGACTCATTTTTTCCGATCATCGCCGAGAAAGTTTTGGAGCAAATAGGATCTCTGTTTGTCCAAGAACTTTCCTTGGCATGTGGTCTCAAAAGCGAACTGAACAAAACATTGTTCCATGTCAAACCCATGATCAAACAGCGATTAATCAACCACGGTCAATGCAATGTGTTGTGCGATGTTGAAGACGTGTTGGATGAATTTGCTTATGAGGCTCTGAGGAAACAGCTCGTCACTATGAAACACGTCGCCTATGTTTGTAGCAATCGCGTCAAAGACCTCCCTAATCTTCTTCACATCACGACTCATTTTGAGACACAAGGCAATTACATTAGATGAGGAGGAAAAGAAATGGCGTACTTCTTGCTAATGCCATCGCGAATGTGAGAATTAACGAGTTGCTTCATAAGAAAATTCATCAAACACGTCTTCAACGTCGTACAAAACATCGTTAAGTTGTCCCAACCAACCAGGTGCATACCTCATGGCTGGTAAACTGTTGTTCCTCGGCATCCAAGATCACGGCTTTGACATGATCACATGCCACGGAAAGTTCTTGGACAAACAAAGAACCTATTTGCTCCAAAACTTTCTCGGCACATATTTCTTCAAGAGGCATTTTCTTTTGTTTAGAGATAACAGACCGCAAAGGTCCGACGTCGATGTAGAGCACCACCATTCGACCATTCGATTGTTTTAATTATTAGACTATAAATGCACGTTGACCAAATGAAGCCCTAGACTGTTGGAAAAAATAGAACATGACACTCACGTTTGTTACGTGTCTTGGTGATCATCAGCAGTGTCATGGACCGAACTACCGCACACTCAAGGAACGAATGTACAAACCTGAGATTATGTTGCTCGGAGCATGCAAGATTTTGGAATGCACATTACATAACCGTATCATGGGAGAGGGAGACCACATTGTTAATTTGGGAAGTGGAAACAAGAAATAAAGTTGTCTTGATGGATGTTGTGGTTACAATGCATGAGTATTTATACATTAAGATTATACTACAAAGTCAAGGAAGACGGAGGGTTTTGTATGCTATATTGTGAGCTACGGTATTAAGCTACTGACAAGGTTGGTCGTGGTGGTGAGCTAAGTCAAGGAAGACGGAGAATTGTCGATGGCGTAGTGTAAAGTCAACAATAGTGGCTTCATGTTTTCTAACACGCCCCCTCAAACTCAATATGGCGATGAACCAAAATTGAGTTTGAATCGATTTCTGTATATTGATCTGATTTCTGAAAACAGGCTTGACTTTGAACTTCACTTGAGTCTTGATAAACGGATATAGAGCTCGTCTGAGTATTGCGGTTAACAAAAGTGAAAATGGACGAGTAATCTGATGCTTCATGGGAGTTTAGGTCATCTTGCTAAACACTGAAAATGTCTCGATGGCCTTAAGGACAGTTAGAAACTATGCACGTACGGAGCACATGAAACTGCTCGAAGGAAGGAATCTTCTAAAATGGTCACACATAGACTGACGGGACAGTATGTTGACGACGAATACCTTCTGATCGGAGTGCAATGGGAATATCTTGTTGATCGACACACGAACACAACAAGAACAAATGGTACTGCAAAGATCACAATGGTTACCCAAGGCATGAGGATCGAACAATTGTTTAGAAGAGACGATGGCGCTATGTAGACTGAGCTGCGTGTGGAGCATGAAGGATCACAGCGCCAAAGTGGGTATGGATCAAATATGGAGTGGAAGCATGAACACTAAAACACCGGTTGGAACGGCTCGAATCTCTGATCGAAACGGAGCATCAACACTAAAACAGTTGGTTGGAACGACTCGAATCTCTGATCAGAACGGAGCATCAACACGAAAACAACCGTTGAAATGGCTCGAATCTCCTGTCGGAATGGAGCATGAACAAGAACTTGGAAATGGTCGGTCGGAACGGCTCACATAGCTCTCCGATTGGAACAGAGCATAAACACAAAAATAGCCGGTCGGAACAACTCAAATAGTTCTCCGGTTGGAACAAAGCAGCAACACGAAAATAGAACACCGGTCAGAACGACGACAAATAGCTCTCCGATTGGAACGGTTCAAATAGATCCCCGGTCGAATCAGAGTAACAACTCAAAAATAGTCAGTAAAAACGGCACAAATAGCTCTCTGGTCGGAATAGAGCAGCAATACAAGACAATCGATCGGAACATCTCAAATAACTCTCTTATCGGAACAGTTCAAGTAGATCCCCAGTCGGAACGGAGTAGCAACACAAGAATAACCGGTTGTAACGGCTCAAATAGATCTCGGTTGGACGGAGCAACAACACAAAAATAGTTGTTCGAAACGCTCAAATAGCTCTCCGGTCGGAACGGAGCAGCAACACAAGACAGCCGGTCGAAACGGCTCTAATAGCTCTCCAGTCGAAACGGGGCAGAAACACAAACTTGGAACGCCGGTCGAAACGACGAAAATGGTTGTACAGTTAGAACGGAACAATAACACGAACTTGGATTGCCAGTCGGAATGACCGGAATGGCTATCAGGTCGGAACAGAGCAGCAACACAAAATCTGAACCGCCGGTCAGAACTGTGGGAAGGCTATCTGGTCGGAATGGCTCTCTAGTCGGAACGGAGCAGCAACACAAACTTTGAACCGCCGGTCGGAACTACGGGAAGGCTATCTGGTCGGAACAGAGTAGCAACACATGAACTGTAAGAACCGCTCCCGGTCAACGCCAGTCAAATCTGCGAAAAACGGGAAAATTTAAAAGTTTTAAGCAGACACTTAATTAAACCTAAGATTGACCCCGAGGGTCATACCGGACTTAAGTTGACCCCGATATCGACCAAAGTGAGTTCCGGGGGACTCAGGGTAACTTTCTGACCAATTTGGGAAATGTTGACTTTTCGTTGGAAAAGTCAACCGAGCGACGTTTTGGTCCATTCGAGGACCGTTTTGGATCCAAAAAGCTTAGCCGTCGTCACAAAGGTCTTAGTTGAGTCGTTTCCTTGTAGCCCGTAAAGTTTCGTAATTTCTTGGAAAAAGTGCCCCTTCGGGGCCTGAGACGACCGAATTTCGCGAATCTGACTGAAAAATATCTAGAAGATATTTTCCAAAAGGGATGGGACCCGCTTGCCACATGTCAAATATGTGGTGGTGTTAGGTGATTTTTTTGAACAAAACAAAAAGGTGAATGAGTGGTAGTTTCTAAATAAGAAGAGTTGTGTGTTTTTTAAAAATAAAATAAAAAGGAGGAAGAGAGTAAGTGTCGGCCACATTTAGAAAAAAAGGAGAATTAGAGAGAGAAAGTGGAGAGAGGAAAGAGAAGGAGAAAATGGAGAAAAAGAGAAGAAAGGGTAGGGACTTTGTGATTTCCCGACGATCCAACCGATGGATCGTCTCAACGATCGAAGAATCGAGTTCCCGTCATCATTCCCTACGATGAGAACCTAACCGATTTTCATTTTGGAACGTTTGAATTTTAGGGTTTGAGTTTAAATGGTTTGATTAAGGTTGGGTTGAGGTTTGGGGTTCGTTAGGAACGTTTTGGGGCGAAAAGAAATGTTTTCCGTTGTGCCCGTGTGGGGCCCACGTTTTCGGGCCAAGGGTTTTTTGTGTTCGGGTGGTTTAGGACGATCCCCAAGTCTTTAATCCACACCCGGATCGAAATTTGGAATTAAATTGTAAAAGTTGTAATTGACGGGTTTAGAAACTTTAAACGCTAATTAAATGACTCGGAAGTCGGAATTCGATTCTGTCGAGTGCCTAGGAACCCTTGAATTATTCTAAGACCGTAGAAACGAAAACGGGAATTTTCGGAGCCCCGGAAGGGCGTTTTCAAAACCCGGGCAGATTCGCCATGTCGGGCGAATCGAGCCTTTCCGGGTCCATTATCGACAATGTCGAGTAATTGGGAGGTTTGGGAGTGATCGACATTGTCAGGGTTACTTTTGGGCGTCAGGTTTATTAAAATTCAGTTTATGCCTGCAAGCTTAAAAGCGTTTAAAATTGTGTTCTTGTTAGATCGTGCCGCTGACAGAGGAAAGGGAAGGCTGGGCGAGTGACCGAGATCACGCCGGAGCTAAATTGTGTGCTTTTGGAGAAAGCATACGAGGTAGGGAAAAGTAGCCGGATCTCGGCCCTGACTAGGGAAAGTTAACAGTAGAATTGCATGTGACACTTGGGTGTCGTGGGTTTAGTAAGTTTATCGAATATTAGAAAGGCAGGCGACACCGGGTGGTGTCGTAGGATACGGGAATGTATCAAACATTAGAATTGCATGTGACACTTAGTAGTGTCATAGGAGCAGTGAACTTGTTGACATTAGAATTACTGGAGGCATATGACCATGCCCGGAGGTTGATTGTGAAACTATTGATATTAGAACTGCTGGAGGCATATGACCATGCCCGGAGGTTGATTGTGAGTATGTTGATATTAGAACTGCTAGAGGCATGGGTTATGCCCGGAGGTTGATTTGTGTAGTTGTGTCTTTGGTGGCCATGAGAGCCCGTGCTTTACTGTTGTGTTTTGGGTGGCCTTGAGAGCCCGTACTTTACTGTTGCGTCTTGGGTGGCCATGAGAGCCCGTATTACTGTTGTGTCTTGGGTGGCCATGAGTGCCCGTGGGGTTGTTGAGCCCGTGAGTTATTGTCGGTGTGTCTTGGGTGACCATGAGTGCCCGTGGGGTTGTTGAGCCCGTGAGTTATTTTCGGTGTGTCTTGGGTGGCCATGAGTGCTCGTGGGGTTGTTGAGCCCGTGAGTTGTTGTCGGTGTGTCTTGGGTGGCCGTGAGTGCCCGTGGGGTTGTTGAGCCCGTGAGTTGTTGTCGGTGTGTCTTGGGTGGCCGTGAGTGCCCGTGGGGTTGTTGAGCCCGTGAGTTGTTGTCGGTGTGTCTTGGGTGGCCGTGAGTGCCCGTTGGGTTGTTGAGCCCGTGAGTTACTGTTGGTGTGTCTTGGGAGGCCGTGAGTGTCGTGGGGTTGTTGAGCCCGTGAGTTACTGTTGGTGTGTCTTGGGTGGCCGTGAGTGCCCGTGGGGTTGTTGAGCCCGTGAGTTACTGTTGGTGTGTCTTGGGAGGCCGTGAGTGCCCGTGGGGTTGTTGAGTCTGTGTTTTAATGTTGGTGTCTTGGGTGGCCATGAGTGCATGTGGAGTGTTGAACTTGTGTTGTTGTTGTTTGTTGAACTTTGCTTGTGATTGTGATTGTGGTTACCTGAGGTTGGAAACCCGACTTTGTGTCGGGGAAGTTGCGTGGTGTGGCTAGCCTCCCGACTGGGATCGGGGGAAGCGGAGAGGTTGTGGGCTAGCCTCCCGACTGGGATCGGGAGAAGGATTGCGAGGTTGGTGGTGTGGCTAGCCTCCCGACAGAGGTCGGGGGTAGGGGAGAGGTTGTGGGCTAGCCTCTCGGCTGTGTGTCGGGAGAAGTTTCGTGGTTTGCGCGGGTGTGGCTAGTCACCCGACTGAGATCGATGGTAGGGGAGAGGTTGTGGGCTAGCCTCCCGACTGAGATCGGGAGAAGTTGCGCGATAGGTCGACCGCCTTACCTGACAGGGATCGGTAAAGGGCGAGAGAGAGAGGAGGTTACTAAGCAGCTGGCGTGCGATCCTTTGTGATCTTGTTTGGTGTGCGATCCTTTGTGATCTTGGGTGTTGTGTGGTTGTCTGTCGTGTCTTTGGAGGAGGTCTTCAATCGTTGTATTGGGTCTACATTACGTGTTCGAGTGTTGAGTAGGTTGAGGAAAGTAACAGTGGGTGTGTGTCAGTCGGAGTACTTGAGTTGGGGACAGTGATCCCCGGTGTTGAGTTTGTTGTTGGTGTTACCGGCATTGTCTGCTAAGTATGCCGTAGTCAGTCTGTTATCCGTGGTGGTGAGCGAACGCTCACCCCTAGCTGCTTTTCCTACAGGTACTGGTCGCCGGATGGATTAGGTGAGCTTCCGAAGCTTGAAGAGCTAGGAGCGGGAGTCCGGGTTTACTTTTGAGTCTAGCGACGTATACCTTGCTTTTGTCCATTGTTGGGACGTACTTTTAAGTTGTAAATGATTATTTTGTATAATTAAATGGTGATTTTAAAGTGTTTTATGTAAAAGGTTTCAAAATGTTTTATCGTTTTAAACGTTCGCGTCCCGAGTTCGGTTTACTGAAATCGGGGCGTGACATGAACAGCCGGTCGGAACGGAGCATGAACTTAAATCAGTCGGTCGAAACGACGGCAATGGCTCTCCGATCGGGACGGAGCAGCTACACGCCTTTGGAACGCCGGTCGGAAGGACGACAATGTCTCTCCGGTCGGGAGGGAGCAGCTACACGAACTTGGAACGCCGATCGAAACAGAGGCAATGGCTCTCCGGTCGGGACGGAGCAGCAACACGACTTTGGAACTTCGGTCGGAACAGCGACAATGGCTCTCTAGTCAGGACGGAACAGCTACGTGACGCCTATCTCAGCTAAGGTTAAGCTATGCTTTTAATGATTCATTGTGCTTCAAGAATATGAGAAAAGAAATCACCTATGTGAGAGTGAGGTGGAGTCGCTTAAAGGGAAACTACTGGGGCTTAGTTGTCTTAAACTCTTGTGTCACGCCCCAAATCCGGATTTGACCGGACTCGAGACGTGACCTGAGTTGAAATAAATAAAAATCATAAACAATTAATAAAATCTTAAAATTCTCATAAACGCTCCATCAAAAGATATATATAAACAAGGAGTTCAAATCCTCGTGAGTCATAGTTCAACGTAAATAGTAAGATAAAGGATGTTCAGTACACAAGACCAACATAACTCTACTAAACACCCAAAGAAGTCCAAAAGCTCCCGAGCCTCGAACTCACTAGACATCCGGCACACCTGTAACACAGTTGGAAACCAAAGGGGATGAGCTTACACCCAGTAGGAAAAACCTTAATAACTCAACCTTTAAGTCAAATAGTAAACTGTTTACTAAGGTAACTCAATAAAATTACAGAAATACGATTGACAATGAAATATTATGCAACAAGATAGAATAAGATAAGTACGAAGAAATGATATAAAGAACTAAGATAGAATAAGATAAGTGTTGTACTTTTAAAGATAACTTTAACTTGAAAGGTTCCATAAAAGAATTAATATCAGGTATCATAAATATTAAACAGAAGCAATTGATATCGTGCCAACCACTAGCTTTCTCAAGCCTCCGATCGATGGATAAATTCTGGGATCACCTCGGTTTCCATGTTCCAATCCACCAGAGTATCCATGTCATATCAGATTTTCCCTCGGTCCAGAGGAGGTACATGCATCGGGGCACCGAAAACCATTCAGATATGCCTCCAAAGGACCATAGATCATAGGGAGCCAAATAGTGCTCCCGTGGGATACACCACTTGGGTGAAACCTCAGTAACCATAACCAATATCCCGCAGGATCTGCCGAGCCCTCTGTCCCCAATAATCAATGAATATCCCGTAGGATCTGCCGAGCAATAAGCTCCTCACGTCACTCAATATCCCGTAGGATCTGCCGAGCTCTCAGGCTCCAATAATCAATCAATATCCCGTAGGATCTGCCGAGCAATAAGCTCCTCACGTCACTCAATATCCCGTAGGATCTGCCGAGCTCTGAGGCTCCAATAATCAATCAATATCCCGTAGGATCTGCCGAGCAATAAGCTCCTCACGTCACTCAATATCCCGTAGGATCTGCCGAGCTCTCAAGCTCCAATAATCAATCAATATCCCGCACGATCTGCCGAGCTCTCAGGCTCCTCACATCACTCATAGTCCCACTATATCTGTCCAACTCCAACCATCACAACTGCACCGGATTCCCCCCCCCCCCCCCCCCCCGGTGTAGTATCGAACCAAACATACATTCAAACATACATCTTAAGAATAAAGATAAATGAACAAACATTAACATTCAATCATAAATCAATACTCATCACGGCACACGTTCATCGCAAAGAAGGCATCCAATATCATTTCACACTTACCGTATACTTACCTGTCACGAACCATCGGTACATCGATCACCTGATTGTACCGCTCGGCACAACCAGTCATACTCGATCATCCGTTCAATCAACAATTAATCACCACTCAAGTAACCAATGATCATTCAAGCATTCAAGTAAAACTAAGAACAATCAAGCATGCATTCGATCTAGTTCCATTAGACTCTTGAATATCCTAATACTAGCAATCAAGCATGTGAACCTAGCACACACCTAATCCGAGAGCTCTTCACAACCTCTCTACCAGTAAATCAAATCCCAAGTATTGAAAGCAAGCTTCACTAATAATCATCATCCTAAACATGCATACTAGACTCATCCATTTATTAGTAATGGAAAGACGATTATTCTAGTTATTCGCATCCTATAGGCAATTCTAGGACCTTTCCATTTTTATTAACCTAACATGCATACTAAGCGTTATTTAATCGAGAAGTTAATATTTTCCCTACCTCGTGGTCTTCTTCTCAACACTCTGTTGTCACAAGCGATGGTCACCACACCGTCCTTCACACGGGTACCGGCAAGGTCTACTTTCTTCAAGGTCTTCGTTCTTCAAGGTCTTGTGGTCTTTGAACACACACAAAAAACTCTAATTAGACTCCACTTGACAGTAACAAAAGGTTCCCCAAAACCCCTCCAAAGTTCAGCTCCTAACCAAGATCAAAACGGGGGAAAAACCATCAAAAAACCCTCTGAACTGGTCGGTCACGGACACGGTCACGGAGCCGTGACACCGACCCTCACGGAAGACGTCACGGAGCCGTGACGTGTGCTGTCACGGTGTCCCTCACGGAGCCGTGACGTCACCCGTCATGGGATCCATCACGGATCTGTGACGCTCCTGGGCAGTTCCGCCCTTCTTCAACCTCCAGCTCCTTTTCTCCGAAAAACCACTACCAAACTCCATTTTTAACCATTTCCAGCTCCCAAAACCATCAAATATCATCAAAGCTCCTCTACCCATGGTAAGAATTAACAAACAAACAAGTTTCCAATGATTCTCCAAATCACAATCAAATCAAAAGTTCCAAAATGTTCATCAAACTTTTCAACAAAAGTATCATCTCAACATCCTACTTCACTACTCCTTCTCCAATAGACCAACACAAGGCTAGTTCATCAATTTCAAGCCAAAACCCACAAAACCCAAGAATTGAGAGTAGATGAAATGAATAGTTGAGAGCATCCATACCTTTAGGATGATGAGATGAAGGAGAGGGAAGCAAAATGGAGTCAAAAGGATGAAGAACTAGTTCCAAAATCCAAACTTTCTTCACTATCTTCTTCCTCAAGAAATGAGCTTCTCTCTTGCTCTCTCCCTTTGTGATTTTCGGCTGCAACACTAAGGTGTGAGCTGATTTTGTGTCATCTAATACTTTAAAAAGACCTAGAGGTGTAAAAGACCAAAAACCTGTTTAGTTCTTATCCCTTTTGTGGACAACTAGTGAGGGTAGAGATGACTTTTGAGCCTCTTTCCTTCCCTCCAAGCCATTAGTGACACTTGGCATAGTGGGGACCACTCTCTTCCATTTAAAATCCAGCAGTCCAAATTTAAATGTAAAGACTCGATAAAAAGCTCGATTTTGACCAAATTTGACTTCCTTCGATATTATACTTAAATGACTGGGAACGGCCCAATTAAGCCAACCGTGATGACGGCTAAGCTTTTTGGGCCCCGGAAAAGCCCCGAGTGACTTCCCGAGTCCTTAGTTGACTTTTCTGGTAGAAAGTCAACCTTGTTTTAAAAGTCACCGGTTCGACCAGGATCGACTGGGAGCGGTTCTTACAATCCACCCCCCTTAAAAGAATTTCGTCCTCGAAATTGAAGTGAAAGTACCTTAGAGGTCAAACAGGTGGGGGTACTTTTCTCGGATCTCGTCCTCTCGCTCCCAGGTCGAGTCAGCTCCCTGATGCTGCCACTGTACTCGAACCAAAGGTATAGTAGTCTTCCTCAAGACCTTCTCTCCCGTATCTACAATCCTGATGGGCTGCTCCTCATAAGAGACGTCATCTGCTACCTCAATATCTGACCACTCGATAACATGTGAGGGATCTGTCGTGTACTTCCGCAGTTGGGACACATGGAAAACGTTATGCATGTTCCCAAGCTGCGGTGGCAAGGCTAACCGATAAGCTACAGCTCCAATCCTCTCTAAGACCTCAAATGGTCCAATGAAACGCGGGGATAGCTTCCCTCCGTCGCGGTTGAACCGCAGTAGGCCCTTCTTTGGGCTCACCCTCAGAAAAACGTGGTCTCCGACTGGAAACTCAAGTGGTCTGCGACGTCTGTCTGCATAGCTCTTCTGACGACTCTGTGCGGTCTTCAGCCGCTCTCTAATTACTGTGACCTTCTCGGTCGTCTCCCTGACCATATCTGGTCCGAGCAAACTCTGATCTCCTACCTCAGCCCAACACACCGGCGACCTACATGGTCTGTCGTACAAAGCCTCAAATGGTGTCATACCAATGCTGGACTGATAACTATTGTTGTAAGCAAACTCTGCTAAAGGTAGGTGATCCTCCCATGATCCCTGAAAGTCAAGCACACAAGCTCGAAGCATGTCCTCTAAAATCTGAATGGTGCGCTCTAATTGTCCATCGTTCTCAGGATGGTAAGTTGTACTCAACAGTACCTCAGTCCCCAATGCCTTCTGTAGGCTCTTCCAGAATCTGGATGTGAAACGAGGGTCTCTATCAGATACCACTGATACCGGTACTCCATGTAGACGAATGATCTCCCTGACATACAATCGGCCCAACATGTCCACCGTGTCAGTCATCCTCATAGCTATAAAATGTGCCGACTTGGTTAGTCGATCAACCACAACCCAAATGGCGTCATGTCCCTTAGACGACCTCGGTAGTCCACTCACAAAATCCATAGTCACATGCTCCCACTTCCACTCGGAAACCGGTAAAGGCTGTAGTAAGCTAGCGGGGCGCTGATGCTCTGCCTTCACCTGTTGACAGGTGAGGCATCTCGAAACAAAAACTGCGACTGCCCTGCGCATCCCCCTCCACCAGAACTGTCTTCGGATGTCTCTATACATCTTGGTGCCTCCGGGGTGCACTACAAGCCGGGAGTGGTGACACTCTCTCAACACGGTGTCTCTACATCCTCGGGGCACGAACAACCGTCCTCTGAACCGAAGTCCCTGATCTACACTCAACTCCCAGTCATCGATCTTCTCTCCGGCTACCAGTCTCTCACGAATCCCTATAGCTTCAGCATCCTCGGTTTGTGCCTCTAGCACCCGAGTAACCAATGTGGGTTGAGCCACCAATGCACACAAATCCATACCATCCGTGATCTCCTCGAGCTCAAGTCTGAAATAGCTCAACTCCTCTAACATGTTCCACTCTCGTACTACTATGCTGGCCACGCAATGAGTTGACTTCCTGCTCAGAGCATCCGCGACGACGTTCGCCTTGCCCGGATGATAGAGCAGCTCGAAGTCATACTCCTCAAGTAACTCCATCCATCGCCTTTGGGGCATGTTCAGATCGCGTTGAGAGAAAATATACTTAAAGCTCTTGTGGTCTGAGAACACCCTAAAATGCTCACCATACAGATAGTGTCTCCAACTCTTCAATGCAAATACTACTGCTGCTAGCTCGAGATCGTGGGTCGGGTAGTTGCGCTCGTGCACCTTCAATTGTCTTGAGCCGTAGCCAACCACCTTCCCGGACTGCATCAAAACACAAACAAGTCCCTCGCCTGAGGCGTCACAGTATACGTCATAGCCCACTCCTCGCTCCGGAACAATCAACACTGGAGCGGTGGTCAGACGAGCCTTTAGCTCTGAGAACGAGTGCTCACACTCGCTAGTCCAAAGGAACTCTGCTCCTTTGCGAGTCAAAGCTGTCATAGGTGCATCCAAATGTGAGAAGTCCTGAACAAAGCGTCGATAATAACCGGCCAACCCTAGAAAGCTACGGATCTCAAACACGTTCTTGGGCCTTTCCCACTTCGAAACTGCATCGACCTTCGCCGGGTCGACTAGGATACCATCACGGGACACCACATGTCCGAGGAATTTCACCTCTGCAAGCCAGAACTCGCACTTCTCCAGATTCCCATATAGCTGGTGAGTGCGTAACAAGGTCAACACTACCCTCAAGTGCTCCTCGTGTGCCTCTTCACTAGGCGAGTAGATCAAGATGTCATCAACGAATACTACGACAAACTGATCCAGGTAAGGCCTGAATATACCATTCATCAAATCCATGAAGGCTGCTGGCGCGTTCGTCAACCCGAACGGCATCACTAGAAACTCAAAGTGTCCGTAATGCGTCCGGAACGCGGTCTTCTCCACATCCTCCTTTCGGACCCTCAACTGGTAGTAGCCTGATCTTAAATCAATCTTGGAGAAGCAGGTTGCTCCTCTCAGTTGATCGAACAGGTCATCGATCCTCGGCATCGGGTAGCGGTTCTTCACCGTCACCCAGTTCAACTTCCGATAATTGATGCACATCCTTAAGGCACCACCCTTCTTCTTCACAAAGAGGGCGGGTGCTCCCCACGGCGAAACACTAGGGCGGATGAAGCCCTTCTCCTGTAACTCTTCGATTTGTCGCTTTAACTCGACTAACTCAGCTGGCGCGAACCGATAAGGTGCCATCGAGATCGGCGCGGTGCCGGGGATCAAGTCGATCCGAAACTCTATCTCTCGTGCCGACGGTAAACCTGATAACTCTTCCGGAAACACGTCCGGGAACTCACTCACTACTCTCGGTAGGTCTCTGTCATCCTGCACAACCTTGGCCTCCACTCCCGTAGTCAAGGCGGATAGAAGGATTCCGCTCTTGCTACCCAAAACACAAGTGATGACTCTATCACCGGATCGTATGGTCACCTGTCGTCGAAAGCAGTTGATCGTCGCTCGATATCTCGTAAGCCAGTCCATCCCTAAGATCACGTCGAAAGCAGTCATCTTCAGGATGAGTAGGTCACCCAAGAAGGGGCAATCTGCCACTCGAACCTCACAATCTCGACAAACGGCATCCAACACCACTTCTCCCGTAACTGGGGTCTCCACACACAAGGGTTTACTAAGAGGTTCCGTCACCAAACCCAAGGAATGAGCAAACAAAGTAGAGACAAACGAATGGGATGCACCCGTATCGAACAAAAAAGACGCCCACGAATTAAACAATAAACACGTACGCTGAATGGCCTCATGGCCGGCATACTGCCTCTCAGCTCCTGCATCTGTGACTGCATACACTCGGCCCTGCCGTGCCGGTGGTCCTCCTCTCGGTGATGGTGGTAGTGCCACCTGCTGCTGAGTTCGGGCCTGGTGTCTCGGGGCTACCGCTCCCGCCACCTGACGCGGAGCTCTCTGCTGCTGTGCCTGAAGTGGTCGGCCGGGAGGTGCCTGACGTGGTTGTGCCTGCTGAGGCCTCGATGGAGGTATAGCTCCAACCCGATCGGGACAAGTGAAAGAAATGTGCCCCGACCGGCCGCACTGATAACAAATCCGATCATCGACACGCTGCCTCTCACCATACCCCTGTGGACGGTCCATCTGCCGCTCTGCGGGTCCTCTCCTCCTCGGGCAGTCCCGGGCCAAATGTCCCTGCTGTCTGCATGTAGGGCAGAACAGCGCCAACGGTGCAGGTGCAACTGATGCCACTACTGCTACTCTGCGCATACCAATCTGCTGAAACTGTGGCTGGAAGTGCCCAGAAGTCCTCTGTCGCCTGGCATCACGCCTCTCTGATGGCCTGAGGAACCCACTCGGTCTCGGCCTGACATCTCGCTCTCTGGCAATCTCTCGAAAGTGCCTCTCCACTACTAAGGCCTGGTCAACCAGAGTAGCGTACACCTCCGTCCTCAAAACAACAATCCGATCCGCAATAGCGGGAAGGAGCCCATGCTCGAACCGCCTGTAACGGCTGTCCTCCGTCTGCACCATCTCGGGTGCGAAGCGGGACAAGGATAAGAACCTTGCCGCATACTCAGCTACTGTCATACCCCTCTGCCTCATATCCATGAACTGCTGACGGCGATCATCCCGGATTGATCGCGGAAAGTACTGCTCCAGGAACAGTCGACTAAAAAGATCGAAATCTTCACCAACTCTGGTCTGCACGGACTGCCACCAGTAAAAAGCCTCACCCTCAAACTGGAACGTGGAGAAGGAAACTCTCAGACGTCCCTCAGAAATACCAGACGTGTCAAGGTTGCGAGTGATCCACTCCAACCACAGAACTGATGCCTCGGAGGCTGTGCTCCCAGAAAAGGTCGGGGTACCCAAACGGCGGAAATCACGAAGTGCCTGGGCCGTGTAGCTATCCATCTGTCCTAGTCTCTCAACGATGACTGTCTCAGTGGCAGGCACGGGCTCTGTCGCCGGTGCTGCGGTCTCCTGCTGAGCGCTGAGTGCTGCTAGCACTGCGCGCACCACCTCATCAATAGGGGTAGCCTGTGTCGGCTCTGCGACTGGGGTATCTCTCACTGGTGACCCTGGCGGTCCATCCCCAAAGTTCTGGTGCTCTGTGGGAGCAGCACCCTGGGCACCTGCTGCCCCTTCCAGCCCAGCAGCTGGTGACTGACTCTGCCCCAAAGCTGGGCGACTCCGGGTACCTCTCGGAATATAGAAACCGGACATCACGAAAGAATGCTGTAGTAGTACGTACATTTCAAACTCAGTTCAACACGGCCTCACTATCTAAGCGAAGAAGGGACGTTGCTTTCGTCTCAACGGATCCTAGTTGGATTAGGTTAAGTAGATAGGTCGTATATAGTACTTATATATATACACACAAGCCTGCACATCGTGCGTCTCACACAGCAACCAAGTAGTGCAACCAACTCCCACGGGAGGCAAAGATCAACCACAAACATCCCATCACTGGGGTGGAAAGCACAAGCAAGATGTTTTGCAACAACTCCTTAATCCTTTTTATCACAACCTTTCTCCTTCCTTACTTCCTTTAACAAACCCTTAACTTTCCTCAAGTTACTTATCTTTAGTTACAATAATCGAGTCGATCTCGCATCGTTACAACTTGGTTCAGGCGTCCCCGAACCTTGTTGTAACCACTTGACACCCAACCATCACGTTTGACCACAGTGGCACCCCTGAGTCAACCCGTGATAGAATACCAATTCCGTTTTACAGAAAATTCGGCATGACCTATTCGTATTTTCCACTAACCCTCCGCTTATGCGGGACAATTACCAATCAATTTCCACAAGTTATTCCAATTAAATAGCTCTCATGCTCTACAGTTCACAACACAATCAATACATAGAATTCTCATGTTTCGCAAGTACACACACAACCAAGAGGGTGCAAGATTACTCAAGTTCGATTCCCCTTCTAAAAGTTACTCTAACTGAATCATATTTTCCATCTTGATTCCTTAAACAATTCTTAACGTCATAACCGAGTCAACACTCAAACAATTTCAAAATCATAACAATTCAACCCTTCCATAAATCCTCCCTTCGCTCAAACACCGCTCCGCCAGTAACACTCTATTGAAACCAATTTCCCGCCTCATCAACACCCCTCTCAAATAATCCCTCAGTTCAAGTCACATGAAACAACCAACCACAACGGTAATGCACTTAACACACAAACACTTTACTCAACAATCAACATATAACGGTTCGGTCATTTCTTGTCAACTCAACACCGATCTCAACCAGTCGGTTTCACCGATCACTGCATCTCACAGTCAATAAGGTGAGGGTACCACTCAAGCGATATAACTGTTATAATCAAATGAGTTCAAATTGAATTAACAAACAAAACAGTAAGACTCGAGTCGTTCTCACTCTCTGCATCAATTATTTTCACTTGCATCACTGAGCACACGACTTAGACTCCCTAACTCTACCCACCTAATTAACGTTGGTCCGAGGTTTTGAAAACAAGTTCGAAAATTACCACCTGTTTCAAATGAAACCAGGCTCTGATACCAAATTGTCACGCCCCAAATCCGGATTTGACCGGACTCGAGACGTGATATGAGTTGAAATAAATAAAAATCATAAACAATTAATAAAATCTTAAAATTCTCATAAACGCTCCATCAAAAGATATATATAAACAAGGAGTTCAAATCCTCGTGAGTCATAGCTCAACGTAAATAGTAAGATAAAGGATGTTCAGTACACAAGACCAACATAACTCTACTAAAAACCCAAAGAAGTCCAAAAGCTCCTGAGCCTCGAACTCACTAGACATCCGGCACACCTGTAACACAGTTGGAAACCAAAAGGGGATGAGCTTACGCCCAGTAGGAAAAACCTTAATAAATCAACCCTTAAGTCAAATAGTAAACTGTTTACAAAGGTAACTCAATAAAATTACAGAAATACGATTGACAATATAATATTATGCAACAAGATAGAATAAGATAAGTACGAAGAAATGATATAAAGAACTATGATAGAATAAGATAAGTGTCGTAATTTTAAAGATAACTTGAACTTGAAAGGTTCCATAAAAGAATTAATATCAGGTATCATAAAGATTAAACGGAAGCAATTGATATCCTGCCAACCACTAGCTTTCTCAAGCCTCCAATCGATGGATAAATTTTGGGATCACCTCGGTTTCCATGTTCCAATCCACCAGAGTATCCATTTCATATCAGATTATCCCTCGGTCCAGAGGAGGTACATGCATCGGGGCACCGAAAACCATTCAGATATGCCCCCAAAGGACCATAGATCATAGGGAGCCAAATAGTGCTCCCGTGGGATACACCACTTGGGTGAAACCTCAGTAACCATAACCAATATCCCGCAGGATCTGCCGAGCCCTCTGGCCCCAATAATCAATGAATATCCCGTAGGATCTGCTGAGCAATAAGCTCCTCACGTCACTCAATATCTCGTAGGATCTGCCGAGCTCTCAGGCTCCAATAATCAATCAATATCTCGTAGGATCTGCCGAGCAATAAGCTCCTCACGTCACTCAATATCCCGTAGGATCTGCCAAGCTCTCAGGCTCCAATAATCAATCAATATCCCGTAGGATCTGCCGAGCAATAAGCTCCTCACGTCACTCAATATCCCGTAGGATCTGCCGAGCTCTCAAGCTCCAATAATCAATCAATATTCCGCAGGATCTACCGAGCTCTCAGGCTCCTCACATCACTCATTGTCCCACTATATCTGTCCAACTCCAACCATCACAACGTCACCGGATTACCCCCCGGTGTAGTATTGAGCCAAACATACATTCAAACATACATCTTAAGAATAAAGATAAAGGAACAAACATTACCATTCAATCATAAATCAATACTCATCACGGCACACGTTCATCGCAAAGAAGGCATCCAATATCATTCCACACTTACCGTATACTTACATGTCACGAACCATCGGTACATCGATCACCTGATTGTACCGCTCGGCACAACCAGTCATACTCGATCATCCGTTCAATCGACAATTAATCACCACTCAAGTAACCAATGATCATTCAAGCATTCAAGTAAAACTAAGACAATCAAGCATGCATTCGATCTAGTTCCATTAGACTCTTGAATATCCTAATACTAGCAATCAAGCATGTGAACCTAGCACACAACTAATCCGAGAGCTCTTCACAGCCTCTCTACCAGTAAATCAAATCTCAAGTATTGAAAGCAAGCTTCACTAATAGTCATCATCCTAAACATGCATACTAGACTCATCCATTTATTATTAATTGAAAGACGATTATTCTAGTTATTCGCATCCTATAGGCAATTCTAGGACCTTTCCATTTTTATTAACCTAACATGCATACTAAGCGTTATTTAATCGAGAAGTTAAGATTTTCCCTACCTCGTGGTCTTCCTCTCAACACTCTGTTGTCACAAGAGATGGTCACCACATCGTCCTTCACACGGGTACCGGCAAGGTCTAATTTCTTCAAGGTCTTCGTTCTTCAAGGTCTTGTGGTCTTTGAACACAAAACAAAACTCTAATTAGACTCCACTTGACAGTAACAAAAGGTTCCCCAAAACCCCTCCAAAGTTCAGCTCCTAACCAAGATCAAAACGGGGGAAAAACCCTCAAAAACCCCTCTGAACTGGTCGGTCACGGACACGGTCACAGAGCCGTGACACCAACCCTCACGGAAGACGTCACGGAGCCGTGACGTGTGCTGTCACAGTGTCCCTCACGGAGCCGTGACGTCACCCGTCACGGGATCCATCACGGATCCGTGACGCTCCTGGGCAGTTCCGCCCTTCTTCAACCTCCAGCTCCTTTTCTCCGAAAAACCACTACCAAACTCCATTTTTAACCATTTCCAGCTCCCAAAACCATCAAATACCATCAAAGCTCCTGTACCCATGGTAGGAATCAACAAACAAACAAGTTTCCAATGATTCTCCAAATCACAATCAAATCAAAAGTTCCAAAATGTTCATCAAACTTCAACAAAAGTATCATCTCAACATCCTACTTCACTACTCCTTCTCCAATAGACCAACACAGGGCTAGTTCATCAATTTCAAGCCAAACCCCACAAAACCCAAGAATTGAGAGTAGATGAAATGAAGAGTTGAGAGCATCCATACCTTTAGGATGATGAGATGAAGGAGAGGGAAGCAAAATGGAGTCAAAAGGATGAAGAACTAGCTCCAAAAGGTGTGAGCTGGTTTTGTGTCATCTAATACTTTAAAAAGACCTAGAGGTGTAAAAGACCAAAAACCTGTTTAGTTCTTATCCCTTTTGTGGACAACTAGTGAGGGTAGAGATGACTTTTGAGCCTCTTTCCTTCCCTCCAAGCCATTAGTGACACTTGGCATACTCTCTTCCATTTAAAATCCAGCAGTCCAAATTTAAATGTAAAGACTCGATAAAAAGCTCGATTTTGACCAAATTTGACTTCCTTCGGTATTATACTTAAATGACTGGGAACGGCCCAATTAAGCCAACCGTGATGACGGCTAAGCTTTTTGGACCCCGGAAAAGCCCCGAGTGACTTCCCGAGTCCTTAGTTGACTTTTCCGGCAGAAAGTCAACCTTGTCTTAAAAGTCACCAGTTCGACCGGGATCGACAGGGAGCGGTTCTTACATCTTGTCGATTCAAGAGATGTCCATGACTTATGGACATAACCATGAGAACCAAAAAAACTGTGTTTGTTGGTGTCTGTGTGGAATGTATCTTCATTAACATAAACGACAGAATAGTTCAAGGACATCGCGTCTACTAGTCAGTCAATAAAGTAAATACATCTTCACAAGGGAAGGTTCAAGGGTGTTGCCTACCTATCATATGCAGATATCAGCTATGAGAAGTCACCTTCCTATCGTTTTCCTCTCGCGTTAATTTCTATTATTGTTATAGACAAGTGGAAATGGTCAACTTGACGCTCAATTATATATAGGATCGGCTCACCCTAGAACTATGGAAAGATTAGTTTCCTGTTCTAGGAAGTGAGGCATTTCCAAACGAGATATTGTGAGGTCTAAATGGACAAGAGGTGAATGAGAAATTAAAGCTCAAAGATCACCCATTGAACTTAGTTGTTGAGAAAATTGCAAATGAACAATGCATCATTCTTGTGATGTCCCACATCGAAAGATTGACAAATTCTCATTGGGTTTATATAGCATTGCCTTCCTACCATGTTTGAATACCTTGGATGAAAGGCTGTGAGCGGGACGCGAATGCTGCAACGGATTTGGGCTCGTAGCGCCAGCTTCGTTTTGCTTCGGCCCGTATTAAAATCTCAAAAATTAATTTCCAATTTTCAGAATATGCAAAATAAGGAAATCTGAAATTGATATCTTTTTCAGTTTTGGAAATTGATATGCGATAAGGAAATTTCATAATTTATTAGTTCTGAAATTTATATTATTTCCTTTTTTTTTTGAATTTTTTAATATTTCCGAAATTTATTTAATTTCCTAATATTATAATATTTCGAAATTAATAATTAATTACCGGAAAAATATATTTCCAATATTTGATATTTTCGAAAATTGTGTTTCAAAAAACTCGTTTCTAAGAACTCTCTCCCCTTTTCCTGTATAAGCTTTGTTCTAGTTCATTATTCATAGTGAAAAATTAGACACGTAGTAGAGACGAATTAGATAGGAAATTTACCTACACAATTTATCTCCTTCTCCAAGAATAGAGCAACTGATTTCTTTCTACTCGGTGTTACCTCTCATACACGGTTTCGAATTCGTTTACGTTGTCGTTTTATCTTGGGAGACTTGCTCATACGGGGCAATAAAAAGTCTTAAGGAAACTAGTTCGCAGGCCTCTACATACTAGTACCCTCTTCGAGTAACGACTGAGGTTACTTTATCGATTACGTATCGTGTTTACATTATTGCTTTTACATTATTGTTACTTATGTGATTCTACTGTTCATTAATAATATTGGATTCAGCTTTATCTTTTTATTATCGTTTATGGACTAACCCGTCTAACAATCTTAAGACTTTTTATTTTTGCAAGTTCATAGACGAAGAACAAGTCATCCTTGTCGGAGTTTGGATTCAAACTAAGTTTGAACGATCCTATCTAATTTTGAATAACAGTGTGAAAATCAAAAAAATTCAAATCATGTTTATCTTTTCTAATATTGATTAAATCGTTTTAGAATACGGTTTCTCTTCCTTCGTTGTTGGTCTTGTCTTTTGACATCACATGTTGTAATAAGTCTACAACTGAGAGGAAAGGACAAAGAACCTATGCTTGCGACTGATTGGCGATTAAAAGAGAATAAGGGTGTCGGTTGTTTATGTTTGTGGGCAGCAGAACACAAGAAAAAAAATTGGCGGCGGCATGTCAATTGAATTATGTGTGGAAATCAAAATGGAACATGCAAGAGGCGAGTCCTCTTTTTTCCGGACGCGCAAGCTGGGCAGGGAGCAGAACACGCGGGTTAAGAGCTAAACCGGTTCGTCCGCGGGTCAAGAGATGACTGGGTCGTCCGCGGGTCAAGAGAGGACCGGGTCGTCCGCAGGTCAGGAGAGGACTGGGTCCGCGCGGGTCAAACCCAAACCGGTTGAAAAGATTTTAAAAAATCTCTAGAGAAGTCTCTAGAGACCAAGTTTGATACAAAAGGAGGTCCAACATCTTTCCAAGATAAAGATAATTTATCAATAACTGCATTCTGCGCCATACCATGAGCCACCTAGTTTGAAGATCTCCTAATCCATTTGAGCTTTGCCAAAGGAAGTTCAGCTAGGTCATGTATGATTTCTTCAACTATCTCATCATACAACCCTGCGATTTGTCCATTTCTACAAGCCAGAACCGCATGCATCGAGTCCGTTTCAATTTCTTCGATTTGAAAGTTATGTTCTAAACAAAGCTTTAAACCAAGATTCAGAGCAATTATTTCGTCACCGTCCGGAGGAAAGGACCTTCCATAAACTCGACACAACCTGCGAGTATCTCTCCACCCTAGTTTCACACAACCACGCCAACACCTATACCATAGGAGCAAACACTAGAATTTGTATTTAACTTTAGATTACCAATACGAGGAGGCAACCATCGAATCATAGGATTCGAAACATTCATGTCCTGGGAAAGATTATTTTGTGTATGAATCAGCTGGTTCGTAAGTTTGAAACCTTCTATCTAGTCTTTGCTCTTAATAACTATATAAGACTCAGTTTTCATATGACCTCCATATATAAAATTGTTTCTCTCTATCCAGATACTGTAACAAATACCCAGCCATAGAACAAAGTCCTCATGAGATAGAAGAGAAGCTGTTTCATGCATCATTGATCGACCATCCACAGGTTTGAAGTTTTGACGGCTAATCTCAATTTCACTAAAATCCCAAATTCTTTTTGCAAACCTGCACTGTAATAAAGCATGTATTTCTGTCGCTAAATGTTCCCCACAAGTTCGGCAAAACCTATCCATTTTTATCCTATGACTGATAAGTTTCATAGCAGTTGGGAGTAAGTTTCCCCAGAGTTTCCATCCAAACATCTTTAATTTACTCGGAGCCTGCAAGCGCCAAAACCAAATCCACCAATTGTTCTGCCCCGAGACTGAAGTATTAACTTGATGTTGGTCCCTCTGAGAACATGCTACCTTGTAACCTGATCTAACTGTGTGGATACCAGATTTCTCAGACTCCCAAAAACATCTCGCAGGTCTAGGAATGCCTTTGATTTTCCAACTATCCACATGCCATAGTAGCTCTTGTATCTTGTCAAAATTTCATCTCCCATCATCAGATATTATTTCATCTACATTAATGTTCTCCAACGAATCCATTTACATTATCTGTAATTGTATACTTATACATGATTCATCAATATACAAAGCACGGTTGAAATCCCAAAACCTTCAATGAAGGATGTTTAAACCGTGCCTCTTTACTGTGTATTTCATGTACATATATAGATACAATACAGATAGGCTAAGTGGTTTGAAACTATAAAATTTATCTTAGAGTTTGAATCAATTCAAACTCTATTTACATAAGATAAGATAGTTATCTCTAATAGAAACTTCGGGAGGAGTAATTGGGAAATGGCTCGGTGTGTGCGGGAGCCAAGGGTCTGAGAATAAGTGAAAAATATTTATATTTTATCAAGGTTCTAAAAGTCGCTAGGCGCTAGTCGGGCGGCTAGGTCCTTCGGGGATTAATCGGGGACTAGACGAGGATTAATCGGGGATTAATCGGATTTGTATTTTTTGTATTTTAAATAGATATATTATTATATATAGAAATAAAATATGAATTTCATTATATTAAAAATGGTAACTAAAATCAAAAATACCTAAAAAATAACACGAAACAACTCAGAAGCAAAAACCCTAATATCACCAACACCAACACCATATAATTATTTTAGTTGAGTCAGTATACAACGCAAAATTGTTGTAATCGCCTAGGCGGCTAGGCGGGTCGGCTAGGCGTAGGGATTTTTAGAACAAAGATTTTTATATTTCTATATAGGGAAATTTCAATAAATATACTTTATAATACGTCATATTTTTTAAATATGCCTCTACACTTTATAATTTGAAATCTATACTTTTTATGATTTTCAAGACTAAAATACCCTTGTTATAATTTAAAAAAAGAACTTTTTTTAATTTCATTATACGTTTTTCTTTTTTTGAGTTTACGTTTTTTTCTCTGCCCATCAAAACCATTTCAAAGGTTATCCTTTTTTTGTCGATGAACAAACCCTAATATAAGGTTCAGTATTGGATTCTCAAGATTCCATGTCATGTTCAGTTAAATATGGACATGGGTTCCGTCAAAAAAAAATATGGACATGGATATTCATTTTTTTTATTTTGCGTTTCTCTCTGCCCACCAAAACCACATCAAATGTCATCTTTTTTTTCTCTCGGATGAACAAACCATGATCCTAGTGTTCACTATTGGATTCTCCAGACTCCATGTCATGATCAGTTAAATGTGAGTATAGAAACGATCATTTGACATCAGAGCTAGAAGAAAAATGCATTTTTTTCAAATTGTTGCATCCATGAATGATACTATGGTCACCCCTCATTCCCAAAATAGGCGATAAAACATGGGCCAAACTATCTTCGATTTCTTTGTGGAATATTTGGTCAAAATTGTGTAACTTTCAGAGGTGATTTGCCCAGACCTTCTCGCAACCTTTCATAGTTTCCAAGGCTACACCTTCAGTCTAGAAAAATCAAAAATCAAAGTTCACGTCTCGATTTATTTTTATGAATGGGTTGTTGATCTCCAATGGTTCCTACAAGAAGATTAAGAGGAAGAAATCCGAGTTCGACTCATCCATATTCGATGGCCTGTGTGGAGGCGGTCCAACAGTAGATGCCCTGGTGAAGTATATCGGACTTCTGGCAACATCGCAAGTTGGTCGACAGAATCTATTTCGCCGAAGCTTTGGCTCGCTGTATTTATAGAACCTACACACATGTTTGTCTCGGCTCGTCTTACATTGACATGTTCCATAACTTCTACGAGTCATGCCCCTTCTTCAAATCACCCATTTCATCGCTAATCAGGCAATTTAAACCATTTAGAATGAACTCCTTTTTCTCCATAGTTTAGTCAGACTCAGTGAGTTAGGTAATTATAAAGGATATCCTTTTTCTCCATTCATAAATAACACTAATTGGAATAAAAGGTTGAAAGAAAGACATGTTTATTCAAGTTTTGATGTCAATTGTCAAATGACTATCAATGTCCATATTTAATTGAGCATGATATGGAGTTTAGAGATTTCAATACTGAACCTTATATCAGGGTCTGTTCATCGGCAGAAAAAGGGAAGACCTTTGAAGTGGTTTTGGTAGGCAGAGAGAAAAAAACTTAAACTCAAAGAATGAAGAGTGCAAAATGAAATTAAAAACAAAATTATAACAAGGATATTTTAGTCTTGAAAATCATAAAAAAAACATAGATTTCAAATTATAAAATATAGAGGCATACTTAAAAAATATGACATATTATGAAGCATATTTATTGAAATTTCCCTCTATATATTAGAATAAGTTTCTCATTTATATTCACTCACTTCATAATACAAAGTCACTTTAGAGCGATCTTTCTCTTGTCTCTTAGTCATTTGGTTGATTTAGATTTTACACGCATAAGGTTGATCTTAATGTAAGTCAAGTACGCGACAAGTACTTGAATTTGGTTGAGAGCCGAATTGAATTGCTAGGTGAAAACATGCTCATGTGACAAATGGTATCAGAGGGTGGTTTTGAGAAATAAGGATGTGAAGGATATTGCTATTATTGAGATTGTTGAGATCGTTGCCAAAGTTACCAAAAAGATAGGAACATCCAAGTCTCAAGATGTTTCCGGATTGGAACCACGTGTGACTCGTTTGGAGAAACTCGTGAATAAGGGTGGAGATCAAATAGTCATTGAACATAGAGGTGGCCTTATCATGAGATGAGGGACTTATTGGGGAGATATTGAGTGCTCTAAATGAGATGAGGGGTTTATTGGAGAGTTGGATCCTTCGGAGAGTGATCACGGAGAGTTCGAGTGTGACCTTTCGAAGACGGATTAGGATCAATCTCTCGTAACTAGTGGCGGTGACGCCACCCTCTCATATTCTCAATGAGTCGTACATTTCTCTTTTGGAATGTAAGGGGGATTCCTCTATTTAAAAGACGACCAAATGTGTAATAAAAAAGCATAAAACAAAGTTTTTATGGATCCGCTCTATTAGGAAGATTTGGAGTTCGTTGTGCCCATTGGTGATATGGGTTATTTATATTTAAGGACCAACTCAATTATAAGCTGAAGCTGATAGTTGAAGGCTCAATTTATAGTTATATTCTAATACACGTCCTCACAGACAATCCCATTTATGGGTTTGGATGTGAGTTATTTAGAAGAGAAGAAGAGTCTATTGAGAACATAGATAAGAGCTTGCTCATTAGGGGAAAATGAGATAAATAGAGAGAAATATCAGGAACCAAACTCTGATACCATATTAGATGACCAACTCAACTAAAAGTCCAAGCTGATAGTTGAAGGCTCAATTATAATTATATTCTAACAATCTGGTCAGCCCGCAATGACCTTATGTTTAATAGGGCGATTCCAATCATAGAGAAGGTTTTTGTTTGTATCCTGGGTGAGTATTTTTGGGTTTTGAAGATGTCTCTTTTGCTGAATGGTGTCATTGGTGTGTTATAGAAGTATGCGCAAGTGCCGACCAACACCGATGCGATTTCTTTTTTTCTTGTTCCTAGTGTTACTTTATCGGTTTATTATTTGGCTTTTTTTGTAGTTTGTTGTTTTTGAGGATTGTGTTTAGACCTCAATGTAATTGTTTGGTTGAATATGTTTTGCAAGCTTCTCCGTTATCTCAGTTTGGGTATGAGAATTATTATAAAACTTTGTAGATCAAAACAAAATTTGTTTTTCATGATATTTTGAATCAAGAATGAGATTTTGACGTCCACTTCTTACTAATAACCTTATTTGATGCGAAATAATAAAATATCCAGCTATATCTTTTTTTTAAGGTAATAATAATAATAATAATAATAATAATAATAATTTTCACCTCAATACCCTAACTATTAATTTTTTTCACCTCAATACCCTAACTATTTTTAGTGGCACCTCAATACCCTAGAATACTAATTTTTTTCACATCAATACCCTAACTATTTTTTGTGGCACCTCACTACCCTAGAATGCATTTTTGTGGCATCTCACTACCCTAGAATGCATTTTTTGTGGCACCTCACTACCCTAGAATGCAATTTTGTGACATTAAAAACTAATTTTTTAAAGAAAAATTGAAAACCAATGCTTTTAAAATTTTGATTGTTAGTGAGTGGTATTATGGACTTTTTAAGTGTTTTCATCCAAAAATGGATGACAAATTGACGGCGGGTATCAAAGTGAAAAAAATTGCATTGTAGGGTATTGAGGTGCCACTAAACATAGTTAGGGTATTGAGGTGAAAATTACCCTAATAATAATAATAATAATAATCCAATGTTTTCAGTATGGAAACAAAGGATAAAGGAGAACCCATCGATACAGAACACGAGCATGTCGATAAGGACACCTCAAACCAAAACTCGAAGAAGGGTGAACAAAGGTCTAATAACCTAGATTTTTTTAACATGAAGCAAACAATAGTAAATCTCAGCAGTGGGAAGGAAACAGATGAAACGAGCAACAACAACCAACAAAAACTTTAAGGAAAGATCTAGCTACCCTGATTTCACAGGCATGAAGATCAACTAATAAGCAACCCACTAATAACAGAGAACATGAACAACCATCGAGACGTCGAACCCACACCTCCAACGACGTAGCAGAACTGTAAAAATCCCCTCAACAACCATCAAAACTCCAGAACTCCTCCAACTACCTCACAACCTACAGGTATCGAAAATGGCACCTCGCTACCGGTCAACACCAGCAAGCATCCAATAAGGGGGGTCAGGAAAAAACAAACCTCACCAACTAATCTACCACTTAATCACAACAAAACTCTACCGAAATTCTTCAACCAAGCCAATGGCTTAAACACCCCATAGTGGTCAGCACCTACCGTGAGACCTCGTCGTCCTACCGAAGAAGAGGAAACAGAAGACTAAATGACAAGAGAAACGAAGCGAATACAACAGTAGAAAGAGGGAGGGGAGTAAGGGAAAAGGCCATACCGAACTCGGATAACAAAATCTCGTCTGAAAGGTAGTCAGAGAGGGGGAAGCTGATAGCATATCTAGATGATGACCACCACTGGAGTCTACTACTAAGTTGTTCAGTCCACAGCGAATCCTTGACCGAAAACCCTTCCCACTGTGGATCTGAAAAAATTCGTCAATGATAGGCGAAATAAATAAGAGAAAAAATTGAATAACTAAACTCCTTGAATCCAACAGCTCCACAACCGGGCGAACCACCATCGGAAATCTCAAATCACAATGATAGATCGTTCGGGACGACGAGCGACGAGATCAGATTCAAAACGATCAAAGACCCAAGAGACCAAGAAGCGCTTCCCATAGTAGATATGAATCAAGCCGCCTGAGATCCATCACTATAAGGTCCGGAGAATAGCACAGCTACCCAACCGAGCACCGATAAAGAAAAGCCGAGATGACCACCACCCACAGTAGGCTTCTTCCACCACCTCACCACCAGAAAACCCCTCACCCCGCCACGCCCAAGACCAAACGTAGACGTCAGCGAGCCAAAAGGAGCACCACGAGAGAACCACGATCCAGAATCTCCACGAGGTGTTCAGAAACTGCAAATCCAAGCCAAAGTTGCTCGCGATGGCCAACACCACCTGAACATCGTCGGAATTCACCCAGAAAATCGAAACAAGTCAGCCAGGCCGCTTCGACTCACAAACACCAAAACCGTAAAGATCCTTCCGAGCACGACAACTCCATCTTGAAATAGGCCAAAACAATATTTGGCCGTCGAGCTTGGACTCCCCAAAAAACAATGGTCCCGAGCAACAGTTGAGCCTAGAGCCGCACAACTCGTATCCACACAAAAAAACCACCTAATCCCAACCACACCAAGTTCCGGCGAGACCAGCTAGTCGCCACAGTCGGCCAAATGAAGACCCTCCACCAAAGTCGACGGAGACCTCAACACTGACCCAAAACCTTGACGCCAAACTAAGTCCCCCCCCCCCAGAACTCTGGCTACCCATAACCCAACCAAGAGGGACTCCGACTACCCACAGCCACACCAGCGAGATATGGGGGAGATATAACGCTACCGACACAGCAAGACCACTGCCATGAGATCAAAACGGAGCCTAAACAGCCAGATCTGACCCTCAAAGTTGAAGAGGAGTAGATCGGAGGTGATGCAGACGGGGGCGACATCAGAACTGCCATAGGAACTATTCCAATTCTACTACGGAACGCTAGAGAACTCTGGCATATTACCGGAGCAGAGGGAGGAGGCCGGAGTAGGGGAAGGAGGTGAAGTCACAAGAGAACAGGTGGTCGAAAAACAGTGAGAAGAAGGGAAGAAAAAGGGGTAAGAGAGGGAGGAGAGGGAGGAGAGTAAGACAAGGTAATCGCCAGCGACGTCCATGACTGGAGACCATAATATCGTCGACGGAGAGTAGCAAAAGGAGGGGAAGACTCAAGGGTGGCTAGGTTAAGCTAGAGAGGCTTTTTATCCGGTTGTATACTCAAAAATAAAAGTAGCTAAAGTAAGAGGTTATATGCCTTGTGCAATTTGCTAGATGTTGTGCTTGGGTATCATCATCCCACAGGCCACCTTTACACGAAATACATTTATAGTAGCATAAATAACAGCGAATTCGAAGTTTTCACTTGTTGCCAACCAATTTGACAATTTTAAACAGCTAAGTAGCGATAAAATAATAATTTATGAAGATCCAGACCCACAAAATTAGACCATAAAGGTAAGGAATCACAATTCCAATAAATGGTTACACAATGTTGTTGGTGATCGCGCACATGTCATTTGATCTTGCCTTTCCGTTTAGCAATCGTTTCAATCACAATGGCCTTGGCCTCTCCTGGCTTTCTCCTCTGGAAAACCAGTTCAATCTCCACCTCCACACAATATCGGGTACATTCTTGTCATTTTATAATTTGACACTAATTCTGAAATATTATACTAGATTCTTGGTGGGTCAGGAAATAAGCGAATCATCCTCGAGCGACGTAATAGCCATAAAAGAAGTGATCCACGCCCAACAACAGCTATTACAGAAGCTATACGCGGAGCTGGACGAGGAACGAGAGGCATCATCGAGCGCGGCCACCGAGGCCATGTCTATGATCATCCGCCTGCAAGAGGACAAGTCTCGGCTGAAGCCAGTACATAAGAGAGGCGGAGGAGAAGATGTGCATCGCTCACCATCTTCGAAGTCGGAGATCGCGTCCCTGGAGTTCCAAATCCAGGCCTACAAGGCCAAGCTCTTGGAAATGGGTTACATCGACTTGAATCTCCCGGACTGCGACTTTACGGACAGCCCTCAACGATAGCGGGAACAGGAGTCCTTTGCTTTATAGAAATGATAGCGGGAGCAGGAGTCCTCCGCTTTATAGAGGCGATAGTGGGAACAGGAGTCCTCAACTGCATAGAAACGATCGTCCACCGACTGGTCCGAAATCAAAAAAGTTGGAGGATCACAGGCTAAGAAGATATCGAATGGGGATGATGGTTCGAGTTTGAAGAGCAGGTTTAGGTCATGTTCACTGCCTCCTCCGGATTTAAGGAGAGGAGCTAGTTATGAGTTCAGATTCAGGTTTTGTATACGGAAGAGTGTCAATTTTGAGTTGAAACTAATCAATACTAGAATGGTTTTGGGGAGATAATTTTCCATCATGGAATTAATCCTTTTTTATGGCCTACATGATCTCCAAAACATACACCATAATATAATTACATCCACGCCATCTTTCGGAGTAGGCTTAAGATAAGGTAGACAACCCAGACCCTCATATTCGTTTTTGTGTGTGAATTCTCAATAAAACTATATCCAAGGATTGTCAAGCCCGAATCTCATCCCACAATCGGTAGATTGAGAGAAATACGGTTGAACTCCACTCTTTATTCCGGATTTCATGGGAATTCCATCACATTAAGGTGGTTAAACTCCATGAATCCAATCATATGAGTTGGGGGAAAGTCATGACATTGAGATTGTCATACCTTTTGTGACCCAAGTGAGGAATCCAAAAAGCTAGCGGAATTCCTAGCTCCCCTTTCAATTTAGTAATCAATTAACTAATTTCTTACAAGTGGGTTTTCAGTTTATTTTATCAGCAAAGATTTATTAGAGAATCAATTCTTTGAAGAAAAGAAGAGGCCAAAAGTAAAACTCTGAAGAACACCAAGATACAAACTAACTAACCAAGCACAACACTCAAAGTTTGCACTCCAAACTAAAAAGCTCTCAAAACCCCAACTAAACTAAGAGTAGCTGGAAATCAAGAAACAACTGATACAACACGAAAAAAACAAGGACTCAACTAACTTGGCAAGCCAAGGACCGAACAATCAACAAACAAAATCAAGACCAAGAGATTACTTCAGCCCCAAGGCAACTCCAAAATCAACAATAGCATGAGAACAACAAAACCGAAGCCTATGGAAGATGATTATGCAGCATAATTACTAAAGGAAGAATTGCTGCAAAGATCCCCAACCATCCCACATACAGGATGACCTCTATAAATAATTAAAGAGCTACAAAACCAAGTAGAGTAACCAGAAAACCCACACATCATCATCCTATCATCCAGGGCTGAGCAACCAAAGAAAACTTGTTGCCAAAGAAAAGACTGAGACAAATTTAGCCACACTCCCAAAGATCTGCACAAATAAAAAAACTCTCAGACCTGAAATAACCTCAAAAGGCTCATGTCAAAAAGCCCTCCACTTCCTAAACTTGCAAGGAGCATATACCCAATATTGCAATATATTCCCAGTCCACAGCTTCCCAAACCAGATCAAAGCAACATGAAAGGGTTTAAAGCTCAGAACTATGAAAGCTTCTAAATTCCAAAAGGAACAAATACCTCCTGATAAACCTTGAGCATCGAATGAGGCCAGCTCCCAACCCAAAAATAAACCCATAGACCTTAAAAAGAAAGGACATTGATCCTCTCATAATCCAAGAGAGGATCTTCATCCTTTGAATTATTGAGGAAATAGAGATCTGGCTTGAGATTCTATCTCATCCAGACAAGTATCGTCCTCCCCTTCAAGATCTACAAAATCATCTCCTGAGTCGGTCTCCAAATTCACCCTTTGATTTATCTCTTCCTCAAGATTATCAAACTGGTCAATAACTAATTCATCAGCAACAAATGCCTTCAACCAACAGTCTTGCAATATTCCCAAGGGCTTTTGATATCTTCACAAGTTGGAGATGATACAATTTTTCCTTTTTTCTTAGTCTGTTAACTGTAAAAGAGGTGTCTCATTGCCTCTCCTAGATCTTGTGTCATAAACATAAGAGACTTGAGGCTTCTTGATTTTCTCCTAACATAAGTGTTTTTTTCAGAGGATGAGAACTGAGAGGTGTTGTTTTTGGATCCAGAGAAAATAAAAATCAGATTATGTGCTCCTTCAAAAATAAAATCCTTCTGAGTGTTTAAATTAGTACGTGGACCCTAAGAGGTACTTTTGTTCTCACCCCTAACCATCTCATTAATGTCATCTGCCCAACAGGTTCCAAGGCTATAATTGAAGCTTCTATTGTCAGATCAGGGACTAAGCCTTTGTCTACTAGGTTGTTATTGTTAAGTATAAAAACTTGTGCCTCTTTCTCCTCATGCTGAATCTTCTGAGAACAATTAAGGAGATGTGCATCCAACACTCCCACTTCTATTGTTTGAATGTTGGGAGAAATTAAAGATGAAGACTCGAAAGTGTCATTTGTTACAACATCTTCTAAATTTTTAAGAGACACTAATAACTTCAAAGAAGGAAGATTGGGACTCTCTGCACATTCTTCTGCACCTGAAGTTTGAGACATTCCTTTTGTCCCTCCTTCTAAAATAAATGTCTTCACCTCTTTGTCTGATTTGTGGACTTGAAGATCCTCCTTTTCAACAACAAAATCGCGCTCTTCAATATTTTGAATAATTGTCTCTTCATTCTCTAACACTAAATTGTCAGAATCATTAATCAAAATAGGTGTTGTTTCAAATTCATTGGTCAGAGGAGAAGACTCCTTTGGAGTTTGAGAATGAGTACTAAACTGACTAGAAGAAGAAGACTCAACACTTGTGATGTAAGGTGAGTAAGTAGGAGGCTCCCACAGAGGAAGTAGATTCTTCTCTATAGAGGAAATGATAGTTTGGAAACTAACCTCTTGTAGACTTATTTGAGTAGCTTTGTTGATGTTTCTGAGATTTGGAGGCCATCTCTAAATTGAGTCCTCTGATTGACTGAGGATGAGTGTAGATTAGATCTCCCAATCCTTGTAGATATTTTTCCATAGTCTCCTCACACCATCCATAGAAGGGGATGCCTTGGATTGTGACCCATTGAAATCTTCCACTCTTTTTGCACCATTTCTGACTATCCGGCAGAATTATGAATTAGTTATCTAACCACCTGGAATTCTCATTCAGCATCAATCTTTCAAATTCTTCATCAGGGGAAGTTATTAAAACACATCTGTTTCCCAGGTCCCTCGCTTCTATTTCAGAGACCCCTTCCATAGACATCTCTCTTCAAATTGCTTGTGCAGTTAAGTTTATGTAAGAGATTGCCACATGTGATCTCTGAAGTTTCTGCAGATGAGATATAATCACAGTGCCTAAAGAATTACTTTGATTATTTTCCTGATCATTCACTTTATTTGCAACTTGTATTGATTCCTTGGCTTTGTTTTTCTATTCTCCCCTCTGGAAATTATCCATACATTGCTGGTAAGGTCTGTCTTTCTTCCTCCAAGATTTTGTTACAAAGACCTTAAAACCACAAAGATGCCACCCATTGAAGTTTTCTATAGTAGCTCTAAGACTTCCTTCATTCTTGAATCTTATGAAAGCAAAAAATCTCCCCCTCAGATTTGGTTTTGTTGGGGCTTCAACAACCATGACTTCTCCTGGTTCCTTGAACTGTTCTTCTAGCCAGAGGGATGGTGAGTTAGGAGGCACATTGCTAATGAAAGCCCAATGCTCAGGTTCTCCTAGATTCACATCTTCCCAACCTTTATCTCCATTTTGTTGAACTGGAGGTCCTAATCTTCATCTCCATCTTCTGCCAAAATACGAAGTCAAATCAAGCTCTAGACTTTCTTTGCTTGAACCCTTGATTTGCTTCTATCTTCTTCTCGATGTTTTGTTCCCTGCAACTATACTTCTGCTTGAACCCTTTATTTGCTTATATCTTTAAAACCTGGAGGTGGCCCTGAAGAGGATGAAGAAGGTTTCTTAAGTCTTTCCTCACTGATTTTCTACTGTAGAGATATTTGATGAACATAGGGCCCCCAAGATTCTTTACCATTGATCAGTGCTGTAGTTTCTATTGGAGACCAAGACTCCTTAATAGGTGAACACCCAAGAGCTCTCATCTCCTCCTCTATGTGTTTTCCCAACTCTTCTCTTGAATAACCTCCCATTTCGACCTCGAATCTTGAAAGCTGATGAATAATGGTGAAGATATGTGTAGCTCTAGACAGAAGTACCTTCTGGACTCTCCGTCAATGCACGAGCTGAGAAGAAACAGCAGGGACTACTGAGCAAAAGCATGGCCGACGATGACGAGAAAGGGACAAACTTATGCCGAGGAAACCTGTAGAAGCAAAACCCCCCTTCTATAATCCGATCCTAGATAGGATAGCTTGATCGAAATTCCAGGATTTTTTCGGAAATTAACCGGAGAAGAACAACACCGTGAACCCTAAAAGTGGAGAAGAGGGATGCGTGTGGCGTCGTAATATTAATAACACAAAACACATTATTAACTTCATCAAGTCATCAATATTAGTCATTAATTTACTAACATCGCCTCATTTGGATCGTAAAGGTTGAACCTTTATATCCATATGAGGTTCATTCTCATAGAAGTTTGGAAATCAATCCCAACCTTCCATACGTGAAAGTTTACCAGAACACATGTAAGAATTGGTCACGAACACTACACTACCCACGTTCTCATTTTACCATCCATTATATGACACTTGAGGTCATATGACTAACGGAATGGAAAATTCCGTCCATTTTTACTAACAAAATCGTGTGAACAATACTTTAAGGTAGTGTAGTGTTCATTTTGAGAACGTGGATAGTGTAGTGTTCGTGACCAATACTTAAGAGTAAGTTTCGATAATTAACCCTAAATTAAAATATATATTCAAGATCAAGCTCACATGAAGACATATAATGCAACCATCATTAACACATAAATTTATACACAAAATAAGTCTCAAGGTCCATGTACAAGTCTAACTAATGATTGTGGGTTATCTAAGACTACACAGGGTCACCAAAAAAATAGGGTATCTCAATTTCCTTTCATAATCGTAAAGCATATCAACTATGAAAGTTAAATCTTTCTTATCAAACAAGCAGTTTATACTATACAAGTGATAGGGAAAAAAGGTATTGTCCATGTGTAACTGTTTGCTCAAGCGACAACCTATTAGCATAATAGTTTCTCAAGTCCTCAAAAGTGGCCCGACCTTCGTTGAGTAGGTGGGTTATGCTCCAACAACAAGTCTCCCAAGTGTATTCAAGACAAGTGCTCTGCTCAACTCCAATATTATAAGCAAGATACTATGAGCAAATAAAATTATCTATGTACATAACACCTAAATGTAAGTTCTAGCGACAACCTGAAAACTACGAAACAAAATTAAACAAAAGTCAAAGAAGGAAGAAAATCATATGAGTTGCCTCTTATGAAGCGATTTGTTTAACATCCTTGAGCTGGAAAAACCAGAAACCATTCTACCACCATTTGATGCTACCACCAGGAATCAACTGTCACCACCCACTATGTTAGCGGGTTGATCTCAACAAAGACAAACCACACAATTGTTGTTGCACGGGGTTTTTTGAACTTCTCTACTACCGGCGGAGCTAAAGCTAGATAACAAAGTTGTCTCCGTGTCTCTCACTGCATCGAATGAATTTTCAGTTTTCTTCAGCTTCTCCCCTGTCGGTTCAATTTCATCTTTCTTGACCATTATGGGTCCATTACTGCCTCTAGATCTATCCTCTTTATTAGACTTGCTCATCTCTTCTACCGATGATTACTCTACTTGTGTTTTCTCTACATCCGAGGGAAGGTTACCAATAACTACAGGAACAACTTCCCTTGGAGGTAACACTTCCTCCCTTAAAGATCGCTCAGATTATCGATTTCTCTTTCCACGGTATGTCCAAGAGGATTTTAGGGTTGGTCTGAGATGTTGTTTAGTTGTTTTTGATAATACCAAAGTGTGCCCTTTGTACCGACCCTTTAAATATTAATTTACGTTATTTGTGTTTCAGGATGTTGGGGAGGTTTATCATTCTATCGCACAACACTAACAACATCTCACCAGAGCATTACACCAACACGTGCAACATTGCACCAGATTTGTACCACCAAATAATGACTAAATCAGGGAAGCGGGAGAGGACTTAACAAAGCTTTCAATAATTTTTCATATTTGTAATTTACATTCAAGTCGAACATTTGTAGTCAACCATCTGTATTCAACATAGAAACCGTTAACATTTCAATAAAAACAAACAAAACGCTATACGTCATCTATTCGGGGGCCAATCACGGTCTAATTGCCACTGTGAACATAAAAAGATTATACTCTTTTATTAGGTCTATTCAGGGTCTGGTTAGGGTTTATTCAAATTCTAATTTAAGGTCTGATAAAAAAACGTCTAGTTAAAATGGGATTAGACCGATTTGATCTAAGGTTATCCACAATGGCGTCTCGGGCCCATCTAATCGTGCGTCGAATCGGGGAAAAAGTTACTTTTCCCCACCGATTTGTCGAATCTGAGTCTCGTGTTTAGTCGATTAGAAGAATCCGCTTTAGACGGTCTATGAATCTGAAGAATCATAGGCCCATCGATTCGACCGAAGCGGTGTTGACCACACGAATCCTACCGCGACGCGTGGTGACGTTTTGAAAAACAGAAGCAAAATGTACGTCGATTCTTCCACGTTGCATGGGTCAGCAGATTCGTTTGACCATATAAACTTGAATTAAAAAAAATTATGTAAATTTTATCTATACATACATTGCATCCCCACACAACAAATCCCACAAGTTGTCTCTCAACTCTCTCCCAAAGCCACAAAATATTCTCCTTATTTGTTTTGATACTGTATTGTGTTCATGGATTCATCGAGCAGTGACGAGTACGATCTCGGCGAATTGGACTACGCAACATTACGTTCAACGACCGAGAAGCCGAGCAACAGATGTTGGAGTGACACTAGAGAGTGTTGGTGCTATCTCTATTCGGATTGGAAAACCATGGTGACCGAACCTTACCCTCGGACTGAGAAGCAGCTCAAAGATCATTGGCAGAAGAACAACCTCCGGGTGATGTGATTCGAGGTAGCGTTCTTGCAATCCCGAGTGGAGCTCGACCCAACCGCCACCGATGCTGAAGTGCTCCTCGAGGCCAACCGGGTTTATGCTCGTAATGTGGTCATTCCATTCAACAAGTGTGAGTGGTGGGCGACTATACGGGAATACCCAAAATGGCGTTGGATGCACGACTTTCCGAACCCTTAGGGTTTTTTTCGGTTTGGTTGCTCGGTGTTTGTTTGGTAGGAGGTTGTTTTTCTAAGTTCTATGGCTTTTTGTTTATCGGGTCGACGTTGTATTCTCGTTCCCTTGTTACTATAATTAATAAAATATGCTTCTTTTTATTATTTTATTCATTTTAATGCAAAACCCTCTATTCCCACTGCATCATCAAAATCTTTAGACTCACAATTCAGATCGAATCGTACCATTTTTTTCTATATTTATGAGTTAATTAAATCGAAATTAAATCGATTCAGTCTAATTTCATGGGGTATAGTCTAACCCTACTATGAAAGGTGCAAGGATAAAAGTAGATTTAGAAACAAGGTATGAATATATTCCAAAATATTGAGGAATATCCAAATGATATGGTCCCGAAGGCCGCCGACGCATTAACTAATGTGCAGAAAGGCAGAAAAAGACGATAAGAGTGTTTTTGTCAATTTTGTGAAGGAAATATAACCCGAAATTTCTCAATCTTGTGTTTTTGTCTCAAAACACCCACTCGTCTCTTCCCTCTTGCTCCTCCTCTTCACTTCCTCTACTCACCCAGATATCCCCTACAAGATTGCGTTTCCACTCCACCATTCCTCTGATTTTAACGTGGTGATTTTGTGGGGTCACTACCTTTCTGTTCTTACAGTAATGGAACTACTCTAACTCTAAAGCATTGGCCTTTTGGATAAATTGGGCAATTGGGTTCTCTCTGAAGTCTTGTTTCCTGCTGATTCGGGATCTCAGTGAAGATGGGAGGCTCGGAGGAGAGGGTGGTTGCTGTAATCATGGTCGGTGGACCTACTAAAGGTATGTGCTTCATGGTTCTGAATTTTGTGACAACAGCCCCATTTTTAGCTTAGCTACTGCAAGGAGCTCGATTTTGGTTGGAATATGTTGATTCTGCATCATATAAGGAAGACCCTTCTTGCATCTTGTTTGAATTCCACTGGAAACATTGATTTGGTTCTTTCAATGTGAAATTTAGGATTGTTATTCTCATATAATGTGGAATCATTTTTAGATTTGTCTGATATTGCTTGAATCTTTTGAAAATTGTAGGTACTCGATTCAGACCCTTGTCCTTGAATATTCCGAAGCCACTTTTTCCTTTGGCTGGACAACCTATGGTTCATCATCCAATTTCTGCTTGTAAAAGGGTATATTCTTCATTTCATAAAGAAACCAGCAATTTTATTTCAGTATCTTTACGCCTTGGTCCAGTATATACACACAGAATAAATGGGTTCTTTTCCCTGTTTCAGATTCCAAACCTAGCACAGATCTATTTGGTTGGTTTCTATGAGGAGCGTGAATTTGCATTATATGTTTCTTCAATCTCTAATGAGCTTAAAGTCCCTGTCAGGTTGGTCTTTACCATCCACTACCTTTCAATCTCTATTTAGAGTAATGTTTTCTGTTTTTGGAGTCATTTAATTTCTTATTGCTATGGTATTAGATATTTGAAGGAAGACAAACCACATGGTTCTGCCGGTGGGCTTTATAACTTCAGGGATCGGATCATGGAAGACAACCCAGTTTGTATCTCTGTTTGGCACTTTTGAGTTTTTCAGTAGACAGTAGCTGCAACCTGTTCTTTTTTTTCTTCTCAGTAAAAAGATTGACATTTAGATGCCCTTTTAGTTTACAAATGGTCACACTGTAGGTAGACAGTTTTGTTACACGTAATGTTTACTTTTTTGCTTGTTATCTTATGACAGTCTCATATCTTCTTGCTGAACTGTGATGTTTGCTGCAGTTTTCCTCTGCCAGAAATGCTTGGTAATCATGTTAATTCATATTAAGAGCAGACGCGCTTTTCAGTTATACTGTTTTATGTTAATCTCCCAAGGGTGCATTTGGATAGTTTTAACATGGGAATAGGAATCGACTTTCTTTAGCGTGTAAACGAGAGGAGATGCAAAAATGCTGTGATCTCTATTTCCAATCCCATTCCAAAATTGGAATCAACCTATGCCTATGAAAGGGTTAGGAAATTAAAATGAGGCTTAATTGCCCACAAATTAAAAGGCAATTCCCATTCCTAAATCATTATCCTGACACAGAATGCTTTGTATTTATGTACCAATGACTTAGACGAATGTTATGTTTCCGTTTATATATGGTTCGCACAAGACTTGAGTGTCATGTTTTGCCTATGATATTTGCAGAGGCTCACAAAAGATATGGTGGGATGGGAACTATCCTAGTAATCAAGGTTAGACAAGCCATTCTCAAGATATTTGCATGATGCGCTTTATGGTAGAGCATCATGTGTAGTTTTACTTTTTATTTCTGTACACAGCTTCAGTCTTCTCCCTTTTTGCTTATAGGTTTCTGTTGAAGCAGCCAGTGAGTTTGGGGAATTGGTTGCTGATCCCGACACCAATGAACTGTTGCATTATACAGAAAAACCTGAAACATTTGTACGTACAAAACCTTATATTGCCATCATTTAGTTACATAAACTTTATATGCTGTTTGTCAAATAAATTTCCCAAATATTTGTCCTTGGTCTGATCTAATACTGTGATATGCAGGTCAGTGACCGAATAAATTGTGGTGTGTACATATTCACACCAGATATTTTTACTGCAATCCAGGGTGTATCCACTCAACGAAAAGATAGAGGTCAGTCATGTTGTCTTATTCTGTTGGATGGGGGATTTTAATGTGTTTGAGGTCAGTCGTACAATCTTATACCATCGGATGGGGGATTTTAGTTTGTGATCCAGCTGTGTTAATATAGCCTGTAACGTTAACAAGAGTTCGATATTTCATTTTGAATTAATGTCAATTTAACAAGGGATAATAACAAAAAGCACCTTGTGCTATAAATCTTTTGCAGGTTGTTATCCTATCTTTATACGGTTGCAGTCCAGAACTTTTATTTTGTTGCACTGTGTCAAAATGACAACTTTTCCCTTGAAATTTTAAAATAAAAAGTAAAAAAATAGTCCAGAATTTGATTAACTTGATTAGGTTGATAGAATGAAAACTTTACTTATTTTGTCTATTGCTTTTTAATTTGAAAACTTTAATTTTGAAGGGTAAAGTAGTCATTTTGGATTAAGTTGACACAAAAGTGTAACAAAATATAAGTTCATGGACCTGCAACGATTTAAAGATAGTAACAACCTGCAAAAAAATTATAGTACAGGGTACTTTTTTGCCATTATCCCTTTAAACAACTCAGGATTCTTAACAATTTTCACTTCATAGTTCATACTATGCACAATGTCCTCATGATAACTCTTGGACTTGTAGCTAATATGAGGCGAGTATCCAGCTTTGAAGCTCTCCAGTCAGCAACAAGGTACTATATTGCTTCTGGTCTCAGAATTTGGTTATTTGGTCCTTGAGAACTTGGATCAGAAACTCCGAACCAATTACTGTAGACTTTTACTAAGCAGTGTAGGATTACAGTGGTAATTCTATTTTGAAAATGTTGTGGATATAGGTTGTTTATTTTGTATAGTAAATGCAAATACAGGTTCATTCAATCATCTATCTATCTATCTTTGAAGGCTTATTTCCATTGTCAAGATAAAGCAGAAAACAGAATCTGTAAGAATGTGATATTGACCTTCAGTAGGGATATGAATTAGGCTTCTGACTTCCACTTAATCTATAGAGTTAATCACTGTCAAAGTTGGAAGTTAGATCAATGTAGTTAATGGTGATTTGGTTAAGTGAATAATACAAGTTTGATTTGACAGGAGCTTCCCAACAGATTTTGTCAGATTGGATCAAGATATCCTATCCCCTCTTGCTGGAAAGAAGCAATTGTACACATATGAGACTTTGGATTTCTGGGAACAGATAAAAACTCCAGGGTCAGGCCAACTCTTGACTTTTGTACTAATTATGTGTAATATCACCACCCCAATTGCAAGTGGCAATGACTTGGACTTGATTCTTCCAGGATGTCCTTGAAATGCTCGGGTCTCTATCTTTCTCAATTCCGTTTGACTTCTCCACATCTTTTAGCTACTGGCGATGGCATCGTCGGTGATGTTTATATTCATCCATCAGCAAAAGTGCATCCCACTGCAAAGGTCATTTTCCTTTTCTTTTTATTATCATTATCTTCTTTTAGACTTACATTTAAGTCTAAGGAACTTAGTAGCACTCTTCTTCTACAGATTGGTCCCAATGTGTCAATATCAGCAAATGCTCGGATAGGAGCAGGTGCAAGGCTCATTAGCTGCATCATCCTTGATGATGTTGAAGTCAAGGTATACAAACTAAATTAAGAATACAACATTTGCAAACATGTGAATTAATGCACATATGTCAAATTTTCAGGAAAATGGTGTTGTTATGCATGCCATTGTTGGATGGAAATCTTCCATAGGGAGATGGTCCCGTGCTCAGGCAAGTTATTATCTACCATTATCATTGTTCGTAATAATAAGTAGAAGTAAAACATTCTTTTGTCTATTTCTGACATGGATTCATTTATTCTCTCTTCAGGCCGATGGAGATTACAATGCAAAACTGGGGATTACAATTCTTGGTACTTCGATAATGCCACTTCATTTATACAGTGCCTCTGTTGATTTTAGCTAAACTCTAATGTTATGAATTCAGGTGAATCAGTGACGGTTGAAGATGAAGTAGTAGTGATTAAAAGCATTGTTCTCCCAAACAAGACTCTCAATGTCAGTGTTCAAGAGGAAATTATTCTATAAATCCAGACCCAATTTCCATTTTCCCTAGCCCTCTTGTCATTGAATCTTGTCTCTGCTTTCCATTCCATACAATGTATTATATTCTTATTAGCTTACCAACTTCTGTATATTAGAATTTCCTCAATTAAGAGTAAGACTATATCTCATGGATTAATAATAAGATTAATTTTCTTTCTTGTCTAATATTGATTTCATTATGCTGGTAAGACTATATCTCATGGATTAATATTATGTCCATTTCCTCAATTACATTATGCAGGAAGCCACCAATTTCATTATGCTGAATGCAATAGTCAATTTCATTATGCAGAGAAACCAGGAGGAGCTTTTATATTGTCAACAAATTTAATATGCTGATCTGTGGAAGATGAGACATAGAGTTAGAATTTAGAATAAACACAATACTATGTGAAGTAGCATATACACAGAATAGTCTATATATAGAATGTGCATTCAATATCAAACCGTCTCTTCTCCATTGATGTGTAGCGTGGTGTTGACCCAGTCCAAAGTACCATGATTTCCATGCTTCCACATAATGACCAAATAGATCTTTCAATGCAGCTATGAAGCACGTGATAACACTAACGGGAGTATTATCATATAACTTCAAGTAGACGATACCTTTATTGTGACACTGAGGCCGACATGTAGAGGCAAGAGTTTCCCAACTGCTAACTTGGTTCAGGATGTTATCCTCGGTGTAGTTATGCACCCCAAAAGAACCAAACTGGTATGTTTTCAAATCCTATTCCAAATCTTGTTCCTGGCTGCTTCTGCCATGCTCATTCTCCAAGCTCGCATGTTTCATTTGCTTTTTTATCTTCACATCCTTTTCAAGTCCTAAAGGTTTGCCGAATCCACATCCACCTTGCTTCTCTTAAAACGGATGTTTGTCAGGTCAGTTCCAAACATCCTCTTCCTAGATTCATTGAAATTGAAACAATGACACTTTCATACTCAGATTGTACTCCAATTCCCAACCACCTAAATGCAGGCTTCTTGGTGTCCAAGGCATGGGTCTGTTTATTGATCAATCAATCAATAAATAAGCAATAAATGCTAAAATGACATCTAATAATGAGTACAACAAACTTCTATGTTACAATGGGATACAGTATTATTAACAATGAAATCTTTACCTTCTCAATTATGTTGATAGAAGACGGCACATTTGCAATATCATACAACCTTCTCACTTTTGCTGCACAATTATCTCAAAAGAACACGTTAGTAATAAATAATGGAAGGCCAATTTCCTCTCAACAAGGAATACAATATAGACAGAAGGTGAAAAATTTTACTTCTCATTATTGATGTATCATGATCATCACCAAGCAATAACCTTGCAGCAGCATCAAGGAATATCAACTTTGCCTGAACAAATTGTTAATTTGATGAATGTTAACATGACAACACAACAGCGCTTCAGTTATGAAACAAACAATTCAAACCGGAAGTTTTCACGCTCACATTAGAGCAGACAAAGAGCTTGACTCTGTGTAAGAAGACTCATGGATTTTTCTCTTCTGTTTTCTACAAAAGGTAACACAGTATCAATCTTCATAAGCATCCCATTCAATCATCACATACAAAAATATTAAGACAGTTATGGGGCAAGCAAATTCAAAATTTTCAATTGTTATAATCATTTGTATCATGTCCAGAAATGATCATAGTTTCAAATAAGAATTTCTTGGAAAACAATAAGAGAGCAATTTACCAAAAAAATTCAGGAAGCTGGAGATTTAAGAGTAGAATTTGTGTTTGAAACCTTATCATCATCATCATCATCATCATCTGAGACCTAAACAAAAGAAAATGACAGGAAATATAGGCATTAAACCAATATACATGACCGAAACTCAAAAGTCACATATAAGTTGACCTACTTTTGCAATGTGGTTGCCAGTGCCTCCAAAATAATCATCTCAGCCAAGCCTTACCTAGAAGAGGATTACTGGAGTTTTCACAAAACGACAACAGTCAGATACATGGCTGTATTCCTTGACTATCATTGAGATTACAGACCCATGGATTTGACCATTTGAACTGAAGGCTTTCCGGGTTCTCTTTATTCGTTTCTTAGAAATGAGAGATAGTTGTAGCCTTTAGATTTGGTCATTGTTGCATACTGAACCTTTTCATGGAGGAAATTGTTTACTCCTACTTTATGACTGGTTATCAGAGGGTGCATTTGCAAGAAGGTTGACACAAAAATACCTCATCCAACCATGGCACCATTAAAATAGAAAAAGAGCATCCCATGACATGGAGACTTGTAAACTCAAATATATATCCATAGCTGCCAGAAAATTAACTGGTTGATAATGACAGATTTACGAAGCACAAAATAGAGCCATGTTCAACATTAACAAGGGTGTGACCTAAATTCACATAATCTGAATATGAAGTCATGACAGCTTAAATTGACGAGGAAGGCGCCCACATCTACTCTGTAATCTCAATATCTCTTTAGCAAACTCCTGATGTCCTGTTAACAAAAGCCCATTCAAAACCCGATTCATAGTGAACTTCCTGGGGATAAACCCTCTATCCACCATCTCAATTAATAATTTTCCAGCAACCACTAAATCTTCTGGCTTCTTCCTCAAAAACATCCCACTGATCAAGATATTGTAAGTATCCAAATTGGGCAAACAAGCCCCACTATTCATCTTCCCAAACAACTCCAGCCCCTTGTCAACTTCTCCCACCTCGCTCAAGTACCTAATTAGAACATTGTAGGTCTGAATGCTTGGCTCACACCCATCAATCTGCATTCTATCCATAAACTCCAATGCCTTTCCCATATTCCCCACATGACAGAGGCCTCTTATGACCATAGTATAAGTAGTGGAGTTGGGCACGTAACCCTTTCTAACCATTTCCTCAAGAGCCTCAATGGCATTATCCACACTATCTTTCTTACACAGAACTTGAATCAGAGCATTGTAGGTTGCAACCGACGGGATCACGCCCTTCCCGAGCATTTCATTAAACAACTTGCGGGCCTTCTTAATCTCCCCCGCAACACCAAACCCATGAATCACAGTGGTGTAAGTAACAACATCAATCTCACACCTTCTCTTCTTCATCTCCCAAAAGAACTCCCAAGCTTCCTTAATCTGCCCAGCCCTGAAATACCCTTTAAGCATAATGTTGTAAGTAGTCAAGCTCGGGTTTATCCCTCTCTCCACCATCTCCTTCATCACCTCCAACGCCTTGGGCGTCCGCTTAACCAAGCACCACCCATTTGCAATTATGTTGTAGCTCACACAATCAGCCCTAAACCTACCCCTAAAAGCCCTGAAAAAATCGTAAGCTTTCTCGACGCGCTTCGATTTGCACAGCACGTCCAGAATGGTGTTGAAGGAATTCAAATCCTGTGGGCAGCCGTGCACGTGCATCGACAAGAAGACCTTGACGGCCTTGTCGGGCTTCCCGGCGGCGACGTACCGTTCGGAGATGATCGCGAAGGTCTTGGGGCTGGGTCCGATCCGGAGAGCGCGCATTCGAGCCACGAGGGCCCAAACGGTCTTGTAGTTGCGGAGGCGGGCGGCGATGTCGATGGCGTGGTCGAAGGAGGAGGAGGAGTGGGCGTAGGTCGGGAGGCGGTCCAGGTACTTGAAGAATTGTATGGCTCTCGGTCCGTGGTTCCACAGCCGTTTCAACACCTGGTCGACCAGCTCCGGCGTCCATCGAATCGATGATTCTCGAAGGTTTTGGTTCAGATATCGTGGGTCACAATGGAGAATGAGATTGGATATGGAGGCAGCGTCTTGCGGCGGTGGCGTAGCGGCGGAGGAGAGGTGGCGATGTGGAAATGAGCGTGTTTTGAGGACCAAACTGAGCATTTTTTTTAGGCAAATTGTGCACACTGGACGAACTTTAGAGGAGGAGGGCACGCACGATATTTCGATAATTCTTGAGGGCAGTTTTGTCCTTTGACATTACAGTACCTTCAGTCAGATAGCTCTCAAGTTTAAACCGTGACCGCGCAAGTGTTTAGCTTCACGCGCGGTGCATGTTAGACTCGACCGCCGTGGTAGAGCTCCAGAATCGATCGAGTGCGGCGAGCCCAGCGAGCAAGCAAGCATTGAGTCATGAGGGAGGGGTCGATGAATTCGAAAGAGAGTTGCAGGAGCGAACTCAGAACTGCAACTCGTCAACTCAATGATCGTTGCCTTTACTCTGCATCAAAATGGTACCCAAAACCCTAAACCCCCATAACCTCGCTTCCTCTTTTTTAGTTTCTGGTAATCAAAATCGACCCTTTTCCTGTACTTCGGTAGTGGGTTTGCTTTTAAAATAGACTTGTTTGTGCTCAATCTTTCTCACATTTTAATAGGAAACAAGCAGAATCTGAAACTCTGGTGTGACCCCCTTTTGCCATTTCCTTCTGATTTTATCAGCATTTTGAATTGTTTGGTTGTGCTTTAATGTATGCGGCAGGGCAGCTGAACAGCTGGTGGGAATAGAGCAAGACCCGGCAAAGTTCACTCCTACCAACACCAGATTCCAGAGGGGAAGCTCAAGCATTAGGCGCAGATTCCGCACGAATGAGATCATTTCAACGCCTGCCGCTGGGGTGTCTTACATCTCCACTCCTGTAATGGAGGAAGATGATTTGGTGGATGGGGATTGCTATCTTCTAGCAAAGTCCTATTTTGATTGCAGGGAGCACAGGAGAGCTGCTCATGTGCTTCGCAACCAGACTGGAAACAAATCCGTATTCCTGCGCTGCTATGCACTTTACCTGGTTTGTGGCATCCTCATTTAATCTTCCTATATTTCGTATTGATTTTGCCTTGCTTACCAGTAGTTATGTGATGAAATGTATTGGTGTAGTATTACAAATTGAATGGCTCTTGACCAAGTAGTTTTTTTTTTTTCTGGACTCTAGACGATCTTGTTTCAGAAAGGCATTTTTGTATAACTATCTTGTCACGAGGTGAACATTGTGAGGTGAACAAAGGGAATGTAGAAGCATGACATTATTATTCTTTCTCACCCTACATATGTGATATAAAGACAGATGCTCGTAGAGCTTAAACTTGACTAGTGTATTTAGTATATTAACAAAGAAAAGCGTTGTTTGTGGTGCTTCTACACGAATCAAGTAATGCAATAGTGGCCTTGGACAATCAGTTCTGAAAACCCGGATATAAAAACGATGTGTGCTGATATGCAGTCCTTGCCTGCGTGTGACAGGATGCATGCCAGCATCTGGCTGTATCCAGCAGATTTGTTACTTTAGTTTTAACTATTCCTCAATTACATTTCTTAATATGTGTTGTCTACTAGCTCCTACTTAACAAACAAGGCAGTTGAAGGATTGGGGGACACCATGCTTTTGTGTCAGTATTAGATTCATGTCTCATATGAAAAATCCACTCAGCATGTTGATAAAATGCTTCAGCTAACTTGGTTATTGAGTTTTAGACAAACTATTCAATAAACCATGTTTTTCTGAGAATCTGGAGGTGCAGAATATCCCACATTGGTGAAGCTAGTGAGTATATTATTAAATATTGTTTCCATTTACTTTTGTGCCAAAAAAACAGGAAGAAAACTTTTGTGAGAATGTCTGGATTGTTGAGTGCTCTTTATGATGTCCTCAATGTAGTTCTGATAAATGTCCATTTACCTCTTAGGACTGATTCGACTCAGTTTTACTATTTGGGGCATATTAGCTTATGACAATGGAGAGCCAAGAGCCAGATTCATCTAATATTGATAATAACTCATGAAATGCAAATAGTATATTTCTCTGTTTGTCAAACTCTCTCGTTGAGGTTTTTTTCTTATCAATTTGAGTCATTAAACACATTTCATTACAATTCTCATAACTCCAATCGAAATACTTGACCTTTCTAATCCATTTATTATTCTTGCATTCCTTCAACTTGAGGAAAATGAGGACATATTGCTGAATCATTTAAAGTAACTTTATGTAATTAATAGTTGATGAAACTTACATTAGTGAGTCTGGATGGATTTGTCTTCAAAAGTATTGAAACACTAGAGTAGCGAGATGTCCATCTAGCTGTTGTAACAGAGTAGGAATCACTGTGTTCAGATATTATTCCCAGTCAACAAACTGTGGTAATGCTAGTATAAGTGAAAATTTATAGTTATTCATACAATTACTAGTCAAGATCATGTTCTGTTTTGGCAAACACAACGTTTGATCTCTCTCAGGCCTATGAGAAATCTTGATCAATATAGGGCGATGCAAGCTTTAAAATACTTTTGAGTTACAAAATGTTGGCAAGTATATATACTAAGCTGGCATAATTAATGGAGTACATATGTTGCTTCTCAAGTTTCTAGCTCACTAGGTCAACATCTAAATGAAATTTTCTTTTCTTTCCCTGTTGATTATACTAGTGGGTACAGCAGTGACCAGAATCTACATTGCTAAAGGTGATAACCAAGCAATTTAATTTCATTTTCTATTTGAGCACCCACATTGAAGAAATGACTCAATTAGGGTTATAGCATTGAAGAACAAAACACGGGGCTGCCTAGTTGTATTTAGTTCGAGTATTGTTGTTTATACTCTAGAAGTTCTAAGTGTTTGCATAAAATATTATGTGGAGATATTAAAATCTTATCTTCCAGTGTCCGGTTAAATTTAGTCTTGTTGGAGTTGAACCCATATCGGAAAAATATAAGAATAAAGAGCTACTTATAAAGGTTAAGGTCACACCCAACTAACAAGGTTGACCTTTTAGTTGTGGAAGCCCGACCCGATATAAGTGGTCTGTTTTAAACTAACATTGTAGCATAACTGGTTCGGCCCACGGTCCGTTTGTCACCTCCACCCTGTGGTCCCCGGTCCATATGCAAATGTCCAGTCCTGCTATGGCCCACGTGTAGATGTCCAATCCTACATGTGAGGAGGAGTGTTGAAGTTGAACCTACATCGGGAAAATATAAGAATAAAGAGCTACTTATAAAGGTTAGGGTGACACCCAACTAACAAAATTAACCTTTTAGTTGTGGAAGCCCGACCCATATAAGTGGTCCGTTTTAAACTAACATTTACAAGCCTTGAGGCGGTGCCTCACATGGTATATTTGAGGCTTATGCCTCGGAACCCATGAGGCATTGGGTGTTTTCCGGTCTTTTTGGATGGGCTATGTTAAATAATGATTTAAGATTTGTCAGAATGAAAAATATGGGGTAAAAATAAAAGATGTAAATATCTAAAAAGTTGTCTGTTGATGAAGAAACTAATCAAAGCTGGGGAGAGGTTTGTGTTTTGCTTCTTCTTGGACAGTAGTTTAAAAAAAAACATAAACTCTTGCCTGATTTAAATTCTAGATTGCACTTTACCATCAAGTTTGGCTGAATTTGATCATTAGTGTTCAGTACATCAGTTGATGGAAATTTATGTGTATAGTGTATAAGAGTCAAGTCATTTAGGGAATGGTTGGTTTTTTTATTGATTTATGATCAAATGTGTATTATTATGATTTATCTGTAAAATTAGAAACCAGTTTTTTAAACTAAACTCTTAGGTATTTTTTTTCTCTTGTTAGATGCTAAATATGTTTTGCTATGAAATTTTGTGGTGTTTGAACTAGATTGTATGGCATTTTATGAATTTATTACTTTTATAATTGAGGCTTACACCTCAGTTCGCCTCGAGGCTTAGGCCTCATGAGGCGAAAGGAAAACACCTCGGGTCCCTTTTCTGCCTTTTATAACCTTGTACATCATTACTTATCTATGTGTTTTCTTTTGATCTGTAAAGGCTGGAGAAAAGCGTAAAGAAGAAGAAATGATAGAACTTGAAGGACCTTTGGGCAAGAGCGATGCTGTGAATTGTGAACTGGTCTCTCTGGAGAGGGAGCTATCAACTCTTCGCAAAAATGGCACAATTGACCCCTTTGGATTATACTTGTATGGTCTTGTGCTCAAAGAGAAAGGTAGTGAGAATCTTGCCCGCACAGTGCTTGTGGAATCTGTGAATAACTACCCTTGGAACTGGAGTGCCTGGTCTGAGTTGCAGTCTTTATGTACTACAATTGACCTCTTAAACAGTCTCAATCTCAATAACCATTGGATGAAGGACTACTTTCTCGCATCTGCTTACCAAGAACTAAGGATGCACAACGAATCCTTGGCGAAATATGAATATCTACTAGGCACATTTAGTTTCAGTAATTACATTCAAGCTCAAATAGCAAAAGCCCAATACAGTTTGAGGGAATTTGAACAAGTCGAAGTGATATTTGAAGAACTGCTCAGGAATGACCCTTACCGAGTGGAAGATATGGATATGTATTCCAATGTGCTATACGCGAAGGAATGTTTTTCTGCGTTAAGCTATCTTGCTCACAGAGTCCTTATGACAGATAAATACAGACCTGAATCATGTTGCATTGTAGGGAATTACTACAGTTTAAAGGGTCAGCATGAGAAGTCGGTCATGTATTTCAGGAGGGCACTCAAATTGAACAAAAATTATTTATCTGCTTGGACACTTATGGGTCATGAGTATGTGGAGATGAAAAACACTCCTGCTGCAATTGATGCGTATCGACGAGCTGTTGATATAAATCCATGTGATTACCGAGCCTGGTATGGTTTGGGGCAAGCTTATGAGATGATGGGTATGCCCTTCTATGCTCTTCACTATTTCAGAAAATCTGTCTTCTTGCAGCCAAATGATTCGCGATTATGGATTGCCATGGCCCAATGTTACGAAACTGAACAACTTCACATGCTTGAGGAAGCTATTAAGTGCTACAGAAGAGCGGCAAATTGTAATGACAGGGAAGCCATTGCCCTGCATCAGCTTGCAAAATTGCATTGTGAGCTGGGACGGTCTGAAGAAGCTGCTTTTTACTACAAGAAGGATTTGGAGAGGATGGAAGCTGAAGAGAGGGAAGGTCCAAATATGGTTGAAGCTCTCCTGTTTCTTGCTACACATTGCAAAGCCCAGAAGAGATTTGAAGAAGCTGAGGTTTATTGTACTCGTCTTCTAGATTATACTGGCCCCGTAAGTTCTATTACCTTTTTCAAATTGTATATATTGCATGCAACAATCTTGAATCACGTTAACTTTTTGCATGTATATCCAGGAGAAGGAAACCGCAAAGAGCTTACTGCGAGGAATGAGGATAGCACAATCTGGCTTTCCCTCAATGGATGTCGAGCATTTTCCTTCCTAACCTTATGTATCATCATGACAGCGTAGTAGCATCCCCCCATTTCTGGTTTACAGAAATCAAGGACTAGTGAGATGCTCTACTGTATCTTTTCCTTGGGCGCCTTTCCGGGTATAATTTAATTCATTTATTTTTAAGAAGGCTAAGATACTGAAGCTGGACCATGATACTAGGATGTATGCCTTTAGTTTTATCAGCAGTATATTCTTCAATTTTTCATGCTGTAATTTGTATTATACTTGGAAAACTATGGCTTAACTGCCTGTATCATCCTGTTCTTTTTTGTTACATTAATCTACTTTCTTTGTTTTAAGAGTTAAAATAAATTCATGAAGGGGGAACTATATACAAATCTTGTATTATCTTTGTACGAGAATGAGAATCACTTATAATTTGTGGGGATAATTGTCAAAACATGCACTTAAGTTTCGTCCACAAATGAAATAGTGCACAATGTTTCGTCCACGTTGTGTGGCTACCCAAAAGTTTAGTCCACGAACATTTGTTAGTAAAATTACTTAAAATTACACATGAAACCTAAATCAGCAAATTACTTTAGGGTGGCCACACAACGTGGACGAAACTTTGTGCACTATTTCATTTGTGGACGAAACTTTAGGGTAGCCACGCAGCGTGGACGAAACGTTGTGCACTGTTTCATTTTGTGGACGAAACTTTAGGATAGCCACACAATATGGACTAAACGTTGTGCACTATTTCATTTGTGGACGAAACTTTAGTGCATGTTTCGACAATTATCCCTAATTTGTGTGCTGAAAAGCTATGCATTCTCATTATTAACTCGGCTATTCCTGACAACATTAAAGATTGCTGAACAAAATTGAGATAAGACCATTCTACATGAACTATAATATACTCATGAAAATGGACAATAGATGCCTCCAATGTGTAACAGCAAATGATATTCCATATACCATTCGTACATGATTGATCAATTAAAAATTCAAAATAGACAAGTTTTTTCAAGCCAACCCAGGCCTTATTTTTCCTGTAGGGTCGTTTTCCAGCTCAAATATATGAACCAGGTGCAAAATGCAAACACAATATCCTAATCAGAATAGAAAACTAAGGTAGCAATTGTTCAGCATAAATTTGAGCTTATTCTTGCATGAGTTTCTAGCTTCTGTTGGGGTCTGTGAAGAAACTGTTGATGCCTGGCATGATTTCTGGAGATTTGCCACGGACATATTTCCGTACAAAATGCTCAGAATACTTCTCTCCCTCAGAGTGGTTATCCAACACTCCTGCGGCTCTGTTCTCCTTGGTCACCCTGGTTCAAATGCAACACACCAAACAAACATCAAACTGAAAGGCCAAGTAGGGAACATACACATGAACTATTGAGGATATATTGGAGAATCAAGAAACCAAGCATTAGGGGTGCCAAATGTTGAAAACCTAATTGAACTTTTTGATCCTTTGTATGAAGTTAGAAACATATATAAAGTAAGCAAAAGGAGGCACCCCTAACAGAGGCAAGGACACAAAGTCTTGTCAATGCAAGGACACAAAGTCTTTTATATAACTCCTATGTCTTCAGTATTCTCTCCTCTAAATCCATATACTAGGCAGCATACCAGTCCAGAAAGGGGAAAACTAAAATATAAAGCCCCCATATGTATTTACATTAACCATAACAATAGAAGGTGGGATGTCACTAATGCTTTTTCTGTGAACAGAATGATATAAGCTACCAGCAGAAGGTACAGGAATAAAACTAGAAGTCTACTATAGTTGATCGCTAAAAGATCACCTACAGACCTACTACTGAGATACAACAAGAACAGCAATAACGTAGACAAAATTTGGTGTTGAATCAACACCAAAACGGAGAAATTTCAACACCGTTTTTTATTCCATAGACAAAAACCAAAAGTTACACCAAAAAAATATTTTATAATATTTAAATCAAACACGAGATTCTTTTTATTATTTTATCAAGTCATTGCAATTATAATATTTAATCAAGTATTCTAATCATACATTATAACTACTTATTTTCCAATAACACTTTTGGTTATCAAAACTAGTTAATAATAATTAGGAATAAATATTATATAACTAAAAAATATTACATTTCAACTATAACCAGATAAGTATATTCTTCCAATATGATATACTAACCTTTGGATTAAGTTTTACTAGAAGTGAGCATGGAAGTGATAAACAAAATCATCTTGTTGAAAGTTTTGCTTTTCAGCTTCATTATCTCATATATAAAAATGTAAGCACCGCAATTAAGTGTAAAGAAAAGGCAAAGCAGGGAGATGCATAGATAGATATTCCTGAAAGAATTAAAGCGAAGAAAATCATATAGGCTCTGTTACAGTTCAGTCAAACTGGGTAGTTGTATACAGGAAACAATTAGGTGGCCTTTGGGTTTACCTTGCTTAATGTTTTCCTAGATGTCATTTGTTAAAGACGAGATCTTTAACATTTGAAAACAAAAATCATAAAATTGATTTGAATCTCATGAACCATGCCTCTGAAGGAAAGAGATGACGGCAAAGGAGCTGTCATCATAGCTTCTTCCTAGATGGGCATATACTCAAATGAAATTTAGGGTTTTAAAACCTAAAACAGCATCCATTATAGGCCGAAGCCCAAATTGAAGCTTCAAGCCCTAAAATCATCCTATGCCAACAAAATGTTCTCTAAATTGAAGAGTCGCCATAATTGACGTTTTCACTCGATTTAGCTTAGCAATCAAGTTTCCAATAAATGAACCATTCCTTTTCAAAAAAAATGAACAATTTTCCATGTTTTGATAAATTGGGTCCATAAAAAAAAATAACTTATTTCTTGTTCATACATACAAGCATACATATAATTGAATACATATAATGCGAACACATGAATAAGTTCATAGAGAAAGATATACCTGACTTCAGGGTTGATGCAGATGTTGCGGACCAACTGAAGACCACAGATCCCGACGGCAGCTCCTACGGCAGCGAAAAGAGGATACACCTGCACATATGTATAGCAATCGGACAATGAGATCTCAAATCAATCAAAATCAGACGAATCTGCGAGAATTGATCGGCAACGAAAGACGAACCTCAGGCCTGATCCACTTGAACCCACCCATTGAAACGCGCCTCTCGGGACGGATGCAAGACCTTTGATTCGCACCTAGGAGATGATTGTATTACGGAATGAATGAGGAGCTTTCAACCAGGCTTTATCTTGACGGCTTTCTGGCTTAGGGTACCGTCCATTTTTTATTTTATTATTTTGGATTTATGACGTGGCGGAAGATGATTAGCTGTTGCCCAACGCTGCTTCTTCACGCGTTAACCAATCGTGCATTGCAACGTGTCCTTGCCGCGGTGCTGTTCCCTAGGTCTGGTGATTTTAGCATTTCTCGGCCCACTGTTTCATTTTCTCTCTTTTGAATACTTTTTTTTTTGAAACGTCTCTTTTGAATACTTCGTTTAGGATTTTAAATCTTTTTTCTACGTTTTAAATTTCGTATGGTGAATTTTTTAGAGTAAAATAATGATAGCTTGAGTCGCATTTATAAGGGTTAATATCATAAAGCACCACACAAGTATACACGTTTTTCAAATAACACACTAAGTTATGATTTTTTTCATGTGGCATGCCTATGTATCAACGATTTTTTCATGTGGCAAACATATGTATCAAGCAACTTTGATAATTTGTTGGTACATAGGTGTGCCACATGAAAAAATCATAATTTAGTGTGTTATTTGGAAAACGTGTATACTTGTGTGGTGCTATATGATATTAACCTTTTTTATAATCATATACTACAAACATCAAAAGAACTCTTGTTTTTTTTAAAACGGAGGGTAAAGTTTTTATTCAATTCCGTTACTCATAACACATAATAGATTGTATAATGTTTGGTGGTTCAATCGATCCACCAATCGATAAGACGAGTCTTTGGAGAGTATGGAGTAAGCAGCGTTTAGGTCCCACCTTGAGCTGTTTCTAGTAGATGATACACTTCGGTTTCCTTTTCAATTCTAGTTTTGGTTTCTTATTCTGTATTAGTTACTTTTTCTGCTTTATTTATATTTCATGTATTGCCCTAACAGCTATAATCGGGTTTGTTTTAGAGTGGTTCGTAGCTGAGAATTATTAGATCACTACCCTCTTGAGGATATTGGTTGTTGTAATGATTATCCTCAATTATTAATGAAAGTTATTTCTTATTCTAAAAAAATTGTACAATGCCAGAAACTCTAAAATCTATATTATAGTGAGGGATCTCAATATGTGCGCCAGCGCTTTTGGAAGTGGAGAAAGGATTTATTTTGTATCTTACATGATAAAAAAACAAATAAATACACTAACGAACACACAAAGAAATTAGAGAGTCTATGATGATAGTTCTTCTGAAACTCATAACGTTCGTGGTGGGACGTTCTGATATTGTCGGCTCGTGGTCTTGATTAGTTGGGATCATCTAAGATGTCCCTACCTGAGATGGGACTTGATTTAGATGTAATAAGAAAAGTAGAGCATGCTCCAACGTCACTAATACTTCTAACCAAAACCGATTGATTTGGTTTTTGTAAATCATCACTGGAACGACCCTCAACGATGTTTCCCCTAATTCGAGAGACACGTCGAAACAATTTCATAAAACAAAGGAAAATAAAGAGACAAAAGAGTTGAAACTAGAGAGAGTCGTCGTTAATGACAACAACCAGGGATTGAGGAGGGTGTTTTCTCCTCGCAGAGTAATGATAGTCATAATATCAAAAGAACTATCAAATTTTATACACGTAATGATTTAAAATATTTTTTGTCAAACCATTAAAAATATAGTCTTTTTGAGCATATAGGAATTTTGTTAGCTAGAAATGAAAAATATAGACGCAACCAGACACATAAGACTAAAGTGGAATTGCAACAAAAGTAAACGAAAAAAAAGGGTGGGACTTGAGTCCTAGCCCGTAGGTGCCAGACACTTACCCTATAACAAGGTACCCGGCTAATCCAAGAACAATTTATTGATGGATAGTCTTCACATGGATGGCTACTCAACTACAGCTCATAGTAATCATTACATGACTCGCCATGGAAATACATTTCCAATTAATACTGTGAGTTGTAGGGGACAATGGGCATCCAGGGAGAACTCTAGGGAATGGGAAAATCAGAATGTCGGACTTACACCGACCTTGGCAGGGAGAAGTGTGTATCCCCAATACACATCATGTTGCTTGTCATTCGACTCATTGGACTTGGCGAGGTTGCGTAGCAAGCCTCGCTTGATTTTTATAGCCAAATAGGGTTCTCGACAGTTCAGCACTGTCATCGATTGACCATATTGCATGGGGTATGCCGTCTACCAACGTTATCCTAGGCCACATAATCAGACATTGTTTTTTTTTTCATTCACGGGCAGTATGTTTCTACAACTTCCACAGTCCACTTCTTTTTAGTTGTCCATTACAGAGTCTCTTTTATACACTACGCCTCAATTAGTTATGCATCATGATAACCTTTTTTTAATGAATAAAGTATATTTATCAATTGTCTGCGGTAATAATACAAGAAGATGCATCAGGCAAAGTTTACCCCTACCACATAAGGACAAGCGTAGAGCGGGACTCCCTGACAATCCAATCAATGGTCTTGTTCGCCGATCTTTTGGCGAATTCGAGTTTGGTATCTTCGAGTTGAGATAAAAGTATACGAATATCTTGGATAATAGCTAATATTAAGGATATTTATGGGGAACCTAAGTTGACAATGTGAAGAACCGTTTGGGCGTCTAACCGAATAAGAAGTTAAGTCCAATCCATATCCTTAGCAAAAGTTAGGGCTTCTGATATGGCATGTGCATCAATCATGACCGGGGACCATAAAGTTGGGATAAATCTATTCTTGGCTACCTAAACTTGTCCAGTCGTTGAACGAGCGATAAAGCCCCACTTTTATTGCCTTGTGTTTTGGAAGAGAGTTCCATCCTCGTTAATGAAAACAAATGCTATCGTGGGTAAGATCCAGATTGACTGTGTTAGGGGTTTGGTCGATGAGTAGTGAGGATAGGCCAGTGATATAGCCTCCTTCCACGCAACCAGATTTGTAGTTGCAACAGATGCTACCCCTTCCGTGCTTTCTAGATTTCCCCAGAGCCATCCCAAGAGTTTTGTGAGGTGATCCGGAAATGCTTCGATAGTGATTAGAGCCCACAAATCCGAGAAAAATAGTTCATGAGGAGCGACTAGGAGTGTACCAAATAGTGACCAGCAAGTTTTAGCAAACCCGCAGTATATAAAGATAGGGCTAGTAGTTTCTTGATGACGACTACACATCGGAAAAATGGGAAAGATCGAGACAAATCTCTATTGTAATCGGACAGCCACTAGGAGCGAATTCGTTAAGGCCCTCCAAAGAAAAATACAAAGACGATGTTGAGTCGGTATCTGCCAGATATCCAACCATGGTATAAGCTGAGCTGGAGCCCTCAACTGTGTTATGTCATCACAAAGCACCCAATACCCTACTCGAGTGGAGTATTACCCATTTTTATCCATTGTCCAATACCACTCGTCTTGAACTCGTGTGACTGAAGTGGGAATGTATAAAATTCCATTATGATCATATGGGTCAAAGATAGCTCGTATAAGATATGTATCCCACACATATGTACTTGATATGAAAATACTATCCACGATAGTATTTTCATGAATTAGAGATATTGTTTGAATTATCGGGTTGTTGCCCATAAGTCACGGCTGGTGGAGGACGGGAGTGTTTGTCTCAAGACCAATAGTCTAGTGTAGTCCTATCTTTGTGAGGGACTGTGTACCAAGTATCTAGAGCAGGTAAAATTCGGTTTAGTGCCCAATTTCAACGAGAGAAAATTACTCTTGGGGGAGTATATTTCCTTCAGTCGGCGGGCGAAAAGGGACTCTAGTCACAATAAAACCCCTAAGATTGTTTACCAAGAAAGGTCAAATGGGTGTCCATGAGGATACGGAAACCCATCTCTCCTTCGACCATTAAATAGTAATGTTTCTCCTAGTCTTGGCATATAATCGGCGGGACTATAGAGGTCTACCCCCCCCCCCCCCCCATACACGCCAAATTATTTCCATAATGATTTGGATCTTATCATTAATGTTTCTTGGGACCTTAAAGACGAACGTAACATAGACTAAAGTGATTCGATTGGATATAATATTTTCTCATCCCACGAGTGAATCCTTTTAAGAACTTGATCCCCTAGGTATCACATACTATGTGCTCCATTATTTCCAATAATCTTAGGAACTTCTAAGTACAATGATGTTTTAGATGTCTTTGCAATTTCCAGAACTTGACAATAAGCAGAGTGAGTTGCGGGCGGTGTGTTAGTGGTGAAGAACAATGAGGATATTCCGGACCTTAGTTGCTTTACTAGTGTCAACTCTGCAAAATATATTACAGTCGTTAGTAAAAAACATATTGGAGATGATTAAGCGCCCTCGAGCGACTGAGACCCCATGAATCTGCCCCTCTTCTTGTTCCCTAGTCAAGAGTCGAGATAATCCTTACATATAGAATAAATGTAAATATGGGGATAAGGGATCCCCTTGACATATACCTCTAGATGGTTCGAAACTCGGGGTCTCTTTTTGGGTATAAGAACCAAGTTTGTAGCATCAAGACATGGGTCGAAAGTTCCCCCTTCCACAATACATTGAATGAACTAGATAATCTCATCCTGCACAATCTGATAATAGTGTTAGAAGAATCGTCGATTAAGTTAGTCAAGTCTGAGTGCTTTATCTGGCCCCATTTGAAACACTATCATCTGAATCTCCTCAAGTAATACCGGCTGAAGAAGTGAAGCTTCTAGGAAGCCATAATTCCCACATCCCGAAACCAAATAGGCAAGAATATAAGTAAGATAATCTGGTACTGTATAGGTCCGTGAAATATGAAATGACGAGTTCCTTCATCCATTTGTCAAGTATAATCAAAACATCTTCCTCATTTTGCATGGAGCATATTGCATTTAGCTTACGTCAAAATGAAGCTGCAACGTGGAAGAATTTAATATTCTTATCCCCCATCCTTTAGCTAGTGGTGTTTGGCTCGTTGTAGCCAGAATGATTCCTGCATTCGCATTGTGTTTTCGTACTGAATTTGGATTGTCTCCCGCTGGTGAACATCACCGCCATTAGTACGCCCATTCATTTCTGCAATCTAGTGTTGCCACCATTTGATACGATTCAACGTTTTTCTAAAGCTATGTTGACCCCCATTGCCCCAAACTTAGGCTCAGCTTTTTACTAACGGTCCCAATTGACGTTGTCACATTGATATTCCATTTGACCTGCGTAAAATGTCGACACTCTGGATCCTGAGACCATAGAGATTCAAACCGGAATTTCTTAAGTCATAAAGGCGTTGTTCGAGGCGAGGTTGAGAAGAATAGGGAAATGACCCGATGTAGTGGTTCTAGTATTCTGAAAGTCTAAGTCCAAAAGCGAATAAAACATATCCTACAGTACGAGTAATAAGTCAAGTCGTTATTCCATTCGTCTGAGATGATGACGACCTCTAAACAAGGTGAAAGGGTAACCCTGCATTGGAATGTACTGAAGCCCTAGGTCGTCAATGACCCCTTGGAATTCCTCAATCAGCGCCTGCGGGAGAGGGTGTCCCCATCTTGTTTCATGTTGATGGAGAATATTGTTGAAATCCCCACTTACAATCCATCTCCGACAATCCCTAATTCTTAGTCGTTGGAGGCCAGGATTGGCTTCAGAGTTCTCTTTGAGGGTTTCCATAAAAGTCGGTCACTAGAATCGAATTATGGCCCAGTAACATTAATTGTTCCTTAAATAAAAAATTTAGTAAAATGCCAATTTGGTATCTCTCTCTCCTTTGATTTTTTTAAATTTAAATTTTTTAATGTTTTTCCAGATTTTATAAACAATGTTCCAGAGTTTATAATCGATGTTCCATATATTTACGTTGGATGTTTCAATTATTAAAAGGGATGTTCCAGAAATATCGCATGTTCCAGAAAATTATACCAGATGTTTCATTCTAAGTCGATATTACTTATGTTAGCGATGTTTTGTTTTTCTAATCGATGTTTAATGTTCCAAAATTCTAAATCCAACATTTTAGAATATTGAACATAACATTTAAGAATAATATTAACACTCGTGTTCTAAAACGTTAAATGTTGGTGTTTCAAAATGTTAAAAGGGACATAACAACAATTACAAACCCTGAAAACTAAGCTTAAACTAATAAATTCCAAAATTACTGTAAGAAGACCAACTCAACTAAAAGCTCAAGCTGATAGTTGAAGGCTCAATTATATTATATCTAACACGCGCCCTCACGGACAAGCCCGTTTACGGGCTTGGAGGTGGATCTGAGGATAGCCCATTAGGAGGTAGGTAAGGATCTGAGGATAGCCCATTAGGAGGTAGGTAGGAAGCCCGATGAGAAGATTTGAGGAGGATAGCCCATTAAGAGATAGTTGGGGAGCCCATTGAGAGGAGATTTGAAGATAGCTCATTAAGAGATAGTAGAGGAGCTCATTAAGAGGAGATTTGAAGATAGCCCATTAAGAGATATTTGGAGAGCTCATTGAGAAGTGGCTTGTAGATAGCTCATGTAGCCCATTGAGAAGTGGCTTGTAGATAGCCCATGTAGGAGTATAAGGGTTGGCCCATTATGGGTAAATTTGATAAATAGACAAGAAATTAGAATTTTTTGTAAAGAGTGGGGTTTGAACCCGGGTCTGTGAGGTGCCAAGCTCTGATACCATGTAAGAAGACCAACTCAACTAAAAGCTCAAGCTGATAGTTGAAGGCTCAATTATATTATATCTAACAATTACTAGTCTAAAAAACAAATTCGTCAGTTGTCATGATTAGTGTGCAGAGATTCGGGGTCTTTAGGCGGAAGGGACCCTTGAATCATCACCCTCCCCTTACTATTGTCGAACTCATGTAATCAAATAACGTTTAGGCACCATTTTAAGCGGTTCTCAACAGTTTGAGTTTAGTTTTCAGTTTATGAGTCTTTTGTCTAAAAACTGTTGTGACATCAGTTATTGTTCTCAGAGTATGTTAAAGAGGGACCTCCGGGGTCCTGTTAGGGGTGTCCAAAATTGACCCATAACCCAGCCCACCCGGCCCCAGTGGGTTTGTCCCCATGTGTTACGAGGACGGGTCCGGGTTCAAAAAGTATATGTGCTACTACTTATGGTTAATGTGATCAATTGTTAACAAATTCGAATGAGTTGGTCCAACCTAGTAAATCGGCCCATAATCCAAACGGGCGGGTTTGAAGGTCTCTTTTTGGACACGGGGCCGGGAGCGGGTTTAGTTTTTTTGAACCCGGTCATTCCGGTCGGTTCAAAATTTTAGCCACATGCCGAGACCCGGCCCATGGACACCCCTAGGCCCCGTTTTCTAGTACCGGCTCTTATTAATAATATTTATGCAGTTTTTCTTTAAAAAAAAAAAACTAGATCTGGAAAACGCAAATGGATTCAAACCCTAAACTAATAAATCCCCAAATTACAAGCCCTAACAACAAACTAGATCTGTGAAACACAAAATATATTTATATCAAAAACATTTGGAATAAAAAATAACATTTCATGCATATGAAACTTGAAAGTAGCAAATTATAAATTTGTTTCTGAAATAAAAATCAAAACACTCTATTATCTAACCATTTCTTGTAATATAAATTTCAACTTGGCACGATTGGCACTTGCAAGTTGGAGGGATAGGATTAGTTGTTGGGATATGTGATGCATTGCATACAGTCCTACTTTATTCTCTCGCACGACATACAGATTAGGAACTTGGTCGGTGGCCTATGAAAAGTGAATTTCCTCTACATTTAAACCAGAACCAGTCCCCAAACATTTAAAGTACTACATTCTTCTTGTTTTGTAATCAATTTACACCCATCAAAGTGGGGGTAAAGATATTTGATCCTGGCATTAACCATATCACCAGAACAATTTTACTTCCACAAAGCACAACAACTTCAAATCTATATCTGCTATTGCAATAACACATCCTGTTACATCCTACACTTTCCGAGCTCGGTCACGCCACGAACCTTGTTGCTTTGCAAGTACCTAAGCACAACTTTGTCTCATCAACCAAATACACGAAAATATATGTTTTCATCCGCTTATCAAATACTTTTACCTTCTCACTGATGAGGTTTGTAACAGGACCACTTTCATTCTCCTCTTTTTTGTTAGGCTGGACCTCTGGCTCACTGTCTGATGTAGTTGTGGACATTGGTCTTACTGGTACACCAAACATAGCCGCATCATGAGCATCTCTGACTTGGTCCTCCCTTCTTGCCTAAATCAAAATTAATACATCTTACATCACGAGCCACACGGTACCTTTTCTTACACTACTAAATTATCAGAACTTAGGTCGGCCATCAAATGGGAAGAGAAGAGTACCTCTACAGCTGAAAATCGGAAGCTCTGGCCAATACGCTTCACTAATGCTACATCATCTTCTGCAGCTGCAATAGGGTGGACACATATCAGTTTAGACTGAAAACCATTCAGAGTTGCATAATGCACTATAATGAAGTTTATATCAACCTAATTTCAGATCGAGAAAGTGAACCAACTAGAGAATAGTTCCCTGTTGCTTGCCCGGTTTCTTAAATAAACTGAAAGTTGAGAAGCTGATACACTGTCTCCTAAGATTAGGTTTCAGAAGTCAAAGCTGAAGTCAGTTTGGGCTTCTAGACCGACACCAAGGCAGAACCCACGTATTGATTCTCAACTAGACTGCAGCCAGAAATAGATGTGAGGTGTCTAACAATGTGTGTAAACGGGGACTCCCTGTATAGCTCTTCTAGAATGGTGTTTTTACAATGGGTACAGCCAGGCAAGAAATAGACTTTGAAGAACATTCAGTACTATTTCCCATAATAGGGTAGTACTAACGCCCATACTTTAACTACTGTATTTGTTACTGAATTTTACATCCTCAAGTTATTAGTTGAATAAGATAATGTACTACTTCAGCATAGGAGATCATGCATCCGATATTTTACAAGCCAATACTGCATGCATTTTCACTTCCCAGAAAATCATCAAAACATAATAATATAAAACGCTATACAAGAATCAAAATTGCTAAATACAACAATTGTACAGAAGGAAAGAGAGAAAACCAATAAACAGTCAAAATGAAATATATTGTAGCTAAATCAAACCACTTGATATCACACACCATTTATTAAATAACGCACAGAATGAATCTAAAAATTGAAGAGCAGTTGATTCTCACTTTATTAAGGCTATATCTAACCTTCAATTTCCTCATCGTCAAGTGGAGCATCCTTGTCGAATTCAAACCGTTCCCAACCAGATCCCTTTATTTCATCCTTTTCAGCTGCATTCACCAAACATACTTATAATAAAATGTTTAAAAGAAAATGAACATTATGGAAAAAAGCAGTGGATCAGCGGCTACACTATTGAGGATCAAGCAACAAGCTTCACCACTGAGGTTTGCTGATACCACAGCCCCACAATGGCCATTTTACCACTTCAGAGCCTATACAATGTCCAGACCCAAAGTACAAGAAAGTAGCATTACCTCACTCTCATGAGTTAATAACAATTAGTTGGATGAATATTGATATCTCAAAAAAAAAAACGAGTCTACAGTATAAAGTCAAAATCATAAAGATGTTTTATATTTCTCCCTCTTGATATTATCTTCAAGTTAACCACTTTTACCAAGACAACCCGTCTCCATTATGGAAAAACTATTTCATATTTTGAAATAACGGTAAACACTATATGTAAAAGCTTGATGATGTTATACGCCCAGCGGTTTATACCTCATGCTTCTAGTATATAAATTCTTACACATAATGCAACTAATGAAACAATAACTTCTTTCTAATCTAGTGGGTGCAAAATTCAGTTTTGTTCCAACATATGAAAATCAGATGTTTACTTTTGGCTCCACCAAATTGAAAAATTTATTAAAGAGAATTGAAAATGTTAAAAAATAAATCAAAGTAATGGGACGTAGTATGTGATGTTCAATGAAATATGTTAATTACAAAAGTGGAAGATTCTTTTTTTATTATTATAGAAAAACGAAAGACGACTTTGTTGGTTGATACAACTGAAGACATTTATGAAATATAGGCAAATGAGAGGGGGAGGGGGAGTGTCGACTGATGAAGTATTGAAGAAGGCCTGAACACCTCGAAAGTTAAGTTTCTCAATTTCATATTAGCAAATGAAGATATCATCAATCTTTCATTCTGGGAATTTGGTATAATAAATAGAGCGTCTTTCTTATTTTGCAATAAAGTTGAGAAGATAATTTCAATAAAAAAACTGTGAAAACAAGATTGTAAAAAGAAAAGAAGTGTGAGCTCAGATTGAAAAATAAATCGGAAGGTAAAATGAATTCTATAACTTCATATCGAAGTTTTTTCACTCAGCATAAATTATTATTATTATTATTATTATTATTATTATTATTATATTATTATTATTATTATTATTATATATAATTTTGAATGAGGTAGGTGCAATTCAAGTGTTAACACTAGAAATACCCCTGATGCTATAAAGTGAAGAATTGTTTCATATTTATAAACGTTCCCAAAAATATTATCTGACTTCTTTTCCATGCTAATCATAACCCTTCTATCTGCTACAACCTTAATTTTTCTTCCCATATCTTTTCGCTTGTATAGCCGAATCTAAACAAGCCACTTAGATAGGAAGAAAGGGTAACATAAGGTAAATACAGAAACTAATTCAAGAATAGTTTCAATAAAAACTAAACAAATTAGTATGAACTGTGATAAAGTACCAGTTTCAGCAAGCTGAAATTTCATCTTTGCTTTCACTCTTTCAGCTGGCGTCTGTTTACAGTAGAGAGAAAAATTTGTTAGCCTAATAGAAAGAGCAAGACATTCACAGATGGGCATAAATCAAAGTCAATGTATCAACTACCAAGGTAATAATGGTAAAAGTACTACTGCACTAACTTGTGAGTAACAAATGATTTTTATAATTTGGAGTATCTTAGTGTTTAAGCTCATTTGAACAATGCCAGATGAACCATCCAACCAATACATGATGAATCGAAAGGTTTGGGAGAAAATTAAATTTAAAGCAAAAAAAAAAACAAGAAACATGATGGTAAGGAATATATCTAGTGAATACAAATAAATAAAGAAGAGTTATCTGTGCTTCTCTTCATAAAATTTATTCAAATTCAACTACTCCAATTACTTATTAAACCAACCCCAGCCAAACTATTCAATATATAGGACCAAAATCAGTTTTTAAGTAATTCAATGTGATAGTTATGTTCTTTTGGAACTGATAGCATCTCAATACTTATTTCTAATAACAATAACACTTAATTAAATGGTGAATTTATCTATTGCAAATCAATAACTTTAGCACTGATATCTTAAATGCATGATGGTTCTCCAGTCAGCCCATCAACTTCCTCAGCTAAAATGTTAAGAGAATTTCACCAATTGATGACCGGCTATATGCAACATTTTTTGGTATTTAACATTCTCATTCAACTAATATGCATTGTGAATAACGATTAAAGAGCGCATACTTCCGTAGTAGGGGACAGTGGACTTTAGTTCATCAGACTTAATTGCTTTTTTTTTCTTTTCTAAAACTGCGAAAATTCTGACATCCAAGCAAATACATCCCCACCCACACGCAACCTGTCATGAACATGTTTCTACTTCTTTTGTAAAGGAATTTCATACCATAAGTCCTGTATCTATGCCTAACTAGTATGTGGGCATACTTAGTTTAGGCTTTACCATTTAGTCTTCAGAAAACACATGGAAACGGAGAGATGGGGATGTATAAATCTACATTTCATTAATAACGATTTAAAGAAACCGAATCATCCTTTTTTCTGAGGCGTAAGGAGAGCCTCATGCTGCTGAAAAAGAAAAACACCTAAGCACACCTTCATATCTCAGAAGAACAAACAGTACTTCTACATAAGTCTTCAACTAAGTAACAATAACGGGAAATGTAACACATTGTGATTCACACTATCAATAACAAAAGGGAGACAAATCACAAACTATGAAGGTATTATGTGGTCCCAAGCAACAATGAGTTATATCATATGGGAGAATCTTAAGAATATCAATGACAGCACTATGTTCTAAACTAGTTAATCTCATTACTCAAAGTTCAGTGTAAACATAAAAACAATCAACATCAAAACCAAAATGGCTAATCCCAGTGAAAATGAAATTGAAATAGCATTCAAAGATACATACCATCTTGTCATACCCGTCAATCAACCTTGGATAATCAACATTCCTGTTCTTAGCTAACTTCCTCTCTCCGTTTCTCTCCCCACCACCACTGCTGGCCGTCCTCCTCCGCTCCTGTGGCGACACGCTCTTACCCCTACTCCTCTCCGACCTCCGCTCCCTTCGCGGGGACGCACTCCGGCTCCTCCGTCTCCTTCTGTCGCTATCCCTTTCTCTCCCTCCGTATCTGTCAATATCTCTCTCCCTGCTTCTACTTCGTTTTCTGGAATGCCTTTCCCTCTCCCTGTCCCTCTCCCTACTTCTGGATCGATGCCTGTGAGACGATTCTCTGCCACTCCTCTCGGAAGCCCTAGACACCTTCTCATCCGGTTTCTTCTTGAGCTTATTCTGAACGGATTGTAATTGCGCTTGCTTCTCGAACTTGGAGGCCTGGGTGGGACTCGAAGCCCTAACGAAATTGCTGAGGAAGGAAGAAGAAGGAAGAGCAGAACCTCTTTCGGGAACGCTGCCGGAAGCGGCGGAAGCGGAGAAGCCGAGGCCTTGCTTGAAACGGGCGGCGCCACCGCCCTTACGGGAGAGCTCGTCGTAGTAAGCGGCGGCCTTGTCTTCCTCCATTGCAAACGAGCATGGAGATCAGCTCACAACCTCTCCGTCTCCGCTCTGTAGCGATCTCGGTACTCTGTATTGGGCCAAGCCCAACCCAAAAATGGATTTATCGTAAAGTAGGCTTTTTCTCTGGCCTGGGCCCAAGCTTACTGTTGTGATCATATCTTGTGGACCAGACTTGATGAACCCGTGAGTCATGACCACTCATTTTCAGGAAATACTTTATTGGATACGGAGGGACAAAGTGATTATGAGTTTTGACGATGTTTTATAATGGAACTTTTGACTTTTCTGTCATTGACTCTTTCTTAAGGTATCATTCCTTTGATCTCCATAAAGCCTAGAACATAATATTTGTAATATTATAATACGTAAGAAAGGGACTCAACTTAAGGAGACTAAAGTCATAGAGTACCAAAATCAATTAAAAAATGTGTTGGGAGCAAGGTTGTAAAAATTCTTGTTCGGAGGCGTGTAGGCCTCGTCTAAGCGTTGAAATGGATATATCGATCTGATTTATTTTCTTAAAGCGTTTCAGGCTGTTTGAACGGAATATGATCGATAAATTTTCAATTTGATCGATTAATTAATTGTCGTCTGGCCGATTAATTGGGCGGGTCGATCATGCGTCGGGTTGGATTCGTAATTAAAAATATAATTTTTAACCTTCTATAAACTAAGCGAGACCATAAAATTTTGTTAGTTGAGTTGATAGAGCACACTTTTTCAAGTGTTACATACTGAGTTTGATTCACGCTATTAACTTTTTTGTTTAGTATTTTCAAAACATAAAAAGTGCACAAGCTTGTAGCAATTTATTTATTTTTTATCAGAGAGAAAGGATTAAAAAGATAAATGTGGGTCATGGGATAGAAACCACACACACACACAAAAATCCAACAAAACCGATCCAACAGGCAAAAGCAACAATAGTTGATGCAGTCATACTTATTGATCTTTTTTTTAAGAATTGTATGATACTTTTTTTTTGAAAGTATATGATACTTTTAGTTTAGTTGAATGTTTATGTTTTACGAGTTCAGAATAACTTTACTCTTTCGTAGAAAACGCTCTCCACACAACCTCAATGAGGTTCTCTCATACCCTAAAAGGGTCGCCGCCGCCGTCGTCAACCACCACCTTCTCCGTTCGTCCTCTACCTCTCTCGCCATCACCACCACTCACACAGCCCTCCTCTCTCCACGACATCGTCGTCGCCAGCCACGATGCCTTCTCTTCCTCGAGTTCGCCACTACGTTCGCCGCCGCCGCCGCCAGATCTCGCTGACCACTGTCTCCCCCTTCGCCATCACCATCGCCGTCACGCAGCCATGGATCCAGGTAACCAGATTCGCTCCAACATTACCCAGCCGATCGCATCGATCTTTCACCCCGACGCCCTCATCTCCTCATCGTCGGATGACTGCCCCATCCGGCTGCACCGCCCTCGGCCTGACCTTCTACAAGGGCCACCATGGAGTACCCATTTAACGCCGGGTTGGCATATGATCGAGCCCTACCGAGTTGGATATCGGCCAATCTCCCCTCCAAATCGGGATGGCGACGAAGTCGGCGGACAGACAGGGTCGGGCATGATCGGATCCCAACTGGGGGCGGGGGTGGATGTCCTGGGACCCCCTGTGTCGCCACTGCCGATGCTCTGGATTCCTGTTGAAAAAGGGAATCCCAGTAGGGCCCTCAATCGTATGGTGTCACCGCTGGCGTCACCTCTGGATGGAGAACCGTGGATCCCGCTGGGACCGGCGAAGGGTCAAGCATCGGGGATAGAGGTCCGTGCATGAGCAGCTAGAAGAGCGGAGGCCCAGAGGCCTCCGATGGAGGAATGATCGGCCCCAGCAGGGGTGGGAGGTGTCGACACCAGCCTATACCCACAGACCCGGGACAGCCAATGCTGGGAGGTCCCGGGCAGCCTGCACTATCAGCACCAGTCACTTTATTTTACTGCTATTTCTGTTATGTTTGTTGGGACTATATTTTTTCTGTTGGTTTTGGATATTGGTTTATTTTCCCCCGTTATGTTGAAGCGGCGGTAGGGGGTTATCTTGAGTTGTTGCCCACGAGTTCAAGTGGGCTAAAATTATGGGTCCATGAGCGCCGGGCTTGCTACGGTCGGCCCGGAAAAACATCTGGAACCCGAGGCGGTCACGCCTCACTTTGTCTGATTGCCAGTTGGCATTAATGAAAGGGAAAATTTCAATTTAATACCCTGGCAAACATTTATTTGCAATATAATACCCTAGCTTGTTTTTTTTTTGCATTTTAATATCCAGGGTATTAAGTTGCAAAAAAAAATAAGCTAGGGTATTATATTGCAAATAAATGTTTGCCAGGGTATTAAATTGAAATTTTCCCTTAATGAAATTGCCGGTTACCCGTTTCAAAAAAAATGTTTATGTTTTTAATATACTTACTATTTTTTGTACAATATAACATACATTTTGATAATATATAATAAAAAATAATAATCTGATTAATTCCCGCCTAACGCCTAAGACCCCTTCCCGTCCGACTAACATATAATTTTTTTTACAACCTTGATTGGGAGGGATCGTTTCAGAATTTTCATACTTTTCTTGCTTTCAAAATAAAAGTCAACCTTTCTTACTAAATATCATCATAAAAGAAAAAATTCAAAACAAAACCGTAAAATTGTTAATATTCCCTTATGGTACTATGATTATGTAAAAAAAAAACACCTCAATTTACGAAGGTCATAAGACTATAAAAAATGATCAAAACGACAATTTTGTCATGGCGATACGATAATATAAAAAGACTCGTAATTACAGTATTAGACCTCATCTATTTTGTCTCACGGTTGTTACACTCTCGAGCTTGTAATGAATATTAATTGTTATCTTTCTGGTTGGTCGGGTTTTGGCTTGTTGTACATACTTTAGGTGAATGAGGATGAGTTTGCATCTAACTCTTGATTCATTGATTTAGTGTTCGAGGACGAGTGGTATGAACTTACTTCATCCAATATCGTCCTTTTTTATCCTTCACTTAGCCTTCTATTTAGACTAATTTTTGACCGTTTTCCCAAGGCTTCTACTGAAAATGTTTGGAAGTTTCATTCTCTGTGTACATCACCACTACATTATCATAATTCTGGTCATTTGAGGTACCATTTGTAAGGGCATTCTTCACCTGCTTATAATATTCTTATAATTTTTTGTTGATCTTAGACCATCGATCCTTTTCGGTTTTATGGATCACGTGCTTTGAATTATGTGTGTTGATCTTTGTAGTATTTGGCTTAAAAGGTCCTATGGAAACTATATAATCTGATTGTTCTTTTCGTGCGGATTGAGTGATTGATAAAGCCAACAAACTATCAATCGCAAATCTTCATAAATCTGCCCCTTTGCAAAGTGATGACTCGGGCTCCTCGCGTGTCCTTTTGATCTTGCGATTGTACTTCGGTCATCTCTAGTCCAAGGCTGATAAATGGTTGAAAGAGGAAGGAGGAAGCAAAAGGAGGAGAGAGAAATTATTAAAAAATAGCTATCAGCCGGTGGCGCTTTCAACCGTCAGTTAGCTGACCACTAGCGCTTTCAACCAGCTAATACGAAAAGTGAAGAAAAAGGTCTTGTTTTTTTCTTTCAGCCTCATGCCCGGGAAACAAAAATATCCCTTTCAGCCTCTTTTTTTTAGCCAACAACTACGTTAATGATTGGAGATGCTCTTGGATAACGCCAGTACAATCTAAGTAGCGCAAAGACATATTGCTTTGGATCCGTGATTGGACCGCTTGTCCCTTCGCTCCGTACAGGATCCAAACTTCTTAATTCTCTACCTCCACAAACTACATTAACAAATATCAACACAGTGACCAAGCATCAAAGATTCTCCATAAACAATATGGACCAAGTCATATTGATATTGATCAATCTCCAATAGATCACTAGCTGCGGCGAAAAGTGCAACCCCAGAACAGCCGGTGGCCTTCAGAGAAAAATTATGATTAGTGTTGGATCCTATCAGTAAAGAAGGTAGATGAGTCATAATTAAATACTTTATATTCATGATTAAAAGTGTTTATTTGTGTTTTTGGAATAGTAAAAAAAATACAAAAAAATAAATAAGAAGTGAAAGAGAGAGAGAAAGGTGGCAAATCCGCAGACTGTAATCTAAAATCTGATCCGATTCACCACCGCCAATGCCATCTCTCTCCCATATACGATTGATTGATGGGTTGTACATTGTACTATGCTAATGCAACCACCCAACATGAACATATTTATATATATATTCACGTTTCACGTACATAAAGCACAGAATCTAATTCTATTTTTCAACTCTTTAAAAAAAACATTCTTTTTTTAAACCCAAAAATGAAACCATTTCAGACCCTATTTTAAAATAAGCTAGTACAATTTACAAACAAATAATATTATATAGACATAGCTCTCTCCTGTGGGCAGTATATGGATCACCTGTCGTCCTGCTACTATGGAGCTTTGTGGATCAAGCATGGGAATAAGAGGTCAGGTTTGTAGCCACCTTTGTACTTTTTAGGGTTAATTCCACCTGAGTATCTAAATCTTTCATATTTCATTTAGAGTACCTTAAATCTTGTTTGTGTCATCTCAATACCCTAAATCTTTCATATTTCATTTAGAGTACCCTAAATCTTTTTTGTGTCACCTCAGTACCCTAAACTTTTATTAACTCCAAATTAGTACCCCTAAACTTTCATTAATTTCATTTTAGTACCCACCGTTAACTTTACCATTATTTTGGTTGTTGTGAGGGGTAGTATAGTAATTTTACCTGTTTTGGATGGAAAATCATATGTAAAGTTAACGGTGGGTACTAAAATGGAATTAATGAAAGTTTAGGGTAGGGTACCGAGGTGACACAAAAAAGATTTAGGGTACTCTAAATGAATTAATGAAAGTTTAGGGTACTGAGGTGACACAAAAAAGATTTAGGGTACTCTAAATGAAATATGAAAGATTTAGGGTACTTAGGTGGAATTATCCCTATTTTTTAATATGATCTTCGATATCCACAATATACCAGTTAGATTATATATAACCAGTTACGGAAATTTATTTCTCTTTTTTTTATAGAGAGGAGAAATAGTTGTTGTCAACGAATCCATCACATGGCAATGTCTGTTTTGTTGGAGAAATGGTTTCATTGCTTATCGAGATGTTGGAAAATCTCTTATTTTTTATACGATGTGGTTTGAAGAATTAAAAAATTGTTCGTTATGGAGTCTTCGAGACTAACAATTTTTTTTTCTCTAACGACTCTTTCCCCCTTCTGTAAAATGACCAATCATCGTGTGTCCAAATATGCAACATGAATGAGCCATAAGATTTTTTTTTTAATCCAAAAACCAACAATAGTATCGTGAGACGATTGGTCTGGCCCTAGATATATACCACACTAGTTCAGGCAAGAGCAATACTAGTTAGTTATACTTGAATGGCGGTGTGAAATTGATGTCAGATTCCTTCTCCACTATGCACTTGAGAAGAAGAATCGGATCATACCGTTGAAGAAAAAGAAGAAGAGCCTCCGGTTAAAGAAGAAGAAGAAAACGATTCTTATACATATAAATAAGGTTTTAGAGAATATAATGATTCCAATGAAGAGCGCATCTTGTTTTTGTAGGATTTGTTTGCATGAGTTTGAGTTTCTCGGTAAGACCACACTTTTCATATTTAATTTGGCCTAGTTTATATAATTTCGTGCTATTATGAATATTGTTTTCAAATAGTTCCATTGAATTAAATTCGAATGTGATATCATATTTTTAAATTCTCAATTTTTGAACTGAATTGTGCTATTTATTATACCATGCACTAATGATTCTAGAACTGAAGTAGTCTTTTCTATAATAGAATTGAAATAGTTTGATATCATATAACAAATGGTTAATATCATAAAACACCACACAAGTATACACGTTTTTTAAATAACACACTAAGTTATGATTTTTTCATGTGGCACACCTATGTATCAACGATTTTTTTCATGTGGCACACCTATGTATCAACAAACTTTGGTAATTTATTGGTACATAGGTGTGTCACATGAAAAAATCATAACTTAATGTGTTAGTTGAAAAACGTGTATACTTGTGTGATGCTTTATGATATTAACCCTGAAACAAAATGATAATATTTAATGGAGAATTCAAATATTTAAAAAGAAACAATGAAATTTAATAACAATTTACAGATGACTCACCAAGTCACCATATTAGTATTATTATCAATGCTCTATATATATATAGAATATTTTACCGTCCTATTCTATGGATGGTAGGCTTTTCTTGTCTGTTTAATTCAATTTTTTCTTCTTCTTTATGAGAGACGATGGATTGGACTGCCAATTCAATTGTATTCAAAACAGAGAGTGACAGTGACCCTGTGATTATGCTTTTTCCACCTCCATACACACAATTTAAGAAAAAGTACTATTTTCTTAGATTTTCTCTCTTCTGTTCCTAGATTCTTTATTTAAGGCTCTGTTTGGCCACTCAGAAAATCACACGATAATTTGTTGGATCTTTCTTTTTTCTTTCTTATTTTAAAATTGAGCTTATAGTCGAAACTAAAAGTGTGAATGCCAAAAGTGGGGACATAGCATTCTAGATCACTCTTGAAACTTTCAACTTAAGCCACTTGACTAAGTAGCTTCCCCTTCCCCCATGTTATACGCGTTTTATTTTTTGTTTTATCGTAATAATGTCACATAAATTTTTCTAAGCATAGAATATGTTTGGCCGTCCACGCAAATTATAAAACTAATAATGGTTCGTTATGCCCACCGCATGCTCAGGTTTTGGTGGTTAATCACCATGCTTTGTTCATGGGATTGATCTATAGTATGGTCTTTATTATATGCATCTCTGTTAGGGACAAGGAGGACACACTAGGGCGAGGGATCAAAACTTTCGTTGGTTGCGAAGGAAACACCTACGTTAGTCTGGGATCCACCCTTATAGGGATGTTTCGATAAATCAAACAATGCTCGCTCTCTCGGTATAGTTTGTAGAGACATGCCTCAAGGTACAAACATCATGACGGCGACAGCTCTCAACGGCGTGAACGGTGGCTCATCCACCGTTGCGTCTAGTGCTATTCCTTCTTCCCCGAGCGTACATTTGATCGGACTAGCGACGACGACAGAGGTGGAGATTGTTTTTACGATGCAAGTGAGGGAGGCCAATTTTCCTACGGCGGTGAGAGGTAGAGGCCTCCGATAGAGGGTTTTCTGGAAGCCCTCGTGGGCTGGTGCGACGGACACCAGCTAGAGGCCCTAGGCCACGGCTGGCACGAGCGGTGGAGAATTGTTTGTCTACCCTGTCTCGACACGTCTTGCATGTCTTGCCACGTCTTGTTCACATAGATGTCAGGAGTGAAGTCATCTTCTTCGGGGCTGGCCACACATGACGGTGAGGTCGTCCGGACGGGGTTGCTTGGTCGTAGATGGGGTATTGTGGTAGACAACGATGGCACTGAGCCCAAGGATGGAGTTATATGTTGTAGTGATGAAACCACGGAACCAAAAAGGTTTACGGATCCCTGTGGTCCATCGGGATTACCATCCAGGGGCAGCACACACCCTCGCCTAGGGATGGCAACGGGGCAGGTTTGGGGCGGGTTTCCTAATACCCGACCCGATTGTCAAATACAAGCCCCGTCCGCGGCTCTGCCCCGGCGTTGCGCCGCCCCGACCTTGCCCCGATCGGGTCGGGGAATCCCCGACCCGGCCAGTAAAACAATACTATTCCAAAAAAATTAAAATAGTTAACAATTTTTTTAACTATTATAAATATTTGGTCATATTTAAAGTAGACCAAATATTTTTATTAAGCTTGATTGAGTCCAAAATAATACCCACAAGCAAGTTGTAGTTAAAATAGAATAATGACTCTATTTTATAGATGAGCAATAAGCTTTCTAAATGGTATTTGGGCGATGTAGTACTTCAGATTTTGTGTTTTACGTCTTCAAGACACTAATTTATATAACAGAATGACATAATCTATATAAAATCGCATTTGACCTAGTGGTAGCGCCTTAGTCCTTTAGAGCATCGACATAAAGCAGGGGCGTGCGCGCGAGGCCAGGGAGGGAACAGCAAGAGAAGGGTTTGGGGTTCGGCCGATGTGGGGAGGGGGCGTGCAGGGCGTGGGGGGAGGGGGGGAGGCGGGGTGGAAGGGGTCGGGGGGCAGGGGCGCGAGGCAAATTTCAGCCCCGCTGCCTCGCTGATGTCCAATGACAGCATGCCACGTGTCCCATCCGGAAAAAAAAGACCGTTGCTCTCAACAACGGTCGGCTACGGCTAATTCCTTTTTTTTAAAATTAAATACAAATTAGATTTTAAAAAAATCACTTGTTAGCACAAGCCTGATGATGCAACTATTTTTATCACGTAAATTTGTTCTTTATATTTAATTGTTGCTGACATAACAATAACACAAGCACTTGTTAGTTCAGTTGGTAAAGTGTGACCTCTTAAGACATATAGGTCTTGTGTTCGAGCCTTGCCACTAACCTTTTTTCAAGCAAGGTGTACATGGACTTATTGAGGGTATGGGCTCAGTACTTTGGCCTATATTATCGGGGCGGGTACGGGTCGGGGAGTGCCAATCCTGGCCTCGCCTCGGACCCGGTCAATATCCCCGGTCAACGCCCCGATACCCGCCCCGTTGACGAAAATACCTGATCTGAACCCGCCCCGATCGGGTCGGGATCACCGGGTCCCCGTCGGGGTCCGGTCAAATTGCCATCCCTACCCTCGCCTTTCCACAATGTCAAATGGTTCCTCGGGAGGATGTACTGCCCAGGTCTTCACTCTCAAGTTTCAAAAATTGTTTCAGTGGCCTCAGCCATTACCACAATATTCTCCTAGAGCACATCATATAGTCGATTGGTGCTTATTTTGATCAGGGGCTCGCTCGACCCTATCTCATAGTCTCCAGTCGTTGTACCATTTGCCTCGGCCGCTATTGTAGCATCCCCATGTCGACACCTTTGGAGCACTTCAATGAAAAAGCATTTTTTCAGTTTCATGTATGTCCCACGATGTGTGAACTTTGTAGTTGTTTCTTTACAATTGTTTCAGTTGGATTTTGGTTTTGTTGGGTGACCCATTTTGGGTCAATGCCTTCAAGTGTTTCTTTTCATTAATATATTGGTTACAATTATCATTATAAGAACTAAAATTTAAATTATGATAGTAAATTATTTTTAATATAAAAAACAATGAGTTATCTAATAATTATTGTATGAGTTTTGTAGTTATATTTATAGTAATAAAAATTGGATTAATTAACATTTTTTTTCCAAACTACATATATTTAAACCTTTTTTTATCCTCAAAGTAAGGTGTATCAATATTATTTGGTCTCTACCTTACTTATGTAGAAGGACCTCACTTTGAGAGAGGCCCAAGAAAAGCAGAAGAGAGAGGCCTAAATGGCAAGATCAAGAGAAGACCAATAGAAATTGGAAATAAATAAAGATTGAGGTACCATTGCTGGTACTTGAACCCGGGTCTCATGAACCTAATTTAAATGCTTGATCAGTTGGACAAGCAAGGTTTGGTTTTCACGCATTGACGTACACGATTATTAGAGGAGAAATTCATTGAAAACCAACTTTTAAACTAATAATCGTGAGAATTAAATCCTAACCATTCATTTGATAAATGGACACACCTGATGTAAAATTAACAAATATTGACTTGTTGACTTAATAAAACACTACCATTTTCGTAAGTGGCGGAGTATTATTTGATAAAACCGAAACAATACTCTATCAATTGTATTCAAAACATTTATCAACTAGAATAAAAAAAACTATCAACCCATGACACTACGTTTATCAACCATGAAAAATAATTTTTAGGGTATAAACCAACCGGCTACGTTTATCATACCCAGAACCTGTCCGATTACTTATAAAATTTTGAATTTAAGGGGACTTTCGGATGCGGACCGGATCGGACACCCGGGTCTTAATGTTAGGGCTGAGCAAAAATCCGACCATCACCGTAAAACGACCATCCCCGGCCGTCCCCGTCACCGGAAAACCTGGAACCGGCCTTACCACGGGTGGCCACGGGTTGGAAATAGCTGAACCGGCGTGGTCAACGGGTTTGACCGGTTTTCTTGTAAGAAAACCAGCTATACCCAAACCGGCCGACATTGTAGCAAGTGCTGGACTGAGGCTCACTCGCGAATTGAAGTGTTTGCATTCATGCTATTCCTCGTTCAAATAAGCTGGTCAATTAAAACTTGTAAGATAGGGCATTTTTAATCCCTTGAGTTGTGTTTGAAGTGAAACCAACACGAGGAAACTGTTTTTTGATGTTATTTACATGTTTGCATTTCTTGGGAACATGTCTCTACCGATTTGCAATTAGTTGAGATATTTTTAGATTGAAAATTATGTCTCTACAAGTATATAGGAGCATGTGATATAGGGCTGTAGTTCACATTCAAATACTATTTGCTGCTGGTCAATTAAGAAATGGCCCTAAACTATGTTTAAAGGGAACATGTTGCATAAACAGTTTTTGTCCGGTTACTTGCATCTGTGTATTTCCTTCTAATAATTTGGTGATGATCGATTTAAATAAAATGAGTTAGGATCTTCCTTCATTAAATCCTTAATCATTTTTGAAGTGAAAATGGAGCACTGAAGTGTACTGTTTTGAAGGAAACATGTTGCATAGACAGTTTTTGAATGGGTACGAGTTTTATGTAACCGGAAAAAACGGTTTGGGTAATGGGTTTGGGATTTTGACGGGTACCGCCCGATTCTTACCCCTACTTAATGTGATAATTTGTTTGAGCCCCAAATGTCAATTTAAACTCAATTCTCTGTTAAAAGCAAGAAAAACCTGACAATTTTTTTTTAATTATTCGGGTGAAAACCATTAAGCTAGGATCATTGAGGGATCTCAATGATCCATGCACCCTATATCTATTTGTATAAATAATAATTAAATGTATTTTACAAAAATGAAGACACTAGTATAAAAATTTCCAAAGTACATTAAATTTATAAATTAAATTCAGATTATAAAAGTCATACTAAATTTAAATATTAATACATTTTTTGGTATCATGGATTTTTATATTAAATATTATCAGATCGAATATTACCCGGTATTCGTCGGATTCGGAATCCTAAATCCGGATCCATGTCCAAATCATCAGGATATCTGAATTTTGTCCAACTTCGTTCGGGTCAGTTATTTTTCGGATAAGACCGGTCCGGATTTCTGATTTTTTGGCACACCCCTAATATTTTTATCACCTTTATGTGAAAGATTTTTTTCAACTTGAAAATGTTTATCAACCCATAAACAATTTTTTATCAACCTAGAACACTATGTTTACTAACCCAGTACACTACATTTATCAACTCATAAGTGTTTTTTTTTTCAACCTAGAACATTACTATATCAACTTTGAACACTACTTTGATCACCTTTATGTGAAACATTTATCAACTCGAAAATGTTTATCACCTCATATAAAAAATGCATCAACCCAAAACACTACCCTTATCAATCCGATACACTATGTTTATTAATTGTATGTGAAACATTTATCAACTCATAAAGGTTTATCAAATTAGAAAGGTTTATCAACTCGTAATTTTTTTTACCAACCCTAAACACTTTGTTTATCAATCTTGAACACTACATTTATCAATTGTATTTGAAACATTTATCAAATCATAAAGGTTTATAAAATAATAAAATTAAGGTTTATCAACTTAAAAACATTTTTTTATCAACCAAAAACACTAAGTTTATCAATCTTAATTACTACTTTTAACCAAGGTTTAAAACGGCGCTAGGAGCTAGATGAGCGGTGAAGACCCATGGACACTAGGCAGGGACTAGTCAGGGCCTAGACAGATTTATTTTTTATTTTTTTAATGATTAATAAATATATACTACACAAATATAATAAAGAAATTCAAAATATAATCTATATTTGTATAATATAAAAAACCAAAAATGTATCAAAATATAAAACAAAATAACATACTAAACCAAATAATGTTCTTATTTTGATTTTGCTCTTTATTTTTATTAAATTATAAATTTGTTATTTTTATATACATTATAACATAAAAATATATTCACCATATTTTTAATTATAAAAAGATTTATAAATGTATAATTGTATTTTTATTTCATAGCAAAAACAGAAGAGATAAAACAAACCACCAACACGTCGGCGAGAACAACGACACTCGTATGTCGTCGCAGTCATCCTCTGTCGGCCATTCCCAACAACGACCAGCAAGGCTGACACAAACTAGGAGAAAATGAATCGTCGATGCGGAGAAGCACCTTATAAAAGTCTGGCTCTAGACATCAAAAGACCCGATTAAGGGATATTCCCAACTAGGTATGACATTATGGTGGACAATTGCAAAGCGGTACAACGAGGTACCCAGTTTCCCGCATTTCGAGCGAAGGGTTATCATGAACAATTGGAACAACCTTGGGGCGCGGACGCGGAGGTTCCTCAGTATTCTGAAGTCCTCGAAGGCCGACGTGCGGTGCGGATGGATCCATCAGAACTACATGGCCGAGGCGAAGCAGATATGGAGAGACCTACCGGATAAGAAAAGGAAGCCGAGCGACCCGAAAAATTTCAACCTCAATCATTTGGTCGACCTGCTTTAGAACGAGGAAAAGTTCGACACCGAAGAAGGCACAATCGCTCATGTACGACGACAACGACTGGATGAGGTTGGGGCTTACAACTCAACTCCACCCACAAGTATTGGTGAAGATTACACACTTCTCGGTGGTAAGTCCCAACCAGAATGAGTATCCTCCGATTCGACCGAGGGAGGTCATCAACAAAGACCCCTATACACCTCATCATGTTGAAGAGCGACCATTGGGCAAGAAGTCTACGAAGAGGAAGGGGAAGAGTCTCTAGGAGAAAATGAGTGCCTTGGCAGACATGGAACGAGCAAAGGAGAAAATTGTCCTGCGGCCGCAAAGGTCGCCCCGTCAACATTGATCAAGAGCCGTCCAGGGGGAGGAGGTTTCCATTTAGTCTGTGTGGATCGAGGAATAACGACCGGCTTCCGGAGGCCCAATTGTGCTTCCACCCAACTATGCTGATTACTGAGAACTGTGGCAACCAATTCTTGTGGGGTGGAGGTCACCTGGTCCCAGACCATAGCGTTTCTCGCTTTCCATATCTCCCAAACCACGAGGCAGGCTTTACTCCGGGTCGTAGCCTCCGGTATCAGGAAGAGGGCCGAGAGCCAATCAGTTAAAGAGGTCGATGAAGGATCAGGAACAGGTAGGCCCGCTTCATCCCAAACCGACTTCGCAAACGGACAGGACAGCAAGAGATGGTCCGTAGTTTCCGAGTCCGATTGACACATCGGACAGGTGGCCGGAATGGGAACGAACTTGGTTCGGAGGTTCATGGCAACCTGTAACATACCTGAAATGGCCTGCCATATAAAGACCTTGATCCATGATTGAATATCTTGATCCCAGATACCCGTCCATACCGTCACCCCTGTCGAGGTGTGCCATCGACCGTTCGCTCTGGATAGGGCCCTATAACCCTCTTTGACCGAGTACTCACCTCCGATATTGTACTTCCAGGACCATCTGTCCGTATGCTGGGGAAGAGGCGGGGGCACCTGGAGGATATCCTCAATAATAGCCGGAGGGAGGATCGACTGGATTTTCTGCACATCCCATTCATGGTCCACAGTGGCTAAGTCCGACACCGTAAGAGTCGGTGTGGTACATGTATGCATAGGAATAAACGGGTTATCACCCAGAAGCCAAGGAGGTCCCTCAACCATAGTAGTCCGACCGTCGCCGATAGTACGAATCAATCCCTCTCGGAGCAGGCCCTGCGTGCCACGGAGACCCGACCAGATTTGACTGGGTCCATTCCCTCCACCCGCCGTCGGGAATTCACCTTTTGGGTAGTACCGTGCCTTAAGGATTCGAGCCACCAGACAGTCGGGTTGGGTAACCAGTTTCCACCCCATTTTTGCCAACATTGCAATGTTCATATCCCGCATGTCTTTGAATCCCATCCCTCCATCCTCCTTTGGCCTACACAGTTTCGTCCAGTCCTGCCAAATAATCGGTCTTGTTCCCCTGGGAGTTCCCGTCCACCAATACCGAGCTAGTACGACATGGATTTTGTTGATTTATTCCCTTGGGAACATAAACACGCTCATCGCGTAGATTTGCATGGCCTGGAGGACTGATTTAATCATAACCTCCTTCCCACCTGCCGAGAGCATCTGACAATCTCATGTCCCAATCTTGGCCACTATCCGGTCACATAAAAATTGGAGGCTCTGTCCTTTTTTCCGGCACAACATGTTGGGGACTCCCAAGTACTTAGTCGGCCTTGAGATTTCCTGGATGCCCAGTATGTTACAGCATGCTGCTTTGTTTGCCAAAGTTGTATTAGTACTGAAAAATATGGACGACTTGCCTTTATTTATAACTTGACCTGAGAGGCGTCCAAAGGTTTGGAGGATAATACTCAGATGGGTCACCTCTTCTTGATCCGCCCTGCAGAATATATAGCAGTCGTCTGCAAAAAATATATGAGATACCAGCGGGGCCCCTCGAGCTACTGATACCCCATGAATATGTCCAGCTCTTTCTGCATGACTAAGCATCCGAGATAGACCCTCCATACAGAACAGAAAAAGGTACGGCGATAGGGGATCACCTTGTTTGATACCCCGTCCTGTTGTAAACAGTGTCGTATGCTTCCCGTCAGAACTGACCGTATACTCGATTGCTCGCATACACGCGAGTACCATCGCCCGCCAGCCCATATCAAAGCCGAACGCTCCCATCATAGACAGTAGGAAAGACCACTCCACTCTGTCGTAAGCCTTACTCATATCTAACTTCAAGGCCATGAAACCGCGTTGTCCCTGTATTTTACGCCGGAGAGTGTGAATGATCTCATAAGAGATTATGACATCGTCCTGGATATGTCTTCCCGGGACAAACGCCCCCTGGTTTGTGGAGATGATCGGGTCCAGTAGGGGTTTGATCCGGTTTGCCAAGACCTTAGAAAGAATTCTAAAGATCACGTTGCATAAAGCAATGAGCCTCAGTTCCGCAATTTTGTTCGCCCTTGGGATCTTCGGTATCATAATCAGAGTGGTCTTGTTGATGTCCTGATCAATAGTGCATGTCAGGACAGCAGTGCGGACAAAGTCAATGACCTCCGGAGCCAGAGTATCCCAATAATGTTGGAAAAACTTTGGATTGAGTCCGTCCGGTCCTAGGGATTTCGACGGGCCCATTTGAAACACGGTGTGGCGTACCTCCTGATCCATTACCGTTGTGTGAGTAATAAATTCTGTGCCGGAGTGATCATACACGGGACTGGCATGGGGAGGTCATAGTCTTCGATGTCGCCTGCTGTGAAGATATTAGCAAAGTAAGAGTGGAGCAGATCACTCATACCTGTATTCCATTGCACTTCTACTCCATCATCATATATCAAGGATTTGAGCTTGTTTTTCACCTGGCGCTTGGTGGACGATCTCTGAAAGAATCCCGTGTTCCGGTCCCCTTCCCCAAGCCAGTGTTGTTTCGCCCTCTGTCGCCAGAACTGTTCCTGTGTAGCCAGCGCCCTGTTATACTGTTTTTGAATTGCTAGTCTCTTCTGGATGCCCTGTCTGTCTGTTCGGCTATTCAACTCAGCAAGCCTCCACTGTAACCTTCGGATCTGGTTAATGTTGTCCCGGAAGATCGTCTGGCCCCACTCATCCAGAGAGGCCCCGATGTCCTTAATGTGATGCTTGATATGGCGATTCCCCAGCTGACCCCACTCTGTCAGAATCAATGGGCCACACTTCGGATGATCAATCCACATGTTCTCAAACCGAAACTGGCGAGGCCGTCGTTCCACTGGTTCCTTCTGGAGTTGGAGAAGGATGGGTTTGTGGTCCGAAGTCGATATGCCTAGGTTCTGTAACTCCACATCCCTGAATCGGGCTCGAGCCTGCGGGGAGTTAAAGGCTCTGTCCAGCTGACTTTCCACTAGCGACTTTGCATCATGACCTCGTGCCCACGTGAACTGGTACCCTTGCAATGGTACCTCTTCCACTCCAATGTCCGATACGGCCTGCTGGAATCCTTGCATAAGGGGTAGTGGGTATATCCCCCCACCCCGCTTTTCTGACGGACGCAAGATTCCGGTTAAATCCCCCATTAGGATCCAATCAGCCGGTGCCGGGATTGTGGCAAAGTGTCTCAGGTTTGCCCATGTCAAGTGCCGACGCTCCCATATCGGTTCCCCATAGATACCTGTGAACCGGATAAGTGCTTCCTGACCTAACTGAACGGACGTGTCGATATGTGATTGTTGCATTGAGAATACCGTAACCTTGCATTGTTCAGACCACAACATCATCACCCCTCCTTTATTTGTCGGAGGCCCGACTCCGGAAATGGCCTGCGGTACAAATCCCGGAATGCCCGTGCCTCCATGGAAACCGAGCGTTCTATGCAGTATAACAAGTCGTAATCGAGAGTTCCGAGATTCCACGTGACGGGTCTCTGTCAGGAAAAGGAGGTCGGGTTTGTGCCGGGACACCAAGTCTTTCAATTGGCGCCGGTTATGATCCGTACCTAGACCTCTACAATTCCAAGCCAGCAAGACAGACATAATAACAAATGCAGAACCCTAGAAGCGGGAAAAGTACATGTCGGCGCCCTGGCGGTGAGAGGTGACTGTCGGCCTGGTGTGTCCACTAGACTCCCTCAATTGACACAGAAGCCTGGGAGATCGCTGCAGGAGACGAGACTATCAGAGAGCCCGGCGCTGTGGCGAAATCGATGGATTTGTCTCGGCGAGCCGTCGGGAACCAGAGCAGATTCGGAGGACGTTGGCAGATGTCAGCAATGAGCCCTCGGGGTCCAGTGAGGATCCGGGAGACTTTGGCTTCAGGGGCGGCTGGGGCGGTGAGATCGATTCCCGACCTAGAGAGAGAGATCGGATTAGGGATCTGCAGCCAGGGAGCGATGGTACTTGGGAGAGCAAGTGATCGACGACGGGAGTGGATGCCGATGACCGGTGCGGACTGAGCAAGAGCGGCTGCGACATCGGCGGTGGCGGCGATCAGAGTAGGGTAAGATGTAACCTCAGAGAGGTTGAGTGGAGAGACAAAACTCAATTTAATGGACGATATCTTACATGTGGTGAGGGGATTTTTACAATTTCATACTACCATCTTCTTCACTAGGCCTGTAAAAATGTAAATGTAAACTTAAGTTGGCGGAAGGTAATAAATGGCAAGATTGGGATTTGTTAGGCATTGGCATGGGAAAGGCAAAACCACCAAACAATGCCTAACTACGTTTTGTCTTCTCCGAAACAGGCCATTGACTGTATAAATACCATTTTGTTTCTCCAAAACAAAAATGAATAGAAATAGAGCTGACAAGTGACAACTGAGAGATAATGGCTGCTAGATTTGCAAAGATCTCAATAAAAATATTGGATCCTCCGAATCTCATCTTTTTCTGTTTCATTAAAGCTAAAGCCAAAGATCTTTCTTCTCACCCACCTCACCTGACCTCCCCTTCCCCGTCTTCTTCATATAGATAACGCCCACACACCCTCCGCCCTTCACTCCTTAAATAGCATCGTCCCAATTCAATTTCTCCCACTTTTTAAGCACACCCATCTTCGAATTTTGTCACTACATTTTCAAAGTCCAGATTTTTAATCATACCCATCACTTTATCTCCGGTAATGGCCGCCGTCGGCGAGGTTATCTCCGACCAATCATCTGCGTCGCATCTGGGTTCAGGGGAGCTTCATGTTCTCGCTGTGGATGACAGTATCGTTGACCGCAAGGTCATTGAGCGGTTGCTGAAGATTGCTTCGTGCAGAGGTGGGTTTCTGATTCCTGTGTTTGTGTGTGGATTGTGGATGAGCTTTTTCTGCATTTTAAATTCTGGGTTCTGTGTTGATTTGCTGAGGCTGATTGGAAATGGGTGTGTTTCGTTAATGCAGTAACTGCGGTGGAGAGTGGGACGAGAGCGTTGCAGTATCTGGGATTGGATGGGGACAAGAGCTCGGTTCAATTTGATGTAAGTAGAGACTGCTATGGTGTTTAATCTATTGGATGTGTGAGGTGGAAAGTAAATTAGATTCTGGGTTTTCATTATTTTGATGGGTTGATTGTGATTTTACAGGAAATGAAGGTGAATCTGATCATGACTGATTATTCTATGCCTGGAATGACTGGTTATGAGCTGCTCAAGAAGATCAAGGTTGGTTTCCTTTTTCTAAATGCTGTTTGGTTGCTTGGAAATTGAAAGGAAAATCTAAAATGTTGTTAAAGGGTTTTGTGGTTTAGAGGGCTGATATGTTTGTTCTGAACTACTGAGCAGGAATCAAAAGCATTCAAGGAGGTCCCGGTGGTGATAATGTCATCTGAGAACATTTTGACTCGAATTGATAGGTACTCAATTGATTTACCCTATGAGCTGCTAATCGATTTGATACCCTATAATATGATTTACAAGTGTTGCCATCGTTCGGGTTTTAGAAGTTCATCATCTATATTCCACATTAATGAAATCGTATGTATTTAGAGGGAGATGAACATGAAAGCTTGAATATTGTCTGATACCATCTGGGACTGAGTGAAGATTATGAAGACACTTGGTACAACTAGATTGATATGAAAGTTAACTGGATTGTTATGTAGAGATCTGTTGGGATATCTAGAGAAGGGGTCTGAAAAATGATCAGAAAACTATTGTAGAGGCCTGATTTTGGAATCAATTTAGAGGTTTTGTTGTTTTAAGCTTCTATTGTTTAGTGTTATGAGCTGATTTTAGGGAGTCCTGGGAATGAGAGTAGGATGAGCATCCGAATAATTGGGAAATAAGGCCTACAACTTTGATGCTTATATTGAGAAAGATGGAGAGAGTTTGTGAGAGTTTCTTTGGATGTTTCGACCGAACTTACAATAAACCATGTCCTGGAATCATGTTTTAACATCATTTTTTCTGTTCCCGATCAATAGATGTCTGGAGGAAGGAGCAGAGGACTTCATTGTGAAGCCAGTCAAGTTAGAAGATGTAAGACGCTTGAAAGATTTTGTAATGAAAGGAGATGCTGTGGAAAATGAAACTCAAAAGAGAAAGCTAGAGGATGATGATGAAGAAGAAGAAAATCACACCACCTCTCAGCCTTGCTCACAATCACCATCACCGGCACCATCACCTCCTATTAAGGTTCAACCAATAGTTGCTTTAACTACGGCCTCATTGCTATCACCATCGCGATTGATGAAGAGGCCGAGATTGTGTAATGTAGAGTGAATATATTGTGGTGGCAAGTTTTTGTTATTCCTCAGATGACTTGTCTTGTGATACGTAGATATGAAGTATATCTTTAAGAAACTAGAAAAGGATTTGATTTCAGGTGCTTAGAATCAAGTGTCACTTGTTTTATCTCTTTTCTTCTCTTCATGTAGAAACCAGTACACCCAAAGATAAATGAAAGCACCCAATTTTTGGAGTGACCTGATTGTAGTTTTCTCATTATGATTTTGTGTAGTTGATGCCCTAGGTCTATTTCACGCTGAACGCTTCTCTGGTATCTTTTTGACATTAGTAAGAGCATCCACGACGCTAGTAGGGAAGCCGGTGGGGAGTTGACGATTAGACGTTGACGGTGAGGGCCGGCGTTGAACTAGCCGTTGGTGTTGGGAGTTGTTGGCACCTCGAAGAAAACGTCGGCCGTTTGCTCTCTCTGCTGACGCCACGTGGCAGCGTCGGCAGATTCTTTTCCCCCTTCTCCCCTATATAAACTGTAAGAACCGCCCCCGGTCGAACATGAGGTTTTCGGCAAAAGTTGACTTTTTACCGGAAAAGTCAATTGATGACTCCGGGAGATTCGAGACCTTTCTGGGGCCCAAAAAGCTTAGCCGACGTTACGGTTAGCTTAGTTGAGTCGTTTCCATTCGAAAAAGGGTCTTCGCGGAAAAAGTCAAATTTGATCAACGGGGCCTCGAATCGGATTATTTTATAGAATAAAATAAGTGGGCTGCGATTATTTTAATTGGAAATGACCTCATTTGGACACTTGGCATTATTTAATTAAAAGAGAGAAAAAAGGTGGGAAAAGACCCTTATGCCCTTGTTTTTTCCCAAAAAGGTGAAAAAAGACAAAAGGGGCTTTATGGTTTTTCCACTTTAGGTTAAAGAGCAATTCAGACACAAATTTCAGCTCATTCTCACCATTGTGGCCGAACACCTTAGAGAGAGAAAAAGGCTTGGACTCCATTGTTGCTCAAAGAAGAAGAAGAAGAAAGGTCATCCAAGCTCCATTTCTCCATCGAAATTCCATTTTTCTTCCATATTCCTTCTCCTCTCTTCATTCTCTATGGTGGGAACTCTTTTATTTTCATTTTTGAGCAACTAAAATATGTGGGTCTTGGAAGAATCAACTTATTTTGGAGTGGGTGTGGTTGGAAACAAGAAAACAAGGTTGGATTTGTAAAGAGATGTAAAGAAAACGTTGGATTTGAAGATTGGAGTTGAAACCCTAACTTGGAGAATTGGGGAAAATGTAAAATTGGGACTATTATTAAGGGGCTTTTGATGAAACTTGTTGGATTAAGGACCTAAAGCACATTTGGAACGAATTTGGAGAAAAAGAGAAATTTTCCGGCGACCGGAGGCTCGCCGGCTGGCCGTCGGAGTTTGGGAACACAGGTTGGGCACCTCGGGAACCGTGCCTCGGGACCTGTGCATGGGAACACGTGCCTCGGGGGTCGTGCACCGGGAACCATGCACTCGGGGCTTGGTTGTTCGAAGCCCGGTTGTTCGTGAATTTCGTGCCTAAAACCGTTTAAATTGAAAAAAGGACGCTTTCTTGGTTTAATTTCGGTTTTCGCCACTTTAAATCAATGTTGGACTCGTTATTAATTTATCGTGTTCCTTGTTAATTTAGAGTACGGCTTCGTCCACGGAAGAGGAGGAAGCTAGCCAAGACGTCAGCTGCTAGGAGTAATTAAGCGTTGGAGAATTTAAGGTAGGGAAGAGTAGTAAACTCCACTTTTAATTTAAAGAATGCTCATAGTATGCCTATAGGATAATAATAACCGGAATGATCCTAGTTTGCATATAGGATGTGATTCACTAGAATAACCGCTTTCAATTACAATAATAACCGGAAGAGTCTTAGTATGCATATAGGATGTGATTCACTAGTTTAATCACTTTCAATTATTGGAAAATTGTCGTGCTGGTAGAGTGGCCATGACGAGCCTTAGGATTGATTGTGTTTGTGTTGAAGTGTGATCAAAGGTATCAAATGCCGATGCATGTTTCATTCTTTGGATAATATAAGAGTCATACTAAACTAGATGAATTGTGATGATTGTAATGTGAACGGTTGATTCGTGTTATGATTGATTGAGTGAATGTTTGAATGTGATTATGTGATTGTGCCTTGTGGTATGATCGGGTGAGTGATAGACCGATGGGACATGTTTGGTAAGCTATGACGATGCGACAAGATTGGTGTGGTATGTTGAATTGATATGGTTGGTATTGCACGATGTGGTGTATTGTTGCTTGCCCCGATGCTTAGTGTTCCGGGAAGACATCCAGACCGAGGAGTATTCTGGTACGATTTATGTGGTTTCGCCCCGATGCTTAGTGTTCCGGGAAGATATCCGACATAGGTGTATGCCGGTCCGGTATGTTTATATTGTGGCTTTACCCCGATGCTTTGTGTTCCGGGAAGACATCCAGACCGAGGGACATTACGGTATGATGTATATTGTTTCACCCCGATGCTCTGTGTTCCGGGAAGACATCTAGACCGAGGGATATTCCGGTATGATGTATCTGTTTCACCCCGATGCTTTGTTTTCCGGGAAGATATGTTTAGCTTGTGTGTGGATCGGTTCTTGTGGTATGATTATCTTACATTTCGGTTGTCATGGGTACCTGTCTTGAGTTGTGTGGTATCGGATCTGAGTAACGTTCGTAGTGGTGTTAGTAGTTTGATTGTACCGTTGTTCTTGTGTTTCTTTAGTTGGATGCCCTTATCGATATTATTGTGTTCCTGTTAGTTTCTATTTATTTTATCAGTTTTAGTATGTTTTACTAATCGAGGAATTTTGGTTAAGGAGCGGAAGTCTTTTTTTTCCCTTTACTACTTTTTCCTACTGAGCGTAAGCTCACCCCCTCTGCTTTTACTGTTTTACAGGTTTCGCTGTTGAGTATAATTAGAGGACGTCTCAGGGCTCGGGAGCTCATTGAGGGTCCAGGTTGATTTATTTATTAGAGGCGTACTTCCAGTTTCGGATTAAATATTGTCCTTACTTTATTTGGTTATTGAATTTTGAACTCGGATTTTCAGACTTTTATTCAGAGATTCTTGTTAATTAATTTTGATTTTATTATTGTTTATTATCTTCTTAGTTCACGTCTCGAGTCTGGTCAAAACCGGATTTGGGGCGTGACATAAACAACACCCCCTTTCATTTCAATTCATCTCAAAATACTACTCTATTCTTTCTCTACACTTGTTTTTTTTCCACAATGGAGTACACTAGAAATGAATGGTGTACCGAGCTTGCAAAAGAATACTACGTCCTGGCAACCCAAGAGGAATTACTCCCGAGCCGAAACTTCGGACTGACAAGTTGAGAAATTTCCATGGTTACTGAAGACGTCGCCATGGTGTCGATCCCCCCCCCCCCCCCCCCCCCCCCCCCGTGCTAAAGGAGGGGTAAGAGGACGGAAAGATACAATGAGAGTGGATCAACCAAAAAAGGCCACTCAAAGATTGTGGAGCGTCGAGAAGGACGCGCGTCTTGTTCGTTCTTGGATGGTCTATTCTTATGATTCAATTCACGGGAATGGTAAGACGAACGTGAAGTATTAGGGTGCCATCGGGAAAGAAGTCGCTGACGTGCGTAGACCAGATTATCTGTTGTGGTCCGAGTAGCAGTGCAAGAACCATTGGGCACAAGTGAACCCTAAAGTGACAAAGTTCCAAGGGTACTACAAACAAATTGAGAAGGATCATAGGAGTGGCCGGTCCGATGACGAAGTTACAACGTTGGTTGAGGAAATGTATTTAAAGAATGAACGGAACCCATTTATGTGGAAGCATTGATGGAGGCTCGTCAGAAACCAGCAGAAGTAGAAGTCAAAGCACTTTGTCGTATCCGACATAGAGGAGGTTGAACGACATACGCCACCAACGTCGATGTTCCAACCATCTAGTGAATCGAGGAAGCGCACTCGGGAAGACACATCTGGGGATGATAATGATCACACCATGAGGATAAGCCAACGTTTGGGGTACAACCGACCTATGGGTCAAAAGCTGCCAAAGTTGCAAGGTTCAAAGGGAAAGGGAAACAATCGGAGACAAAAGAGATTATCTCAAATGTTGCGCAAGTCCAACAATACATATGCAAAGCATATGAATTGAAGCTGCAAATCATGGCCACCAAACATCAGTATTACGATCGGTGTTTGTAGGAGGAGTCCAAGGACAAGTCGACCATGACCCCCTAAGCTTGAGGCCCACTCTGCCAACCTTGCGATGTTACGCCATATGATGCAGCAATTACGCTATGGTGTTCCTCTTTGTGGTTTATCAAATCCATTTTCCGTTGTCCATATCTGGTTTTAATTTAATGAATTGTAGTCGTTTATTTTCGTTCAACGAGTCAATTTCAATTAACTGTCGTTTTTCTTTTATATTCGCATTAATTTTTTATCCCGTCTTATTTTATCTGTTTTATTAACGTTGCACATCCGTTATTTAATTAAATGGTTGAATTGCACTTTGAATTTCATTTCACCAACATTTCATTTGAATTTGTTCTTCAATCAAAATTCTTTGTTTTGTGTGACATAATTACATTCAATATGGAAATTGACCAAATTTCCCTTGGAGGGGCGGCGGTTTGGTGGCTATAAAAGCCACCACCTCCATCAATTATTCTCCCCACTTCATACACCATCTCCTCTTTTCCTTCAAAAACCTCTATAATTTTTCTCCTCCACCGAACCGCTTATGGCTGCCGACTCAAGAGCCTTCCAGTGGTAACAGAAAGAAGAGTTGGTGTTGGTCCTTGAGTGGCTTCAACACGCCCTCCCTGGTCCAAATATCTGGCACTGGTCGGAGGTGTACGCTAAATACGTCCAAAACGGCCCAAACTCAGCCCTGTTGTCGTTGGAGAAGCAGTGCAAGGACCACTAGAAAAGGATCTAGGACAAGGTACTTCGTTTCAATTTAATATACCGTGAAAAATTGCATGCTCGCCTGCCAGGACAAACCGATGTCCACCTTAGATCCTTGGTTGCGCAAATGTATATGGAACGACATCGCCAACCTTTTACCAAGTTCACGATATGGAATATACTCAAAGACCAACCGATAGGGCTATGATACGTTCACGAGTTATAAACCGTTATTATGATATGTCTCAGTTTCCGCTTCGGTGATAATAAATTGTGGTAAACGTATGTTTAGTTTCAGCTTCAGTAATTTTAACATGTAATATGTATCGTGTAATATTAATGTGTTTTTTATATAAAATTTTGATGTTTGATATTATTTTATTCGAAATGTCAGCAACGAATAGTCAACAGAAAAAATAGCATTGGAGGTTGTTGACTGTTAGTGTTGAATATTGGTTGAGGAACAGTCAGCACGAACAAGCAACACCAACATGCTAGCATTGGAGATTCTCTAAGAGCGTGTACTACGTTGTGGGAGGACAATGTTGATGCTAGAGAGAGGGAAATTGGCCATGGGAACCGACCGTTGCCTATGTCGGAGATGCGAGCAAACATCAACATAACCCAGTGCGTTGCTACTGGATGCACCGACCACCACCTCTATAGGAATCGGAGCTGACCATTTCAATGGCGACACGTGGTGGCTGCATGGAGGAAAAATTCCTAACGCTTTTTAAATAAAATAATTCATTTTAATTATTAAAAATATAAGAGAATGAATAAATTATTATTTTTAACTATCTATAAACACCTAGACCACATTATGCCATCAACTATTTCACCAATCTTCAAATTATTTCTCCCTCAAAAATATATTTCCAACCTTTTCATTCTGATTCGAAAAATGTGAGGCGTTTTGGATGTCTATTGTGAAAGACTACAATCATGACAATGTTTTTTCGATGAAGACTGGAACTCAATGCAACAATCACTAGAACAAGATTATACCTCAGGTGGAAAAAAAGCAACCAAAATTTTTAAAAGGCCAAAAAAATGTGGTGTAGTGGTTACATCGGCGAAGACCACTTCGTCGATTCCCTACAATCGTATGTGGAAGAGGAAACTCTAACGAAGTTTGACTACATGAATTGATGGGTAATTTTGAGGGACGAGCCCAATTTTATGGCGGAGGAAGACACAACTTGGGAGAAGCGGAAAAAGGTTAAATGCGTCTAGGTTGTACAACTCCTAGACCGGGGATGAAGGTGGTATCGCTGGTTAGTCACAAGAAGAATGGTTCCTAGTACCAACGTTCCCTCAAGTTAACTAGCCACAAACCCAACCATAACTCTCACCACAATAAGTGTATCCGTTGTGATAGAAATCCACGAAGAGAAAATAGTGAATGGTGAAGTCAATGCAATAGTAACGTTAAAAAGGGCGGAAAAGTTTAAAGCTTTTATGAAGCTATAAGAGAAGTGGGATGACAACTTTACAAGATACTTCAAGTTCGAAGCACATGACCCATCTATGATGTCTGAAGCCAGGATAGTTTTTCAGATCAAAATGCATACGAGTTCTATGGGGTCGACTATAGTTAATTACCAGTGCAATAATTTTTTTTTGAAGGATGGTAAGCAAGTACAAAGTTGTATGTTTTCGGATGAATGTTTTGTAGCTTTTCGGTATTACCATAATGTTCACTCGTTACTATTTTTTTTAGTTTGACATGTTTATGTTTAATGGAAGGAATCATGTTTCAATGAAGTTTTCTTGTTTTCATCAATTGTATTTTCCATTTTGAATCTTGAAGCGCATGATTTTTTTTGAGTTATTGTGACTCGTCCACCTCAATTACGTGATAAATTTTTGACCGAGTTGTCTTGTTCAAGTCAGAGATTCGCTATATTTTTACCGAGTTGTCTTGTCTAAGTAAGAGATTCATTGTATTTTCGACCGATTCATCTTGTCCAACTTAGAACCCGACTTGTCTCCTACAAGGCAAGCCTAGGTATGCATCATATTGAGTTGTCTCATCAGAAAACGCAAGTGATTAAGATATTTATATACATGATGCCGTTAAAGATATGTCTTTTTCAACCATTATCCTACATTCCAATAAGTTTATCTACTTAGAGCATCCACAATCTGGTTGGGGAGCTGGCGGGGAGCTGATGGCGGTTAGCAATCAGAGGTGGGGAGGTGACAGAGAACTAGTGGGGTGCTGGTGGGGAGGAAGCTGGCGGTGAGTAATCAACGTAGGAGAGGTGGCGGGGAACTTGCGGGGTGCTGGTGGGGAGGAAGCTGGCGGTGAGGATCGATTAGGAGCTCCACGCCAGCACTCAACGTCGGCGCCAACGGCTAGAAAATTTATTTTCCCTATTATATGTTCTCGAAAAACAAAAATTAGTTTTGAAAATAACAAAAATATTAACGTCCTTATCTTCTAATACTATATAAATAGGGATGTTTGAATCAAACAACAACACTATTCACATATCATCTCATCCTACTACTATCGCATTATTTGTCTCCCATATTTTTTCGACGAAATGGCCAATGACCGAGCCAACGTTTTCGATATGGATGGAATTTTGGATGGATCACTCGAAGAATGCATGTCCATCGACTTCGTTGACGGTTGGTTAGAGGACACTATGGTCGAACCCAACCACGTAAGCGAACCTTCATCGCACGTGACCAAGAAGCTGCGAACGAACGTTTAATGAACGACTACTTCAATACGAACCCTGTGTACAAGGAAGTGCACATCCATCGTCATTTGAGAATGACATAGGGTGTATTCCTCCGAATTCTTCATGCATTGGAGAATCACGATAAGTATTTCACGCAACGGTTCGACGTTGTGGGTAAAGTTTCCTTATCTCCTTATCAAAAATGTACTGCGACCATTAGACAGTTATGTTATGAAATTGTAGCTGATGGATTGGACGAGTACCAGAAGATAGGCGAAACCACTTCTTTGCAATGTTTGAGAAAATTTTGCAGGGGAATCATTACAATCTTCGGTCCTACGTGCCGGCGTAAACCAACACGGACTGATATTGATTACATTTTGGCGGTTAATGAAGCGCAAGGATTCTTGGGAATGCTTGGCAGTCTTGACTGCATGCACTGAGAGTGAAAGAATTGCCCAACGACATTGCAGGGCTCTCATTCAAGGAGGGACCACCGGAATAGACCAACCGTGGTTCTCGAGGCAGTTGCCACTCGTGAATTATGGATTTGGCACTCGTTCTTTGGCATGACGGGATCAAAAAACAATTTAACAATGCTCAACCATTCCAAACTGTTCGCGGACGTTATCAATGGTTGACAACCACTAGTTCAATATACGGTAAATGGTACCCATTACACACTCTCGTATTATCTTGCTGATGACATTTACCCTTCATGGCCAATTTTTGTGAAAACAATTCCATTAGCTCAACGACCGAAACAGAAGAAGTTTGCTAAAGTCCAAGAAGCGTGCTGGAAGGATGAGTAACGAGCATTCGGTGCACTCCAAGCTCGGTTTCACATGATCACTCGATCGAGTCCCTTGTGGATGCCCCGGGACCTTGGCTTTGTGATGAATGCATGTGTTATCATGTACAATATGATAGTCGAGGAAAAACCTCATGCATACGACAACTACATTGAACCAACAGATGAGGGTGGACCAAATGAACCAAATTTTGCGCGGGGAAGCTTCGTCCCGTCCCAGGTCATACTTGGAAACACCTAGAGGATGCAAGATGAACACATGCATTATCAATTGAAGGACGACCTCGTCGAACACATTTGGAATAAATTTGGTGACGCTTAACTTAGTTTAATTCGCTTCGTAGTTCAAATTTCGATCGATCACCTTGTACTAGTCCTTCTATTTTTATGCAATTTAGTTTAATTTAATTCTATATTTTGGGAATATTTTAATCACACCGCTAACGGCTCCCCGCGAGCAAAAAGTCATCCATTGTACGGTGCTGGCATTTCCCACCGGTGGTGAGCTTGCGGGGAGGCAAAAAACATTATTTTAATGCTCACCGCCAGCAGCTCCCCGCCAGTGCCGGCTGCTAGCGTTGTGGATGCTCTTAAAATAAGTTTAAACAACGACATTACCTTGTTCAGTCGACGACTTCTTTAACAACGAAAATCATGGTTATTACGATTTCCTATGGGTCCCCTTGTATTTTTCACTACTTGTTCTTCTTCTATTAGGCCATCTGGGCAACCATTTCCTCCGACTCACAACTCTGATGAAGACAAAAAATAAGGATGCACCTCCGACCAATGAAGACGCCACTCACACCAATGAATATGTACCATCGCCTATTGACAACGTCCCACCTCTTTTTGATAATCACCTTGTGACCCCTTGATGGCTTTATTGGTTGGAGCCGGATGAAGAAAAAAAAACTATTGTCAAGATACGAAAGTCGGGGAATCGGATACGGAAGATGGTTCAAGTTCTAATGAAGTGTGCTATTAGGAGACCAAAATTTTGATAATATATGTTGGTCTTTAGATAAAAATCCGATGAGTTCTAATATTATATTTAATGGGTAATAGGGAAGATGTTATCGTGTAATCATCGTACGCTATGTTTAATTATTATGTAATATTTTAATGTTAATTTGTGTTGTTTAATTGTAATGTCATGTTTAATTATTATGTCATGTTCAACTGTAAGGTAAATAAAATGTTTGAAGTCTTTTTACTTATGTTATTTAAAACCTTTTTTTATTTCACATATATTAAATAAAATAAAAACAATATAATTATACTGATAAATACATTTAGGAATAAGTATATTGTGTAACAGCTTCCAATGCAACAAATATGCATCATAGCCTCTCAAGAGATCCTAATATTGTACATGCTCTAAGGTTATATCTATAGAGAAAATACATCGTTGTTGAAGCAACGATTCCGATTCTAAAAACTGGAATCGATTTCAGGATCTCCAACGATGCAGGGCGCTAGGTTTGAGCGATTTTGATGCTGATTCTCCGAGGAAGAACCATAACCGTTGAGCCGATGTCGATCCTGGCATTGATTGGGATGAGTTTCGAAATCGAGGACAACCAATGACTATCATGTGGCAACATCTTTTGAAAATAAAGTCTTGTTGGCCATGCCAACGACTACTTTGTATATTTTTAAATTGTTATTTAAAAATAAGGAAAGAATAATAATTACCCCACACTCATTCCATTGCCTAATATTTCAAACCTTTTATTCACCATGCTATTTTGGAATTTCATGTTGAGTAAGAAAATAATGTCAAAAGATTTACATGCGAAGGTAACGACTAAAATCCTGGAGGTGGAGGCACAAACTCAGCGAAGGGCAGTCGAGATAACATACTAAATGTGGGAGAGGGTGGACGAGGTGAGGCGAAGAGTACAAGTTTGAGAAGAACCGTCCCGAGGTCGTGTAGATAGTCACGAACGACTATTCCATGATTACTTTATGGACGAACCTGTATGTGGTCCTAATGTTTTAGGCATCTGTTTCGGATGAGATGAACCTTTTATTTACCCAAATTATGGAAGCATTTCGGCTCATGAGATTATTTTATTCATAAGTCTGACTCATTCGGCCGACCCGGTTTATCTTTACACCAAAAATGCGCTACTTTACTGCCAATACTAACGTATGTGAGTTCCCTTGATTTGTTGGACAAAATTTTGCGGATAAGTGTCACAACCATCCTCAAATACATCAAATAGTATTATTGGGGCGTGATCGAACTGTTTCAGGTAGAGTATTAGAGGACACCTACTAAAGAGTACTTGGAAAGAATGTTGCACTAAGACTACTTACGAGGAATATTGGGAATGAGTGGAAGTCTTGGGTGCATGTATTGAGAGTGGTAGAATTGTACAACACCATGGAAAGGGAAACTCGGACGGGCATATCTCGGGAACCAGTCAACAATATTGCTCGAAGCGGTGGTATCACGTGATATATGGGTCTGACATGTTTTTTCGGCAGCGTTGGATTCAATAATGACATTAATATGCTGAGCTACTCGCATGTGCTCACCAAAGTCTAGTGTGGATATGAATTTACTACGTGGAGTCACCATGAACTTTTCTTATTACTTTTGTTGATGATATTTACCTTACATGGAGTCGCTTTGTTAAAACTATTCTACAATGATCTCAGAGAAAGACTAACTGTTTGTGAATCATCGAGAAAGTGATCAAAAGGATGTCAAACGGGCTTTCGGAGTTCGTCAATTGCATTGACACATCATTTTCTGCCTGACTCCAGTCTGGGATCGTTATGTATTGTTAGATATATTGCATACTTGCATCGTTGTGCACAAAATGATTGTAAATGTGACACATATGAATGTGGAGTTGAAGATTTCATCGATAAGCCAAACGATGGCATGTCGGAATTGGACTCTTTTTTTAGCTATGGTCTCAAATCCCCCCGACTAAATACAAACACTACATACGAAATCGAGCACAAGTCCACGATGTCAGTTATGACCGTTTATTTCATGTAATGTTTGATCAATTTTTTTATCAGCAATTTTGTTTTATAAACCAAGCCTTTGGAATAAAAGACAAAGCTAAGGCCATCCTTCAATGTAGGTAATTTACAAATAAAGAAAACCTTTAAAAGAGGCTTCTAGTGAAATATCTTGCGATGCAAGTAACATAAACCAAAGGATTTAAGCATCCAAAACAACCCCAAAATACAACTCTCACTAGAAAACAATACACCCCTTATCAACAGTATAAGTGCCTCGAAAACACTCACCTCACAAAACCAGTTTCACGCCCAACCCACCAAACAACTATAGACTAATGACAAAAGTTGGAGTCCAATACATAAACCTCCATTGTCCACACTTGCCAAAACATCTGATCAGAATAACAGTCTTTGTAATACTCAGCCCAACCAGTTGCAGATGTGAGTATCAACAACAAAAAATTCCAACCGATTTAGCCAGCAACTTGATGTAAACAAGACAGTTGTAGGTTGGGACTAAAGAGCCTAAAAGTAGATGATCAATAACACGTCTTTCAATTCACGAAAATTCATTATAATTACTAAACATGACATATCATACACTTAGTTGAAGACCCAAATATTTCATATTAAACACGACAAAACATTGATACGAAGACCATCTCATATTTGAAAAATAGTTGTCTTGTCGAAATTAACTAAATTAAAATGATTCACATGTTCGAATATTCATCTTCTGTGTCCCAAATATATGCCTCATCCGTTTTCGCAACATTACCAGACTTTTCTTCGAAGAAGGAAGGAGCATGCTATACGCAAAGGGAGAAAGGGTGATGTAGATGAATGCGGCTACCGAGATAGGGGGGAAGGGCGAACTAGAAGATAAGGCCAAGGTGGGGATTCTCATATTCCATATTTCGGGCTTACGTATGGCGATGAGGGAGGTGGAGATGGTATCCAGGGGGGGCATTTGTACCAACTATCGTTGACAAGAGAAGATGAGTACTATGGTCGGAACTATAGTTGGTACCCATGGCCCTCCTTATTGTACCCGATTCTCCTCCGAAATTTCTTGAATGAAGAGTCCCGAGAGGAAGATGCTCTTGAGAAATAGTCTTCGAGAAATGAGTCGACGATTATCATGTGAAAGGGGAAATGAGGAATATGGATATGGAACCGATACAAAAAAGAGTGAAGCGTGACTAGGGACGCACTATTCATTGGATTTTTTCGATATTTGTTTTAAAATTTTAAATTGGGTTTGTTCATCGACGATTTCAAATCTAAAATAACTGGATGATAAATATCAACATATTATGTATGGTCTTTTTGAGGAAAATGAGTATTGCTGGATTTTATATATTACTCGGTGAAGACATACAAACGATCTTTCACAACTTACATCCGTTGATCGCATAAGCACAACGGTAAATATTACAGACTCCAGACAAGCTAGACCATAATATTACCGGCCCTTAATCAAAACCTGCAACGCAACAAAATGCGTCCAGAACGTGCAACTATACAGTGCACTCCAAAAATGCAACAAAGTGCACATCATAAGTGTCACATAATGGGCACAACAAAGTACAACCGGTCCACACAAATGTGCAACCGATGTATACCAATGTGCAAAAAAGTGCAGTTATTTGGCCTGAAAAGACCACAACCAACCAAAACCTAATAAAAAATAACATAGAAAAAAAACTAAAAACGTGACCATGTCTCTTAGGATCCAACCACACTGACCATCTCGATATTTGTACATCTGACTTTGATATTCGGTTTAACCTCTTACAGATCGAGAATATCAATATGTTGGTCTAAATTTAGTTGGGGTGAAACAAATTAATTTCATACACCCTTAACTATTCTGAGGCTCATTTGTCCAAATAGTCAACCTTGTGACATGTTGATTAGGGGTTCTAGTTAGAACAATAATATGAATCCTAATCCAAAAAAAGCTCAGGCAACAAGGAATTCATAAGGCACATGCACAGATGGTCTAAAAATCACCGTATCTTTTTTTTTTGAAAGAAAGATTCATTAATAAATTAATAAACTTTACAAACCGAAACCATTACAAACCAAACAAGCGTTGCTCCCACCGATCGTTCTCGGAAAACCGAAAACGACCAGTGAGATGAATAGCTCTCGAGACGGGCAACGCAGCGCCAGGATAACAACTAGTACTACCAAATTGGTCTTCCTTATCGACTCTCCGGAGAGATCCTCCGATAAAGACTCCCGACCGGACAAGCCACCAAAGGCAGCAGCTACACTTATCGGATATCTGAGATTCCGGTAAAGAGTACAAGCAGAAACTAAATAAACAACAAACAAAGTAAACAACAAAATAAACAACGACGGTGACCGAGGAACTACTCGTGATCGGTCTCTGATGATTGAGCTTGGTATTGGGGCGAGGTGGACGACGCCGACAGATGCAGATCCGATCCACTAGGGGCTGGTGCACGGGACTAGTCGGGTAAACACGAAGAGCAGGAGCATATCTGAACGACTTCGACTGTAATGTTCCGACTGAAGCTGGTTGCAGATCTGATTGTCTGTCGGAGAAGTAGCCTGGCGAAGAGACTCTATCGGAGATAGCCGGGTCGTGGTCGTTGGGAGATGACTTCGGAGGGGGAGTGTTGCCGGTCTGCCTTGGTAGTCGCCTGTGAAAGAGGGCAGAGGGGAGGTGGGTGGTGGACGGGGCGACATATCTGGCCGCCGAGGGGCCCGGAGATGACCGAAGGGTGGCGGATCCGGCCGGAGAGAGATGGGAGGAGTCGAAATCGACTGCGGGGGGATGGGTTTTGTTGGAGGAAAGTGGAGAGCCACGACGGGCTGTTGTGGGTGGCCCTGGCCGGAGCAGATCGGATGGAGAGGAAGGGGTTCAAGGACGATTGAGGGCGGTGGGACAGAGGGAGGGGGAGAGGGGTGGCAGAGCGAGGCGGAGATGCCTACAAAATAGATCGGGGAGGGTCAGACAATGGGGAGTAGAACCTGGCCGGCGTGGTGAGGGGGGAAGCTGTGGGCGGCGTCCCGGCGAGGGGGAAGGCTGTGGGCGGCGGCACGATGGCCAGATCTGACCAGAGGGTGTTCAAAAGAGGCGGATAGGGACAGCGGTCGGCGGGGGGAATGGTGATGGCGAGAACTCAAGGAAAACGGACAGCATCAGGAAGGAGAAAGGAAAGAGCCTCACCGACAACCGTCGTGGCCGGAGCCACAGCGGCCACCGGTGGCGACGACACCAGACGGATATAGGCTAGGGTTTTTGGTTCTCTGTTGAGAGAGAAAGGAGACGCGGCCTCTCTTCTCTACATGGAGGCTTGTTTCGAGCCGGTTTGGGATCTAGGCACTTGGAATAAAAAATAAATCACCGTACCTGAAGTATAAGTAATCAATGACTCGTGATATACAAGACAGAAGCCAAGCTAACACATGAAGCTATTTATTTAATCATCCTAGAACTACTACCAACTGTTTTTGGTGCAACATTGAGACCATCATAACATCGACTTTCACCAGCCGATCAAAAAAAACTTCGACTTTTACCTGGAAAATAAAACTAGCATTATATGCACAATAAACTGCTGTTGCTTCAATACAAAACTCAATCATTACAAGTAATCATGCTTCCTTGAACATGATATTTAACTATCACACCAACTTTACAACTCCTAATTGCTAGAGCTCATTTCTGTTTTGGAGTTCAACCTCCCCAGTTCCCATGATTCATGTTTTCAACTCAGCAGCTCTCCATCACCAAGAGAAAAAAAAGTGAAACAAAAGTCAAATATCCATGGAAGAAATGCATGATCAACATTATCTGGTTTAAAAAATTCATGCAAAAAAATTAACTCTAATGCAACTTTGCAACACAGGCTACTGTAATTTTCAAGATACATACACCAAAACTAATAGATTGCGAATAGCAAGTGGGTCATCATGCATTCAACTGACTAGGTCATGCCATAAGTGAAAATTCTTCAAAGAAAAATAAGTATGACAGTTTTGATAGTCATTCACAAACCATGGAAACGGAACAAATTTACCACATAAATTACGTTTCATATATCATAACTTGCATCAACAAATCAGATGCAAAAGATTTACTCTCAAGTCACAACTCCCATGTAAACAGCTGATAACACTTAATTTCCTCCATAAAGACAGCATTTAGTAGTATATAGTATACTGCCACTAATTCTAATATGCTATTCTATAACCATGATTTTAACATATGTGAACAAAGACAAGCTATCATTTGGAAACATGAAATTGTCAGTAAAATAAAAAAATTACCCGCTAAACTTAATTAAAATGGTATGACATGTTTGACAAACAAACATGCAGGCCTTAATGCAATTTTGTCACTCTCCACCCACTTAATTCACATGTTTCAAAAATAACTTATTGTGACAAAAGAACAGAAAGGCCGTATCTGTGAAACTAAGTATCATAACGATGTAGTATTGGCAGCACATGATAATAAAGTAGAGGATTATAGATAATAATTTGATGTTGAAACCGAAATATAATGCAATGAAAGGAAACAAAGCAATAACATGAGTACCATACAAGATTTAATATCATCAGAATAGCATGATCAGTAACTACCCAATAATAATAACAGAATTGCCTCACAAGTACTAAAGCAGTAGTACCTCCAAGTTTTTGTGTGGGAAGTTCTTTATTTAGCAACTTGGATTGAGTTTTCAGCCTTCTAATGAGTCCATGTGAAAAACTATTACCGATTCTTGAATGAACTGGTCAGTAATCATAAACGGTTAGAACTTCAAATAGCATTTTCATGTACTTCTAGCTTCTACCATGCCAGTCTTACAGAAAAGAAAGCCTGATAGAAACTCCGAATGATCAAGGAATGAAGAGCATAAAAGCATATTTCCTAGGTAGCTATAACTCACTAGTGTTTTCTTTCTTAACTTATATGTCACAAAAGGAAGAAGGATGCAAGCTATAAATATTATAACTATGTATCCAATTATCAATAAATTACTTCAAAAAATTTAAATCTTCCAAATACAATTTACTTCAGTGCTCAAGGCTGCTGAGACTGTACAAAGAGTAACAACTGCATACTATAGGAAGGAAATCATCGTCAAACGTTAGCAAACCAGTAGACAGAAAGTTATTATGAGAAAGAACCCGTGCTTAACAATAGGCAACAAGAATTAATAGAGTAAAACAGAAAACACGGTCAAGAGCATAGAATTAGTCATTGGAATTACTATAAAAGGACCAAAAAAAGTCTTGTGAAGAGATCAGAATCATTAATTATATTGACTTCCATCCCTAAATAATGGGTCATAGTATTTTGAACAAACACAAAAGTATTACTAGTCAATGGACTAATTGCTGACTGCATAAAAAGGAAAACCATTATACTCCAATCTGCTCATATTACAATAAAGGTGCACTAAATAGTCAAATCTTCAACCATTACTCCATGCATCATGTAATTCAATGGAATCCAACAATCATAATACTCATGTAAATAGCAGCAACACTCACACTATCCATAACATTTAAAACTTAAAATATGCACTGGCAAAATCTTTTCCTAGTTCAAAACACGGAGGACAATATTTAAGATAGCCATTATCTACCACTGAAGTATGTGCAACAGAGTACTAAAAATTATATTCAAGAATCAAGAAATAACAGGTAACACCTTTCAGTCTTTCACAAATCAATTTATGTTTTGTGGAAGACAAAAGTTCAATAACCAGCAGATAAAAATGATAAATACGACAAATACAACAAATATTCCAACCATTTTGTATTACTGAATTTATATACCATTATGTCTATTCACAAACCAAAATGAGCCCATATATCAGTAGTTGCACAATACTGATAACGAACCAAACTCACGAGAGAAACATGTCAAGTACCAGGTACTCAAAACCATTAACTATGCCCATTTATATCTCTATGAAAATCAGAGTAAGACTAATATGAAATGAGAACACTCAAAAGAGAGGACCCAACATACTAATTCATAGACACTGACTCTTCCTAGGACCTGGTTATCATGCTACGAGACCGGGTCAATGTAATGCCTCCATGCACACTCGCCACCATCTCAACAGGTTCATGCTCATATGGCTTCCTGCATCCTGGACAGCGCCCATCCTCCTCAAGAATTCTCTTGTAGCAGAAAAGGCAAAGATGAAAGCCACACGGACAAGGTAAAAACTTTGCATCTGTGACATCAAAATCATCACAGCATATGGGGCACAGAGATGGCACAGCCTTAAGACTGTTATATGCCCACGGGACTCCTCTATAGCCATGTTGTCTCTCCGAATTTGGCATACTCCGCTGCTTTGATAAATTGGGCAGACATTGAGGGCGAAAAGCATCATCCGGCCTCCATGCATGACTATTAACTGGAATGGTTACACCGGCCCTGGAAAGCTCAGATTTTATATTTTCATTTGCAGAACCTGACACATCTGTTATTTTACAACGTGATCCGGATTCTGATTGTGCAGAATTCTCATTCTGGGGAGAGAGTTCCGGCTTCTCCTGCTTATCATTGGCTGCCAACGCATCCGCAACGGCCTCCCAATCATCCAAGCAGTCACCATCCCCGTCTTCCTCTTCTTCGGTTATACTGCCAGACCATGACCCGCCACTGCTGCTACTACTTCCACCATAATTTGATCTTGAAGCATTGCAGCCCAATACACCCCCATTCAGAGGACTGGTGGGACTGTTTGACAGCGACCCCAAATCACTATCATGACGAAGGATCAAACCCTCTCTCCCCCGGTCCCTACCCCTCAACCCCAAATTCTCCAAGGAACACTCCCTCTCATTTCCTGTTAAGGCCCCTACATCATCCTTTTCGCCCCTAACCCCCTTGTTCTTGACCGCACCTATGTCCGGAAATCCCAGAATTAATTTTAAACCATAAAAAATTCAACTTTCAAACCGAAATAATAGAAAAATTACCATAAAAAGATTTCAATTATACATCAGATTCAAAGAACAGAACACATAGAAAGATCAAATCCGTACCTTGAGAGAGCCATTGCTCACGACGAGCATCGAGCTTGCACTGCTTCAATTTAGCAGTCCTGTTGCCCTGAATCGGGACGACGGAGAGCAATTCAACAAGCATATTCGAACGAATAGCAAAATCTAGAAAATTAAAAAAAATCACGGCAATTTCCCAGCGACGGATTGAAAACTTACCCTCTTCTTTTTGCCACAATCCTTGGAGATGGTGGGCGGCGGCGAAGCAATGGAAGCGTGCTTGGCGATGGAATCGAAACCCATGGCTGAAATGAAACAGAGAAATGGAAACAAAACCCTAAACGAAAACGGAAGGTTCTAGAGAGAGAAGAAATATCTGTGTTGATTTATTTAGTTCTAGAGAGAGAAAAAGATTAATGGATGACTGAAACTGCTCTGCTCCGCTCACAGACCTTCCCAACAATAGCCCAGTCGCACATATACATATCGTAGGTGTTACCAAAATACCCCTGCTTTTCTCTTTATTTTCTCTGGTACCCGACTGAGATGTGCGATATTTTGGCACAGCATCGGGGCATAGATACCTCGATGCCATTGGTGATAATTTGAGGAGGCGGACGTCGTCGTTTTGTTTAAACTTGGGCAACACGTAAAAGAAGAGGCGTTATTCAGAAATTTACCATTATGGGCGAGTGGCATTTATGAGGGTGGTGCGTAATTCATGGGAAGTTAAAAAATGGGGTTATATATGTTAGGTGAAATATAACATTTGGGGATGGATTTTGCTTGCAAAGGTTGTTAGACATCATTGGATCCGTCTTTAAAACTTATACAACATTTGCTTAAGTAGTTTTTTTACATACAAATAATTATATTATGGGAAAAATTCATTTTACCACCTTATCAAACATTTAATTTCAGTTTGATACCTGACATAAATTTTTATCAGTTTCATACCCTAACTAAATTTTTAATTTCACTTTCTACCCAGCCGGGTAAAATGTCCAAAATACCCCTAACTATTACTCAAATTTTCAAACTCATGTCATTGGTTCAGAATTTGAAAATAAGTGAAATGACAATAATACCCTTCATTGTTAGGGAATTAAAATGAAAATTTCACTACTTTTAAAATAAAAATCATTTTTTTTTATAAATTCAATTTTTATTTAAGAAAATTATTTTTATTTTCAAAATTTCAGATTTTAATTTTAAAAATACATAAAAATCAGATTTTATTTTATAAATTCAGTTTTTATTTATGAAAATTATTTTTATTTTCAAAAAAACATATTTTAATTTAAAAATCATATTTTTTAAAATACATAAAAATCAGTTTTTTTTAATTTAACTAATATTTATTATATTTTTTTTATTTTTTCATTTATCTATCCATTCACCTTCTCTCCCCCCTCATCATCGTCTCTCTCTTCACCCTCCTTCCTGTGCTTCTTCTCTCTCACTATCCCCAAATTTCTTCTCTCTTTGTCTATCAAAGACACATGTCATATTCATCTCCATAATCTATCAACACCCATATTCATCTTGTTATCTACACCCATCTCCATATATCCCACCTAAATCAGAGAATATCAACACCCATACCGGAGAAGCTTCAATCAACCCCGACCTTAGTACTCGTCTTCGATTAGTCGGCCTCTACAACCTGATTTAGTATCATAATCGAAGAGGATAATGAATCGAGAAGTTCAGATCTGGGTCTTCAAAGAATAGATCTGGGCGTCGCTTGTAAGGGGTCGAAGCCGCAGGAACAGCTTCTGGTTTCGTCGCCGCCGGCGACGGCGACGACCACAACCGCGGGAACAGCTTTTCTGTTCGTCGCCGGTGGCGGCGGCCACTTCTCCCCCACCTATTTCCGATCATTGCGTTTTTCAGTTCAGTGAAAAAAGTGAAATTGAAAAAAGAAGAAAAAAGAAGAAGATATAAATTAAAATAAAAAAAATAAACAATAAACAATAATGGTACAATCCGTTGTAAATGAAGCTTATGTTGTAAAATGTAAATAGATTATAATCATTGGATTAGATTAGATGGAAGGATGAGATTAAAATAGTCATTAATGGAATAAATGTAAATATATGGAACTTTAAATCTACTAAGGACATTTTATGGAATGGGTAAATTTGATTTTATTACTGTAATTTGATTTTTTACGGTTAAAAAATCTGATTTTTTTAATAAATTCGAAAATATTATTTTATTCGAAAATATTAATTTCTTAATATTTTATTTTTGGTACAATTTTTTTGAAAATATTTAGCTTTTTAATATTAAAAATAATTTATTACAGTAACTTATAGTCAATATTACAATAATTTATAACTTATATTACAGTACTTTGTAGTCAATATTACAAATAATTTATTACACTAATTTGTAATCAATATTACAATAATTTATAGCTAATATTATAATACTTTGTAATCAATATTATAGTAATTTATAGTTAATGTTACAAAAATTTATAGTCAATATTACAGTCATTTGTAAGTAATATTACATGAATGACGAATGACGACCTTACAGAAGAATCTACACAATTACAAATAAGTAGAATCTACACAAATACAAATCAGTATTATTCAATGTTACAGCTCCATATAGACATATGGTAAAATGATTACAACATACTTATAACTTTGTTACAGTATATATTGGATACTGTTACAGTCATAATCACATAATTTTATAGTGACATGATGACATATCTCACACCACATCGAAGCTAACCCACCATACCTCCGAGTCACAACGTTTCAGCTCCGGTTCAATCTCAATTTCAAAAATGAAGAACAACAGTTGAAAAAAATAGATGTTACAATATACTACAACCGATATTACAGCAAATTACTATAAATGTTACTGAAAATTACAATAGATGATACAATATATTACAACCGATAGTACAAAAAATTAGTATAGATGTTACAACAAATTACTATAGATGTTACATCAAATTAAGCCATCTTTAATTGATATAAAAAACAACTAAGAGAGCTTTTTGTACAAAACACAACCGATTCCATTCACTGGAGCAAACAATACAAATCAATCACATATTGCTGCAAAATGTCAGATACTTCCATGGCTAACGACGGGACTCAGAAACGAAGTCATTGATCAATCAAAAAAACACATTCACTGTTCCAAACAAATTTGAACCCAATTCCTGAAATTTACACTGATGAATGCTCAAATTAAACCCAATCATTCTTAACAAAACAGAACAAATCAATCAGACGAGTTTGTTGGCTTCAATAAAATCCATTAATATAAAACTTGTTTGTTGGCTGGTGATGCATACCCACAGAGGAACGTCTCTCTCTGGTGGAGCTCAATCTACTAAAATAGGTAGGGAGGGACTTAAAAGTATTATGTTAGCAAAACTGTAGGATTAAATTCAAACAAAAATGAGCAAACAGTAGCATCAAACTTGAGGACTTGAACTTATTGATCCAATATATTAAAAATATAATTGAAGGCAATAAGTAGATTATATGAGAAATTGGAGAGTGAAAGATAGTACCCAAATAGTTCAGTAACAAACCCAGAAAAAGAATTGAAATCATATTTTTAACTACTTACACAATCAACAGACCACAAAATCAGGGTGAATGGCAGCAGAAAGTGGATCAGCATCGGCAAGGATAAACAAACTCGCGCCGGAGATGCGTTGCAGTAGAAGGCCGGTAGACATCTCCACGGTTTCGACCCACCGTGAGACCAGCACAAGAAGCCGCCGGTGACCCGTCCTCCGTGTAGCTGGAGCCCATCGACACCAACAAAAACGTACCCCGTCCTCCATGTAGCGGCGCACGACTTCGTGTTGTGGTAGTGGTAGCAAAAAACGTGAGGGGGATGCTGTGAAGAAAGAATCTGAATTAGGTCATAGTTGGGTGAGTAAAAATGAATATGTTAAATGACTTAAATGACCTTATGAGTGTACCGAATGTCTAAAATAAATTTCAAGTTAAACAGAATTACAAGTTCGCCATTAAAGTAGCTGAAAAATTATGAGCCTTTGATTTTATCTAATCCTATGAATAAGAATGATTTACATTTTACATTATAAGAACCTATTTACAACGGATTGTGTGCCTATATATATATATATATATATAAATGAAAAAATATTATTAAATATTAATTAAATAAAAAAAACTGATTTTTATGTATTTTTAAAAATAAAATCTGATTTTTATGTATTTTTAAAATTAAAATCTGAAAATTTTGAAAATAAAAATAATTTTCTTAAATAAAAATTGAATTTATAAAAAAAACTGATTTTATTTTAAAAGTAGTGAAATTTTCATTTTAACACCCTAACAATGAAGAGTATTATTGTCATTTCACTTATTTTCAAATTATGAACCAATGGCATGAGTTTGAAAATTTGAGTAATAGTTAGGGGTATTTTGGACATTTTACCCAGCTGGGTATGAAAGTGAAATTAAAAGTTTGGTTAGGGTATGAAACTGATAAAAAATTATGTCAGGGTATCAAACTGAAATTAAATGTTTGCTAGGGTGGTAAAATGAAATTTTCCCTTATATTATTAAGCATCACGAAGAACATATGAAGACGACACTTACAGAACCTATAACACGGGGATTTGGTGAATCTGAATTCTATCAGAGGAGTTGGGATTTGAGAGTCGAACGTTACAGACCATATGATAAAGCGGCCTAGGATCGTGTGATGGGATGCAGGAGTTGGAATCGGTGGGCTCAACTGGTCTGATAGGACCACCGAGGTCTGGATCGTAAGCCGCAGCACGCCAACGATGGCGTGGCGACGCATGGTAGGAAGGAAAAAGAGATGTTGGTCAACCAACAGTCATAACATATTTTTTTTATCCCTCGAGATCATATTTTATCGTAATTTAATTTTTAAAACTCGGAAAACATAATAAAAATAATTTATTCTATAGATCAATACCAACATGATTTATCATTTCTTACCATCTTCATCTACATCTTTTATTCCTCTAAAATACTTGTCTTGTTCCCAACTTTTTTATTCGGGAAAAATGTCATCCAACGGGATTGAGAATGCGTCCCCAACCAAGTTCAATGTCGAGCAGCCTGGGGCTTTCAACGTATGTTGAACCTTAATTCACCCATGGTTCCCCACCCTTGCATGCATCCATCCATAGATAACAACCTCTACATGAAACTCCTTATCGTTTTGAACCCGCACATGCAACCGAACATGACCCTCAACCTCGGGACACAGTATTATGGGTACATGTAAGATTCTCAAGCTAGAAGCATTAAGACCCGAATGCCTTCACAATTGTCTTCATTAGGGCCTTTCAAATGGAAATGCAACAAAAAAATATGGACCCCACCACCTTTTGGAGTCAAGTTTTCAAACAATACAAGGAGGGCGGTGCTTTCCCGAAGAATTCGTGGTTGCAATGTAAAATCCACTAGAACACGGCTTCACCTCAGGTGAGGAAATTCAACCACAATTTCATCATAGCCCCGAGGAATTGGACCAACGGTCTCAACCACGACAATCTCATCCTCATTTCCACGGGAGTATACATCGACAAGAAAAGTCCTTCAAAGTTTTATTACTACTATTGGTGGAGAACTGCTTCATAATGAACCCAAACCGTCGTAAAGGAAGGCACAACTGGGGACAACCAACAACGGTTGAATAAGGCTAGGTCTTATAGCTCTCAAACACCCCCAAGCCTATCGTCGTTGAGTCCCAACTAGAGTGCGATCCGAGCCCAACCCTGAACGTGGAATCAAACAACCCTTATGTCACACCTTAACAAGTGTGTTCGTTGGGGAAGAAGTCGACGAAGAGGAAAAGAAAACAGAAGAACGATGAAGCTAGTGTAGTGCTTGACATGGATAGAGCAAAGGCGAATATAATGATCAAGAAACAAAAGAAGTTAAACGACCTCTTTGCCTGATACTGTCAATTGGAAGTAGAGGACACATAGACCATGTTCAAGGAAGAGTTGGAACGACGCGACAAATTCATGTCAGCGATTTGGGAGCAATGCAAGAGTATTAGTACTTACATGAAAAAAATTTGAAGGATGGTTTTATTTTTCTGTTTTTAGTTCTTTGTCTTTTGTTGTATAATATCCTTTTCTAGCACGACCACAATTTTCATTGTTTTGGAGGTCGTTGTAACGTGATGTTAGTATGTGTGATGGATGTACCCCAATTGTAATAAATGTGTTTCTTTTTCAATCTTGTCTTTGATATATCTTATCGAACTCATAAATTCAAAAACCATTAACGATTTGTCTTGTTCAACTTAGATATTCAAAAATTATTACCGAGTTGTCTTGTCCAACTTAGATTTTCGAAAATCATTACGGGGTTGTCTTAGAGAAAGTCATCCGCGTGGTGAAAATGTTCTCTCTCTCTCTATGAAATCTATTGTATGGCATCCGACGTGGTGACCATAGGTATGCCACCGGTGGGTGAATCGGCCCATGTTGATCATGGGGTATTAAGATCTCGGGCAGATCTTAATACCCCATAATCAATGTCATGGGGTATTAAGATCATGGGGTTTTTAGTTGTCATCCCCTGCATGAGTCCTTAAAAGATTGGGTGAGTTATTTTTTTAGGTCTTACAGTGAGATTGATGCTGTCTCTATTCCGTGTCGCTCAAATTGTAATGGATGTTAGAGCACCTATAGTGGGGCGTTGCAGGGTCATCGCAAGAGGCTCGTTGCAGCGCCTCCTACGGCGAGTCCTCGATGCAAGAAATGTTGCAGCACCGTATTGTAGCGCGCCTCACCGAAAGATCCTACAACGACTGTACTCGGCGATGCGCCATGTGTCGACGCCAGATTTTCAAAAATCCCTAAATTTCCTATCATTGGTGCGATTAAAAATTAGTTGAATGATCCTAGGGTTTGTTTCAATGTCGTTTGTTTAATTATCCTATGTGATTGTTATAAATGTTATGTTTATTTGGTATAAAATAAAATTAATAGTTTATTTTGGGGTTGTTTTGAAATTATTAAAAAGTGTCAAAACACACTCCTACCACTAGCTGATGGTTATCACTGTAGAGTTAGTGGTAGCAACTAATGGTTTGGAAGAAAGAAAGTAAAAATGTACTTCTATTACTACTCCTACCACTTGTTAGCTGTTTACCATTATAGATGCTCTTATTTTGATTTTGTAAAATTCAAGTCGGTGATTGTAACGATTCAGGGAAAAAAAAGCTTGAATGGATACAAAACAAACGGGTATAGCTTGTTGGCGACATTGGCTCTACCGGGAAAACCCAATTGTGTCAAAAATTTCCAAAACCAAAGCTCCCAAGCCCAGAGTTTTGTAGGTTATGTTGTCTGAAGTAGTAGAGAAAGGGAATCAAAAGGGGTTCAAATGGATAGGGATACCCCGATTTAGAGGAATTTAGTGGCGTTTTCGTGTCTCACGAAGTGCATTGGGATAGTTGACGGAGCTTGCAAACGTGGAATTCTGATTAGCATGAGGTTTGAAATTGTGTGTGTTGATGGTTTATTGGCGGTACAAGGAGGTTATTGGAACTGGTTCGAGGTCGCCGGTTCCACCTCATGGTTGTTATATGACATCCTCGTCCATCAGACCTTTTCAATCAGATGAGTTCCTTATCTCTACCTCAATATTGGTCCATTCCAGTAAGCAATATCCTGCAACATTTGAGAAAGGGAAAACTTTATAAAGATGCCTTGTTCTTTATTTTTTTTTTCAAACTGTCTCCATGTTCTATTTTTCTTCTAAAAAAGTCACCTTAAACTTCTGGTTTTTTTTTTCAAAACCTCACTTCTGTGAGTAAGTCTGTTATGTTTAACAGACCAAATATTGTAATGACCCAAATACCCTCTCTTACACATCCTCCCTTACACACTCTCTCTTACCCAACCCTCTGTTACACGATTTCATCATTTCCCACACATATGTCACGGTAAAGGGAGATCTCACAGAATATTGAGCAAGGATTTAAGCTTGAGCAAGGATTTGAGAAAGGGTTTGAGGAAAATAATAAGAGTTCAAACCCTAGATTTATATTTTGAAATTAATTTTGTATGGCTTAAATTCGAAACTGATGATAGATTTGAAGTCGAAACATGTTCCAAACTCAAGAACAACATGGGTAAGAACAGATTTTCACCTAAAAAATAATGATTCTACCCAAAAGCAGCCATGAAAGCTCGAATCGTTAAAACCTTACAAGCTCCAATCTTCCAAATCCACACAAGCACGAAGCCTCCAAACCCTTACCTTCTCGCGCTGACTCCGCATTTTATCCTCTATGTTAGGGTTAGATCAGTTTGTTCGTTGTTATATGCAAACATGGTGTTAACAAAGAAAGGTAGGATTGTCAATTTTAGGGCTGTGTATGGGCGGGTATTCAGCCCGACCCGCACGTATTTAAATCCGCCCGCATATATGCAGATCAGATCCATAATATGTCTCACCTACCCATCGGATCTGTATTTCAAAAATGGACCCGTCCGAATAGAATTCAGTCGGATCAGATTTGACCCGTAAAAAACGACACAATAACCAAAAAAATCTCAACCACATGTTCCTTATCCTCAACTTCATTATCCATAATTCCAACAATTATCACAAGGGAAAACTACCAATACCAACCCAAAACCATGCCCATTTAACTGATGTTTACCCTGAAGTTTAAAGTTAGCTGATGCATACCCTGAAGTTACGACTTGTAACTAAAAACCCCTTATGTCAGCTAAAATGACGAAAATACCCTCAGAAATTTTTTTAAAATATAAATGAAGTGATTTTTTAAATAAAAATGAAGTCATTAAATAAGTATATATATATATATAACAAAAATAATTTTTAAATAATTTTTTAACATAATTATTGAAGTGTAGTCGAGGGTATTTTCGTCATTTTAGCTAACGGAGGGGTTTTGAGTTACATTTTCGAAACTTAAGGGTATGCATCAGTTAACTTTAAACTTCAGGGTAAACATCAGTTAAATGGGCATGATTTTGGGTAGGTATTGGTAGTTTTCCCTTATCACAATACCTCCTAATCTTATCTCCAACAAACCCTTACCCCCTTCTCTTTCTCAACCGCCAAAACCAAATCTCTAACAATTCCTCCCGTGATAACAACTCCAACACCACTTGCACTCTTAGCACCTTCGATGGAAACCACTCCGATGGACCGGTCGTTGCTCGACGAGGCCGAGATGATTAAAAGGTGGGAGACCCTTCTGGAGAAAGAGATGAGACAGGTATGTTGGAGATCAAACATCGACGTTGTTGGTGCTTGAATCTGTTGGAGAAGACAAGAGGGATAAAGCTCGTTTTTATGGCTTTGAATCCATTGGAAAAGACTAGATGGAAAAAGTCTTGTATTTTGGTTTTTGTGGTTTGAATCCACATGAAACGACTAGATGGATAGAGTTTTTTTGTGTGTGATTTGAATCAACGAAAAATATGGTCTTGTTTTTTAATTTGTGGTTTGAATCTACTGGAAAAGACTAGATGTATACGGTTTGGGTTTTTGATTTGGGTTGCTTGAACTTTGTGAGGTACATAGTTAAGTTGGGAGAAGAGAATGGTGAACAGAGTGCCACACAAGGTTTTAAAAATCGCTAGGCGCTAGGGCCTTCGGGGATTAATCGGGGACTAGTCGAAGATTAATCGGGGATTAATCGGATTTTAATTTTTTAATTTTATTTTTCAATAGATATATTATTATATAGAATATATTTATCCAAATATATATAATTAATAAAAACAAAATATGAATTTTATTATATAAAATAATAAAAAATATTTTAAACACATAAAAATATATGTTATATTCATATTCTTATAAGAAATAAATTTAAATAAATAATATTAGTCACAGTGTATGGTGGTTTAATTTGGGTTCTTTTACTGGAGCATGAGTTGTTGAAATATAAAATTTTGAAATTTTTGTACAAAAAATGAGGAAGATATGAGAACTAAATGTTTCTTTCAAAATAAATTAATCAAATTACATGTAAGGAGTATTTTGAAAAGTGATAACTCTGAGATAAAATTGAAAAGAATAAAACCAATTAGTTATTAAGTTAAATAATACTCTTATGATATTCTCATACTTAATTTTTGAAACGAGTAACCGGTAATTTCATTAATGCCAATCAGCAATCAAACAGTGTGAGGCGTGATCGCCTCGGGTTTCAGATATTTGTCCAGGCCGACCGTAGCAAGCCTGGCGCTCATGGACCCATAATTTTAGCCCGCACAAATTCGTGGGAAATAACTCAAGACAACCCCCTACCGTCGTTTCAAAGTAACGGGGGGGGGGGGGGGGGGTAACAAACCAACATCCAAAATCAACAGAAACTAAAAGGTTCCAACAACTAAAACAGGAATAACAAAAAATAACGATAATTGGTGTTGAAGATGCAGGCTTCCCGGAACCTCCCAGCAGTGGCTGTCCCGGGTCTGTAGGTATAGTCTAGGGCTGACTCCACCCACCCCTGCTGGAACTGATCATTCATCCATCGGAGGCCTCTGAGCCTTCGCACCAGCAGCTGTTGCCTCCACCACCACGGGCTGATATCAGGGCTGTGGCGGGTCAGTCGGGTCACCCATGTGCTTCTGTAACTCCGGTGGCCAGAGGTACATCGGCCCGCTTCCGGTGTTCAGAGAGTCCGCCGGATAGCCCCGTGGATCTGTCTCCTCTTCATTCCTCATAATTGCATTGAGTCCAGGAGGAGCTCGGATCACCGGCCCAGTCGCATGATGGATGTTAGCCAGGAGGTCAGGCTTTGTGGGCCTGGGTGGCGGGTTGGGTGCTCCATAGTCGCCCCCTGCAAGGTAGTGGTTAACCCATCTTGGTTAACCTTAGCCAGAAAGTCAGACTTTGAAGTGCCTGCACTGAGCGATTCAACACCCATGGTAATCTCTCTCGATCGGACCTCAGGGTACAGAGGTGGGTCGCTCTGATCCGGGTCCGGGAGGATGCGGCTGTCCATCCCCGGAGGCGGCCCCCATGAGTCGCCAAACCTCGGACAGATAGGGCTGTCATACTGTTCCCTTCCGGCCGAAAGAGGATGATGGGTATCCGTCGGGCCCTGTATTGGTCGGGGAAGTTTCCCCAAGCCCCGGTGACCCTCCCTCGGTATGGACGAGAGGCCAGTGTACGACGGCCAGAACTCCAGTGGTACAGCAGCTTCGCCGGCGACCACCAACGTCTCGGTGGGCGAAGGCTGGTATAGCTTGTCCAGCAGATCTATCAAGGGCAAGCCCGGCTTGTCTTTCAAATCTGTCGTGTGCGGTGGATGCCGAGGGGGAGCAGCGACCGGTCCAGGCAGCATCGGGAGAGTATCGGCGCGACGCGCCTGGTGTTGGGCGAAAGTCCTAGTAGCCCGACGGACCTCTGCATGTAAGGGGGTCTGGTCGGGGCCGGCCCTATCCGATTCGTGGAGAATGGGGAGAGGCAGACCCGACCTCGTCTGATCGGAAAAGATCGATGTTGGAGGCGAGGGAGCCTGTGGCGGCGATGGGGGTCCAGACGGAGTCGGGCGGGAGCGAAACACGACGGCGGCGCTCGTGCTCGATTGAGGAGCATGACCGGAGGATTGAGGAGTAAGAGTGAGGGCGGTGGAACGGCTGGGGGCTACTGTTCGGAGGTGGTGGGGAAGGGCGGCGGCGATGAACCCAGTAGGGGTTTGAGAGAACCTCAAGAGGTTGGGAGAGAGGGCCATTGTTTTCTATTCTCATACTTAATTAGTTGTTCAGTTTTTTCATATAAATATAATGTAAATATGGTTATAAAAAATAAGCATTAATTACCAAAAGTAAGTCCTTTCATTCTTTTGGATGACATTGACACCCATACGACAGAGAAGATTTGGACTTAAGCAAGTCCCACATCGGTTGAAAAGGAACAATTTTTTTTTTGTCACTCTATAAAAGTAGAAGCAACTGAAGACATAGAATGTCAGTAAAGACGCGGCTCATTAATGGGCCTTATATTTTTGGGCCTTTCAAGTTCAGAATTAGTAAAATTTTTGGTTAAAAGCTATAGTTTAAAGTTTTGGTTAAAAGATATAGTTTAAAGTTTAAGTTTAATAGGGTGTGACCCGTTAGTTCAGTCGCCGACCCGCGACTTATCGCCCGACCCACCCGGCTAATGTTGTAAAGTCGGATCAACCGACTTGGGCCGCCCGACTGCACCAAGTCGGGTCTGTAAAAGCCAAAATGGCGCCCAGGCAGAACCTGCCACGTTTGGGCGCGATTTTTAGAACATTGCCAATCACATGGTTGAAATTCAACCATGTGGCAGTGCCACATGGTTGAATTTCAACCATGTGATTGGTATCAATGAATTAAATCAAGGACTAAGAATTAGGATTCAACCATGTGATTGGTATCAATGAATTAAATCAAGGACTAAGAATTAGGATGGGTAGACTTGTGGTCGGATGATCCGCGAATCATCTGACCTTAATCCGACATTGATGTTTGAGATCATCCGACCATAATCCGACATTGATGTTTGAGTAAGTTGTTATCACATCTCACTACGCATCAATTCAAAATCGAAAAATATTGATATTTAAGTATTGTACCTTTCAGTAACTAGAACAATTGTTGTTTCTCTTTTAGGTAAAATGTTTTCATGTGTATTCGGCATTTGTCGCTATTTGTGGGGGATTGTTGGGAAAATGACTCCTCTTGTGTTGTTTTGTGTTTTAGCAAAGTCCTACATCGGAAGTGTGAGACTCTTTTTTGAGAGCTTATAATAGGTTCCTTCTCCTTCATTGTTCAAGACATGTTGGTGGGCTCTATGGAGATTAGATTGGACCAGGCCTCGCGCACCAATGTCCGTCTGGGTTGGGCTCGAGTGGAGCCCATGCCGGGCGGGATAAAATAAGACAAAACATTATTTTTCTAATTTTCTTATGCAGATTTATTCAAAATTTTCCAAACTGTTTTTGAAGAATACGTAGTGACATTGTGGTTCCGATTTTCTATGGGTTTTGACCCAAAATAGTAATCGTTGAAACTGTATATTTGAGAAAATATTCTCTGTTTTTACCTTTGTACCCTTGCGGTTTTCAGCCTTTAAATACCAGGCTCTGGCCTCTTTGTTTATAACTTTTTTTCATGCAAAGTCTCCAAAGCCAAAACCATACCGTTTTCTCTATACTTTTTATACACCTGTTCTGGTTACTGTTTTGTTGAATCCACATCAGTAGAGCGAGTGGGCGCGTTGTTGGCTAGAGCTGTGTCAACCTTGGGGAGCAACCGTTGTTGATCGTCACCACGGACACGCTGGAAATATTGCTTTCAAGTCGATGGTCTCCGCTGTCACGTCACGTTACAACTACAGTTCTCGGTTCTGCACGTCAAACCGGTTGGTCCTTTCCAGTGTATGCTCTGTTAATTTATCCAGTTCTGTTATGCAATTCGTTAGAGGTATGCATATATTAATCCTACACCGTGCTCGAATCGACAGATCGCAAAGGCTACATGTAGTGGCAGAGCTACATGGGCCCCACGACGACACGTGCCCCCCTCAAATATTTTTTTTTGAAAAATTCTTGCATGTTTTTTATTTTTTAAAGTATCCCTTAATTCTTTCTAATTTTGTAGTTGTGCTCCTCTCAAACTTTTTTACAGTTATGTATTATTACTGAAAATTTTCGGTTCCCCCACTGAAAAAGATGTCACTGGCTACATGAGGATGAGTTTTGGATGGATAGACCTCTCTTTGTTGTTGAATTTAATGATTTCCTTCCATGTCCCAACGCTCAAGATTGGATTGCGTTTGAGTCCTTGGAGGTGCAACAATCACCGATCGTAACTGTTTTGGCACCGCCATGTTGGGAGCTTAAGAGAGAGCCCACCGCTTCGTTAAAGCTATAACAAGTCTAAGAATTTCGTCAAATAAAAAGTCTAAGAATCACTTGCTACTATATAAGATAATAGTTGTGACTGGTGTTAAAGCCCAATCCAACCCAAAAACTCAAACTTATGGGTGGAAGCATGATGATATATATCAATAAGTCAATTTATCCACACACTATGCATTCCTTATTGTAGCTATGGAGATCCCATCTTGCACCTTGATATAATCAACTAAACTGGCCAGCCTCTTTTTTCATCTTCTGATCCGACCTTTCATTTTCACATTCGATTTCTCAAATGATTACACATATCTGCTACACACGGATCATGAACCCGGAAGGTCAAACAAACCAAATACTTACCATCATTGACATTAAACAGATTAACAAACCAAATTATGATTGAGAGTTCATAATGATCAAATCAACAATAATTTCATGGAACAATCAGTACCACCACCCTTAGAGCATCCACAGTCATCTCGCCGGCTGCCGGTGAGATGGCGCCGGCGAGATGACTAAAAATATTAGAATTTAATTATCTCGCCGGCGAGGAGGCAGCGACGTCTGCAGTGGGCGATGAGCAGCCGGCGAGAAGGAGGAAAAAAGAATAAAAAAATGAAAAAAAATTGCAACATAACCCACAACTTTTTAATATTTATACATATACCACACATACGATAATTAAAACAAACTTTAACGATAATTATACATATAATTAGCATGCTAGTACATACTTAAAATAAATCTAATTTTAGGACACGATCACGATCTACAGCTCGTGATTGTACTGCAGGAATTTCACCTGGTCTCGAACGATCTCCCACAGACCCATCTTCATGAAATGGTTGCCATGGGCACTGTAGTGGGCAGCGGCTGCTTGAGAGCGAACGTGAGTCTCGGAAGTTCCCGGCGGGGCGTTATGAATTGCTGCACGGTAGCACAATTCATACCGGTAGATTCTCCGGGCGAGTTCCTGCCAGTGGTCCCGACACTGTTTCTGGGTTCTCGGCGGGGAATTGGCCGGAGCATTGTGGACAAAATTGGCATACACTTCCGGCCAATACCTATGATTTGGGCCCGGCCGGGCGTCCTGCAGCCAACACAGTACCAACACCATCTCCTCCTCGTTGGTCCACGGATATGAGCCTACGCCGGTCATTGGAGCTTCGAAGAAAGTGAGGAAAAATTGAAGAACAAAAGTATTGGAGATAGAGAGAGATTTGGAGAAGAGATATGAAGAATGAAGGAGGAGAAGGGTGCCATTTATAGGCCCAAACCGCCGGCCACTAGGGGGCATTTTGGTCAATTTGTGGTGGTGGTGGCAATAATGGCACATACCCCAATAATGGATGCCTCATAATGTAAAAAAAAAAATCTTTTTTGACCAAATTCAAACAAAAGTAAACAAATTACCAAAACATGAAAATTAAAAACCATTCATTACATAGGCATCTTGAATTACAAAAAAAAAAACAAGTACGGTAAGCTGGAAAAAAAAACAAGTCACTGGGCCATCAGATTGCGCAAAATATTAAGCTGCGTCATGTGCTTCTGTAGCTGCTCGGGGTCCATTCCCGAAGTGTCGGCTTTTTCAACTTCGACCCACTGCTGGTATGCCATCAGCTTCAGCTGCGCAGCCTTCTCAATGGTCCTGGCTTGGCTTGCTTCTTTGGCCGCTATATGGGCCCTCTCGACACGATCGGCAACCGCTTCCTTAGACGATGATGCTGAGCCCTTACCTATGAGCGTTGCAGCCTTGGCGGCCTTGCAGCCCATAGGCCTCTTGTACTGGGGTTGACCCTCCGTATTAGCACCGGTCGTTTGCTGACTGTCCTCACAGCCCGGCGTGTCTTCACGAGGGCGCTTGCCAGAGTCGGTGGAATCTTCGACATCGAACTCCGTAACCGGTGTCGGTATAACGGGCTCCTCAACAGCAAAGTAATGAGAAGTCCACTTGTGTTCCCCTTTCACAAGATCCCACCAGTGTTTCCATGTGAATGGATGACCACAGGCCTTTATGTATTGCTCCTCGGTCAACTGCATGATTTAGGCATCGTTCCGGCCGCTCTTGTAGTCCATGTTGGTCTTCACAAACAACCCATTGAAGAACGACACTTTGGGATTTGTCCCCTGCCAGTGGTCTTTGCACTGCTTGGCCGACCTCACCGGATCATCCGGGCCCCGAGTGGCTTCCATTTCCTCACCGATGGCCCCCTAGTACTTCAAATTATGCTTCTGGTTGCCATGCACTGAGTCGTACGAGTGGTGCATCCAGGCTTTAACTAACCTGCAGTCCTCCTCGGCGGACCATAAGCAACGCTTTGCTTTGGCCTTTGTCGGACGGACGTACTTCGGCGGGCTCGGAAAGGGTTGGAGAGGATTGGACAGTCGGGTTGGGGGAAAAGGCAGGCTCCAAAAACTCTTGGGACAACGTTTCATCGGTCACATTCCTATAGTTGAGAACCCACTCGTTGAGATCGAAAGAAGACATGGCGAAAGAAATTTGAATTGGACAAAGTGTAGTAGAAGAGAGAAATTGGAGTGGGTGTTTAAAATGAATTTTGGGTTGTATTTATAGGGGTGAAAAGTGAAAAAAAAAAGTTAATGCTGCCAGCGACCAGCCACGTGTCGCCAGCTCCTTCATCGCCAACGGCCGGCGCGCCACCCGAGGGGATAAGCCAGCACATCGCCAGCGAGATGTGCTGGCGAGGACGTTAACGGCTACCCATCTCGCCAGCACCTTCCTCGCCTGCTCCTCGCCAGCTCCCCGCCTGTTCCTCGCCGGCGACTTCTCCTCGCCAGCTGCTCCTCGCCGACCACTGTAGATGCTCTTAGTCATAGTCATGAACCTATGGACACGTCAGCGTTCAAGGCTGGTTTCTGGCATTCTTTTGCCGCTTTCTTCAACGGCCGTTTCATTCATTCCTGGTTGTTTTGTCTCTCCTCTCAACAGTATAACAACTCATGAGGATGGACCAGGCCCAGCGCATGAAGATCCAAAATAAGCCTATTTAACTATTATTTTGGGCCTAATTCCTACTCGAGTAAAGTCGAATATAATTGGGTTTCTTAACAGTTTAAGGCCCCACCCATTTCCTGAAAAGGCCCGTCACAATTGTTTGTCATAACCAACCATCTTTCGCTTGGACTACCCAAACCCGTGATCTCCTTTTACTACCTGCAAGGCTCCAGCTTTATTATTCCAAACAATAACTGTTCTTTTTTAAAAATAAATTTTCATTTTTCTTATTTCATTATTTAATCATTAAAAAACGAATAGATAATAAAATTAAAAAAATATAGGTATCAAATCATATAAATAATTCAAAATTTCATAAAAGAGACGCCCCTCTCTCGTTTTCTCTCTCTTAAAAATAGAACTAGGGTTTGCGATATCATGACGGCGGCAAGGAATGGTTTCACGGAGTCCGACAGCACCCAAGCTTCGAGCGACGATGATTTAGGAACATGAACGGCGAGTCTCTCCCCTCCAAGTCTCCGACATCGCTGTCTTGCGAGGAAACTCGGTCTCCTTTGGTTCTCTCACCAGTGAATGGTGGTGTACAAAAACAAGGGGGGGGGGGGGGGGGGGGGGGGGGGACAGAGATGGTATTCTCGGCCAATGAGACGGCGGAGAGAGTGGATCAGAGAGGTCTCAGGGATTTTAGGGGACGGAGATCGCAAGGGCATATCCTTGAAAACTGTTGGGGTTCGTATGCCGAACCTTGGCATTGGGACCCAGGCCACGATAGGGGAAAGGGTTGTAGACACCAGTGGAAACGAGTTGGGGGTGGGGGGGGGGGTGGCGAGAAGCCTCGGGACCTTCTTCTCCAATGTATTTGATGAGTTTGGTTGCTACGAAAGGTTTTCTCTAAAAGGAGCATGGCACGGGAGAGACAACGCCGAAGGAGGACAGACACACTGATCTAGTGATGGAGGTCGGGGGATGTTTTCCAGAATCTCCGCTCGTTCCGTTTCGACCCCGACCGGAGAGACTCAGCCCAGCCACAAGACGGGGACGACATGGAAGCGACGTAAGGGCAAGGTACACATTAGGGTTGCAAGCGAAACTGTAGGAGGAGACGAGATTCGGGCTTCTAGTTTGGGCCTGGATCGGTTGAATCTTGGGCCGAGGAGAAGGGATAGGCCGTGGGAAGCTGGCGTGGGCCTAGGTCGTCACAATCCTGGGCCTTAAAGGAGGGATACGCTGGGTGGGCCTGTGAGTTGGACAAAAGAGCCCAATCATTATTCGGTTCATGGGGGGGGGGGGGGGGGTCTTGGATAGGGCCATCTTCAATCCACGGGCCTCCTGGGACCGAACCAGAGGTGCTAGGAATTTTAGAACCGACACCATTAGGAGTGGGGGATCCAAAGAGCATACAGGAATGGACGATTTGGGGTCCTAGATGGGTAGTTTGTGCATAAAGGAGGTGGTGGTCCCAACGTCGGAGGTGTGTGGCAGAGGAATGAATTTTTCGTTCGCCTTAGCTGTAAAAGCTTTGTCCACGAGGGCGTTTTTTTTGGAAGACCCTCGTGTGGTGGGTGGAGGACAAATGGGACATCAGGAATGTGGATGCTAGACCGTTGGAAGAAGATATGATGTCATTTTTATTTAGGAATGCTAAAGAATAGGCAAGGGTTTTAGCATGGGAGCTTAGGGAGTTTCGCAACTCGTTGGTCCTGTTTGCGGATCTTAGGCCACATATGAGACCATGAGATATGCTATTTACGCATTTCTCGATATGGGCAAGGATCTCGAACCTTCTAGTAGGTGCTTGGAACAGAGATGTCAATTTCAGAAAAGGAAGCGCCTTAGGGGTTTGTCATGCAGTAGACGATGGCACGTATGGGATGTGCTGGGGAGACTTTATGAGGATTTGCGTTCAAGTCGATATTCGGGTTCCCCTTCAAAGACATATGCTTTAGACTTACAGAGGCTCAGGTACGAACGATGCTTCATGTTTCGTATGAAAGGCTGCCCAACCATTGTTTTGGTTGTAACTGTGCAGGTCATCTGTTTACAGCTTGTCCAATGGAGGGGGAATAGGGGGGGGGGGTGAGAGGTCCCTCGTTGAGATCACCAACAGACCCTAGGTCGACTCTGGTGCGGTCAAGACAGGGGAAACCAGTCTCTGCAACAAATTGGGATTATCTATGAGGTTTCTCAAGACATCAAACCCGTCGCTTCGCCTCGGAGGCACCAACCCAAGTGAGGAGATAGGGAAGAAGCAACGATAAGGAGACATACATAGGGGCAACAAGGTGGAAATCAAGGGAGGATAGAGATCCTAGGGGAGCAAGGCCGGTTAGTCCGGAGGCCAATCTGAAAACTCGGGTATGTATCTCAATATCCGTTGGAAGGAAGAGGTCGATAAGGGAAGTGGGGGAGGCAGAATCTGAAGGCTCCTATAGAGCAGAAGAGGCGACAAGTGCAGCGGTTGGGAGCTTTAAGCACCCTCACCTCACAGAATGAGGCTGAGGCGGCCCAGTGGGGGGTCGGTTGGTTTCACCGCCCCACTGGACGTAAGGTGGAGAAGGTTCCATCAAGATTCGGTAAGATACCCCTCCATCTTCTCGGGGGCCAGCAATTCCGCGTTTAGGAGTCCTATTATTATCATTACAGGGAGGACGACACACATTGCCATCCTGGGGGAGTATCCAGTCCACCGCAGTACCCCTCCGGAAATGGGTCCGCTCAACCCTAACATCCAAGTCAGATTAGCTGTATCGGTGCCCCACGGCGCTACCGCAGTACCACCATATGAATGTATCAGCGAAGCAGTTCGATTCAATAAGTCATATTTCTTTTATTGTAAGTTGTTTTTGTTAGTATTTCTTTTCTAGTACTCTTATTTTGCTGATTGGTGGTTGTATCTGTCTTTCATCTACTTCAATTTATAATATCAATCGTTCGTTTATCAAAAATATATAAATAATTCAACTATATTGATAATTAAAATCATAAATATCATTTTTACATTAGGCGTTTATCTGATTAAATTCTTATTATTATTTAATCTGTGATAGAACTCAGTCAAAATAACATACAGAATTTAAGATTAAAAAGACCGATCAACTTAATCACACCAAACAATCTTTTAAGGATTAGAGCAGCCATCAATCAACCATTATTCCTTAATAAATTGAAGGTAGGCTTAGGCACATCAAAATGTAATCATCTTCATATAACTTAGTTAAGTGTGCAGACATATCCCTATCCTATGTGGTTCACCTCTCTATTTCGGAGTTTATACCAACAAAATGTATACGTGCAAATCAAACTGATAGCTCCTTCACATTCTGTTCCATCTTTACTAAGAATACGTTAATACGTTAAATTGTTATTCTCGGATATTAAAGTATATATTCATTTGCTCTTTATTATTTTATCTACGAACTAGGAAATTATAATTTCTTGTTAGGATAATATTACTAGGATAATATTTTTTTGTGTTTCATGGTTGCTAAATCCGCGTTCTAAATTATTTTAACCGTTTTATCTTGTGCTGATTTGATTGTCTTATTAGGTTTTTAGACCTATGAACTCATATGTTGAGTTTGTTTTGAGACTGTGCTTTTATGTCAGTGCTCGTGTTTGTTGTTTCTCCTGGTTGGGATTGGTATCAGGTATCTCCCCGTCGTGGGATTGACTTGAGGATGAGCTGTCATGCCAGCACTCGTTGAGGTTCATAGCATAGGATTGCTATTTCATTTCAGTGGTGTCTTTTGGGTTTGCATAACACCTTCATTGTTTCATCCTTTGGTTGGGATAGTCATGAGGTTGAACTGTCATGTCAATGCTCGAGTTTGTATCAAGTAGGTTGTTGGTTCTTTTTTTGTGGTCTGTAGCTAGAACTTTCTTTGTACTCCTCTTTCACATCGGGAGAAGTTTTAATTTAAATTTGTTTTGCCGATAAAAAGAAACTACAGCTAAATATAGGAGATACTCCCATGCGCTGTATTCATCTGGGAAAATAACTTTTAATTCGATATAACCGATTGTAATTAACCTTAAAATATGATGATCAAGTTTTTTTTAATAAGCAATTTTTTTCATTAATAAACCCTCTTTTGAGGTAAAAGAGGAAGAACACAGGACAACAAGGGCACAAAAAAGCGACTCCCTAAGATGGTCATATGCCAACTATAAGGGAGATCAACTACAACAAAAGACCAATAAAGGAAAGAAAACAACAACTCGAAGACAAGATGCAGAAAACAAGCACCGCCAACAAGGGCGGAGCACAAGAAAAACCACCAAGAGCTACAAGTAAAAGAAGGTGCATATTACAAGAACCGCCACCAAGTGCAACAAGAAATGTCACGCCCCAAATCCGGTTTTGCCCGGACTCGAGACGTGACTAAATATTTACAGTAAAAGAAGAATAATAAAATAAAATAAAGTTTCCAAATGATATAAATCCTTCAAAAGGTAAAGAGTCACAGCTCAAACGGTAAAACACAATATCCAACATAAAGGAGTACACGTCTCTAAAACTAGCTAAACCCTCAAGCTCCCGAGCTTCGAGTCCACTAATCATCACGCAAACCTGTAAAATAGTCATAAACAGAATAAGGGTGAGCTTATGCTCAGTAGGGAAAATGCATAACCAGGGCATGCCTTTAAGTTTAATAAACAGAAATCCACAATTTCATTCGAGACTCAATAATTCGAAGAACTAAGAAGGTGTTGAAATACGGGAAGTAAAACATGGTATTTAATGCTTTCCAAGAGTTAACAATAATTATAGAAATTTAGGGAGACAAAACGTTTCTTAGCAGTCAATAAAAGATAGAGCGTTCAAGTAATGCCGTGGGACATGAAGTCGCCACCCTCCGATCCATAATACTCTTTGTGTCATATCGGATTTTCCCTCGGCCCAGCGGAGACACATACATCGGATTACCGGAAGTATCCCTCGAAGGGTACATAACATCGGAATCTCCGGAAATGTCACCAAAAGACCATATGTCATCGGGACAAAGTAGAATAATGTCGTGGGACATGAAGTCGCCACCCTCCGATTCACAATACTCTCTGTGTCATATCGGATTTTCCCTCGGTCCAGAGGAGACGCATGACATCACAAAGACGTTTAACGTCGGGAATACCGGTAACAACCCCTGAGGGCGCTTATCGTCGGGATTCCCGGAAACGTCTCCAAAGGACCATATGTCATAGGGAACCAAGGTAATACTCCCGTAGGACGCATACGCTTGGGTGAAATAACAAGAAATCAATCCCCGCAGGGTAAACCATCCAATTGCCCCGCAGGGACCAATAATACCCACCCCGGAATCCTCCACGGTGTAGGTCCAACAACCAATGCCCCGCAGGGTCCAACAATACTCTGCACCGGAATCCTCCACGGTGTATATCCAATAACCAATGCCCCGCAGGGTAAACCATTATCCGCACCGGAATCCTCCATGGTGTATATCCAATAACCAATGCCCTGTAGGGTAAACCATTCCCCACACCGGAATCCTCAACGGTGTGGGTACCATACCAAATCACCATTAATCATTCCTATAAACCATCCCTACACCGGAATCCTCAACGGTGTGGGTACCCTAACCGGTATCCCGCATGATCTATCAAACAATGCCCCGCAGGGTCCACAATCAATATCCCGCATGTTTACGCAAACAATGCCCCGCAGGGTCCATAACCATTGCCCGCAGGCTCAATAACCAATCATAGAGATACACACGTTCATCAATACATACCACACGAGATTTATACCCATAATTACACTTACAATCATACTTACCATTTGCACTCCACCGGTCAATCGATCACCTGATTGTGCCTCCTTGCCACAACCAGTCATACTCGATCAACCATTCAATCATTTAAGCATTCAATCCATCAATCAATGATTCAAGCATTCAAGTTCAACATTCAAACTTTCAAGCATGCGTTCGATCTAGTTTCATTAGACTCTTGCTTATCCTATGACTAGCAAACAAAGCATGTGAAGCTAACACAACTAATCCGAGGGCTCATCACGGCCTCTCTACCAGTAAGTCAATTCCCAAGTATTGAAAGCGAGCTACACTAGTGATTCACGTCCTAAGCATGCTTACTAGACACATCCGGCCATTAGTATTTGAAAGACATTTATTCTAGTTATTCGCATCCTATATGCGATTCTAGGACCTTTCCAATTTTATTAACCTAATAGGCATACTAAAGCGTTATTAAACGAGAAGTTAAGATTTTCCCTACCTTGTGGTCTTCCTCTAATAATACTCTGCTGTACAGTCGATTAACCTCTCCTCCGTTCTTCACACGGGTTCCGGAGTGGTCATCGTCTTCTCGGGCGAAGTCCAAGCTAGGTTTGTCAAAGAAAAAGTCCAGTCAATACTGATAATTGTCCAAAGGTCCTCTGATGTTAAATTAATTCTTTAATTTCTCACCTTTAATTAAATAAATCAGTTAATCAATCTGATTTTTAAAATATTTTTATTTGAAACTGCGTTGACCCGGATCCGATCCAGATCCGGCCCGAATCCAGGTCCAGCCCGGATCCAGACCCGGTCCAGACCTGGACCCAGAAACCAGAACCCGAACCTGACCCGGATCCGGTCCAAACCCGACCCGGACCCGAGTCAGATCCATCTTCAGCCCGAATCCAGGCTTGACCCTAAGGCCCAACTTCGTTGGCCTGATAATCTAGCCCCAAGGCCCAACTCCGGAAGTCAGGCCCAACTCGTTGGCTCAGCCCAGCTCGCTGGCCCGATCGTCTGGTTCTGTTCGAGCCGGCGACGGAGAGCCCCGGCGAAGGCGGCACGGTGGCGGGGAGCTCTGAGAGTCGTCTGGCGACACTCGTGAGAGGCTGCCGTGGATGGGGAAGGATGCCAGCGTCTCCGGCAAGACTTGGTCGTGGTTCTGAGTGACCCAACGTCACCGTCCCAGATCCGGCGAGGTCGGGTCTCACCGGCGACTAACCCAGTTGAACCAAACTCGATTTCGCATCGCTGAGAGAGGGGTTTACGGAGGGTAACAACGGGAAGGTGGAAAAGAACGAGAAACAACACGTATGGTGCTGTTCCTTTCGTCACTGGAGCAGCGCAGCTCAGGACCGGAGATGACGCACCGGAAAAGGGGAAGTGGCGGCGTTGGCGTCTGTCCCGCGATGGTTAAGGGTCGATTTGCAGATGGAGGAGATGAACGCCGGTGGTGGTGAGGTCGGGCGTGCGAGAGAAACGAGATCGAGATTGAGAGGAGAGGGATTGAGGTGAGCGGCGGTGAAGTTTTGGATCAGACTGAAGAGAAGAGGAACAGTGGCAGATATGGTTTTCAAGAGAAAAGGGCTTGGGCCCAGGATTGTCTTGGGCTTAAAACTGATCCGACCCAACAACTTCCCAAACCTCTTTTTTTTCTTCTTTTTTTTTAAACACCTCTGTTGCAATTTCCTACTTCGACGTTTCACATTTCAGATTATTACCCTATTGAAAGAGTGGGGTTTTACAGTCTACCCCCTTAAAAGAATTTCGTCCTCGAAATTTAAAACGAACGCGTTCCTCTTGACCACATCTGAGGGAATGTCCTGCTCAAGACTCACAGGCGAGGGATCCACGGTGTACTTCCGCAGTTTGGGAACGCGTGGGAGTTGCTAGGCAATGGCTCTAGTTCTGCCTGAAGATCTCAAAATGTACGATAATTTGCGGGGTCAACCCGCCTCCGTCGCGGTCGAGCCGCTAAGGCCCCTCTTAGACTCATTCTCAGGAATATCTGATCACCAATTGAAACTCAATAGGCATGCGCCTTTCATCTATGTAACTCTTCTGTTGGCTCTACTCGGTCTTTAACCGTTTTCGCATTTACGCGACCTTCACTTAATCATGCTTCACTAGATCACGCTAGTTACTCAAAAACCATACTTGTCGGTGAAAAACAGTCTTTCTCAACAGTTCACAACTCAAACGTGCAACGTTCCACATCAACTCAAAGAAAAACCGCGCAAAACACACGCCGAATAACACTCAACCACTTAAGAACCTCAGGTAACGGTCTAGATATCCCATACCGGAGATTTCCGTCGGTAGAGGTATCCTGCCGGGGCGCTCTGCAAGTCGAACAGAGTCGGAACCACACACCAACATTACTTCTCAATGTCTTCCTTAGCAACTGTTACCGGGACTAACCACAACAAAACTCAAACACTATCGAGTCAAGACCAACCACAACAAGTCGATTGTCCCTTAGACACTGATGAATTCCAGATAACGATCTCGGCAACCTATAACGAAATCGAACGTTAGTGTAGACAACGGACCGTCACAAACAACCTCGATGTAGATACCTCACACTGGAATCCTCAACGGTATAGGTATCACACCGGAACGAACGACATCGGTTCAGACATGCCATACCGGAATTTTCCGTCGGTATGTGTTTCTTACCGGAATATACCGAAAATCGGGCAAGGACGGAGCCATCCGCAGATGTACTTCTCAGTTTCTCTGTAGTAATCGTTACAAGAATAGTTCACACTGGAACGTCAATAAGGTCATGTCTCGACCTATCACACACAAAGCAAGCAAGTATTCACACAGATGCTACCATGAAACCAAAGTTCTCATCACTACTGCAGGGTGTGGAACAACCGCTCGTTTCATCACATCTCGTGGAAAGGTAGACGTACCTCAATCAAGTAAATGGTACAATGTGCCGGCATCTAGCCGAAAGGCGGCATGCCTCAAACATAACTTAATCAAAAGCTCCTGTCATGCTAATCATGGCACACTTGTCCAACGTAGCAGCGTGTCACACCAGGTAAACCATCAACACCTAACTGGGATTAATCAAGAAGGTTATCCAACTCACGATATTTCTCTTGATATCGGTACCAGTTCTCAACTCCTGATCAAAACACATCACAATTCGTCCCACCCCAAATCATCATATCAATGAGTCAACGGTTCTCAAAACCGGTGCATGGTTCAGTACCACCATGAACTCTATCGACATCTAGTCGGACGAACGACGTACAACAAAAAGGATCGATGACCCTCTTACTGGCAATTAGTCGAAAGTAGGCGTCCTTCAAGACACCAAAACTAAACGTACGGTAATCACATTCGATAACGAATCACAATTCAAGATCGATTGACAAAGGTTATCCCAACCGGTGGTATTCCTTATCTCGTTGACACTCGTTCACGAGCTATCGATCAACATGACTTATAGTCAAGTCCACCCAAGTCACCACTCCAGGAGTAATGAACACGCACTGAAACCTCGATAATTTGAACAATTCGGAAACTAGCGCGGTTTCTTCAATCGTTCCTTGAATAATTCAAAATCAACAATCGGTTAACTCTTATCTTTCCCTGTGCCTATGCATGGCACAAAACTCGACCTACCACACAACGGTTCGTTCGGTGCCATCTTGTTACTGGCCTGGAAGCTTGTGGTAGTCGCCCTCGGCTATCTGTTGCCGGATTTCAACTTGAGTTGCTCTCACTTCTATGGCGTAACCTTACGGTTATGCTTAGTCCTCGCGGGACGTTTGACGTTCGTTCTTCTCCTGCTGACAAAGGTACACCTTGGTACTCGGTTCTCGTTTTCCATTTTCTGCTCCGATGAGAGTGTCGTATGATGTCCTTGTAATTCTCGGTGTTATCTATCTGTTCAGTGTGGCGCGAAGGATGTGACTCTTGTAATGCGTCTTCTTGCTGTTGCACGACGACGCGCTCGGACAGGTCCTTCGTCTTTCTGACTCTTCTGACTGACGTTCGGTGCGATCGCTCTACTGACGTGAACCTGCATGGTTCCAGGATGTTGGCGTCGTCATTGGTCTTGGGTCAATTCTGATACTGACTTCGTGAATTGGTAGTAATTTGATCGTCTCTTTTGGGACGAACTTAGGGACTACCCTCTATACTATCCTTACACGTGCAACTCACACTTGTCCAACTATTCGTCCATCGACCGAGGTGTTAAGACACGAAGGTCGTTCTCAAAGGTTCGACTCTTAAGATTTCAAACTTTTAGTAGGGTTCGGTGATTGTGGGTTATGGGCCCACTGCGCTTCTGCTGTGCTACTCTGATCTTATTGTCACTCGCTCATCTCTGATGACCGGTCAGACCATTTATTGGTCAAGGCCGTAGCCTTTCTCTGCTCAGGTGTTCGATGCTGATAGTATTCAATGAACGTTTGACGTTTCCTAACTCGGTTCTTAAAGTTTGATCAACACGTTCGAAATAGGGAGGGGAACTTTCAGTACAGCAAGTTTTTAGGAACGAGACGGTCTGTTACCACACTTTTGTCTCCTACATAAAGTAACCACAAAACGATACAACCACGTGTAATACTCAAGTGTCAGCAGACACAACTCCAAAGATAAACTGTACATAGGTACTCTAAGCGATCTCAAGATCGGTATGAAGTCCCTCAGTTTGGGGCCCGTCAATCGCGTACACTCGACCCCGTCGCATCGGGGGTCCTCCTCTCGGTGGGGGGTGGAAGAATTTGCTGCGGTGATAGCACGTTCTCTTACCAGCTCTCGTAGGCCGACCTGTGGAACGGTGTGTAGATCCATCACTCAACGGCCAGTCTCGGCCCAGATGTTCCAACTGCTTGCTCGAGGGCAAGCTGTGCCACCAATATCGTGCTTCTCCCTCAACTGGGAGGTCACGAAAAATATTCTCAAACGACTTTCCGAATACTCCAAAAGTATTAAGGTTGCGGGTAATCCGCTCCAACCATACTACAACTGTCTCGGGGTCTGAACCCCCGGAATAGATAGGTGTACCCAACCTACGAAAATCTCTGAGTGCCCGGGCCGAGTAACTGTCCATCTGGCCTGGCATCTCGGTAGTGATTGCGTCAGCAATAGGCACAGACTCTCGTGCCGGTGTTGCAGTCTCCTGTTGAGCGCTGAGCGCTGCTAGGACTGCGCGAACCACCTCATCAATAGGGGTTGCCTGAGTCGGCTCTGCGACTGGAGGAGCTCTAGGTGGTGACCCCACCGATCTATCCTCAAAACTCTGGTGCTCTGTGGAAGCAGCACCCTGGGCGCTCGCTGTCCTGCCATACCAACAACTGGTGTCTGGTTCTGCCCCGCATCTGAGCGGCTCCTGGTACCCCTCAGGATATAAACACGTGACATATCGTATACTCACTGCATTTAGAACATATAGGTCCATATCTCAATTTAACCCAATCGGTTCGATTCATCATATCATGACGTTCTCGTGCGTCTCATATGGATCCCACTTGGATCGATAGTAAGTAGTATAATCTTACGTAGTATAGTCATATATGATGATTATATAGACAAAGAATCTCGCACCTTGTGCGTCTCACAACAACAATCAGCGGTTCAATCAAATCAATCAATCAACTCCCACAGGAGGGTTCAATCAAATCACTCAATCAACTCCCACATGAGGGTTCAATCAAATCACTCAATCAACTTCCACAGGAGGAATAATCACAAGTAATTCAGACAAGGCACAAGGTCACAGGCATACCCCCCAATCGGGTATCTTCCCAATAGACGGGGTCTAGCATCGTAACACGATCAATTTCATCACAACTTAGCATTTCTTTCCTTTCCACAGGTTCTCAACACTTTAACTTTTATCCAACCTTCATGTCGATCTCGCGTCGTTACAACCTGATTCAGGCGTCCCCGAATCTCATTGTAACAACTTGACATCCAACCATCACGCTCGACTACAGTGGCGCCCCTGAGTCAACCCGTGATAGTGCAAACATTTCAGTCCTACAGAAATTTCGGCATGACCTATTCGTATCTTCCACTAACCATCCGCTTAAGCGGGACCATTAATAGTCACTTTCACAAGGTATTCGGTACACTGAGTTCTCATGGTCATCAAACTACACAATTCAGTACACAAGGTTCTCATGCCCATCAAAATACACAATTCAGTACACAGGGTTCTCATGCCCATCAAAACACACAATTCAAGAGTTCTCGTGCTCTGTAAAGTACACTTTATCAGTAAAGTACCGCAGTACCACCCGGGTTTCTACCCTTTATTCACTTACCACCAAATAGGATTTTCATTCCAGCCTTAATTCTTAAGGGACAGTCAAAATCTTAACCAAGTCAAAACTCCAGCAATTTCACTCTTAAACCGTTTAACACATCAATAAGTCAGGAAGTCAACACCCCAACAAATCAACACAATTTAAACAAAAGGTTCACTCAACAATATATTCATGGCGGTTCGATCATCGCTCGTTAGACCAACCTTGATCTAAACCATAGGCATCCCAGATCACTGAGGCATAGCACTAGAGCTTACGACACGCGTAAAACAAATCACATAATATCACAAGTTCCAACCTTTACAAAGGCGTTCGAGTCATAAGGATTGTTATCATTCCAACTCTACGTATCGCATAATTTCGACTACGTCACTGAGAGCCAAAACTTAGACTCCCTAACTCTTCCCATCTAAATGACGTGCGGTCCGAGGTTTTGAAAACAAGTTCAAAATAAAACCTGTTTCAAATGAAACCAGACTCTGATACCAAATTGTCACACCTCAAATCCGGTTTTGCCCGGACTCGAGACGTGACTAAAGATTTACAGTAAAACAAGAATAATAAAATAAAATAAAGTTTCCAAATGATATAAATCCTTCAAAAGGTAAAGAGTCACAGCTCAAACGGTAAAACACAATATCCAACATAAAGGAGTACACGTCTCTAAAACTAGCTAAACCCTCAAGCTCCCGAGCTTCGAGTCCACTAATCATCACGCAAACCTGTAAAACAGTCATAAACAGAATAGGGGTGAGCTTACGCTCAGTAGGGAAAATGCATAACCAGGGCATGCCTTTAAGTTTAATAAACAGAAATCCACAATTTCATTCGAGACTCAATAATTCGAAGAACTAAGAAGGTGTTGAAGTACGGGAAGTAAAACATGGTATTTAATGCTTTCCAAGAGTTAACAAAAATTATAGAAATTTAGGGAGACAAAACGTTTCTTAACAGTCAATAAAAGATAGAGCGTTCAAGTAATGCTGTGGGACATGAAGTCGCCACCCTCCGATCCATAATACTCTTTGTGTCATATCGGATTTTCCCTCGGCCCAGCGGAGACACATACATCGGATTACCGGAAGTATCCCTCGAAGGGTACACATACACAGGATTCAGGTATAACCATTTCGAGTCACCAAACACTCTCACAGACCAAAGTCACATTTAACCCAAGGCACAAAGCCAGACAACCCGCACGGCTCACACAACAGACAAAGCACAAAGCCGAACAACACACTCCCCGTTACTGCCCAGTTCCACAGCCTTAAACGTACTAACACAAATGCACACAGCCAACCAATGAGAATAAAGCACACATCACGACACACACAGATGTCGTAGGACAACACACAACCAAACGGCCAGAATAAAGCACGGGCGAGACACACACAGATGTCGTCTAACGACATAAACCAAACCACCGGATGCACACATCCACTTATATCGTACTGGACCACATAATATCAGTCGTGATATCTTCCTCCGCACACAGACGAAGGGTAACATCCTCGACCGGAAATCCCTCAGTCCAATGTCTTCCACGCACACAGACGTGGGCAATACTCTTCCGCGCACACAGACACGGGTCAATACCTTCCTCCGCACACAGACGAAGGGTAACATCCTCGACCAGAAATCCATCAGTCCGATGTCTTCCACGCACACAGACGTGGGAAATATCTCCCTCCGCACACAGACGAAGGGTAACATCCTCGACCGGAAATCCTTCAGTCCGATGTCTTCCACGCACACAGACGTGGGCACTACTCATCATACGTACCGAACCGGTAATGCCATCAGCCGGCCGTTTTCCACGCACACAGACGTGGGCCATCCCGTCACATACACGTACAGGACCAGCACGTGCCTCGTTCGAACCTCATCCCGGGCTACGAGTCATCGGGGTACTGATCATGCCATCCTTGGCCTCGATACACTTCACCGGAACTATCCCTCGATGTAGGTCCACTCCGGCTACGCCATCTCTTGGAACACCCAAACAGGATATGACACACAACACAAACCACTGATGGTCTCAGTATACCGACTGGACCATCTCAATCAAAGCACACAACCGGTCTATCACTCACCCGGTCATATCACAACCAAGGTTTCACATCATCAAACATGGCACACTTGCCCACACATGGTCACATCATGCAACACCGAGTAATAATCTTACTTAGACTCTCACACAACGATTATAGCACACATCACGCAATCCTAGGGCTCGACATGACCCATCTACCAGCACGACAATTTCTCAAGTATTGAAAGCAGATAAAGCAGCAGACTAGTGGATCTCGTCCTACATGTTACTAGACTCGCTCGTTTAATCAAATAAGTAATCAGTCGTTCCTATATGCCACTAGGACCTTTCCGGTTATTAATATTTCCTAATCATGCATGCTAGTAACTTTACGTAATTAAAGCGGTATCCGCTACTTTCCCTACCTCAAGACAAACCGACAGCTACGTCTCCTAGCTGCTGACGTCCTGGCCTAGCTCCAGTCTTCTCGGGCATAGTCCAGGTCTGATTTTAACAGGTAAACTTACGATCAGTTCCGTTACAGTCCAATTTAAAATCAGCAGTCGTCTTTTTAAACTCGAACGGGTCAAAAGCGGGATTAAACGACGAATCGGGTTCGAGCACTCGAGCTCCGAGCACAGAACCCGGTGCACGTTTTCCGAGGCACGACTCCCGATGTGTCCGATTCAGCGTTCCGCTTTTAAACCCGTCCTAAGTCCGATTTATTCTCTTGGGTTTCAACATTCCTCGAATCAGTTCAACAGTCTAAAGTTCCAATTTTTATTCTCGATTCGGTAATTCGATTTAAACGGTTCAACTTCGCTCAACAATCCAAAATTTAACGTTTTTCAAAACGAAACTGATTTTGTTTTCATTTTTGTTTTTAAACCTTTGATTTCTTTTGATTTCCAACTCAACACAAAAGTCCAGATCCACAGCGAACCTTCCAGATTCAAAAATGATTCAGTTTCCCCCAAAGTCCAGATCCACAAATAATCGCATGGGAACAAAAGAAGAAGAATGAACGGGAGAGAAGGCTCGGGTTTGAGACCGGCCGGCCACCGGCGAAGACGCCGACGACCAACCCCACGGTCGCGACTCACCGTAGGGGAAACGGACAACGGCTGCGGTGGTTGTAGCCTAGGGAGCGGCGGATCACAACTGTCTCGATTCTGCAGCACTTCTCCGGTGGCGTGCGACGTCGACGCGTCTCCTTCACCGGCGAGCCCGACGGCGGACGGCGGTTTTGGTGAACCCCGGGGCATTTGTCCCTCAGCACCCTCCGACGACGATCTCTTTTGACACCTCCACGGGAAACAGAGCGTGCACGGGAGAGAGATCGGGCGAGAAGGGAGAGAGAGGCGAGGGAGAGAAGTGCGACGGGTTTTGGCTGTCGGAGAAAATGAGGGAGATGTGGTGAGGCTCGGGAGTGGTCGGGCGTGGCCGGAGCTGGTGAGAGGACGGCGAGGCTCGAGACCGGGAGAGGGTCGAGTTTCACAGAAGAGGGAGATGATCGCGTGAGGACGACGATGGATGAGGCAAAGAGAATTAGGGTTCGAGTTTCATTTGGTGCCTTATATACCACGGGCACAACTGGTCCTGTAAGAACCGCCCCCGGTCGATCCTGGTCGAACCGGTGATTTCTAGCCAAGTTTGACTTTCGGTTGGAAAAGTCAACTGATGACTCAGGAAGTCATTCTGGACCTTTCTGAGGCCCAAAAAGCTTAGCCGTCACCACGGCTAGCTTAGTTAGGTCATTTCCTTCAGTTTGACTGTAATATTGTAACGGTCAACTCTGGGTCAAAACTAGACTTTTTATCGACTTTTTCCGACTTAAAATTGGACAGCTGAATTTAATTTAAGAGAAGGTAGCTCCTACAATGCCACATGGAATTAGAGCCTTGGATGAGAAGAATTGGAGTTAAAATCACCCTTATACCCTCCCAACTCACCTTTAAAGGGATAAGACCTTAAGGACATTTTGGTAAATGGACATAATAGGTCATTTAAAGCAAAGGGAGCACACAATTCAGATCATATTGTGTTGTTGCAGCCAAAAATCACCTTAGGAAGAGAAGGGAGGAGAGTTCATTTCTTGAGGAAGAAGAAAGAAGGAAAAGCAAGCATCTTGGACCTTGTTCTCTACCATTTCTTCTTCATTTTCTTTCCATCTTCATCATCTCATCTTCCTAGAGACCGTGAGACCGAGCTCGAAAGGAGAAGAGGACTTGGACCCGTGAGAGGACGAAGAGTGCACTAGCCGGACATCCGCAGCGAGAAGATTATTAGAGGAAGACCGCAAGGTAGGGAAAGTACTAACTCCTCGTGTATTTCAATACTAGTATGCCTATTAGGTTAATAAAATCGGAAAGGTCCTAGAATTGCATATAGGATGCGAATAACTAGAATAATCATCTTTCAATTACTAATAACCGGACGTGTCTAGTATGCATGCGTAGGATGTGAATAACTAGTGTAACTCGCTTTCAATACTTGGGAATTGTTTTACTGGTAGAGAGGCCATGATGAGCCCTCGGATTAGTTGTGTTGTGTTTGCCTCACATGCTCGGTTGCCTAGTTTGGATAAGCTAAGAGTCTAATACAACTAGAATATTTGAATGTTGAACTTGACTGGTTGATTGCGTATTTGATTGAATGCTTGAATAATTGGATGATTGATTGAATGCTTAAATGATTGAATGATTGAATTGTTGATCGAGTATGACTGGTTGTGCCAAATGGTACGATCAGGTGATCGATTGACCGATGGAGGGAGATTGGTAAGTAATCGGTAAGTGTAAGGTTATATTGATTATTGTGGTGTGTGTGACAGAATTGTGATTTGCTAAGCTTTGGTTGCTCCTTGATCGTTTAGTATGTTATCCTCTTGTGAGTCTTTAAGTTAGGTTCTATGTCGGTATGGCACCCACGCTGCGGGTGGGGTAGTACCTATAAGGTACCTACACCAATGGGAATGTTGGTGTGGGGTAGTACCTAAGCCGATGACTTGGTATCCGGTATGGTACCTACACCAAAGGGAAGGCCGGTGTGGGGTAGTATCATAGCCGGTGGGTTGGACCCTGCGGGGCATTGACTATTGGAACCTCCGGGGCATTGATTATTGGACCCTGCGGGGAAATTGGATGGTTTACCCTACGGGGATTATTTACTTGTTGTTTCACCCGAGTGTATGCGTCCTGCGGGAGCATTACCTCGGTTCCCGATGATTCATGGTCCCTTGGAGACGTTTCCGAGTCTCCTGACGAATGCGTCCTCATATGGACGTTTCCGGTATTCTCGACGTTATACGTCTTTGTGATGTCATGCGTCTCATCCGGACCGTGGGAAAATCCGATGTGACACAAAGAGCATTGTGGATCGGAGGGTGGTAACTTCATGTCCCACGACATTACTTAGACGCTCTGTCTTTTATTGATTATTGAAGAAATGCATTGCTTCCCTTATTTCCTCTATTATTGTTGACTCTTTGAAAGTGTTAAATACTCGGTTTACTCCCGTATTTCATTGTCTTCTCAGTTCTTCGTATTTTGAGACTCGAACTAAAATTGTGGAATCCTATTTGTTAAACTCAAAGGCACGTTCGTGTTATTTATTTTCCCTACTGAGCGTAAGCTCACCCCTATCTGTTTATTACTGTTTTACAGACTTGCGTGATGAGTAGTGGACTCGAGGCTCGGGAGCTTCTATGGGTCCGGGTGCTTATTCTCTAGAGACGTTTTGGTCGTGTATTTTTGGTCATGAACCTTTTGTTAATGGATTTACTATGAATTCTATTTGAGATGTTTTGGATTGAACTTAACTTGACGAGTTTATGGAAATTGTTTCACTTTTATTGTTAAACTTTAATTTATCTTCGAGTCACGTCTCGAGTCTGGTCAATACCGGATTTGGGGCGTGACAGGGCCTCAGATAGCAAACGGCCTCGCGGCCCAAAGAGGGGAGCTAGGCGGGCTGGCTTGGCCTGCTGGTCTGGTCGGGTTCAGCCCCTTTAATATATATATATATTCGTTGCAATTTTCACCCCGAAGTTTCAACTTGCGAAAAAGTACCCCTTTCAACCAAAGCGGGTCTCCACAATCTACCCCCCTTAAAAGAATTTCGTCCTCGAAATTCAAAACAAACGCGCTCCACTTAACCCTATCTCTGGGAACGTCAGATTACCACACCCAATCCACTTATCCTTCATGTACACGAAAGCACTTTAACCAGTCAGTCGATACCGGAATTCTCCTTCGGCAGGGACGTCGCGCCTACATCCCCCGCTTGGTCGAGACATCCGATACCGGAACCGTCCGTCGGTATAGGTGTCAAACCAGAACCATTCTCACATCGCACTTAAAATGGATTCAGCACACAGACACTTCTCCTCGGCCACACACTCGTCTAATCAAGTATCGCACACTCAACCACAAAAGAAGTCCACGTCCCGCTACTCGGACTATCCTCATCGGACTCTAAACGTGATCACGCCAGGACCATCTACACACGATAACAAAAGGAAGCACCCGTAATCTCAATCAATTCACCAGTCGTTCCCTCCCAAGTAATCACCAAAATGAAGACACACGACAACCATTTCCTCAGGGTCCGAACCGGTTTGGATACCTCGCACGTATCTCATCCTCGCGCTTCCGCGTCAACTCTGCGCGGTTCTCAATCGTCCACGATCGCGCGATCCTTCTGTCGCTTCTTGAGCAACTCGGGGCCACACTGGTCACTATTAGATATCAAGTGTGCCCTGCTTGGGCAAATGCCCGACCTACCATCCAACACTTCGTACGGTGCCATAATGTTACTGGCCTGAAAGCGTTGTGGTAGTCGTACTCGGTGATTTGTTTCCGGATACCTTGTGAGGTACTCCCATCTCTACCATACACTGCACACCCTCGTCAGCCACGACGTACTTAGTCGGGGTGTCAAACGAGTCTTCAGCTCAGAAAAGGAATGCTCGCCCTCATCAGTTCGCACAATTTCCGCTCCCTTGCTTATCAAAGCAGTCATCGCAGTCAACACAGATCAAAACACAAGGTCAAAACGACAATCAACGTCACCCCTGGTATCCCAGAACAAAGGGCCAGCTTCCTATGGCTCGGCTTGATCACACCATACCGGAACACTTCATCGGCCTAGGGTTCTTCCCGGGACACACATCGGGGAAAAACTTAAGCTCACATCTCTGACCGGCATGCCTTCGGTCGGATATCTTCCCGTCACTCGGGATATAAATCACACATGCGGTACTATGCAAACCACACCATGGCGAACACATCACCCCAAAGACGCTCATCGACACAGCTTACCAAAAACATCTCGTCGGTCTAGATATCCTATACCGAAATACAACTTCTCTTGGAACGTACATCAAGAAAGTCTCACGCATCACAATGCCATAGTTTGACCACGGTATACCAACCGAGCCAACTTACCACAATACAACACACCGATCTCCACATAACACATGGTTGTAGTCCAACACAAGAAGGCCTCTAAGAACGGTCAATCTACTCTAATCTAATGCCCGAGGCACATACTTTGTCAACCCAACTCACCCGTAACTGGGGTATCAGAACATAAGGGTCGTCTCGAGGCTTTACTCTTAAGCCTAACTTCTCAGCAATGGTAGAAGAAAACGGAGGAGTGCGACACCTGTGGGTTATGGGCCCACCGCGCTTCCGCTGCGCTACTCTGATCTCATCGTCACTCGGTCACCTCTCCTGACCGGGCTGATGCCTGTTTGTCTCAAATCGTCAGACAGAGCCTGTGGCTGGAAGAACCCTGCGGTTCTCCGCCCCCCTCGGTCCCCAAATCTCGCGCGATTCCGCACCGCTGCTCGGTCGTTGCCGAGTCTTACGGACTCTCGCGGTCTCTCTGCGACCCCGCTCTACTGTTGCTGTCGTAACCACTATCCCCAACTACATCCAACACATCAGGGTGAGGACTCGATCCAAACTCAGGGCTCGGGGTTCTATCTCGAACCTCCTGCACGGTCCGTCTCGACGGCCACCCGAACTGGTGCAAACGATCCCCGCCGTAACTCTGGTTTCGTACCTCATCTCTGGTACTCCGTCCCGTTACAGCCTGGGACCTGTTGGTGTTGCCCTTCCTAACCTCCCAGTGGGGGTAATCCGGGCACTTGTGCCCCCAACGGCTTACCTATCCTACCTCGAGGTGCCACGACGCGATTGCCCTCCACACGGTAACGCCCATGCTCAGTTTCTTACTCTTAAAAGAGTCACGCTTATAATAACTAACGCCACACGCACTCCACTCACTACTACTTATAGTAATAATATACTTAATATAGTATAGCCACACATATGTACACATCAATGAAGTTAGTACACTAGTGCTTCACACAGACCTATATATACACACAGATCATATATACACACAGCAGGATTACACACGATTTCACACTTAAGCCACATAGGCTACAGCTACACCACAGGCAAAACCACAAGCACACTCATATTTCGGTTTCAATTTCTTAGTAGTCCTCTTTCTAACATAACATTCATGTTGACACCGCGTCCTTACAATCCGGTTCAGGCGTCCCCTAATTACGTTGTAACCACTTGGCATCCCCCCATTCACGTCCAGCTACAGTGGCCCCTATAGCTGAATCGTGATGGTACATACACTTCAGTTTATGCAGAAAATCGGGCATGACCCGTTCGTAAATTAAATCAACCATACGCTTATGCGGGATAACGAACTAACACCTGCACATAACACTCAATCACAATTTCAGCACGCAGCAATTTATCTCAACTTTACACCTCAGGTCTTGGTAATTTCACTCTTACCGCCCGGCCAAGTCCCCACTAGGAACAACAGTTAAATCAAACAACGACACCAACCACACAGGTTCACCAAGGGTACACGACACTTAGGCCGGACCGACCACCCACTCGAGACTTTTTCCGTCTCGTTTCTACGCGAAGGACACCTCCGACTTGCGTAACCGACACACAGTAACCTCACGACCCAACTCTACCCACCTAGTTGACGTAGGTCCGAGGTTTTGAAAAACCATTTTAAAATGAAACCAGTTGTGATACCAAATTGTCACGCCCAAAATCCGGTTTTGACCGAATTCGAGACGTGAGCTAAAACAATAATGATTTTCGTCGAAAATAAAACAAACAAGCTTCAATTCACAATTTTTAAATTTTAAACAATAACGCGAGTCGCAGCTCGGTAAAACCAAAGTAAAATAGTTCAACAGTTAACGATACGTCGCTAGACACTAGCTAAACCCTCGCTAGGTCCCAAGCTCCGAGAGTCCTGCTAGTACAGATCCCACTCAACACCTGAAACACAACAAAGTAAGGGGGTGAGCTTACGCTCAGTAGGAAAAGTAGTTAAGGTTCTAAACCACAGTTCATCACCACGGGTAACCGTCCAATTAGGGCATACTAGTAACGTACCACTATTAGAAAAAAAATAAACCATTACTCCCAGACAACACTTGTCCTTCACTCAGGCACAACCTGCAAAACAACCCACAACGAACCGAATTCAAAACCACTTTCTACAACTAGCTCTTGACCCCCATCACCTAACAAATCTCAAATAACAACGCCTACGGTTATCTCACAACCGACCACACGTGCGAACTCGCACTGCCACACAGGAATCAGGTACAACCATTTCAAGTCACCAAACACTCTCACAGACCAAAGTCACACTTAACCCAAGGCACAAAGCCAGACAACCCGCACGGCTCACACAACAAACAAAGCACAAAGCTCAACAACACACTCCCCGTTACTGCCCAGTTCCACAGCCTTAAACGTACTTACACAAATGCACACAGCCAACCAATGAGAATAAAGCACACATCAAGACACACACAGATGTCGTAGGACATCACACAACCAAATGGCCAGAATAAGGCACGGGCGAGACACACACAGATGTCGTCTAACGGCATAAACCAAACCACCGGATGCACACAACCACTTATATCGTACTGGACTACACAACATCAGTCCCGATATCTTCCTCCGCACACAGACGAATGGTAACATCCTCGACTGGAAATCCCTCAGTCCGATGTCTTCCACGCACACAGACGTGGGCAATACTCTTACGCGCACACAGACACGGGTCATACTCTTCCGCGTACACAGACACGGGTCAATATCTTCCTCCGCACACAGACGAAGGATAACATCCTCGACCGGAAATCCCTCAGTCCGATGTCTTCCACGCACACAGACGTGGGCAATGTCTTCCTCCGCACACAAACGAAGGGTAACATCCTCGACCGGAAATCCTTCAGTCCGATGTCTTCCACGCACACAGACGTGGGCACTACTCATCATACGTACCGAACCGGTAATGCCATCAGCCGACCGTCTTCCATGCACACAGACGTGGGGCATCCTGCCACATACACGTACAGGACCAGCACGCGCCTCGTTCGAACCTCGACCCGGACTACGAGTCATCGGGGTACTGATCACGCCATCCTTGGCCTCGATACACTTCACCGGAACTATCCCTCGATGTAGGTCCACTCCGGCTACGCTGTCTCTTGGAACACCCAAACAAGATATGACACACAACACAAACCACCGATGGTCTCGGTATACCGACCGGACCATCTCAATCAAAGCACACAGCCGGTCTATCACTCACCCGGTCATATCACAACCAAGGTTTCACATCATCAAACATGGCACACTTGCCCACACATGGTCACATCATGCAACACCGAGTAATAATCTTACTTAGACTCTCACACAACGATTATAGCACACAACACGCAATCCTAGGGCTCGACATGACTCATCTACCAGCACGACAATTTCCCAAGTATTGAAAGCTGATAAAGCAGCAGACTAGTAGATCTCGTCCTACATGTTACTATACTCGCTCGTTTAATCAAATAAGTAAGCAGTCGTTCCTATATGCCACTAGGACCTTTCCGGTTATTATTATTTCCTAATCATGCATTCTAGTAACTTACCATAATTAAAGCGGTATCCGCTACTTTCCCTACCTCAAGATGAACCGACAGCTACGTCTCCTAGCTGCTGACGTCCTGGCCTGGCTCCAGTTATCTCGGGCAGAGCCCAGGTCTGATTTTAACAGGTAAACTTACGATCAGTGCCGGTACAGTCCAATTTAAAATCAGCAGTCGTCTTTTTAAATTCGAACGGGTCAAAAGCGGGATTAAACGACAAATCGGGTTCGAGCACTCAAGCTCCGAGCATAGAACCTGGTGCACGTTTTCCGAGGCACGACTCCCGATGTGTTCGATTCAGCGTTCCGCTTTTAAACCCATCCTAAGTCCGATTTATTTGCTTGGGTTTCAACATTCCTTGAATCAGTTCAACAGTCTAAAGTTCCAATTTTTATTCTCGATTCGGTAATTCGTTCCAAATGGTTCAGCTTCGCTCAACAATCCAAAATTTAACCTTTTTCAAAACGAAACTTATTTTGTTTTCATTTTTGTTTTTAAACCTTTGATTTCTTTTGATTTCCAACTCAACACAAAAGTCCAGATCCACATCGAACCTTCCAGATTCAAAAATGATTCAGTTTCCCCCAAAGTCCAGATCCACAAACAATCGCACGGGAACAAAAGAAGAAGAAGGAACGGGAGAGAAGGCTCGGGTTTGAGACCGGCCGGCCACCGACGAAGACGCCGGCGACCAACCCCACGGTTGTGACTCACCGTAGGGGAAACGGACGACGGCGGTGGTTGTAGCCTAGGGAGCGACGGATCACGGCTGTCTCGGTTCTGCAGAACTTCTCCGGTGGCGTGCGACGTCGACGCGTCTCCTTCACCGGCGACCCCAACGGCGGACGTCAGGTTTGGTGAACCCCGTGGCATTTGTCCCTCAGCACCCTCCGGCGACGATCTCTTTTGACACCTCCACGGGAAACAGAGCGTGCACGGGAGAGAGATCGGGCGAGAAGGGAGAGAGAGGCGAGGGAGAGAAGTGTGGCGGGTTTTGGCTGTCGGAGAAAACGAGGGAGATGTGGGGAGGCTCGGGAGTGGTCGGGCGTGGCCGGAGCTAGTGAGAGGACGGCGAGGCTCGAGACTGGGAGAGGGTCGAGTTTTAGAGAAGAGGGAGAGGATCGCGTGAGGACGACGATGGTTGAGGCAAAGAGAATTAGGGTTCGAGTTTCATTTGGTGCCTTATATACCACGGGCTCAACTGGGCCTCAGATAGCAAACGGCCTCGCGGCCCAAAGAGGGGATCTGGGCGGGCTGGCTTGGCCGGGCCTGCTGGTCTGGTCGGGTTCAGCCCCTTTATATATATATATATATATATATATATATATATATATATATATAGGGAGATAATCACGTGCGAACCTCCCTTATGGTGCGAACCTGCGAACCTCAAATCTGGTTTGCGGAAATAGCAAACATGGTTTGCGAAAATAAGCATCCCAGCTTGCGGGAAAAAAAGTTTGAAAAAACAGCATTTTATCTTTAGGAAATATGGTTTGCGAAAATAGTGTTTCTGGTTTGCGAAGTTTTTGTCTCAGAATATTCACCTCAAACCGAGAACACTATTTCCGCAAACCAGATACACTACACAAGCCGGTTCGCATCGTAACCCCTGGTTCGCACCTGAGTGCACCTGTATATATATATATATATATATATATATATATATATATATTTTCCGTTGCAATTTTCACCCCGAAGTTTCAACTTGCGAAACACCACCCCTTTAACCAAAGCGGGTCTCCACAAACACCAAACAACGGGTCGAGAAGAAGCGAAGCCAATCGAATTAAAAGAAAGGGTAGTGCGGGAGAGGAATTACCAAACAAAGATCGGTAGCCACTGAGTCACACCCCAGAGTCCAATGAGTACCCGGATGGTTGAAGCACCAGAAGCGGCTAGAGAAGCTTAGTAACGATCCACACCCGCTAGACTGTAGAAACGCTTCCCACGACTTGAGCATGAACTAATCACTTCCTAGACCCGAGAGAAGGTCCACCTTCAAAACCACTTTGTCGAGATCGCGAGATACAGAGCCGACGAAGAAGCTCGCGCTCAGCCCTCCGAAACCTAAATTCGGTAAACACCGAAAAGAGGCCCAAAAGGCGGAGGATCGATATTTCTACCGAGTACAAGCTCCGAACGCGAAACTGGAAGCAACACGTCAAAACTGTTGAGAAGCCTAAACTGGAATGCGAGCTGAGCGTTCCGAAACCATAGCAGGTAACCCCTCACCCTCACCGGCAAGGACCCGAAGGGGAAGGCCTATAATAATACCGAGCTCGATCCAATCCAGACTCCAATAGAGAAGACTCCGAAACCAGCTAATGAGCAACAGACTAGCCCTGACCCAGGTCCAAACCCAAGCCCAAAACCAGACCCAAAAATGGACCCAGGCCCAGAACCAAACCCATAAACAAACCCAGGCCCAGAACCAGGCCCATCCGACCCAACAAGGCCTGACCCGCGACCCAGCAAACCACCCATATCAAATGGGTCCGACCCGAAAGAGTTGCTCTACCCGGACAGACCCGACTCCCGAGCCAACCGTCCAACCGAACCTCCATCCACGGGCACACACCCGAGCAGACCAGGAGCTCCGACAACAAAGGCGGCACCAGCGAGCAGAGCTTGAGGCCTGCTGGTTTGGCAAGGATCCTGCTTCGCCGGCGACCCATCACGACCTCCTCTGAACCCCGACGAAGACCAGAGCAGTCCCGTCCTCCCGGCCGAGCAGCGACGCGTCCAAGTCAAGAGACGACCCCCAACTCCGGCGAACGGAGGCTCCGCAACCCACTGAGGCCGAGAAGTGTATCCCATCCGAGCAGCGACCAACTCTACGGCTTAGAGTCGCTCAATACCAGCAGCGTAAGGATTTGGAGGTCACCATCACCTCCAATAAGAAGCAGACGAAAGCAAGCTGAGAGAGAAAACAAAAGCAGGGAAGAGAAAAGGGGGAAGGGAGTGTCATCACCGGCGACGTCTTTGTCCGGCGGCCATGTCGTCGTCGATGGGAGGAGCGCTGTAAAGAAGATGGGTACTGTAGGGGCGGCGGGGAGAAGTAGAGAGGATTAAAAGTAATATGATGTTCAAGTTTGACAATACCGTTAAATACGTGTAAGGTGTAACATAATTACTAGTACGTTATTTAATTTGATGAGTATTAGAGAACAAGTTAGGTTACCTGTCATTAACATTTTGTTTGTTTAAAGATAATATGGGAAAGAAAACGTACGAATACATAAATGTTGGCATTATTAATTATGTGCACAAAACATGATACGTTACAAAATAATATAGGCAGATAAATGCATGAATCAAAACCACTTTGTCCCGCAAGTATTGTATTGTGTCCACCACATGGGTTGATGAATTCGGCCACCCAATCATGCAAACTATACCGCTTTTTGTTTCTTTAGTTTCAAGGAAGATGTCACCGAATAGGAGTGACAAGTCAATCAGAAAAATGTTTAGAAGATGGAACGTTACAATAATTCGAGTTCAATAAAATCTAATCTGATGTGTCGATCCTTTGGAGTCGAGTCGGATTTTAACCATGGTTACGTAATTGTACAAAGATCATGTTGAGACAAGGAATGTCTTGTACGAAGACAGTGTCCCGTGGTAGCCCATAATCCATGGAGGATGCCACGTGAGTCGAATTGTTGGTCAAAGTTGATGTTACACATCACATGGGTTTTGTTTCATAACATGGCTTAGTCCATCCTTGTACATAGATATATCAATCTTTATTAGTAAGACAAATATTGGGATTTTTTTATTTGTTTGTTCGAAAATGGTGGGGAAAACAATGTAAAATGGATGGACAAAGGAGAGTGTTGTTCAAATTCCAAGTAAATTCCCCTTGCTTCTATTACATGTCACTTTGCTCCCTTTCTTCGGACCTGCCTTGTTTTTCCTGTCAAGGATAGGTAACGGAACTAGATTTGGCCCATTCCGTCTCCAACCCCATCCCCATGTCCACTTACGAACTCAAAAACAGACGGTAAGTATTTTGAGTTCTACAATGGTGTTTCGAATCCAAGTTAATCGAAATGCCTTATACAATAATAGTTCATGAAAAGGCTCACAATGAGACTTCTTTTTTTAAAACAAAAAGTACAATTCTATTAACTTCCAAATCAATTATAAACAAGCGTGTTAGGGATAACATTTCTGACCACTAAAGAAGAACAGACACAAAACATAATTATTCACAACTATTTTAACAATATAACTGTTATAAACGGTATTAAATGACACATAGGCATGAAAGGTGGGGGTCGGAAAATGAAACTGAAAGTCCTACTCGTAGTGCCTAAACACTGCATCTAGGGGGGGGGGGGGGGGGAGCGACTGAACCTGAACTGCATCAGTTATTTTGGGAGGATATACGCGAATCAGAGTTCCCTCCCAAGAAAAGTCACCGATTCTCTGTTTCGCTAGTTTTTGACCCTACAAAAAACGAAATCAGAAAAAAGAAAAAAGACCCATTTGATTAGCCTGATCCAGAATCGAGAAAGGGGTCGAGGATGGTGCGTCGGTGGAGGCCAAGGAGATGGACGCGTCGGTGGCGGCTTTAGAGACGGCGGTGGTTGATCAGGAGAGATGATCGATACATGGAGATCGAGGCACGTCGTTGGTGGCGGAATAGAACCAACATCACGGTGACTAGAGGCGGTTCGAGAGGAACCCTAATAGAAAAAACCCTAGCAAAGCTCATAGGGTGCATCGGTGGAGGCCAAGGAGATGGACGCAGCGGTTGCGGCTTCAAAGACGACCGAGGTTGATCAGGAAATAGTGATGGTGAAGATGGAGAATGCACCAGAGATGGTGATTGAAGACCCGGAGGGATCGAGGACGGAGAAGCAACATTCGAGAACATTGGTAAGGAGGATCGTTGCCATTGAGACGGAGCAAAAGGACTTGAACTATGCCGGGAAGCTCGGTGCCATCTGTGTGGAGCGGTCGCCTTTGTTACTGGTTTCGAGGAAACCCTAGCAGAGCTCATTAGTTTACAATTAGAGATTATTTTATTTTCCATAAATAAAGAGGTTACGTATCCCTCTTGCCAATAAATCCATCTTAGATGGAAAACAAAGTCACAATTGTTATAATATAAAAGCATAATTAGATCTTTAATTATCAGTTTAAGCTTTTAATTAGATTGGTCATCTATTGTATCAGAGCCTAATACCTTACGAATATGAATTTAAACCCAACGATCTTCAAAACTATAGTTATCTATCTTATAGCCTTTAGTAGGTCCCTATTATGTTTGATCTCCAAAGCTCTTATCTAGCTTCTCGTAATCGGGTCTCAACTATCAGTTTAAGTTTCTAATAAAGTTAGTCCTTAATAACTATGCATGAGGTTTGGTTACACATTTCTTGGTTTTCTAAGTAAATTCGGTATCAGTCTAGATAATTGCAAACTGAAAAAATGACCAATCAATTTGTAACGCATAATGTCAAATTTGTAAGCAAGCTATGCCGTGCTAATCTGGGATTGCGAACATCACCGGTTGCTCTCCAATGTTAACATAACTTTCACTGGTATCGCGCGCTTACTCGCTCTACTGGATGTGTGAAAAATGAGCTAGAGCCCATGAACAAAATACAAAGGAAAAGAGAGTATTATATTATGATAAGTATAAACATATAAGAGCATCTGCAATGGTCGACGCAAGGTCGTTGCTTTGGTATCGTCTCAATGCTTGACACCACTCTTGCAATGCCTTGCCGATGCAGGATTCGTCTTAGAACTGGTCATCACAGCGCGTAGCCTCAAGAACCTGCAACGATGGGACAGATAGTCTCAGCCCCAATCGACGGGCCAACAACGAGGCGGCGTGTGATAGCCAAAAATTAAAAAAACTTAAATTTCCTATAAATACACTTTGACCCCAATATAAAAATCACAAACCTTGGATACACCGACCTGAACAAAAGCCCCCTGAGTTTCAGATATGATTTGTTGTAGGAGGGGTTGGAGCCTGTTATCCAAAACCTTGGACAAGATTCGGAAAATCACATTGCACAAAGCAATAGGTCGTAGGTCTGTAACCATCTCAGGATCTTGGTTCTTCGGGATCAGGACAATCGATGTGTCATTTAACTCTAGGTCAAATCTCCTTGTTTGAAGGACCCCCTGGACAAAACGGATCACCTCATCCACTACCACAGGCTAGTAATGTTGGTAGGATCTCGAGTTGAGACCATCAGGGCTTGGAGATTTGTCAGGTCCCATTTGAAAGACAACATCGCGAAATTCTTGATCTGTTCCAGGCGGTAGAAGCGAGGCGTTATCCGCCAGTGTGAGTCGAACATGTAATGTAACAGGGAATTATGACAGGCCCGGTTGGCTAGAGGTGAACAGGTGGATAAAGTACTCTTAGATAAGTTCCTTCATCCCTGACTCCCATGTTACCAAATTCCAAGTGTGTTTTTTTAGAGCCACAACCGCATTGACACGTCTTTGATATGAAGTCGATGCCTGGAATATTTTGGTGTTTTTATCCCCCTCCGCTAGCCAATATTGCTTTGCCCGTTGGCGCCAGAAAGCCTCTTGGACACAAAGGGCATTCTCATACTGGATTTGTATGGCCTCTCGTCTGTGTATCCCTGCCCGATCAGTCCGGCCATTCAACACTGCAATCCGCCTCTGGCACTATTTGCTGTGGTTTACGTTTTCCCAGAAGTCCAGATCTGGATTGAATCCTCCGACCTGACGTCTGCCCCCGAAACCATGTATATTGGTGTCCCGTCATCGGAATATTAATGAGATACAACTCCTCCACTACCTGACATAAATCATCCACCAGAGAAGAAGGATAGGGCTCCAGTGGTCTCATCCGGATTACGGATACGATTGAAGTCTCCGATAATTATCCATTTTGGCCTTGAAGCCCTATGAAGACGTCTTAAAAGATCTCAAGTCCCCCCCTGATTACCCCAACAGGCTTCACCGTAAATACCGGTTAGTCGAACATCATCATACCCTGGGGTTGATATTTCCACATCAATGTGGTGCTCATCCTTATCTCGCAGAGCTACTATAATACCTCCAACGCAAAATAGAGCAAGACCCCGTTGATTATCCTCTCTATGTTCACAAATGTGACCTACGAATCCCAACGATCATGAGAGGAGCAAACACCGTTGGGCGGATAATATCATTTCCGAGAGGAATTGAATGTGTGGTTGATGAGCCCTGAGGAGGTGGCGCAGCTGTTGTTTGTGCAATCTAGAGTTCATTCCTTGACAGTTCCAGGCCGGAATTCTCAAGTCTGGGCTCTCCAGGAAGGGATTAGGATTACGGATTGTCCCAGAGCCCAGATCCAATTGCCTTTGACACTGAGGTCTGGGTGTCGGTTGAGAAAGCCCTATCAAGACCCGTTCTTGGTGAATGGACAGAGAGTCAAACATTACCATGGAGGATTGATAGGAGTAGAGGAAGTGTTCCTCTTGGATCAGCCGGGACCCGATATCTAGGGTCCCACAAGTCGAGCCAACGACTTAAAACAAAGGCGCTCTTGGGAGGCAACCCAAGCTTGTATATAGTCATTTACGTTTAATTATTATATATTGGACATGTACACACTTTAATATGGGGCTTTGTTTCCTGAAAAATGCAGGGCGGTGACTCAAAAATGGGCGAAAAGGCAAGAAAAAAATATGCACCAGATATCTGCACGGGGTGCAACAAATTGGGCCAAATAGCCAATCCAATTAATCAAATAAATCCTCTTATACAAGTGGTGAATGAGAGAGCTCTACACGATCAAGCAATTCACATTGGGGAAGATCATTCCGAGCACTTAGGTGATACAACAAAACAAGAAACTCATTATCCAACCATGAGTTTAGAGGTAAGTGCGGAATGTGAGGTACCAAGTTCTTACTCCTCTTGTACTGTATCTATTCCATCTCCATGTAGTTTTGATGCTTTGAATTATGTAGATGTAAATAATAATTGTATAATTGTAGAAAATAGTTCACAAACTCTTGCTGAGCCGAATCCTTCCATAGTATCCATAGAGTTGGCTGACAAATCTATAGTATATCCAAGGGGTACTATGGAATATGCTCTCAAGAGAGGGGTTGTATTTGAATCTTCCATTGATTTTATTTTGGTAGACATCGAGCATGATGTCGAAATTCCCTTTAGTATGGGAGATTCATTCTTGGATTCTAGCAAATCAACTCTTTATGTTCAACCCATCCCATTGATTTTCAAAATTAACATTGAGCATAGAGTGCTTAATATAAAGCATAATTTTTGTGATGTATTTGCTAGTACTCATTCCCTGTTTGTGAGCTGTTACTCTATTGTGGTAGATGCTCTTGACCCTCGTTGTCATGAGCATCATCCGTTTCTTGGGAATCATGTCGCTATCAAGTTGTGCCAAGATGAATGTGATCACAATTATTCAGTTAAAGCAAGCTTGATGAAGCTAGCCTTGAGTTTGGAGCTCTTACCAAACTCAAGGAAAGGGTTCTTATGCTACATTGTGTTCCTTCTCCCGCCTTTCTATCTACACTTGAAGAGGAGGACGCAATGGAAGTATGAGACGTTCGGGAGGCCTCCTGATTGAGCCTCCTACCCGTCGAGCCAACGACGTTAAACAAATGCGCTTGTTGGGAGGCACCCCAACTATGGATTGGAGAGAGTATGGACATTGATCACATGCAAGGCGCCGGGCTCACACGAGCTCGATCGGTCGAGGAGTTCTCCATCCATCTATGCATCACAGGATCCCCACGTCAGTGGCATACCACACAGCGGTTCTTCGAGGGGCAGTTTTCTTACCCTCTTGCTTATTATTGTTTTTTTCGCTGTTTTACTCCTATATGTCATCTGGTGGGTGCCGAGCACCCGAATTGTTGTGCTGATAGTATAAACATATAGGACTGTATGGTGGTTGAATCTATGCTAACTGACAAGTGTGGGGTGACATGTTCTGAATATTTGTTGTGGGATGCATGTGGTCAGTTGTGTTAGAGTCGCACTGGGGACAGTGCTGTGTTTTAAAGTGTGGGGTGGGGTGCTTGCATTTCATTTCACACTTTTGGTCTGCATATTGTGCTGCATTGAAAAAAAAATCAAAAATTTCAAATTTTTTTTCTTCTGGTGATATGATTGAGTAAGAGGGTGCAGGTTCTTAGGACTTCGATGATTGAACTGTTACACATGCTAGTTCCTTACACTGTTCAAATAATACATAGATTAGCATGAATGAATTAAGTAGAGTAAACACATGCATTAAGATCGCTCTTTTGCTTGCACTTTGAGTGTTTACTTGATTAGTCGTTGCTTCATGTGATTCCTATGCATTGTAAGCTGAGTCTAGAACTACTTGTGTATCCCATTCGAGGCGAAATAGAGTGAGGAACATGGTTAAATTGAGAAAATGATTTTAGGCCATCTTTGGAACGTTTGAGCAAAATCTCTAACCTTACATTATTTTCTTAGTCACCCATTTTGAGCCTATGGCCTTTCGTTTCTAACCATTACATTACAAACCTATGTGCCCATCATTTCTTGTATATCCTCATGTTATTTTTGAACCCATATTTCGTGTCTTATGTGCTTCATGAGAGGGGGTATTGGGAATTTAATTGTGAGTTGAGTGATTACAAGGAAAAGGAAGTCTTGACGATAATATGCCATTTGGTTTGTGGAAAAAAAAAGAGAAAAGAAAAAGAAAATAAGGTAGAGACCTCTCTTGTACCCAAAAAAATTCAATGGGTAAGAAAAAGGAAAACGAAATCGAGAGAGGAGAAACGAAAAGGTGAAATAAAAGGGGCAAAAGAAAAAACATATATATATATATTAGCCCAACAAGTAGACTAAAAAAGAGTGTCTAAGAAATGGTTTGGTAGAGACTTGAAGTGAGAGTAAGCGGGATGTGTGAAAAGTGGTTAGGGGGTGAGATGAAGCATGTTTGACACGTTTTATTGTATGAGCTTCGTGTTTTAAATCCTTTCCATGCCCTTTGCCTAGCCATACATTACAAGCCGAGTATAAGTCCTTTTTGATTCTTGATTGCCATGATTCCTCACGATTAGTGGAGATGAGATTAACTAGTAGCATATGAATCTCTAAGATCCGTGTAGTAGGGAAAAGAGGAAGCGCACTAGTAAAATGAACGAGGAGGTGCTCGTTAAGGGAGTCGGTCTTTAATGTGAGTAGCAACTTGCTTATATGCATTCATCGGTTCATGTGTTTTCTTGAACTTTGTTCGATCTTGTAGTGTGTAATTCTGAGAAAGCTCTTATGAACCACAAGCACACTTTAACTCAGTCATCACCAATTTTTCGTAACCTTTTTGCATGCTGCATCTTTATATTACCATGCTTGAATAAAGGAGGCCCGGACTCCTCCTATCGGGGTGAACCTCGGGGTTTAACCGGGACATATTTTACTGCGTTGTTAGTTTAATTTTCTCGGGGCGAGAAAAGCTTAAGTGTGAGGTGTTGATGTGGACATAAAATACATCTATTTTAGATGTCATTAGCCCACATTTGTGCTCTTTTTAGTCCCGAGTTAATATGAAATGATGCATTTTACTCTCGTATTGTGTATTTGGTCTTGTTTCAGGGTTCATCAAGTTTTCGGAGCAAAAAGGGGCAATTTGGGAGTGAAACGGAGCAAATTTGGAAGATGGACATAAGTGTCAGCAACATGCACCAGTTTGTTGCACACCGTGCAACAAACTGGTGCACTCAGAACAGAGGAGTCAAGAATCTGCACCATTTTGTTGCACGGCGTGCAAGAAACTGGTGCAACTTAAGTGCACCAGAAACTTGCACGGCGTGCAAGCGACCGTGCAAGCGTCAAAAATGCGATTTCCAGCTGCGTTTCCTATTTTTTTATCAGAATTAACCCGTCATATAAAAGGGGATTTAGGTCAGATTGAAAGGGATCACGAATTGAAGGAGAAAAACACACTTTGGAGCTTGGAGAACTTGGAGAGAAGATCGAAGCAAGAGATTAGAACATCAAGGTTTTGTGTAATTGGATTGAAACTTGATATTGGTATTACTCTTAATGTTTAATATGAATCTCAGTGTTTTATTCATCTCTATGTGTTCTCATTCTCGTGCTATGAACTAAATTCTCATGATCTAGGGCTAGGGGTGAAGATGTGATGAGTGGAATTAACTTGTTTGGGTTATGCATTTGTTAACTAGTATTAGGATTTCGTTTATTTAATTCCGTTCGTAATGCTACATTGCCTTGATCACGTATATGTATGATTCAATCTTGTTAACCAACAATTGAGAAATGAGGTTAGGAAGAGGAAAAAGGAATTAAATAGCTCGGGTTTTAATCTAAGCCAGAATATGGTTAGACTGACACGAGTGCAATAGCCATAGGAGTAAAAACCGAAAGTTAGAGGAATTCATAGAATATAATGCTATATACCGCTCTACACCTAGATTAGAGATAATTAGGTGAACCGAGTATGTTAGGGTCCTAATACGATCGAGAGATGGTTAGGACTATGCTTAGAGAATTCCCGTTGCCCTTAGAATAATATTAGTTGCAAATGTATACCGAACTCTGTTAAGTTGTTCATCACATTCGAACCCCGTTACTGTCCTAGATCGCTTTTAATCTTTGTTATCCAATCCACTTGTGATTTTGTGCTCTATTCTCGGATCATTTATATTACATATTAATTGCATGAATTTATTATTTTTCAAAACAAACCAAACACCATTATAGGAATAGCTTGATTATCGGATTAATTAACTAAAGTGCTTGTTTAATTGCTCCCTTGGGTACGATATCTCGGACTTAAACCCGAATACTACTTGACGACCGGTACGCTTGCCGTACCATTCTGAGGGTTAAATCTCAGAGTGTCAAGAGAGCATACGTGGTTGAAGGACCCTTGGGTAGCCTCGGAGACGGGGGTTCTAGGGGATATTCCGAGGAGAATGGAGGGGTGGAAGGTGTGCAGACTATTTCGTCCGGGTTTGTCTGAATGGAATACTGAGCTTATCCGAGAGCACTTCTCGGTAGCTGATGCAGAGGCGATACTCCGGGTTCCACTGAGCACGTTCCCGAGGGAGGATAGCTGGTACTGGTGCAAAAATAGAGACGGGCATTACTCAGTCCGTAAGGCTTACAGGGAATTACAAGCAGAAAGCAGAAATGAAGAGCAACCAGAAGGAGATAGTTTCTGGAGGGAACTATGGAGGTTGCGAGTCCCACCCAAGGTAAGTCATTTCCTTTGGCATGGGTCTTCAGATTTATTACCTGTAGCTACCAAACTGAGAGAAAAGAGAGTGCTTGTACATGAAAATTGCTTTCACTGCGGGGAAGCGAAAACTTGTGTCCATGTCCTCTTTCGATGCCCCAAAGCGTTGGAGGTATGGAGCTGGGGACCCAATGCTCGAGTAGGGACTGGGGACTCGACAAAGGATATACTGAAAGCCTGCTGGGCAGGATGTAGTAAGGAGGAAGCAGAACTCATAGGTGTTCTCTGTTGGGAATTATGGAAAGCCCGCAACTCAAAAGTGTGGAAGGACAAGACACTATCGGGTGAGGCTATTTTTGGAGCTGCGACTACCTTGTTAGCCTCGTGGAGGGAAGCCAATGATATAGGGTTGAATGGCCACGACAGACGGGCAGGGGTTCGGAATATATGGGTTCGGCCGATCGGTGCTATGCTGAAAGTGAATGTGGATGGAGCCACAGTGGGACAAGGAGGCGGGAGCGGGGGAATGGTGTGCAGGGACAGTGAGGGGCAGGTGGTAGGTTGGAGGTGCTGCGAATTTCCGAGAGTGAGAGATCTGGAGGTTGTCGAGGCTTTGTCCGTCCGAGAGGCCTTATCATGGGTTCGCAGGGAGGGCTGGAGAGAAGGGGCGGTGGAATCGGATTGTCAGAATGTAGTACTGGCAATAAACAACCAGGAGATCCTATTAGGACCAATGGGGGGAATTATTCATGACTGCAAAAGAATTCTCCAGGAGCTTCCCGGGTTCGAGATTGCATACATTAGGAGGGAGGCAAATCAGGTGGCAAATGAGCTTGCAAGGAACGCGAACGGCTGGATTGATTCGAACTTTGATTGTAATATGTTGCCATAATGTTTAACTGGCTTGTTAAGTTTCGATCGTTCGCGATAAAATACCACAATTATCCTTAAAAAAATAGTAAACTTGAAAAGCGGTAAAGTTGTTTACTTTCAATAATTATTTTCGCTATTGTATTTTCATTTACTCATTCAAATAAGAAAATCATTGAGACATAGCTCTTTTAAAGTCGTAATTTAAAGGGTTAGATATTGAAACTTACTCTTAAGTTTTGGTCACGAACACTACACTACCCATGTTTGCAAAATCATATTTGCACTACCTAAACTATTGGTCACGCGATTCTGTTAGTAAAAATGGACGGAATATTCCTTTCTATTAGTCATGTGACATCATGTGTCAGTTAGTAGAAAGTGAAATGACGATTTTGCCCATACTCAAATCAACTCTGACTTTAGCAAGGAAAATTATTGTTTCACCCTCCTTTAATAATAAATAAAACCAAGAAAATAATTATAAAAGAATATATATATATATATATATATAATAAAATTAACTATTAAATAAAAGAAATAAAATTTATAAAATCATTCCAGTTACATATTTTTCGACATCTACAAACATTTAAACAAAAACTACACAGATCTGAGACGGTAGAAGATGGGAGGTCGTGGCAGCCGTGCGCCGATGGCTTGAGGGCGAGCAGAACCAGAACCGGCCGAGGAGGGAAGGCCCGAGGTCAAAGGCACATATTTTCCAGAAGAATGATAGGGAGGTTGCAGCAGCCTCATGCCAGAGGAAGGAGTCAAGCACGACGAACCTCCCTGGTTGCAGAGGTCCGAGGTCGGCTTCTTCTTCGAGCTTAGATCTCTTCGATTTTCCTCCAGCTCGAAGAACTCTGGTGACCTATAGTTTTCGGATCTAGATCTCATCTTTTCTTTTGGGGTTCGATTGTGAGCTCAACGATTCGATTCGATTCAATCTAGGGTTTAAATCCGTCGAAACGCTTGAACTCGCTGGGTTTGAGGTCGCTGCGTTCGCGGGTCCGATAGCTTCAGTCAGGGTTTGAGATCGACGGTTTGATTCGATTTAGGGTTCTTCTTCTCTGCCGTGACTTCTGGGGTTGTGTCGAACGTTCCACGGCCACGTCGAAGAACATATGTCCTTCCATCTTCTTCTTCCACACGCAATACCCAGATCAAGGAATGGGGCACACTGGTTAGGAGTTCATCGGTTGAGTTCCTGATTGATGAGTTCTAATCCTTTCTTCCATTTTGTTTCATGAGAAAATCTCGTAAAGCAATCCAACTTGTTGATAAATCCAAGTTTAAACCACACTACACCTCTGAATCTGTTCATGTTTAAACCACACTAATTTGAGTTTGTTCCTGTTCTTCAATTTTTCTCAATATATTCGTGGAATGGATTAGGGACTGAATTTTTCAAATTTGTTCTTCAAATGGATTGGGGGACTGGACTTCAAAAGGTTTGTTCATGTTCTGCAAATATTTTGTTATTCGAATAGATTGAAATGAATTTATTGTTTCTTATTCTGTTTTTGTTTTTGAATGGTTAAATTTTTTCTGATTTTTTTATTATTTATTTGTCTTAATTTTATTTTTATTTTTATTTTTTATTTTTTGTTTTGATTAAGAAATTAACTTATTAATAAAGAAGTATAAACAAATTAAATTTACTGTTTTTATTAATTAATAAAAAAAAGTTAGAAAAAAATGAAAATTAGAAAGTAATTAAATATTCAAAAATAATTAAATCTTTCAAACAAATTTTTTGGACTTAATACAAAAAATGAATAAATAAAAATTTAAAGGAAATAAGAATCAATTAAAAAATTAAATAATCAATAATAATTAACAAATAGGGGTAAAATAATCTTTCAATTCATATAGGTAAAAATTCAAATTCAGAAGGACAAAATGGTCATTACACATCATTCTGTTATTTTTTACTAACAGAATCGCGTGACCAATAATTTAGGTAGTGCAACTATGATTTTACAAATATGCGTAGTGTAGTGTTCGTGACCAAAACTTAAGAATAAATTTCAATATTTAACCCTAATTTAAACTCCTGTGCTAGATAGCAAAAGACCATAAGCCGGCCTGAGGGCAATGATTTTGATTTTCGCTTTTGTCTACTTCAGTGTGTTATGAACTTCCCTTCCTCCACCGTTAAAATCGAAACTTTTTCAATCCACCAGACAAAAACGACCCTCTCGCAACCTCGGAGGCCCAAATACCGTAACTTTCATGATTAACTCTAACTTAACTGACAAGCTACACGTTTACGTTTGTAATATGATTATAAATGACCCACATCACATGTTAGTATTATTGTCGACATTGTTTACTGTAGAAACGAGGTTGATTGAAAAAAATCTAATCAAGGGTAGAAACTATTACTTATTTATTTTATCAGTTATATCGCAAGTTATAATATTAGTTAAAGGAAAATAAAATTTAACGTAGGTCAGTACTCTTACAAATAAAAGTCCGAAACTTTTTGCGATTCTCCTCTTCCTTTGTAAGCGGCGGCGTTTCCTGTTCCAACCAAAGAGGAAGACGGTGGCAACAGTCATGGGAGGGTGCGAGGCGGCCGGGAAAGGTGAAGGTGTCAGGGAGCCGAGTAGTCCAAGAGTGGAGACGGCGACAGTGGAGGTCGGGGGGCAGCCGCGTTCGGGTGAGGCGGCTGAGGAGTCATTCACGTCGGCGGTGGAGCTTTCGCCGCGTGGGGTGGACAGCCACCATATGACGTTCTCGGTGCAGAACGTGGGTGCGGAGGACAGAACGCCATGGGGAACGGTTAGGTTCCATGGGGCGGCGAGGGGCATCAACCGTCGTGTTCAGGTGGCGGGGCCGCGTCCGAGAAAGGGACGTGGGGTGCCGCAGCGGTCGGTAGGTGAGGAGTTCGTCTGGAATTCGTTGTCGGGATCAGAGGGAGAGCCGGTGGGGTCGCTACGGGAGGGGATGAAGCTGATTCCGATCGTGGTATCATCGGATACGGGATCACAGGCGACAGAATCGCCGGAGGCGATGGCGTGGCAGCGAAGGAAAGAGAAGGCGACGTCAAGCGAACCCGTTAGGGTTTCGGACAAGGGGCTGGGTCCGGTAATGGGCGAGCGGGATGTAGGCCAGGGCCTCCTCGCGGACGCAAGGCGTTGGTGGAGGTCTGGGCTGAATGGGCCTAACGGGCCGGGTGGACAATAGGGTCCGGGCTGGCAGCCACGGGTGGGCTCTGGTCCAGTGGGTTGAGGAAGTGGACCCACGGTAGGATGGACCCGGGCAGCCTGGTATGGGACCGGATCAGGTTAGGGTCCACGGGAAAACTCAGCAAACGGGCCGGATCCCGGTCGTAACTCGACCCATGCGGGTCATCTGGATCCGGAGAGCGGATTTAATCCGTTTGGAGGACGGGTGAGTGATTGGTGTAGTGATTGGTGTAGTGATTTAATCCGTTTGGGGGAATAGGTCGGGGACTTGGGTTCAAGATGGGCTCGATGAGGATCAGGGAGGTCGTGGTGCCTGTACATGAGGCCACAGGCCGGGGGAACCAGTACCGATTTGCGCTGGCAGCTAAGGTATTGACAACTAAGAAGATTTTCTGGAAATCCATGGTGGCTCGGATGGAGGATGTGTGGGGCATGAAGGTCGAGGCTAAGCCGTTGGAGGGGGGACTAGTCGCCTTCTTCTTCAGTACAGCGAAGGAGAGGGAGAGGGTTCTGATGGGGGAACCTTGGTCCTTCTGGGATTCGCTCGTGCTGTTTACGGACCTGCGAGCTCATATGTAGGCTAGGGATCTTGAGTTCCATCACTTCTTGGTTTGGGCGCGCGTTTCGGATTTACCAGTGGGTGCGTGGACTAGAGATGTGGGGTTCCGGGTGGGGAATACTTTGGGTGCCTGCCAGGGGGTTGATGTAGATAAAGAAGGGTTGTGCTGGGGGGGATTTCATGAAGATCAGGATCAGGGCGGACATCAAGGTACCATTGCAGAGTCAGTTATGGTTTCAATCATCGGAATCTCAGGTACGAACTCGTCTTTATGTTTCTTATGAACACCTCCCAGAGCACTGTATTGGCTGTTTTTGTGCGGACCACTTGTTTCCGGTCTGTCCGGTGGTCGGAGGAGTAAGGGGACCATCGCTGAAGGCACCGGCGGATCTGAGATCCGCTTTGGAAAAGGCAAAACACGGAAGGCTGCCCCAGGGACGAATTGGACATATATGGGGGGCCTGAGGAGAGGGGTATCCAAACTAGCTAGGCCACATACGCCCCCACGGAATCAGGAAAGGGAGAAGTACTAGGGACAGGCGGATTGTCGAGAGGAGGTACCGGTAGGATGACTACCGAGGGATCCCTCACCGTCGTTATCTGGAAAGAAAAGGGCGGAGAGGGACGAGGAACCTGAGGAATAGGAAGGGCCGTCGGCTTCAGATGGGGCATCGCAGATAGCGGCGGGGGGCTTCAAGCACCCCCGCCTCCAGGAATGAGTACCTGGGGGCCCAGGGAGGGGTTGGTCGACTGTACCATCTCTCTGGCAGTTTGGTGGCAATGGTTTCGCCAACAGTCGACAATATTCTTCCCTACCAGTTCGGGGTCAGCAATCCCGCATTCAGGAGCCCTACAGTTATCATTTAAGGGAGGACGACACACGCTGACTTCCCGGGGGAAATATCGGTCCACCACTATAAAATTTCCACCTGGTCTGCTCGATCAGCGTCTTATGGTTGGAGCATGCTGTATCGGTGTCTTTGGATGCTACCGCAATTTCACCCCTCTGACCGCCTCTATGTCCATGAGCAATATTTACTATTCAACATTTGTCTTACAGTTTTATGTTAGTTTCTTGGTTTGTATGGTGTTAGCCGCTTTCACAACCACCAGAATGCTTTAATTAATAATATTATCATTGCGTTAAAAAAAAGTCTGAAAATACACACTGATGAATCGCCACAAAAGAGAGTATACAAATCAACTGAAAAAAGTGAAAGAATCATAAAGTTCGAACATTATGGATCTGGAAACAAGAGAAATCGGTCAATTGAATCGGACAATAGCCATCGGGATGTAGTTTTTTATATCAGCAAAGCAAATCTAAATTAAACCTCTTTTGAGGATAAATAGGAGTTACAAGAAGACCAGAAGCAGAATCCAACTACAACCAACAACAACACCTAAAGAAAACCAAAGGCAGAAACTGTACCGCTTCACACAGGAAGCCACCAGAAAACTACCGCTTCACACAGGAAGCCACCACTAAAACAAGGTCTAATACCTAAATTTAACAACCATTAAGCGCTAAAAAAGAAAAGGATCTGAAGCATCAATATTTTACCAACATGAAGCACATAAAGAAAAGACTTCCAATAGACGCTGGAGCTCGAACTCAGTCCTCCAAAGCCAATTCCGGCCAGCACCGAGAAAATCCCCTAAGGGAAAGGACCGGTATTTCTACCGAGAACAAACTCAGACCTCTAAGCATGCAGCAGCAAGTCAATCTTCCGAAGATCCAAGACATGAACTCGAGCTGATCGTTCCGAAACCATGATCGGTAACCCCTCGCCGGCCAACACCTAGCGAAGACCCAGGGGGAAAGACCTGTAATAATACCGAGCACGATCCAACCCGAATTTGGATAGAACTAACAACAAAACCAACCAAGAAGCGCAACACCATATCAGAAGCCAAACCAGCAACCCATCAAAAACTGCAACCCCTATCTGGCAGTCGCTGGAGCACGCACTCAATCCTCCAAAACAAATCTGGCCAACACCAAGAAAATCCCCAAAGAGGGGGACCGGTATTTCTACCAAGAGCGAGTCTAGACCTTGTAACTAGCTGAGGAAATCATCACTACCGGGGATCCGAGGCTGAAACTCGAGCTGAGCATTCCGATACCGACACCGGTAACCCCTCGCCGGCCAACACCAAGCGAGGACTCTAAGGGGAAGGCCTGTAATTATACTGAGCACGAGCCAACTTGGACCCGAAAAAATCTAACACCTAAGCCAGAAAAGGAGAACGATGCAATACCAGAGGCGGGTAAAAAGGCCACCACTACCACCTAAACGAACATCGTCCGTTAACAACAGCCCTTCCTAGCCACGAACCAAGCTGTTGTCATGCGCACTAAAGCACCCCCACTTTTGTCGGAGAGTCCCAAACAATAGGACCCAAACATTCAGAAAGGCTCCCCCCAAAAATCGAGCCACCGATCACCGGTCAGCACCGATCAAGTCAAACCACCAACAACACACAATCAAAATAAACAAAGGGGGAATAAACCTTAGCAGAGACACCACTGAGTCTCTGACCGACCCGACATGGAGCAGGTGAAGGATGACTAAGAACACACGCAAGATCCAGCAGCAACGACGAAGCCGAGAACACCAAAAAGGTCACAAAATCCTCCGAAAAGCATGGGCAACCGAGGATAAGATGACGGGAGCACCATACGAGCAAAGAAATCCACGAAAGTCTTCCGAGGAGCAAATGAAACCAGGAGTTGGCAAACACCAGCTAAACCGCGACAATCGTTGACTGGAAAAATCATTGAAAGTCATCACACGCCGGATCAAGCTGTCCTTGCAACCCGCTGATCCACCACACTCCCCTAAATCTCCCAAAAACAGAGCAATACCACCCACCGCAATCAACACCAAATTTCTGGGGAAATACCCATCTCAATATGCAACTTAGCCAATCTCCGGGACTTTTCTCTGAGCACCAACCAACTCACATGTACTAATAAGCTCACAGGTCAAGTCACAACATCTGTTTCCAGAATGAGAAACATTTGGAGGCTCTGCCCGGTCTCGCCGCTGGAGATGGGAACAACGGCGAGGAGCACCCAGAACGACATCCACGGATGCCAGATCTGGTCGAGGCAAACAAAGCTTCTAAAAGAGGAGAAAGGGCACATGACTCGACCCACCCAAACTCCGGCCAACGAAGTCAGGAACCGAGGGAGACGAACCACTCAAGCTACCACTCGGACCTTGCTCCCCAGTCACACGCCACCAGCAAACAGTACCTCTCAATAAAGATCCCCAAATCACCATAGAACCAGATCTGAGAAAACTTACCTGAGAGAGGACGGGGATGAAGCACGACCATGCGGTGGCTGACGGGCGACGAAGGGGCCAAGCCTCACCACAGCTCAGAGAGCCACCTTATTCCAGAAAGCAGAGATGACCGGCGAGGGCATGGAGTGAACAATGTAGACCCGATAAAAGGAGGGAAAGGAAGATCGGAGGGGGAAGGGAGGGAGGGAGTAGAGGTAGGGACTGAAAAGGACACAGCGGTGACGTCAGTGGCCGGAGGCCATGATGCCGCCAGCGAGAAACGAGATTCAGAACTGAAGGCTAGGGTTTAAACAAGGGGGTCGAAGGGTTTTGGAGAGACAAAAAAAGTGGTTTCGCTCACCTTTTCCGGGATGTAGTTGCCATAGCTGTCTGAACCACTGACACAACTTCTGGAGACTATAAAAACGAGTTTGGCCCGTCGTGAACCTGAAAGGTAATGGCGCACAACTGGACTACATATTCCATGTAGAACCAGCGTTCATCTTCATCCCTCGGATAATTAGTGAGGACCCCAAAAATATGTAAGTATTTGCTCCCAAGATGGCTAAGAGGTATCGTGTGGTACTTGGTGGATCCACCACCACCTTATGGAAAATGAGAAGGTGGTACCTACATACCTCTCACCGACCCTAATGCTATCATTGTGAGAGGTGAGGGGGTCTTCCACCTCCTCCCCGACGGTTTCTTTGAAGCCCCATATGAATTCGTCGAGCCTTCCAATTCCACACCCAGAAAATCCACAACTAGCTGTATCATGAGACCTCGGAGAGACCAAGTAGTGGTCACTTGCGCACACTCCTAGGGGATTATGTGTGAAAATCCTCCTCGTCTCTGTTTAGTATGAATTAAAGCTACTCGTTGAGAATAATAAACGCTCCCTAACTCTCCATTTATTGCCACTATCCTGCATCGGAGGAAGATTCCCTCTAGTGACGAACTGTGTACTATCATGTGATGTATGGGAGGAACTAGCACCCTTGTGTCTGACGGAATATGTCCAATCCTTAGCTCGTGAAGTCTCCTCCGTCTCAAAAATTTAGCCTTTTCCTTTTCTATCCCCTAGGTCGTGGGCTACCGAGAAATTCCTTCGTTTTGTAGGACATGTCACCTAAGGCCATACAAATGATCGCATACCCCACACCTGACCTTGGCCCTGTAAATAATGAACCGACCACCTTTGAACTCGTATGCCTCGAGGTTCCAAAATAGCTCGCGTTGAGAGCCTACGTGCTCCAATACCATAGGTACAACCCCTGGCTAGATGCCCCACTCGATTTGCAATAAAAATAGTGATCAGGAAAATATTCGTACGAGAGGCATAAGAGTAATTGTACCTCATATTCCTCTTCCCAGAACTGTATTTATCGCTTTAGGGATTGACTAACGTCGAGCCGCACCCGGATACTCATGAAAACCCCTCTCGGATCATGCCCTCATCGTCATACACTACTAAGTACACCCCCAAGCTCTCCCCGACCTTGAAGCCCATCCTTCGGTTCTAAGCACCAACCAGGAGATTGGTTATTCATATTAAATCGAGAATTGGGTGAAATGGACCACATTGGGTCGAAAGTGTGCCTAGAGATCTGTTAGTACAAACAACGACCGCCAAAATTCCCAGGGTTCTCTAATTAAAATGCTCGCCTTCTCCCTTTCCATCCAGAAGAAGAATGCCACCAGGTCTGAGATTCACCATATTATCGAGATCCAATCCACGAAGTATTGCCAATGGAAATTTCAAGGCTTTATCACCCTCAAAGCCAACGTGTATGAAAATCTCACACCTCTGCCACAATTTCCATCGTCGGCACCACCATCTTCTAGATCGCCAGGCCCACATCTGGTTTCCCATCCCCTCCATGTCATTTGGCAGCTCATATGGTTCTCTTCTAAGCTTCTTCATGTTGTGTTTCTTCCTATGATCTGGGTCGTCCATGCTTACCGGTCCACCTCGCATGACCTTCACGAGTCGTAGGACCCCCGAGGCTCTACATGTGGTTCTCCGTCCTTGATCGTGAAATATTCGACACCAGATTATGTTGGTTTGCCTCACTCATCGTCCACCTGAAGCTGTGCATCTATGTCCTTAGGGAGAGTGAAATAACTTGCCTCTTACCTACGCCGTCGCCCTAAGGAAAAATGGGTCGCTGGTAGTTACGCATGCCCTCTGTGTTGGCCGTGGGCCTGTGCCCGACACCCATTTCCAGTCGATACCTCTTCCGCCTCTAGCCTTCAAGTATTTCTTGGCTTGTGACACCAACCACCCACGTGGTATATGCCGGTACCCTTGCAGCTACCACCCACGTCCTATCACCGGTTGCACCCCCAACCACGGATCATGCCCCGACCCCATCAATGGAGTTTATAAAACTAGACCGCAAGAAGAAACGGAGACACTACCCACCTTTACTTTCTCCGCGCTCAGATCAGGTAACCAGCATCACTATTAAACCCTCTTAATCCCACCTAATCTCTCCAGTGATTGAACCCGACGCCTCATGGGTGGAAGGGCGCGGGGTTTTCATTAGGTCTTTGCTTAGTTCGTCGAAAGGTATACCGGAGGCCACACTGACCACGCTCGGGATCCTAAAGGATCACAACCGGACTCAACCTTTGCCCACCACCATCATCGTTCAGTAGGAGCCCACTCTCCCGAACACGGATGCCTCTACCCTTTTGACATGGCTAGGCAGATTGGATCACCTCCCTCTGATCCACATCAACACCACAATTATCGAGCACCCCCTGGAAAAGTCGGGATACTCAATCCCGATGGGATCCCCCGAGACGCTCTGATTATCACAACCCCACCTACCTGGATCCTATTTTCCCTCAACCTTCGCTGATGAATATGGATTGAGATACCCTTTCCAAAAGGGTGGGAGCAATGAGGCATCCTTCCTAGCCTTTGATATGCTAGCAATGGACCCCTCGGTGGGACTATCGGACTGGCCTCCATATACAATCCTCCACCCGCACAACTAACACTCCGTCGAGAAGTTGGCGCCCGAGACCCCCCCCCCCCCCCCCCCCACACACACACACACAGAGAATGAAACACTGGAAACAAAACTCGTCGGGGTTAGGAACCCCACAAGACCGAGATGGCATAGAGCACCCTAGAGGATGTCGTCCATAATGATCCACCGAGGCGGGCCGTAAAGTTCGAGGATGCCCCGGCCCCACCATTGTATGTCTCCCCAACTTCTGGCGACGATGCACCGGACCAGCGATGCAAGACCTCCTACCTAATCCGAGAGCACATCTGGGGTAATGGCAGCACGTGTGCCTCTACTCGGTACCACAACCTCGCATACTAGAGGATGAAGGACCAAGCGAGGCGGCGACAATATAGGACCTCCTGCCTAACCAAGAGATCCCTCGCGTGTGCTTCAGACACCTGGATGGCCCAAGACCAGGGGCTGTAGTTTACCCGGACACAATCCAAGCGAGGACTACTACGCAACCTCACCTGGAATCATGATCGGGTCAACTAGCATCGAGCCATATATGGGGATGCACGACTCGCCCTGCCACTATCGGTGTAAGCCCGATGACCCCTCCCCCCATTTTCTGGTGTTCTCCCTGCTTGCTCGTTAGCTCCTTAAAAGGGACAGGGCTATCGATACGCGCAGCTTCAGGTCGATTCTGATAATGGGACCTCTATGCTATACCATAGTAGCCATTCCAATGTTTACGGTATCCTAGTTAATTTTCTCTGGTTCGTCAGATTTATTGTTATAAGATTAGCGTCTGTTGTTTATGGATCACGATTTCAATCTCTCTTTTTTATTCCAATTTATTTTAGTGTCTGCTCTTATAATTCTAATGGAGTTGGTGGCTTATGTCTGTATTTTGAATTTCATCACTAAAATACCTTCATATGCTCAAACCCCCCCAAAAAAAAAACTTAACATTAGTGTGGTTATGGTTGTTTGCATGGAGGTTGAGAGTAGAGAACCCACTCAATGGTTCGGTTCTACTTGTAGTAGCCTTTTTAGGTCGCTCAACTACTCGTCTGTAGTACCTTCCAAAAGTTCCTCATTACTTCATTTCTATTTAATTTGGGTTCTCATGAATCAATTGAGGTGGTTATTTACAGTTGAACCACCTATGACTCATATGTTAATTAGTTAGGTAAAATGCTGATTGCTTGTGATTCTTTACTTGTCTGATTCCGAATCTAATTGAAGATATCTATTTCAATTTTTACATTTTTATAATCACTTGAACTTGACGTTTCTTAGATCCTTGCTGCATTGACACATTCGCACAAACACAATCAAAAGTGTAAGATGATAGTTAAATAATTGGTTAGAATTTAATATTTTAACCAAAAAGTTTAGAGTTCAAATTGTAGTATATATGAATTGAGTTTTAACAATCAAATCTAACAGCACCTGCAACGGTCATTGCAGGCGTGTTGTTGTAGGGCCTGCGACGGTTCTGTCACGACTCGCTGCCACGACCAGTCGTGGTAAGGGGTGTCGTTGCAGGCCGTCGTTGCAGGATCCTGCAACGACTCGTCCAGTCATGGCAGCCCCAAGGCTGGTCGGCAGGCCAATCCTACGCCGACATGTGACGGCAACGAATTTAAAAAAATACAAACAATTTAATTTCAAGTGCAAACGTGGTTCTCTATCACTAGTCATGGTTTGCCATTAAAGACGCCATGGTAGGAGGTAGTGGTATAGAAGAGAGAAAAACTAAAAAATAAACTCCTACCATAACTTCATACCACTAATCATAATATATCATTGGAGATGCTCTAAATGCTTGAGCGACTGACATAACTGATACATGACAAAGGTCATACGAGTCCTTGACTTCACGAGGACTTTAAAGTCCAAATGAATAATTGAGTCAGGCTTGATAATCTTCACATGCAAGAGCCACCGTAAATAAATGGGCTAGGATTATAGGAGGCTCCCTTGTAGTTGTAGCTGTTACTTAGTGCAGTTATGGTCCTGCCAAAAACTTACTCCGTTGTAGCAATCAATTTCTTATTTTGGGCAGTCCATTTTATCAACATTTGAGTGTAAGTGTAACCAAACCATACTTACCCATAATATGTCTATCAGACTTTGTTTAGTATCATTTTTGAGACGAACGAGTTATTCAAAATTCAAATAGTATGACATGAACATGTAAATGAGAGTGTGGTTAATGACACGGCCGCGGTAGAGATGGTTTTGAAATTTGAAAAACATTAGTGTTGAGCTTACTGGTTGTCGTGTGTGCTGGAACAATATTGTCTTCGACTTCTTGTTTGTCCTATTTTCTGAACTATTTCTAGAGAGGATATGATCCATCAAGTTGCTCAGCTCAACTACTGGGTAACTCCCATTTGTTTCCTTGCGATTTTACTTCAGATTTAACAGTTGGATATATGATACACATCATAGATTTTTTATTATTATTAACAATAATTTTATTATTATTATTTTGTTGAACTTTGGAAATGCTATACAATTAAATTAGCCTCCAAAGCACCAACTATAGAAAAGTCACAAAAAATCGGAACCCAAAGGAAACTCATGTAGCAAAATAGAAGCAAAAAATCATAACATTAAGAGATTAACGAGCAGTTCAGCAAAAAGGATCTTTCAACTCATAAAGTTGGAACTCATTTGTCGAACTGCTCGAAAGTTGTCGCCAATATGATGTTGATATTATGGTCAATACACCAGTACAGTTGCTGATGATGGGGTGTTAGGGCGGAGCGTGCCCATTACCAGATAAGGTGAGGTGTCCTGGAGGTTCAACTACTTCATCCTCCCTCGGATGATAAATGAGAGGCCTAACAACGCAGAGATGTTGTCTCCCAAGATGGTAGGGAGCAACTTGTTGGTACTAAGTGGAACATTTGCCACCTTACGTCCAGTGAGGCGATGGTATCCGATGACCCACTGATCCTGCCAACCCTCATTAGGGAAGTGAGGGTGCTTATCGCCCTGCTAAAGTATTGGACGCCCATGACAGTTAGTTCGTTAATCCTTCTGATTCTACTCTCAGGTAATCCTTGACCGACAGTTTACCCAATCCTGAAAGTGATCCCCCCAGCTCATGCCACCGACATCGTGGGATCACTTCTAGAATAACTCCCTATGTCAAAGGAATTCACGCCGGATCACTAGACGTCGATCTCCGGTTTCATATACCCACCCAACAACTCCGGGATTCCCAAAAACGGATCCTAAAGGGTCGTCGTCTATGTGTCAGTCTTATCGGATACTCTGTTCCATCAGCCAACACCAAATTTTCTAAGTGCATGAGATCCAGCCACCCCCGATGGTTCGCTCGGCCTTACGTCCGGTTGTGGCCACCTCTGCCCTGACTAGGCTAAGGCGAAGGAAAAATACCTCCCTCGCCATCGCCCACACTAAACCTCCAAGTTCCTCCTTTACTGAATGCACTACGTAGAGGTGCATATCCTCATCCTTCCGATCAAGGATATCGTTTTAGTCTAAATCCTGCATCCTAGATGAAGCCATCTTCTGTAGCTCTAACTCTACCTCGTCTGCAAAAGGCCAAAGCCTCGAGGCCGTCTCACATAACAATCGGAGCCTTGTATGCCCTATTGTGTAGTCCATAACCTTCCTTCCCTGCGAGAACACCGTCGAGAGGACTTCCGGCAAGAGCTGTCGCCGCGAGTTCTAGAAACCTAGCAGAGCGCGACATATCATTTTTACTATCATGCATATCTTATTATTGTCTTCCTCCTTCTTTTTTAGCACACGGAGCTTAGAATTTTATTGATATGAAAGAGAAGGGTCGTATAGATAGTAAAAACGCGAAATTAAAATAAACAAAATAAATAGGATGAGATATAGCCTTGGTTATGGTCGAGGCACTGATTCTATAAGTAGAAACCCGGTGTGACTTAGGAAGAAGCTAGGGTGTGGATCCATATTCTGACCGTGTGACGTGCGATAAATCCATTGTTCTTGCCTCGTCTCGACTTGATCGGTTCTGCTATGTTAGAGTAGTCGATCAAGGAGTATGTCGGGGAGAATGAGGAGGCTGAGAGTCGGACAACATGCAACTCATAGAGGCCAGGAGTGGCTTCTCAAGAACACCCCGAGATGTCCTAGGGTAGTCATGGTGACCCGCGAGGCAGCTCAGCGCACCTCGCTTCTACCCCATCGGGACCATCCTCCTCAATCGTGTCTTTGGACGCCGAGCTTCCTTGAGTGGGGGTGGTAGACCCATCCGTCCTTAGGGAGGAGATGTACCAAATATGTTCCTCCACCATTTAGTGTGGGAGGCCCGATTCTTCCACCCGAATAGGGGATGAGAACCATCGGGGATTCTTTTCTTGTGCTCTAGGTATTCCTTCAGGGTCAGGCGCATGCACGTGGTCCTCCGTCTTACGAGAGGGATGGGAGGGATATTGTCCGATTCCCGTATGATTCTGGTGTGGGCGAGTGTCAAGGGCTACCCGGATGCAAAGGAGCATGTCCATTGACCGAGGAGGCCATTCAGATTCCTAATCATCCCAATCATGCTCAATCGGCTCAAATATGATCCTCTCATGGTGGTGGATTAGGTTCTAATGGGAGGATATATGTGTCTGGGGTCTCCGATCCATCCTTGCCTGTATTGGGGAAGCGGGTGGTGTATCCCACGGTCGGGGAGGGTTCTGAGGAACTTGTGGGCGTCTTGGGCTAGGTTACGTGCTGGAGGACCTACCATAGAGGTGGAGCGGTATTACCGATCTCGGCATTTCCCTAATGGGCTGCCCAGGGTCCCGAGATCCTGCCTCCAATGCCTCTTCTCTTTCCACTATCAGGGGGCATAAGGCTCATCTTCCTTCGTATCAATCCGACGACGTCTCGATCGGTCTCGAGGCTCTGATTGCATGAGACAGTCTTCATGGTATGGTGTCGCTTCTAAGGTGAATGGACCAGCCCGTGACAAAAGCCCTTTGATTAACAACTATCAAAGGAATGAGGAGGAGTTTTATCCTGTTGGAGATGACCTTGGAGAGTATTCAGAATATCACATTGAAGCGCAATCGGTCTCAAGTTCGCTACCTTTCACCGGGATCTACTTCTTTGGAATCAGAACTAGAGTATAGTTATTGATATCCCTGTCCATTTTCCCCTTATCAACTACCTCTCGGAAAAAGTTAATCACCTCCTTTTGAAGAACCAGACAATAGTTATGGTAAAATAACGAGTTGGGGTCATCTGGGCTCGAAGCTTTATTCGGTCCTCTTTGGAAGATTCACACCTTCTCTTCTTCTACTCGTACCATTATTCTGATTGTTCGAGATCATTTCCAATACCAGCATAGGAAATTCTCTATCCCTTATATTTGTGTCCCTGAAGATCTCCTTGAAATAGTTCAAGAGTAGTTTCTGTATCCCATCGCCTCATTCCACCTCCACGTCGTGTTCTTTCCCCAGTTTATAAATTGTCAATGAATTATTTGATTGAACATATATGTTTCATTTAGTTTTTTACGGGTACGATTGGTTTAGAAACTATATGATTTGATTTAATATGCTTTTAGTCGTTGAGGTTACGTAATATAATATATTAATGGTTTGGGAAAACTATTTGGTTTGATATAACCTATCAGGAGTTGAACTTTAAATGTTCAATTTATCTTGATATGCATAGGTTGTTGTTGGTTCTGAAGTGAATATTTTATTATAATTTCCATAAAAGCTTTTTTTCATAAATAAATTTAGTGCATTTTTTCTCAAGTAAATTTAGTGTCCTTTTCACAAAGTATCTATAGGATTATAGGGTGGGAATTCAAAAAAAAAATCACTTGAAATCGACTTGGATCCATATAACTCGAAAATCTAAAAAAACGAAGTTAAAATTCATTACCTCTTGTAGTTTGAAGCCTAGTTCGATACAAGGATTGTTGAACTCTAATAAGACGTCTTCGTATGAAATTGTCCTTTACAGATATCCACAACAACAAGTTTTCTCTAAAAAATGCGTGCCAACACTCTTCGTTGTTTTCTCTCATTTTCTGTATCAAGTCTCTTACATGGCTTGGTTTCATTTTTCAAAATTGTAAAAATAATTGAAAGATTTTTTTAGTTTCACTTGTCATTGGAGTTATGAAATTCAAACATATAATTTAATTAAAACCTTTTTAATTCAAATCCGAAAATAAGCATACTTATTTCGTTTTTTTATCTTCTTCAGATACTCAACTAATATAATCCAATTATATTAGAAAAATAAAAACGATTGTTATGAATTAATCACATCATATCAACATATAATATAATTACATTAATTTAATTTAATTGGGCTTTTAATGTCCATTCGGTGTCGGTAGTGGTCGAATTGGTCGGTTTCCGACTGTGCGGATTTTTTTTCCACGCCTAGTTAGTATGTTTCAAAATTTGAAGTATATGTTTTTGACTTTTGGGTGTTACTGTAGCATTGTTGACCACTAATAAAGCGTGTGTTGACCAAACTGTTGTGCATAAATGGTTCCAACAGTTTGCATTACGGGTTCCAACAAATTCTAACACTTTTTTTTTACAAGGATCGAACGGTTTGCATTATAAGTTCCAACTATTTGCGATGTTACAATTGGAACTTTGTAATGGAGTATTGGACCTTGTTGGAACTTGTAATGCAAAGTGTTGGAACCGGTAATGAAAAGCATTATAATCGGTTATGCGCTATAATCGTGGTCAATATACTTGTAATGAAAATTGATGCTCAAGGTAAACGGCACGGGAATGCCTATTATCCTGAAAAATAAGGCGAAGAGAGTTCCATGCCCGGACAGCAGTGCTATCGGGTACAATAATTGTTTGAAGCAAGTCGCTAGAAATTGTACCATAAATCCATTGAAGCACGGTGGCGTCGAGGCGATCCCAAAGATCCATGGGAACGTCGGCCGAAGATCCAAGGACAGCTACAGTTGGGGCGGATACATCCGACACGGAGGTCGCCGGGGTAGTTGATTCCGTTGTCTCTGTAGTAACTTCGGTTGAGGAACGGTGGCATCAACATTACCCGCAACAGTAGGAACCACCGGAGCAGCCGTAGGGACGGCCGGGGCAGCAGGTGATGGTGGCTGCGAGACGATCGTTTCCGGCAGGATGTGGTGCAGAACTCGGTAGACACGGCAATGGATTTTGAAGAGTTCAGCCCACGATGAGTACTGCCCCTTGTCCATCTCAAGAGTGATCGGAATCGCAACACGGATGTTTGACACGGTAAGGGCAAGATAATGGCGTGAATCAGCCATGGTTGCTGCGCAGAACTGAGAAGAAGCAGGTGCAGGAATGAAACTTGCGTCTGTAGCAGATGCAGGAATGGAACTCGCGCCTATAGCAGATGCGATCGCAGAGAAGAAAAGGAAATAGGGATGCGGAAGCGATTTAGAGAAAGGGGAAAATAAGGTTTAAAATTGGTAACGCTCTGATACCATATTGGAGTTTAAACCGATGCGTTTATTAATGTTAAACACAAGTATATGTAGTAGGTTACAGATAAGGTAAGTATTCAAAACCTATACAATATTATCTACAGTGTTTGATTTATTTCAAACTCTAGATATATTATATCTAACACTTTTGAAGAACGTTGTTATTTATAAGTTTTAGCTCAAGTATTTAAGTTACCATGATATTATCATTTTATTTTGGAGATTAACATAAATTTAATAAAAATAATTTATCCAATAATATTTGAAAAATATAAATTATAAATTATAAATCACACTAACATATAAAACATGATTACAAATAATGACGGACGTTTGAAAATTAAAAAGTAAGTGAAAGAATCACATGGAAGATAAAGAAATAATGCATAGTAATGGAGGACAAACTTAGGGTTTCACCCCTTCTTGCCGTGTCTTACCTCGGCGTTGCTTCTACCTCTTCTGGCGTAGTTTCAGTCTCTTTTCTCCGCTGCCATGACGTTCTCGGCCCGGGGTTACTTCCACCCCAAGCAACGGCCCTGTCCCTGTCCCTCCGAACCCTAGATCGCCGAATTCTCGGGATTACCACGACCTTGCTCTGGTTCCTGTTTCAGGCGACGTGTTGCCTAGGGTTACGCCTTCACCTGGGCCTCCGAGGTATCGGGTTATCTCTCCCGATCAGCCCCCGTCGCTGTTGAAGCCACCGACGTGTCCTTCTCCCCGGCCTCCGTCGTCGTCGCTGCCTCTAAAGGCGTCACTATCGTCCCTGAAACCGCCTCCTCCCTGGCCTCCACCACCGCTTCTTCCTCGACCCCTCTCTCGATTATGGATCTGACTAGTCGAGTGGGTCTTTGTTATTTTTCCTGACTTCGTCTTTGCAGGGTCAATGACGATAGGAATCCAGTGCTATCAGGATTGGCCCTGGGAGGGGTCCCTAAGCGATGTTTTGCCTCCCATCATCACCATTACTGCTGCGGTCCCTCAGGGTCTCCGGTACCCCGCTCCTCCTCACCGTCTTCTCTCTTTTCCCAAGAGGTATCACATTACCGTCGATGTCCCGTAGGATCTCCGGTACCCTGTTTCCGTGGAGGTCCCGCAGGATCTCTGGTACCCTGTTCCCTCTCACCATCTTCTTTCCGTTCCCAAGGGGCGCCAATATACCGTCTGTGACGGTTCTGATATTCAAAGGCTCTCATTGCCCCAAGAGACGTCAAAAACCCGTCTGTGACGATTATATTATTAAAAGGATCAGCAAACATTTGTTTACTAGTACTGATCTTCTGGTGGTCGAAAAACATGTTCCCTGAACCCGATAATATAATCAAATTCAAGTAATAAAATTACGCAATTCGTTCAAAAAAAACATATAAAACATGATACTTCAAACTACAAAGCAGTTGTCGGAAATAGAAAAGTTTCTATTGCCTCGTTCTATACTTAAACGTGACAGAAGAAGATTCCATAAAATTAAAACGGATAAATGAAAAAAAATCTACTTGGCCATACACGCCTTTCGTTGAGTGAAGTAAAAACCTGGACTCTGTAATTATTGGGCCCACACAAATCATAATTACAGGAATTACACCGTATCCTAATCAGCCATACGTCGTCGTTTCCTCCAACTAAAACTTTACTCCACTTCGGGTGGCCCACACTAGTTCCCGTGACACCCTCCTTCCTCCTTTTGTTTAAAAAGCAATGTGCTGCTCAGTGCTTTCCCCTGCAAACCCACCGCCACCGCAACCTCCGTGCTTCTCCGGCGATGTCGCCGGCGCCACCGACACCTTAGTTCCTAAAATTCTCTCTTCCACCGCAGAAATGGCTCACTCCGCGCCTCCGCAGAACCTGAAACGCCAGGTCTTCGCCTGCATCACCAAGCTCGCCGACCGCGACACCTACTCCCTCGCCGTCTCCGAGCTCGAGTCCATCGCCGCTAACCTCGACCAGTCCTCCCTCCCCACCTTCCTCTCCTGCATTCACGCCACCGACTCCGCCGACAAGCCTCTCGTCCGCAAGCAATGCATCCGCCTCCTCGCCGTCCTCGCCGAGAATTACGGCAGCTCCCTCGCCCCCTACCTCCCCAAGATGCTCTCCACCATCACCAAACGCCTCCGAGACCACGACTCCACCATCCGATCTACTTGCGTCGCCGCCACCGGAGCCCTCTCGCTTCACATCGCCAAGCCGTCCTTCTCTTCTTTCCTTAAACCCTTATCCGACGCTCTCTTCACCGAGCAGGAACTCAATTCCCAGATCGGAGCCGCTCTGTGCTTGGCCTCGGCCGTCGATGCCTCGCCGGACCCGGAACCGGCGAGATTGGCGAAGATTTTGCCGCGCCTGGAAAAGCTGTTGAAATGCGAGAGCTTCAAGGCGAAGGCTGCGCTGATAACGCTGATAGGGAGCACTGTGGAGGCAGGGGCAGCATCGACTGCCGGAGTGCTGAAGAATTTGGTGCCATGTGTGCTGCAGTTCTTGAGCAGCGAGGATTGGGCGGCGAGGAAGGCTGCGGCGGAGGTGCTGCTGAAGCTCGCTGTTGTGGAGAGGGATATGCTGCCGGAGTTCAAGACCGGTTCAATGAAGGTTTTGGAGAACAGGAGATGCGATAAGGTATGGTTTCAGTTGTTGAATTTTGCCTTTTTGGATCAATTTTGTAGATTCCAATTTTCATTGCTGTTGGTTCCTCTGGAAATTTACTAATTTAGATTGATCTCGTGTTTGATAATTGGTGACGTAGGTTAAGGCTGTTAGGGAGGTGATGAATCAGACGGTGGAGGCGTGGAAGCAGATTCCTGATGTTTCAGATGAGTTTTCGCCACCGCCCAAATCCCAAACTTCTTCCCGAGGTAATTAGATCTAAATGCTTTCACCTATATTCGGTATTATTGGTAATGCTATCTATAATTAGATTACTTGTTCATGCTAGTGATTTTGATGTAAGCATTTGATCTAAAGTAGAATTCATGCTAAAATTGAAACATTGTTTCTTTTGTATCATCAATATTGATTCAAGTAATGATAAACTTTGTAGTTCACATAGATTCTTATGCAATTCTATAATTAGAAAAGATAATTTGTGCGCTAAATTTGGGTTTGTCTTAATTCTTGCTTTTGTATGTTTCCATGGGAATAGAGGATGCTAGTGATGGACGTTACCTGTCTGGATCCAAGAACTCCTGTATTTCCAGTTGCAGTCCTGCTCAAATAAGGAAAGCATGCATTCCCTCTAGCAGCTCAACTCCGCCTGAAAGGTCGTCTACTACCACTGTTAGAAAAAGGAGTCCTTTAATGAGTAGTGACACAAAAACGAGCCCAGCAATATTCCGAAAGCTGGAACGTAAGAAGACTTCAGATTGGAAGGTTGAAGTTGCTGTCACTCATTCACCTTCTTTGAGCACTGTCTGTGAGGATGATCTTAAGAGGGGTGGGAGTACTTCAGACGTAAGGGGTAATGAGAATAGTCGGTTTTCAAAATCAGAAACCAAACGGTCCCTTTTTAATAAGAATTCTGATGAGAAGACGCACAAGTTTGGCGGGTGCAAATCTGGTTCCCGTGTTGTTCCATATCTTGAGGAGAACTCAGAAAATACTGGTTTGGTTAGCAATGTTAGCGGGGATTCCCATAGGAACCACAAAGAGAGTGAGGAATTGTCTCTTATTCGCAAGCAGCTCTTTCAAATTGAAAAGCAGCAATCCAGTCTGTTAGATCTCTTGCAGGTTTGTTATTCAATAGCTTGATAATTGGTATTTCCTGACAGTAAATTCTTGCTTACTGATTTGGATGTCAATGACATAGCTATTATGAATTCTCTTGATCTCCTACAGGTTTGTTCTCAACGGCCTGATAATCATATTCTAGTTTGGTAGGGTTTGAAAAAAATATATTTAAGATGTAACTTGACTCTGGTTTTGTGGTATATGAATCAATGTATGAGTTTTAAGTAGCTAATAGAAGTCATACATGATAAAACACTTTGCCTTTTCAACTTTTAGAACAGACTTCTCATTGAATTATCTGATTTTTCCAGAAATTCATTGGGAGTTCTCAAAGTGGGATGCAGTCTTTGGAAACACGTGTTCATGGCTTAGAAATGGCAATGGATGGGATTTCTTATGACTTGGCTGTGTCAAGTGCGAAGATGAGTAAGGCAGACTCCTCAGGCACCACATGTTGCAGAATACTACCTGGTGCAGATTTTTTGAGTTCAAAATTCTGGAGAAGAACTGAAGGCCGCTGCTCAACCTCAAGTTTTATCCCTTCTGGTGGCACCCCATCGATGGCTGCCATGCACTATAGAGCTGGCAATAATAGCACTGCTAGTAATATGAAGTTTCAGAACCCTAGGTTTCCACTCCAAGGTGGTGGCGGATTGATCGTAAACCCCTTGGCAGAGGTTCCTACTTCCTCTATGGCAAATTCAGGGCCTGCACATTATTAGCCACAACATGATTGATTACCAGGTACCCTTGTGAAATTTATTCAAGTAATCCAGATCTGCCTCAAGACTCTTGTAGTCTCAATTGTATCAATGCCAAGTGTGCATGCGTTGCCTCGGGGTCACAAACAGCATATAAGATATGAAATGCTAGCATGTTATACTTGAAATAGCAGTCGAGAAACAACTGTCTAGTATAGTGAGATCCTGAATGAGAATTCATTATCCTTATAAATAGTCCTGATTAGTGGCAATGGCAACGATCATTATAGTTGATGCATTTGGGAGATTATGCTGTTGTCTCACTTAATCTCGACATTGCCTCTCTTTATGATTATTGATTGCATTCGCACCATTTTAGGACATTTTCATTAATTCATTTCGTTTCTTTTTCTCTCGAGCAGATATGCTGTGAAGGTGAGATGTAATGTTTCAACTCTCTGTCCGAGGAGCAAAGAGATAGTAAAGATGCCCTGTTCACGGGACTATATGCTACCAGTCATGAGCTGCTTGCTTGCTGGAAGCGATCCGCTCTCAGCTTATAGATGAGCGCCTTTGTCCTGTCATTCCTGGAGAAGTAGACTATTCAGTGTTTTGAGCTATTTTTATTTTTCTATATGTGAATTGAAATTGCAGAGAGTGGAGATCTCAGTTCCACATGCAACAGTAGTGATATGGAGGGTAAGATTTGTATAGAGAAAGAAGAGTTTCTATAATGTTTGTTTGTTAATGAAACATTGGAACGGAGCGGAGAGCTGTTATGACAAGTAATGATTGGTGGTGGGATTTGACCCATTGCATTCTCATGGATTATTTATTCAGAGCTTCCTTCCTGATCAATTAGTTATACCTATTTAGAGCTTCTGAGCTGGGAATGAATCAGGACAGTTGGTATTGAATAAAATAATAAACACTTTTGATACACCTAACCTAACCACAGTTCTTTGTGTCTCCATCATCTCTTTATGGTGGATAAAATATTAATTTTAAATAATATTGAATAATTAGTCAGTAAACCACTGGAGCAACAGTCCAGCAAATCTGTTTTTTTTTCCAGGTGCAAATGATTGAGGGAGTGAAAACTGATGTACTAACTTGATGATATGCAATAGAGTATATGCCATACAGTGTTTTAAAATTCCGAGTAGATCTTGTCTAGGCGTTATATTTTTATTGACCGATCTGATTAATCGTTGATTAATTCGTTTAATCTCTGATTAACCCTCAAAAGGTACTAGCCGTCCGATTAGTGTCTAGCGATTTTTAGAACCTTGATTATATATCATCCAAATACGTTTTTTTTAAACGTGGAAACATAGGTGTATCATTAATCATGCCAAACAATCGTTACAGCAAGCGGGTCCCAGAATCCTGAATCCAATACGTCCGAGACCCCCTTAGGTGTCCCGGCGAACTTGAATCTGTAAAAGTAATCTGGTTTGTATTGTAGACAAACAGGAAAACACATAAACACAAAAACAAACTTACGAAACAATAAAGTCTGTGATGCCAGTTCATCTGAAACCCGTAACTTGCGTGGTAGGGCGTTCTGGTATTGTCGACCTGTCGGGATCACCTGAGATGTACCTCCTTTTACATGGACTTGGTTTAGATGTGGTAAAGAAAATGGAGTATGCTCCGACTGTACTTGCACTGCTGGCAGAATCCAATTGCTCTGACGTTCGAAGAACATCAACAGATCAAAATACCATGACTTCTTCTCTTCACTGTTTGTTTAGGGACAAAAAAGTATACTCATTCTCTATACCTTATATTTTCATCTAAATACATTTAATATGACACAAATTTTTTTGGGTAATTTACACCTCAATACCCTAAATATCGTTTTATTTCACCTCAATACCCTAACTATTTTTCGTGGCACCTCAATACCCTAGAATAACATTTTCCGTCACTTTAGTACCCGCCGTCAACTTTCCATCCATTTTGGATGGAAAATGCTTGAAAAGTCCAAAATACCCCTCACTCACAGTCAAAATTTCAAAATATGCCATTGGTTTTCAAAATTTCTTTTTATTTATTTATTTATTTTATAAAAAAAACATTTTTATTTTTATAAAAATTAGAATTTCTTTGCAAATATTAATTTTTTATTTTTTCAAAAAAATTCAGTTATTATTTTTTTAAATCAGCTTTTATTCATAAAAGTCAGTTTTATATTAAAAAAATCATTATTAATTTTCTTTTACTATCCTCTTTTTCAGATTTTAATTTTTTTAAATATGTAATAATTGTTTTATTCCTTTTTAATTAATTAATTTCTATTAATTTTTCTTTACTACTTTACTACCTTTTTTGTTCTCAGACAAGATCAAACCAGAGACATTTTTTGTTCACAGGGAAAATCAAACCAAACCCATATTTTCTTAAGAAACTGAGAGCATAGCCATCCATCTCAAGAACACGAATCGGAGCTCAAAACATGAAGAAATTACAAACATAAGAATCTGAAACCTGTAGCCCCATTTTTCCAGATCGATTTTGCAACCCAATATCCCTAAGAAATAAATCCCTAAAATATAGGAGCTTGAACTCGCCCTTGACGGACTCCACATCCTTGACTTCACGCTCAGATTTGGAATATTAAAAACTGAGGTGAAGGTACTTGTGGGTGGAGGTGTTGGAGATGGAAGGAGATGAGGATGGGGTGGGGACGGCTCCGTTTCTGCCGACGACACTTTCAGATCTGTGTTAGAGAGGGAAGGATGGTACTGGTGAAGGTGTTGATGGAGAGGTCGAGGAGGTTGAGGGGGAGAGAAAGTCCGGGACGACGGAGGAGCACGGGCGGTGGTGGAGGCGTAGGTCTACGGGAGTGAGATGGGGTTGGGTAGAGGAAGAGAAGAAATGGGGTTAGGAGCATAAACGGAGTATGAGAAAGTGGATAAAAATAAAAAGAGTTTGGGGTTCTTAGAGATTGAAGGGTAAAACTGGAATTTTAAAAAAGTTTAAGGTTTGCACATGACCATTTTCAATCCAAAATGGATGGAAAGTTGACAGCGGATACTAAAGTGACGGAAAATGTCATTCTAGGGTATTGAGGTGCCACGAAAAATAGTTAGGGTATTGAGGTGAAATAAAACGATAGTTAGGGTATTGAGATGAAAATTGCCCAAATTTTTTTGACTTCATTGTTAAATTTTAATTTTTACCATTTTGTCTTGGAGAAAAGTAAGCCAAGTCATGTGTTTATCACATACATGATAAACTTCTAAATGGACAAAAATACTCCAACCCTAAAATCCATCCTCCCCTCTTCACTCTTCCAACCCTCAATCACCAATACTCAATCGCTCTTTCCCCGTTTGCTTGACCACAAGTTGTAAGATAATCGGACTCAACAATAACTCTCACGTCAGTGGGAAATATAGGTCCTGGCCCGCAAGTTGAACTAAAGTCCACTAATCACAGCATCAGTCGTTTCATTAAGTTGTGTGTTTTCATTAAAAAAAAACCGCCACCATAGAAATCGGAGGTCACAATAGGATGTTTGCCATAAAAATCGAAATTGAATTGTTCATCGATGGCATTTTGGATTGAATATTTGAAGTCGAAAACAAGTTCAATGACAATTGCTCATCAATTTAGGGATTAGATCTGATAAGTTTTTTTTCTTGATTTATCGTTCATGCGAGGGTGAAAAAAGAGGAGATACGGAAATATAGAACATAAATTAAAGACAAATAACAATTGTAGGTGACATCTCTTTGAAAAACTGAAACCAATGGGAGGGTCTTTCCATCCTTTAATAGAAACGGAAAATGAGGTTATAAAACTTGGAACCGAAGATCGTTGGGAGGTCAAATCTCGTGACAAGGTAGGTAGATCCAGTGTACAATGGGAGTGGTGCTATGCTATCAATGTCAAATTATGTCATCACCCACACACAGACTGCAATAAACTTCAACAGACGCACATTACATTACCAACCTTTATTTCTATTCTGTACCTAAGTGAAGTTCAGAATATGGCAATGTTGCTATTTCACTCTGCAGATAGTCAATCTGGCTCTTTACAGCCATATCTATTTCATCCAGCTGAAGAAATAAAGGGCAACTGAAGAAGGATGACATCATCCTTTTAATCTATGTATTTCAATCATCTTTGAAGAAACAGGACAATCGCCTGATACTAAAGTATAAAGATAATTGACGGTTCAAAAAAAACATATCAGATTATGAATTGGCACAAAATGAAGCAGATGGTTATGGATAGTACACTAATACCCTGCAATCTCCAACTTGGGATGCATTTCAAACTGCTATATTCAAGAAACAAAACACCTCCCTATATAGAATTTGGATGGATGGACTTTTATCACTATTGCATTGCAACAAACAACACATGAAACATTAAGATTAGGGACTTAAATCAAGGATCCAAATATACCAACTCCTATCCCAATTCAATTCCAAATGCCATTCAACTCATTAGGGTTGATCCCTAGAGTCCTCCTGAGCTTTCTGCGGTAAAAGGTGAATCTTTGTTAAGACTTCTCTTCATCAAGGGTTAATTCAAGCTAAATGATGACACCAAGTCCTCAACAATGACATTATCGATACAAAAGTAACAAAAAAAGGAATGAACATGAACAAAGATGTGTATTGTTTTGCAATCAGCAAGCTACATACTAATTACACAAATCTAATTACTTGGACTTCCATGACAGGTAAACTATCACTTAATAGATAGATGCCTTACCAACTGCCCATGAATTACCAAGACTTAAAAATACTGTTAAATAGGATGTATAAAGTTTTGCAAACAAACAGTAAGCCAATTAACTGAAACAACTAAAATGGATGGGATTCCCAATATCTATTGCTCTTTCAGGCTTCAAGTAAAATACTTTTACAGATACAACTTTCATTCATGGATATCGTTGGCTTGTAAGGAACCGTGTTCTCTAAACATTCCCATGCACAGTACGATTTTTTTTTCTTTCTATTCTTACAGCAATGTGTTAGCATTTGCAAACAATAAGAAAGAAAGAAAGAAAATAGAGTGAAGATTACAAGATATATTTAAACATATCAATGACCCCATTAGGTGGCTCCCTCTCCCTAAAATACTTGAATTTCCCATTAATATCACTACATGAAATTCCCTAAAAAAAATAAATGACTACGTGAATGTAAGGAGAATGTTATCAATTTTGTTATATAAAATCTGAGTTCAGAAACCCTTACCGTGCCTTCAGTTTTTGGCAATATAAATAGACCACTTTTACATCTTTTACAATGCTTTATTGATTTAGTTTTGTATCAGCGTGAACTGAGCTAAAACTCGGCCCTATTAAGACAAAATGCTAAAATTTACAAATACTCAATTACTTAGGTTGATTTGGAACATATAGAAGGTTATCATCAAGATATTGCTGATTTTTAAGACAAAAAACTACATCCAAAGGGATACTATAAGCCTGTTATCCTAAAAGCACATCATACCAAGGTATATTACTATATTATATACCATGAGAGGCTCAGTACCAAAACAAACATACAAGATTTCATCATGCGTTAACGAACATAGACAAGAGAAGCAATAATTAATCTGCTACTGTAGGCAACAAACAACTAAGAAGGCTGTATAGAGGTTGATTGGTTGATTGACTGATAACAATTCATATATATATGTGGCCTCTAACACATTATTTTTTGTAATATTCAATGAAACTCTTGAAAAATTGTAGAGCCACCAACAAAGCCTACTATTTTAAACTCTGGTCATCAATAGTTTCTGACAGTCTCGGTTTTCCATATCAATTATAGATTTGAACAAAAGCAAGACTGCGGCAATTCTAAGGGATGATTAAACATGTCCCCAGCATATATATGCCCAAGGTCCTACAGGAGATAAAGTGTATAACACAGCTAACCTTTAATATTTCCTACAAAGAAATACTTACGAAATAAGAACATGCATGAGATGACATTTGATCCCACAGCAAGTCAGTTCTCATACCAATCCAACCTAAAAGGTTTTTTGCTGTTGCGATCACGTGGTTAACTATGACAGTCTATGATAATTTACAAAATGTTCTAGCACGAACATAGAAAACTGAAATTCTAAAGACAGAACAGCTGTCTGAAAACCCAACTCAAACACTATACTGCTACCATTTCACTCTTCTCCTCAGTTGAATATAATAAAAATAGAGTGATAGATAATAATAGTTTGAATCTACTTTATCACCTATGTAAGATGCTCAGAAATACTCAAACCACAACCATTTCCCAGTTGAACCAGCACTTACATACACTTCAGACCTCCCAAAAGGATCTATTTTTTTCATCTTAAAACAATTTACTAATTTAGGTTTAGTTTCACATGTATGAATTATTGGGTCCTATCAGACCATCAACCAGGGCTGTATTATCCTTTATCAGTTATAGTTTTCCAAGAGCACCAAGCTAATATCAGGGAAGTTGCCCCAAGTTCATAATCTACTGCTCACCCTCTTATACACAATCGATTATGTAATGTAAGTTATGGTTCTCAAAGCTCAAAAACTAAAGCAAACAACAAGAACCCCAATATGATCAAAACGAACAAACAAGAACCCTATTCTAAATTTTCATCTAATTCAACTACAAAGTATTAGTTATAGCTCATAAAACTAAGTTCAAACTTTCAAATTCGACCCGAATTCAAAACAAAACCGAATGGGAAACAACAAATGACAGTACAGAACAAGTAAAAAGAACAACGAACAGAGGTGATTGATTGAGAGAGAGGTACGTACGGTTTGGGCATTGTGCCAAGCAAGGCCTTTGTAGACGTTGAGAGAGAAAGTGGTAGTGAGATATACGGTGGCTAGACCAAGACCTGCCGTGAAAGCCTTGAAGGTCAGATCTCCTGCTTTGCTCAGCACTCCCATTTTCTTCTTTCTCTCCGAAAAAATCAAAATCGATCAGATTCTTCTTCACCTTCCTCAACCTGAAAATGGCTCAACCCTGAACTTGGAAGAGGAGAAGCCACCTATACCTATACCTGACTTCGGACTCGTAACGAAGTAAAATGAATACATACCCCCAAACTTCTGCTGTGTTTAACTTAACCCCCTGTACTTTTACTATATTTTTTGGAAGTTAGCAAAAACTATCAAATTAGCCCAAATGGATAATTTTCTCTTTCTTTAATATAAGCCGTATTTATTCATTTCCACTCCATTTATTTAGCGCAATATGAATTTCTTTTTATGTATATACAAATGACTAGCAACGGAGTTTTTTTTGAAGCCTAAGGGAGATTTTATTATCTGAAATGATTCAAAATACACTCAAGTGTATCCGGAATAGTAAAACTGGACTAAAACTGGACAGACACAAAACGGGCCTCCCGAGCTAACAAGCTAACAAGTAGGTTGTCTCGTTTACTGACCTAGGAATATACTCGAGTTTAACATCCTCAAGAAGATATAACAGAGATTGAAAGTCATCAACTAGCCGACCCTAAGGGGAAAAAACCTGGCATTTCCCTTGAATCAAATCCACCACATATTGGGCATCACTACGCACAACTACTCTGGATCGGGATTGCGCCCGTATCTATTGGAGAGTGTGCCAAATTGCCATAACCTCTGCAAACTCAGCCCCAAATGCCCCTGACCCGTTCCACTTCAGTCATCTGATACCTCTCTATGCTCCGACCTATAGATCCAGCCCCAGCCGAACTGACTTGTATCCGTAAAGGTGGCGCCGTCCACATTGACTATTACACATGTCGGGAGAGGTAGGATCCAATCAATTTGCTTACTTCAGACAGGGATAACCGATTTTACCTGACCCAAGTGCATCTCAATCCAACTATGATGATTGCTCAATACTGTAGCTATGATGCTCTATGGGTTGTGTGAACTTGGTCTCAAACGACTCCATTCCTAGCTATCCATAATTCCCCACATAGTCATTGCCACCTTGCATTTTGTGGACATATCTGGTAATGCTATGATCAGATAGAGCCAGTCAAAAAGGGTATGATGTGTAAGGATCGAAACTTGTGGGTCGGTCAACGCCCAAACGGCATGTGCGAGGGGGCAGTGTAAAAGGAGATGTGAAGCAGTCTCTTCCCCACTCTAACAAACAGGGCAAATTACCGGAATTGGGACATGTTTTGTTTGGAGATTCACTGCCACCTGGAGTGTACCTGAGAAAGCCCGCCATAGAAATATCTTTATGCAGGTTTGAGTGTCTAGGTCCTAGATAACTGTCCATGTCGTGACCCCCAGGTTTGAGTGTCTAGGTCCTAGATAACTGTCCATGTCGTGACCCCCCCCCCCCCCAGTATAATGCCATATTCCATTTTCTCTAGCCATGTACACTTCTTTACAAGTGTATATGCCACGCACATTATAGATCCAATACCATTTGTCAACATGATGCAGTTTAAGGACTGGTACCTGTAAGATGTCCTCCACAATCCCTTGAGGGAAATTTTGGTCGAGCTTTGGCTCGTCCCACTCACCCCCCCTGTGGCGCAATCAGGTTCGAAACCAACATGTCTGGTGTGAGGGATGTATGTAGAAGTATGATGGGATCGCTCCCCATTAGCTATGGGATGCCTTCAACTAGAGTTGATCGGACATCCCCAATTGTTCGACGCATGCCCCAGTGAAGAAGATTCTTTGTAGCCTGTACCCCCGTCCATATGTGACTTGGATTACGTCCCCCATCTGCACTAAGAAAGTCACATGTTGGATAATAACATACTTTGAAAACTCGATCCACCAAGCTATTCGGTTGAGTTAAGAACTTCCAACCCATTTTTTCCAACAATGCCACATTCATGTCCCTCATGTCCCCGAAGGCCATGCCACCTTCCTCTTTCGGCTTACACAATTTTTCCCAATCCTTCTAAATGATTAGCTTTTACCAGGAGGAGTACCCGCCCACCAATGTCGAGCCAAGGCAATATGTATCTGGTTAATTGAACCCTGTGGGAGTAGAAAAACACTCATAGCATAAATCGGCATAGCTTGTAAAACTGAGCGTACCATTACATTCTTGTCCCCTACTGGTAACATCTGGTCATCCAGGATCCAATCTTTGTCACCAACTGGTCATAGATAAATTGTAGACTTTTCCCCTTGCGTCTCCCAAGCATGTTTGGAACTCTCAAATACATCGACAGTTGGGAGATTTCCTGGATTCCCAACGTTGTACAACATGTGGCTCGATTAGTCGGGTATGTGTTGGTGCTGAAAAAGATAGACGATTTTGCCTTATTGATGACATGACCCGACATATCCCCAAAACTCGTAAGTAACTGATGTAGATGTTTGACCTCCTTTCAGTCCGCCTTGCAAAAAATGTAACAATCATCTGTGAAAAAAATATGTGAGATAACTGGGGGGCTGGCAACTGAGACCCCATCCAGATTCCCTTCCCTTTCTACTTGTGCAAGCATATCCCTCCATACAAAACAAAAACAGATATGGTGATAACGGGTCTCCCTAACTGATTCCTTGGCTTGTTGTAAAAGGAGCGATGTTCTTCCCTTCCGAACTAACTGTATACTGGATAGATCGCATGCACGCGAGTATCAGAACCCTCCAACTTAGTCCAAAACCAAAAGCTCCCATCATAGCCAGTATAAACGATCATTCCACCCGATCATACGCCTTACTCATATTAAGTTAAAGAGCCATGAACCCATTAGGGCCATGAGTCCATCGTCGGAGATGAAAATGTCGTCTTCAATTGCTCGCCCTAGGACGTAAGCTCCCTGATTTATAGAGATAATCTGGTCCAGCAAAGGCTTGATTTGGTTCGCCAAGACCTTAAACAGAATCTTGAATATGACATTGCATAATGCAATAGGACAGAGGTTTGTAACTTTCCGGACCGTCAGTTTCTTGGGGATCAATACCAGGGTAGTCTTATTAATATCATTATTGACATGTCCCGTGGAGACTGCTAACCGAACGAACTCGATGATCTCCGACCTTATTGTGTCCCAATAATACTGGAAAAATTACGGGCTGAGCCCGTCCGGTCCCGGTGACTTCGATGGACCCATTTGGAAAACTACTACTCGGACTTCCTCGTTTATGACTACCCCTGTAAGGGGACCATTATGTAGAGGAGAAAACATGGTTAGGGATCATAATCTGTATTCGGACTCGCAGTGAAAATATGCTTGAAATAGTTCAATAATAGTTCCTGCATACCCGTATTCCACGAGACTTGCACCCTCTGCTCGTTTTCTAGAATCGTGACCTAGAGAAAACCATCGAAACTCAAAACCTAGAGAAACAGAAACCTCTCGACTTCCAACAAAGGCCAATAGGCCAATAACCACCTGTCACATGCCAACAACTAAGTTAACTAATGGGGCCCCACCAAAAGGGCAGGGAGACAGAGTAAATCAAAACGAGTCAAACCTAAGGTAAGAGTAGATTCTCGACATGAAACATGATAAGCAAAGGATGAAACGAGTACCTTACCAACCGGGACGACAAAGCCCAACCAGATCCACGATGATCTACAACCATATAGGTTGAGAAGCGTGTCCTACTCCAAATCTGAAAGGAGTCTCTGGATCCGAAAAAGATTAGAGAATCACAACCGCGACTGGACGAAGAGATCAACTCCACGATGATCTAAGACCATGAAGGTTCATAAACGCGTCTCACGTCAGAATTAGATGAAGTCGTCGGAGACGACGAAGAGTCCCCGCCTCAACGTTAGGAACGAAGATACGGGAAGATTAGCCTGACCTGAAAAACTTTCGAGCAGGGATACGACAAGTCACCAGCAACGCGAACACGCCACGAGAGACTACAACCTCGCGATTGGAATGTCCAAAATAAGAAGATCTAGCCACGAGAATCGAATCGAATGAGGGTGGCCTCCCCTTGTTTGTCCCTCTGAGCTGCAAACTGCAAGAAAACCACAACCACCGAGCTTCAGATCTTCCTACGCTCTCGGTCCGCCACACCAGCTCCATTATAGAAGCTCCACACAAGGAATCTGAAGAGCTTAAGACGAACCTGAAACTCCCGACAACTAGAGAAGCCCGGAAACCCAAACTCCAGCCACCCAAACGAGGAACGTCCTCACCCTTTCCTCGAACTTTGAAAACCCAAACAGACCATGAGCACCAGAGGGATGGGAACGGAAGAACCACCAGGATGAAACTCGGGAAAATAGAACCACACACGGACACACCACCGCGAGATAAAACCGTGACACTGAGGGACCTCTTCAAGTCTTGATATGTGGAGAATACCTCATGACCTGAGAGTTGACTCCAGATCTGAAACCCTGACCGGGAAAAGGTAAAAGAGAGAGGAAGCTCTGGCGACGGCGCGTAGCAACAAAAGAGAAAGAAAAAAAGACGAAGAAGGGGAAGAGGAGGCCACCACCGGCGACATCCATGACCAAAGACCATGGTGTCACTAGTGGTGTGAGAGGCATAGCGAAGTCTGTTTTGGTAAGTGTTTCGCAAAGAACATAAAACTTATTATCTTGAGAGCAAAATCAATGTTATTGTTTGTTGGAAGTTAGTGTAATACGACAATCTAAATCAATGTAATTAAATGAAAAAAGATGTATTAAGTTTAGTGAAGTTTTATGATATTATCCCATCAAAAAATTACTCATGTAATGTTTTTTTGGATAGTGTACCATCAAAAACTTTTACATACATTAAAATGAAAAAGGACCGAATATTTCGATAAAAATGTACTAAGTATTCCATTATTTTTTAAGAGCCTGAGGGTATTGTTTTCAAAAAAAAAAAACATACAAGTAAACAAGTGCATCTTCATCCTTTTAGACTTCAAAGGAAATTCTCTCATTTTGTCCAAAAAAAAAATAAACAACTTGACTGAAGACCGTGCACCACTTAGAAAGCATGTCATAGATCATTTTTCAACTACACATTCCTCGGTTTGTTCTGAATTCATAAAGTCACATTTTAACAATTCCCTGTTTTATTTCCCACCGAAAAATGAAAACCACAATTTTCTAAAATGATCTTCTGGTTAGTTTAATCGTTAGTTCTAACAAAAATATCAACGGTAGTGATCATCTGGCTAAATCGTGATGTGACGCTCAAGATTCAAGTGATGACATATTAATACCAATCCTACTCAACTTGAAGTTGAAATGAAGCTTCGAAAGTGAAAAAGAATGATGGATGATATTATGCAGAAGAGAAATGAAACAAAGTTGAGAGTAAATGGTAATAATACATTATTAACCACATGATCTCCATCACCCATTCTGCTGCCTTTTCCTTATCTGACCCTCCAATGAATATCCCATCCTTCATTACAACTTCATACCCCAAGAATCAGCCATGAATCGATAAGCTAATGTTGCAGATTTTTTTCCCATACCAAGATATAAGCTGTTGCAAGAATGCAGAAATACGACGTCAGCAACTATATTTAAAGTATAATTATTAATTTGCAGCTCTACCATAACAAACATTGCAATCAAGCTATGCATCATCATCAAAGCATGAAGCACTACTTAAATTTATGCCACCAAGTAAAAGCAATCAAGGCTGTCTGTGACATTGTACTTGGGAGTCAGAATCTGAAAACTAAGAGTTCAGCTTGGATGGTTGATTTCAATTTTGCAGACCTCTATATATATACAGATAGCCTCCAAGGAAACACCTAAATGGATCAAGTACCATCTTGATATAAATGCACATCATTTCCAAATAAGAAAGTCTCAGGACAGTTAAACATGGCAAAAAAACAAACCTGCTAGACTTTTGGGTCTTGTTTCTCTTTTGTATCTTTCTTCAAAGTGCTATTGTCTACACCCACAGAGCTCTTCAGTAGCTCTCTCTTCCGCTTCCTTCGGAATGTGTACTTGAGAAATCTATTATCTGTCAAATCACATGCTGATGTTGCATCATTTTTGCTACACGAAACTTCTGACGCAATTTCCGATTCCTGTTTGACTGTCATCTCATTGTGTAAAGCTTCTACATGTTGTGTCACTGTTTCAGGACTCTCTGACTGTAATTGTAGGTCCTTTTGAGCTTCAATTTCCATTGAGTGATGACTATTACTGATTGAACATGATGGAACTTTCCTATTCTTACATCTATTGGCTCTTTTCCTTTTACAGCAGAAGGACGTCGTCACAGCCTGAGACAGAACACTATCCTCCTCGTATTCCCTAATTGCTTTGAATATATCAGAGGTTTTCTCTACTCCACACTCATCAACTATAACAGTCGAGGCACTTTCACTCTCTATTTCATCTGTTCGTCCAGAACGAGACAACTTTTCATCCAACACACATGCCCAAATTCTCTGGGTGCACCCGTTCCTGTACAGCTCTGACTCTTCGCTTCTTACTACAATAGAAGCAAAACCCGAGTTATGAACTTGGTTGTTGAAAATATACTTGTTCATGTCAGAAGATCTGTCCTCATGTAACATTTCTTCTGGTCCAGACCTTAAATTTGGTTCCTCCTGAAACTGCACTTGGTTGTTCCTCACCTTGTCCAATTCAGCTTGCACTTGTTCCAACTCTTCTCTAAGGTCTTTTACTATGTCCTCAGCTTCCTGGAGCTGCGCTTCGAGCTCCTCGATTTTCATTTGACGGTTCAAGGATGCAATTTCTTCTTCTCTAACCTACAAATATTGCATCATCAGTAAGAAAAAAATGTCATCGTGAAGATCTAACAATCAATTAGTATTGGTTGCCGTCTTAAGACACCATTTTAGCCTAAACATGTGAACAGGAAACAGTTTGCAGTGACTATAGTTTACAAAATTTACGAGGTGACCACTTCAAGTACCTTAGCAAATAGCAATAAGCAAATGTCATGAACAAAAGTTAAATAACAAAGCATAATGTTATCTATGCAGTATCCAAAACTACTCTGAGACTATTTTGATATCAAAATCGCATGACTTATACAATAAAAGCATATAAATATAGTGGTATATATTATACATCAAAATAACTATCATGATATTTCAATCAAAGTGCAACAAGAATAAAGTAGTCAGCTTGTGAAAATGTAGAAAAATACTAATAAGTTGCAGTAAAGCCAAGAAGTGGTTATTGTTCTTTACAACTCATCACTTGGACATGAGAATGCAGAGTTTTACCTACAAAGGTTGTAGAGTTTCGCAAGGAAAAAGCATATCATTCACTCTCCAACGAATAAGGTCTTTCAATGCATAATTTAAACAAATGGTAGTAAAGACAATAGCAGCCACTATAATCATATAGCTCTAAAGACTAATAATAACATCCTGGAGACCAACAACAGCCGATAAATAACACAACTTTAGACCCAAATGTCATGTGACCTTACCTACAAATAAGCACCAAGAGATCTTCAAGACATATTAATATACACTCTAAGCTCAACTTGAATGTGACGGACAGGGAAAAAAGGCGAGCGAACACACACACTGGCCTGGAAGCATCCATCATCATCAAGATCCAGTACCATAGTGGTATCAGAGCCTAAGGTAACCCTCTATCTCTCCATGAGTAGCTAATTTTCTGTTGGGGTGGTAGGAAACTTTGGTATTAATCATGCAAAAAAATTTAGCTTGGAAAACCTTGTATGAAAATAGAATTGTCTTGGTGTCATCCTTGTATTCTCTGTTTAGCCACTAGGGTGCAGGCATGTTTTGGAGAATTGCTTGGCTAAGACAATTTTAGCATCTTTGATTTAGGGTTGTCCTTTATATCCCTTTGTGTAGAGATTTAAACGATTTGTCGTTTGCAAAGATGACTTACTAAGTTTTTCATGAGAATTATGCTTGTCTGATTAATATTATTAGGTTACCTACCAACCTCAACACTTTTGTGTTAATTTTAGCATGTCACTGTTTGAAGAAAATACGGATGAAAATGATCGTCATCAAGAAGAGTTAGTAAAAAATGCAGAATTGGAAGAATTTCCAAAGAAAATGAACCAACTAAATAGATGGTTTTTTCCAAAAGAAGATAAGAGTAAAATTTATTTTATTGGCATGTTCGATTTAAAATCTCGCATGGCTATCAAAACCATGGAGCAGACGGTTAGATGGGATAGACCATCTATTCAGTTGGTCCATTTCGTTGAAAATTCTTCCAATTCTGCATTTTTTACTAACTCTTCTTGATGACAATCATTATCATCCGTATTTTCTTCAAACAGTGACATGCTAAAATTAGCACAAAAGTGTTGAGGTTGGTAGGTTACTTAATAATGTTGATCAGACAAGCATAATTCTCATGAAAAACTTAGTAAGTCATCTTTGCAAACGACAAAATCGTTTAAATATCTACCCGAAGGGATATAAGGGAGAAACCTAAATCAAAGATGCTAAAATTGTCTTAGCCAAACAATCCCCCAAAATTCTCCAAAACATGCATGCACCCTAGCGGCTAAACAGAGAATACAAGGATGACATCAAGACAATTCTATTTTCATACAAGGTTTTCCAAGCTAAAAATTCTTGCATGATTAATACCAAAGTTTCCTACCACCCCCAACAGAAAATTAGCTACTCATGGAGAGATAGAGGGTTACCTTAAGCTTTGATACCACTATGGTACTGGATCTTGATGATGGTGGATGATACTGAACTTGGATGATAATATGAAACGAAGAATATAAAAGATATACAAACACAAGAACTTTATTTATTTCAGCAAGTTTTTCAAGCGTGCCATACAAAGGAGAACAAACTCCTTCTTATAGAGAAATTGCTCCAAAGAGGACAAGCTCTCAATCTTGTCACTAGAAACACACTTTAAATACATTTATAAAAGTGGTGGAGTCTCCCCACCTCACATTGTCTTTATTCCCAATATTATTGCCACTTTAATAAAGCTAGTGGATTCCCATCACCTCCAATTTGTTTTTGTCTGCAATATGATTGCATAACTAGCAAGGATGGATGAGACCTGATATCTATCCCCTTATCTAGAAGCTATTTAGCTAGTTGAGGAAAGAAGACCCAAGTAATCAACATGGTTCCACCAGGCCTTGGAACCACCCCAACATTGATGGGAAAATATCACATTTACAATTTATGATCAGACAACAAACAAGCATCTCCTAGCTATCCACACAACAACAGTACAGATGTGAAATGCAACCTCAAAAGCCAATCCATTTAAGAAAGGGAAAAATAAAACAGAAAACCTTGGAATCCAACATGTGTTTGAGCCTGAGCAGCAAACGAGGCGCCTCATCTTTAGCAGAAATCAGCTCCTGCTGGTACCGAAGAGCCTTCCTCTCCGACGCCATAATCCTCGCCGCCGCCTCTGTGGCCGTGTTCAGTATAATCTCCGCATAAGCCTTCTTCAAAGCCATCAATTTCTGCAACAACACCATAACCCATATAAAAAAAAATTCAATCCAACCCTCCTCAAATCAACCTTTCCAGCAAAACCCACGAAGATCAAATTAAAAAAACCCTCATTTGAACGAAAAGTTAACATTTTTATGTAAAAAACGCTAACACTTGGCTCAAACAAAGAATGCATAATTAAAATTCAGTTGCACCGGCGGGAGAGATTCCGGCAAGCAGATTGTTACCTCGGAATCGCCCATTTAGCGACCAAACAACAAACGGCAGCAGCTCTGTCTGTTATGAACTAAAGTTCCGGTTTTCATCCTCAATCTGCCCTCGCTTACCTACCGTTATTACCACCACTGCCACGTCACTTCACCACCCAACTCTATTTCGAATCAGAGCTTGCCACGTTTACAGAACCTCCCGAATAGTATACTGGTTTTAACGGTTATGTTTCATATCTCTGTTTCCAGAAGGGAAAGTTGATAAAATATGCTTTATAATATGTTATATTTTTTTAATATGCTCCAATAGCTTATAATTGAATATCTATGCTTTTCCTAATTATTTAGACAAAATTACCCTTTCAAAACTTACAATTTAATTCGATTTTCATTTATTATTGAACACATCACATTTTTAGTTACCGACTTCAGCTTCCAGACTTTCGAACCCATTTTTCAAAGCTCTCATTTTCAGAAGCTTTACTTCATTTTCACTTTCATCCTTTTGCTTTCATGGATTAGTTACAACACTCTCCTTATTTCTAGTCAAAGTCTTCAACGCCTTAAAACCCGAAGTCACAGCACCTGTTTCTTCTTACTGTATTGACGCGGCAGAGGCTCGATTTACAGGAGCCGCATCTCTGCTTCCGGTGATGTCAATTTTTTTCCTCAAAAGCGAAGCCATAGGAGAGCTAAAATATCGACGACGAGTGAATACTGCATATGTTAAGTCACTAATTGGTCATGAAAGGGTCCCAGTTTTGTTCTTTCCTGACTTAAACTAAAATTTACCTTTTGTTTTCTGGTGTATGAAATTTGGTCACTATTCCGAAAAGGAAAGAAAAAAGAAAACTATTGTTAGAAGGACCCATATACTAGAAGTTTATGTTTCAAAGTAGTGATATTGATCTTTTATTCCAATGAAACTAAGCCTTGCCACTGGCTGGTTTAAATTTCACAATTCATTAACTATCGTATCCAAAATATTACACAGAATAATTGTTTTAGCTACACTTTAATTTCTTCTAATATACATAAGATGAAACTAGAGCCTTGCCACTGGCTGGTTTTAGCTACACTTTAATTTCTTCTTTAGAGGAATTGGATAGTAAGCCATACCACTATTATGCAATGCAGTACACATCCTTTAGCCGCAGATGCCATTCTGCAAGAATGTTTTATCTGTATTGATAAATAGTATGCCATCGACCAGAAATAGTGGACTCCTTGTTCTTCAACAATCTATGCCTATCTGTTTGATCTCTTTTTTTGTTGAATTAAGGCTTACAATAGACTTATTCTCTCCCGTTTTCCTTAATATTTCTTTTAAGATATAAACGTCCGTGGTTAATTTCTTTCAGATTGCTCTGGATTCAGATGAGCAGTTGTTTGGAGGCTTCAAAAGGATTCAGCAAAGTAAGAAAGTTCTCTATCTTTCATTCTTAATCACTTCGTATCCTTTGCCTTACTCAATTCTAGGTCTGAATTGTCCTGCATAATGGATGGCATTATAATCAGCCCAATTCTTTCATGGTGTATTCTTCTTGCAGAACGGCAGTAAAGGATTAGCTTATATAACAAACGGACCCCAAACAAGATTACATGCCCAATTCTTTCATGCAAGATTCCATAATTTATATGCAACCATTCTACTGTCTATATACACGTGAAGCCGAAGAGCGAGGTAACAGATGCGTAACAATTGTTGGGAGATGCGGTGGAGGGGGATGATATCAACGCCTCCGCAAGTGGGGACAATGGGGAGAAGATGAACCTGCTAATTACGATAGAGGAAAAAGGGATGAGTTAAAAAAGAGGGTTGTTTAAATTTCAATAAGGGTAATTTTGTCTTAATAATTGTTAAAAGCATAGATATTCAATTTTAAACTATCAAAGCATATTTAAAAAAATAAGACACACTTTAAGGCATATTTAATCAAGTTTCCCTTCCAGAATTTCAGAAAATATTCCCAGGAAAAAGCGATTGTCTTCAAAAAATTTAATTATCTGGTTTACATGTTTTTAGTTTAACTTTATTCGTAAAATCGGGTCTGATGTTTGTTCCAGTTGAATTATAAGATTTGAACAAACAAATACGAAAACCTTTAAGAACTGTTATATATTCCTTCAGTTAAACATCTACCCATTTGTCAAACACAAAGCTTGTATAGTGCTTGGATGCTGGATCATGTGGAGTATTAGCTTGCTTACAGCCATCAGCGAACAAATCTATACAAAAAATGCACCTTTCACACATGAGAATCTATTAGCAAGAAGAAATTGCTGATAAGTTCTAAACATGAACTGTTTAGAATACTAAAAAAACTGAAACATGGTCTATAGTGAAATTAGGAACTATTCAATGTTGCAAGACTTTGCGTTGTCAATGATTTAGAGCGATGATCATAAGCAAGCTAGCATTTCAATCATAATCCTCCTTCAAACTGCCGAGCACCAACAAGTCCTTCGATGGAGTGTTCTTGATCATAACCAAGATAACAATCTGAAACTAGAATCAATTTTATCCCCTGCAATACACGATACATTCCAATCATTAGTAACAGAGAAGCATCACTTGGGTTCTTTACTATGGATGATAGTAGGGTTGAGCAGAAAACCGTTGAATAAACCAACCAGTCCAAAACCGGAAGAAGAAAAAACTATCATTTCTCGATCGTTTTTTTGGGATGAAACCCGAGAACAAACTGCCCCCTAAGTTTCGTTTTTGAGTTTCAATACTATAGGTCTTTCAAATGAAGCTGATGTTCTTTTAATTTATCTTATGCAAGCCCATTTCTTGTTTAACTTTGAGAATAAATGTTATTTTAGATTTCAGTTTATCAGGTTATAAACAATCATTTCTCCCGTTAGTGGTTTTTGCTTGCAACTGGTATAGTGATGGTCAAGCATAAAGAAGAAACGACACCCAGTAAGGGTGTAGAGAAAAGAAAAGAAGTCATAAATTGTAAACGAAAATGCATTTAGCCTAACCTGTAGTGAGGTCAGGGTTGATGGTAACTCAATGTTGGTAACCAAATGGTCTAAGAAGGAAACTCTCTTCAGAGCATATAACTCGGAGCTAGACGGATTGCCAAGAACCAACCACCATGCTTCGTCTTTTACCTGCAACACAACTCGACATTGAGATTTTGTCGCTCTACCAAACAAGAACAGGAGGAACTTCATCTTACCTTAGGGAATCGGGGTGTAAAGGCTCTGGATGTGTTCCGCCTGAAGTTTGTCTTCTCTAATCTGATGTTTAGACAAGACTTTCCACCATTCTTCTCTCTTCTCTGAAGTCTTACTTTCATTTGAATACGGGGAAAATGCTGCAGATCCTGATGAGACAAGGAAGTACATATGTGTGAACACCCAATAATAGAGATGCGCATTTATTAAAACTACTGTGGATATGAATTTCGTCTGCTGAGAAACTCAGATTCATGTTCAGACCCCAATCTGAGTCCAACGGAGTAACTTCCAAAACCATGGCAACTCAGTACCGACAAATAACAGTTAACATTAACCAACTTTGAAGCATGATTAGACCAACTATCTAACCACTTCATGGCAATGAAGAAATACATACTGTTGCTAATAAGAACTACAATGAATAATGTCTTTCGTACAACCACCTAGACAATATTCAAGAACTGAATGACATAAATGACAGAGCTTCATTTAGAACATCCACTATAGTTAATAGAGGGAAAACTTCTACACAAAATCTAATTTCTACCTAATATGTAAAAACAGGAGAACAGTTAAAATATCATCTTTCTGCCAAAGTGAATTTGATTTGGTTATCTTTGAGGGGGGCGTAGAAGACAGAGATTGATTCAAATAATCAGTTAGCACTCAAGCATATCATGTAAAGTTTGTGTAGTATTAGTTATAACTTATAATTATTAACCAATAATTATGAACACGTCGTACTCAATTAGATTATCTTCAGTTTCACATGTTTAACATAAAGATACGATAAAAATCCAGACTGCAACCAGATATATATGATATTTTAACGGGCACATTGCACCTGATATAATCTTGCAACAGGAAAGTTTCCAATCATGGTCTGCAACGATGCCTTTGGAACATCCAATAGTTGCTGCACACTTGTAATTGCTCTTTTGCGGAGCGAAGTAGCAAGATCAGCATTCATGCATTGTAACATCCACAAGGCAGAATCCTCATCAAACCACAAACCCTGCAAGAATGAAGATATCAAAAAGGATGCATGTAGAGAAAAAATCAATCAAGCCAATGATCAGGAAAATCAACATGGTGCATGTTGGTTAAACTGGGATGACAGAGATGACCTTAGCAAGCAAGGACAAAAGAGTTGTTATGAGTATGGGATAGCATGAACAAACGAGTTGTCAACAAAACCTCTGTAAAGTTTAGTTAAATACATTCAAACTAGGAGAACTTTTACAAATTCCTTAACCCAAATGAAGTATTTGAACTAGTACACCTTTTCCAGAAGTGCATTATAAGTGCGTACTTTTTATAAACCAAATTATCATTCCTATCCTTCACAGAAACAATGTAATACATAATGCTGCCCTTAATCATAGGGAAAAATATAGTTCCTCCATCAATCTTGTCCACATTCAATGAGGTTGGATCTCCCAATATGTAATATTTGAAGAAAACAATGTGAACAAACCCCCAGAGCATTACATAAAATTGAACAGATACGATATGCTAAAAATAAATATATTTAGGGAAACAAAATACTCCATACTGTGAGAACCTGAATGAAAATAATAGGAGAAAATGGCATTCTTTTTATGTAACTACCTGCATAACCATTTGCAAAAGATGCATGCAAGTAATTGAGCTGGAAAGCCATCCACTGTTAGCACATATGTCTATCATAGCCTGGATGATGCGTATACTTTGATCCAACACTGACTTCAAATCAGTGACATAGTCGCTGATAGGTAATTCTAGCTGAGAAAAATGTGCCTGAAACCAGGAAAACATGTCATAAGGGGATGGAAAACTTAAAACCAATCATGTGTATGTGTGATTAAGAGATAATTTCTCTCTTTTCTGTTTTTCTTCACTTCTCTTCTTTTCCAAAAAATGAAATCAGATTAACATGTTATCTAACATAAATCTTACCTGAAATAGCAAATTCGCTTTGACATGTGCATCATCCAGACGATTTTTGTCCACCTTAAACCGTACTCTCTCTGACAATCCTTCATTATACTTCTCCTAGAGAAAAAGACAGAAAACTTATAGGTGAGGTCAAGAATATTTATAAAAATCTGCTGATAAAAAAAAACAAGAGAGAAGGACGGGTGGCTCTCATATGTATATAAGACACAATAATGTAAAATGAAATGTAACAAAGTAGATGGAAGAAAGCAAACATTCAAATGCTCGCCGATTCGTCATATAGTATATAATTCTACTGTTTTATAGGCAATATGCACACACACCATTTCCCCACATCCAATAGGCAATATATAATTCTACTGTTATGACAGAAACTAGGATAGTAGCAAGGAATAAACTGCATTATGAATCAATATTAATGTAGAAGTCTTGTTATTTTGGCATATTAATTTCATAAACCCGTGTCATTTTTATCAGCTAAAATCAGTAGTATTAAAAGAGAGAGATCCCAGAGGGGGAGCAAAAAACTCTCAGCCATGGATCATGGCGGATACAAGGAGAAAGAAAAAGAAGAAACACAGAGAGACAAAGATCTAAAGGAACAAGAAAATAGAGTAAAAAATAAGAAAGATAATGAAGGAACTCTTAAGTAGCCAAGTAAACCAATATGTTCAGACCCTTACCTCATTATGTCGTACAGGAAGTTCATTATATTCCGAAGCAGCGGATAGAATATGAAGGAAAACCTATGTAAATGACATCTGTTAACAATTTAAAGTAATTAAAAGTAAAGATAATGCCAGAGAAAATTATAGGAAGTTGTACTAACTTCAAGTGATGTATCTGGGCCAATATTTGAACCAAACATTGACAAAGTCGTGTAGCTAAGGTAATACTGAGATGCTATTGAACCCAACATCATGGGCTCCACACTGTCTTCATTCATTTTGATGCACCCACTGTCTTCCAAATCCTCAAATGTATCTTGTACTAACCTGCAAATCAAAATAAGTGGTTAGAAATAACACTATTCTGACAGGGAAGATTCCTCTCAATAGAAACAACTTGATTTGATAAGCATGTTATTACCTGGACATGTATGAGCTCAGAATCTCAGGAGCTGCATTATCTAAGCCATAATAAGCTGGATTGACCATCTGAACAAAAACATTTTGTAAGACGTTGCAGAAAACAGTAACCGCTTTAAACATTCTAACGGTTTCATATTGAAGCAGCTCTTTATTTCGGAATGCAAATATGTCACCCCAGAGGGTATCTAACAAGTATGTTCCATATTTAGGAAAGCTAGAATGTATATTCAAATCATTAAGAGATAAAGCAACACATAAAGTACATGTTTTCTCAGCCTACAATGTGGGTGCATAATAAAGAGAAACACATTGCTTAACAGACAAACTTATCTCCCCAATAAGCTAGTCATTTTCAAATTTAGCATAAAACATTTTTTACTGCAATCATAAAATATTTGAACTAGCAAATAATATCATTTTCATCTTACTCATTTAGAAACCAGAATATATGGCTGACAGCTATAGCGTCAAGAAGGAGAGCTAGAAAGCAATTAACAAGTAAGAATCTTCAATTATAGAAACAAAATAACATGTAGGCATAGTGAACATAATCAGCAAAGGAACTTACAAAAAAAATGGTTGTGCACGGTTAACCTTATGTTGACCTAAAAGCTTAAACTATTAGGTAGAGGATCCAACTAGTATATTGTTAAAGCCCAATCCAACCCAGAAGCTCAAGCTAACGGGTGGAGGCATCAATATGTTTATCAAGTGGTCAATTCATCCACATGCTTCTGATGTGGGACACACACTTCAACACTCCCCCTCACGTGTGGGCCTCACACGTGTTGCACACTAGGGCACCGGAGGGAGGTTCCTGCACACTAGGGCAGACTCACAGGCCCAAACCAGCTCTGATACCACGTTAAAGCCCAATCCAACCCAAAAGCTCAAGCTTATGGGTGGAGGCATCAATATGTTTGTCAAGCAGTCAATTCTTCCGATGTGGGACACACTTCAACATATATCAAATGGCCAATAAATCCACATTCAATGTAGAGCACTTCACCATGCAAAATAAATGTCATATTATATAACTTATCCAATCCTATGGTTATTATAATTTAGTGATAATCACCAGAACAGTACCAGTCTGCGGAATAAGTACGTCCAAGTTAGATAATGCACAGCGTCCTCTTTGTGGCATATAGTCCCAGAAACTATCTCCGCATTTATGTGATCATGTAACTGCTCCCTCAAACTGCTTTCAACTGGAAATGGCTCGTACAGAAACTGCAACATCGAGTACAGAATCATTCCTCTCCTAAATGACAAGACCTTCCAAATAATAGACACATATGGGGCTGAAATTTATATCACCTTTTTGTAGAAGCTCTTTTTGGGTTCATGAACAAGAATAACTGCTTTCCCATGTTGATCGTATTGTGGGCGCCCCGCACGACCCATCATTTGCAAGATATCTGTGATTGGAAAATCAACGTATCGCTTTGATTTTCCATCATAAAATTCTGTTCCCTGTAAAATGAATACTAGATTTGTAAAGAAAAAGTGAAGGATTCATCAGAAGGAAAAACTGAAACCATCATGGGAGATGTTAAAGACAGAATTCAAGAATAAGATATCAAGAATGGCCTCGTCCACAGAATATGAGCACATGATAAAACACTTAGTCAAAGATGAAAAGGAGTACACCTTTACAGTCTTCAATAACATACACAACTAAATGTAACTACCTTATAAACACCAAACATATTGCTTAATTTTTTTACTCCTTGACCTAGGAAACATGTTCAGGGAGACATCGATACATGCGTCCTAATTTAGTGCAGTCTGTGCAGAGCACATAAGTTACATTAACTCTCCAGTTAATGTAAACAGAACTGTAAAAATCATCATAGTAAATATAACAGATCAAAGATCCATCAAACAGAAACTGATTTTTCCAATAGATGGATGTGGATACTCAGAAAGAGTACAAATCAATAGAAAAAGAACGCGAGGGTTCCTCTTTTTGATGATACTTCAAAGTCAAATTCCAATTAAACTTAAAAAGAAGCCTCCTTAAGTTGAAAAATGTACTGACATTAGATATAGTCCTTGTCTTACCTTAATAATAACCAGATGTGCTGGAAGGTTTACTCCCCATGCCAATGTGCTAGTACAAACCAATACCTGTATTCAGATAGAATTGATGTAGTAAGAGACAATACACATTGCCCTCGTTAAACTATAATTCTTGCTAAGTTGGAAAGAGAATGTTTAAAGGAGACATACCTGAATCTTATTGTTTGCGAAGAGTTCTTCCACCAGAGTTCTGTCTTTGTCATTCAGCCCTGCATGATGTAACCCAATACCGAATAGTAAGGTGTGCCGCAGGTTCTGGTCAGTGACCTGTGAAAGAACCATCTGCAGTGCTTCTTCTGGCATACTCAAAAACTGCCTCGGGTGTTCATCGGAAGCTGCAAACTTCAAACAAGCAAACAAAGGATGTAAATTATAGCTTGATTTAGGAATTCATTTAAGCAGCACAATGTTATATCTCACTTGAATGAGATCCAATGCAGTAAGCCTTGTCTGACGACGAGATGAAACAAATATAAGAACTGGCTTTGTAGGTGAATGGGTGCATATTGCAGCATATGCTGGTTTGTTCATGCTATTCATCCTTGGGCAGTAGTACTTTCCAGGATATCCCTGTATAAAGTAAATGACATGGTACTGTGAAACGCAATAAAACCATGAAACCCTCTTCTACTAACAGAGCAGCAAAACTGTTTACAAATGACAATGAACGGTTGCATTATAGATGGGGTATATACAATCAGTCAAGCATAAAAGGGTATCTAGTAAGATATAAATACTTCCACACAGCTTTGAGAAACAAAATAGATAGGATACAGCAATAAACATCATTTTGACATAGGTAGGCACGACTGTCATGTGACAAGGTAACCACTTGCCTGAATATGAACTTCAAGAGGCACGGGCCTCACACTTGGCTTGAAATTGAATAGTCCAATTTCCTCGACACCCAGCCAATCAGCCAAATCACTAAATTAAAACAAGTGAAAACACGACATGAGACTTTAATACCAAAAGGTAATGAGGTCTTGCATACATCAAATATCTAGTAAACAATATGGCCACGAAGACCAATGCAGATATAGGCACCTTAAGAGCAGTACAGCTACAACATAGTGAATAACATCAACAAATGGCATCATAAAGCAATTATATTTAATTCTAGGAATGTAATGCATGAAATCTCTATGGCTAAAACTTCTGATAGAATATATATAAAGGCCAAAAGAAGTACGAAAGTTGTTGGTAATAAATGCATGTTTAACATAAATTAATAACAAAGAACAATATTTCAATCTACCATATAACAATGGTTGGCACTCAGAAGAAAACAGAGGCATTGTTGATCACAATTCGACATTTTACACATATAAATTGCATGTCTGCATAGATGAAGCTAACAAGAACCAATCTTCAAAAGAGTAATACGAATACACTTACATTGATATCTGATAGGATGGCAACGAAAATAAGATCCAACAGAAAAATTAAATGGATACTGAAATTCAAACAGAATACTGGAAATACAAAAGCATACCCTGCATTAGCTAAAGCAGTTGAAAGGCCAACAAAGCGTACTGCACGTTCAGTTTGGGACGATATGTATCTCATCCTAGAAACAATAACCTGGCAAATTACATTTTGTGTAAGTAATGGGAAATTGCAAAACAGAAGATAAAGCAATGACAATTCACGTACATGGGCAAAACATATATAAGATACCTAAAAGTGGACTAAGAATATCTAGTAAATTCCAGTTACTCAAATATAATTGAACGATGACATAAGAAAAACATATTGGTTAACAAAGATGAAATTGTGCAGTAAATGAGCCTTGTTCAACCTTTGAACGTAATTAAGGTAACACTATGTGCAAGGTACAAGTCAATCCAAAGTGGAATCATGGTATGATGAGTCTGCTAAAAAACAACCTTTCATGAGGATATACAAACCAAATATATTATAAAAAAACACAAACACTCCAAATTGAGAATGATAAGCGAATATTATAAGCATAAGCAGCAACAATACTAGTCTACCGGGCTGTATACGGTTCACTGGTTTACAACTACAAGAAGACCGAAAACGATACTTTTGTTGCAGTCTCTGGCTAAAAGTTAGCAAAAACAACATAAAACAAAAAGCAATTCCTGTGATAAATAGGAACCTTCAAAAATAGAAACTAAGAAGTACTACAGTTAAAAAAAATCGGGTGTCACTCACTGTTGAGGTATAAATATAACCCCACATCTAATAAAAATAAGAAAAATGAGCTATATATAAGGGCAAGGGTCACACCCAACTAACAAGCTTGGTCTTTTAGTTGTGAATTCCGACCCAATATCTGTAGCCTGATTCTAAATGTTTACATGATATTAGCTCTAATCTAATTGACTAAGTAATGGCCATTAGAGAACAAAAAAAGGTTATTTGGGGAAAACAACCAAAATCCAATATAGAAATAAATGATTGAGTTGAAGATAAAAAATGGCAAGTACAAAGTAAAAAGAAATATCAGATTTTAAAATAGCATTAATCAACCAACTTTTAAACTTGATAATCAGGTACATTGACGTAATGGAAGGTCTGGGTATGGTTTGCTATGCTCCCCACATGCAAAGAACAATAAATGAATAGATAAATGCACGTTAATTAAGTAAATACCTCAAGGATGGGTCCACGGTCAGCACCTAGCAGGTGAATCTCATCTAGAACCATAAGCCCAACCTATTAGTCAGATATAGGATGAAAGAGTTAACTGGCAGATGCTTGAGTTGGAAATCGAAATACGTAACATCTATAAAATACATACAAACCAGAAACAGTTACCTTTGTGACATAGCTTCGACTATGCCAATTACGACTGATACCATCCCACTTCTCAGGTGTAGATATTATGATATCTGCTGATAAGAGGGCCATCAGATCAGGAGTATGATCTCCAGTCATTTCCACCTATTAAAAAGGTATTTTTCCGAACATGTCAATATCAGTACAACAAGTAAATCTACTTCCCATAACAAATGAATGACGTCACCATCTTTTTCCCAAGTTGAGAGACTAGGCGCTTTTTCCAGTCATTCATCCTTTCCCGAACAATAGCCTTCAAAGGCGCTATGTAAATAACCTGTGAAGGAATTAAGCATACAGCATTTTAGGGCAGAAAGGACCTAAGCAATACAATTGGACAATTATTCAAAGTGATCAAAACAAAAACTAAATGGATCACCTAAGGAGCCTAGCTGGCAGGTGGAAATTTTTGTTCGATGAATGTATAGTTTGTAGAAGCGATATAAATATAATGTACAGTAAGAAGTTATTTAACCTAAGCAATCGTTGGTATACAGTTGAACAACTTACAGTTCAGAACAAATCCAAAGCAAAGTGCAAACAATTTTGCTGCAACAAAAACTCGGGCACAACTCTGTTTTGATATCCTCTAACGTATTATTAAGGTGGTGCTTACTTGGAGACGTGGTTAAATGTTTGGGTCCTTGGCCCAAGCCTAGGGTTCGAATCTGTAGGTGATGGGGTTGCTGAGCAAAAACAAAAATCATATATGATATATCATAGCAGTAGAGGATGCTGAGTTGCCTTTACTAATTGCTCTCACTAGTTCCATCAGCAAGCAGAAACATCTACTAAAAAATAGAGGGTTTCCTTGTCTTTTAAAGGTTACATTTGTAACATTCTTCTTGTAGCTATTTTATTTTACACCAAAGACAAAGTAGAACAAACCTTCATATCTGGTTGGGTATTGAAAAGACGAAGCATAGCCAGCTCAGCAGATATGGTTTTTCCACTTCCAGTAGGAGCACCTAAGAGGACATTATTGTCTGTATGGTAGAGGACATGAAATGTCTGGAGAAATCAAGCATATGCATCAAGGCCCAAATTACAGTCACAACAGAGGGGTTTAACATGAAACAAAATGTTTTCAAGGTAAAATACTGCATCAAACCTGTGTTTGTATGGGATTAAAATGAGAGAACTTGTACAATGCCTCGAAAGTGTTGTTGCCAATGGAAGTCACAGGTAGAGGTTTCAAATCAAGAAGTTCAGTGTGTGAAGTTCGAGCCTGAGAAAGCACGGTTTTGTATTAGACAAACCTCCTTCAAGAATAAGTTTCTCAAAGAAACCATACACTTGAGCATACCCTTCCATCATGAAACAGAAGTGGAAATCAATACCTCTGGCAATGCTAGATTATGAAAAGATATAGTGTAGAAGGCCTCTGCATTCAACCATGAATCTGACACAGCACGAATGAAGTATTGGGGCGGATGTGGTTCAAATATTGGCACAGTGAAGGAAAGCTTCTGAGGTTCCCCTCTGGCCATTCGCTTAGTCAATGTGAAAAGCTCTGAATGGTAAATGTGATCATTCTCAGAATCCTGCATTAGTAAATGATACGGGTTCAAATTCAGCTTGTTACAGTATGCATATCACATCTAATGATTTTATTCCAAGTATATATAAGCACACAGGACAAGCTGTATTATTACAATACCCCTAATACACTAGTTATATATGGTCTCAATATAATTAGTAAACGCTAGATGGACCCTCCAAACTCCAACAACTAATACCATACCCCTAATGCTTTTTTAAATACATAGTAATATTACAGCCAATGGTTATCTCAGGTATGTCGTTGGTTCTCTTTTCAGAAAAAAAGGGATTATACGAGAAGTATCGTTTGCTTATAAATTTTGTTTTCAATCACTCAAGACTAAATGAAATCCATTCTAGTTGAGTTAAAAGAACTTAATATGCTAACAAAATAGTTTTATGCAATCATAAGTCCAGTGTAGGGAGAAGCGAAGCTTAGGAGTAGGATAAGAAAAGTTGTTCTAGGAACCCTTGTAATAGGTTTACACAGACGAAGACATCAGGGTGATCAAGAACATAACCTGAGTCAACCATACCAGACTAAACCATAGTTCAGTTATTATATTATTCTATTTGTGAAAAATTACAATTAGCAATAGGGTTAGGAACTATCAGATTATTCTATTTGTTGAAAAATACAATTAGCAAAAGGGTTAGGGTGTTTATGTTAACAGATGTCCCACCCACTGCAACCCCTTAGCCCCTCGTTACCATTTGGGATGTCAACTATAACCATATGGCATAGCCCTTCCTACAAAAGTAATCTTCTTAAGCAATTCATATTTCGTGTTTAATACAATAACTGGATATGTAAAAAAATAAAACAAATAAAAATGACCACTCCCTTGAAAAACTAGCAAGATATAGAGTTGTTGTCAAGTCAGCACCTCAACTAGAATCCACCATCGTTGAGCAGCGCCATGAAACCGATCTTTCCATACGAAGTCTGGTGTTATGAACAAGTCTACCTGAGTATTTTATGACAATGATATGTTTCAGTTTAATAGGCTCAGATAAAATTTCTCAAATCATAAAATATGTTGAAAATGTATGCCACAAAAGCCACCTTCAGAACAGTTCTGGTGATTGGGCTGACAGTGGCCGATAACTGGATGAATGGAAAATAGCCTAAATACTGCTTCACCAACTTTCATAACCCAAAAAAAATAGAGGTTATTAATTAAATCCAAACAATCTGAACCTGGTAAAAGAAAATATTTGAAAGGCTAATTTGTTAATAAAAAATTACTTTTCCTCCATGTGCATAACGTATCAATGCTCCTATATCTTTTTCTTCCATCTCCCATAGTCTGTCTAAATCAGCTCCACGTTCCTCAAGCTTCCTCAGTATCTAATTGCATAGGAAATATATTAACAAGTCTAGTACAATTGTATATGGAGAAAATCAAAGAAAGAAAATCATACTAACTTCTGCAGAAAGGTCTTTGTCAAATTGTCTAAGGGGATGTTGATGGGGCCAAATTTGGCGGTCCACAGCTTTGCAGTATTCCAACATGAATGAAGTCATCTCACACCAGCCTCTCCGCAAACAAATTTCAAAAAGAGCCCTCATTATACGAGCCAGGCTTGCACTTATATATGCTGCATCAGAAACTAGTGAAAAGGTATCGATTGAACCTCGAGATATGTACAACTGCATACACATAGCCAACATATATGTTTGAAATTTTACACTAATTCATTCATGAGAGGCTATTAAACTGCTTGGGGGAAAGTGAAACCTGAATGAGAATTGAAATTTTTCCATGTTTATTTGAAGCACCACCCTTAACTTCTAACGGGCATGATGTCCGTGCCAACATCTCTAGCTCATTTTGTTCCTCGTCTCGAACAACAATATTTTCAAACTCAGAAGACCGAGCAACCATGTCAATTACCTGTATAGCACCAAAAGTAAGACCTGTGTAAATAAGACAACAATAAAAAATACTGTCCAACAGCAGACAAGCTTATCATACAGTTGGGATGTATGCGAACAAAAGTACAAGAGAAACAGGAATGTGATATATCACTAAATAACTAGTTATACAACGCAACATTTCGGACACAGTATACTGACAGAAGCATGGAAATGAGCACACAGGAAAATAATAACCTCACTGTCATTCATGTGGCGCCTCAACATTTCGTTGTATGTTTCAACACTGGAGTACTGAATGTAGAAGTGGCTTGCAATGCGGCCAAGTTCTGTACAGTAAAAGTTCCCACTTTTCTCATCAAACCTCATCATCTTCGCTCTGTCAAGTGCACGAGCTGCATCTGCTACAAGTGCTCTTTGTTTTAAGCTCAAAGATGGATCTGCAATTACCTGCCAAACACAGCATCCAATACATAAGCAGTCTTATGTTTAAACAGAATAAAGACCATCATTAGCTGGCCAATAGCAAACAGAAAGGGTCAAATGTTAGTCACTCGATCCATGCATAAGTAGCTAATTCATTTTCCCAGATCAATTGAAATACCTCATCCCATCCAATACCATACGCCAAAGGATTCAATCTCATCCTAATAAAAAGATAGGTATATCCAAGCCATGCACAAGCTTCTTTGACATTAGTCACAGTACCCAATGCTACCTCTGCATTTAAATTATCCTTCAATGAGCTGATAAACTGCAAAGACAAAACAAGAAAGGTCAGAGAACCAGAAGTTAGGAATTGTTTATTTATGACACATGTTGCGGGAACCGGAAGACATTCTTTAGTCATAGCAAGTACTCCCTGTATCCCACTTTAGTTGTCCAATATGCTAAAATTGTTTGAACTCTTAACTGTTCACTTCTCCTTTTGATTGTGAATAAAAATTGATTTTTCAATAATCTCCCTTGAACTACCTAACTATAACAACTTTGTGTATGTTACACCAAAGACATATGAAAAGTCACCCCCAAAACTACCCCTGAGTGACAATTTTCAGCAAATCACTACATAATACACAAATAAAGCCATTAGTGGAGTTAAAGTTGATGGGTTGGCAAAATAATGATTTCAAGCTTTAATTCTTCCATGGTCTTTTGTCATTTTTGAATATTTTTTTATAATTGTTTATTTTGCCATGTCAACAACTTAACCACTAACTGTTGACTGACAAGGACTTATATCACTGGTACCTTTTTGTTGAGGTGAAAGATATACTGACTTAATTGATTAACTTACAGTAGATGATCCTTTTATATAGGTCAGAAACTTACACGAATTAGGAAACAAACTAGGTATAAGATATAGGAAATTGCTTTAACTTATTCTAATTCTAATACTCCACCTCAAGCTGGACCATACAAACCATATGCGCCAAGCTTGTTACAAATATAACTTATGTGGGGTTTGTGAAAATATTCACCCGTTGGTCAATAGAATTACGAAATTGGTTGTGATACAACCTGACTTAGTCTTATATCCGATAAATTGGTTGAAATACTACGTTTATGCAACAAACTTTTATCTCAACTTCATCAGGCCAGGGATAGGACATGGGTGCAAGAGAGCAGGTCCTACTTCATATCTCATTGTTTATGAGCAATAACTTTGGGTATGGTGATTGGAACAAGATACCTCATACTCATTACTCTAACTCACTATAAAGAAAGGGACGAGAAAGGAAATCAAGTAAAAAGGGAGAATAAATGAAGAACAACAAAACCAAGCTAATATATGATAACTAAAAAGTTTAAGGTCTACATGTAGTTACCTGACTTTCTATGGGGAGTTGACATGTCAGCAACCGTAAATAATAGGCTAGTTTATCATGTGATGTGATAATTATTCCTTCACCACTTTTGTCAAACTGAGGTCTTCCAGCCCGTCCAAAGATCTAAACGTATGTATAAGAATAAGAATCTCTAATGGAAGTTAAAAAACAAATGCGAAAATCTACCCCAGTCAAGATATATAGGAATCAAACGTTACCTGCATAACATCCAGCATACCCAGATCTTTCCACCCACCAGCCTTTGGATCGTATAATTGGGTCCCCTTCAGTAGAAAATCAAATAAACCAAATTATAGGAGAAAAATTTAACTCACACTACACAGGATCTTTCTGGAGCAAAATGTTAAAAACCTGATATAGTAAAAAGACAACCAGTAGAAAAGAACTGTGTGAAGATTGCAAAATTGCCAAAACAAAATGCATCAGCATGAATTAAGTGCAAAGGACAAACATTAAGGAAGACCGCAAAAAAACTGTATAAATGTATGCTTGTCAGTTTGTCAAAAGAAATTAAATTAGTATAAAATAAGTTATTTTTTTCATACTTCACACGGTTATATTTCCTTCTGAAAAAAAGGTCTCGGTTAGATTGATAAAAAGAAATTAGCTCAACAAAATATTAGCAGTTCAAGTTAGCAACTAGACAGAGTTTAGCATCCACTTAAACAAGATGACTGCAAAATAAGATATAAATATGCAGTAAGTTGACAAAATTTATCAGCTCTTTCCAGATTCCCAAAAGCAGCACTGCACACTACCAAAGTATAAACCGTCATAAAAATTAGCTGAATAAGTTAAAGACTACACAAACTTAGATTGTTTTGCATTCATTAAGTGCCTGCAGCACAAGGCAAGTTTAAGATTTACGCAACAGGGCACCGTGGAAAATATACATATATATATATGATGGCTTGAACACACCTTAATGACAACAGTATGTGCGGGCAGATTCACACCCCATGCCAAAGTTGCTGTGCAAACAAGTACCTAGCATATTATTTAAGAATAGATTAGAGGAAAATCATGTGAGCCAGGATTAAAACCTAGAAGTGCTAAGGCAAAAAGCCAAAGCTGAATTAGCTGTACCTTCAAGAGTCCATCAGAGAAAAGACGCTCAGTGAGACCTCTATCAGAACGTAACATACCAGCATGATGAACTCCGATGCCATATTCAAAAAGTTCAGCAAGATCTCTATTTCTGGATTTACTAACTTCCTTCTGAAAAGTCAAACAGGGCATAATGTGAGCAAAGACTCCATGGTTTAAAAGGGAAAACAAAGAAATTGAGAATATTTGGTTCCTTGCCTTAGCTAAAGCGAACTGAGGATCTGTGTTATTTCTGAAAAGCTCCAAATCATCATCTCGTCGAGCAAGTTCTGCCTGTTCAGCACATCATATCAGCAAAAATACAAGGTCTTTTTTTGTTTGCAGATTATGGTAGTGATGGCATCAATCATTCCAACATCATTGTATTAAGGGCATCAAGAAGTTGAAAGAAACTAAAGTAACAATAACTAACATATTGCATAAATTCATAACAGTAATTGTAAGTTGAAAGTAGAATTTAGTAACGGCAAATGTTGTAATATCTTCTTCAATTGCTTCAACAAGCATTCCAAGCTTGCGAAGAAACATATAAAATAACATTAGCAATAAACACTGACAAAAGAAATTCAAGCCCGATAAACTCCAGAGTCCAGTACATATTCAGCTAGGAAATAGAAGTACCAGTTTTTGAGCAGTTTTAGCAGTGTCTTTTCGTGAATGTACAAATACCATAGCCTGATGACCTTGCCTTAATGATTCAACAATCTGTCACAAAAATATCATTAGTTCATTGAATTGCCACCTCAGGACTTGAATTGCTTGGTAATAAAAACAAGAACCTTTTTATAGCATATCTCATTCAACAACTCATTCCGAGCTGCAAAGTTTTGCTCACTTATTCCTATATATTGTTGTGCAAGTGGCACAGGACGATAGCTGGAATCAAAGTAGAAGAGCCCTGCCTCAGGATTTACTCTAAGAAATTGTGCAACCTAATAATTTAAGAGAGACGTCATAACTCGCAAAATCAAAGAGAAATACATTCAATGAACTATACAAACTTATAAATGAAAAACCTCTAAATAATTGGGTAGAGTAGCTGAAAGGCCCACAATACGTATCATTGTCTGTGTTGACTCCACCTGTCAAAGAAAATTAGAAGCAACAGTTCAGACACACATTTATACGAGTTCCTTGTAAGAAAGGTAACCCTAAACTAACATGGTAGCGGTGTCCAGTGTAGCTTGAGAAGAAATAGGAAGCTAAAATTAATATCCGGAGTCATTTTTGTACCGCAAATCCTCAAGTGACTAAAATGGGCAAACCTAGTCATCCATTAAGCATGCAACCATTTACGGTCAAAGTTTACAGTGATTCACATTTAAATCCCTACTAGCAAATTACACACTTAGGTTAGATGCAATACACATGATAAATAAGGGCAGACAAATGCAAAGCATCTATTAGTCCCAATGCATTCAAATGCTGGTTGATGGCTACAGGGATATTTATACTCAAAGTGGGACTTAATACTCCAAGTCTTCAACACTCCCCTCATGTGTAGGACTGAACCGTATTAGGTAACTCATCTGCAAGGAAACCACAAGGGATGCAACAAACGGACCAAATGTGTAGGGTTGGACTTCTACATGTGGGAAATATCCAACAAACAGCTCAAATCAACTCCACTTAGATACCTTGTTGACCTGACTCCAACCCAAAAGCATAAGCTATTACATAAAGTGAACACTATATCCGCATTCTTTCAATATGGGATACTTCAACAGAAGTCGACTTACGGTCTTACACAAGGAATATAAAAGTCCAAATTTGTGATAAGGTAGGATAGCAATATGAGCAACCTGATTGTCGGGCTAAAACATCACATTTAAGTTTGAAATGTTTAGCTTGAATTGTTGATCACATGAAATGACAAAACATACTTCCCTTTCCATCCCAAAATAAGTATCATATGTACTTTTGGCCAGTGTTGTAAGAATCGGGATTAGGTGCCGACTAGTCCCCGACAAGTGCCTAGTATTTTTATAATCTTACATTTGGCTAAGATTGCGGCTGACGCAAGTTAGTGCTTCAATTTCCAATACATGCCCACATGATTTTCATGTGACATCCCACTTATAGTCTGTACCTAACTCAAACCAAATATAATATTGGTAATTCACACATAACTAATTTCTTGAATAAGAAAGTGACACTTATTTTAGAATTTCCAATCTCATAAAGCGGGACACTTATTTAAGACGGATAGAGTTTGGAGTTATGTATTTGATTTATAATCTAAAAGTGCGGAGATATGGGCAAAGACTTGATGCCTAAATATACGGCTCAAGTTATCCCCCCCCCCCCTATGGTCATCACAACTCTGAATATCAAATCAGTTTTTATAAAATTGTACTGTGATACTTCTCCTCCACTTCATGGGCATCTTGTTGGTTTCCATAATTCGATTAAATGGGTTTGTTAATTACTTCATTCCAATTTTCCCTGGATATTTCCAAATTTATAAACAAAGTTTGTCCAGTCCTTCTTTTCCTATTTTTGCTTTCTATAGTTGAATCTTCATTTGTCCAGAAAACTAAAAACAAGGTTCTTTTTTATATTACTTGTGATCTTCTGGAAATATCATTGCTTAAAAATATAATTTATTAATTATATGGATAGTACAAATTGCATCCCTTCGTCACTGATCATTCACTAAAGGCTTGACCTGTAATGAGGAAAAAATTGTACCTGGCGAAGGGTTCGAGCTACTAGTGCCTCAATGACAGGACCTCTATCATCATTCAGAAGGTGCACTTCATCAATAATTAAGAGCTTCACAAGCATTGAGAGGGACATGTCACTGCTCTTACGAGTAATGACATCCCATTTCTCTGGTGTTGTCACTATCATCTGATTGACAAAAATAAAGGGTTAAGCTATCAGCTCCAACATGGAAACTATCACAGCAAAACCAAGTACACAGCTGAGTAACAAACAACCTGAGTTCCCTCGAGTTCATTTTTAGAAAGTTGCATGTCCCCAGTAAGTTCTTTAACAACCATATTCAATGGAGATAACCGATGGCTAAATGTTGATGTAACTTCTGCAGCTAATGCCTGTCAAATAAATATGTCGAGGAATCAGCAATTAGCCATAATGTTGTCCCAAACAAACCCTCAAAAATAGCACATGGACTAGCCTTACCTTCATAGGAGCAACATAGACTATCTTAAATTCATCCTTATGCAGGTAACCATCCTTAAAGTGCTGCCCAATCTGCAACAAAACATCTCACTGACTGATCATATAAATTTCAATGCCTCTCTCCCATTCACCCTAAAAGAAAGGCAGAAGTATTATGTGTTCTGCATGTTTTCCAAGTAACTTATGACTTAGTTTTCGAAGTACAATGAAGTTGATATACTCCAAACACGGTGATATATAATGTCTCAAAATAAAAACAGAGGAAACTCATCATGAATTGATTTTTTTCAGGTTCTTCAAGGTGTGCCATTGAATAGATTATTTTACAATCTTCATGTTTGCAGTGCATCTGTGCGACCATGGCAATAAAGTTAACTTTAAATGGCTAAATTAGATTAAATGCATTTCTGAAATGTTAGTTCCCTATACTAAAAGATATTTGAGTATCAATGCTATTCCCAAAAGGAAAATTCTTTTTAAACAGCTTGAATTGAAACATCATTCTTTCTTTAGTTGAATGTGTATTTTACTATTAAAATAATTATATGGAAAAGTATACTATTAATAGGACTTCGTCAGCTTTCCAAGGAGGAAAGAGCTACAGTATCACAAAACGAGACACCAGACTAGAGAGGAAAGCCAGGGAGGGAGGAAAGGCCTCCTCAGGGAGAAAGAGGAGCAGACAAGGAAACTCAAAATCATAGCTACAAATTCCCAAAACAATAGTGAAAAAGCAAGAGAATTCAGGCCTAGCTTACATATTTCTTACCTCATGTAAGATAGAAATCATAGCTATGTTTGTCTTTCCAGCTCCTGTTGGAGCACAGACCTACAATTTGACAAAACTTCATCAAGTTAGAGCAATGAAAGCAACATCTATACACCATGTGTTTGTTATTGGCAATGCAAAAAATATACCAAAATATTCTCATTAGTGTGATAAACAGTTTGGAATATCCGGCTTTGAATACGGTTCAGAGACTTGTAGCCACGAAAAGCAGCTTGAGCGAAATCATCCAACTCTGTTATCTCAATCTGGCAGTGTAGAACACGTAGTAGACAATGCAGTCAGATGGGAATTAACTTAATCATCGCAGAATCAAGAAAGAAAGCAACAGTCACAAAATTTGTTAGGATAGACTGCATTTCATCTCGTTTGTTGCTTTTTAACTAGAAGCCCCATATGTTAACATAAAATATATTCTGAACGGATAAAATATATACATAATATGTTAACATAACGCATCATGGAAAATTGCATTTTAAATAACAAGGTTCAGAAACTTTACTGATAAACTTTTTTACTCAACTGATATATCTGAATCATTCTTTTCTGTTTATTTGTTTTATAAATGGGCTTATTTGCCTATTGTGAGGTGGGAGTAAGTAAGTTGACTAAACCAACTACTTCCCATCCTATATGTGGTAATTGGTACACTGCAAGCCATTGTATTTTCTCAGTCTTGGTGATTCTATCACTGATCATGCCCCAGTTTCAACTGTGTGCACAAAAAATTAACCAACTCCTTGTAAAAGAAGTAATCTATCACGACAAAGATGAATGTGTAGCATGTCACAATAAAAGAGATGTACCAGCTTTTCACCAGGTTTCATTTCTGCTGTTGGTGTAGGAGGGATTATGACCTCCTCATACCCCTTGAAATGCTTCCTCACAGTTCCTTGAGGAAGTGCAGTAACTGCTAGTGTGTGAGAACTCTGGCCTGTCCCAACCAGATCATCAATATGATTTTTCTTCTCACTTGCTTCAAGTAAAGATGAAAAATTGGCAGCAGATAATTCGCTGTCTGTCCCATATTCAGCTCCGCGTCTATTTTTCTTCTCTTCCTTGCGTCGTAGTTTATCAATTTGCCGTTCAGACTCTGTTTGAACAGTAACCTGAAACAGATGTGTGATTTGACTTCTTTGTAATAGACCTAATCTTTTAGTTACTTGCAAGTTAAAACTACAATTCTTCAATTAATCTAACATAACAATTCTACCTGTGTGCCATAGCTAGGCATACGGGTTTGAGTGTTTGAAGCCATTTTATCAGATTTCAATACTGAAAAGCCATGATGGATAGCATCAACAAGTTCCTTCCGGTGCTGGAAGAATACAGAAATATGACAAGAATAAGAAGAGAGTTTTAAAACAAAACTCAATAGCATTAAGACATTCAGTATTCAAATCAAATATACGAACATAAAATGAAAGGAAAATTTTATATTAGCAAGAAAAATTGACTCCCTTCACACAAAGAGCCAGAAACAAGCTGGTCAAATAAACCATGTATTATTTTAGGTCAGTATCAGCAAGATAACCCAGCACAGAGGAACTAAATGTACATTTGAGCACCAGATAGTTCACTTTAAATCCAATCGTAATTATTGACAAAATACTGTACCAATCACACACAAGAAGAAAGAATGTAGAGCAGTAAGAGAATGGAGATGGTAAACATCCATTCCCAGATAACCCACTTTGAGAAAATTTTAACAAACTAAAACAGCAATTCCTTACCGATATAAGATCTTGAACAACTTCAAATGCACCATCCCCAACAAGATCCAATAAATCACCAGCTATCTTCACATAGTAAAAATAAAAGGTAAGTACTTTAATCCCTAAATACTTGGTTGTCCCTATACAAAGGCATAGCCACTACACGGTAAGACTTGGACAAGAAGAACCATCAACAGTACCTCCTCACCGGGCTTCCCCGAATCAAGCACCTGACATATAGCCATTGCCAATTCATCTCGAGAAAGTTGGGAAGTACTTTCCCTAACTATTTGATCACATGCATTTCGTAACCAACTCAAATTGAAGTTCCCCCCACCAGTGACTGAACGAGTTTGTGTAAGATCATTCTGACTATGCCATTCTTCATTGAAAGAAGAATGAAGATAACTTTCTTCACCTAACATTTCTCCTTCGTCCAGAGAAACATCCACAAGAAACCTAGCTGGTGCTCGGAAAACAAGGTTAGCGCCGAATTCAATATCATCAACATTCCCTTGTACATGACTCTTTGAAAGAAGTGAAACCCCAATGTCATCAGGCTGCATCTCAAAGAGCCTCTGAGCAAGCATGACAACTTTCTGCACTTTAGCCTCTGAAATTGTATGACCAAGAAGTTTTTGCAATTCTAACCTGCATTCAATATCACTTACTACATTAAATCTGTACTCACAATGTTATGATCTTTCTTCACACAGTTAAACAAAAATCATGGCTAGTTCAAATCTAGATTGGCTAAATCATGAACCAAAACGTCTTTGTCAAAGAAAAATTGAACATCAGAAGAGGTTACTGTTCAGAAAAATCAAATCCTGATAACCAACAATCCAAATGTATGAATTCAAGATTAGCTTCTATCACAAACATGAGAAACTTGCAAAGCAAAAAAAAAAATTCAGAGTTACTTTCTCCAAAATTATAAGAAAGTGATTTCCTTTTGATTCATAGTTTTACTATTCTTCATGAATCATATCCCATTTTTTAAATCAAATTTGTAATCAGTAAAAACAAGCAGGAACCTAACACTTCAAAACAAGAATTTCAGTGCCCATATACAATTTTGAAAGCATAATAACTGTACATTTTGAATTCTTACTTCTTCTGAGCAGTACTTTTGTCCACATTATTCTCTTCTACTGGGCGACCAAAAAGACCATAAACAGACACTGCCACTTCAGAAAATTCTTCAGAAACCACTTCCCCATCAATCAACTCCAACACAGCACCAAGAAACTGCTTGTAGCATTGACGCACTTCGATTGAAGCTAATACATACACATACCAACAAATCAGCTTAATCACACACACAGAATTAGCCATCAGGATTGTATTAGAGTGCAAAACAACAGAACTAAATACCTTCTTCCCATCTGTGGACTATCCGGCGTGCAAGCTTAGATTCTTCCAGCGAATTCCCTGAGCTGTTTAAGGATAATCACAATCAAACATTAAAATTCCAAAAAAAATAAACGTTCCACTAGTAAATTGAACTAAAGTTTGTGCACTGATCCAGGGGCAGCATAAAATTTAGAAAGGAAATAGAAAAGGAGGTGAGAGAGGGGGGGCAATACTTGGAAGGCTTGTCGTGGGTTTGGAGGATGAGTTTGCGATGGAGATAAGCGCGATCGACATCGAATGGGTCTCTGAGCGAGTTCGTCAAGCGAGGCAATTGGGTCAACATCACTGCTGCTGCAGAGCTTGGCTGGTTCTCTTCTTACTAGAGTTCCTGAAACCCTCCCTAGAGGTACAGGGAGTTCGAGTGAAGCGACGGGGAAGAAAGAAAGTTTGTTAGTTCCATAAACCCCTTGTTTTTATTCACTTTTATTTAAGGCTGAGCAAATATCTGTCCGTTATCGTAAACCGACCGTACCCGGCCGTCCCCATCACCGGAATCACCACCACCGGTGTCACCAACGACGGTTACGGTTACAAAACTATCAAACCGGTGGTTTTCGGGTTGGGTACGGTTTTTTATCTTTCAAACCGAGAAAAAACCGCCTGATCGGTTGTTTATTTCATAGGGTGTGATTTTTTTTAATTCCCACGGATTGACCCTTGTTTTATTAGTTTTATTGAACTCATTTGTTTAGTAACCCACTTGTTTTTATCAGTTTAGTCATACTAAATTCATTGTTCTTTAATTGTTTGTGTTGTAAACTTCAAAAATTGAACCTGAAATTTGTATTGTAAGACGATGAATATGTGAGGTATTAGTTGTAGGAACTTTTGTGTTTGAATTGTTGAAAATAGCAGGTTTGTGAAGTTTAATTGTAGGTTTGTAAAAATATGTTCGAAAAATGTTGTATTTTGAGTTATATTGTGAAAGCCCAACATAAAACTCATTGAGCCTTATGGGTCGGTTATAACCGTCCCTGCCCAGTAGGTGACATGTCCGGTTATCAGCTTCCCCGCCAATAACCGGTGATGGTGATGGTTATGGATTTTAGGTACCCGAGAATCACGGTTTGGTTAATGGGTATGGGCTTTCGGGGCGGATACCGGTCGATGCCCAGCCCTACTTTTATTATTATTTTGGGAAAAAAATATTGTATATACACTAGGAGTGTCCAAAAATGTAGGGTTGGGCAAATATCCGGCCATCACCGAAAATCGACCGTCCCAATCACCAGAATCACCCGAACCGGTGTCACCAGCGACAGTCACGGTTAAAAAAACACCAACCCGGTAACATTTTGGGTGGGTACGGTTTTTTATCTTCCAAACCGGTAAAAAACCGACCGACCGGCTTTAGGTGTGTATATAAAAATGTTTATGTTTTGTTTTACTAATTTTATGGGTTTTTTTAAACGGGTAACCGGAGACTTTCATTAATACCAAATGGTAATCAAGTAGGGTGAGGCGTGACCGCCTCGGGTTCCAGATTTATGTCCGGGCCGACCGTAGCAAGCCCGGCGCTCATGGACCCATAATAATAGCCCACTTTGCATCGTGGGCACAAAACTAAGCCAACTCCTTACAACCGTCCCAATATAACGAGACATAAAAGAGATAGTCCTAACACAAACAGAGGACAAAAAGTTCCAAACATAAAGCAGATAATCAGAATGCATAAAAATAAATTTTGCTGATTGTGCAGGCTGCCCGGGACCTCCCAGCATCGGCTGCCCCGGGTCTGTAGGTATAGTCCGAAGGCGACTCCACCCACCCCTGCTGGGTCGGTTCATTCCTGCATTGGAGACACATGTGCCTCTGGCTGGTTTGCCCCCTCCGTCTTCAGGTAGGTCTAGGCTGGTGTGTGGTGCTGGGGAGGCGAGTCTTCCTGCTGCTTCCTCACTTCCGGTGCACGATCATAGAGGGATCCGCCCCTTATCTTCCTGGTGGGCATCTTACCCTTACCGCGGCTGGGCCCTCCTTTCCCCAGTCCAGCATGGGGATCTGTCTGATATCCCAGTCCAGGCTGGATATCTTTCTGTTGCCCCTGCGGGTCCTTCTCCTTCCCCTCTCGGGTCATTTCAGGATCAGCGGATCCAGTTCGGGCCAACGTCTCATCAGCACGATGGACATTAGCCAGATTATCAGGCTTCGTAAAGCCCGGTGGCGGCCCAGAGACGCGGTGCGCTCCCTCTTGCAACAATGTGATTACCCCTCCTAGGGTAACCTTAGCCAGATAATCAGACTTCGACTGGCTTGAGCCGAGTACCTGTTCACCCAGAGTAATCTCCCTGGATCGGATCATCGGATTCAAAGACAAGTCACTCAGAAGATATGTGATAGACGGATGGGTCACCGGGGGAGGTGTATTCCAGACCGTCTCCAGCAACCTATCCACATTCATCTGATTTGGGACCAGGATAGATCGGTCATACCGAACCTCCTCCCGACCGATCCCCGACAACAGGGTCGTACATCCCGAGATCCTGTGAGTTACCATACCACACCTGCGACAAAAATCGACTATCCTTTCATATTGTAAGTCAATTATCTCAGAAGTCGTGGTACCTGGGAATCGAAGGCGAACCCTCCGCCGAAGAGGTCGTTGTAGTTCCATTCGAACCCTGAGCCACAAGAACATGTCCACCCGGCGAGCAAACGGAATTGGGGCCGACGGGGCCTGGGTACCACTGCTAGTAGCGATGAGGCCACAGACGTAGTCATTCTTGGCCTTTCCCGGGATGTTGAGCGCCCGGACACCAAGTTGCACATGATGAAACTGGATATCCTTGGCCCGTGCAAACTGCGTGAGGGGCTCTAGCAGGAGGGGGTATCCCTTGAAGCTCCATGGGCCCCGGTGGTGGACATTCTCCATCGATTCCTCAGACGGGAAGTGATAGCCTGTGACTTCTGGTGACATAAATTCCACCTGGATGCCCGTCACCTTCCATTTCTGGAGCATCAACGCGCAGACTGTGTGTTGGTTGTAGATCCGGTCACCAGCAACCCTAGCTGCGAGGGAAAATTGGTAGGTAACCTTTGTGAATAACGGAACACCCTCCTCGGAGACCACTATCTCATCATCATCGTCCTCCCAGTCCGGGACTATGCGAGTTGCGATGTCCTCCGTCGGCCTACCAGTTGGCCCTCGCCCATCGGGACGTCGAGTGTGCATGTACGATGGCCGGACCGGCATATAACTAGAGCTGCCCCTCTCCGTCAGGTGGCTGGTACTGCCTTCCTCCGTCAGAACTGTAGGTTGAGGGAGAGAGAGTCGGTCCCGCGGTACGTTCGACCCCACCACCGTCCATCCTCCTTGATTCAGACTGATCCGGTCCGTTAGATGGTTAGGGCTACCCACCTCTATCAGATTTGGAGGGCGAGGCAGGTTGAGACGGTCCCGGTACGGGTCCGGCACCACCAATTGACGGTCTTCTTGGGCCAAACCGATCGCTGGAGACCCAGCGCCTTCAACCGTACCGTGACTCGACCCCGGTTTGTCCTTCAGGGCTAACAGGGTCGTCTGTTGCTCTGGATCCGGCAGGGGAGACGGCTGCATCGCCATCAGCGCTGGAGGTTCGCCGATGTTGGATTCGAGCACGGCAGGCGGGGCCCGTGCATCTGTTGCATGTCGGACGAGGATTGGATCTGGCCGGAGAGTCCCATTTCCGACACGAACCGGGCGCGGAGAGATAGATCTGGGACTGGACGGCCGGAAATGGGTTGAGAGCGGTTGGATATGGCGACGGGGACGGCGAAGCAGCAAAGCTACGTGATGCAGGCTGGCGGCGCGATAAACTGCAGAACTCGGCGTCGATTGGTGCGGTACCACGACGGTACTGGCAAGCATGAGTAGCACCGAGGAAGGCGAGGCGGGAGCCGGAGGAGACGGCGGCGAACGAGCGGCGATAGTGGCTGACCCTGGTGGCTAGGGTAGAGAGAAACCCTGGTGGCTAGGGTAGACGAGAGCGTAAGTATTTTTTAAATACTAATTTTATGGTTATAGTATTACAAGAGGCTGACATTAAATGTTGACACTAGTATTAGATTAACAATGTAACAGAAGTAAAATGTAGAAGATTAATTTACATAACTTTGCCTATAAACAATCATTTGGTAAATTAGTTGTTAAGTTAAAATAAATTAAAGGGATAATTGTCAAAACATGCACTAATGTTTCGTCCACAAACGAAATAGTGCACAATGTTTTGTCCATGTCGTCTGGCTACCCTTATGAATCGTCCACGCACTTCTGTTAGAAAAGTGTAACAGCATAACCTGAATTGACAATTTTGCCCTTTTTGTTTGAAATTCAAAAATAAGAATGAGTTAAAAGACTGATATACCCTCGATTTTGCCCTTTTGGTTTGAAATTCAAAAAATCATATTTTAATTTAAATAAATAAATAAAAATCATATTTTTAAAATATATATATACAAAAAATCAGTTTTTTTTTTTAATTTAATTAATATTTTTAATATTTTTCTTTTTTCTACCCAAATATAATTAAATAAATAAAAACTGGTTTTTATGTATTTTTTTAAAAAACTGATTTTTATGTATTTTTTTAAATTAAAATCTGAATTTTTGAAAATAAAAACTGAATTTATAAAAAAAAAAACTGATTTCTATGTATTTTTTTAAATTAAAATCTGAATTTTTGAAAATAAAAATTGAATTTATAAAAAAAATATTTTATTTGTCTATTTATTTATTAATTTGTTTTTTATTAGAAAGGGTAGAATGGTAATGTCTCATGCAAAAGTTAAAAGGAAAAGTCAAAAGATTCATGATAAGGGTAAAATGGTCATTTCAGTCATACTTTAACTGCACATGTATAACAGAAATGGAATATTCCATTAATTTTTCTAACTGAAGTGCGTGGACGATTAATAAGGGTAGCCAGACGACGTGGACAAAACATTGTGCACTATTTCGTTTGTGGACGAAACATTAGTGCATGTTTTGACAATTATCCCTAAATTAAATATTGGCACAAGTATAAATGAATTCATTTGATTTTAAATTTCTAAGTTTATTTGATTGTAATAAACTTGAATTTAAATCTTGTACTTGAATAAACACACATTTTAATCTTTTATCTATTGTTTGTGGCATATATTTAACTTAAAAGGTTTTTGTTTTTAGAGATCATTAGGGAGGTGCACCGCGCGTTGCGCGGTGCTTGGTGTGAATACTATCAATATATTATATGTGTTATATTTTTTTTTGATGAAACAACTACATGCACCATCTATCCAAACTCAGCATCATCTAATTCTTCTCCACAACGAATTTCAACAAAATTTGGATGGTTATATATACATTCCATATTTCAAATGTAAGGCATTATAGAAAAAAGACATATAAGTTCGAGAAACCAAACTGTTTTGGTAGCCTTCTACCACTTGAAAATATTTTGAAGAATTGAAAATACACCCTGTACAGCCTGATGATATTCGTTGTTGGTCACATATTCCATAACAACAATGGATGAAACCAAAACCTATTTTTTAGGGCGGGATTATGAAGTATTATTATAGATTGGAGGTAAGAATTGAGGAAAATAGTCTTCTGCACACCCATAAAGAAGCTGCAACAGATATAAATGGAATTAGCAAGAGGATACTTTCGAATTAAAAAAATTGTCATACTTGATGACAACTTATCTTAGGACATTAACCCCTAAACTAGCAGATTTCAATGCTAAAGCGACAAAAAAAAAACACTACATTGTGTTTTACATGTTCTAAGTTTTTGAACAGTACCATTCATAATTCAGTTCAAAAACCATACTCTTCTTTGTTACATGGTTAACAATGCATTGCTTAAAGAGAACATATAAGCGGAATTGTACTTTTTTTGTTGTAGACTTCATGTCTTCAGCAAACTTGACAAACCATCCACCATGAATCAAATTGCATAAAAAGAGACAAACTTGCCAAACCATCCACCATGAATCAAATTGCATAAAAAGAAACACTTATGGTTTCAAGGAATTGACTATAGCTAATTTCTCTACATAATCCCACGCCATCAATGGCTAAAATCAATCAATAATTTCCATATTACGAAGCTAACTTAAAAGAAAAAAGCATGTAAACAAACTTTTAATTTATTTTTTACTAATATAACTTGCGGTTTGGATACCAAATTCTGCAATGCTGAATATGTATCCTCTCCATCACATCATTAATACACTAAATCATATGATCCAAAAGAAGGATAGGTAACTAAAGACAAGCTAGCTGAAAACATTATAGTTCATAATGTCTCGTGTGGTATAAGGAATCAGTTAGAGTTGTCATCAGAATCATCATACACAAGCTTCATGTTCTGCGGAGTCACCTTCACAACATCAGCATCCACGAAAACCTCTTCCTCCATCGCTTTGTCGTTCCCCCGCCAGTGCTTGTCCCCTGCAATGATATTGTTTCACCTTCAATGAACAAAACACAAATACCAGGGGACCAGTAGTGCTTTTGATATTGTATTACATTGAAAATTTGTATTCTTCGATACCCAAACCAGTATTAAATAAATAAAAAAAACATATGTAACACTTTAGAAGAACATGGGAGGAGATTTCATATTAATACATTGTCCAATCCAGTTTATTGTAGATGTTCAAAAAAATTCATAAGGTAAATGTGGAACATCCAACCATTGCAAAAGCCTACTCAATAAACCGAAACAATGAACATGCTTGTTTTTAGTCATGCCCACATCCTTCTATCATTTAGTAGTGAAGGCATCTATACACTGGTTCTACACTGTACAATAATGTTGAGCATAAAACAAATAATTCAAAACAAAAATATGGCTTAGATACAATTCTTAGGCAATGTTCCAAAAGTTATCCAATTCTCTAGTTCTGCTCTAATTTTGCTATAGCTCTGCTATTATTGTTAAATAAAGAAAAAAAAGTCATGAGATCATAGTATAATGATGAAAGCCAACTTCATTGACACCTATCTAAGATTTAGTTTAAACTTCCATTCACTAACAATAGAGGATAGACAGCTTCTAAACCATCTCTGTAAACACCAATAAACATCATTCTATCAAAAAACAAAGGGCACGCCAACACACATGCAAATATTCTAGGAACTTTCTCAGTTCTCACATCCTATTCCTTTTGGGGCATTTGTTATTAAAATATTGTTATATAGTTTAGTTCTATCATTCATTTTTCAGGAACAAAAGATGTAATCACTGACATGAAGGAGAAAAAAATATCGTATCATGGTCTTGAATAAATCTTGGGAGACGTTCACCTTCATTTTCATACTTGAGAACCCTAAAGCATTCAAGGCGTTCCACCAAAAAAAGTGCAAATGTACGTACTACTTACCCACATAGAACAATCCCAAGCTGGAAAAAAAATCATAGTAAATTCCCACAAGGCAGCCAAATTAGAAGTTGGGGGATGGGCATATGGTGCATAGAAAGTGATTCACCTATAGGACTGGAATCGTCTTTGAAATTATACAACTGGAGGATGCGTCCTCTCTGTTATAAATTTAGGAGCTCCTTCCTGAAAGTAGGATCACCTTCCCTCAATGTCATGTGTATAACTTACCGGTGTTTTTTAATGGCACCTGTAAAACAACATGGAAAAAACAACTTGTAGAAACAATGCCTATACTCAGTAAACTTTTAAATTGTATATGACAACTAAACCGACATTATGGTGGTTCTGTTCATACATTACGACATACATCATTACTTTACAAACAACCTTCTTCAGACACTTGATAGTGCAATGGATATATTGTATATGCTATTATAAGGAGCTGGACACTTTTTGCTCAACAATTAACGCATCAACAGAGAACCATGAGTTGATATCCCAAAAACTAAAACAAAACCCATGCATAGACGATGATAATTTAAAGATAAATATGTAGAGCCACGCTCAAATTTTGTAATCTGACTACTTGAATCTCTAGAATGCAGAGATAGAAATACTGTCACAATTTACTTGTTTTTCATAATCTCATAGTAATAACACTTGTTTCTTCTACCAAAGTCCCTTTATTTTGGACTCTCGATAAAGTCTACTTACATGGTTTTTCCGAAGGGAAATTTGATTTTTTATGTCTCATAATACACCATATTTTTTTACTATGCTTGTATAGTTTGAAATTGTAAATCTATGCCTTTTGTTATTATTAAGACGAAAATACCCTTATTTTAATTTAATCAGTTTCAAACATATCCCTTTTCTTCTTCTTATTCCATCCTCTCTTCTCGTGATTTTCAGCAGGCACTCCCCCAACTACAAGTAGTTCTCATTTCAGAAACTGTGATGTGGAATATATAGTTTATGATTTTATTTTATAGGGCTTAATATGAGAGCACATACACTATACATACACAAAAGTCCCAAAGGTTTCATCTTTACAGTTCAATCTTCAACTGTGCACATATCTTCACAACACTAGAAATCTCCAGATATAAATATACCATTCATGGGGTTAAATAGCATCAATTTTGTTCAGTCATGACATAAGACACCAATCTTTGATATATTTGTCTTCCTCATCAACACTCACAGAGATACACCTATGTATATATTGTTCAATAGGTTTAAAAGAAATTGACTGCTTTTGGTCGGGAAGTGAATATGCAAATAAAAATTTACATTTGCATGTTACCTTTTTGGAAGATTCACTCCCTCCAGAACCAGCTCGGCTCTGCGAGCCCATTTTGAGGACTTGTCTGGCGGCAGTAGTTGATCAGACCCCAGGCGGAGCCGGCTGTCTCGGATGACGTCGGAATCGGAAGTTGTAGGCGGAGCCAGCTGTCTCGGGCGTATCGGGATGAAGCCGGAGAAACACGGGTCTCATATATGGTCGGTTCTTTCACCATTCACTGAATCACCTCTTACCTGACTAAGGAGGTGCTAGATTTATGAAATGGTACGAAACTGGAAGCAAGCTGTGCTCCGATACCGAGCTGGGACCAACGTTGGAAGATAAACCGGTAAAAGTCTCAGAAATCGCGATAGATAGGAAATTTTTTAATCTTGGGTATTTTTGTCACAAAATATAAAAAAGGCATAGATTTACAATTTAAGATTATTGAGGCATATTAAAAAAATAAGATATATTATGAAGCATAATTAATCAACTTTACCTTTCCGAATTTGACCTGACATTTTAAAAATCAAAATGAGAAACAGACATTATTTCGTGTATTTCCTTGCATTTTTTTTCAAAACTAATCTAAAACTCAATTGTTACACCCCTCTAAAAGGGTAAGAGAAAAACAACAATTGAAAGAGCAAACAATCTGAAAAATCACCGTTTTTTTTGTGATCCGAACCTCTAAATCATAAAACACAGAATATCCTAGGTTTTTATAACTAACAATTTTTTTCTGTACTTTCAATCTTAGAGCTCCAGACTCCAAATTTCCAACTCCTGAGTAACTCTAGCGTACCGAGAGCATCTATCCTAACACCAAAAAAACAAAGATAGCATATACATTTGAAACATATGTCATGTGGTTGTTGAAAAAAAATGAGGACTCAACCCAAAAACAGAGTAAGTATTAACCTCGTTGGCTTGGTTGGTCTGTCCATGTATAATATTTGGATTCTCAATCTTGTTATTGGCCAATTCACGCTTCAGCAAGACACATTATTATGATTGTCTCCTTTCATAGCCATCATTAATCTCTCTTCCTCTCCCAAAAATAGTTTCTTCATAAAGAATGTCAACTGCAGCTATAATCCATAAACCGCTAAACAAATCCTCAAAGACGACTAAACCACACAAAATCACAAAATTTAATCTCCCTATTCATAGTTTTCTTCCATTTCATAATTTGAATTTATAAATTAATACAACAAAATCAAGTAATGACAAAGAAATAAACATACTTGGAATTAATTATATGAATCCAACTGCAACGAATAGATGGCAATTACCAGGAAAAAAAAAATCATTGAGATCTTCAACGAAAACAATGTGCAAATAAACAAACATCTATTTTAAGATCAAAACCAGAGCATCATATATGTACCCCAAAAAAAATGGAAATCAAAATAGCGTACATCCTCATCAGCGACCACCATATCGAGGCTTAGCAAGTCTTTGTGTCTGCTATTGATGGCGTCCCACATCCGACACACCCTCACCCTGATAGGGCTCGAGTCAGGCTTTCCAGTCAAGCTCTTCAACCGGGTATATTCCATACTCAAACGTTCTGAAAATGGGTCTTTTTGCAACCACCACATTATTTACAATGTAAAGAAAAGGTATAATCAAACTTAGAGTGAATAACAAATTAAAAACACAAAGCAAGAACTATATAATCGTGACAAAGTAAATGAAATAGGTTTAAACAAAAACAGGGGAAAAACGATTTAACATGACACCTATGGCAACGGAACTGGGGGAATTACAATTCATTACACCAAACATATCCCATTTTCAGTCACACACATACAACTAAAAAGGGGGGCAAACATGTTTATCAGAACTTAGCAATGCCCTAAACTTAGGATGTGGAGCAAAACTGGTAATAATAACAATATATTCAAGAGCTACAATGTAGTGCCTTATGAGGACTCAAATGAACACAGGACATGTGCAGTCTCCACCATCAAGGAACAATATGAAGATCTTAGCTTTTTCGAATGAAGAGAATCAAAATTACATGTATAATCCTGGGTTTCAATCTTAAGACACTACAATTATTTTGCACAAGTGATGATGACATAGGGGAGAGGATGACACCAAATGAGAAGAAAACATGAAAACTGTAAATACCAAATTGGTTCCTTGTTCCCGTTTTCAGTCACACACATACAACTAAAAAGAGGGACAACAACACATAGTAGAAATCATCAAACATACACCTAAAAAATCATACACATTCAGATGTAGATAAACAAAATAGAGACAAAGTGACAGGAAATTAAAGGAGTAAATTCGAGATGAGCAAGCAAATGAGAGGAAAACTTACAAAAACTAATCAGAGAAAAAGAGATACGAAATTGAAGACCTGTGTTCGAGATGAATAAGGAGAGAAAAGTCGTGGCTGATTTATAGGGTGTTGGTGTGGCCGGGCAATGAAAGCCCTCGAGCAGAAACGGTTAAAACCGCCCTAATCACTGCAATTGAAGAACATGGTGGTGCCTGCAACATGGTGAGCACCAGGTCAACGTAACCGACAAAGTAAAAGAGGGGCACAATCATCGCAAGGTAACCGACGGAATCATGAATCATGAATGACTACTGTAACGGGGGTTGTCGTGAGGAGTGTTTGCGCGAGAGAGAGGCCGCGGATGAAGGTCGATTGAATGGGAACGCAGAGAAGGTGCGATACCGGGTAGTGAACAGTGCCACGTAGGTTCCATGTCAGCCCAGGCCCAACGTTCCTTTTATAAAGATATATGATTAAAGACTTGTTTAGAAATGTTTTTCTCGATGTAATAGCTTAATAGCAGATTATTAGTAATAACTAATTGTGTTTTTGTTGTAAATTGATTTTAGGGAAAATTTCAGTATAATACCCTGCCAAATATTTAATTTCAGTATAATACCCTAACATAAATTTTTGCATTTTCATACCTAAACCAAACATTTAATTTCACTTTAGTACCCAACCGTTAACTTTCTGTTAGTTTGGATGGAAAAAGTTAAAAAGACCATAATACCCCTAACCATTACTCACATTTTCAAACTCATGCCATTGATTCAGAATTTGAAAATAAGTGAAATGACAATAACACCCTTCATTGTTAGAGTATTAAAATAAAATTTTCACTATTTTTAAAATAAAATCAGTTTTTGTTTATGAAAATTATTTTTATTTTCAAAAATTCATATTTTAATTTTAAAAAATACAAAAAAAATCAGTTTTTATTTTTAAAAATACAAAAAAATCAATTTTCTTTTAAAAAAATACATAAAAATCATTTTTTAAAATTTAATTATATATTTTTTTTATTTTTCATTTTTCATTTTCATTTTTCTACCACATTCTCTCTCTCCTACTCATCCTCTTCTCTCTCCTCCCCATCTTAGTATCTCTCTCCCATTTCCTGGCAGTTCAAATCAATCCCTCTTTTCTCATACCCATTTACAAGAAGCAAAAATCAATCCACTTTTTCTCATGCCCATTTACAAGAAGCGAAACAGAATCAAAATCGGCAACTAAAAGAGAGAAAATCAAAAGAAATTAAAATTACTTGGGAATTTCTTATAGATCTGATGGGTTTCTTCACCGCTAAAACAACCCCCCATGATCCTGAGTCCGGAACCGAAAACTCGAGCCTCGATTCACATTTCACCAAGAATCGTACAACACACCATCACTGGTCGGCTTCAAAGGCTGCTAAGACGAACAGATTCGCGTCACGAGCCAACAAATCGACAGAAACGAGAACAAATAGTCTGATTCGAGGTCCGACAAATCTCTAGGCGGGAACTTTTTGCAGAAGCAAAAGGAGGCGGATTCGCCTCAGGATGTGGACGACCACGACACTCACACCGCCCAGCACCGCCGCGAGGTCGCACGAAGAAAAACTTCTGGATTGCTGAATAATTTATCCAGACTTACCTGGGAGAAGAAGAGATCGAGCAATAGGAAGAACAAAGGAGAGAACCAGAGGAGAGACGAAGTTGAAGTGAGAGGGAATATCTGGGTAGGAAAATGATAAAAAAGAAAATAAAAAAACAAATATAATAAAATATTAATTAAATTAAAAAAACTGATTAAATTGAATTTATTTTAAAAAAACTGATTTTTATGTATTTTTTAAATTAAAATATGAAAATTTCAAAATAAAAATAAATTTTTAAAATAAAATCTGATTTTTATGTATTTTTTAAATTAAAATATGAATTTTTGAAAATAAAAATAGTTTTCATAAATAAAAACTGAATTTATAAAAAAAAACTTAATTTATTTTTTAAAGAGTGAAATTTTCATTTTTAACACCTTAACAATGAAGGGTATTATTGTCATGTCACTTATTTTCAAGTTATGAACTAATGACATGAGTTTGAACATTTGAGTAATAGTTAAGGGTATTATGATCTTTTTAACTTTTTTCATCCAAACTAACAGAAAGTTAACAGTTGGGTACTAAAGTGAAATTAAATGTTTGGTTTAGATATGAAAGTGCAAAAAATTTATGTCAGGGTATCATACTGAAATTAAATGTTTGACAGGGTATTATACTGAAATTTTCCCTTGATTTTATTGTTCTAGTTGTTACAGAAATTGATGTTTTTTTTTCTTTTCTATTTTGGGCTTTAATTGAAGGTCCAAAAGAAAGCCCAATGGGTTGGTTAAAAACCGTAACCGGTCGGCTCCGTGACGGTCGGTTTTTAGGTTTTTCGTTGGAACCCGGTGCGGTGACGGTTACGGATTTCAAGTAACCGGTCCTCCCGGTTTGGGTTATGGATAATGAAAATATTGTCGGTCCCCGGCCAATGCCCACCCCTAAAAAAATGCTCAGGAATCTGACTTACCGGTTAATCCGGTCCCATTACGTTTATGTAAGTTACGGCCCGATACGCGGTGTTTGATGTAAAAATTTATCGAGTCATTTTATATATTTGTTATTGTGAAAAAAGTTTGATATGGATTAGTAAATAGTATGTTCTGTAGATATAAATATGAAATAAAATTGGGTAAATAGTAAACAAAGTTGACTTTATATACCTATCACATGAAGTAGTACTGTTCAGACTCTAGGAAAATGATTCACTCATTGGTGATGGAGAGGTTTCTCAATTATTGACATGAAGATGCTCAACGGAGAGTAGAGACCAGAAGCCATGAACATGAATGATGATTTATTTCTGATTCCTTAGTCCAAAATCAAAGGGATCAATAAACATAAGTTTGTTTATAAGCGTCTTTAATATTTAAAGATATATATATATATAATGGTCTATTAAGAGATGATCACCCCAAGAGATAATCAGTTATACATAATGGTCTTGTATATACAAAACAACCAACGATTTTTTTTCTAGTACAATCTTTCTAAAGCCACAAAATAGTCTGATACAACATAAAGGATTAGGCTTCAGTATCTTGCCTTTCCTTCCTATCTTACAAACTCTTCGTACGAGCCTGGTGATGGCCTATTCTCAGTTCTTACATAATAAAAAAAATGTGTCAAACCCATAGAAACAATAAAAAAAAAGATGAAATTATGTCAAATCATAATTAGAGAACAAATATGCAGCAAAGAAAATGTCAACCCTATAAAAGGACTTCGAAACTCGATGGAGAAATACGGAGAGGACGAGAACATCTCTGGCGGAAAATCGTCGCAAGCCAACTCTCTCCGGCAAATCTTCTCCAAAAAGGACGAGATACGGAGAGCAAGCCAACCCTCACCGGCAAATAGTCTTCAGCGAGAAATCCTTGTTCGGCGGCGATGAGAGAGAAATGGACGTGAAAGAGAGTGGCTAAGAGAACGTGAAATAACTACTTCTGTAGTTGGTTATGAGTTGATTTTGGAAAGACCAATCTATTTTATCTATAAAAGGAGGACTGTAGTGTTTTAAAATCGCGTACTTTACAGAGCCCAGTCGCAGTTCAATCGCTTTACTCAGGATTTTGTTTCGCGTTTTTTTCCTTTTTTTTTGTCGCGTAAGCCGTTTTTCTCGGGCAAATATCCTAGCGTATGTTTCTTTAGATTGTTTCTTCTTATCTCGCTTGCAGTTACATGTTCTTATCCTTTTCACGGTTATTTTCTCTGTAGTCTATATCTATTGAGTTCCTTTTGTGCCAATCCAATCGATCGGCGAGGAGGACGATTGGGAGAGATTTGGAGGAAGTGGCAGAGCGGCGAGTTTGGGGACGAGGCCGGGATTTGTGAAGGCGAGGACGGGGTTAGAATCAGAGAACTGTTTGGCGATTTCACGGGCGGTGTTGAGGGGATTGGTGGCGGTGATGGCGGCGCTGAGAGACATGACGGAGAGGCAGACGACGGGGAAGCAGATTGAGTTTGGGGAGAGGAGGAGAACAACATCCCCTTTGCGGGTGCCTATGGAGTAGAGCGACCCGACGACGGAATGTACGGCGAGCCTAAGGTCCCGGAAGGAGAGGTGGAGGCCGGTTAGTTAACTAATTTCTATGATTTTCAGAAGGGAAACGCAATGGGTTTCGCGATTGTGAAGCTCTCTTGGTACGCTGTCGCACCCTTCTCTCTCGCCGCGAGAGCTTCGACCTCATGTGTTTGTCTTTTCTTTTCATATTTGGTGTTCAGGCTTTGAGTTTTGTTGGGGTCGGAGTGTACAGTGTCGTGAAAAGGCTCCAATCGCAATTTTTGAAGCCAAGGAGCGGAGATGGGAATGGTCGGAAGGAAGGAGAAGGTTGAGCTCGAGTGGCTTCCTCTTCAATGCTTGAAGTTGTGGAAAACCCAGATGAGGATTTGAGTGAAAGCATGTGGAAAATGAAGATTAGTTGGGTCACGAAATTGGTTGCAAAATGAACCAGCTCTGCAATTGTACAAGTGGGCTCAGCCAACGGGTATTTTAATTGCTTCTTCTGATCGTATAATGAATTGGGTTGAGGGTTGTTCATGTTCAGATGCTGAAATGTTTGTGTATTGTAATAGATTTGGTGTTCAGATTTGGACAATAGGGCGAGGTTGTATTGTATTTTAAACTGCCGCTGGCATGGTTGTGCAATTATTGGGTTTTTGAACGATGGTTTATCATGTCGTGAACGGTTTTGATTTCTTATTGTAGTCGTTGGTTTTCCATGTCATCTTTGGTTTAATTTTGTTGGGTCGATCGTATTCAGGTTTCGTTCGATTTTCGATGAGAATTTCCGGTTTTGTTTTGTTTACTTCGCCAGACTGTTTGAAATGTTATGTGTTTTGTTGAAGGACTAAGATGAGGTCAGTAACTACTTCTCCTTCACTGTTTGTCACAAAACCGTAAAAAATTCTGACTTTCGGAGGGCTGGTTTGCAAATTTGATTTTCATATTTGAATTCGTGAAAAATTGCTTGTGCAGGACTTCTGAGATTTCATGCAAGAAATGATCACATTGATGAACAATGTGAATGACGAGGTAATAATCAGAAATGAATATACGAATGGGTGGTGTAATGGCTTTATGGTCTTCACTGTTGCTACAAATTATGAATCAGAAACAATTGTTGAAAGTTTATTTGAAAATATTGAACTGGGATCTCTAAAGATTTGATTGAAAGCTTATTTATTCTCTTAACAAGTTCTAAATAATGCATATTTGTTTGAGCAAAACATTTCATATTGTGTTGTCTTCAATCTTAGGCTCTGATCAACGAAATTTAGCTAAAGGTTTTGCTCATGGATGGCTATGGGAAACACTTTTAGCTTTTCCACCGATTCTAATGGAAATTGGCACAAAGAAGAGTTGTTTTTGTGGTTTGGTTTGTTGTTGAGCTTGCATAATCTTATAAAACTTGAGTTGTCCTTTGCTTTTTTCCATACTATCACATGCTCCATATCCATCATGAATACCTTTGGTAAAATGCAATCTAAATTTATCCATCATTGACCTCTGTGTGTGAGTTTCGTAACTACTCTTCCTTCACCGTAAAAAAATGCTTACTTTCGGAGGGTCAGTTTGCAAATTTGATTTTCATTGTTGAATTCATGAAAAATTGCTTGTGCAGGACTTCTGAGATTTCATGCAAGAAATGATCACATTGATGAACAATGTGAAAGACGAGGTAATAATTCAGAGATGAATATACGAATGGGTGGTGCAGTGACTTCCTCTGTGTGTGAGCTTCGTAACTACTCTTCCTTCACCGTAAAAAATTCTTACTTTCGGAGGATCAGTTTGCAAATTTGATTTTCATTTCTGAATTCATAAAAAATTGCTTGTGCAGGACTTCTAAGATTTCATGCAAGAAATGATCACATTGATGAACAATGTGCATGAGGTAATAATTCAGAGATGAATATACGAATGGGTGGTGCACTGTTGCTACAAATGATGAATCAGAAACAATTGTTTAAAGTTGTTTGTCATTTGTTAATTCTTTAAAATCAGAATACATGCATACTTGAACTCTATCCGCCTTTGATGTTGATGGTGTTTGTGGCGATCTTAATACATGATATATTCTTCCCAACTATTTGTTATTGACTTTTGTTTGATTGGTTGATGAATGATATGAACTATTGAGGATGCTTCAATTACGTCATGATGTGATGTGAATTAGTGTTAGTTGCTGTAGATGCTTTAAATGTCACTGAAATTCGATTCGAGTGATATGGAAGTATGAAAAAATAGTTGACTAATTAGGTTTTGATGAGGTTGTGTGGGATCAATGTTTATATATGTATCAATACAGCAAAACTTGAGAAGATTGTTTTTTAGCTGATTTGTTTTTGTAATGAAAATTCCCAATATGTTGTGCTTATCATGATATATTAATTTATTTTTCAATTCTCTATTACTGATAAAAGTGGTTATTTAACGAGTCTTATGTGTGTGGTTTTAAATATTTCTTACTTGAGTTGAGCAGGTTCTAGGTTTGGTTGTGGTTATTATGGGGTGTCCAAAAGACTGTTAGAGCTACATGAGTATGAAGAAAAATGTATGTGCTGAAGATGGGGGTGAGTGATTTTTCATTGACCTTCCTTAGTAACTGTCTGAACCTGAAGTGACCGACATGGTTTATGAGTTGATTGTAAATCCTGAAGTACATGGTTGGTCGGTTGGCTTGATATTTTTGTGTTGTTCTGCGTACCCATCTTTAATTGTAGTATTGATTAATTTTTTTTTTGAACATTTGATGTTTCTATTCAATGTTAGTAAGGCTGATCATGCAAAAAGATACATGTGAAGAACTTGAGGTTGGGATCAATATCCATGAGGAAGGTGGGGTGATTCTTGCAACTTGTCATACGGTGCAACATCTGGCCATAAGGTAAATTGCATGGTTGTACCTGATTCATCTTTGTTTCTGTGTGGTAAGTGTTGAAATTTATCCAAGTTTATTTTTCCCTTTTCTATGTATAGTGTAATTTATTTCTATTGCATACAAAACTATTTATTGTTGCAAATTAATTCATTGGATGTACTTACTACATCTATTTAGACTTCGTTAAAATTAAGGGATAATTATCATTCCCAACCCCAAACTTTACGCCAAATTCATATCCTAACCCCTCCTCACCTTTCGTTTCAAATCCTAACCTCAACTTTCGTTTTTTTCCAAAACCTATCATTTACTGTTCGAATTAACGGAACAGTTAATTTGTTGGTCACGTGCACACTTAAGTGACCCCATATTTCGAATTTATTCCCATTTTTACCCTTGACCCTTTCTCATTGATACCCTCCTAAATCCATTCACATTCACAATCTTACACTTAGTAATGTATATTTTGGAGCTTTGAAGTCTAAACCTTAATTAATAAAAAATCATATTTTTTTCTTTAGTTCCAGTTATGATATCGACATGATATGTTTTTTTATTGATTATGAGAAAGAGTTAAAGAGAATCTTCCAAGGTATATTTTGCCTAATTCTACTGCTTGATTTTGATGCCTATTTTGTTTTTAGGTGAAGGCTGTTGATTAAGAGAAAGAGTTAAGAGCTAAAGAGAATCTTTCAAGGTATTTGACAAGTATCAAAATGTCTTTGTTTCTCTTAAAGAAAAATTTAGAGGATGTCTGAATGGTAAAACTGTTAAACTAAATACATGGTTTTAAGATCATTTATATTTCGTATCTTGAGTGGTTGTCTTATTTTTCTTCCCCTATTATGTGTTTAATATGATAACTGTCATGTTTATATAGAACTGCACTAGCAACAGGGAGTCTTTGGGGAAGTGTGAACTGGTATGCATAAGCTTTCGGTTGGTCAGATTTTTTTGATTTATTTCCTTAATTTGCAGATCTAAAAAACCTCAACCTCCTTACTTTGTGAGTAGTGTAGTTAGGTGAATGGTTATTTTGATAGGTGTATTGAATTAAATCCATTGCAAGAACTGAAGGATATTCTGATGAAGATTTCAGGTGGGAAAGGACCCCTAGGTTTTTCTTTGCACCACCAAGGGCAACGCGTACAGTTTGAGAGTGATGGAATTTCACCAATTCTACTATATACCTCTACCCGATATGAATTGGTTTGCACATTCTTTAAAACAATCCGTAATTTTTGTTTTTGTTTTGGTGTTTTTGCCCTAAATCTAATCTTTGTTGTGTTTCGGTCACTTCACATTTTTGTAGATGGTTTCGTTCTTCAAAAGACTGTTGAATGCAGGAAAAAGTGTGAGGAAGTGTTTGGTAGAGAGAACGATATATGAGTTTTGTTGGGTTTTATTTCATGGCATTGTTGCTATGTTTGCTACAATACCGTTTATAATCTTCCTTTTCAGTTTCTAAATCATGTAAAATTTAAAAATGTTAGTCTTAGTCACATGATACTGTCTTTTTGCTCTTGATAATTAATTTCATGTTTCTGCAATAATTTTTTACAACTGTTTGGTTTATATAGACTGTTGTTTTGGATGAATGTTTCTAAATCTTTTGTTTTGCAAGTGGAAGGACAGAAGAATGTAGAACAATTAATCTCTGGTTTGTATGCACCATTGATCTCTGTTTGTTATTTTTTTTGGTTTTATGTGAATTCACATTGTTCGCTTTCTATTCGTTTTGTGTTTCATAAAATACACATGTAATCTGGGATCACTACATAAGTTTATTCTTGCCCAAGATTACGAAACTCATAAACTGGCTAAGGATGCATAATGAAACAATTAGTAATAGGCTAAGAGTTTGACCTCTTCAGAACTAAAAGACGATCGTTTCCAAATGTTTCGTCTATTACTAATTGTGGATGATCTGTGAGATGCAAGTTATGGACTTCTGGTCTGGCAGAGCTTGCATCTCACAGAGCTGGGAATTATAAAGGTATAGTAGTTTTATGTGAAAAGTCCCATGAATAAGGTTTTCTTTACAAGGTTTATTTGTTTGTTTGTAGTTTGATTATTTTCATGGTCAGTTTATTTTTTTATTTTTTTAGCACTTATGGAATTGGATAGATGGTTTTCTGTGGTCCTTGAGCAAAAAAAATTTAACATTCACAGTACCCAATTTTTTTGAAGGAACGAAAGTTTTTAAGGAAACATCCCAACAACTGGCGGTGACAATCGAAATGCTTCCACACTGAGGTTAATTTTACAAATATGAAAAAATGATTAATTTAAATGGCTACTATAATCATTTTTAAATTTAGCTCAGTACTGAAACCTCTGACAATTATTAATTAGATTAGAGAATTAGCGGATACTTAGTGTTGAGCAACTCTCTCAAGGTTCTAAAGTATTGTGTCTATTCGTGTACGTAGATGTCTTTAGTTTTTGTTTTGTAATAATTAGATTATGGATCAAAATGTCATTGACTTAGTGTTAATCTTATTTTAACACTTTTTGTCGATTTTTATTGTATTACTTGGGTTTCAAAGAGTTTAGAAACCAAAATCCGATAAATTCGGCTTATCAAATATAAAGACGATCCACAAAAATTAAGATTTATATTACATCTAGCACCGCGCGATAGCGCGGTGCAATCACCTAGTATAACCTTAAGAGTGAAAAATTACCTAATTAAAACATGTTTTATTGATAATTACACATGTATGCCACTCAAATCTAAGCCATCCATATAATAGAATCTGATGGTTGAAAACAATTTTTATTTTTTATTTCAATAGTTAGTTTGTATTTGATAATGGTTCTATATATATATATATATATATATAATGAAGTTAGACATATATCCCGAGGTAACCAAGAGAATGTGTTGGGCTTGTCCTATTTTTTTGTCGGTTAAACGATAGGTTTCAATACTGAATACCCCTAGTTCTCGAAAGGTCTCACCTACCTATTACCTTGTATCATTGATTCATTATACTAAGTTCTGAAGGGTTTATATTATATTTTCTTATATTTGATTGATTATAGGTAAAACCTATATTTAGTATTTTTAAAATTATTTTAAGTGTGGAAATTTCTTGAAGATAATGACAATAACTAGTCATACACTATGTCACATATATTCTAGATAATTTAGTGCAATTTTCTAGAATTATCTTGAACCTATTACATTAAAGCATGACATAAATATATATTATTTAGGGATAAATTTAAATCCTTAAATATTTAGATTTTTGTATGGAATTCTAGACAATAAATTTTATCCATCGAGGGTGTCTTGTTAGATTTTAATATCCATCATCCATTTTAGATTTTTTAGTATTATAAATATATGTTGAAGCCCATTTGTTAAATATCATATAGTATAACCTTTTTATATGAACAAATTTACTTATTATCCTATTATATTATTTCATAAGGAAAAAAATTATCGATCAAATTTACTTATTTGTGATGGTTAGTTTAACTGAAATCATTTATTTTGTTAAAACTTGCTTATTTTGGATCTGTTATTATTTGTTTTACTAAGATCTAATGATTTTTTGTTAATATTTAGTACTTTTATAGTTATGATGGTTATGTAAAAGTGTTTTTTGATATTCTCTTAGATCTGTAATGGTGTATCATATGTTCATTGTTTTTAGATCTGTATTGGTGTATTATATGTTCATCTTAAATATTTGTTGGAATGTATAGTCCACAATAAGGATATAGATGTATGCATGAATGTTTTTATATTTGTTATCATTTATTGAATATTTAAGAACAAATAGTATAATCAGGCTTCAGCAAGAAGATTTTAAATCGATTTATAAATTCCGTATGAGATTGGAAATATAATCATTAAATAATAATTGCACAAAAAAGTGAATTAGAGTGACTAGAAAGACAAATGAAATCGTAAGTAAATATTGATTCTGAAAAAATGGAGAAGAAACCGTTATTTATTTGGGCCTGGATTACGAGGCCCTATACAAGCTCAATGGGCTCGGTTCATTCGGTTAAAAACCGGCCCCGGTGGTTATTTAACCGCTGATTTTTGACTTCTGTCCTCGGTTATCGGTGTCGGGCTCGGTGAGGCAATTTGGATAAACGAGCATCTCGGTTTTGGTGGGCAAAATTGGGTTCGGTGCTGGTTGCCCGACCGTGCCCACCCCTAGATGATGCCATTACCATAACCTTTACCTTCGTCTTGAGAACTAGCCTTCATTCTTCACTTGGATCCACAAGCAGTGGTTCTAGATAACCTTCGGTAAATCCTTTTCGTCTACCATTTTTGGGGTTCCCTAGACCGAGGATGATAATGGAAGAAAGAGGGAAAAAGAAAGAAGAAATGAGAAAGTGACTTTTTTTATAGTGATCAATATTAATCAAGTAAAAAGAATTATTGTCAATAAAAGATAATTTATATTTTCAAAAAAATAATTAAAGAAATTATTACAAATTAAAAAAAAAGAATTAAACAAATATGATTTTTTAAATACAAATATGATTTGTATATTTTTTTTCATGGTTTGAGGAATCCATAACATGGTTGTGAACATTTAATTGTTTTTTTATCAACGTAGAAAATTTTATCAAAAAAGGACCAAGTCCAAGCAGGGCCAAGAAATAAAGTACAAATACGATAAAAATAAAACTCTCTAAAAAGAGCTAAAGGGCCAAATCCCAAAAGGGAAAAATCATTAAAAAACGGCCGATGAACAATTTCTTAAGAGACCATCAACATGCGTCTCACCCCACCCGATGAATGGTACCTCAGGGTGGATGAGGTGAATCCCTTAGTTACAAAGGAATTGAGTAACTCATGCCTCTCCGCACATAACAGATCAGCTCCAAATCATCCCCCCGGATAATACTCACCGAACCCAATGTGAACGGGCGTAACCTGAAAATGACTCTCGAGTAGAAACTCACCGGACCAAACAAAAAAATGAGACATATCAAACAACTCCGGATGATCGTCCCTTCCTCTTCTTAGGACGGATGCACCAGTCTGGTCGCCACTGCCAATCCTCATATGAAACATTTGCTCACAATGAGCCTAATTGCCACAAAGTACTGAAGGAGTGATTATGTATTTTACTGAACACTGAATCACCCTTTTCCATAACACAATTAAAAACCACCCAATTCCTCAGAATCCAAATATGTCATAGAGTCAAATAAAAAACCTGAACCCAAGACTTCCACCAATGATGGGAACTCATGTCTTTCCAAATAATTAAAGCATCTCTTATAGTATTAGGCATCACCCAAAACACGCCCCCACCAATAAAAAAATGCGGCACCATAACCACCAAGAAACTGAAAAATGCAAGAAAATGTGCTTAGAGGACTCCATGCCAGACTTACATAACGAACGGAACAACTCGTTCAGACTTAGGGAAACAACCCGACCCTCCAAAAAGATCGTTGTATGCAAGGCATTCTGGACCGTCAACCGAACCTAAAGAGAGTGTTTTAGTGGAATAACAGACACCCATAACACTGAAGCCCAAGAGTCCACAACCACATTCTCCTCCTCCATCAAAATAGCATATGTTGCCGAAACAGAAAACCTGAAATGCTTCTTTTCCATACTAATCTATCTTCCAAGTCTGGAATAGCCACATGCCCATCCAAAACCTCAAACAAAGCTGCAATCTCACTGTTCCCGATATGCCTCATGCTTCCAAGGAAAGCAATAGACCAACCTACACCATCCCAAAATCCCTGACCTTGACACCATCAATAATAACCAAAGAATAAGAAATAGGAAAACGTTGTCTGAGAGTAGAACCCCCCCAACCAAACATCATCCCAAAAGCAGGCCTTTTCTTCATTCCCAGAATTCCAGACAAGACCTTGATTACCAAACAGACAAGACCTTTTCTCCAATATGATTGAACAAATAACAATTACCACTGTTATCCATTTGAGTCATATCTCACTCATCTAAGGACCAAACCATCCTTAGACAAATCAAAGTCTTCGAAAAAGAATTCGAGCTCGTAGAAAACCACCACCACCACTTGGCTAGAAAATCCACATTCATCTCCTCCAACCATCTAAGCCCTAGACCACCCAGAGCCTTCGATCTACACACAACCGCCCACCTCACCTTGTTGAGTACTCTCCCATCCACTCCATTTCTCCATAAAAATTTCCTCTGAATAGCTTCCAACATCCGAATTACGCCTTTAGGCGCCTTCAACAAAGACATGTAAAATAAAGGTAAACCAGACAAGGTAGACTGAATCAAAGTAACTCTACCCGCCATTAATAAGTACTTTGCATGCCACAACAACAAAGCAACATTATACTTCTTAATAATGGGATCCCAATTAGATAACCTTTTCGAGGAGGCCCCCAACTGAAAGCCAAGATACGGTAAAGGCAAAGACTCAATATCACATTAAAGAATACTCTCTACTTCCTCAGATGAAAAGGAAGTAATATCAAACAAAATAGCCGTTGATGTCATAAAGTTAACTTCAAGATCCGAAAAACGCCGAAAATTAAAAAGAGCCCTCTTAATCTTTTCCAACGCTTCCAAAGAACCTTACAAAAACAGGACAGTCATCAACAATTTGTAAATGATAAATAACAAATCCTGACCTCCCAATCTCTACATCCTGAAAATGATCGGTGACTTTACCATCCTCCAAATATTGGTGTAGACCTTCAGCTGCAAGCAAGAATAAGAAAGGAGACAAAGTGAACCTTGCTTAATGACATTCAACATTTCAAAATCCATACTAGGGACCCCATTAACCAAAACAGACAAATGAGCTCGAAAACAATACAACATCCACCTCCTCCACTTCCGACCAAAATTCATTTGGATCAATACTTCCTCCAAATACCCCCAATGCAATAAGTCATAGGCCTTCTAAAAGTCTAGCTTCAATAAAATAGTTTCTTTCTTCGATCGCTTGATATAGTGAATAATTTCAGAGGTTACTAAAACTTCGTCAATCAACTGACGACCTACAATAAAGTCACTTTGATTATCGCTAATCAAATCACAAATTACATTTTTCAGCCTGTTAGCTAAAACCTTTTCCACAATCTTATAAGGACTAGAAATCAAACTGATTGGCCTGTAATCATTCATAACTTCTACTTGTGCATGCTTAGGAATTAAAGTCAAGAAAGTAGAATTTAAACCTTTTCCCAACAAACCCGAATGATAAAATTCCTCAAAAAATCTTAGCACATCTCGCATTATAGTATCCCAAGCAACCTCAAAAAACTTCATAGCAAAATCATCCGCCCTCGGAGATTTTTCTTTTCCACATAACGAAATAGCATAAATCACTTCAGATTCAGTAAAAGGTAACTCAATAACCGACCCCTGATCCGAAGAAAGAGTACTAAAAGGTAAAATAGGTATAGGCAATTTATCATGACCTTCTACCCTGAATATCTCCTCAAAGTGAGAAGCAGCACAATCCTTAATCCCATCGGGATCAATAAACAAACCATCATTAATGAGAATACTAGAAATTCTGTTCTTATGAGACCAAAAATTTTCAATACGATGGGAAAAAACGAGTGCACCTATCACCATTACGAAACCAGGCCATTCTAGTTTTCTGACGCCAAATAAGAGCAACAATCTTCTACTGGATAATTAACATTGATCTTAACCATGATCTATGGTTGATCTCAACACTAGAAAGAACCCGAATTTCTTGAGCTTTATCTAGTTCATCAATTTATACGACCAAAGCTCAAATCTTATGTTCGGCATCTCCAAAAACGTCCCGGTTCCAAGCTTGTAAATCAATTCTCAATGATTTTAGCTTGAACCATAAAGAGAAACAGGCTGCAGAATGAGTGGTATATGAATCCCAAAAGGAACGCGCAACCGATAAAAAGTTCGCGTGATCGATCTAGGCATTAATAAACTTTAATGGACTAGCTCCCCAATCAACACCATCAATTGTAAGAGTGAGAGGCCTATGATCAGGAAGCATTCTTGCTAAACTACACTGAGTAAGAGGACCAAAACAGTTCAAAAAATCAGCAGAAACAAAGATACGATCAATCCGAGAGGCTTTACGATCAATCTGAGAGGCTTTACCACCATGCCCATACCAAGTAAAATTTGATCCAACAAGAGGTAGATCAATTAGACTCAAATTCAAAACGAAGGAAGAAAAAACACAAGCATCTGATCTGTGAAAAGTACAACTTTGACGATCATCATTATGAAGAACCGAATTAAAATCACCTGCCCATAAGACCATATCTAACAATCGGCTTTCAATAACAACCAGTTCATACCACAACTCTTTCCTGTTAGCTGATAAATTTGGAGCATAAACATTACACAAAGAGACACGAGCTTGAGATGAACAAAGAGTGCATGTCCAGCATAAAACATTTTTAACGGTCTCTGCGGTCTCTATGATGAAAGATGAATCCTGCCAAAGACTCAACACACCACCGACACTTCCAATAACATGAATATAATAAAAAGACCATCCCCCATGTAAAATAATTTCTCGAATAAAAGCATAATCAACTTTTTTCTAATTTCTCTTCTTGTAACATCATAAATAAAGGTTTTGCTTTAACTATAATATCTCTCAGACACCTCTTTTTCTTAGAGGAATGCAGTCTTCTCGCATTCCAATAGAGGACTCGCATAATTCAGGAACGGTTTTTGACAATGGGATCTCCCAAAACACATGAATTATTAGCAGGGCCTACTAAAGTAATACCAGAATTCGTGTCACTGACCTATTGAACTAAACTCCAAGTGTCTTCTTTAACATAGGGATCGAGAGTTTCTTAGTAAGAAGCCACTGCAACTTGATTAAGTTCCCTATCCAATGAACGTGTCATGGATCGTGTGTTGTAATGTTGCGAAGGTGGAGAGACTTGAGGCTGACGAGATCGGGCCGATGCTTTCTTACTAACCGGAGTGCAAAGTGCCTCAATATACGAAGTTTCCTAAGGGGCATGTGTTAATTGCACGGGGTTAATTGAAAATTTAATTGTTAGTGAGGGTATTTTGGACTTTTATGTTTTTTTTATGGAAAGTTAACTAAAAGGTAATGACGGGTACAAATTTGAAAATAATTTTTTTTCAGGGTTGTGGAAAAAACAAACAAACTTGGGTATTATAATGAAGATAAAACTTTCGCAGGGTATTAAAATGAAAATTATCTGAATCATTATGTATTACTGAATCAAGGACAAATCAACAATTAAAACATCCCATAACAGTCTAAGAATCAGATTATTTGTCTTTTTTATACCTTTCCAATCTTGGACTTTACGGGTCAAGATGTGGACAACCTAATTCACCAATCTAAGAATAAACACCAACGACATTAAAGGAAGATGACGAAGCTAGGTTCTACGCTCCGTTATCACACCCCCTTTAGGAGACAAAATTAACATGTCGCAGTTTTATTGCTTGGACTACTCTTAGACAATTGAACTCCACACGAACGATGTACCAATCCACTACAAAGCCCCCTAATGGTGAGTAATTCCACTAGCTCCAGATGACTATGGTTCTGGAATATTGCACATTTAGTCGATTTCCCAATACCGTCCTCCCACCTACACAACATGTCACCTCCTTCAAAACCCAGGCCCTTATTAACGACATTTAAATAACATTGGTTAATTTACCGCTAAAAAAGCATAGCTAAATGTATTTTTCTCCCGATTAGACAATGTTAATGAATAAAAGTGCTTTAACCCATAAAATTAGGGTCATGTATTTTGTATATGCCTATTTTTTTTCGTCTAAAAATAAACGAAAAGAATAACGTGAAAATTAAAAATAGTCAGAGATTCGAACAAGTGAACATTCTAGTTAAGTATATTAGAGCATCCATGATCATTAACAATTTTGTTGGCTGAAAAAGGAGGCTTATAGAATAAAAAGTTAAGGGAAAATTTCACTTTAATACCCTGCCAAACATTTAATTTCACTTTGATACCCTTGACATAAATTTTTTACACTTTCATACTTAAACCAAACATTTAATTTCACTTTAGTACCCAACCGTTAACTTTCTGTTAGTTTAGATGGAACAAGTTAAAAATACCATAATACCTTTAACTATTACTCAAATTTTCAAACTCATGCCATTGGTTCAGAATTTGAAAATAAGTGAAATGACAATAATACCCTTCATTGTTAGGGTGTTAAAATTAAAAATTCTACTATTTTTAAAATAAAATCAGTTTTTTTTATAAATTCATTTTTATTTATGATAATTATTTTTATTTTTCGAAAATTCAGATTTTAATTTAAAAAAATACATAAAAATCAGTTTTTATTTATGAAAATTATTTTTATTTTTCCAAAAAATCAGATCTTAATTTAAAAAATACATAAAAATCATTTTTTATTTATGAAAATTATTTTTATTTTCAAAAATTCAGATTTTAATTTAAAAATACATAAAAAAAACAGATTTTATTTTAAAAAGACATAAAAATCAGTTTTTAAAATTTAATTATTATTTTATTATATTTGTTTTTTTTTTCTTCATTTTTTCATTTTTCTACCCAATCTTCCCCCTCTCTCTCCCCAACTTCGTCTCTCTCTCCTCCATTTTTAATCCGAGAACTTGAATCACAGATGGATAGGTGAATTAAATTAAATCAGATGTCCCCAGGGCACAAAATTGGTTGTTCTGTGCTTTGCATTGTGACCTAAAATGGCTCCATCGCGTCGCTAGAACGGGAGATACCCATTGGTAACAAGTAGAGCCAAATCACTACCTTCTTCACCAAAGCTTCTTCTTCCTCTCCCTCTTCCCCAACCCCATCTCCATCGCCTTCATCTGTACTCTCCAAGCAAAACCCTACCCGTAGCCGTAGCCCCAGCCCCATCGCCTCTTCAGTCCAAACTGAAGCAACCGCTGCTGGTTATCGGATCCACCCCGTCTCCGCCGTGTCCGGTTCCGGAAACCAAATCTTACGGCCAAGAGGTCGTAGGTAAGCGAATCAGGTCCGGTGCCAGATCTATTCTTTGAAGACCCAGATCTGAATTTCTCGATTCATTATCCTCTTCGATTATGCTACCAAATCAGGTTGCAGAGGCCGACTAATCGAAGACGAGTACTATGGTCGTCTTTGACCATGAGACCGGAGTGATGGAGGAGCCTCAAGAACCAATGGAGCTCTTCGACGGTGACGCCCTCGACCAATCCCTTGGATTGAACTCATGGAGACTTGGATGATAGGGAAGATGAAAAAGAAAACGACGGTTGTGGTTGGGGGCCGGTCACGACCAGATCTGGGGTCGATTGAAGCTTCTCCGGTATGGGTGTTGATATTCTCCGATTTGGGTGTGATATATGGAGATGGGTGTAGATAACAAGATGAATATGGGTGTTGATAGATTATGGGATGAAGATGACATGTGTCTTTGATACATGAAGAGACGAAGAAATTTGGGGATAGTGAGATAGAGAGAAGAAGCATAGGAGAGAGGGGTAAAAAACTGAATTTTTTTATAATTAAATTTAAAAAGTGATTTTATGTATTTTTTTATAAAAAATATGATCTTTATGTATTTTTAAAATTAAAATCTGAATTTTTGAAAATAAAAATAATATTTATAAATAAAAACTGAATTTATAAAAATAAAAACAAAATTTTTGAAAATAAAAATAATTTTCATAAATAAAAACTGAATTTATAACAACTAAACTGAATTTTCGAAAAATAAAAATAATTTTCATAAAAAACTGATTTTATGTTAAAAATAGTGAAATTTTCATTTCAACACCCTAACAATGAAGGGTATTATTTTCATTTCACTTATTTTTAAATTCTGAACCAATGGAATGAGTTTGAAAATTTGAGTAATAATTAAGGGTATTATGGTATTTTTAACTTTTTCCATCCAAACTAACAGAAAGTTAACAGTTAGGTACTAAAGTGAAATTAAATGTTTGGTTTAGGTACTAAAGTGCAAAAAATTTATGCTAGGGTATCAAAGTGAAATTAAATGTTTGCTAGGGTATTAAAGTGAAATTTTCCCTAATAAATATTGTCACGCCCCAAATCCGGTTTTGATCGGACTCGAGACGTGAACTAAAATAATGATAATAAAGTAAGCAAATATTTAAATGAACTAAAAGCCAACAATGGTTCAAACTCTTAAATCCTGATAATAAGAGTCAAATGCTCAAAAAAATTCAAGTAAAGAAGTTTAGTACAAAAAGAAAGTACGTCACTAGACAACCCAAAAATAAGGACTCTCGTCAGGCTCCCCAACTCTGAGGCGTCCTCTAAACCAACTCACGATCGAAACTTGTAAAACAGTAATGAAGGGGGTGAGCTTTCGCTCAGTGGGAAAAGTTGTCACGCCCCAAATCCGGTTTTGACTGAACTCGAGACGTGAACTAAAACAGTAATAATTTTAACTAAAAGAAAAGTTAAAAGACTTAAAATAATAATCTGCGATTCATAAACTTGAATAAAAGTTTAGTTCCAAAAACAAATGTACGTCTCTAGACATTCTAGCCTAGGACCCTCGCCAGCTCCCAAGCATCAAGCATCGAGCATCCAGCTAGTACACTTCCCACTTAGAACCTGAAAAACAACAAAGTAAGGGGTGAGCTTTCGCTCAGTAGGAAAAGTAGTTAAGTTTATAAGCACATGCTCACAACCACGGGTAACCGTCCAATTAGGGCATACTAGTACAACACACGACTAATTTCCAACACGGAACTCGTAACCACAAATCTCCAACACAAGACCGACCCACACTTACAACCATACTCAAACGACCAGACACAAACCGCAACCACAACACTTAACAGATCAACATGCATAAAGTAAATAGGAAAGACACAAACACGTCCCGTACCGCAGTCCCATACTCGGTCGGCTGTCCACAACCCGACTCCATCATATCGTACAAGAACATACATCATCAACCTAGATATCTTCCCGTCAAACAATCGGGGCACAAACTCAATAAGTCATACCGGAATCTCCATCGACCTAGACCTATTTCCTGGAACTCCTTCAGGCAAAGGACAAGTAATACAACTTTCCCGGTACTCCTTCGGGAAAAGCGCTGAACACGTAACCGTCGACCTAGATGTCCTACACCGGAATACCCCCTTGATGTAGGCCATCGTACCGGAACCACTACCCGGGGGACCGCACATACCTAGGACCACACCGTCGGCCTAGGTACTACCCTACACCAGCGTACCCCCTCGATCGTAGGTACCATACCGGAAACAACTCCTCGGAACACACATCAAGATATTATCACAATTGCCATAATTAACCACGGCTTACCAAGCCCAACAAATGAACCACAACACGTCACGTCGGTCTATCACTCACCCGACCATATCACATCCAAGGGTTCACATCTACACAAGCACGACACACTCGCCCACACATAGCAACAACATGCTCAGCAGATATACTAAAACTTGTCTATTAAATATACTGACCCTAAGTCACACAACAGGCATATCAAACAACAACAGGCAACCAATCAGCACGCAACCTACGGCTCGACATGGTCGATCTACAAGCACGGCAATTTCCCAAATATTGAAAGCAATCAACTAGTGAGTCACATCCTACATGTTACTACGACTCGTCCGGTTATTATCTGATATAAACGATCGTCCCAGTTTTATTAATCCTAGCATGCATACTAGTAACTTTCCGCAATTAAACCGGTATCCGCTACGTTCCCTACCTCAACCGAAGAACAACAGGTACGTCTCCTAGCTGCTGACGTCCTGGCTTGCTACCTCCGGTCTTCTCTTCGATCGAAGCCGGACTCTAATTTAACACGAAAAGCGATAATTAAAACCGGTTTCAAAGTTGAATTAAAAAGGTCACGACGGTTTCGATTTAAGCTCAACGGTTGTCTTTTAAACTCGAATGGGCTAAAAGCGAGATTACAAGACAAATCGGGTTCGAGTACTCGAGCCCCGAGCACAGAACCCGGTGCACGTTACCCCAAGCACTGGTTTTGAGGCACGAATCTCGAGGTATGAGTTCCGTGGCACGAAACCCGATGTACGAGTTCCGTGGCACAAACCCCGAGGTACGTGTTTCGTGGAACGAATCCCGATGTGACCGATTCCCGTTCCACTTTTGTCCCGTTCCAAGTCCGCTTTACAGTCCAGTATAATCAAAGTTCCAGATCTGATTCAACAGTCCCAAAATCCATTTTAATTCGAATCTGATTTTGTAACCCTGCTTGATTTACTTCAAATTTCATTCTTTTTTTGTTTAAATCGTTAATTAAATTGATTCCAAAATTCGACCAGATCCAAAAATGTCTTTGCTTCGTCACTACCCAGATCCAGAAACGAACGGGCAAAACCAAGGAAAAAAAGATAGAGGAAGAGGTTCAGGAAAGTCTCCGACCACCGGCGAAGATAACGCCGGCGGCCAAACCCCGTGGGTGAGAATCTCACCGAGGGGAAAGAATGACGGTGGCGGCGCGGTGGCGAGGTCTTGGGGACTTCTCGCTTCCGGATCTGAATGACGGCACTGGACGGGTAACTCGACCAGAGAGAGTGAGAGGACTGAGAGAGGACCGGTGAGGAGGCTCGGCGAGCCCGTTAGAACGGAGAATATAGAGGTTCGGACAAGGGGCGGTGGCGACGCGTGATTCTGGAACAGAGGGAGACGGTGGCGATGGGGCCGGAGAGGGAAGTGGGCGGCGGCGAACGTGGTGACGGAGGAGAGGGTTACGGCGGACTCGGACATGTTTTCGCGTGGAGAAGGGAGAGGCGGGGCTGAGTGGCGAGCGGATGAGGGGGGTTGCGAGAGGGAGACGGCGGAGGTGGTAGTTGGATGGAGAGGGGCGAGAAGGTGGAGAGGGGGAGGTGAGCTCGAGGGAGGGAGTCGACTGAGCAATCGAAGAAGAAGGAGAATGAGGGTAGAAACCCTAAAAAGGGGTATAAATACTCCGGGCCGGAGTTAGTTGGACCTTTAACGGGCTTCTGCACGGCCCAATCGCGAGAACACAGGGTCGGGTTGGCCTGGCTCGGCCGGATCTACTGGTCGGGTCAGGTCCGACCCGGTCCGACCCTTTACCCCTTTTTTTACGAATTAAAATTTAAAACGAATTTCAACCTCGCCGTTACAAAAAACCGACCCAAAACTAAAATTCGACGTTCCGATCGAATAAATTTAAATAAGTTGAACCTTTTTACCGGGACGGTCTTCACAAAAGTAGTTAAGGGGATGAGCTATCCGTTCACCACCACGGGTAACCGTCCAATTAGGGCATACTAGTAAGCACAATAACTAACGAATCAGTTAAACAAGTAACCCAAGACAACGCTTGACCCCCACTCGGGAGCAACCCGTAAATCAAACTCGACACTGAACCGAGCTCATACATTTCTTCTCAACTATGCCCTTAACCACTGTCACCCAATCCTTTCTCGATGGACAACTACCACGGTTATCTCACAACTGCCCACACGTGCGAACTCGCACGACAATACACTGAACTCAGGTATAACTATATTTCAAATCATAGAAGATCACATAACAAGCATAAATGATCACAACAACCAAAACAGATCAAAACACAGAGTAATATCAATAGCAACCACCTCCACCTGTGGTATTCCAGAGCAATACACCGACTTCCATGGCCCGGCTCACCATATCGTACCGAACTCGACATCGGCCTAGATATCTTCCCGGAACACACAACATCGGGGTACAACTCATAATATAGCGGACTGGAATCCTCCGTCTGTCGGGTATATCTTCTCGTAGCACGGGGCACAAATCACCTCACACATACCATACCGGAACACTCATCGGTATAAACATTGCTCTGGAACACACTCCTCGGCTCTAGATCCCATGTACCGGAATCACACATGCAGCACTGGTATTGCACCTGAACCAATCCTCGGCCTGGATATCCTATACAGGAATCCTCCACGGTATAGATATCATACCGGAAGCCTCGGTCGAGATATCTATATCGGAACCATCCATCGATATAGATATCGGACCGGAACACACCGCCTCAGAACATATCGTGTCGGAACAGCATCAACCACGATATCGGACCGGAACAACATCCTCATACATATCATATCGAACATATCACACCGGCATACCATACCGAACAATCTTACCGAACACACCACATCGGTCTATCAATCACCCGGTCATATCACAAGGCGAATATTCACACTAACATGTACCACGTTCTCATAGTATATCATGATCCTTAATTTAACAACGAAACATACCACATATCGAATAGTACAAGCTACTAATCAAAAACAATTGCAACCAACACACAATCCTACGGGCCCAACCAGGGACTCACATGTAATACTACAACACAACAATTCCCACACTTACGAGCACGACCTGGCCCACAAGTGGTTCCATGTTCATATGACTACGCTAGTTTTTCACATCCTACATACGATTCTATATTATTTCGAGAATTCATAACCTATATGCATACTAGTAACTTTCCGCAATTAAACCGTTATTCGTTACTTTTTCCTACCTCAACCGCTCTCCAAACGCGAACGATCACGAGTCGCCTAGTAGCCTCATCCGCCGTGCTCGGGAACAACGTCTAAGATTACAAGTAATGCGAGAATTAATAATAACTCAAGGGTGGTTCAAAGAGAGAAATAACCAAACCAACCCCCAATTACTCAACTTGTCAAAATGGGCCGGGAAGGCCCATTTTGCCCGGAATATGGAAAACACCTCTCGGGACTCCGAAAATTTCCATTTTCGATTCTATCAATCCTAATTAAATTCACATGTTCCAACACACATGGCGGAATCAAATTCCGGTGTCCGAGCGTTCTAATCCCGCAATTAAAGTTTCTAACTACAATTTCCGAATTTCCACGAATCACTTCCACAATTCGTTCTGGGTGTGAATTATCGATCCGGAGATCACCCAAGACTACCTGAACATGTCAAAACCCGCTTCCCGGGCCGAGTGGGCCCCACGACCGCACGTGGACCGTGGGTGGTCGGACCGGACCGCCACCGTGTGGCCGATCACAGTTCCGTGCCCCCCTCGCCGGCCATGGTCGATTATAGCCCCCAGTGACCGGAATTTCCGATGACTGGCCGGAGCTCCGGAGAATCTCCGGTCTCCGGAAAAACACCCCATTTCTCCAAAAAGTTCCTAACAAGCTCTATATTCTCCAACACTCCATTGTTAAGTTCTAAAACCTCCTAATTAACCTCAACAAATCCAAAAACTTGAAACCCAAAGTGGGTTTCATCTAAATAACAGCAAACCCAATTGATTTCCATCAACTCTTCCACTTTCTCTCCACAAATCCTCTAATTAACCATCAAAACTCCAAACCCATAACACCCAAGTCTTGTTCATGCAATTTCTACCAAACCCACAACTAGAAATTCAACAAAAGGGAAGTTAAGTGCTTGAATACCTTAGAGAATAGGTAGATGAAGAAGAAAATGGAGGTTTTGGGGTAGAAATCAAGTGAAATGAGTCACTTTTCTCTTCTTCTTCTCCTTTCTTCTTCTTCAAGCTATGGAGGTTAGGTTTCGGCCAAGATGAAGAAATTGTGCTGAAAAGTTGCCCCATGTGGTCTTATACTAAAAGTAGAAATGTCTCTTTCATCCTTTAGCCCCTCTCTATCTCTTTTGTCCACAAGTGGGGACCAAATGGTCTTTTTCACCATTTTCTTCCCCTTCAAGCCATCATGGACATGTGTCCATGTGGGGTCCACCTCTACCCAAAATATCTCAGCTCAAAATAAATTAATTCGTTAAGACCCCTAATTAGACCTAGTTTGACCCGGGTTTGACTTTTTCGCAAAAATAGTCATTTGAAAGGAAACGACCCAACTAAGCTAATCGTAACGACGACTAAGCTTTTTGGGTCCCGGAAAGGCCTCGAATGACTCCCGGAGTCATCAGTTGACTTTTCCTGTGGAAAGTCAACTTTTCCCAAATTTTTCCGGTTCGACTGGGATCGACCGGGGGCGGTTCGTACAATTATGTTTTTCTCCTATTTCAGCCAAGCTTAAAAAAATTCATTTGCAGTCCATATTTTTTTATGCTGGATGATAAAAAAATATTATGAAAAATAAAAAAAGGACATCACACTTATATTATAAAAACAAATCATGTATAATTCCTCGGCCAATTGCATAATTTGGTAATCGAATCGGCCGCTTCGGTGACCTTTGACTATGCGTTTGTAGTGCCTTTAGAACTTCATCACTCGCGGGTTGACGTTATTCCAATGGTCCTTGCAATTCTTACTGGACCGCAACAGATTATTTTGTCACGCCCCAAATCCGGTATTTACCAGACCCGAGACGTGACTTAGTGAAAATAACAATAAAGTAATATAAAAGCGATTAAATTCTGAAAGTAAGTGAATAATTTAAACCAGCATGTCCAAAACCTTGAGTCCCAAGCTCAGTTATTTACAAAAGTCAACACAACTGTACGTCTCTAAGAAATATAAAATAAAGACAGTCCCGGACCCTCGCTAGCCCAATGCTCTGCGATGTCCCCTATTCCAACTCTCATCTAACACCTGTAGAAAACATGGTAAGGGGGTGAGCTTGACGCTCAATAGGGAAAAACCACGAAAACCACCTCATTGCAGATTTACCAGAAAGCCCTTCCACAGCTTAAAGTAAATTAAAAGGTTTGATACAACGATACGACACTTAAGCCATTTAAAGACAATACCCTATTTTACTCTGACACTCACCAGTCCAATCATACCAACTTTAACTCAACACCAACCATTATACCCAGGCACACACCGAAGGGAACAATCCAAGTAAAACACACACAATCACAAACAAGGAAACACTCATTTAAATCCAAAGCATTTTCAAACACACAACTCGTAACCAATGCACGGTCTCGGGAGCAACCCGCTCGGTCCGGCGTAGCCGCACACAACTTCCCCAACACAAAGTCGGGATAGGCGGTCGACCTCATCACAGAACATAGCGTTTTACCGATAGACAGAAGGCAGGGAAATCGCCTCTTCGCAGCCTGGTCTCTCGTGGCACACAACACAACGTTTTACCGAGTGCTAGTCGGAAGGTAGGGAAACCACCTCTTCGCGAGACACAGCGTTTTACCGACTCTCGGTCAGAAGGTAGGGAAACCACCTTTCTCATGTAACCAAAGCACACACAAGCCTCACACTTTACCAATCGCGCGCCAGAAGGTACGACACACCTTGCGGAAGTACGTCTCTCATACTTTACCGGTCGCGCATCGGAAGGTACGACACACCTCTCGGGCACAACTCAAACAGGTATCACCAGAACAATCACAATCACACTCACAGTCATAATCACGTTCTCAACAACTTACACAACCATCACGCACTTACCATCACTTACCAAACCCACACTCAACGTGGTAACCCCACCGGCTTAACCGATATTCAATCCCCAACATCCACAGTTCAACATATCAAATGAACAAAATCAACCAATCAAATCACTAATGTGTATCTCTAAGTTCTCCTCTACTCGTTTTCATGCTCGTTATTTATTAACCGCTCAAACAACACAGAATACACGATCAAACACAGACATCAAACAGTCTTACATGCGCTACATGGCCTGATTCTACCAGCACGGCATACCAACACCTACGGCACGACATGACTCGTAGGTCGTTCGCAGTTTATAAGGCTACTCTAGTTATTCGTTTCCTACATGCATACTAGTTATTTATCCGGTTATTATGTTTACCTATATGCATTCTATTGCGTCCGTAATTAAATGAGGTTCTGAGGTATTCCCTACCTCTCAGTCTCTATCTGGGTCGCCTAGCTGTTGACGTCTGTTCCTACTCCGGTCTTCTCCCCGCTCGGGGTAAAAGCCTGGTTTTAACACAAAAAGGGACGGTCATCAGTCCCGGTCCAGTCCGTAACAGTCCTCTAATTTTGTTATCAGGTAGGTCCTTTAATTTGTCCGATAAGTCCTTGAATTTATCTGATTTTAAACCAAATAATTAATTAAATTAATTAAACTGTCTTGACCTGGATCCGAACCGAGTCCGAAACCCGGACCCGAATCCGACCCGATCCAACCTCAGACCCGGACCTGACCCGAGCTCGACCCAGACCCGGATCCAGACCCGAGTCCAGACCCAGTTCAGGATCCAGACCCGAGCCCAGTCCACGTCCAGGCCGAGGCCCAGATCAAGCCCAGGCCCAAGTCCTTGAGCTTGTCTTGGCCCAAGGCCCGTCAAAGACGAGGCTAGGGTTAGGTTTCGTCCGGTTCAACTCCGGCGGCGGCGGCGAGTGATCTTGGAGTGAGCTCTCGATGACGGCGAGGGGCGTCAGGGAGTCGGAAAGATGAGGGGAAGGCGATGATGTGAACTCCAGAACCTTTCCGTCCATATTGACGGCGAGAAAGCTTCGCCGACGCGAAAACCCCAGATCTGGAATTCGAGGGTTCCGACGAAGCTTCTCCAGCCAAGATCGGCCATCAATAGCTCGCGTGCGAGCGTTTTTCAGGGAAAGGGTTGGACGGGGGAGGTGAAGCAGGTCGGGAAAGTGACTCACTGTCACTGATTTGGTCCGTTGAAGGCACGACGATGTTCGAAGCGAGGTCGGCGTTGTTGGTTCGTTGCGATTCGAGGAAGAAGAAGGGAGGGGAAGAGGGGTTATGGGTTCTGGTGGTGAGGCGTTGTCGTGGGTGGGAGTAGAGGAAGAAGAAGGAGGAGAAGATGGTCGGAGCTCCGGCGACGCTGCGCGAAGGAGAAGACGAAGGAGAGAGAGAAACTGAGGCGAGGAGGAAGAGACGTTGAGATTCGTGTAGAGAAATGAGGAATCGAAGCGGCGCTGAGGGGGTTTAGTTCGCATAGGGTTTTGGTGAGGAGTGGGCTAAGTGGGCCTGGTCTGGCTCGGCCCAAAGCTGCGTCTGATCAGGCCCATGCCTGATTTCCTTTTTTTATTTCTTATCTTTTTTTTAAATCGATCCAAAAAAAATCAACCCGTTCTCCAACCCGCGACGTTCCAAACAAGGAAAATTAAGCTATTAAAATCCCCTGTCTTTACAATTTGGTCCCCGCTACGTAACGACTTCCTTCCTGATGGCATCCCAGTATTTCATGTTCTTCTTATTATTGTCGTATATTGAATCGTACAAATTTACTATCCATGCGCGTACAAGATGGATATCCTCCCCGACGCTTCATTCCGTGCGGGTCTTTTTCGCTTTTTTCTGGCTCGATTGGTTTGTGGGTAGTTGCGAACTTTGGGTAGTGTCGAGACTCGAAAACAACTCCACAACATCATCACCGAGCACACTTTTTTGAGTTGTCGAAACAGACTCTTGGCTCTTGGAGAGGTACTCTTGTGTTTCCAGGACGTAATCTTGGATTTCTCACAAGAAAGGATTGAAACCATCTATTGCCGAACGAAAAAAATGAAGATTGGGATAAATGAGAGTAGTAGAATGGGAGAATCGTGTGTGAAAAATGAAAAGGAGTTTGTTGTTTAAATAGGATTTTTTTGCTACTGCCAATGCAGCCTTGTGGTGCCATCAAAGTGGTAGACAATGCTCGATGCTGCTCGTAAGACAGTCAACACTGACTGGAAACGATCACATGCATTGACGATAATGATGTCGGTAATATAACCGACAACGTTATCCGCCATCACATTTACGTCGGTTTTGCCGTCGGTTTTGTTCTTTTAGCCGATAGTGCTTTTCCGCCACCGAGCATGTACAGTGGGTCAAACCGAATGATCAAACCGTATGCCAACTGTGCAATTTTAAGGTTTGCAATCCTTAAAATAAACCGTGTTCCACAGGGGTACAAACCGGATGATTAAACCGTATTGTGAGTGGATGCTGACTAGATGCTGATTGTATGCTGAATTCGTATTTTGATTTAATTAAATTATTTATTAAAACATTAAACGTTATATAAAATTGAAATTAACTTGAAAAATAATAATAACATAACTGAAAATAAATTTTAGTCATTGCTGATAATTAACGTCAAGTACACAACTGTTGCATATAAAAAGATATCTTCAATCATCGTTGGGATTGAAATGCGCTCCAAATCGATCAGGTCATTTTGTAGATGCCGGTGGGTAGAATCATTTGTGACACTGAGTCGAGCGTCCAAGCGTGCTTGGTATGTCAAGGGACCTCCTCGATGCCATTGCTCTGGTGGTGTCCATCCTAGCATTTTTGGAGGGGGGTCGAAAATCAACTCATCATCTCCATACTCGTATCGGCCGCATTCATCCTCTGTAATCATGTTGTGTAGAATCATACACGTGTGCATGATATCATTTACAAGGAACTTGCTCCAAATACGAGCGGGACGAGAAATGATGTGCCACCGTGCTTGAAGAACTCCAAATGCCCGTTCAATATCTTTCTGAGCACCTTCTTGGACCTTAGCAAACAATTTCTATTTGTTTGTGTAGGGATGCCGAATAGTCTTCACGAACCGACCCCATGGTGGGTAAATGCTGTCCACCAAATAGTAAGGACGGTCGTACCAATGGCCGTTGATCTCGTACTCCATGGCAAGCTCACGACCCAAGAAAGCATCGTGGAACAAATGGCTATGGTTGAGAACGTTGATGTCGTTGTTCGACCCAACCATCCCCCAAAAAACATGCTAAATCCATACATCACGGGACGCTACAACTTCAAGCATAATGGTACTTACCCCGTGGTGACCCCCCCGTCCATTGACATCTTGCGATGCGGTTGAGAAATTCTTCTACTCCCAATGCATGCAGTTAAGACTCCCAATCATGCCGAGGAACCCTCGGTTGTACCCCTCTTTGATTAATCGGGTCATGTCCTCCGGTGTTGGTGAACGCTCGTACTCAGCCCCGAAAACCTCAATGACGGCCTTGCAAAATCTGCGTAAACATTCAAGTATTGTACTTACCCCAATGCGTAAGGTTTCGTCAAACGAATCGGCCGAGCACCCATACGCAAACATCTGTATCGCGGCGGTACATTTCTGGTGCTTTGATAACCTCATGCGTCCTACAGCGTCCGGTTTCTGAACGAAGTAAGCATCATGATCCTTCACCTTGTCCATCACCCGCTCAAACAGTGGTCGACACATACGAAACCGACGCCTAAACATAGCAGGCCCATACAGGGGTTGATCGTCAAAATAATCCTTCATTAATTGCTCGTGGGCTTCTAGACGACCTATAGGAAATTTTCATCGGGATAGGTTCCCCATGTTCGATCCTCTTCCTCATAGCGTTGATCATTGGCATTATTCTATGTATGTCTCTCTCACCCCTTCGTTGGAGTCGTTCTTCAAAATATCGCAATTGCGCTGCCAACTCCTCATCTGATGGGAGACCGTCACCGCCAGACATTTTGTAGCGAGTTTGAGGCGAGAAATTTGATATCGAGTAAGAGAGGTTATAGGAGTATTGATGTGAAATGAGAATGAGATTGGGGGTTATTTATAGGATTTGTATTAAGGGTTTTAAGAATTTGTTTTTTTATCGTTTATTTCCGATCGTTGCCAAGGTGAGAGTTTTTTTTTTCTTGCATTGGACACGTGTCGCATTGTGGTTGGACGATGCACGAAACGCGTGCTACGGTCCGCGGATCAAACCACGACTTTGCAGTTCGCGTGCCGCTAAAACCGAGCGCTATTACACTGCGGCTCGCAATCCGCGAACCACAAAAACGTAATTCGGTTTGCGGTTCGCCACACGAACCGTAGCACTGTGCATGCTCTTATAGCGAAAACCGTAAAGTTAAGCTTAATTTTCTCCGAGTAAAATAATGTTAAAGCAAAAAAAAGTGCTTTAACCCATGTATTAACGCGCCTGACCAAAACCGTTTCTCCAACATCGCCAGGCCCTGTTATCCACAATTCACTATACACCTCCACGCGTCTTCTTCAACCTCCAAACTCTTCGTTATCTCTGCAACTTTCTCCTGGAAATAAAATCGTAAGATAGTAAGTGTTCAGATAAACTTAGGGCTCCGTTTCAATCTGAAAATTTCAAATTTTATTTATCTTCTACAGCCTCTACTCCAATCCACAAATCCTATGCAGTCCATTTTTCTGAAAAAATGACTTTCTTCTTCTGCAATACTTCCCCTCTCTTCACACCTCTCTTCAATCCAAATCCTAATCCTCTTCAGGTCTGTTTCCCTCATAAATCTTCAGCCCCATGGGAGCTCCTCCACCGCGACCGGAGGTTTTTCACCGATGTGAGGGCCAAGGCCAAGGCCAAGCCGCTCATCCTCGGGCGGCCCTCGGTGCAAATGGAGGATGGAAAGTACAGCTACGAGGTCCAGAGCATCATCAACACGCTGAGCAGCCTCCCGCCGCGAGGCAGCATCGCTCGCTGCCTCGAGACCTTCAAGAACAAACTGTCGCTCAACGATTTTGCTCTCGTCTTCAAGGAGTTCGCTCAGCGCGGCGATTGGCAGCGCTCGCTCCGCTTGTTCAAGTACACGCAGCGCAAGATGTGGTGCAAGCCGAACGAGCACATTTACACCATCATCATCAGCTTGCTTGGCCGCGAGAAGCTGCTCGATAGGTGTCAGGAGATCTTCGACGACATGGAAACCCACGGCGTGGCTCGCTCTGTCTTCTCCTACACGGCCTTGATCAATGCTTACGGGCGTAACGGTAAATACGAGACCTCACTCGAGCTTCTTGATAGGATGAAGAAAGAGAACATTTCTCCAAGTATTTTGACTTATAATACAGTGATACATGCTTGTGCTAGGGGTGGGTTAGATTGGGAGGGTTTATTGGGATTGTTTGCTGAAATGAGACACGATGCGATACAACCCGATCTTGTTACCTATAATACTTTGCTTAGTGCCTGTGCTAGTAGGGGTTTAGGTGATGGGGCTGAGATGGTGTTCAGGACCATGAACGAGGCTGGGGTACTTCCTGATATAACCTCGTATAACTATCTCGTTCAAACTTTTGAGAAATTGAATAAGCTTGAGAAGGTTTCAGAGCTTCTCAAGAAGATGGAGAGTGGAGGGAACGTGCCCGAGGCATCCTCATATAATGTGTTAATAGAGGCATATGCCCGCTCAAGATCTCTCAAAGAGGCTATGGGTGTTTTGAGGCAAATGCAGGCAGCAGGGTGTTTGCCGAATGCAGCAACTTATAGTATATTGTTGAGTTTGTATGGTAAGAATGGAAGGTTTGATGATGTCCGCGAACTTTTCCTTGAGATGAAAGTCAGCAATACGGAGCCAGATGCAGATACATATAACATTCTCCTTCAGGTATTCGGGGAAGGTGGCTACTTTAAAGAGGTGGTAACCTTGTTCCATGATATGGTGGATGAGAATGTTGAGCCGACTATGGAGACCTATGAGGGATTGGCATTTGCTTGTGGGAAGGGTGGTCTCCATGATGATGCCAACAAAATCCTGGTTCACATGAACGGGAAAAGAATTGTACCGAGTTCCAAAGTTTTTACTGGGGTAATTGAAGCTTATGGAAAGGCTGCGTTGTACGAGGAAGCTATCGTCATCTTCAATACTATGCATGAGATGGGGAGCCTTCCAACTGTTGAAACCTACAATTCATTGATTCACTCGTTTGCAAGGGGGGGATTATACCAAGAATGTGAAGCAATTTTGTCAAGAATGGGTGCTGCTGGTATTACCAAAAATAAAGATACTTTTAATGCTCTAATCGAAGTTTATAGACAAGCAGGTCGGTTTGAAGAATCTATAAGGGCTTATGTTAACATGGACAAGGCAAAATGTGTTTCCGATGAGCTTACCTTTGAGACGGTCTTAAGTGTTTACTGCTTTGCTGGCCTTGTTGATGAGAGTCTGGAGCAGTTCCAGGAAATCAAAGCAACAGGAATATTGCCCAGTGTCATATGCTACTGCATGTTGCTGGCTGTCTATGCAAAGAGTTCCAGGTCAGTGTTCGTTCATTTACTAAACAATTTTCATTTTGTTTGTAAACTGCGTAAGTGTTATGAAAGCATATTGTTGGAGGGATACAATTAAATTCGGAAACTGAAACAAGGTCTGACTTATCCAAATGGGCTATGATTTAATAACATAGGAAATGTTAAGTGAACTAAGAGTTGTTTTACAAGAATACATAAATTGATGGGTAACGACGAACTATAGGAAGTCCCTTACCCCATTAAAAAGAACTTCAACTAATAAATTTTTATAACTCAATTATTGTGATGACAATAATATTTCAATGATGAAGCAACCTCAAGATGAAACCCGACTCCTCTCAAGGCAGACAATATGCGTTTCTTATGGGTTGGAGCTGTAGCAGTGCCCTTGGTCTCTATTTTTTACTTTACTAAACTTCATCATGCTTTCAAGCTTGTGTTATTTGGGAATGAAGGGTATTATTTATCAAGTTATTGTTAGGGAGAATGGGCGATGACACCCCACTCTGACCCAAAAGACCAACTCATGGACCAAGACTCACACGTGAACCCAAGGTGGAAAGATCATGATATGCATATTGTACACCATTATGACCCAAAAGACTAATCTTGTTGGTCATGGTTTCAGAATGTATCTCAACAATCCCTTAACACTATATTTACCAAATATGAGACCAACACTTGCATGTGGAATCCTACTAGTTTTGTAATCTAATTTAGAAATTTCATAAAGTGGTGTATAACATATTGGCATCAGTAATTAAAAAATGTGTCAGAACTTACATTTTTGAGGTTTCTCTTTCGATCTAGGCGCCTTTTGCAAGCGACCTTGAGCCTAGTGAAGTTGGCTGTTTATGTTGTTTTACATCAGTTGTATCCTTTCTCATTCAATGGGCAAGTAACAATGTTTGAAATTAGTTTGACAGATGAACTGTGAGCTATAACCTCACTGTCTTGCTTCTGAGACTTGTTATTTGTATTTGTTATTTCATAGTTAGGGGGGTTGATACACACTCAGTCATCAGTGAACCTCTTCATTATGCCTTTTGGCTTACATTTATCTTATGATTTTTTTGTTCTGTGTCGTTCGTAGTTGGAGTCTGGTAAATTTGGAACTTAACATCATGAGCTTTAATGTTCTCAGGTTTTGTTTCTGTTTACCCAGATCTTTCATATGAAAATGTGTTGTCAGATAAAATGTCAATGGCTTGTCACTTCAATGTGTTGCTGCCTCACAAGTGGAGATGATCTGAATTGCAACTTCTCAAGCCATATTTAAAACTTCTTTTTGTTGAGCCAAGTAGTTAAGAGCTTGGTTTTCATAACGTCTCATGGTTGAGTCTTGTGGACAGCGGTATAGCCAAAATAAAATAAATACTACAAGGTCAACCGTATTATTTGAGTTGGTTATTGCTTTTACATGTAAAGAAAAACATCAGTACCAGCTTTCACTGCCTTAAAAGGGCTTAAGTTTCTTGAATGTTTACTTCATTTGCCTGTTTGATGATGCTTCTTACTTCCTGCGTGCATATTTTCAGGTGGGATGATGTTGATGAGTTGCTAGCCGAGATGTGCACGAATAAGGTGTCTAGTATTCATCTAATTGTTGGTCAGATGATCAAGGGAGAGTACGACGATGGCACTAATTGGCAGATGGTAGAGTATATATTTGATAAGCTCAATTCTGAGGGATCTGGTTTGGGAATGAGGTTCTACAATGCACTTTTAGAAGCACTTTGGTGGTTGGAACAGAGAGAACGCGCCGTCAGAGTACTAAAAGAAGCAGTTAAAAGGGGACTTTTTCCTGAACTTTTTCGTAAAAGCAAACTAGTATGGTCTGTAGATGTACACAGGTGTGTTGGATATAAATCTCTATTCCTATTCCTGTGTTTCCATATGATCCAATCTCAATTTTGACACTATTTAATTTGCAGGATGTGGGAAGGCAGTGCATGTACAGCAATATCACTGTGGCTCAATGATATGCATGAAATGTTCATAAATGGAGAGGATATTCCTCAATTAGCAGCTGTTGTTGTGGTGTAAGTTTCTTCCCTTTTATTTCCTTGCACTCTAATTTTCTTCAGGCACCAAAATGCGAGAACTTTATTAATTCCTGTGCCAAGTGCATGTGTTTTACTTAATTTCCAGTGTTATACAGTTCGTGGTTGGCTCCATTTAGTCGAACGGACCTATCTAATTGCAGTGCTGTAGAGAGTACGTAGGTGATATCAAGTTATATATTTACCAAATAGTTAGGAATGGCTGTCATTAGAAAGTTGATGAGACTTCTATTGATGTTTGGTTGCGATATGCATGTAATATTGAGTTTTATTGATGATTCATGCATTTTTTGGTTTACATTTAGCCATTCAAACCACTTAAGTTTCAGTTTTATTAGAAGAGTATTGGTAAATAGATTATGTTCTTCTCCGAGATCCTTTTGTCTGAGTAAATTTACATAGCTTTCCATTTAAATCCAACACTTGTTGGCTCAAGCCTTTGAGCTTGGGTGCTGATAAAAAAAAGGGTCGTTCATTACTGTGAAGCATAAGTTTTCGTGTGCCTCTTAACTTATTCTTATTGTTTTTCCTGAATCTATACCCTATAAAATATGTTTGAAACTCATGTATACCCTAATTTCTACTATCCTGTTTTATTTATATTTTCAAGGGATAATTGCAAAAATGACCCTCACATATTCGGTTTTTGCAACTTGTGTCCCCTTAACAAAAAACCCTAGCAATTTGTACCCCTATACTTTTCTTAATTTGCACCGTCAATGAAAAGTTTTTTTCGTCCAAAATGGGTCATGTGCCCTGCACATGCCACCCAAAATTTTAAAAATGCCACTTTTATCCTTACACTATAGTATACTTTTTGCAAAAAAATGTCCCTAAAATATATAATACATTTGCAGAAAAAGTCCCTCGGATATTATATGTTTGCAGAAAATGTCCCTCAAGTATGATATTTTAACAACTTGTCATTGAGGGTAAATAGGTATTTTCTCTAATGTGAGGGCAAGCAGGTCTTTTTCTTTATTTTTAAACTCTGATGGTGGTGGAAATTAAGGAAAGTATAGGGGTACAAATTGCTAGGACCTTTTGCTTAGGGGTACAAGTTGCAAAAACCGAATACCTGAGGGTCATTTTTTGCAATTATCCCTATTTTCTATCTTTATTCGTAATATTAGAGTTGACAATATATCTGTACTGTACTTTGGGTCCCTACTAATGATGATAAGCTTTATGTTAATCAGGCGGGGGCAGATGGAGAGAAGCACAATCACCCGAGAATTTCCCATTTGTAAGGCTGCCTACTCATTGTTGAACAAGGTGTCATCATCATTTTGTTGTGCTGGATGGAATAAGGGTCGAATTGTTTGCCAGAAGATTCCCCTGAAGCGCATTCTCTCAGGCAAAGAGCCATCATCAGAGAGGCCTGAAACAGACCCAGTAATTAATCTAACCAATTCATCATTTCCTCTATCACGATCAAGAAATTCCAATCTTGATGTCAAGGGTAGCCCAGATGACAAGGCTGATCTCAAACCAATGATTAGTTCGATGACAGAGCTCATGGCAAGCGGGGTGTGAACATACATGCATGACAAGAAGACAGAAAATCCGAGTCTTAAGAGTCCACCCTCTTGTCATTGAAAGAATGGAAAGCTATGGATTAGTTAGTTATGGGGTTGCCTGTAGGTTGTCCAAATTGATCATAGAGACACAGTGAAGCTCAATTGTAACTGTTGCATTGCCTAGTGGTTTGGCTGAAGGCAGTTTTAGATCAGGGAGACAAGATTTTGCAGTTGTAGGTTATTCTTATTCTCTATGTAAATGTACATTTGTTGGTGTTTTAATATGTTCTCAAGGAATGGGTCACATACCACTTATGGTTTCAAGTTGAGCTTTTAGTTTAGTTGGTCTTTTAATATAATATCAGAGCTTGACATCTCGTGAACACGGTTTAAACCCCACCCTTTATAAATATTCTTATTTATTCTTAATTTATCAAATTTGTTCCAAATTGGCTAGTTCTCATCTCTTCTTCTAAATAATTTATCTCCAAACCCATAAACATGCTTGTCTATGAGAGCGTGTGTTAAAATATAACTATAATTGACCATAATTTTCAGCTTGAGTTTTTAGTTGAGTTGGTTCTCTGATATATGGTTATAGACTTTTGGGTTTATAAGTCAAAACTAGGTCAACGTTTTACCCTCTACAAAATTTTATATTATATATAGGGGTAGTATCAAGTGCAAATCGCCTATAAAATGCAAACCTGTGAACTTCATTAAGCGCGCCATATGTCAGTGTTTTGGGATGTGTTTTTTTCAAGCATATTAATTTAATTATTTTCGTTTTGTTTCAACTCCGATTCTTTTCGTTCTTGAATCCATATTTTTCTTTTTCTAAGATCTATCTATCAAGACTAATAATGGATATGTTTTGAAACACGAAAAGAAATCGACAAACAAAAGTTATATTAGACCCAATATACTCAAATCACATCTCATATCTCACACATCCACACCCATAATATCAGCAAACCACATCCCGCATATCCAAAAGCCATATCCAACCAACATATTCACAAACCACATGGCACATGCCACATCCAATACATCCACAAACTGATCCGTCCCTAACCCATCTTAGAAATTCAGGACCCTCCTCTCGAGTCATATCCAACACATCCACAAACCACATCCCACATCCAACACATCCACAAACTAATCCGTCCTTATCCCATCTTAGAAATTCGGGACCCTCCTCACGGGTTGACGATCCGTTTCCTAAATCCTTCCTCGGTATCCCAAGGTTTATGACTCTCCAACCCATCGAGTGGCTTGAAACCAAACCCAGAAACAGGTGAATAACCACTAGGGGAGAACTTCCTAAAGATCAAGAAGTTTAATAAAAACTACTGTCGCCATCTCCATACTCGCACACCAGGTCATATCAATGCTCAAGTCAGAGCTGTGGTCGAGGCGGAATACAAGACCACAACGGGTCAATCCTCCAAAAAGTCTATTGGTGGAAACCTCGTGAAAGATCAACCGAAGTGATTCCAATATTACAACGACCTCCCCATTTAATTTATATATGTTACTTTCCGTTTAAGTAATAAACAAATTGTGTAACATCGCCTTAAGTTTTATAATAATATTAGTATTCCCTACATCCTTAATTCATTTGCTTTGTATTACTATTATACTATGTAACTCATATGCGGTAGTATCGAAAAAGAGTTTACAAGACTAACCGACCCTAACCTTTTCTCTTCATAAGTGATCCCCCAACTTCTAACGATGTCAACAACTTTGTAAAGACCGCCCCGATCTAAAAGAATTAAGTATTTTAAAATCGTCGTTTGAAACGTCGTGGTTGGAAAACAGGGTGGAAATTGGAACGACTGAAAAATGAAAAGAAAATAAAAAAAAGGAAGAAGAAGAGAGTGGAAGTTGGCTAGGCCGGATCAGATTTGGGCCCAAGCCCGCACGCGCACCGACCTTGGGCCCAAGCCCACGAGAAGAACCCTAATGCTCGCTACTATTCCTCTTCTTCTTCGCGTTGCCTCACTACTCCCGATGCTCTCTCTCTCTCTCCTTCGCTTCTCAGATCTCCCTCGTCTCTCTCTCTCCTTCTCTCGCCCTCGCTCTCCCTCTCCTCTCTCTCGCACCCGACCTCACCACCACCAGACTCTTCATCTCTGTCTGCAAATCGAACCATAACAACCACGGGACCGACACCGTCGCAGTCAAACCCCCCATTTTCTGGTGCGTCTTCTCCAGATCCGAGCTGCGCCGCTCCGGCGACGAAGGAAACAGCACGATACGTGCTGTTTCTCGCCCCTTTTCACCTTCCCGACGTTACCCTCCTTAAAACCCCTCTCACGGCGACGCGAATTCGAGTCGGGTTCATCCGGAAACGTCTCCGGTGAACCTCGACCTTGCCAGATCTGGGACGGTGGCGTTGGGTCGCTCTCCATCCACCAGAACCTCAGTCACGTCCTCTCCCAGCCACGGCCGTCACTCCCAAGCGTCGCTGGACGTCCCTCCGAGCTCCCCGCCGTCGTTTCCCCCGTCGCCGACGTTTTGAGACGAAACCCTCGCCGCCCTCTTCGTCTCCAACTCAGGCCAGGCCAAAGGAGACGGGCCTTGGGCCAGGATGGCCTTGGGCCGGAACGAAGTTGGACCTGGAGACGGGCCTTGGGCCCAGGCCAGGTCTGGACTCGGGTTCGGACTCGGACCGGGTCTGGACTCGGGTTCGGGCTCGGACCGGGTCTGGATTCGGGTTGGGTCGGATCCGGGTCAGACCAGTTTAAAGAGTTAATTAATTTAAAATCAGATTAATTAATTATTAAATTAATTTAAATTGGAGATTTAAAGGATTAAAGAAGAAGGACTCTTCGGACCTAATTAATAAAATTAGAGGACTGTTACGGACTGGAACGGGACTGATTACCGTCCCTTTTTGTTAAAACCAGGCTTGGACCTCGATCGTGGAGAAGACCGGAGGTAGGCCCGGACGTCAGCAGCTAGGAGACGTAGTTGTTGGTTCTTCTTGAGGTAGGGAAAGTAGCGAATACCGGTTTAATTACGGAAAGTTACTAGTATGCATGCTAGGTAATAATGAAACTGGAACGATCGTTTAATATTATATAATAATCGGACGAGTCTTAGTAACATGTAGGATGTGATTCACTAGTGTTAGTCGCTTTCAATATTCTGGGAAATTGCCGTGCCGGTAGAATGGCCATGTCGAGCCTTAGGACTGTGTGCTGATTGAGATGCCTGATGTGTGTTATAACCGCTGATTGAGAGTCATAATAATATTGATTCGGTGTTGCATGTTGTGACTGTGTGTGGGCAAGTGTGCCGTGTGTGGCGTAATGTGAACCCTTGATCGTGATATGACCGGGTGAGTGATAGACCGGTTTGTGTGTTATGGTGAGTTTGGCTTGGTTGGTATACCGGGGTCGAACTATATTTTTTTGTGATGCGTGTTATACTCTTGATGTGTGTTCCAAAAAAAGGTGTAACCGGAGTGGTACTTGCACCGAGGGATAGTTCCGGTGTAGTGTATCGAGGCCAAGGATGGCGTGATTGATACCCGATTCTCCGTTATGGGAAGGCGTACGACCGAGGTATGTGCCGGTCCAGTATGTGTGAGGCCCTGATTCTACGTGACAGGAAGACGTCTGACTGAGGGATTTCCGGTCTGGGATGTTACCCCGATTCTACGTGACGGGAAGGTGTCGGGACCGAGGCTTCGTGATCCGGTACGACATAAATGGAACGGGCTTTGATAGACGGAGACGTTGGAAATGGTTGTACTAAGTTTCGTATTGGGCCTACGGGTCGTGATTAGGCCTGCGGGTCGTGTTGGGCCTACGGGTCGTGTGGGGCCTACGGGTCGTGGTTGGGCCTACGGGTCGTGTTGTATCCTGATGATCTATGGTCCTTTGGGAACATTTCTGGGCCCTCCGATGAGATGCGTTCTTAGGAAACGTTTCTGGTCGCCCTGACGCATGTGTGTCCTCTGGACCGAGGGGCTATCCGAGATGATACGATGACTTTACGGTATGATATGATGGTAATTCGGGGACTGCGGTACGGGACATGTGTTGGTTGCTTTTGTGTGTGATACGTTTGCTGTTTGGTTAATGTTTTACTTTGTGAAAGTGGTCGTTGGGCGTGTTGTAAGTTTGGCTATGAACCCCGGCTTGGCAGTTAGTTATGCTGTACTAGTATGCCCTAATTGGACGGTTACTCGTGGTGGTGAGCCGATGTTCATTACCTTAACTGCTTTCTCTACTGGGCGAAAGCTCACCCCCTTACCTTATTGATTTTAAGGTGTTGAGCGGGATTGCACTAGCAGGACATAACTGGGCTTGGGAGCTGGCGAGGGTCCTAGACTAATTTTTCTAGTGACGTACCGTATTTTGAACTAAGTACTGTTTTTACGATTCACTTAAGAGCTGTTGACTCTCTTTATTCGAATTTATGATTTACGGTTTATTATCTTAAGCTTTATTACTTTAAATTATGTTTTGTTTATCTTCTATTTAAGTTCACGTCTCGAGTCTGGGCAAAACCGGATTTGGGACGTGACAATTCTTCCATATGGTGAGAACCAAGGACATTCGTCTAAGGTAAGGTTTTGGGCGCCACCTTTCCGTTGAACGTTAGGTATAAGTCTAGTCTTTTTCTTTTATCGTCGTCTTCCATGTGACGACCACCAGATGAAAACGAATAAAGAAGGCTCTGGAGCTATCCGGTCAGTGGGTTTGGGATTCAAGGGGCAGGATTGTAAGATGGTGTATCGTTTCACGACACCCTAGGTCGGGTTACCCTGACGAACTAAGACTAAGAGTTGAGATTATCATAATGTCCCACCACGAAAGCTATGAGTTTCAGAAGAACTAACATCACATGCTTATTAGATTTAGTGTTCGTTGTTGTGTTTCTGTGTTTATTTTATTTTCACACTACAAAGTAGATTCTTTTTACAAGTCCAAGAGCAGAGGGACATTTACGAGAGTCCCAAACTAAAATCTGGAACCTAGGGTCTCTGATCCTGAGCAATCTATTGTATGTTGGAGCAATTATATTGAATAAAAACCTATGCCTTCCTGTTCTTAAAAAAATATCAGTATTTCCTTTTTTTATTTTGGGGTGTTCAAGAAATATTTTTCTTTTATCAGAGAGAAAAATTCATTAACGAAGCAAATGGAATCAAGAAAAGAACTCAGAATCCCAAAAATGGGCCGGGGATATAGCAATAACAAAAAGAGGAACAACAGAGAATCAAATGACCCTGATGGAGCTAGACCCCTTGCTGCTATAGTGAGGACTCAATGGTTGATTAAATCTTCTTGAAGTCTTCCTAAGCCGAATCTTTATAGCAGACCCCTAAACTTTCAGCGAACCTCACCATAATATGGATGATACTCTCACTAGTGCGCCCATCAATCAACGGTGAGGAGAACCCGAAAAAGACATCCGACTGGGGGATAGCCTCACCAACTTCAATCTAGAGCGGCGAAGGTGACTATAGTTAATTTAGACTACATTTTACTACAATCCGTTAGTTTTTACATTTTTTTCATCTGATAGATTTCCTAAGTTTCAAATTTTTACATTTTACTACATTTTTTTAAAGATAGGTTATCTCTCAAACAAACAAAAAAGTATAAAAACTAACGGATTGTTATAAACTGTAAAAATTTCAAAGTTAGGTATCCATCACAAAAAACATATAACTAGATCATATTAGTGATAGTTAGATGTGAGGACAAATTGGCTAGAAACCCCTCTTATCCTAAAAACTGTGTGAACCCATTATAACCACACACACCTAAGATCCAACATTTACCATGATGCCACATCATCACCCATAAGTCACCAAACTCACGCACAATTCAAAAATCTCTTACACAAGTAAGGTTATAATTGTAATAACATGGTGCCATGTGAATAAGTGTCCATTTTTTTTTTCTTGATCAATTCACTGATTTAATCATTCCCGCTTCTTTCAACTCCGATTAGCTTCAAACTTACACCATTATTTTTATTTTTCCAAGGGTTTTAAAACAAGACCAGTCATGAATATATTTTGAAGCACGAAAAAAATAAATTATATCGGGGTGATAAAACTATTGTTAAGTATTGATAAATCTTCACTAATAAATGTTTCATATCAAGGTGATAAAACTAGTGTTCGGTGTTGACAAAAATAGTGTTTAATGTTGATAAAAAAACATATGTTATGGTGATAAAACACGTGTGCTAAAGTGATAAAAAAAACAAGTTATGAGGTGATAAAACACATGTGATGTGGTGATAAACCTAATGTTTAGTGTTGATAAAACTAGTATTCAATGTTGATGAAAGACATGCGATGAAGTGATAAAAATCATGTTCAGTTTTGGTAAAATGAGGTGATAAAACTAGTGTTCCGTGTTGATAAAACCAATGTTTAATGTTGATAAAACTAGACATGTGATGAGGTGATACAAAAACAAGTGGTGAGGTGATAAAAATCATGTTTAGTTTTAATAAAATGAGGTGATAAAACTAGTGTTCCATGTTGATAAAACTAGTGTAAGGTGTTGATAAAAATTACACAAATATAGTTTGTTTTTAAATCAACCCCAAAATATTATTTTTCGTTCTTCAAAATATATTCATGACTGATCTTGATAAAAACCCCTTGAAAAAATAAAAATATTGGCGCAAGTTTGAAGCCAATCAGAGTTCAAACAAAGCGGGAAAAATTAAATTTATGAATTGGTAAAAAAATATATGGTAGTTTTACTGAAAAGCCCCACAACTTACCAAAAAATGCTGTGTTTTTTTTTGCAATTAACAAGTCAACCACTCAATTGCAACTCATCCATCCATTTATGAAATGGATGACTTGGATGAGTTCACACGGTTTTTACGTTAAAGCATGGTTTCTATTTGATTTATTCTCAGTTAGATATATCTAAACCTATATTTTTATATATGGATTAGACTAACGGGTTGCCCATACCGGCAATAGATGACTTTCAAAAAATTGATTTATTTTTATATGTCGATGGTCCTCCAATTTATAAACAATCATTAAAATCCAAAAAAAAAAAGCAAACACATCGATCACAGTCAACTTGAAAAAAAGCTATTGGAGTTAAAATCAGTGGGGTTATTTTTTTTAACGAAAGGTGAAATATTATTAATGATATATCAGAACATCGAGGTATGCTAGGGAACATGCTCCATGGACACTAAGGTCAGAATAAAAGAACAATAGTTCACTGATCCTTGTAGTACTATAACCGTCACAGACGATATTTGGATGCCATATAGGAAATGATAGAATACGAGGGATGAGAAGGGTACTGGAATTCCTGCTCCAAAATCTGGCCAAGAACTACAACAGTAATGGTGGAAGGCAAAGCATCGACCAGGGACCCCTCCCAAGGTCAGTCCTTGTTGCTCAGAAGGTCTCACATCCTTTTTGGCGGGGTTGTTTACCAGCCCTCACCTGATCATCTCGAGGCTCTCCAACGGCAGACCTCTTGAGCGCTCTAGTCGCAACATCTCCCACAATATCAGGCTCCCTAGAAATGGGCGCTGGAACTGTAGAGACCGACCCCCCAAGGAGCTGGTCGGTCACCATCCGGGTGGTAACCCGAGTCGCAGTATGGTTAGGTACCGTGCTCGGAGAAACCCGGGGACTCCCATTCAAAGATAAGAAACCTTTAGGTACAGTTGTCGAGGAGACGTTCCCGGAGCCTGGCAGGGCATATGGCTGAGCAGACGCACTCCAGTCCGTTGCATACGGCTTCACCTGCTTGCCCATCTGATATTCCAGAAGAGAGGAGTCATACCGTGGGGTGCCTCGGAGTTCCCATACACAGTCCTTGATGATGTGCCCAAGTCTCCCATAGTTGTAGCAGAAGCTTGGAAGATTGGTGTAAGTCAGCTCGATCTTAATTGAGTTCAGTAACTCCTTGAACCGCAAGACCATACCTCGCGCGGAGTGGTCGCTCGATTAGGTGCTAGAAGCAGATCCTAACAGTGCCCCCAACACATCCCCACTGGTCTCCCGGGACGTCCACACAAGTACCTAACGTGTCCCTAATGGACATCCCCGTCGCCTTCGCCCGGACCAGAGGTGGAAGTCCCCGCACGTGCGCCCACAACTGCATGCGATCCAAGACTGTTAGGTCCTGGGCACAGGGATCAAAGTCCCCAAGGAGCAGGGCACGCCCATCGAAGCACCATGGTTCATTACCCCGAACCCATGCACGTGCTTCCGATGACCTGAAGTAGAAACCAAAGAGGTCCGGTCCCAACTCCTTGACGACGAGACCCTCCGCAGCTCGCCCCCACGCGGTGGTGATGATTCAAAGCAGAGTCTCCTTCCGGGGGGATGTCGGCGACCAGAGCTTTCTCACCATACCCCATTGTTTCCGAGAGATATCCATGGAGACGACCAGTGAGAACGACACGACGACCTCAACCTCCTCCTCGTCCTCGATCGAACATGAAGACAACCCATACTAGAGAGCCGCCAGAGAGGCATAAAGGTCTGGACCCAACTCAGCAAGAGTCAACGAAGGATCAGGTAAACCTAGGCTCAGCGCCCGACCCCGACACATCTCTCCTGGGATCGTAAGGCCAGCAGGGACGAGGGGGATCCAATAGAATGACACGACGACCTCAACCTTCTACTCGTCCTCGATCGAACATGAAGACAACCTATCCTAGAGAGCCGCCAGAGAGGCATGGAGGTCTGGACCCAACTCAGCAAGAGTCAACGAAGGCTCAGGTAGACCTAGGCTCGGTGCCCGGCCCCGACATATCCCTCCCGGGATCGTAAGGCCAATAGGGACGAGGGGGATCCAATCCCGATTAGGGAGACACCGACCCAACTTTAAAGCTTCCACCGCCGTCCGAGGCAGGTCCTTCATTGACGCCTTTCCTTTTTCCGGATCCCTTTGGAGGGGGACATACACAGAGGAGATGGTGGCGTAGAGAGGAGACGGTGGCAAGGCCTATTGGAGAACCAGGGCTACAACCCTAGGAGACGCGCTGCCAGGAACGACTTGAGTCAGAACTAGGGGCGGAATACTCGTCAAGCTAGATTGAGTAGAGGCGAAGGCATGGCCAGGCGCGGCGCAGGAAGAGGCGGCGGCAGATTGATTGGAGACGAAGCAACGTTGGCCCGCCTCGTTGGACGGCCCTGCCTCGGCTTCGACGCAGGCGGATGAGAGATTACCCCTATGGTGAAGGGCACCGACTCGGACGAGAGGGCCGGGAACATCGCCGGTACGGGAGGAGAGAGAAGCAAGGAGGAAGAACTCGAACCAAGTTGAATTTATTTGCTCACCCCGTTTATATCCGCGAATATGCACTAGCTCAAAGCTCACTCAGATTTGATAAATACACCCACAATGTCAATAATGAAGAGGATCAAACCGTTGACAGGCCGCCACGTAGCCACCACGCAAACTTGATCACCACGTGGTGCCAACCACTCACCTATATAAACACTCCACCGATTCTCACGTTTTCAATCCTACGGTTCAAGATTCTTCAACCGTGCAAAGTACCAGTTGTCTCCCCTCCCACCGTTATCGCTTATCGGTCATGTCTCCCAACTCCTCCGCCGTATCCGGCTGCGGTGGTGGCGATGCCGTGAGGCCCTCCGCCGCTGCCGAGTTCATGCTGTTCGGCGTTAGGGTTGTTGTGGACCCCATGAGGAAGTGTGTCAGTATGAACAACCTGTCGCAGTACGAGCAGCCCTCCGAGTCCGCCGCCAGAATCAAGGAGAAGGACGACGTGCCGGCCGATTACGCTTCCGCCGATGACGTTGTCAACATCAACTCCGGCGAAAGGCGCGAGCGGAAGCGAGGTGCGATTCAGATCTCCGATCATGTGCTTGATCACAGTAACGAGTCGATTTCCTTATTCAACCACAAATCAAAACACCTTTTCAGAAACAATCGTCTTGGTTCCAAAACTTACACTATTTCACAACGAATTGATACTTTTATGAAGGATTGTTTGTTTGATTTCCCGAATATTCTCCCAAAATCAGTAGATTGGTAGTTGTATTGTGCTTTTCTGCTGGAAATCTTATCTATTATCTGACTGTTTTGTGTATATTCAATGGATATTTTGCTGGGAATTTGGTTGATGTGTGGATGAATTCAGGAGTTCCATGGACAGAGGAGGAGCACAAGCTGTTCCTGGTGGGGCTACAGAAGGTAGGAAAAGGAGATTGGAGGGGAATTTCTAGGAATTTTGTCAAGACTCGGACACCAACTCAGGTCGCCAGCCACGCCCAGAAGTACTTCATCCGCCGGAGCAACCTCAATGGGCGCCGTCGCCGCAGGTCTAGTCTCTTTGACATCACCACTGATCAGGTAAAATCCACTGTACCTGATCATTATTGTTTCTAATTTTCTGTTTGGTAAAATTCACTATTCTTGCAATCCATAGATTATGTAAGTGGTTTGATTTTATATAACTTGCAGACAGAGTTCACTTCAATTTTATATATGGCTTAAACCTAATCCATAGATACTGATGTTAATAATGTGTTGGGTTATTAATTACTTTCAATCCCATTTATTGATCAAGGTTGCGGCAATTCCTATGGAGCAAGATAAGGTTAATGCTGAAGACAATGCATCCCTGTCACCGACACCATCAGAACCCTGCAATGTTGGTGAATATACATATTCTGGGACCGTAGGTCAAGTTGTATTTACAGCCCCAATTGGGAATCCAATGGAGAATCTGACTCTGGGACTGATCCATCAAGCAACCGACAATGCAATGGCAAAACCCATTTGTCCCATTCCCATTGTTGGAGCGATCGACCGTAACTTAAACCTCAAGTCACCCGCAGTTGATCTTGATCCATCCCCTCTTTCCCTCGATCTGTCCATGACCTCGGACAAAATCAAGTCAACATCAAGGCAATCTGATTTTCAGGCCATGTCGAAGTTCAACAATAGGGAGTGCACAATAAGTGTTGCTTGATGTTGAGCTGCTGATTTCCCCACCTTTAACAGTTTGATGAATTAGGTAAATTTAGGTCTCTGATCTTAATCCATCTTGCTTTCATGTACAGAGTACAGACCAAAACAATGCCTTGCCCTAGTTTGTGGTATTGGCATCTAAGTTCAATGCTCATTCCATCTCTGTTTCGATGAATGTTTGCTTTAAAAGTATTATTACTGAATACTGTAACTAGTCTTATGTTTCCTACCTATATCAGGAATAATCAAAGATAGGGTGCATCAGGAGGAGTCATTTTCATTTGCATTCATGTATTTTCACAAAATTGAAATGAATGTAGACTGAAAATGGTCCCTCATGAATAGATCAGGTTATCTGTAATGTATTTGTGGCATGAATTGCGCCTTATCTAATCTTCTTGTTATGATTTGATTATGTCCTCTCATTGGCTAACTTTATGAGGTAGGAAATGGTCCCTCTGGTTCTGCTCATATTTTTATGTTTTTGTCCACAATAATAATAAAGCACTAGTGAAGTGGGTGGACCATCTTTCTTTCTACAGCTCAATTTATTTATATATCCATTGATCCGCCAATAATTGACACAAGATGTGATGGAGTAGATAATTAATTTATCCGGACTTCTTAATATGGGAAATTCGAATATTCCTTTTCGATTCAATTGTTATTTTATGACAAATTTATCTTAAAATAAGAACTCACAATTACTACATATACGTGATGATTACATATACTTATATATGTACGAACATGCTCTGTGTCTGGGCCTTGGCCATAACTTCTGCTATGGCTCCTTTCTTTTTCATCGCACTGGAAACCAAGTTATGTGGTATTGTTTTCGAAAATTTACAAACCCTAGTATGAAGAATTCTTCTGCAATACGGGTTTAGTCGACGACGACGATACTGGGAGGAGGATCAACAACCTTCCCCTCTTTTTCGGTTATGCTCGTTGTGTCTCTCTCCTCTCGATCGCTGTCATCTGTTCGTTTCGAGATTACAAGGACGACAAGGATGGGAGTTGTCTTGCCCGTTGGGATAAGGTGAGAGAATCTTGTCCACAACGACCCCTAACAACGGAGGAGATGAGCTCGGAGTATAACGACGTGGAGATCTGTATGGTGAACAAGGGTACTCTTCTAGAGGTTGCCTCAAAGTCGATGCCGGAACCTCATGGTGCTTTGGACGGAACACAGGAAGAACTCAGGGTAGGAAAGCTATGGCGACAACGTGATGGTGAAGGAACGCCTAGGGTTCCAAAAAAAGGCCTCCGGGGATGGGCCCTTTTGGGGGTAGGCTACCGCAAGCCATCTTGACGCCGGTGCCGGAATCTCAAGAAGATGTTCATCGATCATTGGATGCGCACAAAGGCGGCCAGAGTGGGTGGCGGCGTGAAGGAAGAGGAACTCCTAGGGTTCCAGGTCGAGGGACAGGCCCTCGACACTCCTCGTTGGGTCGAGGCCCATTGGAAGCCAGACATCATGCCCTAGATGATCACGAACTGGCCCGATTTGGGGTAGGGAGGCACATGGATTCTCCGATCCAGGCTGGCGGGTTGACCTAGGACAAACCAGGTATGGGGGACATCTTAGGGTTGTCCTGGGACAGTCCGGAAGGTTCCACTCTTTTAGAAGGAGCGTCACATGCAGCAGTGGGAGGCTTTAAGCACCATCGCCTCGCTGAATGAGTAAGAAGTGGTCCAGAGGGGGATTGGACGGTTTCACCGCCCCTCTGGATGTAAGGTGGCAGAGGTTCCACCAAGAACTGGAAAGGTACTTCCCTACCTGCTCGGAGGTCAGCAATCCCCCGTTTTGAAGCCCTACCATTATCAGTCCAGGGAGAACGACATATACTGACAACCCGGGGGAGTATTCCGTCCACCATAGTTTTTTTCCAGCAATGGGTCACTAGCTTCCAATTTGGATTCGCTGTATCGGTGTCATCAGACGCTACCGCAGTATCCTCTTCCAAACATTTTAGTGAGGCGGTCGATGCCTTGAACTTTTTACTTTTCGGTTCGAGGTCTTCCATTGTTGGGATCTCCTTTTCATTTATGTCATTTAGGTGTTTTATTACTCTTTCGGTTGTAAACACTTATTATCTATAATATCCACTTGTTTATTCTAAAAAAATATTTATATTGTAATCATCATTTGAATTTTTATAATTATCACGTGATATATATTTTATTTTATAGTACAATTTTAATTATCATCTAATATACATGTAATTATTACAATTTGTATTCATATTTTCACGAGTTTGTATTTGATTTATCAAAAGAAGTATGTATTTGATCTTATCCGGTAATTTCAGTCACTAGCATTATAACTGAATTGTTTCTTAATAAACTAAAGGGTAAACTACAAATACCTACCCCAAACTTGTAGCGTTTAACTGATACATACCATAAAGTTTTTTTTAACTGATACATACTCAGATGTTTAGTTTTTTAACAGATAGCCCAAGCAGACAGGTAAAATGACAAAAATGCCCTCAACTACATTTCAGTAATTACTTTAAAAAATATTTAAAAAATCACTTTTGTTAGGTATATATATGTACTTATTAAATCACTTCAGTTTTATTTAAAAAAATCACTTCAGTTTTATTTAAAAAAATCACTTCAGTTTTATTTTTAAAAAATTATTTAAAAAATCACTTCAGGGCATTTTCGTCATTTTACCTGTCTGCTTGGGCTATCTGTTAAAAAAACTAAATATCTGAGTATGTATCAGTTAAAAAAAACTTTAGGAAATGTATCAGTTAAACACTACAAATTTGGGGTAAGTATTTGTAGTTTACCCTAAACTAAAAGCACCTTATTTGATTAAAAGAATAATATAATACTGTAATATAAATAGAGAACATAAGAAAGATATTAATATCATGAGAATCTGAGATACATTCAAAGAGACGAGAATTTGCTAAATAAATAAGTCTTATTAAACAACACATAAACTGTTCTTATATGTAAACTATGGTTCCTTTAATCCTGCGGCAAAAGAGAAGAGAATAGGAATCTCTTACAAACTGAATTTAAGGTGTAGTTTTAAATCTTTGAAATTTCATTAACATCCTTTCGTATTTAAACTTCGTATAATGACGGCACCCTTTAGATTCTTTGGTGTTTCCTCTCCTCTGTCTTCTGTATATGTGGATTTCTCCATTTATGGAGTGGTTTGTGTCTGGTGTTGGCCGGAGAACGATTGGCTGAAGTTGTGGGGCTTTGTCTTAAGTCGTGGGTTTCAGGTTCTGGAGGTGGTCGCAAGGATTCATTAGCAGTTCTCGGTTTGGCTGGAGCTGTGGGGCTTTGTCTTAATGGGTCTGTCTCGGTAGAGTGCTCTAGACTCTGGTTTAGGTGCTCCGGTCATTTCTCAGGCGTTTAGTTATATTTATTCTTTGGGAGCGGTTCTTGACCACTCAGAGCATTGATTCATTGTGGATGTGGGTCTCTCGTCGTTACGGATGATAATGATTTCTTTGTTTCCATGCATGTAGTTCGTTGGTGTAGGCCCGTCAGTTGATTTAGGTGTTGGCCTCTAACGGTTTGTTATTGGTCTTTGTACCTCTGTTGGAAATCGAAGCGTTTCTATTCCTATGGATTTTGGGTATCGGTGACACGACTTATCTCTGTCGTTCAGCGTGTTGACCACCGACGTGTCGGCGTCTTCCAACTATTAAAGTTGGGCCGATGAGATTCAGTGTTTTCTTCAAGTGCAGGTAAGGTTATGGGTGCTATATGAGGAGACAATCTGTCTTTTTGGGCTTCACGGTTGGAAAATCTGTGTAATAGACCATTTTCTCTATGAGCTTCATGGTTGCAAAATTCATGTTATAGACCTTTTGTATTTTATTTGTTTAGTGCTTAATGGTTGTAATATTTGGGTATTTAGGCTTTAGTTCTCCCTTTGTTGGGATTGTTTTGAGGCTGAGCTTTTATGCCAGTGCTTGAGTCTGTTGTTGTATTTGGTAGTCCGATTTTTTTGGTTACATCCTTTGAACTGATATGGTTCTGGTGATTGATTCGTGGTTGAGAACTGTTCAATCCACTTGGTATTTTTGTTGGGGCAAAAATAGTTCGTTCCTCAGAGTTTTTCGGGCTTTGTCCCTTCGCTTTGGTGTCTTCCTTTTTCTTTCTCTAAAAAGGTTGAGCTTTATATATTGCTTTCTGATAAAAAAAACATATGTTCGCAAATTTTATTTTAAAAAACACACCCAATAAGCGATGGTTTGTGAGAAACACATTATCACCTTTTTCACAAGTACAAAAAAATCACGGGCTTCATTAATTTGGATGAAAAAAGTCACGCGTTACATGACTACCTATTTTAAAAAGATACGTAAATTAATCATCAACCTCTCCCTAAACTCATACTCCCACCATAACCCTAACCCTAACCCTCATGGACTTACCAAACAAAACCATCACCCAAACCCTAAGATCATAAAACTTTACACACCAAAACCCTTACCTTCATCCTTCATCTTGACCGCTCACGAGACCGGTGAGCTCAATCCCAACTACTCACAAGGCGAAAATCGTCTGATGAACGCGTTACCCACAAAACCATCAACCTCTATCCTTCTTTCTCACGAGTCTAGTAAGCTCGACCTTCATCATGATTCTTGTATCGTTTTTTTGGTTGTATAGAAACATCTTTGATTTCATTATAGAACATCGTTTTCTCATGGCTTGTGATGTTTATATAGATGAATTTATGTGTTCAAACTTGTTTTTTGTGTGTTGATGTGATCTCTGATGATGATTCAAATCTTCTTCCTTTCACATTGTTTCCCTTTCAATCTAGGCTAGGTCGAGTTCATGGTTCGGATGGTTTAGTCATTAACAACTCGATTTCTTGTTTGGTAGCATGGAATAAGGAAAGAAGCCAACTTAATGATCATTGATTAATCGGAGGACCCATCTAAAGTGTACACTTAAACTATTTTTGTTATTTAAAGCTTAAAAAGGGAGACCTTAGTAGATGACTATGATCTTGACCTCCTAGGTCAATTGAGCGTTGGAAACATAATTCCGATCTCTAAGTCGACCCGAGACTGAGTCCGGACATGCTCCACAGCCGAACCGACTTGTCACCCAAGGCTCCTTTGAGTAATCACTGCAAGAAGCCAGTAGGTTCATTCTACGGTGACTCCACATGCCAAGATGCATGGTTGGAATGCGATGTAATCACAACTTGAGGACTGAAAGAGGTTGTCCCATGAAATGAGGGAAATCGATTTCCTTTACTGCCAGGTAGGCGATTATCAGAGTTTTATGACCAACAACTATATCTAGGAACAAAGACATCTTTTATTGTGGGTAGAAATCATATCCTTGTTTAAGTATGGGACAAGTCTCTATCTTCACGACCGCGTCCTTCGTTTCTCTTTCATGGTTATCTTGGGATGTTTGGCATTCAAGAAATAGTCACTTTCTATGGCTACAGAAAGTGCTGGAATGAACGCCGTGGTTGGGGTGTGATGAACCAACTAGTAGTTGTAACTAAGTTCACAATTGGAAATCTTTTGATGTGGTTGATAAATTTTGTAATCACATTTTTACTTATTAACTTGAGTTATTATACCATCATGGAAGTTAAATCTCACCAAGTTCACACACACTTGCATATTTGTCTCACATGCATGACTCACCTCACATTGTTTGCTCTCTTGTTCTATGTGCTTAATTCATGATCATCTTCATAAGTTAGTGACAATCTCTTTCTACCACCACGATGTAGTTCCTTCTATGGGTCGTGGTTGTTCCACCCCCAACTTCACTCACTGGACAACTTATGTGAGTGAATATGTATAGTGTAACAAAATGAATAAAGAAAAGTTAACCTATGGTTGTGAATTGTGATAACTTTAGGATAGAGTGTTTCTAAGTTTAGAGGGTACCCACCATTTCCAGGTGGAATGGACCAGTTGTTACCGTTATATTGCTAGTTGAATTAATGGTGTGTTCATGTATGGGCTTTATAATTACATATTCCTATCTTTGAGATGAACTTATCCCACAACAAGATGGTGTGGCAACCGAGGAATAATCTTCTCATCATTCCCCATTGATCAGTCATCTCGTTGTTAAAAACCATGTTGGGGTGACCACGACATCACCGTTCAGCCAACAAACATGTGTTGTTGTATCGGTCAAGCGCACTACAGTAACGCGAAAAAGTCAAAGCTCACGCTTTTGATCTCATTCGTCCATTATTCAGATCAGACGACCCACAATGGTTCTTGGTTTGCACGATAAAAGGGCGGTTTTCACTGGACACCGCTTATATATATTTGTGCATCCGTAAAATTAGCATGGTTTGCACCATCTATATATTGCTTGAAGATGTTTTGCATCGTCGTTATACGGCGTAATTGCTTCAAATTATTTCGCATCGTCGTTATGTGATATAGTTGCTTGAAGTTGTTTCAGATTGTCATTATGCTACTTGCGTGAAAATGTTTTGTGCCTATGTGATGTAATTGTTCGAAGCTGAATCGTACATCCGTAAAATAGGGTATGAGCCAATGACTTCAAATCTTCTTAGGCTTTGAAAAGAAATTAGTGGCCATTTTCACATTTGCACTATATTAATTTTTAAGTCCATAAGAAGACGTCCATTCCTGCTATCACGTATATGCAGATGCACCATTGTTGTGGTGCACGTGTAGATGTCCAGTCTTATACGTGAAGAGAGTGCTGTAAAACAAATGTTAGTTCTTCGACAACTACAACATAGTAGTGGCGCAACAATATGAATTTGAAATTTATTCTTAATCTATATACAAGATTTGTTATCCGACTTGCACGTGAGATGGAATGTTAGAATTTAGTTTATTTCGAGTTGCAAATATTTCATATTTTTAATTTAATTTGGTTTTCTATATTGCTTTTTTTGTATCGGCAAAGAAAATTTAAATTAAAACCTCTTTGGAGGTAAAAGAGGAGTACAACCTGATCTGCTACAGACCACAAAAACCCAAAAATGGACGCAACTTACTATAAGGGCACAACTAAGAAAAAGCAACAACCAAGAAGATACAACCACACATCGAAACTAAAAATAGGCTCGAGCATTGGCTTGTATACAACCGAATTTATGAATTATGAATACCGTTTGCTCAATTTCGATTTGGATTTAATTTTGATTCATTATCGACTCAATAATTTTGGGTCAGTAATGAAACAAAATTTAAATCGAGCAAACGGTATCCATAATTCTCAAATTTGCACTTATTAGATTCATATTGTTGTAGCAACACCCCATTGTGTTGGATAAAAAAATACAATGATTTGCACGTGAAATCGAGAAAACGAACGAAGAAAAACCTTCATTTGCTCTATGTTTTCTTTCATTACCGACCCAATAATATTGGGTTGGTAATGAAACAAAATGAAGGTTTTTTCCGTTCGTTTTCTTGATTTCAAGTGCACATCAATGTATTTTATTTTATCCAACACAATAGGGTATTCTTTTTAAAGCAATGTGAATCTAATGAGGGTAAATTTGTGAATAATAGAAACCATTTGCACAAATTCGATTTTGATTTTAATTCACATTCATTCCCTTTCCAGTTACTAATGAATCGAGAATGGAAGTTTCATTACCGACTCATTAGTAATTGGGTCGGGAAGAAACTTTCATTTCCGACTCATTAGTAATTGAGCGGGGAATGAAAGTTTCATTACCGACCCAATTAGTAATGAGTTGGGAATGAAACTTTCCTTACCGACCTAATTAGTAATGAGTCAGGAATGACACTTTCATTCCCAACTCAGTTTTTTTGAGTCGGAAATAAAGTTTCATTACCGACCCAATTAAATTAAGCCGGGAATAAAGTTTCATTCCTGACTCACTTATTTAATTGAGTCAAGAATGAAACTTTTTGGTGTATACGCAAGCGCAGTCTCTAAACAATCGCAACAAGGGGATAAAACTCTGAATAGGTTTGAAAACCCAAATTTTACCAACATTAAGCTTATTGAAACTAATGTCTGTAACCCAGATTTTTCAGCCTTGAAGTCCAGAAAAGGTAGTCAACTTCCACTCAGAACACCCCAAACCTTATGCGAGATTGGAGAAATAACTGAATCTCATCGGACCCCCAAGTCAAAGGAGACCGACACGCCGATGGACAACACCGCTAAACGACAGAGATAATCCGATGAACAAAATCACTGAATCTCAAAGCCTAAAGAAAAAGTAACCTCTCGAAATCCAACCAAGGTCCATTGACCATAAACAACCTGTCAAAGGCCAACACCTAAAGAAGTTGATTGGCCCCTACCAACAAAGGCTTGGGAAACAGGAGGATTCGAAACGCTTCTAATTCTAAGGCAAGAGCAGTAAATGCACAATCAACGGAAAAAGGAAAGGATGAAACAAGGAACTTACCAACGCGACAAAGAGGGACGACACCCGATCCACAACAAATCGATGACCCGCACGATCACGAAATACTTCCCACGGAAGATCAGGAACGAACCAACAACACGACAAGCACCACAAACCCGGACCCAAACATCACTAACACGATTAAATCCACTACGATCTATGCCCCTAGGACGAAGAAACGCATCCCACACAAGATTTGAGATGAGTCGGCGAATGTCCCGAGCACCACGAGTCACCACATTTGCTTCTCAAGGAGCCCAAACAAATAAGAACATGGGACTCAAGATATGTGACTGGGTGAGCCCTAGCCACCTAGCACGAGCACTCAACGAACCAACAGTCAAAGCCTCCCCGAGACGAATCCAACTACACCAGTTGCCAACACACGACCTAACGAGGGTAGAGAAGGCCTAATGGCCAAAAACTACAACGAACCTTACCACGCACCCGAAGCCCCTAGAACAATCCCAAACCAAAAATCAGCCATAGATGGACAACCACCACACCACTCTGTGGTAGGGCCATAAATCCAACTAAGAGCAGGAAATGAGAATCTTGTACTTACAGAGTTTGACAGGAAACCAAACGGCGGCGGCCAGTCCCGGGGCAGACGAGGAGCAAAACCTTGCCGAAGGACGAACGCGCAGGGACAACACCAGAGCAAGGAGAAACAGCCGTGAGCTTCACTGGAACACAGAGGAATGGGTGGGAGAGAATCGGCCATGAAACCAACGACCCCAGCTCCAAAACTATCCCAAACAACCGAGCAGAGAGGGATCCGGCCGGGGAGAGCCACCCGTGAACGGATCGGAGAATCGGGAGCCGCCCAGCCCAGATCCAAAACGGATCGAAGAGTTCCACAGTGAATCCAAATGGAAACACTTCCCACAATGAAACTCTGTCCGTGGCTGGAGCACAACGAGCTCCGACATTCCGATGTACCAAAATGGAGCTCCGGGAGAACAACATGCACCGAAACTAAGCACCAAGAGACGAGAACCACTAGCAGAAAGAAGAATAAGAGGGAGGATGAGGGAAGGAGAGGGGGATATCCACCATCAGTGACAACCATGGCCGGAGGTCACTGACGTCACCGGTGGTATCACAAAACTATGAGGCGGCGGAAGAAGAAAGAGAAAGGCTTTCTAGGGCTCGGTGAGGGAGAGACGTTTTCAATACTGCTTTTGTATTAGTATTTCATACTTATTGTAGAGTTAATCCATATACACAAGGATTTTTCATTGTGTTGAAAAAAAAATTATAAATAAAATTTTACTAGTTTAACAACAATCAACACGGCAACGTCACAAACCGATGGAATTTGATAAAATACTGGATCTTGAACTGATAACTAATTCTCCTCAGCAGAATGTTTTGGAGCTCCTCAATTGCACCAACGATCATTGTCTCTTTTCGCTCAACGGCCCATACAACTTGGACAATAAAAATATAAACTACCCGACTCTCCTAACGGGTTTATTCTTCCTCTTCGCGCAACTCCATCTTCTTCTTCCTGGCATGGATCTCTCGCTACTTGTTCCAATGTCGGCCAAGACCCAACAGTCACAAAATTCATTCTCTTTATCCTTTGCAACAACAAGACGAAGATCCATGCCTTAACTTTCTATTTTTACTAGAAAATACATTTTTTGTAACATCCCGCCGTGCCTCACACAGAGCCCCACGCGCGACGATGTTAGGTATGCAGCCCAATACACCCCAACCCCTCTGGTGTACTGTCCACAGACAAATACCAACTTAGGTTGTTGGTGAGACTTGAACCCAAGACCTCACCCTTTATAGCATTTCCTTGAGTGATGCTATCACCAATTGAGCTGCAGCTTAATTGGTGATAGCATCACTCAAGGAAATGCTATAAAGGGTGAGGTCTTGGGTTCAAGTCTCACCAACAACCTAGGTTGGTATTTGTCTGTGGACAGTACACCAGAGGGGTTGGGGTGTATTGGGCTGCAGACCTAACATCGCCGCGCGTGGGGCTCTGTGTGAGGCACGGCGGGATGTTACAAAAACCTCAATTTTTCATACATTTTTTTTTCCCATTATGGATGGTGACCAAATGAGTTCTGAAATTGGTCATGAGAAAGGGATAATCTTTGCTAAATTGACCTTGGTGAACATGAATGACCACTAAATAAAGTCCTTTTTAATGCTAAAATTGGCGGCATGTAAGTAAAAAAAATGAATACATCAAATACTGTCAACGTGTATACATTGACAATGAATATTCAATAGCACCTAAAACCACTAAAACTAAAGTTCCAAGTACAAATAAAGTACTGATTTGGGACAAAGTAGGGCCATTTCTTAAAAATTCCTTCCAAAATAAATGAAAACAGCTGATTTCAATTTTAAATTAAAAGTATCTTAGTGACATCACCGATTTACTTAGTAAACAGTGACCGAATTGAATACCATAATAACAGTCATAAAGACGAAACACAATTTCTGGCATTGCCTCTGTTTCTTTTTTCACTACATTCCAAGAATTACAACTCTATACCAACGATGTTACCCCAAAAAAATGATAGAAAACCAAGACAATACCGCTCACAGATTCCCACGTCTTACTATCAAATGATATAGCAATCCCTCGCCCCAATATGAATAGCGGGCACAATGTTCCCTCCCAAAAAAGCGGAGAGCAACAATTAATACACACGTAAATGAGATAACAATAAACCTCGGGAAAACAGAAAAATACACAACCCCGTGAAAATTTCCTGGCACTGTCCTTAAAAAGGAAAGACCCTCCCATGTCTGTTTCTGCCTGGCTCTTATGATACATGTAGCAATTTCTACTCAAGAGGCCTCAAAGCTCCTTGAACAATCTCTTGAACTGTTCTGTTACGGCGGCAAACATCTGAGAGCTCTTCAACAGGAACCATCAGGCCGTTGATATCAGCTCCAGATCCTACATTTGACAAAGCTTGTAAGAACCTTGTGCGCTCAGCTTCTGTTGCAGCTGTCTGTGGAATTAACGCAACACATTCCTTGGCCCACTCTAATGTTTGCATCCCATAGGCTCTAGTCAAGGCTAGCAGTGCATATGTTACCTAAGTAGTCAAAATAGCCATATTAATCTCTGGACTGGGTTCATAAAAGGAAAGGATAAATAAGTCAGTTGTTTGTTTTACTGTTTCTAATCGAGAACTTGGGAGTGCCCCTGTTAACGAGGCAACCAAAATTCTGGTAATCCTTGCCCCACGAGGAATAACAACAGAATCCCTGATTGCTAAGTATTGTCTTCCTTCATTAGACTTTGCAAGATCAAAGATATCCGTCAAGAAACTCAATATGGAATTGGAAGCTTCTCTGCAGTCAGGAAGATAAAGTATCAGATAAACCTCAAAAAAATACACAACTTTTAATGCACAAACAAAAGATAAATTGAGCAGAGGAGGAGGGTAGGAGCAAAACACGCAACTTTAAGAAATTTTTACTAAAAGAACATAGATAACGACGGGTTTTAAAGCCAGAAAAATACATTAAATATTGACCACCAAATGAAGAGATCCAGACACTTTTAAACTGTAGAGTCAATAAGAGACAGCAACACTATGTTTATTACCTCAAAAGTACATAAAATACAATTGAACAAAACCATATCTGTATTAAAGATTTCCTTTCGCAAATTTACAGGTGAAGAGTAGTATTTCTCTGCTTGATAATAAAATTATAAGCTCTCTAAGTTTTTCCTCAAAGTTGGGCAGGCTGCAGGCACATGGTAATTGAGTCCATATGAAACAACCATAACATCAATGGTACGACTATTAGAATTATATAGCTAATACAGATGAGAGAGAGACCTGTGTTGCACTGTGATGCCAATCATAGCACAATCAACTAATGGTGGAAATACAGCAGATGGAATAAATAATTGAGGACAATAGCGAATACATCTTGAGGCCAACAAAAAACAATCATCTCCTATGTCTGGTCTGGCCGTGAACTCCTACATAGTAGACGTAAACCAATAAGAAAAAAGTATTAGAATGAAGTAACAACAACTTCACACACAGCTACACACTAATTGACAAAATCGTACCTGAATACTTTTAAGATTGCATATTGTGTGCTGGAAGAGTGCTTCAATCAAACTCTTTAAGTAACTTGAACAAGATGGATCAGACCCAAATATCTGTCACTCATGATTACCAATCAGGGTCAATCTTTAATATAAATAAATATTGGGCCCTAACTAGTAATGAAGTAATAGCTCTATTATACTTGTCACAAAAAAAATAGCTCAGTTGTAAAAAGGTAACAATACCTTTATAACTTCACTGGAGAGATAAAGAAAACATGACTGGTTATGCAGTTGATATAGGCCTTGAATCTCTTCAAGCATTGCACCAATAGTAATTCCCATAAATCTTCCAGAAGTTCTCACCTAATGACAGATCATGGTGGGAGTTCAATATTCATGTTACTTTTCAGTGAGTGAACTCTTCTGTTTTTTGTCAACATCGGGTTGGGTTTATTGATGATTCTCCAGAATCCACTTAGTACCAAAAGTTACACTTTGCAATACTTACAGCATATTTGCAAGCCCGACAAAGAGATTCCATTGTCCTCATGTCCCAAGCACGACTGCACCAAAATTGTTCAGAGCATAATTGAACATGGATATGAATCATTCTCACCAAGGAGTATTCTACCAAATACTTACAGATCAAAGATGGCTTTGAAAAGAGGCCAAAGCCTTTGAATTGCATCTGCTACAGCTTCGGGTTGATTTACATATCTGAATTACAGGCAGTTACAAATAGAGAATTATTTTCATGTAAGAAAATGCAGAGAAGATGGAATTAATGGAAGAGTACTCACCGAAAGATGTATGCAAGGCGATCGATATGAACAGTAATCTCTCTAGCATGTTTCTTATTAAATATTTCTGAACCTTGATTGAGAATTTCCTGATACTTAAACAAAGAATTTGTTGGCACGATCCACATGATGGTTAACCAAATGGCTATAACTCAAAAGAAGCAAACCTGTAAAGGAGTTACAACAGGCAAGCACAGCTTTTCCAAAGCCTTTTTAGCATCATCAGGAGGAAGTTCAGTGATGACCATACTGAAAACAAGGTTTAAAATACATTTAAGCAATGTGTTATGTCCAAACTTATAATTTGCCAAGCAACTAAGATATCTCATATGTCAAGCTATACGTAATACCTCAAGGCTTCAACAAGATGTAGGGAATCTTCAGCCGAGACTTTGAAGTTACCTTCCCCATTAACTGCAGTGAGGTATATATGAAAGAGACCATCTATACATCCACAAAGCTTCTTACGGCAATCTGCAGGCCATATTGCACATGATTATAAATAAATAAATAAAAACTGCGAACCAAAAATTTCTGAAAATCAAACTTACATTTAACCACATATTACAATGTAACTAGAAACCGGACATCATAAAGGAACGCTCATATTTTCTCAAAAAAGTAGTTAACCATGGAGAGTTCATACCATCACATGTGTGCCTAAATGCCAAAGCAGCTGCTGCAGCAGAATCTTCAGACGTACTCATGCCACTCATCAGAATCGTAATTAGGGAAGGGAAAACAGTTTCTCCAATTTTCGAAGCATCAAGCCATTTTGAGTATGCTCCAATTGTTAAACACACTGAAAATGTTTGCGCATAACATTTATTAATCGTAATGAGACAATTTGAGTGTGCAGAGGGGTGAACACTTGATGATGAACATTACTTTTCGTGCTTTGGCAAGAACAGATATCTCTTTCCTCATTGATGAAAAAAGCAAAACAAGAAGAGGAAAGAGCTATCAAGATTACATGGAACAAAAATGAAAGGTGGTTCACCTGTCTGAAGTAATTGGGGTTGCAGAGGAAGCTTTGGGAGCAAAGTCATAACCTACAACATGACAGGAAACATTAGAAGAAGGATGTTACTTTTGAGGATCCTACACGAAGTTTAATTCCACAAAAATACATGGGGAAATTACAGTTAACAACGGTTAAAATACATGATTTGCATTTTATAACGGGAGATTTTGTTCGTTACAAGTCAGAACGCTGAACAAAGGTTCAGTTGCAGCGTTTGAAATTTTGGACAGGTCCAAGCGAGACGAACTCCAGCCTAATGCAAGGTTGAAGACATGTTTTTTTAATTATATCAAAGGACAATTTGGTCATTAAAAAATTGAAACCGTCACATGCCAATCCCATGATAAAAAGTGGATGAATTTCGTCAAATTTAACAGCACTTGATGCAGTATCGAAGTTCATCGTAGTGATGAGTTTTGAAGTTGAATGTAGTGGATTGCTTTTCTTGTCAACTTGACCGTCGTGAATTGAGGTTTTCCTAAAAAATTATCATGTACACCTTCAAAGAATATTTTTTTCCATTTTGGCTCATCCCGCAATGCAGGACCATTGACTAGAGAAAAAGTTTAAGTTCTTAAATCAGCTTTGACCCTTTCATTTTGAATTTACGACACTTGAACAGAGAAAATATTTGAAGTTTGAACATGGAGTGTCCTTTGTACAGCAAACATACTAGATAATCATTGTTTTCCTCTAACATTGACCACAATGATTAGAGAGACTGGGGAATTATCCTATTAAAGATGTCAAAGAATATTGACCAAGTACAGGCTTAGACCATAATAGTTTTGTGGCCATGTCTATTGCGAGGAGCTTCTGCACAAAAATAATTATTATAGTCAATGACAGAAGAGTACGAATAGAAGACTTTCACACCTCGGGCATTACTTCCGCTTCAACAACTGAAACATAATTGGATATTGCGCGGATACAATATAAAGCAGCCTCTGCTGGACGCCATTCGTTATGAATATTGTTTCCACAGTTAGTTACAGCCTGAATAACACAAAATAACAATACTATTAAGCCATGTAGAAGGATCAATATTAATAATTCATGTACTCAAACAAAATACTAACATATGATATCACAGAACAGATCTCAAGGTTCAACAGAATGGTCCTTATAATGGCTGAGGGAACAGTTTGGCATTTGCAAGCAAATTCTTCACTATGTCCCCATAAAATGTTTTATGCCTCACCTTGATGTATTGCCTCTACATCTTCCTTTTTCCTTTAAGAGAATACTAGGTGAGAGCAACTATGTGTTCTAGCATGCATGGTGATGGATAGCGAAAACCGTGAAACATAGTAATTGGAAGAGCAACATAGAGGAAAACACGTAAACTTATAAAACGAATGTAAACAAGTTTGGCTAGTTGTATGGATGACACGGAAAACAGAGGCTTACGGTGAATGGTTCAGTGATATGATTTTCAATACTAGCAAAATATATAAGCAAACGTTTCACAGTTTACATAACATGTTAGTATTCTTAACAATTGGAAAATTTGACATGCAATAACAAACATTAATATTTCTTCAGTATCAAAGGAAACAATGCAAACCTCAACAAGCTTCATGTAAAGAATTTTGAGTGTTCTTTCACCCCCTAAAACTGAGGCTGCATCACTTAGGACATCCGCAACGGCTAAAACCATCAGAAAATATATTAGAGATACAACTTGTAACTCGAGATCTCATAAAAAGGTAACCACAAATGAAATTAATTTATTGGGTTGGAGGATTTAGTAACATCCTGGTACACCAGTTGTGTCATCCACCTAATAACCTAAACTTTTGTGTTGGAGTAAGTTTAACACTATCAAACACCTGACCTATACACAGTGAAAATGTAGTAAGAAATGTACAACGAAGCTACTAAGATTTCCTTCATTCTTGTTAGAACAGTTTCTAGTAAATTATGAACTTGTCTTCCAATGTTTCCTATTTTAGTGTAGATTTATTCCTTATGTAAATGTGTATCTCATTGTACTTAATAATTCAACTATTAATAGATTATATCAATTCTTTTCTGTTTCAACATGGTATTAAAGCCGAGTTAGAGAATCTTTTACTCTCGGCGATGTTATAGCTTCTTTGATTTGTCGAGATTAGATGACGTTCATTGGCCTAGTTATGATTCAGTTGTTAAGTTTACCTACACTACATGAGGAGACCAAGCAGCCTTCCCCCACCATTGCGCGTTTTGCATGCCACCGCACGCCCCCCATGGCAACTCAACAGAAATTTCTTCTTGACATTCAGCGGCTACGCCATGCCACCACACATTGCCGCCGTTGTAAAGCCAGTTTCACACACTATGGAAACCTCTGCTTCCTGTCTTTAGTGGTGTTTATTATGAGAATTATATATAGGCATGGGGCTTCCATTCTGCTGGTAATATTGATGCCTTTTTTGGTCATTCACCTATTCCAAAACCCCGAGTTCTTGATTTTGGTGCTTCAAACTACACCTTTGGTAATTAAGATAATCTTACGATTACTATTGCTTCTACTAGTCTTTCGATGGGTCATATTCTGACAAAGGGTATTCGTTCAGCCAAACTCTTACCCACCTTACCTTTAGAGTTTGTTCTCTTTGCACTAGAAAGTCCATTTTCTCTTCAAATTTTGTGTTCAGATAGAAGAGAAAATATTTAACTGATATGTTTAAGAGTGCCTATTTATATAGCACTACAGCATATGAAAGAAAAATAAACCCTCATCTGCCAAGCAGGTACCCACTAGGATTTGAAAATCTGACCTCTTAAGAGGTGGGTGCTCACTCAACCACTAGGACAACCCTAATGGGCAGAATATGTTAATTCGTTAACCATCGAATCTCTAAGTACAATAAGAGATCCCTTTAAATAGGGAATGGTCTAGGAATAGGAAACTGACTAATTTCCTAAGTATACTAGGACTACTCTATCACTTCTTATGTTTTTATATATTTTTTTGTTTTTGTTTTACAAAGCACTATGCTCTCCCATCTGAACTATTATCTTCGATATCATTCTTTTCCATACTCTGCTTGCCAATTTGTCATCCTCAATGTGGGTGCAAACGAGCCGAGCCGCTCGAGCTGGATTCGTTAAACATTTGGTTGAGTTTGATATATATTCGAGCACGAGCCCAAGGTAGGGCTCGTTTATTACCCTGCCTTTTAAGGCTCACGAGCCAGCCTGTTTAACATTTAATTAGTTATATATTTTATTTAATATAATTAAAGTAATCTTTCATTTTTTATATAATATTTACAATAAAATACAAACTAACCGAGCCAAGTCAAGCCGAATTCAAACTTGAGTATTTTTTTGACCAAACTCGAGCTTACTTATATAAACTTATTCGAACTTGAGCCAAGTAATTTTCTTTCGATCCGAGACCTGTCAAAAATCTAGCTCGATTCAGCTCATTTACACCCCTAATCCTCACAGTTGACAATTCCTGTTTTCTAAACGCTTTTTTACTTCACATAACCTGTTAGATTCAAAGATTGTATGGGGGTCTTCAACTCATCATCAGTATATCAATGGAGTTTGAAAAGGTACTTAGGTCCTTCACCTATCTCTAACAGTTAGAAGACATTGTATAATTACATAATCAAATACTAACTACCGGGTCGGCTGTATGCATCGGAAATAACATAGGTGTTAAATTCCACCTAAAATTGCACATGTATGATTCCCCATAGTTATGGGGCGCAAAAAAGACAACCCATTCTAGATAATAAGGAACAATTTTTTTAGGTTGGTTCAAAATAACTTGCCCCATTGAATGTTGAATCATTACCGTATCTGGTGTGCTTAAAATCCTTGAGGTCCTCGTATGAAAGGTCTTGATATTCTTGTGGATATTGGACTCGAAAGATAACCTGTTGAACAAATTACCATAGTTATCGTAAGGTTGTTGACGATATGGAAAATCAGTAAGAAACAAAGTAATATACATTTCAGAAAGGTGCTCAATTTAAATTGGTCTGTGCGAGATAATCCATCTATAAAGATACTACCTTTACAAACTATGTATCAAGTAATTGAAAAAATTCAGCACAACTCATTCCGACAGAAAAAAAACTAGGATTTCTTGACAACAAACCCGATACAGGGAGAACTAAGGAAATAGAACCATTACAACTCTACTATTCTCTTCCTACTAACTTTTGAAACAATTAAGAATAGCCCTGAGTGTTTGACAGCATGACACTCAGATGTTTGATCTTTAGATTTCCAACCCTCTAAACTTACCAGGGAGACAAGTGATTCATATGATGAACTGAAAACTTGCAACCTCCTATTCCTCTCAGCTTCAATGGTTTCTTTACTACCAGATGAATGATATGGATCCCTGAAGTTAGAATCACATATTCCACTTCACTTTCAGCATAACCCATTAAGCCATAAGAACTAACAAAGGACTTACCTTTTAGTCAAGTCAACCTGAAGACTGTGCCAAAAGTTGAAAGTCATGGAAGCAATATCATATTCAGGGTGGGAAGTAACCTCCAAAAGTGCATGAACAATAGTCATGGATTCCCCGGTACCTTCAGTACACAAGAAGTACATTAAAAAATCCTTGCATGAAGTAAATGATAAAAGTACTAAAGTTCAGTCTTAAATGAAGTAGGTACAGCAAACATAAGAGCAACCATCCAACGATGCAGTAAATGACAGAATATGTAGGGCTTAAAAAGAAATTTACCAGTTGCTATCAGTTCTACATATGAATCGCCTAAGTCAGCAAATAATCGAGCAATGGCTTTGACATCTTCTTCATCCTGAGAGCAGATATAACATTTAGAATAAAAAATAAGTTGAAATAGTTGAACGAGAAAAATGTTCCAAAATAGTCATTGAACTATCCACTTTGTTCTGATTTAGTCCCTGGACTTTGTTTTGTTCCATTTTAGTACCCTAACAATCCAAATTGTTCTAATTTAGTAACTTAGTCCCTCAGATGTGTTCTGTTCCAATTTATTCCCTAACTCAACCGTCCGAATGGCTTGGATTTAGGACTTGTACTATCTACAGACATTATGTGAACATGTAACCAAAATCAAGCATACATAAGATGACCACATGTGAGATTAAATTTATCCCATTTTGCATAAATCTAGGAAGGATATAAGTTTGCTGCATCTACACAAAAAGTTCAAAACTTAGTTACTAGGTCTAATTAAATGCATGTACCAGACACACTGTATACATCAAAGCATACTCAGATACTTTAATGCTGCCACATCCAGATGTATGGATGGTCTAAATTAAATAGAGTTGCATGTGACCATATTCTGAAATGATGCAAAAAAAAAAGAAGATCAAAAATACATGAAGAATGATGCAAAGGCAGATTTTGCAACCCTCAAGTATTTCTCCCCCCAAAAATTTTCTTCTTCCAAAAGTTCATTTTATTCAACTGATGCAATACCTTAGAAGGATCTCGAAGTTGAGCCTTCAGATTCAAAACATGAGGTACAATAACTTGAATTAAAGGCATCTGCACTGGAACACCACCAGAGCTTCCTGCTGCTGAGTAGTGTATCAATTCAGAGATAACTGCAACAGGGGGCAAAGAAAAGGGAAATAAAGCATTAGATAAAAAACCAAAGATGCCTTCAAACAGTATCTTTTTAAGCCACATTAATGTCATATGTTACATAAACTTTAGCCTATGATTCAAAATTGCGTCAGTTTGCAAAATAAATATAAAACGAACAGTATGCTTAAGTCTTTACATCTCAAAAGGAAACAGTTGAACAGTGATCATTAATAGAATGTAACAAACGAAGACACAAATAAGGAAGATATCTTATAATACCAGTAATAATTTTATTACGCTCAAGAAATCTTTATAACAAAAAAGGTCCCTTAGATGCATAGGCTAGTTGTGATGTCGATACCATTCACAGATGCCTCGGAAAGTAGTTCTGAGTTTAAGCTTGAAAGAGCGGTAAGGACCAAAGGATGAGAAGCAAGCACAGAGCCTGGCATACTGAAACAAACAAAAGTTCAGAAAAGTTAAATCAGTTTCTTTCACAATCTCATTTCCCTAACAAAACAGTAGAACTTGCAAGAGAGGAATACACAAACATTCTCCCGTCTCTTGCCTTGTCCTTAAAAGTCTGTTATTACCAGAAAACAGAAATTGACAGGAGATAAAATCCATACCTGTGCTTTAATCGAAGCCAAGATGCAAATGCTTCAAGAACCTGGCCAACATAATTTAACTTTTCAGAAAATCCCTTAACTGATTTTTCTAACTGGAAACATGACTGCAAAAATTGTTCTTCATCAATAAAGCAGAGACAGATTACAAGGAGTGTCAGGGGAAAGTTATCTCGTTTCTATAATCCATCCCCTAGCCTTTTTGCATATTTCAACTGCTACACAGAAACTCCACCGCAATAATTAATAAAGACTTCATATGAGAATGCCATAATTTAACTTCCATAAGTTTTCTGTTCATGCGAAAGTGTCCTTAGATCCCTAATAATACTGTTATTACCCTGTTGAATCTAAGAAATTCATTTCTTATTTTACTTTTTAACAGGAAAGATAAAAGCCATGGCATTTACGAGGATTGGGAAGCCCAAACATACGATAATTATAGAAGATAACTATAAAGTACCCAGACGCATCTGATTATTTGTATGTTAAAAGTATCATTCGCAGCCATAAACCACTGTGGTTAGTACTGAATTTAAGTAGGAAAGAAGCAAGCCAGTGGGACTAGAATCACTTAGTTACTTCGAAAAGTATTACTGTATGGGTTAACCTACTCTAATGTTGGATTTATTTAACCGTACTCCAATAAGTGTTTCTACTTCTGCCATTAACAGCTTCTGAAATCAGATTGTTATTAGCTAATTATGCTTGAAAGCAAGGTGGTCCAGGAAAAATATTTAAAATTTCTTTTCAGTTCAATTCAATGTGTATTCTTTGTTGCTATAAGATTCACCCTTCCAAATAATAATATTTGACCAGATAGAGGAGTATTCAGTAAACATGTAGAATCCCCAATCTTTTGTACATTGTTGTTCTTATACAATGTCCAAAAAATGGAACCCCCATCAATGGAAAGGAAGGAGCATTGTGAAGATAAGAATATAACAAGAGAAGAAAATAAACCACAAAGAATGGGTTCACCATTCCAAGAATCTCACTAAAGAATGAATGAGATGCCCAAAACATTTTGAACTTTGTAAGAGGAAGAAAAATTCACATCTCTTTGTACAGCATCAACCATTATTTTTAGTTTCATAGTAATTAATCAGCTCTACAAAGACTAAATGACACATTTTCAGTCTACTTGCTGAAGAAAATTAGACATAAATTTGGCAAATTTGGCAATGGTTTTTCATTCTACTCAACAGCATTGCAATTTTTAAGTCATCACTCACCGAGGAAAAGAAACATGAGTAACAATTAAGATCATCAACAAATATGCATAATCAAATTTGGAATTAGCACGCCACGGTGTAGCAAGCAAAGAAAAAATAAATATAGGTTAAATATAAGTAACAATATTAGTAGCTTATAAAAAAAAAACAATTTTAGTGAGGTTTAATATATGAAGATAGCAGCTGACAATCACATCAACATACAATTGCACATCTGAAATACATCTGCATGCTTATTAAACCGGGGAGTTAATAAGAACAACATACCCATAGCATACATGATCTAATATAACTTAAAAAAGTAATGGAGACTCGAGAATTAAAAAAAATCACCTGTTCTTTGAGTCCTGTAATGTTTAGACATGCAGTCAAAATATTAAGAGCAACCTCCATTTCAGAAGTGAGTTCTTTTTCAAACTGGCGGCGTCTTTCTGGACGAGCTGCTATCTTGTAGTTAAACACTTCCTGAAGGATAAGAAGAACAAGCAAAAAAAAATGAAGAGAACAAAATACTCCCAGATAGATGCAATTTTTAGAACATCTCAGAAAAACCAGTCCAATTTTACATCTAGTTCTAAGGAGAACTGTGTCACCAGATAAATTTCCAAGGAAACCATGTCCATGACAATTACATATTAGATCCAAGAACTTCTCGAATACACAATAATGTAGCCAATAAATCTAGGGTTAATTGTCCAAAACTACACTAAAGTTTTGTCCACAAACGGATGCATGCATAAAGTTTTGACCACGCTGTATGGTGCACTGAAGTTTTGTCCACGCTTTTGTGGGTGCATTGAAGTTTTGTCCACACTTTTGTGGGTGCATTGAAGTTTTGTCCACGCTTTGTGGGTGCATTATGTATTGCTCACAAATCTATTCAATCCGCGAAGCACTGCGCAGGCCATCATTTTGAGCATTCCTATTACGTCAAAACTAAAAAAAGTCGAGGACAAAACTTCAGTGTACCCACAAATCGTGGACAAAACGTTATGCATGTATTTGTTTGTGGACAAAACTTTAATGTAGTTTTTGTCAATTAACCCATAAATCTATGTTCGATGCATTTAATACGGAAATGATTATATAATATAGGCCAGAAAGGACACCACAAGAAGTGAAGTAAAACAGAGTAAGTATGTAGGATTTCCACATAATTTCTGAGAAACAAACTATAGACGGCATCCCTAAACCACTTTATATTGACCTGAACCCACATAGTGTATTCCTCTATCAAGTTGCACATCTTCAGATATAAAAATGGGGGAATGAAATACAATTGTGTATATGGACCTGCTATTTCCATATTAAAAGGGCAGAACCTTATAATAATTACACACATAAAACAACAGAACAATTATCCTATGGTGTATAGACATGACAAAGAGCAACCAAAGCATTTCCTAAACAATGTTAGTATCGGCTACACGCACCTTTCAACACAACTCATTTCAATCCTCTACTCGTACTCTATTCCTTCCGTTTTATATAATGGCATCCCATTCGTTAAGCAAGTGTAATTAGGTCTTTCTTAATGTTCTTACCATGTTCACATATGCCTAAGAGACACAAATACAAAGGTATATACAAATTCAAAACTCACTTAATAAAGTTCTGATATTTTAGTATGGAGCAGAATCCCTGACATGCAGCACAATATCAAGGTTTAACAGCAATAAAAAATTGAATATTATGAACACATCTCAAAGCTCATATACTTGTTCCTAACAATTTTAAAACAAAATATTCTAAATAGATAATTGCACACATTAATACAAACAAAATTTCTTTTTCATTACATGCCATGTGATCTACATGAAGAACATTTCTAATCGCATCTTAATCAACATATGTAACTAGATTGCCAGCATAAAAAATAACAGGCTAAATAGCATGAGACAAAATGAAACATACAAAATTAACTGCAATGTGTATATATACCTCTGGGAGAACCGTAAGTAGCTCCAAGAATCCTGGTACAAATTCTGGGTGGGAATTCATCTCATCTCTTAGCCAATTCACTATACCACCTTCTCCCCAATCTTCGGCAGGAACATGAACAGCCAAGGCCGCAACCGCAATGCTAATCTACAAAATTAAATAATTGAGCACCCTCTAGTACTCATGATAGCATTACAGGATAACAAATGTTTGTATGTGTTTGCATGTTTTGTATGGTTGGAGAGAGAGATCATACCTGAGTCCTTACTTTAGGAGGACCTTTGTGAAACTTTTTTAGTAAAGTCTGCATTGAATACATCCAAGCAATCAAATCCCAGAAAAATAATAATACACACATGCAAATATATGTGCATGCATATGTAAGCCAGTGACAATCATTTAGTGTGTAATGTACACATCTATTCTTGTTAACCAGAGTTTCATCCATACACCCTCCCTCTACAATACAACATTCACAATATCTTATCAATTTGCCTAACCTGCTACATTCTTCCATCCATTAATCCTCTTCTTGGTAAATCAGAAAGAAAAAAATACATATACAATATCTTTCATCATATGGGAGTGAAAACAATATCATAAACACAAGATAACATACCAATCCTGTTTATAAAATAGCAATTCACAGTTAGGTATTCTTCTAACCAAACATCAAATGCCACCAAACCCGTAACAGATTATATGGTGATGTCAGAAGAATGTATGAACTGTCAGATCAACTACAATAAGACATTTTTAATGTGAAAAAAAAATATCAGTAGCTCACATTCAAAGAATCTCGCAGTGGGCGAAATGCTTCAGAAGGTAGTTCTTCAATATCCCTTTGAACCTGTAGATCAGATACGAATTGGATTCGACCATGATATGTTAGACAAGACTGATGGTTTACAAAAACCTATACTACGACCCAACACTCAACACCATAAGAAAAATAAAATCAAATATACTCAGCTTAGGATGAAGAATAAAACTCAATGGAAGTTACCTTGCTTCTAAGGGTCTGAGAGCAAAAAATTAACGTTTCTGCATTGCTTGTGGGGTCATGAAGTAAATTATCAGCAACCTAAAGCAGAAAATGTAGTTGATATTCCGGAAATAAGAAACTTTTAGATGAATTCAATCAAAAGAAAAATTGACACTTCAAACTAAAAATATAATCCAAAAAATGGTTCAGCGTGTAGGAATATGCAGATACTGAGGTAGAAGGAAGAGCACACCAGCACAAGAGAGATGCATACCTCAATTACTAGATCCTAGTTGAGATCCATTTTAAGCCCAAGTTTGAGGCCTAATCATGTTTCATTTTGAACCACGGACAAGTGCGTAAATCAACACATTGAAGTAGGGGTAGTGGCTAAGAAGGGGAAAGTGATCAACTAGATAGATGGTTTGAATAATCAAAATATTTATGGGGAAGGCAATGCAACAAATTTCATCCGAAGTGACACGAAAAATGTATTCATGATTACATACAACCTACAACCATAAAGATTTTGTTCTGCTATCCTACATCAATCAAGTCAACAATACTTGCAAGAATCGAAAATTAGCAAGTGTACTAGTCTCAAGTACAGAGTAACTAGAGTGTGGTTATAGTACACAAGGGATTGTTAACAGGCACCAAAGGTTTCTACTTCTATCCTAAGATAGGTCAATCGGGCATTGGATCATAAGAAAAACTATATTATTAGAAATAAAAAACAAAAAGAAAAGTTGGCCAAAGTTGATGTAGATTGGAAGAGCAGGATTTCTAGATTAAAGATTTAGTCCTAGTTGTGATAGGACAAATAGTACTACTTCTTTCAATATAAATGGTTGAATAGATATCAATGTTATGATTATAGAAGTGATCTTAAATGTGAAGCTGAATAACTCTAGTAATATTATTCTAGCATCCAGGAGAGATTCCTAGATCCTATTAGCAGAAGCAGATTTCTGTTGTACTTGAATTGTTTAATTGATATCCACTGAACCAAACTTGCACCCTAACCTTCCACCTCACTTTCTTATTTCCCACAATTCCTGCAAAACCAAAACCTAATTCTATGGCCAAAAAGGGTTCCCTACATGTCCTCCATCTAACAAGAAATTCTTTCTAAATGATGAAAGACCACTTAAAAGGTCAATTTCAAGATACAGTTGGTTCAAAATTTCCACCTTGAGCGAAGTACATCAATTAGCTTTAGTTCTAAAGAGCATATTCTATAACCCAGAACTTGAACATCAAAAAAATAAACATAGCATTCACTTTTTTCCTCTCTACATGGAGGAGGACACCGACGTAAAGGACCACAATAAAGAAAAAAAGCATTCCTTTAGATAACTGATAATACTAGTTTTAGGAACCCATAGAGCTTACTGAAATGCCCCAAAACAAACAAAGCTACCATCTATTAACTTCCAACAAAAACTGACAGATAAATCAACTTGCAGCTAACTAGTTTTACCCAGAATCTAGCCATAAGCCCTAATTCCATATTCGCCTTCATAGCATGGATTCAATATCGAGGCACACGCTCAGCTACTCAATTGGAACACGACCAACTAATCCAATTGCACCAACAAAACCCAGATGATGAAAACCCCAAAATGGTGCACAAATTGCAATACCAATCAGTCAAAACATCCCAACAAAATCAGTATACTTCACTCACTGATCGGGGCATTTCCGAAATTGAAATCCGGGACTCATAGAGAGTTTACCTGCCAAGCATCGATTGTGCGCTGAAATTCCTGGAGCCACCGATCGGCCCGCATGCGAACGGAATCATCTGGGTGATGATACAGTGCGTTTAGGGCTTCCTTGACAGTGTTCTGCAGCTCCATAGCCTGCGATTCCAACACAGCCACCAAATGAAACCCAGCAGATACAGAAATAGATATATATAGTGTTCGGTTTGATTGCGTGTGGAGCAAAATCAAGCTGTGCGGTGCTCTGAATCTGATTACTGTTTTGTTGGGTTGGGTTTTGATTTATGTTCTGTGGGGGGGGTTTTGGCGCCCCAGTTGAGACAAAAGAGACGGGGTTTGAGGATTGATCAGGGAGAAGCTTGGCCGTCCGATCTTTTGCACTCTTGGTCAACTTTAGCTCGCGGTCAACGGACGGCCACGATTTGTTGGGGTTGTAAACGTGGCAGATGATGAGAAGGGTTGGATCAGAATGTGGGTCCTGCTGAACAGATTGTCACTGTGTAAGATTTTGCTGGATGGAAATCAACTCTCTACTACTCTTTAATTCTACGACAGTACGTTTGTTAGTTTATACCGTATTTTTATTCTATTTTTAAATCAACAAAAGGAACATTTTATCGAACTAAACTAAGAGCATGTACAACAAAAAGGACCTTGGTCAGGGAGTGGGAGTGCAGACCTTGTGTTGACTGGACAAAAGTCAGGGAATGGGAGTGCAGAAAAGTGGGTGTTTTGCAACAGAAAGGACCTTGAGGTCTTGGGAGTGCAGAACAGTGGTGACTGGATTATTATTTGTTATTTTCCTGTTTTATTTAATTCGTTATCAGAAACCGTTTAAATTGTTTATAATTTAAACAATTTTGGAAATAAATAATTAAGGACAATCAATAATTAATAAATAAATTCAACGCGAATATAAATGAACTTCTAATTTTATTCAACCCCTTTTAATACAACCCAAAACAAAATACAAGTTCAAGAATCATCGTCTGTTGGGCCGACATCCGATGGTGGGGGTTGTCGTCGAAGTTCTTCGATTTGGGCTTTAAGGGTGGATATGAGTTGTCGCAGCCCGACATTTTTCACGAGAATAATTGAAACGAGAGAGGAGAATTTGGGAAGGAGAGAGTGAAGTTGGATAGTTGAAGTAGGAAGTGGTGTGAAAAATATGAAAGGAGAGGGGTATTTATAGGGTTTTATTTGTTGATTTTTGAATTAAAAATATATATATATAGCCGTTAGTGTGCAACGGTCGGGACACGTGGCAGCCCCAGACGCTGCCAGCGCAGCAGACGGCGCGCAGGCGCGTCCACCGCGCCCGGCCAGCAAGTGGGGAGCGGGGGCGTGTGCAGCGGGAGCGGGAGCGCGTGGAGGGGGAGCGGGGCCGTGCTTTTCGACGATTACAACGGAACGGCCAGCGCGCCCGGTCAGCGAACGTCGCGGCGCGGGGAGCGGGACCGTTCCGTTGTTCTTGCTTTAAATGCCCTATAGCAGGCTCAAGCCCATGGACCCTAGTGGGCTTTTGTGTCAGCAGTCAACTCAGCCCAAACTAGGCCATGCATATTGCTTCAATTATTTTTCTTCAGTTTTTTTTTTTTTACCATAATAGGAATTTTATTAATAGTAAGAATTAGGGTAAATAATCGCCACTCTTTCAAAACGCTCTGCTACCTCTCTTAGAGGTTCTCTCTTACCCTAGTTAGGGTTCACGTCTCCGTTGTCGTCGTCGTCGCTGCCCGCCGCATCCACGTCGCCCGCTGCAACAGACCGACCCCTCGACTGACTGTCTGGCTGTTTTTCTCCTCTTCCACGCTGCTCGTCTCCCCACCTCCTCAATCGACGACGATGTTTCATCCAGTGCACCGCAGTCAGTCCAATGGCAGCAGCTCCCACCCACCGAGGCCGCCGGTGGATCCTTACCGGATCCCGCCCCCTCCTTTCGGCTTGGCCATGCGGCCACTGGACATGCACCGATGGTGCAATTGGCCCATGCAGGGGAGGGCACACAGGCCCCCATGGTCGTACATGCCGCATCGGATCGACGAAACTCCGCTGACGGATCCTCGCCGGGAATCGGGGGACCGATCAAGGTATCAACGATCAGACCTGGTTTGGGACCGGGCCGAGTTCTATCGGGGCGATCACCACCTGTTGATGTTACTGGTCCGTCCATCGGAGCGATTTATTCCTACTTCATGCGTAATGGCCCCTCCACCGATCGTTGCGGCTCGGCCGCCGCCGTCCTTCAGGAGGCATGCAAAACCTAGATTGCATGCAAATCCCAGGGTTCGAGGGGTCCCCCTTAGGGCTCCGGGCCCACTTCCGTCGTCATCGAGGCGACAGGGTCCGAAATCTCTAAGATCTTGGACGATGTTGGTGATCGCCCCGAGGGAGGATTCCATTACACAAAGGCCCTCCGGTCGCCCTAGGCCCCCGGTGAATCGTTACACACAAGGGGAGATATTGTTGGTTCGCCGAGGTATACTGAGGTACAACCCTGGCATCGGTCCCCGCCCTCGGAAGATCAAGACAAGAAAGGAGCCTGAGGCGACTGTTGGGGAATTAGATACACCAAAGTCCCTAGATACAATAGGTCAAGCTCATGACCAGGTAATAAGCCCGGGGGGGGCTATAGCCCCTTGAGGGGTGAATGATCTCCCAATGCAGGGGTAAGGCGGACCGCCTAGGGCCTATACCCACAGACCCGAGACAATTGCAGCCGGGAGGTCTCGGGGAATCCGCACTAAAGGCTAATTCCCTAGTTGGTTTCACTGTTTTAGGTTGAATAATCTTTTGGCTAGATAGGTTTAGGACTGTTTTATTATCTTTTTGAAACGTTGGATCGAGGAACTCTTGAGTTTGGATCTGTGAGTCAAAGTAGACTTTATGTATGGATCCATGAGTGCCTGACGGGCTACGGCCGGTTGGGACAGAAATCTGGAATCCGGGACTGTTATGTCCTCCCTTGTAAGTTTGATATGTTACCGTTATACAATACCTCTTTCTCGTTTAAAAAAAAGAATTAGGGTAAATTACATTGACATACCCCGTATTATACGTGTTTAACGGATAAATAGCTCAAAGTTATTTCGTAACAAAAACATACACCGAACTAACACTTTGTAACAACATCCTCCTTCCATCCATTTTTAGGTTTAGAGAGAAATTTAGGGTTGGATTTAGAGTTGAAGTTGGTTTTAGGATTGTAGCATTAAGGATAGTTTCGGAATTTCTGTTAAAATGGACGGAAAAATGGATGAAATGGGGGATGTTGTTACTAAGTGTTAGTTCGGGGTATATTTTCGTTACGAAATAACTTTGGGGTATTTATCCATTAAACGTGTATAGTATGGGGTATGTCAACGTGATTTACCCTAAGAATTAAGCACACAGAAACATTGAAATGATGAAAAGAAAGAGGGTGGGACAATGTTCGAACTTGTAGATAATGAATGCTAACCCTATTACAAGATGCCCGGTTATATTAGGGAGAGTAGATGAGAGGCAATTTCCTTGTTGGTTGTTGTGGAGGAAAACTCGTCGAGAATGATCATTTCCTGACTCGGCCTGAAAATGCTTGTGGTAAAACATCGGGGTCACTTAAAGGGATAACGTGCATGCAAGGAGAACACCAGAAAATAAGGGAACTAAGGGGTCAGACTTGCACCGACCTTGGCAGGGTGTGCGTCCCTACACACACCTCGTTGCTGGCAGGGTCGTTCATTGACCCTAGCGAGGTTGCTTAGCAGACCTCGCCTTAATGGATTCTATGGCTGCTATGTCCTTAGTCGGGGTTAGTGTCACGCCCCAAATCCGGTTTTGACCGGACTCGAGACGTGAACCGAAAATAATAATAAAGAAGGCAATTTAAACGAACTGAAATCTCAAAAAGATAGTTCAAGCCAGTAATTCCGACAACAAGAGTCAAATGCTCAAAATCCAAATAATAAGTTTGGTACGAAAAGGAAGTACGTCTCTAGACCATCCAAAACTAGGACTCTCGCTAAGCTCCCAAGCCCCGAGACGTTCTCTAAATCAAATCACAATCAAAACATGTAGAACAGTAAAGAAGGGGGTGAGCTTTCGCTCAGTAGGAAAAAGTAGGAAAGGGAGTGAGCAATTGGCTCATCACAACGGATACCCGTCCAATTATGGTATACTAGTAAGGCAATAACAAAACAATTTAAACAAGTAACCCAATGACAACACTCGAACCCAACCGGGAGGAATCCGCGAATCAAGTTTGATACTGAACCAACACTCAGACACTTCTCCTCAACTATACACGGAGCGTCCGTCACCCCGGCAGTTCACACTGGAACACAACACGGTTATATCACAACTATCCACGCGTGCGAACGCACACAACAATGCACGGAAACTAGATCTAAATACATCCAAGATCACGAAGGATCACATACCTACTGCTCGATCTGGAGCCTTAGCACCCAAATCACACCCAAGTCACATAACAGGCATAAATAACCGCATCGAACCAATAATTGTTCAACACACACAGTAAATCATTAGTAAACACGCACATAGTAGGTCTCCCATAATATCGAGGTACAAAGCATATCAAAAACACACAACATCGGCCTGGATATCATACCGGAACACCTAGCATCGGGGTACAACGTACGCCGGAACACACAACCTCGACCTAGACATCTTACCGGAACACCCAACATCGGTCTAGATATTGTACCGGAACACCTAGCATCGGGGTACAACGTACGTCGGAACACACAGCCTCGACCTAGATATCATACCGGAACACAAAGCATCGTTCTAGATATCATACCGGAACACACAACATCGGCCTAGATATCTCATCGGAACACCAGCCTCGGCCTAGATATCCTACCGGGGCACACACATACAACGCCTCAAACATATCACAAGGTAATAGTTCGACAGTAACGTTTACACAAGTAAAGCACAATCATCACACAATCCTACAGGCACGACATGACCCACATGCAATTCTACAGCACAACAAGTCCCAAACCTACGGGCACGACATGGCCCGCAAGTAATTCCACATTTAAACGACTACCCTAGTTATTCACATCCTACATGTGATTCTACAGTTATTTCGGTTACTCATACCCTATATGCAATTCTGTTAACTTTCCACAATTAAACCGGTATTCGCTACTTTTCCCTACCTCAACCGCAATCCAACTCGAACAACCACGAGACGCCTAGTAGCCTCCTCCGCCGCGATCGGGAACAACGTCTAAGATCACAAAGTAACGCGAGATTTAATAATAATTCAAGGGTGGTTTAAAGAGATAACACTCAACCTAACCCCCGATACGTTCGGTTATAGATAACCTTTCTAATCACTTGATAACAACAAAAAGGACTTGAAAAGGTTCAATTCTGCTCCATCACGGAGTGGGTCACGGAGCCTTGACGGGCTCCGTCACGGTTTGGGTCACGGAGCCTTAACGTGCACCGTTACGGTTGACGTCACGGATTTGTGACGTGCGCCGTCACGGTTGACATCACGAAGCCGTGACGTGCGTCGTCACGATCTCCGTCACGAATCCGTGACGGGTCTGGACAGACTCCTTCTTCTTCCCTCAACTTCGTCCCAACGAATCCAAACCTCCAAAACTCCATTGTTAAGCTCCAAAACCTCAAAATTCAGCCCCCCAAAACCTCAAAACTCCAAGACCCAAAGTGGGGTTTCATCAAAACCACAAAACCCAATCCATTTCCATTACAAACTTCCACCTTTTCACCATAAATCATCCATTTAATAAAGGAAAAGCTTAAATCCCTTAACACCCAAGCTATAATCATGCATTCTCTACAAACCCGTAACTAGAAGTTCATCAAAAGAGGATTTAAATGAGTGCTTACCTTAGGAAAGGAGTAGAGGATGAGAAATAAGGAGATTTGGGGAAGTTTTGGTGGTGGAAATCAAAGGAAACCAAGCTTCTTCTTCTCTTCTTCAATGGAGCTCCACCCTCTCTCTCTCTCTAGCAATTTTCGGCCAAGCTAAAAAATATGAGCTGATTTTTGCTCCAAATGGCCTTTAACCTAAAAGGGAAATGTCCAATTTGTCATTTTTCCCCTTTCCCTCTTAAGCCCAAAGGTGGGGGTCAAATGGGTCTCCTCCCACCCATTTCTTCTCCTTCAAGACTTATGGACATGTGGGGTCCACCCCACTCACAAATGTCTTAGCTCAAATAAATAAATCCGATAAAACCCCAAATCGACCCCGTTTGACCCGAATTTGACTTTTTTCGCAACAAAATACTTATTTAAAAGGAAATGACCCAACTAAGCTAACTGTAACGAAGACTAAGCTTTTTGGGTCCCAGATAAGTCATGAATGACTACCGGAGTCGTCAGTTGACTTTTTCGGCGAAAAGTCAACACTTCCCGATTTCCACCGGTCTGATCAGTGTTGACCGGGGGCGATTCTTACAGTTAGGGCATCTAAGGTCCTTTTCTTCTAGGTTGGAGGGAAGGTGTGGTCACTCTCTCGTCCTTGAGGTAGAACTTGATAATACCCCTTCGAGGGTGGTGGGTCATTGAGGTTGTAGGTCTGGCTATCGAGGCTTTCAAGTTCCTTGTATTAACCAGAGGTGGGCCCTGGTTAGGAAAGAAGTTTTGTATCGCAGCCGCCTCGCTTGATTCTACGAACCATGCTCCTAGAGGGACGGGTTGGAAAGAGTGGATGCATGTTGCCAAATCCATGTTTGTGTCGGCTCTTTAAGCATGATTTTTTTTATCCAGCTTGGCGTTGGGGGAGCCAGTGGGGCGAACCCTAGTGGAACTGAGAGTCTCAGGACCGAAGTATCAGATAAAATAAAATCAGTATGATTTAAAACCAGGTATTATGATTAAAAAAAAATAGTACAAGAGAAATTCAGTAACATGGATTTATGATTAAGACCAACCTAACCAAGTATTAGATAAAATCAGTATGATTTAAAACCATGTACTATGATAAAAAAAAAACAGTACAAGATAAATTTAGTAACATGGATTTATGATTAAAACCAACCAAACCAAGAATCAGATAAAATCAACATGATTTAAAACCGGATACTATGATAAAAAAAGCAAGGACAAGATAGTGAATCATTAAACTGATTAAAACCAAGTATTAGATAAAATCATTATGATTTAAAACCAGTATCTATGATAAATAAAAACCTGGTAAAAGATAAATTCAGTAACATGGATTTATGATTAAAACCAACCAAACCAAGTATCAGATAAAATCAGTATGATTTAAAACCAGGTACTATGATAAAAAAAAACCCAGGACAAGATAAAGAATCAATAAACTGATTAAAACCAACCAACCAAATATCAGATAAAATCAGTATGATTTAAAACCAGGTACTATGATAAAAAAAACTCAGTACAAGATGAATTCAGTAACATGGATTTATAATTAAAACCAACCAAACCAAGTATTAAATAAAAATCGGTATGATTTAAAACCAGGTACTATGATAAAAAAAAACAGGACAAGATAGTGAATCAATAAACTGATTAAAACCAACCAACCAAGTATCATATAAAATAAAATCAGTAACACATAAAGTTGAAATATATTTAAATACAAAGAAACGATAAATTCATAGAAGTTCAATACAAGATAAATTCAGTTCACAACCATGTCTAACATGATCAATCATCACCACATCAGTTTACATATATCAATTCAGTTGAACTAATCTAGTAAATACTTAAAATCATTTGCTACATCCACATAGAGCTTACGACGAAAAAAGAGAACGTTATGCTCAATCATATATTCATGCACCGTTTTTCGTTGGAGTAGCAACTCAATGTATTTTATCGTGTACAGTCACAGTCTCATCCATTGTTCCAAACAAACGTAAGTTAGAATAAGTGGAAACAATTCATCTTCAGAAAAAACTAATCTTATATGGTGAATTGAGTTTCATACCTTATATTTTGTGGAAGATCACGCAGCCAGTGGCAGAGCCACATGGGCTCCAGGGGGGCACGTGCCCCCCCCCCCTCCTCAATTTTTTTTTATAATTTTGTTTACATGTTTTTTGATATTTTTTTTCAAAAATACCCTTTAATTCCTTCGAATTTCGTAGTTGTGCCCCCCTCAATTTTTTTACAATCATGTATTATCACTGAAAAATTTCGGTGCCCCTCACTGAAAAAGCTAGCTCCACCATTGCACGCAGCCTGGTGTACGTCTACTTCACTTCCGTAATATCATTTCTATATTGGGCCATAATGAGTGGAAACATATCAAGGTAAGGCTGCATAATGTCAAAAAAGTTCTCTCCATCATGAGGTTCACATTTGAATCGTACACGTAAAGGTTTCTTCTTTCCAAATCAACAACCACCATGATATAGAACTAGGTAGCATCGTTTTATAACATCTGACACACACGGAGGGTCGGCCCTAAGAGAACACGCTAGTCCACGCGCTAGTCCCCCAACCTTCTCTTTTTTGCTACCGGCGTCGGTTTTGTGTCCTCTGCGGCTCGTTGAGAAGCTGCTGTCATGGAGAGCGTGGATTGAGGACCTCTAGTAGTCTTTGCTCGCCGTTTCACCGCTGGTCAGTTTTTAAAACCCAAGTTTTGATTTTGGTTTCACGTCTGTGTTCAGCAACAACCTGAAGCATAAGCGAATCCTAGAAGCCAGGGTTGGGACCGCCGCTTGTCTCTATCCGTTCATGGTCGCCTCGTTCCACGCCTCGTCTCGGACGTCTCGTCTCCTACCTACTTAGGCCTCCATCTTCTTTTTGTTTTTTGGTTCCGTTTTTCAGTTTCAATCCTTTCATCTCTGACGACCGATCACCTCTTTTGGATGACAGAGCTCGTCCTCTCCGTCGACGTAACTCTCTTTGAAGTTGTGAGTGTTTTGTGGATCGCCCCTCTTTCCCTAAAGGCATCATTCTTCTCCGGACAGTTTTTTCCGACTGTCTTCTATTGCTCTGTTCTTCTGGTCTGGTGTTGTTATGCTATTGAAAGATTCACTTTTATGGATACCTAGATCCTCACAGAAGAGTAGGATGAAGAGAGATGAGAGAAAGGGAAAGGCTACCATGACACAGAACGTTTCGGTGAGTCCAATGGTTAAACCTGCAAGACCAAAGTTTGTAATCGTCGTTCCAAGAGGAAGCTCGCTGCATATCTCTCCACAGATTGAAGGTAAGGTCATCGACAAACCCTCTAGCAAGCTCCTAGTTCCCAACGTTCTCGTCAATCAAGTTCAAAGAGCTGAGTGTTGGCCCGTGGCTGGGAGGGTCTCTACTCTGGTTCAGCAGATTGAGGGATCCCAAAAAGTCCATTCTTTGGTGAATCATGAGGAGGGTGAGTTCTCAGCTTCTGTTTCCTCTCGGTGTGATTTTTCTACAGAAGAAAAAAAGTTGTTTTCTGCAATATCCCTCCGGGAAGAAATGAGGTTTGGCTGAAAAATCTTCTTGGACCTGAAGGTGTTGATTATTGTTTTGTTTGCAAATGTTCAAACCGAAATGGCAAATTTTTTGGTTTTGTTAAGATGAATTCAGGTCTGGCCAAGGAGGCCACTGAGGCGTTTCATGGGACGTTGCAGGATGGGTATAAACTTTTGGTCGATTTTGATAAAGCAGCAATTCCCAATTCTAAATTCTCTTCTCCGAAAATGAAGCAGAAATGGATTCCAAAATCTCAAGCTGAATTGACTGCTCATGGGTCTTTTGAGGAGGGTTCTCGTGCAATGGCATTAGCAGGCGTCCTGGTAATGGCTCATAATAATTGGTCTGCTTCTCAATTTATTGGGGTGTTTAAATCCTTAGGCCTAAAGGATATCGTCCTCCGCTCTTTTGGACATCATATCTTTCTCATGACTATTCTTAATCCATCTCTCAGAGACTCCTTAGAGGAAGAAAATTGGGATCGTCTAAAACTGTGGTTTAAGCTGCTGCGTAATTCATGTATTTTGGTTATTGTTGGAGGTTTCTTTCAATGGGTTCAAGTGGAGGGTATTCCTTTCCATGAGAGAACTGAGACTTCTGTTCAGGCAATTGGAAAGTCTTTGGGTACTTTGTTACATTTTATTTGTGATTCTGATCCTGCGTTTGCTCTGGGAACATCAAGTTTTCCTCTCTACGTTATGGGCGTGAATATTACAGAAGTTCCATAAATTTGTTTCTCGTCTGTGAGCTTGCCAGACTCCTCTTCAGATAAAGAATGGATTACTCAAGAAGATCAAGTTGAATCTGTTGATAAATCAAGGGTAGCTAATTCCTTTTCTGAACCCGCGGAACCTGACAAAGGCTTATCTTTAATTTCTAAGGATCCTACTGTTAATACAAGTCGCCCAAACCCTTTGGATTCGACTTTGTGTGTAGCGCAAGACTCTTCTCCTCCACAAAATTTTGGGCAGCGAAAGAAGAATTTTAAATTCTCAGCATCTTATCAAACGCCGGTCCTTTTTAAGGCAAGTTCTAGAAGAAAAGAATGTGAATCTCGTCAAGAGAACTGGGACTATGTAAAGCAGATTGGGATTAAAGCGTTGAAAACTGTTGATTCTGCTTTAGATCAATTTAACAATCTGGATATGGAGGTGCATGAACGTCTAGATTTGGAAGGTGATGAGGATGACTTATACGAGGATGTTTGTGATGATGATGATTTGGATGATTTTGAGTCTGTTCCTCTACCACTACTCCCCAAGTGAAGTTAGCAATCTTTAATTAGAAGCTGTGGGTTTCTTGGTAATCTGACCCCTTTCAGAGATGATGTTTAAGGTTTCTATTGTCTTGGTGGAATCATCGGTATTCATTCTCGGACTCTTGAGTCGGTTTTATTAGGATGGGACAGTTTGTGGCCTCGGAGATGAGCTGCTGGTGTCTTATGTTTTGGTCATTTTGGCTTAGACGCACTACTCTGAGCTACAAGGTATCTCAAACCAATATCTTTTGTGGATTGGCACTTTTTCCTGGTTGCGTGTTTTGGTTTGATGTGTCTTCTGCAGTTGCTTCGTATGTTTTTGTTATTTGCTTGGTTTTTGTGGTACAAGAAAGTTTTCTTATTATTTATTTACTGTTTAGTTTACTCAGAATCGACCTCCTCGGTCTGAACTCTGCTTACATTGTACTCCCTTTCTCGTATAATGAATTTTCCCCTCGTTTATAAAAAAAAACAACCACCATGATATAATGCGTGTTATTGAAGTTCATCGGAAAGTAGACTTTCTTGGCTCCATCTCATTTCTTCCTGTATAGAGCCGGATAATGACCTCTGGTATATTTCATTATTCTCGCGTCCACTTTGTGTTTTGATTGTTTAGCAGGTGTCAACTTGGTGAACTTCTTGTGATCCTCTGTGATGAATTGGTTGAAAAAAGCATCCAATACTACAACATCTTGGTCATACAATTGAGAGTATTCAGACTGTCGCTTTCTTATTCCTTGGAGGGCATCTTGACGATAATGCATGCAAAGCCATAATGTGATAAATCTTCAGTAAATAAATAATGCTAGTAAGTAATATAAAGATAAAGTGAAGATAATATATTTATAGCTTACTTGCGTATTTAGCCAGGTGTGCCTCTAGATTAGGTCATTGAAGTGTTTCTTCGTTATTGGCCCATATGGTGAATGTATATCATGTACTTTTTCTGAATCATCTTTAAACACTTTTCTTAGCTCCACATAAACATCATAATATGAATTAAGAAATTTTCGGAGAGGGTCCAATTGACATTTTCCATCACATTCCTGTTCCTCCAGAATCACAACTCCCTTCATCTTACCCTTGTTGTTATTAATCGAAAATTCTTCTTTGCAAACTTCATCTTCATCTTGGACAATGCACGTGTCATGATGGGATCTGATAACTTCATTTTCTTCCATGATTCATGTGCATAGTTGGGATCTAATAACTTCCTCGTCCTCGTTGGCGATGTAGGCGTATAAGGTATAGGAGGAGGTGAAGGTTTATACACCACAATTTTCATGGAATTGGTGTATGTGGCAGGTTTAGTCTCATAAGGGTCTCCTTTCTCCATATTGTCCTTATCAACATTGGAATCAGCCTCATAAGGGTCTTCCTCATTTTCCTTATTCGCTTGGTTGTCACCTTCTCCATCTTCATCTTGTTTGTCACGAGGGTCACCCTTCTCCATAATGTCCATGTCATCTTCTTTATCTTCATATCCTTCTTCTACATCATCATTTTCCTTTGGCAATTCCTTGTCTTCTTTATCTTCATTTTCTTGCTAACTGGGACCTTTCAAATCAGCCTTAATCTTCCATCCCATCATGAGTTCAAAATATTCCTTGAAGCTTTTAAGCACATCCACCACCTCCGCCTTAAAGCTTTTAAGCTCATCCTTCAATCGTGCCTTCAACTTTTCCTTCAGTTCTACCTTGAATATTTTAAGCTCATCCTTCACCACCTCTGCCTTGAAGCTTTTCAGCTCCTCCTTCACCTATGCCTTGTCGCTTTTTAGGTGATTCATTGTCGATGGTTGATCCATTGCCTGATCCACTGGCTCATTTAGTGGCTCATTCATTGGCTCATCAGTATCCTTATATGTAGTTCCAGCATATTCTTCAACGTCTTCTTCAATGCTAGACGATGTCTATTGAATATTGCCTCCATTTTTTAACACATGCATTATCTCATCCAACTCTGGATTCGGGTTCAATTCCACCATCTCGTTAGAAAAATTATTACTGTATGGTCGGCCTTTTTATGCATCATTGGGCAATGGGATGGTTATAATTGTCTGACAAAAAAAAACCATATTATACACCACTTAAGGACATAAACTACAGTACCAAGGCACAAACCACATTAGTAGGACATAAACCCTAATATTTTGGAACAAAAGCCACATTACTAGTACATAAACCTCAAGTACTAGGACATAAACCCCTAGTACGAGGACATACACCCCATTACTAGGACATAAAGCACATTAGGACATGAAGCCAAGTACTACAACATCAACCCCACTACTAAGAAATAAATAAATAAACACACATTTCAAGATATCCAACAGTTCAAATCTAAATCTAAATTTGAATATACATAAATTGCTAACCAAAAGCTTAGCCCCGCCCAATGCCTTTTTCACTTCATCGGAGGATGGCAGTCTACTATGCGCCTTGGCCCATCTGCACATCCTCGACAAATGATTGTTATTGGGACGAGCTACACCAAGGACACTGGTTAATGTAGGTATGCATTCTAATGCCAATATTTACATATACACAACAAATATTATGAGAAATTCCATGTACACAACTCAAATAATTCCATGTGAGAAATTGTGCAAATGTGCTTACCATTATGGTATACACGAAACCATTGTATGCCCTTGTGACCTCTTTCTTCTTTTCCTTAGTAACACCATGTGCACCAGCTTTACTAACCACCCATTGTGCTTCACATACTTCAACACATACTGGAAGGAAACAGTTCCCCAAAGGTAGTGGTTGAACTTCTCCATGTCATCAATCAATGAAAAACCTCTTTTATTGATTACATTGTCGGATCTGTCCTTGGGGGCCAAAGTTCCTCCAACAAGCCACAACAACGACACCCTGATGATATCCATGTCAACCACATTATGATGACTCTTCTGTAAGAAGTCATCAACTAACTCCTTCAATTTTTGTTTCATGTTTTTCATATTAGGTAGAACATTCGGGAAGTGTTTCTTCAAGAATATTGAATCCATGTAATTTGTTTTTGAAACCCTCTTTGTAAGAACCGCCCCCGGTCGATCCCGATCGAACCGGAGGTTTTTGGCGAAAGTTGACTTTTTTTCCGGAAAAGTCAACCAATGAATCCGGGAGTCATTCGGGACCTTTCCGGGACCCAAAAAGCTTAGCCGTCGTTACGGTTAACTTAGTTGGGTCATTTCCTTTCAAATGACACCTTTTGCGAAAAAGTCAAACCCGGGTCAAACTTGGTCGATTTTGGATTATTATCGAATAAAATAATAAGGGCTGAGATATTTTGGGGTAGGAATGGTCCCCACATGGACACATGTCCATGTTAGATTGGAAAGGAAGAAAAGGGGGTGAAAAGACCAAATGGTCCCCACATAAGGACAAAGGAGAGAGAGATGGGCTAGAGGACGAAAGGGACATTTTCACATTGAGGATAAGAGCACATGGGAGCAATTTTTCTGCTCATTTTTCACTAGTTGGCTGAACCTAGCTAGAGAGAGGAGAGAGAGAGAGAGCAAACCTCCATGTTGCTCTTTGAAGTTTGAAGAAGAAGCAAGAGAAAGGAAGCTCCTTTTTAGACATCTCTACACCAAATCCTCTCAAATTTACCTCATCTTCTTCATCTCTCCATTTCCTAAAGGTTGGTATGCTTTATTTCCTTAGTTGATGAATTTGGATTTGTGGGTTTGAGTAGACATGACTTGAACTAGTGAGTTTTAAGTGTTGGATGGCTTAATTGTTAAACTTTAAAGAAGAGGTGGAGTTAGATAAGAGAAATAACTTGATTTGAGTAGTTTTTCATGAAACCCACTTGGGTCTTGAAACTTTGGATGATTTGAGGTGGAAATTGAAGTTCTAAAGCTTAAATTTGGTGTTATGGAGAACCCAGAACTAGTTAGGAGCTTGTTGGAGAATTTTGGATATTTTTTCCGACGACCGGAGGCTCGCCGGAGCTCCGGCCGCTCGCCGGAATCCGGCCACCGGTGAGGGAAATGACCGGCCATGGCCCGGCCACACTTGGAAGGGACCGGCCATGGTCCGGCCACCTATGAACCATGACCGGCCGGCCGGTTGAGCCACACACGGCCATGTGTGGCCGTGGGGCCCACATGGCCGGGTTTTGTTAGTTTGGAAATAGTGACGGTCATGATTGACCCCCAGGGCGATGTTTTCACACCCGGAACGAATTTTGAAGGTGATTCCTAGATTTTTGGAAAAAGCGTTTAGAAACTTAAATTGCGAAATTGGGAAGCTCGGACCCCGGAATTTGTTTCCGTCAAGTGCATTGGAATAAGTAAACTTAATTAGGATGGTTAGAAACCAAAGGGGGAACTTTTGGAGTCCCGAGGGACGTTTTCCCGATTCTGGGCGAAATGGGCCTCCCGGGCCCATTTTGACAAGTTGTGCAATTGGGATTAGTTTGGGTATTTTCCTCTTTAATCCACACTTGAATTAGCATTAATTCGTGTATTGCTTGTAATCTTACGTCTTGGCGCCGAGTTATGTTCTGCGGCGTACGAGGAGACGACTGCTGAGTCAGCAGGGGCGACTAGTGCCCAGTGTGCGCCCGCTGAGGAGCACAAGAGGGCCGAGAAAGCCCAAGCGGCAACTCTGGAGGAGCTGACCCGCACTGTTCAGGGTTTGGCAGCAGCCTTTGCTCGGAGAGAGGCTGCAGCTCTGATACCAGAGGCTGCACCTGCTGCTACTGCAGCGACCATTGAGGGACCGAGTCAGGTCGACAGCTACGTTGCGCAGGCGCTGCGAGACTTCCGCAGGCTAGGCATACATGTGTTTTCCGGAGAGTCAGACCCCGAGGCAGCCGAGAGGTGGCTGGATCGGACACCCGCAACCTGGACACATCAGGGATCCTAAGAGTATCCTTCTCAGCTTTCCATCTGGAGGGAGAGGCCTACCATTGGTGGCGGCGCGAGCAGGCGCGAGTGGGAGATGACTTTGCGCTGTTCGGACATCGTTTTCTTGAGCAGTACTTTCCTCAGTCGGTACTGGACGACATCCGTCAGCAGTTCCTGGAGCTGCGACAGGAGGCACTATCAATGTCCGAGTATGAGGCGAGGTTCACCTCCCTGTCTCGTTTTGCTCAGGAGATGGTTCAGACGGAGGCTCTCCGTTGCTGACGTTTCGAGGGAGGGCTTCGCCCTGCGATCGCGGATAGGGTCGCTGTTATGAGGACCCAGGTATACACTGATCTGGTGGATCAGGCCTTGGATGTGGAGCGACGCTTCCGTGAGACAGCTAGGGCTCGGGAGGTCAGGTCGAGGCTGAGCAGCTTTTTGAGGCCATCCGAGACTCGGGATCCGAGGAGGAAGAGGACCTCGGAATCGTTTCAGCCTCAGACCCAGTTGAGAGGACCGCGACATGTTGGGCCGGTGGCTTCTGTTGGACCTTCCATGAGAGGGCGCACGTGCTACGGTTGTGGGCAGCCGGGTCACATGGATCAAGACTATCCGGGGAGCAGCAGACCAGTGGACCGTCCAGCGGGTAGACCTGAGGAGAGGTCGAGTGCCGAGCCACCGCTTTGTCGGCGGTATGGTCGACTTTTGGAGGTGTCGGCCCCGCAACCACAACAGTCGCAGACTGGGCAGTCACCACAGTTCCAGCAACGCCAGGCTCAGACGTAGAGAGCTCCGACGCAGGCAGCGAGCGCGCCAGCGCCGAGGCCGAGAGCTGCACAGCAGATGGCACTTCCACCACCTCCGAGAGGCGGACCCCCGGTACAGCAGGGCCGAGTGTATGCTGTCACCGACTCCCGAGCTGAGGGGTGTCACGCTAGCCATGAGGCTACACAGGGTACATGCTTACTTTATAATTCTTGGGCATCCTTCTTGTTTGATACCGGAGCATCTCATTCTTTCATCTCTTCTTCTTTTGCTCGTATGTTGGGGTTGAGGGTGGAGTTTGTGAGTAGACCTTTATGTCTTGACACCCCTGTTACGGGAGAGGTAGTTTTGAGTACTGTTTGTCGGACTTGTGAGATGTGAGTGGCTGATTGCCCATTTTATGGTGACTTGCTTGTGCTGGACATGACGGCGTTCGACGTGATTTTGGGGATGGACTGGATGACGAGGTATCGGGCGTCGATCTACTGTTATCGTCGGCAGGTTACCGTAGTATCAGGCGACACGATCGTCACTTGTGTCTTGGGCAGTAGGAGCAGAGTACTTCTATCTGCGTTGACCGTGGGAGATGAGACGGAGACCGTTCCGAGTAGAGAGCTACCAAGAGTGGTATGCGAGTTTCCGGAGGTCTTTCCGGAGGAGCTGTCAGGATTATCGCCGGCGCGCGAGGTGGAGTTTAGGATCGACTTGATCCCGGGTACGGCGCCGATCTCTATGGCCCCGTATCGGTTTGCACCAGCCGAGTTGGTCGAGCTGAAGCGAGAACTCGAGGAGCTTCGAGAGAAGGGTTTCATCCGACTGAGTGCTTCGCCGTGGGGAGCACCCGCCCTCTTCGTGAAGTAGAAGGGTGGAGCCTTGAGGATGTGCATTGATTACCGGAAGTTGAACCAGGTTACGGTGAAGAACCGTTATCCGATGCCGAGGATCGATGACCTGTTTGATCAGTTGAGAGGAGCGAAGTGCTTCTCGAAGATTGATCTTCGATCAGGGTACTATCAGCTGAGGGTTCGGGAGGGGGATGTGGAGAAGACCGCATTTCAGACTCGGTATGGACACTACGAGTTCTTGGTGATGCCGTTCAGGTTGACGAACGCACCTGTAGCGTTCATGGACTTGATGAACGGGATCTTCCGACCCTACCTGGATCAGTTCGTTGTGGTGTTTGTCGATGACATCCTGATTTATTCGCCTATTGAGAAGGCACACGTGGAGCACCTGAGGACAGTGTTGACTTTGTTGCGTACTGTAAGAACCGCTCCCGGTCAACGCCAGTCAAATCGGCGAAAAACAGGAAAATTTAAAATTTTGGGACAAACACCTAAATGTACCTAAATTTGACCCCGAGGGTCATACCGGACCTAAGTGACCCCGATATCGGCCAAAGTGAGTTCTGGGGGACTCAGGCAACTTTTTGACCAATTTGGGAAACTTTTTGCCGGAAAAGTCAACCGAGCGACACTTTGGTCCGTTCGAGGTCCGTTTTGAATCCAAAAAGATTAGTCGTCGTTACAGCGGTCTTAGTTGAGCCCTTTCCTTGTAGCACGTGAAGTTTCGTAATTTCTTGGAAAATGGGCCCGTTCGGGGCCCGAGACGGCCGAATTTCGCGAATCTGACAGAAAAATATCTACAAAGATATTTTTCTAAAGGTTGGGACCCACAAGACACTTGTCAGAAATGTGGTGGTGGTTGGTTTTTAAATTAAAGAAAAAGAAGTATGAGTGGTAGTTTATTAATTAAGAGTAGTAGTTGGTAATTTGAACAAAACAAAAGGGAATGGACTTGAGGTGTTTGACCATTAACCAAAAAAAGAGAAGAAATAGAGAGAGAAAGAAGCGAGAGAAAGGGAAGGAGAGAAAGAAGAGAGAAGTTGGGTTTTTTCGATTTTCCCGAACATCCGACCGACGGATCATCTCAACGTTTGAAGAATCGAACTCCCGTCGTCATTCCCTACGGTGAGAACCTGTCCTTTTCTCGTTTTGGAACGTTTGAATTTTAGGGTTTGAGTTTAAATGGGTGGATTAAGGTTGGGTTACGGATTGAGGTTCGTTTGGAACGTTTTGGGGCGAAAAGGAACATTTTTCGTTGTGGCCTTGTGGGGCCCACTTGGTCGGGCCTCGGGTTTTTCGTGTTCGGGTAGTCTTGGACGATCCCCAAGTCGATAATTCACACCCGGAACGAATAATGGAATTAAATTGTGAAAGTTGGAAATTTCGGGTGTTTACTGTTTGTGGGTCGTGGGTGGTCCTTTGGGGTGTTGAACATGTGTGTTACTGTCTCGTGTGTCGTGGGTGGCCATGTGTACCTGTGCGGTGTTAAACCCGTGTTGTCACTATTTGTTGAACCTTGGGTGTTGATTGTGATTGCCTGAGGTTGGGGGCCCGCCTGACAATAAAGGGTTCATGTGGTCGCGCGCGTGGGGGTTGGCTAGCCTTTCGACTAACCATCGGTAAAGTTGTGCATTCTTCTGCGACGAGGTTGGGGCCCGCCTGACAATAAAGGGGTTCTGTGGTCGCGCGGGTGGGGGTTGGCTAGCCTTCTGACCAACCATCGGTAAAGTTATGCATTCTTCGACGATGAAGGGCGGATCCCTTTCCGACTAGCTATCGGAAAAGTATTGATGTTTATATCGCTAACAGGTCGACCGCCTGGCCCGACAGAGATCGGGGAAAGTTGCGTGGGGCAGGCTCAAGCCCAGCCGGTTAGCAACCGACACTGAGTAACTGGAGTGCGATCCTTTGTGATCTTGATTGTTGTGTGCGATCCTTTGTGATCTTGGGTGTTGCGTGGTTAGCTTTTGCGTCTTTGGTGGAGGTCGTAACCGTTGTGTCGGGTCTACATTACGTGTCTGGGTTTGAGTTGGTTAGGGAAAGTAACAGTTTTCGTGTGACAGTCGGGTTACTTGAGTTTGGGGATAATAGTCCCCGGTGTTTTGTTTGTTGGTTGGTGTTTCCGGCATTTCTGCTAGTATGTCGTAGTCAGTCTGGTATCCGTGGTGGTGAGCGAACGCTCACCCCTAGCTGCTTTTCCTACAGGTACTGGTCGTGAGACGGACTAGGAGAGCCCTCGAAGCTTGAAGAGCTGGGAGCGGGAGTCCGGGTCTTTGGGAGTCTAGCAGCGTACGCTTTGGTTTTTGTCCGTTTGTTTTAAGTTGTAAAATATTATTTTGATTAACTCAAAGTGGTGATTTTAAGCGGTTTTATTAAAATGTTTGAAAATTGTTTTATTGTTTCACCGTTCGCATTCCGGGTTCGGTCCTACTGAATTCGGGGCGTGACACGTACTCACCAATTGTACGACAACCTGGAGAAGTGCGAGTTTTGGCTCGCCGAGGTGAAGTTCCTCGGGCACGTTGTGTCCCGAGAGGGTATACTCGTCGATCCGGCGAAGATCGACGCGGTCTTGAAGTGGGCACGACCCAAGAGTGTCTTTGAGATCCGCAGCTTCCTAAGCCTAGCAGGGTACTATCGACGGTTCGTCCAGGACTTCTCACGTCTGGCTGCGCCGATGACTGCCTTGACACGCAAGGGAGCGGAATTTGTATGGACTGATGAGTGTGAGCACTCCTTTTCCGAGTTGAAGGCTCATTTGACCACCGCACCCGTATTGATCGTGCCGGAGCGCGGGGTCAGTTATGACGTGTATTATGACGTGTTCGGTGAAGGACTGGGGTGTGTGTTGATGCATCCCGGGAAGGTAGTTGCATATGGTTCGAGACAGTTGAAGATACATGAGCGCAACTACCTGACACATGACCTAGAGTTGGCAGCAGTCGTCTTTGCGCTGAAGAGCTGGAGGCATTATCTGTATGGAGAGCGATTCCGGGTGTTCTCGGATCACAAGAGCCTCAAGTACATCTTCTCCCAGCGCGACTTGAACATGCACCAGAGGCGATGGATGGAGCTGTTGGAGGAGTACGACTTCGAGCTACTCTATCACCCGGGTAAGGAGAACGTCGTCGCCGATGCCCTGAGTAGGAAGTCGACTCACAGCCTTGCTAGTATATCTGTCCGAGAGTGGGACATGATGGAGGAGCTGAGCACGTTTCGGCTCGAGCTCGATGAGATCACCGATGGCGTGGCAATGTGTTAGTTGGTGGCGCAGCCCACACTTGTTGCTCGTGTGCTGGAGGCACATGCCGGGGATGCCGGGATAGCCGAGATCCGAGAGAGGATGATCAGCGGTGGTGACACTGAGGGCTGGGAGCAGGGTACTGATCTGGGTCTACGATACCGATGAGGGTTGTTTGTGCCACGTGGTTGTAGAGATGATGTGTTGAGAGAGTCTCATCACTCCCGTCTTGCTGTGCACCCGGGTGGCACCAAGATGTATCGGAATATCCGACGACAGTTCTAGTGGAGAGGGATGCGCAGAGCAGTGGCAGAATTCGTTTCGAGGTGTCTCACTTGTCAACAAGTGAAGGCCGAGCATCAGCGTCCCGCTGGCTTGCTACATCTGTTACCGATTGCAGAGTGGAAGTGGGAGCATGTCACGATGGACTTCGTGAGTGGCTTGCCGAGGTCGCCAAGAGGGCATGATGCAGTTTGGGTGGTGGTCAACCGACTGACTAAGTCGGCACACTTCTTGGGCATGAGGATGACGGATACAGTTGATACTTTGGGCCGGCTATATGTTCGAGAGATTATCCGCATTCACGGGGTGCCGGTGTCGATTGTGTCCAACAGAGATCCGCGTTTCACCTCTTGATTTTGGGAGACCTTTCATAGAGAGTTAGGGACCGAGGTCTTGCTCAGTACAACGTATCACCCACAGACCGATGGTCAGTCAGAACACACTATCTAGATACTGTAGGATATGCTTCGAGCCTGTTGTTGGACTTTCGAGGGTCATGGGAGGACCACCTGCCTTTCGCGGAGTTTGCCTACAACAACAACTTCCAGGCCAGTATTGGGATGGCACCATTCGAGGCATTGTATGGTAGGTCGTGCAGATCGCCCGTGTGTTGGGCAGAGGTGGGAGACCAGAGTCTACTTGGACCGGAGATTGTCCAGGAGACGACCGAGAAGGTCGCACTGATTCGGGATCGGTTGAGGACCGCGCAGAGTCGCTAGAAGAGTTATGCAGATAGGTGGCGCATGCCTCTTGAGTTTTCGGTTGGTGATCATGTGTTTCTGAGGGTGAGCCCGAAGAAGGGCCTATTGCGGTTCAACCGTGGCGGAGGCAAGTTGGCCCCGCGATTTATCAAACCTTTCGAGATCTTGAGTAGAGTTGGAGCTGTTGCCTATCTCCTTGCACTGCCACCGCAACTCGAGAACGTTCATAACGTCTTCCATGTATCCCAACTGCGGAAGTACACTATAGACCCCTCCCACGTGATTGAGTGGACGGACATCGAGGTAGCTGAGGATGTTTCGTATGAGGAGCAGCCAGTCAGGATTCTGGATAGGCGAGAGAAGGCCCTACGTGGCAGGACTATCCCTTTGGTTCGTGTGCCGTGGAAACACCACGGAGCAGAGTCGACCTGGGAACGCGAGGATGAGGTTCGTGCGAAGTACCCCAGCCTGTTCGACCCTTGAGGTACGCCCGTTTTAAATTTCGAGGACGAAATTCTTTTAAGGGGGGTAGATTGTAAGAACCGCCCCCGGTCGATCCCGGTCGAACCGGAGGTTTTTGGCGAAAGTTGACTTTTTCCCGAAAAAGTAAACCAATGACTCCGGGAGTCATTCGGGACCTTTCCGGGACCCAAAAAGCTTAGCCGTCTTTACGGTTAGCTTAGTTGGGTCACTTCCTTTCAAATGACACCTTTTGCGAAAAAGTCAAACCCGGATCAAACTTGGTCGATTTTGGATTATTATCGAATAAAATAATAAGGGCTGAGATATTTTGGGGTAGGAATGGTCCCCACATGGACACATGTCCATGTTAGATTGGAAGGAAAGAAAAGGGGGTGAAAAGACCAAATGGTCCCCACATAAGGACAAAGGAGAGAGAGAGAGGGGCTAGAGGACGATAGGGACATTTCCACATTGAGGATAAGAGCACATGGGAGCAATTTTTCTGATCATTTTTCAATAGTTGGCCGAACCTAGCTAGAGAGAGGAGAGAGAGAGAAAACCTCCATTGTTGCTCCTTGAAGCTTGAAGAAGAAGCAAGAGAAAGGAAGCTCCTTTTTAGCCATCTCTACACCAAATCCTCTCAAATTTACCTCATCTTCTTCATCTCTCCATTTCCTAAACGTTGGTATGCTTTATTTCCTTAGTTGATGAATTTGTATTTGTGGGTTTGAGTAGAGATGACTTGAACTAATGAGTTTTAAGTGTTGGATGGGTTAATTGTTAAACTTTAAAGAAGATGTGTAGTTAGATGAGAGAAATAAATTGATTTGAGTAGTTTGTCATGAAACCCACTTGGGTCTTGAAACTTTGGATGATTTGAGGTGGAAATTGAAGTTCTAAAGCTTAAATTTGGTGTTATGGAGAACCTAGAACTAGTTAGGAGCTTGTTGGAGAAGTTTGGATATTTTTTCCGGCGACGGAGACTCGCTGGAGCTCCGGCCGTCGCTGGAATCCGTCCACCGGTGAGGGAAATGACCGGCCATGGCCCGGCCACCCTTGGAAGGGACCGGCCATGTCCGACCACCCATGAACCATGGCCGTCCGGCCGGTTGAGCCACACACGACCATGTGTGGCTGTGGGGCCCACATGGCCGGGTTTTGGTGGTTTGGAAATTGTGACAGTCGTGATTGAACCCCGAGGCGATGTTTTCACACCCGGAACGAATTTTGGAGGTGATTCCTAGATTTTCGGAAAAAGCGTTTAGAAATTTAAATTGCGAAATTGGGAAGGCTCGGACCCCGAAATTTGTTTCCGTCAAGTGCATTGGAACAAGTAACCTTAATTAGGATGGTTAGAAACTAAAGGGGGAACTTTCGGAGTCCCGAGGGACGTTTTCCCGATTCCGGGCGAAATGGGCCTCCCGGGCCCATTTTGACAAGTTGTGCAATTGGGATTAGTTTGGGTATTTCCCTCTTCAATCCACACTTGAATTAGCATTAATTCGTGTATTGCTTGTAATCTTAGATTTTGGACCCGAGCGTGACGGGAGAGGAGACGGTTGGATCTCGTGAAGTAAAGGGGCGAGCGAGGCAGGACGTCAGCAGCTAGGAGTTGATCGTGTTTGCTTTTGAGGTAGGGATCGTAGCGAATACCGGTTGAATTGTGGAAAGTTACTAGCATGCTTTTGGAATAATAATAATAACCGGAAATGTCCTAATTCGCATATAGGATGTGATTCACTAGAATAACCGCTTTCAATTACATAATAACCGGACGAGTCTTAGTGTGCATGTAGGATGTGATTCACTAGATTAATCGCTTTCAATTCTTGGGAAATTGCCGTGCTGGTAGAATGGCCATGTCGATCCTTAGGGTTGCGTGTTGATTGATGCCTTGATCTTTGATTGAGATGCATGATGTGTGACTAAATGTCGATAAGATTAAGAATCATAATAAGATATACTCGGTGTAGCATGTTGTGACTATGTGTGGGCAAGTGTGCCGTGTTTGATATGATGTGAATCATTGGCTGTGATATGATTGGGTGAGTGATAGACCGATTTGTGTGTTATGGTGAGTTGGCTCGGTTGGTATACCGTGGCCGAACTATGGTTTTGTGATGCGTGTTATTCTTTTGATGTGTGTCCCAATAGGAGGCGGGTCCGGTATGATACCTACACTGAGAGAGTATGCCGGTGTAGAGTATCGAGGACGAGGACGGTTTAACCATTACCCCGATGCTATGTGGTCCGGGAAGGCGTACGACCGAGGTATGTGCCGGTCCGGTATGCGTGAGGCCCCGATTCTACGTGACGGGAAGACGTCCGACTGAGGGATTTCCGGTCTAGGATGTTACCCCGATTCTACGTTACGGGAAGATGTCAGGACCGATGCTTCGTGTTCTGGTACGATATAAATGGGATGGGCTGCGATAGCCGGAGATGTTGGGATTGGTTGTACTAAGTTATGTATTGTTCTGATGTGTGTGCTGTGCGTGCTGATTGGCTTTGTGCGTTGTATTATTCGTGATTTTGATCTTACGAGGGTGATGTTAGTCTTAGTGCCCGTAGTTCAATCCTAAATGTCCAAATGTACATATCATCGTTAGCAATAAAATTAAAGCGGCTTTATATTACTTATGTGTTGGAGTAATATATCGACGTGTGCTCTGATCTATGCCCACCATGCGAATAGAACCATAGATCGAGATAGATCACACTCGATGGGTCCCTAGTCAACAAAGCTTCACTAGAAGCGACTAGTATGAAAGATGGCTCTTTATGGCTTACGTTCTGTTAGTCATTGGAATGAGATTCCGGAGTCTGATCATAGATATCATGTGGGACATGATATTGGACGACCCGCCCTGAATATGTGCCATAGATTAAGTCATGAACATATTCAGTGTTGTAGCTTGTCATGTATCCTTAGACCAAGGAGTCTTTGTGATCGCTATGTAGTCAACAACTGAGTTTGACCTGAGCCTAACGTTGTCCGTAACATGGCTTCCATAATGGCCAGGATTGGCTTGGGGACGGGCTACATGAGTGACACGAAAGACGGCTAAGGGATTTATCCCTCATACTAAGGTATGGGAAAGATATCGGTTCTCGGCCGCTTGATCGAGAGTGACTGGAAGAATAACATGGCCATGCACATGATACTAGGTATCATATCTTCAGTCATCTCACATATCAAGGAACGGTGATTGAGAATAATAAGGATGACGGCTCTATGCCTTATCTCAATCAGGATATCGGAGATAAAAGGATAATGACAGGGACGACGGAAAGGTTAGAATCGACAGGGTCGATTCGTTATGCAGTGTCAGGCAATACTAAAGTCTCGTTAGTTGCCACTTAAATAGGATCAAGTAAAATGGGATTTTACGTTGATCTATTGACATGCATAAACCTAAGGGTCACACCGGAGGATGAAACTCATTGACACATTTATGGAGAATGGCCAAAAGGGAGTTGTCTCGGGACATGACCAAAACTGGGTTTTGGGTCATGTGCCCGTACGTGAATAGGACTTTACGGATCGAGACAAGGCTTGGAGTCTTGGGATTGATCGCGTCGGATAATGTTGGACATTTCCGGTATGGAAGGCTTGGAGGCGATGAGCGAATCACGGGACCTCGTTAGAAATGGCCACGGGCCATGTTCCAAGAGGCCCATGAAAGGCCCATGCAACCAAGGCCCATGGAACTAATTAATCAAGTCTTGATTAATTAGTACTAAGTAAGCAAGACAAGGATTAAGGTGTTGGTGATTCACCACCTAACCCAATCTTGTCTTGCCATACTTTGTCCTATTTACACCTTACTTGACACCATACTTGTCCCATGCCTTTAGTTGGACAAGTATGGGTTTTGTTATGTTTAAGTCATCTTTTTTCAACATAACAAACATAAGACAAGAATAGGAAACACATTTTCTCTCCCTCTTCCATGGCCATTTCGGGTTTGGCTAGTTTCCTCCTCCATTTTTGTGTTCTTGAGTCCTCAAAGAGAAGAACTACGTGGCTTTGATTCCCATGTGGATACGTAGGCGTCTTGGAGACTCAAGCCAATCATTCGTTACCCGGTGTTCTTGTTTTGGTAAGAACTAGTGCTGAAATTTTCTCTTGTGAATCCATTCTTTGTTAGTTGTTTCATGGTTTTAATCGTCTCTTGGTTTTCATTGATTTTCCGCTGCGAGTTGGTTCATCTCCAACCTTACCTCGAGACCCAACAGTGGTATCAGAGCCGTGCTACCTTCGGGATTCACAAGACGGTGTTCAAAGTTTCGGTTTTGCTTGAAAGTTTCGTTTTTGGCATGTTGTTTTGCTAAATTGTTTGATAACATGTTTTAAATTATTGTTTATGGATTTAATGCATGTAAAATGAATTTTTGAAAATTATTTCAAATCTGGAAATTTTGAAAAAAATTTGATTTTTCGGGTCTCGGGAGCGGGACTCTCGGGGAGCCGAAACCGGGACCGAACGGGGCTCCGTTGGACGGAGCTAGGCCAAGCATGACCATTGGATGGTTGATATGCCAAGGCTAAACCGTTTTGTTAGTTATGACGAGTTTGGAACCGTCATGACGAACTCGAAGATCAAATGTTCAAAAGTTTCATTTTTGAACGGTTTCGATAAACCGAGCATCAAAAAATTTCGAAACTTGGCTATTAATTAAAACCGGAAAATCACATGATGTTTGATAACATGCTTGTTTGATAACACGATGTGTGATGTGATGTTGGCATGGTGTACATAATAGCCCCGAGCTCGATTTAATTATTTATCGCTTTTCACGGCCTGCGAGCCGTTAGAGTTAACGTGTAATTATTCTTTCAAGGTGTGGTCGTCGAACCACTTGTTTGTAATATTTATTTATTCCCGACCTGCGAGTCGTGTATTAAATTGTAATATTTTACTCAAGACGAAGAAAGGGCGAAAAGGTCATTTGGTGGCTTTTCGGGTGTTGGCATCGGCTTGGAGTCGGTGGAGCTCAAGAAGCTAGTGGGAGTTAGTTTAGGGGGCTATTATGTGCACATTTATCGCTTTATGCTTGGTTTAGTTTATGCATGATTAATTCTATGTGTTTTAGAATTGCATGCTTAACTTTATTTACCGAGCATATCACCTCACATGCAAAGATAAAATTGGAATTTTAATCCTTGTGTGTGAGCCCTTAGAATCGTCATTACATTGGATGTAGTTGACGGGTTCGAAGGAAGAATTACATTGGATGTAATTTGAGGCATCATTGCATTTGGAATGTAGTTGATGTGCTCATCGCATCTAGGATGTGCCAAAGTTTTAAACACAACCGGACAAGTAAAAGCGGGTCATGCCCGATACCTCCCAATTATCAACACCTTACTACCTCCCCGTCCTATGGGTGTCGTGCGCATTAGCGGAGCATCCATGGGAAAGCGGGGTAGTAGGTTTGGACGACATATGTGGGTGTCGTGCGCATTAGCGGAGCACCTACATAGTGACGGGCCATAGTTGAAAATTGGTGGACCCGACTACGATTCTCAGCCTGAGGTTGAGCTAGGGTAACAGATAGGGTAAGCCGTGTACATAAGTACATACCCTAGCCAAGAGTCACATTGGATGTGATTGGATGGAGTCCTACCTACATAGCTCGATTAAGTGGTGAGCATTAGTTCAGCTTAATCGAGTGAATCAAGGATCTTGGTTTCAGATTCTAAAGGTTTAGAATCGATTGTTGGTGTTTAAGCTTGATCTTCATAAAATTTATTCAGTTTACTGATTGAATTTTATCTGTTGTAGATCAAATGGAAAATTCAGCGAACATTAATAGTTTGTCATTAAAAACCATTCTTGACAGGGTCAAACTAAATGGGACAAACTATTTGGACTGGTACAGAATTTTGAGGATAGTCCTCAAGTCTGAACGCAAAGAATATGTCCTTGACAAGGCTGTCTCTAAGACCATATCAGAGTTACATGAAGTGTCATTAATTGCTGAGAAGAATATATCAGGGATCTGGGATCCAAGGATATTCTGATGGTCAACAAGGGAATTGGAAGTGGCAAGGGCGGGGCCCATGCGCACTTGGCAGGAAAGATGAGACACCTGAGAATGTCTGCTTCTACTGCCAATAGCCTGGTCATGGGAACCGGGATTACAGGAAGTTCACGACTGATCTGAAGAAGGACAGTGGGACTGCGCCTTCATCAAATAGCGTGGATGATCTGAAGAAGGGTAGTAGGACTGCGCCTTCATCAGGAAACCTGGATGATCTAAGGAAGGGCGGTGGGACCGTGCCTTCATCCGGTATTAACTCTATAGAGCTACATCTCTCTACTTACAAATATTCATGGGTATTAGATACCAGGACTGAATCTCACACATGCACTTATATATGGTGGCTGAAAGTAGGAGAGGTTTGGAAAGTACGAAGTGGTCCTCAGAGTTGTGGCAACTGCTGTAGGATCCATGAGTCTTGCTTTGCCAAGAGGCCTTGTCTTAGTATTGTATAATGTATATTGCATACCTACTCTTAGTAGGAATATTATATCTGTATCCGTGTTTGACAAGGAAGGATATAATGTTAATATTGGAAATGGAGTTTTCAATGTTCTATGCAATGATATGTTTTATACCAGTACTGACATGGTTGGAGGATTGTACATATTAGATATGGGTAACAATGCCTCAAGTTCTATATATTCCGTTAATACCAAGAGGTCTAAATCCAACGATTTAAACCTAACTCTGTTATGGTACTGTCATTTGGGTCGCATAAACAAGAAGCGCCTATCAGCACTTCAGAAGTGTGGGCTTTCAGGTTCATTCGAATTCCATTCGATCGATAGGTGCAAGGTTTGTTTGATGGGCAAAATGACTAAAGTGCCCTTTATCGATCGCGATGAAAGGGCGGGTGAATTATTGGGGCTGATACACTCGAATGTGTGTAGACCAATAAGTTCACTTGCCATGAGGGGTTTTAGCTACTTTATCACATTTACTGATGATTACAGTAAATATGGTTATGTCTATTCGGTGAGACATAAGTCTGAAGCTTTTGATAAATTCAAAGAGTTTAAGACTAAAGTAGAAAACCAGCTCGACAAAGGTATTAAGGCACTTCGATTGGATTGAGGTGGAAAATACTTGACCACAGAGTTATTAGATCATATAAAAGAGAATGAGATCCTTTTGGAATGGACTCCTCCTGGGACACTGTAGTTGAAAGGTGTAGCCAAACGGATTTGAGCGGGACTTGGACTAGCGGGATTCTCGGAGCTGGGGAGCTAGTGAGAGTCTTAGCTAGTGTTGTCTAGAGATGTACAATTTTTACTGAGTCTAAACTGTTTATCTTTTTGTCGTTGACGAGCTGTTGACTCACATTACTATTCGGAGTTTTAACCTGCTTTTTGAGACCCTTTTATTATTTAACTACTGCTATTATTTATGTTTTAATTCACGTCTCGAGTCCGGTCAAAATTGGATTTGGGGCGTGACACCCTTAGTGGGAATTCCTCCACACTACAACCTAATTATAAGAGCACACTTCTCTACGGAGAATCTTATTGGCTTCCCATTGATTACAAACCACCTCTACGATGTTTTGCTAACATCGACTTCTCTGACCAAAAGCGCCCTCAAGACTGTAGATGAAAAATCTATATATACGTCCACCATGGGACCAAATTGAGTTCTTATCAATTCATTGAGATGCATATCATTATCATGTAACCTTGCTAATTGAGTCTGAATGGTCCTTGCAATTGAAACTGGTTGACTTTTGATAGATATTTTCTCTTCAAAACGAGAGTCCTAGGTCAAACTTGCTTGATCCGAGGAAATTGTTGTGGCTCACTAGAGCTTTCCATTTCTGAGTTGCAGAATAAAAATATTGATACTGAGTTAAATTTCATAATAAAACCCTGATACTGGGTTAAATTGCAGAATACAAATACTAGAGGTAAAATCTCGATACTAGGTTAAATTGCAGAATAAAAAATCCAATACTCAGAATAAATTTTCGATATTGTGCACTGGTAACACAATGGGGGTACCTCAACACACTATACCATACCACCAATCTCCAATTCTGTTTGCATATACATATACTACACTATATACGTCTGAAATAGGAGCAATGAACAATCATAAACTCTACCCCGACTACACATGCACAATCTACACAGAACTTTAAACAAGATGGGAAAAGAAGCGCATCAGTCTGTACATAGGTCGTGGATGAGCCTGGTAGCTTCGTTGGGTTCTCGGTGTTGGCGATGCTCGTTCTCGGAGAACTGAAGTGAATGGGTGTTGTGGAAGAAAACGAATCGAATAGAGTAATGCTCAAGAACAAGTTAGAGAAGAAGAAGATGAAGAAGCCTGATATTGGGGGTTTTCAATCATAGGATCGATTGGATTGACCCTTCGGGGCGTTGCTAGCCATTGTATCGTTGGCTTCCTCCCGCCACCAATGAAGCGTCTCTTGGTCTTGTTCAGCCCCCCTTGCAACTATGATGGTTGTTGTCTGGCCCGCCTCGGCACCAATCGACCTCGTCGTCTTGGAGCCCCTCGACTTCCCCGTATCGGATGATCTCCCCTGATCAACCCCCCACCATCTCTGAAGCCTCCGCTGGCGCGTCTAACTCCCTGGCCTCCACCGATGCACCCTCCTCAACCTCTCTTTCGATTCTGGATCAAGCTAATCGATTGGGTCCGTTTTACTTTATTCTGTTTTCCTTGTTGTAGGGTCAATGACTAGTGGGAAGAGATTCGTGAATTTTTACCGGGAGGGAACCCTGATTCACGTATATCCTCCCGTTACTACTGATGAGTTCAAGTTCAGCCGCACTCCTCACGACGAAAAGAGTCTTTGGAAAGCAGGGATTAAGTAGCGTTTAGGCACCACTTTTAGCAGTTCTCCTCAATTTATATTAATTTAAATTTCTTTAAGCTTCTCCAAAAAAGAGGCCAACTCTCGAACTTGTTAAGAGAATTGCGAACAAAGCTTCTTACTTCGTTTTATGTCTGTTCTTCAGTGGTCAGGGGATGTTTCCCTGAGGCGCTCCGATATATTCTACAATTAGATCACTAATAAAAGTGTCACTTATTCTCAAAAATAGAAATAACTCTTAGTTAGAGAAAAAGTGTCAAAGTTTAAGATTGGTCTGAACCTTCATAATCACCGAGACGACATTTCTTAACCTAACCTAACCTAACCCTCCTTTTTTAGTCGTCGTCGGTGGTGGCTTCCTGGCTTCGGCCACTGAGGTCATCGCCATGAACCTTCTCCCTTCACACCTCCCCTTCCTTTCTTTACCCTTCCTCTTTTTTCTTAGTCCTACTTCGGCTTATTTTTTGTTCATCAATAAGAGTCTTGTCTTAGATTCGTCCGTTGGTAGCCCTTCCACACCTTTCCCGGTGTGGATAGTTGTAGATCTAGACTTTTCTTTGTTTGTGGTGGTTTGTCATCAGCCAATGATTTGCTTTGTGTGGGAATTTTTTCTCATCTCCCCTAGCATGATTGTTGTTTTCCCCTGATCGCCGGTTTTACTTAGCTTGCCTTCTCGCTTTGTCGTTGTTGGTTCTCGAAGACCGTGTCTGGTGCGTCATCATCTGTTCTGATTTATTCTCCCGCTTTCTTACTGGTTGGTTAGGGACTCACTAGAGAGTGTTGGCCTCCGGTGAGGTGTTAGCCTTTGGGCTCTTGTTGTGGGTGAGGCAGCGATATGTTTGGGGGTTTCGTTTATGGCTCGGCTTAGAGCGGTCGTGGGGATTTTGGGGGAACCTGTTTTGGTCTAGATCTAACGCTTCTCACACCTCCATCGTCATCGATGAGGTCGAGTTTTGATCGTTTTTTGGGTGTTGGCCCCGACCTCTCTTGGTTCTTTCTGGATATGTGTCAATTTTCCGAAGTTTGGTTCCTCCTCTTGTGGGCTTTAGTAGGTGTTCTCTCTGTCGGCTCACACTTCGGGGTCGTTGTTTTCTTCGGGCTCCTGCGGGTGTGTGTTCTGTGAAGTGGAGCATTGTTGTTGGTGATAGTGGGGTTTCTTCTTTCTCGGTTTTTTTTGTTTCTTTCTCACTTCTTTAGTTGTTGTGTTTGGCCTGAAGCTTTCGGTTGTTCTTAGGGGAAACCTCGGATCAGTCCGATAATTTGACCTTTTTTCGCACGTAAAGACTGTCCTCACCTTTGTTTTCATGTCCTGACAGTCCACATTTTCGATATTATCAGATAAGGACAAAATTTGTAACAGAGCTAACGATAGTATTTGAAAAGTCTAAAGTACCCCTAACTATTCTTGCACGTCCTACCAATAATTTGACCTTTTTTTATTTTTTGATACATGAATATGAAAAAAATCATATTATTTTTTAATTATCCTTAATTATTTGAAAATATTAATTTCGCTTCATAATTCTTTATTAATCTTAATTTTAAAAAATCAGATTTAAAAAAAAAATCAGTTTTATTTATTTAAATCAATTTTATTTATAAAAATCAGTTTTTATTTATAAAAAATTAATTTCATTTTAGTTTTTAAAAACATTTTTACAAAAAGCATTTTTATTTTTAATCCCAATCTCATTCCCTTTTAAACATTTTCTTTCCGGTATCTTTATTTATGTTAAAACATATTAACAAATAAATAAAACCAAAATACAGTGAACATTTTCTTTTTCTTTTTTAATTATCAATCAACCTCAGCAATTCATACGTCCTCACCCGATGTGGCGACGGAGGGAACGAGAAGGGAGCAAAGAGGAGCAGCTCCGGGGAAGGGCAGAACCGCCGCTCCATACGTCCTCACCCGATGTGGAGAACTCCGGTGAGCTCACGGGGAAGATGAGAGAAAGGACATGGTTTAGATGAGGGTTAGAGAGTTTCTATAAGAGAGGAAGGGTAGACTTGGTATTTCCAAGAAAAAAAATTGGACATGTGAGCAGCACATGTATTTTCCATCCAAAAACACCGTTAAGTTTAACAGTTTTTGTCTTTTTTTGAAAATGGAAAGTGACTTTCTGTACTGACATAATATCGTGAAAGCTTGACGGTACCTACTTGAAAAACGACATTTGTCCACTGTACCGAAATGGGGTTACCCCTTGTTCTTACTGTTAGATATTTATGGGTTTTAGATTCTACTGGTTTTTTATTGTTGTTTTTCATGTTTGTTATATCCGGTTTTAGACCAGTTTCTTCCATTTGTTTAGGTTTCTATCTAAGGTTGAGGCACGTCTTAGACCTTTGTTCTTGTAATATGTTCCTTGATGACTCTATCACTGATCTTTATTTTTTATTTCAAAGATAAGGCCGTTCTCTTTATGCACCGCTGATCTAAACAAAAAGTTAGAGATACAGTGGAATAAAAATATATTTGATGAGAAATTTTGTTTTTGACTATGTTTGGAGTGGGATAAAATATTAGTAAGTCAATTTAAATTTATAAAGATAAAATGGTCCTTTCATGTTTTGCAGTTGTTTTTTAGTAGTAGAATTACGTGACTAACATTTAAAATAGTGTATTTGTCATTTTAAAACATTGAATAATATAGTGTTCGTTTCTAATACTTAAAAATAAGTTTCGATATTTAACCTTAGTTTTTATATTATAATCCAATTTGTGTTTTTATCTCATTAAGAATGTAGAACAAAGAATGTAGAACAAATACGAGCTTCTACCAAGAGAAATAAAAGCTTGACTAAAACAGTTGAAGTCTTCTAGAATGATGTAAAATCTATTTTCAAATTAGTCTTTGTTTAATAAGTCAATCTTATTTTTTTAAACCGTATTCATGGTTTACATTGCTTAAAAACTAACGTCTATCATGCGTTGAAAAACCTGAATCATGTTACATCATTAGAGTAAGATGATAAACTAAGAGAAGGAAACAATTTTAATAGGATCTCTTCCTTGGATTTGGTCAAAGCTTGGCAGTGACCCTTCTCAAGTTTTTTCAAGGATTTACTGCATACCTCCTCACTCAGGCATTGCTGTATCAATACACCAGTCTCAGGCTCACTCTCTGTAAGCATTTGCAGCCACTGTTACAAGCTCTGCATTTTTGAAACTGTGCATAATTTCTTGTACTGATTTATGTGTTGTAATCCTTGTATCAAATTCTCTTTGTAACAAAAACTTCATCTACACTTCATGTAACTCTCCTTTCCTCTCAAAAGGAGTTTAATTTAAATTTTGTTTTGCTGATAAAAAAAAAACAATCCTTAACAAGTATGATTGTCAAGTAGGAGAGAAATACGTCACAACAGTACCAAATATTCATTTTCTACTCTTAGTTTTGGCATCACATACGAGCAAATAAAAATGTAGAACCTAATTTCTCTTGAGTTAACCTAATTGATGTTTGGGTTACACAGTTTTCTCCCTTTTCATGAGTTTATTGTCTTATAATTTTCCTACTTTTAATTTATTTGATCAAGAGAAATGTTCCAACTTTTCGTTAGCACTTCTTCCCAACCTCGTTTGATAGGAAATTAGTTGTTTATTTTTTTTTTGAGTAAAATGATTGTTTTCATTCAATCAATTTCGAATCCATTACACCCATAAGATCAAAGGATAAAACCCGAAACAAGCCGAGATAATGATCGGTATCTCCCATTTGTAAGAACAGGTGATCCGGCACACTCGACTGAATATAACTAAATCTTTTATAAACTATAATAGAAGAGCTACGACAAATGTAGATAAACACAATAACGCGAGGCCAAGGTTCTAAATACCTGATTGAGTGGTTGTCTTGACTCGTGAGGTGATGAATAGAGTCCTCCCAAGTGGCCTGACCCCTCGATAACAAGTTTCCCTTAGAGATGGATGTCGGATGATGACTCGTCTGTTTCTAGGCCCAATGAGTTTCCTTTTTCCATTGGGCCCTTGCCTCCAATGGTTATGATCAGGGTCTTAGGCGACGATCCCATGGACCTGACGGTACGAGTAACAATTGGAGGGGGGGTGTTGAAGACCAGGACACCGTGAAGGTAGCAGAAAGACCATCCCGGAGAATCGTGAGGGAAACCGGGGCTGGGGATCAAGAGACGATGTGCAGAGGGGAGCACTGTCAGGAGAATCAAGAGTAGAGATGGAGACGATCCGCTCGATAACAAGGCGATCATGACAAAGGCTCACATGGAGGAGGCCATGACAACGACCCACATGGAGGCGTCCACGAAAAAGGCCCACATGAAGGTAGCCACAAATTACGGAATCTAGAGCCCCGGGAGAATAAAGCGAAACGCTGGCCCGCCACAAGAGGGTAGGAGAGGAGAGACACGGTTTGACGAGACACCAGCTGACGAGGCCGACCCGATGCTCCCTGAGGAGGTCGGAACGAGACACTTTCCGATGAGACCCCGTCGAAGACCACCCTTGCAACACTAGTCGGCGTGAATAGGCTCGACGAACACTATAGAGGCTGGAGGCCTTTCCCTTTCGGTGGAGTCCGACCAAAGAGGCCAAGACTAGGTCTACCAGAGCTGATCTGGTTTCTTCAGGATAGGTTGAGGTTTCCCCGAGGATGGGGGCGAGAACAACGACGAGCGGAGCTCCAAGGAGAGGGGGTAGGACACGACCGGCGGTGGAGAGCAAAGGCTTCAGCCCAACAAGGGGAAATGAAGGTTGTAGAGGGACTCGGAGGTAGGTAAGGCTCGAGATGACGTGTGACGGAAATACACCGTGACAGGGGGGGGAGAAAGACTTCTAGTGGTTGTAGAGGGCAAGCCCCCATCGACAACCCGAGAGGCCACCGGTGGTGGCGGCTTCTGCAAAACGAGGGTTCCATTTAGGGTTCCCTTTGAGAGAGAAAACGAAGCGTGTTCTACTGCTATAACTCACAAAATCGTTAGTGGTTTGTATTAAATATTCATGACACGCTTTTTTAAGACGAAAGATAGTATCATTCAGCTTTCACCAAAAGCATACATACAAATATAATCAGATTATAGTTTGGACAAACCCAAGCTCTTGTTTAGAGAAATTACCCGGTTGTGGATATTTCAAATTTAAATAACGAAGGAACTGAATCATGATAATACGTTAATTCCCCAAAACTACCACCCACGCCTTGACTTGGGCTAATTTGAGTTGTCAACTATACATCTTATATTTCTTAAGAGGACTTATAGGGGTGGGGTGCGACAACTTCTCATAATGTGGCAGAAGAGGGATTAGCCGAGGCCAATCTTAAGGGGGACGGGATGCTCCTCTTCGTTGACGCCCCCTTAAGTTGGTGAGGTTGAACTAATGCCCATTTCTTCGCTCATGGGGTCCGAGGCTTGTACTTCTCCCTCTTTGTCTTACCGGGCTCTAAAGCACTCGTTGAGCTTCCTATTGTAAATTGGACCACCATCGGGATGTGTCAGTATTCCCGAAGGCGCCCAAAATTGGGCATTCAATTCCCTGATTGAGGTTATTTAGGTGGTTGTGCGTTAAGGCAAGGGGGCCGACCATTGTCAAATTCTTCTTTGCGCCTAGAGCCAACAAAGACCATAGTTAGAAGAATGTGTGACAACGATGTCTCACCTAGAGTTGCAGGCAGCGACCAATGGGGAGACGATGACAAGAAAACAAGCGGTGGTGGGAGCCGTATGGTGGCCAAAGACACCAACTTTGGATCCTCCTAAATCTGTACTTAGATGACAGCTCAGTTGGTTGACTTCCTCAACCATGAGCAACATGTCAAAGGCCAAGGGCACATGTCTACCGCTGGCCGCGACGGTGGACATTCATTGTTCGCGTGACCCGAATGGCCACACACGAAATAAAAGAGGGGCAACATCTCATATTGTATTTGCACTCAGATGGGCAGCCGATAGGCCGTGATATGTAATCTGGTTTGACCCTTCTTTCGCACGACGTGGAGGAGGAACCCCATGATGTGAAAGACCAAGCTACGTCGTTTCAGTTAGGGATTTGGGGGCTCGGGAAAAACCGTCTTAGGTCATGTCATCACGGCGTGGAGTGAACTTCCCACCCCGTGGAACTTACATTATCTCCCAATGTGAGAACGTTGCGTTCACACGAGATAGAAGGTACACAAAGATATTTTCGAACATCTATCTCACAACGTGAAAATAAACAAATTTCATGCCGTAAGACGAAGCTCCATAGCGTAGAGATTAGGTCCCACAGTGTGGACCGAGCCAGGTTCAAAAAACTACAAGTAGCCTCCTATAACCCAAAAATAAAGAGTTTTATACAACAAGTCTTGAGAGGGAGCGTTAAGGGTCTTATAAGGGAAAGCGAAGGAGTTTCATTCATCCAGTCTTAAATTATGAAAAACCTCTGACATTGAAGCTCCAGTACAGAACAAAGGCAAGCGTCGTTAGTTATCGAAAGCCGAGGAAAAATCAAAGATTTATCTGTGATATCAGGGGCAGAAGGGCTGCTCTAACATACTTAACAATGTAGAGATCGTGTTGCATGCTACCCACAAAACTCCTAACCCACTCCCATAAAACTCCAACCACATGGTTGTGGTCTCAAAGCTAATTCATGATTCCGAGCGTTCGGCTATTTAACGAGCTCTAACGTCACTTAGTTACACGATCAACTCAATTAACCGCTTAGAACTAAGTTTTGACTGTTGCAAGTACTCATGTCATGGCTTATCTTATAACAAGGTGATGATATTGTACATTGTTGTCTTGTTCAATGAAACTATTTTACTCTTTGCTAACTCGTTACCAAGTCTCACCCAAATGGCCAAGAAAAGGTCTATGATGCAACCACTTCCACTAAATAAGATACCCATTTGCTTACGGTCGCATTCTTTCCTTGTCACTCAAGTCACACCTTCATAAACTATGCCTCAACTTCTTCATCTGCTTCTTATTTTACTGAACATCACTTGGAAAAATGAAACACCCTCCCACAAGCCATTGAAATGCTGTTGAACATGTCAAAGGATCCAAATATTCCTCCTATCTTGATTATTAAATCAGCAGGAGAGGACTATTTAAGGAACCAACATCATATGAAGCTTGTACCAACAAAACCAAGCCTGAAGCACTTAGTAACCATGACCATGACCATGACCATGAGCACTCCAAGGTTGCTGGTCTTGCTACTTGTCTTCTTGCCTTTCCTTGCAGCTGATCCAGACCCATTGCAGGACTTTTGTGTTGCAGACCTGAAAGCCACATCCATATCCATCAATGGCCTTCCTTGCAAGCCAGCTTCCCAAGTAGCTTCAGCTGATTTCTTCTTCGATGGATTGGCCAAAGAGGGCAACACAACAAACGTCTTTGGAGTGAATGTGACTTTAGGAAATGTGTTCACCTTCCCGGGGCTCAACACTTTGGGGATATCCATGAACAGAGTTGACTATGCGCCCGGAGGGGTCAACCCTCCCCACTCCCACCCCCGGGCAACAGAGACCGTCCTGGTGATCAATGGGAAGCTCCTCATCGGGTTTGTGACGACCAACAACGTGCTCTACTCCAAAGTGTTGTCGCCCGGAGAGATGTTTGTGATCCCTCCAGGACTTGTGCACTTCCAGCAAAATGTTGGGGAAGGGAAGGCCCTTTCCATCACAGCCTTCAACAGCCAGTTTCCTGGTGCTGTGGTCCTACCTCAAACTCTTTTTGGCTCAAACCCATCAGTGCCTAGCGAAGTTCTGAGCAAGGCATTCCAAATGGGACCAAATGTTGTCACTGAAATCAAGTCCAAGTTCGGTAACTAAAGCTCTATGTAAACTGAGATTCATATGCTTTGATTTGTTGAAACCTTTTGTATTACCATTCCATTAAGAAATTGCTATATTATAATAAAACTTAAATGTTACAACTTCTGTTTCATGACTCCATACTATATACTCACATGAATAGAAATTAAAACCTTGAGATTTTGAGCCTTAATGTCACAAGAATAGATATTGAAACCATTACAATGAGTGTTACACTTTATGCACTCAAATTCCCTCATGAGTTTGCTTAGGTACCGCAACAATGAAGTGCGGATACACGAATAGTAGATGAAATTTCTACAGGATGATGATACGGTATTAAAAGATAAAACACAGTCGCAAACGCGTTTTGCGCAAGATGTGGAAAAAAATGAGGAAGGTCGACTGATAACACAGGCTAGAAACATTATGTTGTTCTTTCGTAATTGCCCCCAACTTGCATATGCAGCCATTCAGGTTGTGGTGCTTGGGCATATTCCCTCATTGCCTGAGAACCATACATCAATCCAGCAGCATCAAAGGAATGCATGGCAAGCTAAAACATCAAGGTACTGTGTTAGCACATAAACTTCAATCAAGCCTTTTTTTTTTCTAGACAGGAAAAAACAGGTCATTTGTAAATGATTTTGAATTTACGGAATACCCATTTACTGCACATATCCAAACAAAATCCATGGACCCCAATGAACAAGTATCTATTTCTCTTTTACTTTCCAAGGAGGTCTAAATTATAGAGTATCATAATTTGACATAAAATACTGTTCAGCGACATTGATTGCCAACATAATAATTGGTCCTGAGGCATATCTTCACACAACAAAAATGCAACCCTAAGAATTATGCGCCAGTCACGATGGGTTGAAACAACCAAGCCCAACAAATATGCATGAACTATTAACAGCCTAGTTTGTTTAGGTAGAATCGAGAAGATTAGATGGACCACGTGGCAGCATCCTCTTCATTAGAAGGAGGGGGGAGTAATAGTAGCTAGGACTGGGCCATGTATAATATATGTAATGATGCCCGAAGCTCTAATAGAACAAGTAGAATCCAAAAACAATGTCCAATAAAACATAACTCTGCAGTGAACTCTGCCATAGAAGAAGGCATCACGAAAAAGGATTGTAGAGTAGACAAGAAGCCACACCACAGTTGAAGAAACTATAGCACTACAGAAACAGAAAATGATCTATGGAAAAACTTGAAATTTTGCACTATAATAATGGAAAATACCATTAAGTTTTTAAAGAAATTAAAGGAATTTGGGCAAGAGTTGAGAATAGATACTAACAAGCTTGAGTTGATACACAAATTTTCTCCTTCCTCCTTGAGGAGTGAAAAAAACATACAAGTCTTTTCAAACACACCATGTTATATGATTGCTGGTATCATTTCACATCATGCATTATTTTCTTTCTGTTTCTGAAATCAACACTTACAAAGAAAAGGACTGTGTCTTATGATTGCCAGTTTATCACTAGGCCATGCATAAGAAAATATTGGGGTCCAAAACAGTCAACAAATATCAAATAAGGTATTTTATTTCTTCCTATTCTACACTTGTAAAGACTTAAATATTATACTTCGTGTTTGCAGATTTGACAAATATATATGTTTAATTAATTTTGAAAAATGCATGAAAAGTAATAAAAAGTGTTCATTGTCAAAACAAAAACAGAACAACACTGAATCTATATGATTATGCTGATGGGTTTTATGTTGAAAGAAAACTACAAAACAACGAATCAAGGAAAATAGACCTACATCTTTTGAAGGAAATCCTTCAACTGAAGGGTGCATGTTCATCCTTGAATTAACTGCTTCTAGTTTCATTGAGAGGAACTGCAAAGTACAATTTATAAGGCCAGAGTTAATCTCAACAGACAGTAAAGGTAAGTGGAGTTGCATTGTAGAAAGATGTACCTCAACTTGACGCTGAAGCGACTGGACGTAGTTAATGATCTCATCTAAGACAGGTGCTTTTCCAATAACCTGTCAAAATAGAACAGTTATTGAATATACTTAGGATATAAGGGAATATACACGTACCACTAATCTAGATGTTTATTAACACATACTAAAGAAAATAAAGTTGCAGTATAATATAATATGAACACGGTGCTTGATTAATCAAATTTCTTCTCCATTAAATTTAGAACTTGTCAAGGCAATTAAATTTATTGGACAGGCACAAAAGCAACTAGAAAATGCATACCTTGTTACAGCCAGGGACCAAATCCTGGAGAATTTTCATTCGCTCACTGATCTTTTCTCGCCTAGCCTATCATATCGCCAAAAGAAAGCATGGTAAGCAGCATATGTGTAATGCAAATAGCAAGCATAGCTTCACTACTGCAGTCCAGATCATAGAATATTGCTCAACTCAGAACTCGAACGGTAAAAGAAGTAATAAGTGAAAGGAACTAAAGTGAATTACTCTCTCTGCTAGACTATGGCTATCAGTAGCTTGTCCCCTTCTTGCTCTCACATGAATGTAATCTTGCTTAGGCTGCTCAGGAGATTTAAGACCTTGCTCAGCAGCCTTGTTACTGACCACCGAACTCATTTCCCCATCAGCTTTCGAACTCGTATGTTCATCTTTAGCTCCCAATGTTTTCATCCGTTTACCATTTGAATCATTCTGTTCCACACAAAAGATAAGCCATGATCAAACTCACAGGCATATTATGATATTAATTCACTTGGGAACCAAAAACGAAATAGGACAAGAAACTTTTCTCAATTACAGGAAAACTACCCAATTACTCATTTTGATGGTTAGGTTTCACAACAAAAAAAGATTCAGTCATGTTTCCAATTATATCATTTCTTTGTAACACGTTTCTTTCTCAATTTCCTTCATTTTCTAGGCAGCCATACACAGACAAGCACTCACAACCTATAAGATTCAGATTTGATCCCAGTGCAGTCGTTCCAGGTTCATCATTTGAAATTAGAGTTAAAATCAAAGCAAATGAAGTTTGGTCAAAAATCCCATAAAACCAATTCCTACATATTCCGAGTAAAAGAAAACAAAAATGAAATAGAAAAAGGAAAACTAACCAAGTCATCGGCACTGCTAGTAGTGGAGACAATCCTGGAAGACTCGTCCTCGGAGCTCACAGCTCGCCTCTTCCGGCCACCGCTCTGCTCAGTGAGAGTCGATTCCTCGGCCGAACCATCACGTTTGTCTCCAAATCCGCCCATCCGGACGGCCAATCCACCGCCACCCGGTTCGCCGGAGAAGGGCCAAATCTCAGCTAAAGAGTAGGCAGATGGGTTGGCGGTGGAGAAGGATGATTCGTTTATCAGAGGAGGATCCATTTTTCACGGACCTGAATTCATCCGATAAACAGACGACCCGGATCCGAGATTTGGGTCCAAGTTGAGCTTCTGTAATTTGTATGGAGAGAGAAGGAGAGAGTGGAGTTAAAGTTGGAAACTTTGAGAGGGTGAGATATAAGCTCAGTGGATTGTTTAAGTAGTGATTAGGAGAGAGATCAAATGTTTTCTTAGAAAGAGAGAGACTGCCCCAGTGTCTAGTAATGACTGTGTCTCTGTGAGAGTCTTAACTCTAATGCTTAATGATGATGAAATGTTTAAAGTAGCAGAGACGAGTGGTCTTTCTACCTGGAAGGAGACGTATGCCTACTGCGCCCACGCTCTTTTTTACCCATTTTTTCTTTAAGAGCATTGTAGTGGAGTCTTTTTTTTTTACTGATTCGTACATCGAATTCAGTTGAAATGTTGGTTTCGATCGTCGATTCGTCAAATTTCGTCTATTCATATGTTTAATCGGAAGTATATTTTATACAGTCTATGATTCAGCAGACATTAGACACTGTAGACACGACTTTAACTATCTGATTCAGCAAGCGACACGTGGGTGGATTCGACGAAGAGAATCTACCAACACAGGACAATTTGCCATGTGTAGCTGAGTCAGCTAATTCGGGTTCAGGGGATTTTTTTTTGTGTGTTTTCTGATACACATTTTCTTTATAAATCCTCCGAAGATAGTTTATTTATTTTGTTTCGTCCTGGATTTTTCGAGTGGTGAGGAGTAAGATGAGGGCGAAATCGACTATACAATATTGCGGGAGAGGAAACGTGAGGCGGAGAACCATATGTTGTAGTCTTTACGGACTACTGTTATGGAAGTTGAGGAACGGATGACGAACCCAGTGCGGATGAAGCACATAAGGAATTATGTTTTCAGAAATCGAATCGATGCTCATGAACGGCTTATGTCCGACTACTTCATAGTAAAGCCGTTGTACGATGAAAAAATGTTTTAGCGATGCTTCCGTATGACGCAAACTGTTTTCAAGGGGTTCACGAGCGGGGGTGGGATAGGATGGGGGGTGTCCTCTTGGTCCTACAGTCATGCTTGAAGTCGTGGTAAGGACAAACACCTAGTTTTGGCATGCATACTTTGGTATGCCATGGTTGAATAACGACATTAATGTGTTGAATCAATCATCATTATTTTCTCATGTACAACAAGGTGAGCATCCCAAGGTCGTGTTTGAAGTAAACGGTATGTATTAGGACGCTCCGTACTACTTAGCTGACGAAATGTATCTACCATGTCACGCCCCAATTTCAGTAAATCGAACTCGGGATGCGAACGTTTTAAAAACATAAAAACACTTGAAACCTGGTTTCATTAAATCACTTAAAAAGCCAATTTAGTTCAACAAAATAATAATTACAGTTTAAAAAACACGTCCCAACAAGTGGACAAAAGTACACGGTATCCGTCACTAGACTCAAAAGACAAAACCCTGACTCCGCTCCTAGCTCCACAAGCTTCGAGAGCTCACCTAGTCCGTCCCACGAACAATACTTGTAGGAAAAGCAGCTAGGGGTGAGCGTTCGCTCACCACCACGGATAACAGACTGAATACGACATAATTAGCAGAAAAGCCAGTAACACTAAAACCAAACCCAACACCCGGACTACAGTCCCCAACTCAAGTACCTAACTGACCCACAACCCGTTACTTTCCTCGACAGACTCAACGCTCGATAAAGTAATGTAGACCCGACACAACTATCGACGACCTCCTTCAAGGACACGACAGAAAGACTACACAACGCCAAACAAGATCACAAAGGATCGCACACCAGCTGCTCAGTAACCAATCTCAATCAGGTCAGGGTTCGACCTATCGCAATTCCTCGACACGAAGTCGGATCAGTCTGTCGACCTTTCGAACTCGCAATTCATCGACACTAAGTCGGATCAGGCTGTCGACCTTTAGGACTCACAATTCATCGACACTAAGTCGGATCAGGTTGTCGACCTTTAGGACTCGCAATTCATCGACACTAAGTCGGATCAGGCTGTCGACCTTTAGAACTCGCAATTCATCGACACTAAGTCGGATCAGGTTGTCGACCTTTAGAACTCGCAATTCATCGACACTAAGTCGGATCAGGCTGTCGACCTTTAGAACTCGCAATTCATCGACACTAAGTCGGATCAGGCTGTCGACCTTTAGAACTCACAACTTCAGGTAACCACAATCACAATCACAGTCAAGTTCAATCACACAGGCACTCAAGGCCACTCAAGACACCTCAACAGTCAAGACTCGGGTTCAACAACCCCACGGGCACTCACTGCCACTCAAGACACACCAACGATCAAGACTCGGGTTCAACAATCCCACGGCACTCACTGCCACTCAAGACACACCAACGGTCAAGACTCGGGTTCAACAACCCCACGGCACTCACTGCCACCTCAAAACACACCAACGGTCAAGACTCGGGTTCAACAACCCCACGGCACTCACGACCACCCCAAAACATCAACAGTAAGACACGGGCACTCATGGCCACCCAAGACAGCAATTTAAATACACGGGCTCACATGGCCACCCAAGACACCAATTTAAATACGGGCTCTCATGGCCACCCAAACTCAACAATAAATAACGCGGGCTCTCAAGGCCACCCAAACTCAACAATAAATAACGCGGGCTCTCAAGGCCACCCAAACTCAAAAATAAATAACGCGGGCTCTCAAGGCCACCCAAACTCAACAATAAAAACGCACAACAACCTCCGGCATACTCGATGCCTCCAACAGTCCTAAGATCACTAGTTTCACAAACAACCTCCGGGCATGGTCATATGCCTCCAGTAATTCAATTATCGCTAAGTTCTCTGTTCCTACGACACTACTAAGTGTCACATGCTTTTCTCTTAAACGCTACAATCTCGTATCATGCTTTTCTAATATTTAAATAAAACTACTCAACCCACGACACCCCGGTGTCACATGCAATTCTACTATTAACTTTCCCTAATCAGGGCCGAGATCCGGCTACTTTTCCCTACCTCGTGCGTGTTCTCCCAAAAGCCAACCACGAGCTCCAGTGATGATCTCAGTCACTCACCCAGCTTTCCCTTGCCTCGGTCCGTGGCACGATCTTAGTTACTTGGTTCTATTTGCTTGCTTCAACTGCCACACACAAAGTGCACAATTCCTTTCCTTGATCCGCAGCACAATCTTTGGCTGCTGCGTCATCACCAAATGATGCTTGCTCCTTTGTCATGAATCCGTAGCCCACATGTGCACATAGGTGAACCAACCAACATTTAATGCTCCAAACAAAGATTAATAATCATTAATGGTCAGCTTAAGTGACAGAAGAGAAAGCCTCCCTTACTGCTTGATCTTTTACGGCTCCAGTAAAGGAAACTGCAATTAATAAGTCTCTTGATTCTCTCTATTGACTTCTCCAAGCAGCCGCCAACGAAGCCGAGAGCTTCTCTGTCTCAGAAATGCTACTCAAGCAAAATTGCTCTATCTTAATTGATTCCTTACCTCTTGAACCTTGCACAGGCACCAAAGATTGATCTCCAATCTTCCTTTCCAATACCGTACCATGCCAAGAACCAGAACCCCCCTTTTTTTTTCTCTCTCTCTCTCTAAATTCTAAATTTTCTCTCTTTTTTTGAAGGTGTGGCCGAAAACAACTGTGTCTCTCATCCTTGTATATTTTAAAAAATAACCTAACACCATCACTTAAATGACATGTGGCAAGTGGGTCCTATGCTTTTTTGGGAAAATATCTACTAGATATTTTTCAATCAGATTCGCGAAATTCGGACGTTTCGGGCCCTGAATGGGCACTTTTTCCAAGAATTTACGAAACTTGACGGGCTACAAGGAAAAGGCTCAACTAAGACTGTTGCGACGACGGCTAAGGTTTTTGGATCCAAAACGGTCCTCGAATGGACCAAAACGTCGCTCGGTTGACTTTTCCAGCGAAAGGTCAACATATCCCAAATTGGTCAGAAAGTTGCCCTGAGTCCCCCGGAACTCACTTTGGTCGATAGCGGTGTCAACTTACATCCGGCATGACCCTTGGGGTCCAATTCCGGTTCAATTCAGTGTCTACTCAAATTTTTTAAATTTTCATGTTTTCGCAGGTTTGACTGGCGTTGACCGGGAGTTGTTATTACATACCATGTCTAACCTTTGTGAAGTCCATCTCGGCACCACAACTTCCGAAGCACGTGGTATATGCAAAGAAACAGGAGATCATAAAGAAGGATGTGGAGAGAGCATTCAGGATTCTTCAAGCTCGATTTCATATCATTAGTAGGCTGGCTTGTTATTGGGCTGATCGGAAATGGGTTATGATAATGCAGACATGCATTATCATACACAACAGGATCGTAGATGATGAACGTGATACGTACCAAGGAGATATTGAACAACTAGAGTCCGAAGAACCAATCCTACCCATCTACCGAGGACCACTACCCGGTTATGATGTCGTCCAAACCCACACAAGACGTCTCGAGGATCAAGCTCTACATCACCAGCCCAAAGTAGATTTCATTGAACACATTTGGACTACGTTCAGGCCAGAGACGGTTTTAGATGTCGACAACGCGTACTTTATTTGTATTTCTCACAACTTTTAATGTATTACCATTTTTTTTTTGTTTTTTTGAAGTAGTTTTTATGCATTTCCGTTACATGTACCTATATGTCGATTTTTTTTAAATTTCGTGCAAAAATATGTAAATCTGGTGGCCCACACAAATACTCAACCCTCACTTTTTTTTCATCTATAAAACGAAATCAAACCAAAACAAGGGTATCCGATAACGAAACTGGCGTGTCATAGATGGATATGGGTCCACCATAATGACTCTATATGATCGAGTGAGAAGCCCATTGGCGTGGTAGGTTTGAGTGCACAAAAGCCTGAATTATTAAGTGCCACAACTCCTTGATGAGGCAATAAGTAAAAGTCGTTGCTCTGGACACATCTGAATGGACCCCGATCAAGAGGGCGAAGCACGAATATATTATGTTCACAATTCTTGAAGTTATGAACCAAAACTGAATCTGTTTCTTGTACATTTATTTGGTAATCGTTGTACTCGACTTCGAATACGAGTTGTTTAAATTTTGTACTCGACATTCAACCAAATTTTTTCGATTACTTTTCAGCATTATTTTGTGTATAATGCAATGTTTATGGTTATTTACTATTGTACTCTTTTCACATGCACCAATTATGTCCCCTTCATTACTCATCGTTTTCATCAACACCGAATCTGCCAAAGGATAAGTTTGAACAATTTTTCTCATTATTTTATAACCCTAAAATAGCCGATAACGCATACATAAACAGACACCCAAGACCAGTTCTCTTCACAACTTTGCTTCAACTATTCCTCTTGCCTATCATGTTTCATCGTTTCTCTACCGCCGCTTCCCAATATAGCAGAATTGGCCATGACTCCTTTTTTGGAAAAACGAAGAAGAGAGGCGTTTAGTCCTTGCATGTATGGTCCACACAAACGTGACACAAGAGTATTGGAGACGCCTCCACCATGACTAGAAATCCATGAACACCCATCCGTATCCTCGAATTGAAAAGCATTTCAAAGACCACTAGCAGAAGACCAACCTATGGGTGAGGGCATTCGAGTTGGCGTTCTTTGAGGCTCAGGCAAATCTTGGTCCGACGGCCACTGAAGGGGAGGTGCTCCTTGAGGTGAATCAGAAGTACCATCACAATGTCGACCAACACTTCAATAAGCACGAGTGGTGTTCGATCATTCGGGAATGTCTAAAATGGTGCCTTTACAGCGACTTCACCCCCCTTTAGGTTGTCATGTGGTCGGTTATTCTCGGTCTTGTTTTGTTTCGTTTCTCGGTCGTGTTTTATACCAACCATCCTCTTCCTCTAATAATATGAACCAAATAAGGATTAATAACTATACATCATATATAGAAAACATATGGCTCAGCTAGTTATACATACATCAATGAAATCATAAATTACACACAATATTCAAGTAATTGATAGATGAACTTTTCCAAACACCAAAAACATTATATATATCTTTTCAATTATTTGTGCAATTTACGTACCTGTTAAATTGAATAGAAATCAAGAGCGACTACATCGTAGCGATTTATTACGCGACTCGCGATTTAGTGTGAGTCACATGTTGTGGCGTGCGACTTGTACGGTTCTGATTCACTAAACCATGAGTCGTAAATACGAGTCACGACTCGCGGTTCACAAACGTGAATCGTAAGTCGCGACTTACAATTCTCAGGCCAGCCAATAACATCGTGACACATGGTATGACGTGGCAAAATTCGATCGTTGGCTCCAACTGTCAACAACAATATTTTTTAAAAAAATCCGAATTTACCATTAAAATTTTAATTTTCCCCGTCTATATATACCCTCCATCCCTTTCATCAACTCACACACATTTTCTCCTCATTTTCAACTTTCTCTCTCAAATTCCACCTCCCCCAAAGTTTGTTTTTCGATCAACAAAATGTCCAGACGAGACTCAGACACCACCTCCACCGGATCAGGATCAACACGAGCACGCAATGGAGCAACCCAATTTCAACACAGATCAACCAGACGACTTTCAACGGATGTTCAACAACAACCCCTTCAAGCAGTTAGGCGGTTTTTTTCCTTCTCCCGAGTCCTGACATGCAACCTGGTTTCAACCCAGGTACTTTCAACCCCTATTTTTCATTTTATTTTATTTTGTTAGTTGTAGTTTCAATTTATTTTATTATTAATTTTTAATTTTATTTACTAAAATTATTTTATTTTGTTAGTGGAATTTCAATTTATTTTTTCATTAATTTTATTAAATTAATTTCAACCCATGTAATTTCAACCCCTACCTTTCTTGAACCCCAACCTTTGTCTTAATTATTACGGGTACCCTGATTCCTAATATAACGTCGGTCAAAGCAACGAAACTCAGATGTCATCTCAATCGTCCTCTATCGTCCCTTCCCTACAAGCCAAATGGTATAGAATAAAATGGCCGTATGAAGCCAATAATCACCACATTCATGTTAGGCTACGCACGACGAGAGATACATCAAAGTGCGACCAACAAAATGGTAGTACCTTTTGGTGGAAAATTGCCAGACTTTACAACTAGGGGGATCGTTACCATTGTTTCGAATGCAGGCAAATCAAGAACCACTAGAACATGCAGTTCCCTCGGGTGCGGAGGTACCACAAAATTTTGAAGTCCCTGAATGATAGTTTTCCAAGTGGTTACAACGATGCAGACTACATCAAGAAGGCCAAGAATATCTACTACGACAAAACGAAAGGCACCGAACCAAAGGTCTTTGACCTCGACCATTGGTATGACTTTATGAAGTTCTAGGAGAAGTTTACGGCGTAGGAAGACACGAACGGTGCACGAAGACAACAGTTGGATGAATTTGGGGCTTACAGCTTAACCCCACCCACTTATCCTCCCAGCGATGATGAAGATAATACACCTCTTGGTGGTGAGTCCCAACCGGATTGGGTATTTATCGATCTGACCGAGGGAGCTACTAACCGAAGTGTCCCTTCACGTGAAGAGCGACCGATGGGCAAGAAGTCAATGAAGAGGAAGGGGAAGGATGTCAAAGATCAAGACAAAGCTGTAGCGACCATGGATCAAGCAAAGACAGAGTTTGAGCGAGAAAAGTTAGAGTCCGACCGAGGAAAGTCCGAGAAGGCGGACAAAGTGCTCATGTTGACAATAAAATGGCACAAACTCTTCAACCAATACAACGAAATGCATCTCAGGGACGTTTCAAATTTCACTCAACAGGAGATGGAACGACACGCATTATTGTTGTGTGAGTTGTGGGGTTCATGTGCTAAGGTCAAGGCTCATATTCATATGCTCAAGGACAACTGATGTATGGTTTGGATTGTATGTTTCAACATTTATTTTTTGGGGTTTAATATTTCGGGGATGAATAAAAATTAAAATTTATTTCCATTTAGTTCTTTTATTTCGTTCCATTAGTTATTTTATTTTATTATTAATTAATTTTATTAAAATAATTTCAATTTTTTAGTATGTACTGTTTTAAATATAAATTTAATTCATTCAGCAAAACATTAATTCAGCATCCACTCGAAACCATAAACCCCACGGTGAACCTCACCACTATGGGACACAATTTATTTGCACTGTCAACATTATATACCCCGAACCTGAAACCTCAGCGATGTACACACTCTAAGATTGCATTTATATACGAGAACACAACTAGTTTACTCTAAATTACTAACGAAAGCTGAAAAATAATACAAAACGGCAAACCAAAAGAACAATCATATGATAAAACAACTAAACATGCTCAACTTCACCTAAAAATTAAACTAATAGTTCAAAAACAAAAGCAAGAACTAAAATAAGCAAGTAAATAAAATGACATGATGGTGAATACCTCTTCACGTCTCCCCTCTCCTTGAGGTCAAAGGTTCGAATCTCGGTAGGTACATTTGTTTGGGAGTAAGTGTGGGTGTTGTGTGATGGGTTAGATTAGGCTAAAATAAGATTTCCGTGTATTTCTCTTTGATAGAAAAAAGCAAGTAAATAAAATTAGAGATTACACATTACATTACAATTTTGTGTGTACTTCTACAGAGAAACTACTAAACAAATTAAAATTGAGCGAGTAAGGTGAGGCGGAGGAGTTGATGAAGGGTCGTTGCAAGGAAATCAAGAGCAATGCACCCACACTTCCTCCAAGCATCTCAAATGAGGCTCGTGTCCCACATGATATAACGAATGAGCCAAAGTGCAACAAAGGCACGAGAAACTGTAGAGTCGAGTTTTGGCGGGTATTGTTGGTCGTATTATTAAGGGTTCGTTTGTCAATGAACCGTTGATGCCAAAAATGGCTTTGGGTGACAGCAGGGGCTTGATTATACTCTGGTTCTACGAGCAATATCGTGTAGAATTATGTGTTTCATAAACAAGGCGGAAAACAAAAATTTATTTGTTCATAATCCTTAAAACATAGATTTCATGCATCACTTAAAGCTAATCTAGAACATGGCCTCGACGACTCAAGAGAATACTCGATCACCCCATTGTGATAGTTACGAGCACCCAAAGAGGGGCTGGCATGTTCTGAAGACAACATAGTATTGCATGCATTCTAGTTTAATATGTTCGTTCTTGTGCTTACTTGTTTTGTTTTTCTTCTCAAATATGCGAAGCAAAGCAAATTTAGTTATTATGATCTCGAGCGCCGGTATACCTGCCAATGGTGGGAGTCCCATACTATATTTTGGATCTTAAGGGTTACTCTCATCTGAAGTCCTAGCCATTCTTGACCAACAAGAGGAGGGGCGGCTGCGGATAGACCGTTCCTCGAGCGGTTGAACTACATTCCATATTGCCCGAGAGGATCATGACGGGGCGACACGTAGTGCGACAAATGGGAAAGAGGGTCTAAGAAGGGGTAGGTGGCGATGCCATGAAGGTAGAGATGAGGGTGGTCGAGCATAAAGAGGAAGAGGAAAACCCCCTAAAGGTATGATGTTACTTAGATATGGGGAATTTGATTCCTTAATATGGTGATGTAAAAGTGTGTGTTACGTACGTCCACAACGCCATATAATTTGTCGTAGAAGTGGAATCACAACGCCAAACAGTGTGACACATTGTATACAAACTGATATATACATAGAGCATGTACATCATTGGGGTTTTTATTAGAGGTTCAAATTCATAAAAACTGAATTGGAATATTTGATCATGAATCGATTCATGAGTTTGATATAAAAACTGTTGATTTCCACATTATGGGTTTTTAGGCATAGTTCTTTAGCAATTCTTGTCTGCTGACTGGATAATTAATATTGTTTTGCTGAATTTAATAAAGGGTAAATTACAAATACCTACCCCAAATTTGTAGTGTTTAACTGATACTTACCCTAAAGTTTTTTTTAATTGATACCTACTCAGATGTTTAGTTATAGGGATAACGCCGGGTCCTAACTGTGTTGGAAAGGTATTTTTTACGTCCTAACTGACGGTCACCTTTTGTTACATGTCCTATACCAAAACTCACCTTTTGTCACATGTCCTATACAAAATGTGTTTTTTTGACAAAACATGAAAAATGACACCAAAAAAGTGTTTTTTTTGGTAAATTTACACCACCTACCTCTTGTAGTGCACTGATAAGCGTAAATTATACAAAAATTAAGAGGAAAAACCATCGAATGCGAACGTTATACCCCTTTTTTGGTGTCATTTTATTATGTTTTGTAAAAAATAACCACCTTTGGTATATGATATGTAACAAAAGGTAACCCTCAGTTAGGACGTGAAATACACATTTCCAACACAGTTAGGATTCGGGTTTTTCCCTTAGTTATATAACAAATAGCCCAAGTTGTCAGGTAAAATAACGAAAATACCCTCAACTACATTTCAATAATTATTTTAAAAAAGTAATTTAAAAATCACGTTTGTTATATATACATATTTACTTATTAAATTACTTCTGTCACGCCCCAATTTCAGTAAACCGAACTCGGGACGCGAACGTTTAAAATAAGAAAACACTTTGAAACCATTTCCATTAAAACACTTTACAAGACCAGTTTAGTTCAACAAAAGGATAATTACAACTCAAAATAAAGCGTCCCACAAGCGGACAAAAAGCGAGGTATCCGTCGCTAGACTAAAAGTAACCCGGACTCCCGCCCCTAGCTCTTCAAGCTTTGGAAGCTCACCTAGTCCGCCCTGCGACAAGTACCTGTAGGAAAAGCAGCTAGGGGTGAGCGTTCGCTCACCACCACGGATAACAGACTGACTACGGCATACTTAGCAGACAATGCCGGTAACACCAATAATAAAGTCTACACCGGGGGAACACTGTCCCCAACCCAAGGACTCTGACTGATCATACACCCACTGTTACCTTCCTTGACCAACTCAACAGTAAATAACACACAACACGTAAAGTAGACCCGACACAACGATCACGACCTCTCCCAAGGACTCGAAAGAAACGACGCAACACCAAACAAGATCACAAAGGATCGCACACCAAACAAGATCACAAAGGATCGCAAACCAGCTGCTCAGTAACCTCCCTCACCAGACTCAACCTCAACTCGTAAAGTAAAACCGACACAACCAACAATGACGACCTTCCCCAAAGACACGAACACGGATCAGGCTAGCCGAAGAATGCTCAGAACCTGCCGAGCCTCGTACACGGATCAGGCCAGTCGAAGAATGCTCGTAACCTGCCGGGACCCGGTCACGGATCAGGCTAGCCGAAGAATGCTCATAACCTTTCGGGATCCGGACACGAAACAAGCTAGCCGAAGAATGCTCAGAACCTGCCGAGGCTCGAGTTTGGTCAGGCCAGCCGAAGAATGCTCGTAACCTACCAAAATCCACACCACTCCCCGACACACAGTCGGTTCGGGCAAACACAACCACAAACACAAGCAAGTTCAACAAACAGGCACTCAAGGCCATTCAAGACACCTCAACAGTAAACCTCGGACTCAACAGCCCCATAGGCACTCACGGCCTCCCAAGACACCAAAATGGCAATACGGGCTCTCATGGCCACCCAAGACTCAGCAATAGTAACACGGGCTCTCAAGGCCACCCAAAACTCAACAATAACCAACACGACTCTCAAGGCCACCCAAACTCGACAAAGACCAACACGGGCTCTCAAGGCCACCCAAACTCAACAACAATTAACACGGGCTCTCAAGGCCACCAAACTCAACAATACTTAACACGGGCTCTCAAGGCCACCCAAACTCAACAATACTTAACACGGGCTCTCAAGGCCACTCAAGACACCTCAACAGTAAACCTCGGACTCAACAATAGTTAACGCACAACAACCTCTGGCATAAACTATGCCTCCAACAGTCCTAAGATCGCTAGTTTCACAAACAACCTCCGGGCATGGTCATATGCCTCCAATACTCCTAATATCGACAAGTTCACGAACAACCTCCGGGCATGGTCACATGCCTCCAGTAAAACAATTAACGCTAAGTTCTCTGCTCCTACGACACTACTAAGTGTCACATGTTTTTCTCATAAACGCTACAATCCCGTATCATGCAATTCTAATAATTCATACGATCCCGTATCATGTAATTCTAATATTCGCTAACCTACTCAACCCACGACACCCCAGTGTCACATGCATTTCTACTGTTAACTTTCCCTAGTCAGGGCCGAGATCCGGCTACTTTTCCCTACCTCAACCGAAGAGCACCCGCTACGCTTCCTAGCTGTTGAAGTTCTGGCTCGCTACCTCCGGGCTTCACTTCGATCGAAGCCGGACGCTAAAGATAACACGAAAGCCAATAATTAAACCTGGTTCCACCGTTAAGTTAAAGATTACGATTTGTCCAGTTTAAATCCGACATTTGTCTTTTAAACTCGAGCGGGCTAAAAGCGGGGTCACGGCGAATCGGGTTTGGGTACCCGAGCACCGAAACCGGGCATGCGAGGCACGGTCCCAATGCACGAATCTCGAGGTCCGATTCATTGGTCCGCTTTTGTTCCTTTTTAAACCCAAATAGCAGTCCATGTTAACTAGAGTTCCAGATTCGTTCAACTGCTCAAATTCCGTTTTAAATCAGTTTAACGTCTAGTTTAAACCTTCAGGTTCCCAACTCAAACCAGTTTCGATCCAATAATCCTAACAAGAAAACCTTTTGCTCGACTCTGGTTTCGTTTTCCTTTTTGATTAAAACCGTTTTATTTCCAAAGTTGATCCTCGTTTTTAAACCCCTTTTTCTTTGAAAAGATAGATTAAACCTTCGTTTCGGGTTGCTTCTAAACCAATTTCTTTTCGATTTAAAACCCTTGATTTTGATCCAACCAAAATCCGATCCAAAGGTTTTCTGTTTCAAATCAGTCCAGATCGATAACCATTTTTTCGTCCGAATTACAAACATCGAATTTTTAATTCAAATCTCGTTTTATTTCTTTCACTGAAATTTACATTACAACTTGTCGTTTTCAACAAAAACCCAGAACCATCGGGACAAAACACAGAAACTAAAAAGACGAACGATACAGAAATTAAACCGGCCGCCGGCGAAGACGTCGCCGGCGACTAAACCCCCAGGCACGAACCTCACGTGGAGGGAAGGACGGCTGGGCGGTGCACGGCGGCGGTGCACGGCGGGGACCTTCCTCGCCTCAAATCTGGCCCGTACGGCCAGGGTTTCGCCGGAATCACGACGTCCCGGGCTCTACCGAACTCTCCGGCGACGGGGCGTTGCTGGCGCGCTTGCTTCCGGAACAGCGCAGGACGGCGAGGGTTTCGCCGGAAACGAACCCGCAAGGAGACAGAAGGGAGGTCGGAGAGAAACGGAGGAGACGACGGTGGTGGTCTCGGGCGGCGGCTGGTGCGTAGAGAGAAGGGTCGGAGGCGAAACGGGAGGAGACGGCGGTGGTGGCGTGAGAGGAGTGGCCGGAGATGGAGGGGCTCGGTGAGGGACGGCTGTGTGGACGGCGACGAGGAGAAAGGGAGACGGGAGGGTCGGCTAGGCTCGGGATCTGAGAGGGAGGTGGAAGAGGGGGTCGACGGCGGTGGCTACGGGTGTGGGAGAGCGGTGGCCGGACGGAGAAGGAGGGGTGGCGGCCGAAATCGGCGCCGGCGAGGGAAGGGCACGAGAAGACGAAGACGAGAGAGAGCAAGGGAGGGAATCAGCTGCGCATGAGGGGGGGCTGAATATGAGGGATAAAACCCTAAAATGGGTATATATACCCAGGGCTTGGGCCAACTGGTTGGGCCAGGCCCAATGAACGAACCAGCCAAACAGTTTTTTTTTACACAAAACAAACTCGTTCCCAACCTCGACGTTATTATTTAATAAATTAAACGTTTAAATTTCCTCGGTCTTTACAACTTCAGTTTTACTTTAAAAATCACTTCAATTTCATTTTTAAAAAATCATTTAAAAAAATCACTGAGGGCATTTTTGTCATTTTAGCTGACAGCTTGTGCTATTTGTTATATAACAAAACATTTGAGTAGGTATCAGTTAAAAAAAACTTTAGGGTAAGTATCAGTTAAACGCTACAAGTTTGGAGTATGTATTTGTAGTTTACCCTTTAATAAATACTGAAGGAAAATAGAAATATAAAATAATTGAAGAAAATAAATAAAATATATAATAAACAAGTAATAAAAAATTTAATAAAATAAATAAGGAAAATTAATAATAATAATAATATCAATAATAATAAAATAAAATATAAATATAAATAGAAATTTATAAAAAAAAATAATTAATTAGAATTGAAAGCTCCTGAGATCACAAGTTCGAATCTCAATGTGTACATTTGTATATAAGTAAGTGTAGCTGATGGTTTACATTAGGTTAACATAAGATTTGACTATAATTCTCTCCAATAAGAAAAATAGAATCGAAAGAAAAAGTAATTTTTTTAATAACTTAAAATAATAAATAATATATATATATATATATATATATATATATTGAAAATAGGTCTAACATGTAGCATATAATATATATGAACTAAATCACGTATTATATAATATATATGAACTTATCAACCAACACGTGGAGGTGGAACCAACTTAACAATTCTACAATTACGACATGTAGTTTTGGATTTATCGATGTTGTGTATGCCGCCACCTCTCCCAGCACACCCACCATCTCCAACCACCTCTTTTCTGTTGTCCACAACATAAAAAAAAAAGATTATCATCAAAATAGTTGATTAAAAATGATAGGAACATATATAAGGTTATATCAAAACAAAGTTACATAAATGACATTATAATAGTGTTCATTTTCATGCAGTCGGTTCTACGTAACATGTTCCCATTTCGCCACGTGTTGTAATTCACGCTAACATTTCAAAAATCTTAGCCGGTCTTAGCCACCTTACTGGATGCGGTATTCTATCTCAAGTGAATTTTCTCTACCTCTCATCTCTAGTGAATGGTCCCGATCTTCTCTTTCCCCACCTATTCTCTGTAGGAATAAAAATATTGATAAAATAGAGCCAAACAACATACAAACGATGAGCATTAGACAACGAGCAATAATTATAAAATTAAAAAGAACACACCCATTTGAAGAGCAATCAAGAGTAGTAGAAAGTTATTGCGTGGCTCAGAACACACTGACTTGAAGTAATTATTCTGGTGAGTCCGAGATGGCGAACAAGTCGATTGCTCCCCCGATTTAACACAACTTATAATCCAAAAACGTGCCCACTCACGATTCAGGACGTGGAACTTGCAGAACATAATACCCAAGATAGGAAGATAGATATAAGTGGAAACTTTTTACAACAAGAAAGAAATATTTATAGCAAGTAATAATAAGGATAAAAGTTGTATTAGATAAGTGTGTTTGTGAATTGGCTAGTGCGTCAGGGAGACTTGGGGTTGGGTGATCACGGTTACCCGTGGGACTGTCAGGATGTAGCCAACCCAGAGCCGGGCATTCATCCTCTGGGCGACGATGATGGCGTGTTAAGTTTAGTGATCGGTGGATTCTCGACCAATAGGAGCAGGGGAGGTGACGGATAGGTTGTTACTCGAGCGGTTGAGCCACAAGCCCTTCTTAAGATGGAATCGGATGTTGAAGCATCACCAAGAAGATTGGGAGAAACTTAAAAATTGAATATATATACATATTTTAAAGGGTTATTTTCATCTCACTACCCTAACTATATGGTTATTTTCATCTCACTACCCTTACTATTGGTTGTGATGGTGGGCTTGCTCTCCTCGCCGGAATCAGTGGAACTAAGTTGCATGTCTAGTTTTTGGTGCTAGGTGGCCGGTACTAGTTACACGTAATATTTTGAATTTAGATTCAGTTTAATTTAGACTTTCTATTCAGTTGCAGGTCTGTTTTTTTTGTTGCACTCTTCTACTTGATTTTTTTTTTCATGTTGTGACAAAATCAAGAATAATATCTATTTTGGGTATTCTTGGTTTGTTTTTGATGCAACTCAAATGTGTAGTTTTTTGCAAGTAAAAATTTCTGTAACTTACAGGACATTTTTGTGTAACTTTCTATATAATATTCTGAAACTGTAGGATTGAATTATTGTAACTCAATCATTAGTGTAGGTTTTTGTAAAGTTACAAAGTTTTGTAACTTACAGTGTATTTTTGTGTAACTTCTAGCATAATATTCAGTACATCGATATTTTTTTTTGTAATGTTCAGTATAAATTTATGTAATATCATACATGATAATCTGTAACATCGTATATGAAACCCGTGCAACAATCAAAATGTTGAATTTAAATTTTGTTTTTTTTTTTCAAAAAATTAGATAAAAAATATTTATAAAAAAAAATCAGATGTCGATAGTAAAAAAATCTACAGTAAAAAAAAGGGATATAGAGTTACCAAACTACCCTTTTGGTGTTTTTCTATTTAATTTACAGATAATTGTGGCTGAAAATGTATAACCATTGAATTTTAAAATTCAATGGTCTACATTTGTGTAACAAGTAACAACATAAGGGTTGGTAACACTTGAAAGTGCCACTATATATATATATATATATATATAGGGGAACAATCACGTACAAACCTTATTTCAGGTCAGAACGTAGAACTAATCCGGGCCATTGATTACTCAGATCGAATGACCACCGAAATTCAGGGGGGGTGGTGATTGATTACGAAATCAATTACAAGATATGCATTAATTAAAAAGATATGCATTAAATCTGGGCCATTAATTCTACGATCTAAGGGCCCAGATTGATAGTTCTACGTTCTGACGAAAGATACAAGTTTGTACCTGATTGTTATCCTATATATATATATATAGGAGAGCAATCAGGTGCGAACCATGAGTTATGGTGTGAACCTGCGAACTCAACCAGATTGCGCCATGTGTCGCGCTCAGAGAATGCCCCCCTTTTTGTTATAATCAAGTTTATTAATTCGATTTTTCCCGTTTCGTTTCAACTCCGATTTCATTTTTTCTTGCGCCAATATTCTTATTTTTTCAAGAGCTTTCTAACAAGTAGTGGATTGCATATATTCTGATGTGTTTTTGAATACGTGTGTGGATGTGTGAATATGAGTGCAAAAAGTGTGATGTGTTTTGCGGATTTAGTGTATATGGTTGCGAATTTAGTGTATATGGTTTGCGATTTAGTGTATATGGTTTGCGAATTTAGTGTATATGGTTTGCGAATTTAGTGTATATGTGGTTTGAGAATATAGTATATGTGGTTTGCGAATATAGTATTTGTGGTTTGAGAATATAGTATATATAGTTTGCGAATATGACATATATGGTTTGCGAAAAGTGTTATGTGGTTTAAGAATATGAGATAAGTTGGTTTGAGAATATAGTATATGTGGTTTGCGAATATACTATATTCTCAAACCACATATACTAATATTCGCAAACCATATACACTAAATCCGCAAACCATATACACTAATTTTGCAAAACACATCACACTTTTTGCACTCATATTTACACATCCACACACGTATTCAAAAACACATCAAAATATATGCAATCCACTACTTGTTAGAAAGCTCTTGAAAAAATAAGAATATTGGCGCAAAAAAATTAAATCGAAGTTGAAACGAAGCGGGAAAAATTAAATTAATAAACTTGGTGGGAAAAAAAGAAGATGAGCATTTCTAAGCACGACACGTGTCATGTTGTTGTTGAGTTCGCAGGTTCACATTTTAAGAGGGGTTCGCACGTGAAAGCTTCCCTATATATATATATATACGGGTGCAATCAGGTGCGAACCATGGCTTACGGTGCGAACGTGCGAACCTGCTGGTTTAGTGTATCTGATTTGCGAAAATAGTGTTCTCAGTTTGCGGTGTTTTCGCAAACCATATTTTTCTCAAGATAAAATGCTTTTTTTTCAAACTTCTTTTCCGCAAACTGGGATGCTTATTTCCGCAAACCATATTCGCTATTTCCGCAAACCAGATACACTTTTTTCGCAAACCATATATTTTCTCAACATAAAAATGCTGTTTTTTCAAAAAAAAAATTCCGCAAACTGGGATGCTTATTTCCGCAAACCATGTTCGCTATATCCGCAAACCAGATTTGAGGTTCGCAGGTTCGCACCGTAAGGGAGGTTCGCACCTGATTGCTTCCCTATATATATATATATATATATATATATATATATATATATACAATTTTAAAGTTTCTCCCAAGCTTCTTGGTGATGCGTCAACATCCGATTCCAACTTAAGAAATAAGAAACAATAATAAAGCACAAATGGCTTGACATACTTAAATTAAATGAACCTGTTATGGTTGAAGCAAGCAATTAAATTAATCTATGATGAAATAAATTCGAAAATTATAATACTTCATAATCACTTTATGAAATAATATTTAAATTAATATAGAAATATATACTCAAACCGAATGCACATTCGAATTTTGTACTTGTATAAAGATAACACAAGCTGGTCCATGTTGAGTTGGTAAAACTCCTTTGATGATATAATTGTTAGAGATAGTATATATCAAGAGTTTGAAACAATTCAAACTCTGTAGATAATATTGTATAGGTTTTCAAACACTTAACTTATCTAAATCTGATTACTTATACTTGAGTTGGAATGAGAATAAACTCATCGGTTAAACTCCATCATGGTATCAAAGCCGGGTCACCCACACCCTATGATCACCCGTGGCCGCTTAGGTATAACCAAACCCAAGGTCATTTTTTTATCTTTCTACCACTACACCTATTTCCCATATACCCTGTAATCCAAAGGATGCTCTCCTTGACCAGAATTGGAAATTAGCAATGATAGACGAATTTAATGATCTTATTAACAATAAGACTGGGTCTTGGTTCCTCGTCCTGAAGGGGTTAACATTATTCGGTCTATGTGGATTTTTTGCCACAAGACTCGTTCTGACGGTTCTTTTGAGCGCTATAAGGCTCGTCTTGTTGGTGATGGAAGGTCTCAACAGGTGGGCGTTGATTGTGAGGAGACATTCAACCCGGTGGTCAAACCATCGACCATTCACACTGTCCTCAGTATCGCAGTGTCCCGTTCCTGGTCTATACATCAGCTAGATGTCAAGAACGCCTTCTTACATGGAAATCTCAGTGAGACTGTTTACATGCATCAGCCGCTCGGTTTCCGAAGCCCTACTCATCCTGATTATGTCTGCCTTTTGCATCGATCACTTTATGGTCTGAAGCAGGCTCCTCGGGCTTGGTACCAGCATTTTACTGATTTTGTTTCCTCACTTGGGTTTTCTCATATCAGGCCTGACCACTCGCTGTTTATATATCGTAATGGCAAGGACACGGCTTATATTCTCCTTTATGTGGACGACATCATCCTTGCATCCTCCAGCGATGATCTACGGTAGTTCATTATGACCAGTCTTAGCTCGGAGTTTGCTATGAAAGACTTGGGTCCGCTATCCTATTTCTTGGGAATTGTTGTCACTCGACATCCTGGTGGTATGTTTCTGTCCCAACGAAAGTACGCGGAGGATATTATTGATCGTGCTGGCATGTCTTCGTGTTCCTCCTCTACTACACCGGTCGACACTCAAGGCAAGCTTGGAGCCTCCGACAGTTCTCCGTTCGAGAACCCTACTCTTTACCGAAGTCTTGTCGGGGCGCTTTAGTATCTCACATTTACACGATTGGATATCTCATATGCAGTCCAGCAGATCTGTCTTCACATGCATGATCCACATGTCACCACATGGGCGCTTTGAAGCGCATTATTCGCTATCTTCAAGGGACGAGGCATCTTGGTCTTCAGCTATACTCTTCGCCCTCGTCTAGTCTGGTTGCTTACACTGATGCTGACTGGGCCGGTTGCCCGGATACACAGCGCACCACCTCTGGTTATTGTGTGTTCTTGGGAGACAATTTGATCTCTTGGTATTCTAAACGTCAGCCGACTTTGTCTCGTTCGAGCACCGAGGATGAGTATCGTGGAGTTGCCAATATGGTCTCTGGAACCTGTTGAATTCACAATCTCCTGCTTGAGCTTCATTGTCCGATTTCTTGAGCCACTTTGGTATATTGCCATAACATTAGCACCATCTATCTCATCGGCAACCTTGTTCAACATTAACGCACCAAACACATTGAGTTGGACATTCACTTCGTTCGAGAGAAGGTTGTCAAAGGTCACGTCCGGGTATTGCATGTCCCTTCAAAATCCCAGATCGCAGATGTTTTCACCAAGGGCCCACCCCGTGTTCTTTTCATTGAGTTTCGGTCCAGCCTGAACGCCCGCGAACCTCCCGCTCAGACTGTAGGGGCGTGTTAGAGATAGTATATATCAAGAGTTTGAAACAATTCAAACTCTATAGATAATATTGTATAGGTTTTCAAACACTTAACTTATCTGTATCTGATTACTTATACTTGAGTTGGAATGAGAATAAACTCATCGGTTAAACTCCATCACTAACCTACAAGTCCCGAGTTCAATCATTGTACTCAAGCATTTTTTTTTTGTAACAATATATCAAACGATGCTTCATTTCTATAACAATATATCAAAAAGTAGACAAGTAACAATATATCAAACGGTTGAATATTGTTCTTGTAACAATAGATCAAACAGTTGAATAGGGTACTTATAACAATAGATCAAGCATTTGAATAAGGTACTTATATCATTCAAACATGTATCATTTCACTTAATTTGTTTTTTTTCCTCTTAGTCTGAAGATACGAATGCATACCACATTTCACTCAGTTTGTTTTTTTAGATTTCCTAGTCTAAAGAAAACGAAGAACAATGTCTTCTTCAAACGATGAGTCACATGCAAACTAAGTGCAAACCACGTGCAAATTACGTGCAAGGAAATCTTAAAATGACCTTAATTTTTTCATATGGATTCCGATTTAGGCCCGTAAGATATCAAATTTAATGTAATTGAAAATACTACGAATCTATGCAACTTTTTTAGACAAGTGTATGCCATGAAATAACCTATACCCTTCTAAATCCGCCTCTATGTGTACTTATAATTTGTCTCTGCCTCTTCCTATATTGATTATTAATATTAACTATTCCATCCATATGTTTACAATGCACATAAAAGGGTCCTTAAAAGAGCAATTTGATTAGCCCACTGTCTTGAGTAAGTTTATGATTTTTTCATTTAATATAGATTCTTTATTTAATCGATTACAGGTGCAAAACAACTCGTATCACACCTTGAAAGTGTCCACATAGAGAAGGATACCAAGGATGGAAGCCTAAGGAGGGAAAAATCAGTCTCCTTTGTCGAACTCGCAAAAGCCACTTCGAACTTCTGCTCAGAATCTTGTGTTGGTGTAGGAGGGTTTGATAGAGTTTATAAGGGAACACTTAGGGTTAACAAACAGGGTTTTTTTATAAGCAATGAATTTATTAATCTTTGAAATTTGAGAAAAATTACAAAGATGGAGACGGACCACCCGAAGGAAGGTCTTACCGCAACTAAAACTCTCTTTCTATGAAAAGCAACAAAACACATCAATATCAAAAATAGAAACCCTAACAGACACCTTTGAAACCAAGATTTAGGTCGCCAACTTTCCTGTAGTTATAAACTGTCTCAAAATCTCTGTTCTACGCTGTTTTGCTAGTCTTTCTTGTTCGCTCTGAGTTGTAGATCGAGTTTGAATACTGTAGGTACAACCTTGTGTGTGTGTTTTCCCCCCTGGACCCTTTAGTTGTAATCACAATAAGTTTTGGGGGACTGAGGAGGATGTCCTTCCACGGACTACCCTTAACCAATGCGAGCTCAACACCTGAGTGAGTTCCACCCACCTTGGATTGATCATCCTTCTCTACTTCCACAATAACATGTTGACCATCCGGTGTGACTACAAATGTGTCAGTCAAAATAGACGGATGATTGATGGTTGCAACCTCAAAAATATCCCCTGTCAGAGTTGTAACAGAATCAGAATCATGTCCATCCAACTATGTGGAAGATGATCCCACCGACCCAACTTCTGCAGGCCCAAACTTACCCAAAACATGATTCACGCCAAAGTTTGTATTTGAATCACCCGTATTTTTTCCAGCAACCGCAATTGAGGGGATATTATGCGGCGTATCAATTGAATTTGGAAATAAATTCAAATTACAGTTGGATTGATGAGCAAATCCCGAATTTGGTGGCTTAGATCCCGCAAATTCAGGTGAGAGATTCAAAATCCCTTGACTGTCGATCCTAGTTGCCATTATTTCCGGCCCCGGCTCCAGCGAAACCTGATTTGCAGTCACCGTCAAGTTCGTCTAGGAACTATATTTTTCCCTAATCGGCGACACAGTGCGAGAACTGGTACCAACTCCCTCTTGCGTCCCGATCCTTCCTTTCCGACGACGTGCCACAGCGATAAGCAAAGTATTGCCGTTAATTTTAAAACCGTTTAGGCTGACAATGGCTTTATCTTCGGCTTCGATCGAACCAAACTTTCCAAACCCAAAGAACTTACCCTTTTGATTTGGCCGGGACGGAGCAGAGGATGAAAGTATTTTTCCAAACACTCCAAAGAAGTTGTGTAATCACGAAACTTTGGTTTGCGCCGGTAAATTGCAGATGAAGATCTCATTCGAATGTACCTTCGGTTTCTGTTGTCCTTTCTTTCCGGTGCAACTTCCCTTGGTCGGCCTCAACACTCGAGCCGTAACGTTGTCTCCTCCGATCACCACTTTGACCCTCATCGGAGCTTTCGTTGGAGTATATCTACCAAGTCCTTGCACCATCGGCGATGTCTTGACCGACTTTCATCCCTTCTTGATAGTTCATGTACCCTTCCCAATCCTTTTTCCATGAGTAGCAGTAACAATTTTACAGTACTTTTCATATAAGGAAAGAAGCTCGTGGCAGAAAATGGGGAAGGAGAGAGTCATATCATAGTCGCAAGTACTCAAGGGCTAACAAACAGGTAAATACAAAAATTTCATGAACACAACTTATAGTCTCTTTAATGCTAAGTTTTTTACTTGATGATATGTTCTTTTTTAACATGCAATCCTTATAATCTCTTTCAAGCTCTTGAATGTCACTTTGTAATTGCTTTTCAGATGATGGCTATTAAAAGGCTTAATCGTCAAGGAAATCAAGACATTAAGGAGTTCACCTTTGAGGTGGTTACTCTAGAAGAGACAGATCACCCGAATCAGATGAAACTAATTGGATATTGTTGTTTGAAAGAATAACGTTATTTGTTCTACGAGTACATGTCCTTAGGAATTCTTGCCTCTCACTTGCATGGTAATCAATAAAATTTGATTTCTTTAAATTGATGATTTACTCATTAATATTTAAGCTTAATGAGTATGTGTATGTACAAAGCTTCACCTGAGTAAACAACCACTGGACTGGAGCACCCAGATGAAGATATCAACACAAGCGACGAGGGGTTTGGGATACTTGCACTGTGAAATGACTCCGCCCATGATTCATCGGAACATCAATGCAACCAACATCTTGCTTGATGAGGATTACAATGCCAAGCTCTCATATTTTGGCATCGCGAAGGAAGGTCCTTGCATTCACACAACACCGATGAGAACCTTTAGCTACATGGACACTAGCTATGCGCAAACCTATATGCTCACAATCAAGTCAAATATCTATAGCTTTAGAGTCCTTCTGCTAGAACTTATCATTGCAAGTAGAAGGATAAGAGATTTTGATCGATATCTTTTTTTTATGAAAAAAATATAGTAGGAAAATAAGTAGATTTGTTCATATTGAACATTATTTTAGATAATTTCGAATATATGAAGTTCAATTTTTATTTATAACACTTCAAATCTAGGATGAACGACATAGATTAATTCTAACACAAAACTCTCGAAGGATACGATTTACTATCTACAATTCTATACAAAAGTCTAAAGAATTATGATTTAGATTTTTCTAGAAATGAGAATATTCATTTTATTGTATGGGCCTAAGCCCACTTGTGGCCCATCATAATTTTTAACTACTCTTAGTGTCTATATATATAGTAAACTCTATAATTTAATAGAATGGTACCATACAACAATTATTAATTTAACACCATATCACCGAATCGGGATTAGTTAAAAATATTATCTTAGAGATTTTATTAAATAATCGAATATTAATTTATCAAGTTTTCACTGTATTACTTAAGGAAAAATTCAATTTGGTACCTCTAACTAGACACGACTAATACAACATTATCTTAACCAAAAAAATCGCTAAAAAGGTACCCTAACTATAAAAAAAAATTCACCTTAGTTTACGATTTTAACTTTCCATCCAAAAAACGTAAAAAAAACAAAGTACCTCTCACTTACCATCACATTTTCAAAACCGGCCATTGATTTCTAGAAATTCTTTTTAGTTTTTATTTATTTTATAAAAATCAGTTTTAATTTAAATTTTATTTAAAAAAATCATTATTAGTTTAAAAAATTCATTTTTATTTCAAAATAAATCATTTTTTATTTTTAAAAATCAAATTTATTTTTAAAATCAGCTTTTATCGAAATAAAATCAGTATTATTATTTTTTAGAATTCTTTTTATTCATTTTTTTTCATTATTTCTTATTCATTTATTAGTTAAGAGAAGAAATCAAATAGGAACCCACCCTTAACCTAAAAATTGTGAGAGCCCATCCAAGCCATCCATTTCATAAATGGATGGATAAGATGCAATTGAGTTGTTGACTACAAAAACACAATACTTTTTCGTGAGTAGTAGGGGCTTTTTAGTAAAACTATCATATTGTCTTTTTTACCAATTCACTAATTTAATCACTCCCGTTTCGTTTGAACTCTTATTGGCTTCGAACTTGCGCCAATATTTTTTGTTTTTTCAAGGGATTTCTATCAAGATTAGTGAAATATAAATTTTGAAGAACGAATAAAATTTGGGGCTGATTTATTATATCTGGGTAATTTTTATCAACACTTTATACTGATTTTATCAACACTATACACTAGTTTTATCAATACTGAACACTAGTTTTATCACCTCATTTTCCAAAACTGAACATGATTTTTATCACCTCATCACATGTTTTTTATGAACATTGAACACTAGTTTTATCACCTCATTTTCCAAAACTGAACATGATTTTTATCACCTCATCACATGTTTTTTATGAACATTGAACACTAGTTTTATCAACACTAAACACTAGGTTTATTATTAAATTACATGTATTTTATCACTCCATCACATGTTTTTTTATCAACACTAAACTCTAGTTTATGACCCTTATCATCAAAATTGAACATGATTTTTATCACCTCATCACTTGTTTTTTTTATCACTTTAGTACGTGTTTTTTATCAACATTTAGCACTAATTTGATCACCCTGTTATAAAACATTTATTAGTGAAGATTTATCAACACTCAACATTATTTTTATCACCCCTATATAAATTCTTATTTACATGCTTCAAAATATATTCAATATGCAACATGATAGATAGCCCTTGGAAAAAGAAAAATATTGGCGCAAGTTTGAAGCTAATCGGAGTTCAAACGAATTGGGAATGATTAAATTAATGAATTGGTGAAGAAAAAAATAGGCATTTGTCCACATGGCACCATGTTGTTACAATTATGTCCTTACTTGTGTGAAAAAAAGATGAAAGTAACGTGTATTTTGGGTGATGATGTGACAACATGATGATTGTTGGATTTTAAGAGTGTGGCTAGGATGAGTTCTCACATTTTTTAGGATAAAAGAAGTTTTTATTAGATATGTCTTATATTAGTTAATTCTTTTTCATTCTTTCTTATTTTTCAGTAATCCTTTTCTATCTCACTGATTTTTCAGAAGAATCGGTATCCTCTTGTGCTAGCTCACTGAGTTGTGAACACATATATGTGTATTCTTAAGTCGGGAATGACACCCTCTCTATCGAGATCACGACTTCGCCGGAGAACCAAATTCACTGGGCTCTTAGAGGAGGCGATTGTGGCGTTGGGTTCAGTAGTAACAACTTCTGATGTTTCAGGATCAAAGGTTAAGGTCTGAAAGTTGTCGACTACGAAGAAGAATCGTGAGGCGGAGAACGGTGATCATGTTTCGGATCACGGCCACGTCCGTCGAAGACGGAGGCGACAATCTACAGCAGCAACCTCTGGCTCTGTGGCAGAAGCGGTACAGGACTCTTCCCTCAGTGCTGGTACAGAGCCACAAAGGGTTCCAGTTGTGAAGAAACCGACACCAAGGGTTGTTCGTCGACCTAAGGCAGTGAGCGGTAGCTTTATTGATTTAGAGGACGAGGTCTTTGTGAATTGTTTACCTTTCGAATCGTCGGAGGATTGGACACGGAATTTGTTTAGCCCTTTTGGTACGATCCTGTCTGTCAAAGTTCCAAAACGACCAAGTCGAAGCCAACACTATTTTGGGTTTGTTCATTTTGATTCAAAGGACGCAGCTGATAAAGCAATAGAGACCTTGAATGGATTTACCATCAATGGATTCTCTTTATTCGTAGCCAAGGCATGGCGTCATCTGTCGGCACCATGCTCTGTTTCTAGAGTTCCGAAACAGAGCATCTTGCAGTCTACGATTCAGGTGGAAGCGACTGGCCAGGTTGTTCTGGAGGCTGATCTGGGAATGGCAGGTGTGCTTGTAGACGGCATAATCTCGCCGGAGTTGATCGGTCAAGGCGAGGACATTTCAAAGTCGCAGGCTGTTGCGGATGCGGAGATTTCAAAATCAGATACAGATAAGGTTGGATTGGATCTCACTCGGGGTTTTCTCGACATCGTATCGCGTGGGGAGGCTGCAATCGGATCTGACCTTGATTCTAGAGATTTGGCAGCCGAGGAAGACGAGGTTGACGAGGGCGAATGTGGGTTGTCAGGGCTTGAGAATGGGCCTCGTGTGGGTGGGCCGTTTCAGTCTCCGGTTGGGCCAAATTTTGGGCCTATCTGTTTTGGATTAGAGTCAGCTGAACCAGCTGGGCCTATTGTCAGGCCTGGATCAAAGTCCATCTCAAAATCAGCTGATGTTGTTAACGTTTCTGAGGGTCAGTCCTCCCCGTGGAAGGATGTCCTCGTACAGTCAAAGCGTGTTAGCCGTCCCCCTAAACACTTGACGTAATTTTACACCCTTCATTGTAAACCAAAGGTCTCTTTGGATCGCGAAAGGGTTATTCGTCCCATCGATATTGGGAAACAAGTTGAGCAAGTTCGAACTGTAATAACTCAGGTTGTAGCATTGTCTCAAGAAACTGACGCATGGGCTTCCATTCGTGAGTTGGCTGCCAAGAAGGATGCGAAGACTCGACGTTGACCTCGGGTGTCGAGGATTGGCGGGGTTTTTTCTGTTCCTTGTTTTTTATTTCTTTTAAAAAGGTTAGGCCTTTTGGCTCCCCTTGATGGAGCCCCTTTGTAATCGTTGGTCCCCACTCTGTTTCTTTTTGAAGCAGGGCATTCTGATTCGTCTTTGGAATTAGTCTTATTAATAAAATTTCGAGCTTATCAAAAAATAAATAAAAATCACCTCTTACATCTCCAACCATATACGCACAAGGAATTGTTACCTTAGAACATCTACGTTCAAGGTTGAATGGTGATTGACAGAGGATACTGAAAACAAAAGAAAGAGAGAAAAATAATAATAAAAATAGCTATTATTCGGCGGTGCTTAGCTAACTGCCGACACTTTCAGTCAATTTATACGAAAAGTGAGAGAAATAAAGAAAAAACTCTTGTTTTTTCCTTTTAGCCTCTCCCTTTTAGCCACTTGACTGTAAAAAAATGTCCTATTAACCAGATGTATATGAAAATTTATTAATAATTTATTCTATTAGTAATTTATTCTTTCAGCATCTCCTTTTCAGCCACTTGACTGCGTATGCCCGTAGTGAGCTAGTTCACTGAGCATGGAGTGTAACCCCAATATGTCCTTCCCATCAAAAGACTAATCTCACCAATTCAACCAAATTATCAACACACTCACATATATGCAAACATCAGTTTAACGGGTTCTTTTACCGATCAACAAGAACCAAAATTCTCAATCTAGATGGAAAACAACCAAAGCAATGGCAATAACAAAAGGACCCATTTGTAAATCAACACATAATGACAAGAAGTAGAGTTTTCTACACCTCTGTCAGTCTATCGCCGGGAAGGTTCACCACGTTCGATCCTTTGCCTCTATGTGTTGATCTTTACCATTGGTCTCTCTATATCATTCTAATAGTCCTTCGTCAGATTCGTTGCTCCATTGCGCGAAGTTCGGTTTCTAACTCCTCCCTTATATGAGACTCGTCGGTCAATTTGGATCGAAATATGTGTGAGAATTTGAGATTTTGAGAGGAAAATTAGAAAGAAATTGGAGAGAAATACTAGTGGTTAGATGAATGGGGTAAGGGGTATTTACAGATGGGGAAGAGGTTTTTTGTATTTTTTTTTTTAAAATGTTGGAATCGGACAGTTGCCAACGATCCAAATTTTTTGCCCCCATGCCACGTGTTGCACATCGATTGGCCCGACCACGTACCGGGACTCGCGAACCATGATTTAGTGGTTCACTAGTTGCGAATCACGCACGGCACAACGTGCGACTCACGACTGATGAACCACTAATTCGTGATTCGAGATATAGTTCGCTCGTTGTGAGTGTTCTTAGAGAGAGGGCTTTGTTGTGATCTTCATTGTTCTTCACGTAACTGTCAATTAATTGTCCTTATAAGAATTTGGGGTTATTTTGGTTAGTATCATATTAGGTTAGATAAATGGAGGTTCTTGTAAGACGAAATGAATTTTGATTTAAGTTCATAAGGGTATTTGGTGTCTTTTGATCTCTTATACCATAATTATTCTGTATAGACTTTGTGTGTGATGCTTTAACTTGCTACATGAATTATCCGAAACTTCTATATACAGTTTGGGTGTAATGTTAAGGTGGAGTGATGGAATGAGTTCTACCACGACATACCTATACCACATGGTAGAACTAGTTGTCTCAACTAGAATCGAGGATGTTGCCATTAGTATCCGGGTTGATAGCTGTCAAATCCACAGACCCAAAATTCTAAATGAAGACGAAAGGTGGTGTCTATTATGTAAATATGCATTTCCAAGGAGTAGAGGACAATGCCCTGATTTTCAATTTGAAATATTAGGAAGGGATGTTGTAGAGAAATGTGTGGGTATTCTTCTAATAGTTAAGCCAATTGGAGGCTTACTGTCATTAGAAAAGCCTTCATATAGAGAATGGAAAAATATTGAACATAATTTCCATGAACAATTGGTGAAGCTAGGAAATAGTTGTTCAATAATGGATTCTCTACAATTGAGCTATGCTGATCTTCCAAGTAAGTTGAGGCAATGATTATTGTGCCTCTCCCTCTACCCTGAAGATGCGTTTATAGTTGCAGCGTGCATGATATGGTGCGAGAGCTGGCCATCATGAATGTTGAAGATGAAGGTTTTTGTAGCTTAGATGAAAAGGGAAGGCAAATATTGTTTGTAGAATCTAGGTGGCTGGGGTTGAACGACCAATTCATCAGAAAATTACTAAAAAACCATCCAAAGTTCAAGGCATTGATATTGTTGTCGACACTTTCATTGAATCTATCAAAGTTCAAGACATTCAATAAAGCCATATCAAAGTGAACCACAAGACTTGTCGACACTTCCATTGGATCTATCAAAGTGAATCACGAGACTTTTCGACAACAATATCAATGCCTTGATCTTTGGATGATGGTCAGTTGCAACAAATATTTATAATCCACCTCCGACTGAGTTCTTGAGGTTTTCCCATGAATTAGTACCTCTCCAACCCACCAACGGTTCAATTGTTCTGCATCAATAAACACGTCTTCAGGGTAGAGGGAGAGGCACAATAGGCATTGCCTCAACTTACTTGGAAGATTAGTATAGCTAAGCTGCAGAGAAGTCATTATTGAACAACATAGCCCCAACTTCCAATAAATCCCTACATGTCCAAACATAACATTGAAGCTTAGCTCTCTTTTTACAGATTATGCATGTGGCTGAGCTAGGAGCCCATATCATCTCCCTCTACTGGTAATACTTTTATGGATGATGATTTCATTGTTGAGGGTCGGGGTCAGAAGAAGAAGAGGAGGCCTAGAGGTCAAAGGAAGAAGAAGGTCCTAGCAAAGGTGTTTTATCAGATTCAACCCAAGTCTAGCAGCAAGGATAGAAGCGGGGTGATTTCGATCTTTTTAGAGGGTAAGGTGGTTCATCGTGTTTTGCACTCGTGTTTGGCCATGGGGTTTTCTCCCATGGACAAGTATTTGAGGTCTGAGGTTGGGATTCAAGATGAGACCTGTAATAACCACTCCCGGTCAACGCAAGTCAAACTTGCGAAAAACAGGAAAATTTAAAAAATTTAAGACTGACAGTTAAGTGAACCTAAAATGACCCCGAGTGTCATACCGGACTTAAGTTGACCCCGTTTTTGACCAAAGTGAGTTCCGGGGGACTCAGGGCAACTTTCTGATCAATTTGGGAAATGTTGACTTTTCGCTGGAAAAGTCAACCGAGCGACGTTTTGGTCCATTCGAGGACCGTTTTGGATCCAAAAAGCTTAGCCGTCATCGCAGCGGTCTTAGTTGAGCCGTTTCCTTGTAGCCCGCCAAGTTTCGTAATTTCTTGAGAAAAGTGCCCGTTCGGGGCCCGAAACGTCCGATTTTCGCGAATCTGATTGGAAAACATCAAGTAGATATTATCCAAAAGGTGTGGGACCCACCTTGACACTTGTCCTATTTGTGGTGGTGTTAGTTTTGGGGGGAAAAGATGAGGGGACAAGTGATGGCCGGCCATATAGGGTTAAAAGAGAAAAAAAATAGAAATTAGAGTTAGTTGTTTAGAAAGAGAAAGAAGATAGAAGAAAGGGAGAGAAGGAGAAGAAGGAAGAGAGGAAGCTAGGGTTTGGGCACTATTCACGCCATATCCAACCCTTGGATCGTCTCGAGGCAAGGAGCAATCTACATCCCCTCGTTCTCCTCTACGGTATACACCGAACCGATTCTCGTTTTGTTTATTTTGGAAGTTAGGTTTTTGTAAAACTATTAGTTTAAGGTGGTTTTGGTGTTGGGGTAATTTTTGGAGACGTTTTGGAGGTGTTTGGGGGGAAGGATGACGTTTTCCGGTGACCGGAGGCTCGGGAGGAGCTCCGGCCACCGTGGGTGGTGGCCGGCCGGCCATGGGTGGCTGGCCGGAGCTGGGACCAGCCACCACCATGGTGGCCGAGCCCCACCTTGAGCCTAGGGCCCACGACCAAGTGGGTCGGGTGGGGCCCACGTGCTCGGGTGCTCGGGTTTTATCGTTCGGGTGGTTTAAAACGTTCCCCGGACCTTTTATCCTTAACCGAATCGAAAATTGGAATTAAATTGGAAAAGTTATAATTAACGGGTTTTAGAAACTTGAAACGGAAATTAATTGACTCGGGAGTCGGAATTCGATTCGGGCAAGTACATTAGGACCCTTGAATTATTCTAAGACCGTAGAAACGAAAACGGGAGTTTTTGGAGCCCCGGAAGGGCATTTACAAAACCCGGGCAGATTCGCCATGTCGGGCGAATCGGGCCTTTACGGGTCCCTTATCGACAATGTCGAGTAATTGGGAAGTTTGGGAGTGATCGACATTGTCGGGGTTACGTTTGGGAGTTAAGTTTGTTAAATTTCAGCTTATTTCCTGCGAGTTAAAGTGCTTTAAAAATTGTGTTCTTTTAGATCGTGCCACGGACCGAGGCAAGGGAAAGCTGGGTAAGTGACTGAGATCATCACCGGAGCTCGTTTTTTGGCTTTTGGGATAACACACACGAGGTAGGGAAAAGTAGCCGTATCTCGGCCCTGACTAGGGAAAGTTAACAGTAGAATTGCATGTGGCACCGGGGTGTCGTGGGTTGAGTAGGTTATTGAATATTAGAAATGCATGATACGGGAACGTAGCGAATATTGGAAATGCATGTGACACTTAGTAGTGTCGTAGGAGCAGAGAACTTAGCGTTATTAGGAGTACTTGAGGCATATGACCATGCCCGGAGGTTGATTGTGAAACTGTTGATATTAGAACTGTTGGAGGCTTTGGTTAAGCCGGAGGTTGATTGTTTATTTGGTGTCTCGGGTGACCTTGAGGGCCCGTGTTATTATTTGTGTTTTGGGTGGCCTTGAGGGCCCGTGTTATTATTTGTGTTTTGGGTGGCCATGAGAGCCCGTGTTATTATTTGTGTTTTGGGTGGCGATGAGAGCCCGTACTTTACTCTTGGGGTTTTGGCTGGCCTGACCGAGTTCGAGTCTCGGGAGGTTGCGAGCGTTCTTTGGCTGGCTTGCGAGTTAGAGTCTCGGTAAGTTGCGAGCGTGTATTATTGTTGAGTTTTGGGTGGCCATGAGTGCCCGTGGGGTTGTTGAACCCGTGTCTTTACCTTTGGTGTTTTGGGTGGCCATGAGTGTCCGTGGGGTTGTGAACCCGTGTCTTTACTGTTGGTGGTTTGAGTGGCCGTGAGTGCCCGTGGGGTTGTTGAGCCCGTGAGTTACTGTTGGTGTGTCTTGGGAGGCCGTGAGTGCCTGTGGGGCTGTTGAGTCCGTGTTTTACTGTTGATGTGTCTTGGGAGGCCGTGAGTGCCTGTGGGGCTGTTGAGTCCGAGTTTTACTGTTGGTGTCTTGGTGGCCATGAGTGTCTGTGAGTGTTGAACCTGTGTTGTTACTGGTTGTTGAACTTGCTTGTGATTGTGATTGTGATTGTGTTTGTGGTTACCTGAGGTTGGGGGCCCGCTTCATGAAACGGGGGTCCACGAGCACACGCGTCTGCATGTTCAAACGGGGTAGGGGGCCCGCCCGCCAATAAAGGGGTCCTGGCCGCGCGTGTGTGGTTTGGGTTTGTGAGCATTCTTTGGCTGGCTTACGAGTTAGAGTCTCGGTAAGTTGCAAGCATTCTTTGGCTGGCTTACGAGTTAGAGTCTCGGTAAGTTTCAAGCATTCTCCGGCTGGCTTACGAGTTAGAGTCTCGGTAAGTTGCAAGCATTCTTGGGTTGGCCTGACCGAGTTAGAGTCTCGGGAGGGCGTGAGCGTTCTTGGCACTGAGCAGTTGGCAGCTGGTTTGCGATCCTTTGTGATCTTGTTTGGTGTTGCGTGGTGGTCTTTTGAGTCCTTGGAAGAGGTCGTGATCGTTGTGTCGGGTCTACTTTACGTGTCAGGGTGATGAGTTGGTCAAGGAAGGTAACTGTGGGTGTATTGTTCAGACAGAGTACTTAGGTTGGGGACAGTGTTCCCCGGTGTTGACTTTGTTTTTGGTGTTACCGGCTTTGTCTGCTAATTATGCCGTAGTCAGTATGTTATCCGTGGTGGTGAGTGAACGCTTACCCCTAGCTGCTTTTCCTACGGTACCGGTCGCGGGTTGGACTAGGTGAGCTTCTGAGGCTTGAAGAGCTAGGAGCGGGATTCTGGGTTTTTGTCTTTTGAGTCTAGTGACGGATACCTTGTACTTTTGTCCACGTGTAGGGACGTATTTTAAGTTGTAATTATTATTTTGATTAACTAAATGGAGATTTTAAAGCGTTTATTCAAAACAGGTTTCAATTGTTTTATGATTTTAAATGTTCGCGTCCCGAGTTCGGTTTACTGAAATTGGGGCGTGATAAGACCAGATTACTTTGTGACGGTCCAATTTTGGATTGATTGGTTTTTTGGGGCTTGTTCTTTAGTTTTTGTTTGTTCCATTTTGTGGTCGAGGTTTGTTTCCTTTGTTTGGGTCGTGCTTTTGTTTGAGTTGTTTTTGGTGTGTTCTTGGACTGTTTTTGGTTGTTTCCTCCACGGGGGAGGTGGTTGTTTTTGGTGAGAGTTGTTAGCTCTTGTGAGCTTTGTTTTAGTATTGAGGATGAGGCCCTTTTCGTGTGTTTCTCCTTGCCTTGTTCTTTCCATCTCAGGAGGACATGTGTTTAATAAAATTTCGCTTATCAATTTTTTTTATCAAACTAGCATAGATTGTAGTCCTTAATATCCCATCCATATTTGGCGCACAAGACAAGTTTCTACGATGAATTAGTCTCTACAATTCCTTAATGCATTGTGTACTCGTAATTTGTCTCTTCCTCTTCCTACATTGATTGTTAATATTAGCTCTTCCATCCATATCTTCACAATGCACATAAAAGGGTCCTTAAAAAAAGAAATTTGATTAGCTCACTCTCTCTGAGTACGTTAATGAAATCTAAATATAATATAGATTTTTTTATTTGGGTTGTTTACGATTTGGTAGCCAAATGTTTCGTCCACGAACGATAAGGTACCCATATTTTTCAAATGACCAATTTGGTACCCAAATGATTTGTCCACGGACGGAATTGGCATATTCCATTAGAAAACTAACGGAATATTCCTCCAAATCATACATGTGCAGTTAAGTGGAGTGTGAAATGACGATTTTGCCCTTATCCAATTCATCCTTAAGAATTTTTAAGGGGAAATTATCATTCTGCCCTTATTTAAAAATAAATATAATTAAGAAATAATATATTATTAATATATAAAATTCATAAATAATTATTAAAAAAAATAAAATGATTAATCTAATAATTTAAAAACAAATTAATCTAACTAAATCTAATTAGAACCTAATCTAACTTAATTAACATAATCTAATTATAATTAACCTAATTAATCTAACATAACTACCCTACATATTCAGCTTCATCATTAATCTAACATAACCTCATCGCCGCCATCCCTTTTCCTCAAATCTCTCTCGACTTCACCTTCTTCTCAGGCGAGCGGCGGCGACCAGCTCCTCCTCTTCGATTTCTCCAGCGTGCTTCCTTCCATCGACGCTGTGAAGATCGCTTCAGTAAAAAGAGTTAATCTATTTTATTTTCGTTCGATCGGAACGTCGAAGTTGGAAAACGGTTGTCTTTTTGAACGACTGCAAAAGAGAAAAGAGCTTTCAAAAAATATATATATTTAATTAAAGAATTAAAAAAAATTGTGTTGCGCAGGCCGTGGGTAGTTCAGGCCAAAGTTTTGGTCTTGGGCCATGGATTTCGAGCCAGGCCCGGTTTCTTTTGTTCTGGGTCCAAGCCCACTTGGTTCTGCTGATTTAAAAGCAAGGAAAATTAGGGTTTCAGCCCTTATTCCTCTTCGTCTCCTTCGTTTCTCTCTGCACCAAATCCCTCCCTCTCTCATCTGAGCTCGCCGACCCCCACCTCACCTCCCTCGCCCGACCCTTCCCGACCACCTCCGCCACCGCCCCTCTCCCCATCGTTCTCTATCCCGTCTCCACGTCGTCCTTCCCTCACGCCATCTCCTCCTCTTTCCCGTTCAGACGTGTCGCCGCCGTCGACCTCACCTCCGAGCCACCATCGTCCCCAACCTCTCCCTCGTTCAGATCACCTCCTCCGTCCAGCTCCGTTCTCCGGTCCGTCCCGCCCACGACCCGAGCTCCTCTCGCCTCTCTCCCGAGCCTCCATCGCCGGCCTCTCTCGGATCTGAGCCGCCGCCGCCGCCCTTGCTTTTCCCCCTACGGTGAGCCCCTACCACCGTGCGACCCTGGCCGGCCGGAATAAAACCCGAGCCCTTTTCCTCTTTTTGTTCCTCGTCCCGAGCTTCTTGCTTTGGATCTGGGCACCGTTGAAACTGATATCACTCTGGATCTGTTTTGGTTGGAATCAAAATCAAGGTTTTTTTTTTGGAAAGAAAAGATTTGTAAAACGAAAAATCAGTTTTAAGGAAAAAAGATTTAAAATAAAAAGGAATTAAAATCAATTTGGTTTTAAAAACGATTTTGAATCGAGGAGTTTGAGAAACAAATTTGTTAGGAAAATAAACTAAAACGACGTTGGTTTTAAAAGTTGATTTTATGGTTTGGGACTGAAATCGTCGGAAATAAAACTTTGGTTTTAGAAAATTGACTTAAGGAGAACAATCAGATTTGATTTAAAATGGACCTTGAACTGTTAAGCGTGGAACGAATAACCGGACTGTTGAAACGGACTTAGGATGGGTTTAACAGCGGAACGCGGAATCGGTGCCTCGGGTTTTGTGCTCGGGGCTCGAGTACTCAAACCCGATTCGTCGTTTAATCCCACTCTTAGCCCGCTCGAATTAAAAGGCAACTGTTGAATTTAAATCGAAATCGTCGTAACGTTTAATTCGACTTTGGACTTGTTTTTGAGTTTGGCTTTCGCTTTGTTTTAGAGTCTGGCTCCAATCGAAGAGAAGACAGGAGGTAGCGAGCCAGGACGCCAGCAGCTAGGGGACGCAGTTGTCGGTTCGCCTTGAGGTAGGGAAAAGTAGCCGGATCTCGGCCCTGACTAGGGAAAGTTAACAGTAGATTTGCATGTGACATCGGGGTGTCGTGGGTTAAGTAGGTTATCGAATATTAGAAAAGAATGATACGGGAGTGTAGCGTTTAAGAGAAAAGCATGTGACACTTAGTAGTGTCGTAAGAACAGAGAACTTAGCGATATTAGAATTACTGGAGGCATATGACCATGCCCGGAGGTTGACTGTTTACTTTATGTCTTGGGTGGCCATGAGAGCCCGTATATTAAGGTTGGTGTCTTGGGTGGCCATGAGAGCCCGTATATTAAGGTTGGTGTCTTGGGTGGCCATGAGAGCCCGTGTATTACTGTTGTGTCTTGGGTGGCCATGAGAGCCCGTGTTTTACTGTTGGTGTCTTGGGAGGCCATGAGTGCCTGTTGGGTTGTTGGACCCGTGTTTTACTGTTGGTGTCTTAGGAGGCCATGAGTGCCTGTGGGGTTGTTGAACCCGTGTCTTGCTGTTGGTGTGTCTTGAGAGGCCATGAGTGTCCGTGGGGTTGTTAAACTCGTGTCTTTACCGTTGGTGTCTGGGGTGGCCATCAGTGCCTGTGGGGTTGTTGAACCCATGTCTTTACTGTTGGTGTCTGGGGTGGCCATGAGTGCCCGTGGGGTTGTTGAACCCGTGTCTTTACTGTTGGTGTCTTGGGTGGCCATGAGTGCCCGTGGGGTTGTTGAGCCCGTGAGTTACTGTTGGTGGTTTTGAGTGGCCGTGAGTGCCCGTGGGGTTGTTGAGCCCGTGAGTGCCTGTGGGGTGGTTGAGTCCGTGTTTTACGTTTGGTGTCTGGGTTGGCCATGACTGCCCGTGGAGTGCTGAACTTGTGTTGTTGCTGTTGTTGAACTTTGTTTGTGGTTGTGATTGTGATTGTGGTTACCTGAGGTTGGGGGCCCGCTTCATGAAACGGGGGTCCACGAGCACACGCTTCTGCATGTTCAGACGGGGTAGGTGGCCCGCCCGTCAAGAAAGGGGTCCTGGCCGCGCGTGTGTGGTTTGGGGTTGTGAGCATTCTTTGGCTGGCTTACGAGTTAGAGTCTCGGTAAGTTGCGAGCATTCTTCGGCTGGCCTGACCGAGTTATAGTCTCGGGAGGTTGCGAGCGTTCTTTGGCTGGCCTGACCGACTTAGAGTCTCGGGAGGTTGCGAGCGTTCTTTGGCACTGAGCAGATGGCAGCTGGTATGCGATCCTTTGTGATCTTGTTTGGTGTGCGATCCTTTGTGATCTTGGGTGTTGCGTGGTGGTCTTTTGAGTCCTTGGAAGGAGTCGTGATCGTTGTGTCGGGTCTACTTTACGTGTCAGAGTGTTGAGTTGGTCAAGGAAGGTAACAGTGGGTGTGTGCTCAGTCGGAGTACCTATGTTGGGGATAGTGTTCCCCGGTGTTGAGTTTGTTGTTGGTGTTACCGGCATTGTCTGCTAATTATGCCGTAGTCAGTCTGTTATCCGTGGTGGTGAGCGACCGCTCACCCCTAGCTTCATTTCCTACAGGTACCGTTTGCAGGCTGGACTAGGTGAGCTTCTGAAGCTTGAAGAGCTAGAAACGGGATTCTGGGTTTATTTTGAGTCTAGCGACGTATACCATGTTTTTTGTCCACTTGTTGGGACTGATTTTGAGTTGTAAATATTATTTTGTTGAACAAATGGTGATTTTAAAGTGATCTATGAAAAGGGTTTCAAAATGTTTTATTATTTTCTAAATGTTCGCGTCCCGAGTTCGGTTTACTGAAATTGAGGCGTGACAGACGCCCTCCATTTTCCTCAAATCTGTAAGGTCGTGACGAGGACCATGGATTTAATGAACAGACGAACTTCATCCTCGGCCTCGCCGTTCGTCCTCGTCGTGAAGAGACATTAAAGCCTTTTCGTCCTCGGCGAGCTCAGGGCAGGACAGAGGCACGAGGGCTTTCACGACGACCTCTTGTCCTTCGTGTCGCTCTTCGACATCTGGGGGGAGGGCTTTCACGGCGACCACGATGAGGCCTCTTGGAGTTCTGAGGTGCTGAGAATCGGAGAATCGTCATCCACAGTCCATCGTCAACGGACTCTTCGCCGACAAGGGCTTCAATCGATGGCGAGGGATTCCGACGCTCGAGCTGTTCGTCTAGGAGTTTTTTAGGGTTTGTAGAAATTTGGTTTTGGGGGAAATCGTGGGCGTGCTGTGATTTGATTTTGATTTGTTCTCTGTTGTTCTTCCTTTCTTTGATTTGTTGTTGTTCTTCTTCGAGGGCTTCAATCGATTTGTTGTCCAGATTTTCCAGATTTCATCTCCAAATCTCCAAATTTCATCTCCAAATCTTTACGAGTTCTCGAAGCTTAGATGGGACGAACTGGGTAAAGGGGGCAAAAGGATTCGGACTGGAAATTGCTCAAAACGATTTTGTCGATTTGAATTGGACAAGCGGAAGGTGAAAATTCAGATATGATTTTGTTGGTTTGAATCAATAAAAGAGGAAGGTGAAGAATCAGATCTAAAATTGGACAAACATAATTTTTCAAAACAGGAAGGTGAAGAATTAGATCTGAGTTTTGAATTTTGAGAATTAAAAAAATTCAAAAGACGTAAACATAAATTTTTCAATTTCTGAAATAAAAATTTAAAGAAAAAATAAATATATAAATAAAAATTATAAAAAAAGAATAATAATGAATAAAATTAAAAAAATGTAATAAATTAATTCAATATAAAAATAAAAAATAATTAAGTATATAAAATAAATGAATTTTCTAAATAATTAATTACTATTATTTTAATAATTAATTAAAATATTAATGGTATATAAAAATAATTATATATATGTGAAACAATTAAATTTATTACAATTTTAAAAAGTAAAATAAATAATAAATAAATAAATAAATAAATGATTTTTTTAATAATGAATTAAAATATTAATGAAATCAAATCTAGTGAAAGGGTAAAACAGTCTTTTTACACTTAAGTCAAAAGTCAACTAAAATGGTCTTTTCACTTTACTCTGTTAGTTTTTTAACCCCATTAACCCAAATTGTTCGTGGACGAAACATTTGGGTACCAAATTGAAAAAAAAAATCATAAGGGTACCATATCGTTCGTGGACAAAACATTTGGGGTACCAAATCGTAAATAACCCTTTTTATTTAATCGATTACAGGTGCAAAGCAACTTGTATCAGAACTCAAAAGTGTCCATATGGAGAAGTATACAAATGATGGAAACGTAAGGAGGGAAAAGTCATTCTCCTTTGCCGAACTCGCAAAAGCCACTTCAAATTTCTGCACGTAATCTTGTGGTGGTGTAAGAGAGTTTGAAATAGTTTATAGGGGAACACTTAGGGCTAACAAACAGGTAAAAACATAAATTTCAAGGTTTTTCACTTGAAGACATGTCCTCGTTTAACAAGCAATGCTTATAATCTATTTCAGACTCTTGAATGTCACTTTGTAATTGCTTTTCAGATGGTGGCTATTAAAATGCTTAACCGCCAAAGAAATCTAGGCATTAAGGAGTTCGCCATTGAGGTGTTTACTCTAGGCTAGGCAAATCATCTGAATCTGATGAAGCTGATTGTATATTGGTGTGAGAAAGAAGAACGTCTTTTGGTCTACAAGTACATGACCTTAGGCAATCTTGCCTCACACTTGCATGGTAATCAATAATATTCGATTTCCTTAAACTGGTGATTAACTCATTAATTTTGAAGCGTAAAGAGTATTTGTAGTTATAAAATCTTCGAATATTTCGGACTTTGATCGATATTTCTTTTTCTTATGAAAAATATAGTAGGAAAATAAGTAGATTTGTTCATCTTGAACATTATGTTAGATAATGTCGAATATATGAAGTTCACCTTCTATTTATAGCACTCAGAGTCTAAGATGAACGACGGAGATTAATTTTTTACAGAATACTCTCGAAGGATAAGATTTACCATCTACAATTCTATACAAAATTCTAAAGAATTATGATTTAGATTTTTATATAAATAAGAATATACATGTCATTGTAGGAGCCTAAACCCACTTGTGGCCCAACATAATTTTTAACCACTTTTAGTGTTTATATACAATAGAAACTCTATAAATTAGTAGTTATAAGACTATCAAAATTTATTAATTAAAATTATTATTAATTAATATTATTAATTTAGCACCATATCACTGATTCGGGACTAGACATAAATATTATTTTAAAGAGTTTATTCAGAGTATTAATTTATCGAGTTTTCACTGTTTACTTAGGGAAAAGATGAGTTTTTTTTATTAGCAAATATTATTAGAGAGCCAGGGTTTCAAAATGAAAACAAGGCTATGGGAGAAACCCACAAAACAGACACGAGCATGCCTAAAATGAACCTCAAACCAGAGAACCAAACCCAATCAAAGAGAACAATAAGACTAATATTCACAAAAGGCCACCATAAAAACAAAGGCAAGAGAGAAAAAATACAAGCAACACCAAAAACACCTAAACCAACCTAAACAAGTAATACAAGCACTCTAAGAAAACTAGGAAACACTACCAAGAAACAAGCAGACCTACACAACTCACCGGCACGAACTCACCTGATCAACCAGTAACAGAGGGAAGACAAGCCCCCCAAAACCTGACTAATCGACCATCAAAAACAACAAACTAGATAACTAGCACCTCAAGAAAACCACTTAGCAACCAAAAGGAAAAACAAATCAAAATTCCCCCAAACCCCCACTAAGAAGACGAGCAACTCACAAAAATAAACATAGCACCCGAAAAAACTATAAGCAAATCCAGCAGCAAAGTCTGCAACAGGTACAACCCTAACAACCCAAAAGAGAGAACAAGAAACTGAAGTCCTTCAAGACTAATTAGGCAAAGGGGGATTTGGTCCGAAATTTAGGCAAAGGGGGATTTGGTCCGAAATTTGATCTCATCCAGACAAGCTTCTTCTTCCTCTAAATCCATGAAATCATCCACAGAATCAGCATAAAAAAGAACCTTTTGATTGATTTCAGCCTCTAAATTATAAAACTGGTCTGTTACCAGCTCATCAACTACAAAAGACTTAATCCCTATAACTTTATAGTAGTCCCAAGTACTAATGTACTCCTCAGCAGCCACAGTCTCACCCTTGCTCTTCTTCTTATCAGAGAGCTGAATAAGAGGGACTTCTCTCCCTTTCTTTGACCTAGTATCATATATATATATATATATATATATATATATATATATATATATGAAACTTGATCCTTCTTCGATTTCCTTTTGAAACTTGATTTATTGGGAATGTGGGCTGGGCTTTTCAATGAGTCCTGAAGCCAAGAACTGCTGGTGCTGAAATTTCCCTCCAACAATTGAACTTGATTAGTAGCAGTAGTCTGATGAGGTCTCTCCTTAATGCTACCTGCTGAAACAGTTTTCGAAGCTTCCCTACTCCCTACTTTTGGCACCATATCATTAGACTGAAAAATCAAAGGGTTCTTACCAGCGGACAATACCTGATCAGTTCCATCCTCCTTCTCCATCTCCAATACTTCTGCAACAGGATTGGAGAGAGGCTGTGGCTAAGAAGTAATGTGTGAATGTTCCTGAACTTTTTGTGTGTTGGAGTAGAATGGAGTAGTAGAAGTCTGCAATTTCTCTTATGAGTTAAGAAACCCCAAATCAGAAGTATCCAATGTATCTTTGACAACCTTGTTAGCCATTAATACTTTCCCAATCAAAGAAGGATGTTTGTCTTACATTGTAGAAACTTCCAACATTCCATCTGCCCCTAAATTTAATAACTGAAAATGTCCAGATGGAATTAAATGAGTATGAGCTTCAAAATCAACATCAGGATCCTAAAATTTTGAAGTCTCCTTGGGCTGACTTAAAACCAGATCATCTACAGGTTATTGAGAAATTTGAGTCTCCTTTATACCAACCCCCAACTCCTTAACAATCTACAGAACCAAAAGTCTCTCTTGTTCTTCTTCTCTCGAAGCATCTCTAACTGAAGATGGAGTAGTGAATTGACTTGAAAAAGAACCTTGTGAAGGACTGGGAGTGGTTAAGTGAGAAGCATTTGTTGAAGTAGCCATGGAAGCATCCCAAGTAGGAAGTAGGTTTGAAATTGAACTCTTAATCAAAATCTTTCGAGCATATGGCAATCTTCACCTTCTTGTCTAACTGGTCAAAACTAAATGCGTGGATTAATACATGAGTTGCCTCCAAATCCTAAGTGCTCAGGAATTTGGATGAGTGTACACATAAGAACCCAATCCTTCTACTACTACTGCCATTGTCTCCTCACACCAACTTTGCAAGGGAATGCCTTGTATTGTAACCCAAGTAAATTTTCCTCCTTTTTGACAAAAAATGTGCTTATCAGGGATCACTATCATCCACTCCTGTAACCAATTAGTATTTTCCCCCAACAACAGTTTATCAAACTCCTCATCTGGACAAGTAAGAAGCAAACACCTATTTTCCAGCCTTCTAACTTGAATTTCACTAACTCCTTGTTGCGACATTTCTCTCATAATAGCTTGAGCCGAGAGAAGCCTATGAGAGAAGGCCAAATGTGATCTACTGAGTAAGTCTTGATGCTTTGTAACAACTGATCCTCTAGCCACATTTTTTTGAGCACCTTCGTCTTTAGGAAAATTGTAAGAAATTGTACTTTGCAACTCCTGACATTTTATCCTCCATTCTTTAATGTGATGGTTAGATTGATTTTGGAACCTTTGAAAATTCTGTCTCCAACCCTTAATTATCAGTAACTTAAAGTCTTGTAGGAGCCAACAATTGTAAAGTTGAATTGCTCTTGTTAGGCCTTCCTCTGAGCTGAATCTAATGAAAGCAAACCACCTTCCCTTGAGATTGGGTCGAGATGGAGCTTCAACGGATAAAATTTCTCCAGCTTCTTTAAAGCACTCTTCTAATCACAAACAAGAAGATCGAGGAGGCACATTACTGATGAAAATCCAATGCTCTGGTCGCCCTTCCAACACTTTAGCCCATCCTCTGTCCCCCAAAGGAACGGATGGCTTTCCAACCCTTCCATTACAATTAGAGACATCTTGTTATAGCAAGACATATCCAATACTCTCTTTATATTATTTAATTTTTTTGAAGATTATTGTGTTGAATTAAAATCTAAAAAGTATACTGACAACGTAATAGGCAGTGTTGGTCCTAGAAGAAAAACGCATAGAGAAAAGAGGGTTAATAATGATTGTGGAAAGAGGGAGACATTGACAAGAAAATTACAGTTACACTAGATTTGATAGAGCCTCACACATTTTAATGAATGACACCATTTTGGGATCCCAAGACTCACTAAACAATATCTGGGAAGTTTTCTTGGCAGCTGAACACGTGTCGTCTTTTCATTTCTTACTAACTATAATTAAAAAAATACCTTCATAACACTTACCCTGCATTTTATATGGTCAAATCCCGTATCTTGTCTGCTAAAGTATACAAAGAAGTACCCATTAAGGATATGATGGTTCTTTTTCTAATATCACCATGTGCATTCCCACATGACGATCATCACCATTCAATGAATTAACAATGTTGTACTACTTTTATGCTCCGCAGACCAAATCATAAAGGCAAATTTCCATATTTACTCATAATCGGTCTCAAAATTACATTCATTTTCCCCATCTGCAAGTTTTGGTTACAATTGTGAACGGTGTCCTCTTGGTATATGGATACGAAAGAACCAGAATCATTACCGTTGCTCGATGATATACATCATAACTCATCAACACTTCAATCTAAAAGAGAGTATGGATTTAAACGTATTAATAAACTATATATAAATCATAAAAAGCTCTCTCTAGCCGTAAATAAAAAAGAAAATATAAACCTTAGTCGTTGTCGATCACGGCTCTTTCTTTTTTGTTTCTCTTGTTTTTAGTTATTTTTCATCCTTCTTTTCTCCTATAAAATTGTCTCGCTATGCGTTCCGATTTAGGGTCGGTATAATCGAGTTTTGGCATTAGATGAGGTCGATTTAAGGACTGTCTATTTGGGTGAAATCTGTTATGGGATGACCTTGCGGGGAAGTCGTTTTATGGGCGAACCTTACGGGGAACATCGATATTTGCGCCAGCGTAAGATCCACATTACCGATCACATCTAAACGAAATCCCATCCGTGGGAGGGACATCTGAATGATTCCGGCAAATCAAGACGAATGACCGACAATACCAGAATGCCTATGGGTTTCAGAAGAATTGGCATCACAAGCTCCGTAGTTTTATGCATTCGTTATTGTGTTTATTTAGTTTTTTCTTCTTTTTTACGATACAAAGTAGATTACACTTACAGGTCCAAGAGCACCGATACACCTACGAGAGTCCGAGACTATAATCTGGACGCTAGAATCTAAGATCCAAAGAATTCTTTTATATGTAAGAGCAATTGCGTTGAATAAAAACACTCATGTCTCTCCGTTTAAAAAAAACTATATATATATATATATCATCAAGTTGATATATAATGTATGATACATTGATTCTTCTCAAAAAATTAAAAAAAAATAAAAAATAAATAACCAATCAGCATGAGTATTTTATTTCAAGAGAACATCGGTTTGGTGGAACAGGGAGAGAATAGAATGGGTTAGGTAAGGAGAATTTGGGAGAGAAAATGTGAGTGTATTGTTTTGATGGATTATGTTTTTTGGCCGATAAACTAAAGATGCTCCAATCAAGTACCTTCTTGACCGACGAATTTCAAAGTCGTTAGTCAAGAATGAACTTGGCCGAAGATTATTTCAATCATCGGTCATGTATGGTAACTTGGATGATGTATGTTTATCGTCGACCATGAAAATGAGTAACTTAAAATATCTTGCTCACAAGCCATGTTGAGTTGATCAAATATCATACGTGAATGGAGTCACAGTTATACCATTTATATGGTCAACTAATCTCATTCCCTCGGCTGTCTATGGAGCCAATATTGGTATCGCGAACAGTATACTGATACTTTCTCCATTTCAATAACAAAGTTTCCGTGTACTGTATCATCCACTATAAACTTCAACACAATCATCCAATCATTTTCTTTCGCGTTCAACAACCTAAAAGAAAATCAAGAACCAAACTATTACTCAAATTGATTTTAAAGTCCCACATCTTAGAAACAAGTGAAATCGGGATAGATAAGATGGTATAAGATGAAAAGCAAGGTAGGCAAATAGATAGTGATGGTGTGGACATAATGGTTGGTGGAGATGATAAAACTACAAGTTTGCCATTGGGTCTTAATTAAACAGCCAACATCACTGCCTAATCCCCCTTTCCTCTCCTTCTGCCTAAACTGTCAATCCCTTGTCAAATCAACTCCTCCTCCCTCCTATTTTTGCTTCTATCTAATTAATCCCTAAAAAGCTCCTTTTGGCCTCACCCCAATTTGGCTTATCCTTCATGTGGCTCTGCTCTTGCCACCACACTAACTCTTCCTTTCCTACTTCTCCTTCCTTCTAGATCGGGTTTAGTCTCTACTTAATCATAATTAAGATCCACATTTCAAAAGAAAAAGAGAGAGAGAGCTTAATAGATGATTGGATAGGATTTGATCATGGGCCTCCTCTTTCTCATTTATTGTGTTGTTTCTTTAAAAAGATTGAACTCAAGTACAGTTCATCCCCAAAATTAACATGAAATAAAATGGAAGATAATATATCCTGATCAAATATCGGATGATAGCAAAGTCATAGATATTTCTTTATCTAGCATAATTAAAAAAACATAAATGAGAACCTTGTTCCCGTTGACATTGTCACTCTCGTACCTGATAATAATCCAAATGTAACTTTTGTATATTAAGATACGACGGGTGCTTCAGCTTCATCGTCCGGACTATGTTATGCTCCAGGAAACAAAGGTCAGCGATATTTCTTCTGGTTTTCTTAGAGATTGTGGCTTGTTTTTGGGTTGGGATCATTGTTTTATTCCCTCTGAGGGAGCTTCAGGGGGCGTTTTTACTGCGTGGAAGCCATCTCTGTTTCAGGTTTCTTCTACATATCCGCTTGGCAATGCCCTTGTTTGGATTGGCACCCATTCTCTAACAGGTCTCCCTCTTACTGTTCTGAATATCTATGGTCCCTCCTCTCATTCTGGTCGACGCACTCTGTGGGAGCTCCTTTTTCAAAACAGAGCACAGTTCGGTGACAACTTGTTCGCCGGCGGCGACTTTAATTCTGTGCTGGTCCCTTCTGAGAGGCGGAACTCCTCCACGTCTGGTTCTGATTGCGCCCTGTTTGGCGAATTTCTACAATGTATGGAGCTTGTGGACTTGAACCTCTCTGGAGCTTCTTTTACTTGGTATGGAGGGGGGTCGAAGGCATCGCGATTGGATCGCTTTGTGGTTTCTCCAACAGCTCTGTCACACTTTGGAGACCTGTCGCAATTGGCCCATCATCGTTCCCTCTCGGATCACAGGCCGGTAACACTCTCTTCCTCCTCGGTAAATTGGGGCTCGAAACCTCAACGCTTCATTAATGCCTGGACCGAGCACAGGCACTTCTTACATGACGTCCGAGAATTCTGGTCTTCGTATAGCTGCCAAGGCTTGGCCAGCTATGTCCTTTGGTTTAAGCTCAAGAATATGAGGATTGATCTACAGCGCTGGAATAGAGAAGTTTTTGGTAGGGTGGACCGAGAAGTTGAGGCATTGGCTGAGGTGATTAATGGGTTTGACTCAGCTCTTGATGACCGTGATCTTTCTGGCGAGGAATGCATTGCCCGCTCTCTCGCCCGTGTTACTCTCATCCGGAAACAAAGGGTTTTAGCAAGAATTTGGAGCCAGAAGGCTCGAATCAAGTGGCACAAGAATGGGGATGTCTGTTCTCGTTTTTATCATAAGATAGCAAATCTCAGGGCTTCTCGCAACAGGATCACGCAGCTCCAGACACCAACGGGGGTGTTATCAGACCCCGCTGATATTCGGAATCACCCAGCTGATCACTTTAGCCAAAGATTCTCTAGGCCGGTTGGTTTACGTATTCCTCTCCCTCGCCTACCTTTTGCTAGACTCTCGGGTTTCCGGTCTTCCTCTTTGGAGGAGCCTTTCTCTGCTGATGAGGTTTATGCTTCCATTTGTGACTGTGGTACGGAAAAAGAGTCGGGCCCTGATGGTTTCTCCATGCTCTTCTATAAGGTTTGTTGGGATATCATCAAGGACGATTTGCTCCGTTTCTTCTCGGACTTCTTTGCTTCAGGGTCTATTGGAAAGGGCTTGAACTCCACCTTTCTGACCTTAATTCCCAAGACTCGTAATGCCGACCGAATTCAGGACTTTCGCCCCATCAGTCTCATATCCGGACCTTATAAGATTCTTGCCAAGGTGCTCTCAAATCGCCTTAGGCAAGTTCTTAGTGACGTTATTAGTGATGCTCAGACAGGCTTCGTTGCAGGGAGGCAGTTAGTGGACGGGGTTTTAATTGCCTCGGAGGTTATTGATCTAGTTCGACATTCTGGTGAAGAGACCCTCGTTCTCAAACTAGATTTTGAGAAAGCCTTTGACAAGGTGATTTGGGACTATGTTGAAGAAGTGTTTCTTGCTATGAATTTCGGCAGGAAATGGTGCTTATGGATGGCTTCTTGCTTCAAAGCCTTTGTTGCTGTTCTTGTGAACGGTTCTCCGAGTCGTGATTTTCCCGTTTTAAATGGGATCAGGCAGGGCTGCCCTTTGTCCCCGTTTATCTTCTTGATTGCTGCAGAGGGTCTACACCAGGTTCTAGAGGAAGGGATCAGGTTGGGGGAATTCTCGGGAGTCCAAATAGGTCCTTTAGGTCCTATCATCTCCCACATACAGTTTGCAGATGACACCCTGTTGTTCATTCGTGGCTCTGCAGATGATCTTCTGAGGCTTAAGAGCACTCTCCTCACTTTTCAGTTCAGCTCAGGTCTTAAGATTAATTTTGACAAATCTACTGCAATCTTACTAAATGCCTGCACCCTTACTCCTGAGTTAGTTGCTTCTTCTTTGGGTTGCTTAGTAGGCTCGCTTCCTATTAAGTACATTGGCTTCAGTTTGGGTGCAAACCCGAGACGTGTTGCGTTCTGGGAACCAGTGGTTAATAAGTTCAAAACCTCCCTTGCTCTTTGGAAAACCAAAGATCTATCTATGCCTGGGAGGTTAGTTCTTATTAAATCCACTCTTTCAGCTTTGCCGATCTTCTTCATGTCCCTCTTCAGAGCTCCTAAGGGTGTCTTGAAGGAATTAGAAGCTTGGAGGAGGCGATTTCTTTGGCACAATAGGGCACGGACTCGTGTTTTTTGTAAGGTTCGATGGGCATCTGTTTGCAAAAGAAGAGATGAGGGTGGTCTTGGTATTCGGGGACTGGAGAGGATTAATAACAGCCTACTGGCTAAGTGGTTCTGGAGATTCGCTGCTGAAAAGGACTCCTTATGGAAGAGGGTCCTATGTGTAAAGTTTGGCTGGGACTTGACTGAATGGGATCTATCTGCTCTTGACAAGCCTGGCTCGTCTTTCCTGTTTGGACATATTATGGCCCTTTCTGAAATTCAATCCTTCAGGAACCTTTTTGGTAATCAAAGCCTGCACTGGAGGCTTGGATGTGGAGACCGTATTCGTTTTTGGCAGGATATCTGGGTTGGTACTGTGGCCCTACGCTATAGATTTCCTCGGCTTTACCTGATTTGCACCGGAAAATGGATGCGGGTTGGTGAACTTTGGCTTGCAGATTCTTGGCACATTGACTATCGCCGTACATTCCTCTTCTCTTATGAGTGGGATGAATCAGCAGCTTTGATGGAGCTCTTAAGCTCAGTGAGGGTCCGGTCTTCACACTCTGATCAGGTAGTCTGGTCCCACAGAGAGGCTGGATTTTCAACCTCTTCTGCGTACCTCCTACTCACTAATTCTGCCCCTTCTTCTATTCCCTGGGCCGGCATTCTCTGGATAAAGAACTTGCCTCCCAAATATAGTTCTTTGGTTTGGTTGATGGCTCACAATGCAGTACCTACGAAGTCTTTCTTGGAGGAGAGAGGGATTCATATCTCCATTGCAGACATGTTGTGCTGCTTTTGCTCTAGTGTTTTTGAAGACTGCTCCCATTTATTTTTGCACTGTGACTATTCCTGGTTGATCTGGAGTAGGGTCTTCAATTGGTGGTCCTTAGTGTGGGTCATGCCCGGCGATTGCTTATCTTCTCTTTATATTTGGAGAGGTCTTGGTCGTAGAAGTTGGTGGCATAAATGGGTGAAGGTGGCTTACCTTGTTTTTTGGTACATTTGGCTTCAGAGGAACTCAGCAGTCTTCAGGCAACAGCTAGATCCCATTGATGTGGTCTTCTACAGATTGCAACTTCATAGCTTCAGTGTTTGCAGGATGTCTGGTGATCTACTAGAGGATTCAACCCTCTCCATTTGGTTGAGTTCTCCTGCATCGTGCTTTATTTCTTCTTGCAGGAATGGGAGGAGGTCCTCTTAAATACTGGATCAGGAGCTGTTTTAGGAGCTGGCATATCTTTTTTCACTTCTTTTTTTGGGTTGGCAGGGGCTACATTGGAGATTATACCTTTCAGGTTACGCCTGTTTCTCACTGAGGTCCGGCGAGTGCTCATCCGGGGGAACGCTCAGGGCCGATCTACTCTAGGAGTGGAGGGGAACGGATCACTTAGTCTTTCTGAGACCAGAGGATCCACCTGTTCACCCTGAGGCATTGTTCGTTGGTCTCGGTGAGACACCTGTTTGGTTTTGATCTCTGTTGTTGCTCCTGCTCAGTTTTTTTTGTTTGTTTTTCTGTCTGTGTTTTTGTCTTGGAAGGTTATTTTGGGAATCTTTCCCACAGCTTTGTAATATATTATTCCAAAGCTTATGAATAAAACCATCATTTATCAAAAAAAAAAGATGCTTGAAAGTCGTTTCGTGCCATATCCAGAATCCAAGGAACTTGTTCAGACACGCACGTGGTTAGGAACTTTAAAGGTACATGTCACTTACGAAGATTTCTTGCAACTACTTTCTTATCACACTGTTCTGATTATTCACTTGGCATGTGAAAATTAAAGGGGATGCGACTTCCATGAGCTTTTTTTTTGTCATCGGTACAAGTACATTTAAATTAAAATCTCTGATGGGAATATAAGAATAGGTCTAATTATAAACCCAAAAATCTTAAAATTGGATGTTGTAAGATCACAACGATGCTATAAGCAAAACAGAACCACCAAGGAAAATACAATCCATAGAAAGAAACAATCGGGTACAAACTAATCTAACTAGAAAACTAAGAGTAAACAACCAAGAAGGAAACAAAATAGAGGTCTATAACTCACATATCATCATCACGAAGCACAACATATTTTGAAGAACCGATCTGAATCATCGAAATATGGCTATCATGAAGAACAGAGAGGATTAAACAACAAAGCATAGAGGAAACACTGCAACCTTAATCAATGTTGGACCTTTAGGCTCCTTGAAACATTAGAACCACCCAGTCCTTAAGAGGAAGCATGTGGCTACTAATACGTCGGCAGCCAACGTCACGATTGGTAGAGACAGATCTGGTGATAAATCACTGGAACTCACCAAACCCAACAATTTAAAACGAGAATCTTCAGACCAAGGAACAACCTTTAACCGCTGAGCTCGAACCACCAAACATGGACGAGAAGAAGAGAAGTCAGTCGAAAAAATTTGAAAGGAAAGGGAGGGAGAGGAATTTACGAACAGAGAAAAGGAAAGCAAAGTGCCTCACCTCAGAAGCCATCACATCCTGAGGATCAGAAGTTGTAACTCGAGCTCAGGCTTTCGTTACCAGGCCCGGTAACCCTTCACCGACCAACACCAAGCGAGGACTCATAGAGGAAGGCCAGTATCTCTATCGAGCACGAGCCAACCCCAACCCAGTCAAATCTGACACCAAAGCCAACAGGTAAGTGCGACCGAGGAAAGGCGAGGCCTGAGAGCTCGGAGAAAGAGTTCACCAGCGGAACAGAGGCAAGGGAAGAACAAATGCGCGACAATCCCACCATTGTAGATGAAGGAAAGTCTCCCACTAGCCGATATGGAACCAACCATCTTTGTCCCTTCACCACGGCGAGACAGGAGAGAAGACTAAGGCAGATTTGAGCCGATCCACACATAGAGCGTTGAAAAAAGACTTCCCACTTCCAGATCTGATACCTCTCCTCCTAAGTCGGTGGAGAGGACTGGATCGAAAGATAATGCATAAAGGAGAGACGGAGAGCCAATCATCAAACCAACAAAAACAAACCCTGATCCACAACGATCCGTGGAGGGGAAGCATGTCCCACGACCAAAATAGGGTCGAAACGCCGGAGAATAAAAAAAGGCACTTCCACCCAGCTACGCCAAAAAGGAGAGAAGAAACAGGAAAAAGAGAAGAAGAGGAAAATAGGAGTATTGGTAGTGACCTTAGTGGCCGAAGCCACGAGGCCACTACCAACGACGGTGGAAAGGAGATGCTAGGGTTTGGTTTAAGAGAGAAGGAAAAGAAATTTTTTTAGAGAGAGAATCCATTATCCAACAAAGATATTATGGTGAGGATTTTTTTTGGGGGTTTTGAGTTATTTGTATATGTTTGGTAAATGATTGTTATACACATCTTGATATGTTTTACCTATATAATGTATATAGCTCATTGTTGACTTGATGAATATGATGTCATTAGAATATATTTATTAATTGTTTGATTTGGTTTGTATGACATTTAATCTAATAACACGTGTTGGAAAAGATGTTCAACCTATCGCGATCAAAGATGTCGTCGGTAGATGCTTCTCTTACCCTTATCTTCCTTCTTCCCTTCCTCAACCTCGTACTGTTTTCTCTCTTTTCTTTCCCCTTTCTTATCTCCTCATTTTTGGCCCCGGCTAACGGTGGGCGTTTGGCCATGGACGTTCGTTCTTGTACTCCGATAACTAGCCTACTCCTTCGTCGTCCACGGTGTCCTCAGCGAGATCGAGTCTTGGCTTTAGATTCGTTGACGTGGTTTCAGATCTGTTACCTTTGATTCTAGATTTGTCCTTCCCGGTACTTAGTCCAAGCTGTTAATTGCTGCGAAGGTCCACATGTTGTTGTTCGCATCCGATCTGCTTCGTTTTTTACCTGATAACATTGGCTTGCTCCGCTCCCGGTGTGGGGATGGGGAACTCGTGGACCACTTCGCCCAAGCACGACCTAGGTTCGGGTGTTGGTTCATGTTCTAGTGGCCAAATTTTCAGGTGTGCGCAACCGATCTACAATGGTAAATGTTTCCGTCTAAGATTAGTAGTGGATCTGGTAACACACGTCTTTCTCACCGGTTTGTCCTGATGTTGGTGTTGTCTTTCCAGTACGGTGATGCACAACTTCTTCTTCCTTTTTGGTTTTTGTTCACCGGAGGTGGAGCGTCGTGTCTCTTCCATGCCGGATCATGGTTGAGGTTAACAGACAGGGTATGAGAGCCTCGGTATGGGTCGTGTTTGGGATTGCTCTGATTTTTCCACTGTTCCGATCTTGGTACTGTTCCGGGACTAAACTCAGTCTCACGCCCCAAATCCGGTTTTGACCGGACTTGAGACGTGAACTAAAACAATATAATAAATTTAAAGGAAAGTAAAGCCAAACAAACTCAAATAGTAGTTTAAAACTTTAAACAACGTCGCGAGTCACCGCTCGGTAAAAACAACGGTAAAAAAATCAACAATTAACGGTACGTCTCTAGACACTAGCCGAATCCCCGTCAGCTCCCTAGCTTCGAGAATCCTGCTAGTACAAGTCCCGTTCAACACCTGAAAACAACAAAGTAAGGGGGTGAGCTTACACTCAGTAGGAAAAGTAGTTAAGGTTCGAAACCACAGTTCATCACAACGGGTAACCGTCCAATTAGGGCATACTAGTAAGGCACAACTCTTAGAAACAAAATAAACGATTACTGCAAGACAACAATTGGCCTTCACTTAGGCACATCCCGTAAAACAACTCTCAACGAATTGAAATCATATCACTTTCCACAAACGGCTCTTGACACCCAACACCTAACAATTCTCAAAGGACAACGTCCACGATTATCTTACGACCGACCACACGTGCGAACTTGCACCGCAACACGGGAAACAAGTACAACAGCACCTCGAGTCACCCAACACTCTCTCAAGACCACAGTCTCACTTAACCCAATGCACAAAGCCAGACAGCCCGCACAGCTCCCACAACAGACAATGCACAAAGCCCAACAACACGCACAACACACACGACAGACAACACCCAAAGCCCAGCAACACACAGTAGACAACACACAAAGCCCAACAACAGTATAACCATTTCCCACATCTCCGGCTATCACAGCCCGTCCACTTATGTCGCACCGGAACACGAAGCCTCGGTCCCAACACCCGGTTATCGATCACCCTCACAAAGTCATAAACATAATTAGAAGAAATGCACAAAGCCAAACAACAATAAAAGGGCACAAAGCAAGATACACACAGATATCGTACAACAGTTCCAACGTCGTTGAATGCACTAAGCCATTTGCACTGAGCCTCTTATATCGTACTAGACCACACTGCATCAGTCCCGATATCTTCCTCCTCACTGAGACGGGGGGTAACATCCTCGGCCGGAAATCCCTCAGCCCGATGTCTTCCACGCACACAGACGTGGGCCTTACCCAACATACGGACTAGACCGGCACACATCTCGGTCGTAAGTCCTCCCGCCATAGAGACTCGGGTATCCATCACGCCATCCTTGGCCTCGATACACTACACCGGAACTATCCCACGGTGTAGGTACTACTCCGGTTACGTCTTTCCTTGGCAACACACAACAAGGATGAAACACGCAGCACAAAGCCAAGCCGATCTCGGTATACCAACCGGACCATCTCAACATACCACATAGCCGGTCTATCACTCACCCGGTCATATCACAAACAAGGGTTCACATTACAGCAAACACGGCACACTTGCCCACACACAGTCACAATCATGAAACACCGAGTATAATCTTATTTAGACTCTCACACATCGGTTAAACACACATCATGAATCTCAATCAAAAATCAGGCATTTCAATCATCACACAGTCCTAAGGCTCGACATGGCCTATCTACTAGCACGGCAATTTCCCAAGTATTGAAAGCAGGTAAACTATCGAATCTCGTCCTACATGTTACTAAGACTCGTCCGTTTAATTAATAATATAAAACAGTCGTTCCTATATGCCACTAGGACCTTTCCGCTTATTATTAAACCTAATCATGCACACTAGCAACTTTCCGTAATTAAAGCGGTATCCACTACTTTCCCTACCTCAAGACGATAACAACAACTGCGTCTCCTAGCTACTGACGATCGGGCCTACTCCGTCTTCTAAGGCGAAGTCCACGAAGTCTAAGTCTGGGTTCGACTCTGGTCTTCTCGGGCAGAGTCCCAGCCTGATTTTAATAGGTAAAACTTACAATTAGTTTCGGTACGGTCTGCAACAGTCCTCAAATTTAATTTGATTTAAGCCCTTAAGAAGTCTGATAGGTCCTTGAAATTATCTGGTTTTAGTCCTCGGAATTAAATTGATTTTAAATTAAATAAATCTTTAAAACAGATCTGACCCGGATCCGACCCAAGTCCGAACAGATCTGACCCGGATCCGGCCCGAGTCCGACCCGAATCCGACCCAAAACTGAGAACCAGACCCGGTCCGAGCCCGACCCGAGTCCAGACCCGAGCCGACCTAGACCCGGATCTGGCCTAGGCTCAAGGCCCGACTCCGAGTTCAGCTTCACCCCGGCCCAAGGCCCGTATGCTTGGTTTTGCCTGGCCCAAGGCCCAGACGGCCTGACTCTGTCTGGTCGCTCGAGCTCGACGGCGCGACGGCGAAGGCTTACTCTGGTGGCGACCATGGCAACAGGGCACCTTGGATGATGCACGGTGACGACAGGGAGAGACGCCAGACCCCCAGCGTGGCCAGGGCGGCGAGGTGGAGGCTGACGCGCGGTCCCACGCCCCCTTCTCTCTCTGATCTGGCGAGAGGGGAATTTCGCCGGCGTTTTTCCGGCCGAGTCCGTCTGAGCCCGCATCGCCGCGAGCCTCCGGTGGCTTGACGGCGACAGGGCTGAACGGGGCGAGAGTGAGAGAAAGAGGGAAACCGGACCTGAGTTACCTTCTCAGTCGCCAGCGCGCGTGATTTGTAACCGGAGGAGCAGAACTGGGTCGACGGATCTTCGGCGAAGGCGTCCCGAGTTCAACACCGGCCTGGTTCGATTCGTACGAAGCCGAGGAGCAGGCGAGGCGGCGCGCGAAGGAGAAGATAGGGTGAGTGAGAGAAATCGCAGGAGGAACGAGAGAGGAAGAAGGCGACCGTCTCGGGGTGTGTGCCAAGCTTCAGCGAAGAAGAAGCATGAATAGTCATGCTAGGGTTGGTTTCGAAGAATGGGCTTGGGCCCAAAGTCAAGCGTGCGGCTTGGGCTGGGCGCGTCCTGGGCTTGGCCTAACTGGCTGGCTCAGTCAGCCTGGCCCAAACAGCCTCTTTCTCTTTTCTTTTTTTTTATATTTTTCTTCTCAAAAAAATAACTTGTTTTCAAAAGCTTACCCCACGTTTCTGTTTGTCAAGAACATACTCTTTTAAAATAAAGTGGGTTTTACATTCAGAGTCCTGGTTGGTAAGGATTAACACTCCTTTAATCGTTAGTATTTACACTACTCGGTCCCTAGTTTTAGATTCATTTTGTTCTTCATGGTTACCCCTTCACTTGTAGTTGGTAGGGGGATCGTCGGATATTTGGTGTTGGACTCTAACGGGTTGCTATAGGTATTTTGACCTTTTTTGAAATCGAGTTGTTGGTGAAGCTTTTGGTTTTTGAGTTCTGGTGATTTACATCACTGGTTCTTCATCGCCGATTGCAGTGTTGTCCGCCGGTGTGTCTAAGTCATCCGACTTTTTGAGTTGGTGGCTTCAACGAGTTTGAGGTGTTTTATACTTGTTTGGTTATTGTGGTATTTGGAAGTGGTAGATGTTGTTATTGTGTATTTTTTTTAGAGCTTCATGATTGTGAGATCTAGGTGTTAGACCTATTGTTTTTCGAGCTTCATTGTTGTTTTCTAGTTTATTAGAATATTTAAAGTTCGTTTTAACTCCTTGTTGGGTTTCGTTTCTTGTCCATTGTTGGCTTTATTGTTGCTTAATGGTTTTAATATCCGATACTAGACCATTTCACTGGTTTACTCCCCTTATTTGGAGGGTTTTGAGGCTAGACTTTAAGTCAACGCTCTTGTTTGTATGAGAGGGAAACACCAGTAAGACCAAAGTAACGAACTGACTCGTACCACCAGAACTGCACAAAAGCTCCCAAGACCACTCCAAATCCGAGAAAAAATAAAGCCCCAAAACTAAAACAAACGACCCCACTGGTCGAAACCAAACTCCCTTACTAGAATAAACATGGAAACAAGGAGTAGAACTTCAAAACCCGAGCAGCAAGGTCTCTGGTACGAAGAACAGAAACCGGATATGAACGGTAACGAGACTCGCAAAGCTTTTGGAACCACCACATACGGAGCAAAAGACGACCACACACGGGACGGAGCAGAGGAAGCGAACAGAACCTTAAGGGGGCCAAAAACAACCCTAGCCATACCCGGCCTGAAAAACCAACAAGAACTCGGTCTACGCCCGACCCGACCCTACAAACCGGACCTAGAACAAACCAGCACGAAGTGACGCATGCCAAGCTTCCACAACACCACAACACCACACCACCACACCACCACAAAACCAGTCCAAAGCACATCCTAATAGAACCCCCAACCACCACACCAGCCCAACACCTCCCTAACCATGGCCAAAAACCACCACAAAGGTAGTCGAACCAGTCCCACGGCCACGCAACAGCGTGCCGGAACAGTACCATGCGCGGTAAAAGGAGGGAGAAGGAGAAGAAGATAACAAAATCTGAAAAACCTCAGAGGAAGAGTCGTAGCCCGAGCAGCATCTTGGAGTCGCGCTCGCGTAATTAGATCTGACGAACAGAGACCCTCCTTCCCAATCCGTGACAAATCTAACTTAGGAAGAGTTAGAAAAGCCTCCCACGCCGAATTGGAAGGAGAAGATCGGCCAAGGGAAAACTAGTCGCGATTGGTTTCAGATAGAGAAAGGAGTGAGGCGGTCGGAGAGATGAACGGCCGGGAGAGAGGAAGAGGAGAGAAAACAGTTGAAGGAGAGGGAAAGAGAGGGGGAGGCCACCACCGTCGACCACCAAGGCCAGAAGCCATGGCCGTCGCCGATGGTGGCACGACGAAGGAGGCGACTAGAGACAAAGGGGGTAGGGTTTGGGTGAGAGAAAAAAGGATAAAGTTTTTTTAGAAAAGGATAAAGTTCATATACCAAGTTAATCACCTATTTAGGACTGTTATGAGGCTGAGCTGACATGTCAACGTTCGATTCACTCTTTGGTCCGTAGTTGGACCAATTCATAATTTCTTATTCTACTTCTGAAGAGGTTTAATTTAAATTTACATTCGCTAATAAAAAAAATAATTTCGCTTAATTTTGTATCAACACTTTTTAATAGTGGGGATAAGAAGGTAATTGAAGAAAGAGATGAACAACTCATAGTAGGCATAGAAAAAACAATTGCCATGCATGACAAGGGAAAAATATAAGAACAGTTTTATCCAGTGGAGTGGTTATTTTCAAGGTTGGAAATGCTAAGAAGTAGAATTTAGAGAAATAATACATGGGTTCTTAGATGCTCTAAGTGCTACAAGAGCGGTTGTTGAAGAGGTCATTGGGGTATTCGTTTCGTTTCCATGTAAAAATTCAGTCTTAAAGGCCAATCCTAAATGAACCGTTATGGTTGGGATCTGATATGAAATTCCAAGTATCACATCTCAAAACTTGAGGACGATTTTTGTTGAAGACGAGAGCATTGCGAGGACAATTAATTGGGACATGCCAACAATTAACCCAAATGGGCTTTAGAGTATCAGCCCACTAAGAGTTTGGGCCCAATGCAACATTGTTGGCTGGAATATTTTTGTTTGTCTTTTGTCTATTTTTGTTCTTTATTATTTAGGGAATTAGATCCTCAAATATAAACATTTTATCAATAATTTTCTGTTGTCATTAGGTTCTAACAAAGCCGATTTAACATCTCTGTTCTCACTCAAACAAGATCAAGACTGAATCCATCAGAACGAAAATCTATTCAATTTTTTTTGCAAAAAGAAAAAGCACATGTCGATATAAACAAAGACCTCTTCAAATATTTTTGATAAAAAAAATCACTCACAGATATATAACATCGATGAATTTTGAGATACTTTTGAATAAAAATATAAATTTAGAGCAATATGAAATCTGCAAAAACAAAAACCTAATATCATGATTGATCTTAAATGCTTTTCCAGTCTGTGTATGTTTTGAAATAAGCCAAATAACTAAATTTATAATTTATGTGAATGGGTCCAATTAAACTGTGGTCGAGCTGTAATTCTCAATGTCTAAAACTAAAAAGAATAATTAGAAGACAGGTGGGTCCAGTTCCGAATCTTCTAGACCCTGGTTCAGTTCATTTATTTGGACAACGAGTCAATGATCTGGCCCGTGCATACCCCTCCTTCCTATCTGTATAATTGAGTGATAATTTAGAGCAAATTTCGACATATATAAGTCTGGGATCACAGATCAATATCCCACAAATAAGAAAACCCATGTCGTTTTTATAAATTGTAACTTAAAATTTCGTCATCACTCAACAACAAAAGGCCCAATCATCAAGATTGAAGATATTAGCTATATTGAAAATGAAAATATTAGACATGACTGAAGAATGTATACATCCTTACCTAGTCTGATAAAAATACTTCAATCTTCACATATAGGCTTGAACTTTGAAGTTAGATCAGATCTACATTCTCAGTAACTAAACTATCACCAGCTATCTTTGTTCCAAGTGTAAAAACGTTTTATTTGAGGTTAACCAAAAGTGTCATGTCATCATCACTCATTGTCATTGATCAGTGTCCAACAACACAAAAAAGTTGGCAATCATCATAAGAATAAGAACAAGACAAGCAGTAAAAGGCTGGACTCAAATCAATGAAGTTTTAGATTCCCTTTGACTGGTGTATCTCCTTCACTGGCATATTATTCCCTTTGATTGAGAAGATAACAAACTTGGAAGAAATATACACTTACATATGACAAAATGTGGGCTAGCTAATGAACAAGAACAAACATGTACTAATAGCTAAACTACACAAGAAGCTTTAAGCTCCTTCATTAGTATTGGTCCTAACATCAAAAGTCATCAATCAATCAATCAGCCCTCTGTACAGTGGTCTTAAACAAGAGAACATACATCTTCTGGTCGAGTGAAAAATACATGAACCCACCAACCGAATGTGTTACAAAAGACCCAAAACTCTTGCCCACAATACAGTGCCATGCCGGTCCATACACCCCATCAAACTCCTGAATCATAAATAAATCACCTCATAGAATCAATCACAATTCACAAATGGGTATATTAATTACTTGATTGATTACCTTCTTGAGGGTGGAGGCGAGGGTCCCGGCGGTGAATTTCTCGAGGCTATCATGCGTCTTCCTGGCGAAATCCACAGCATGGATCTGCATAAATGGGGGCATATCCACCGAAACGATTCTCGCCCCATTGTTTGCCAGAAAGTCTGCCACATCAACCTGCGCGCTGCCAAGGGATCTCCTCCGGCCGCCGTCGAGCGATACCGACAGCTTTCTGATGTCAAGCCCTGCGAGTATAGACTCTGCTTTGGACCCCTTCTCTTTCGATTTACCCAAATCTCGAGGTTGGTGGAGCTTGGTGCCGGGAAACTCCTTGGATTTGCTTGATGTTCTGGGTTGGCGATTTGGTTTCGTGACGGAGAAGGTGGGTAAATGAACCTCGGGAGGAGGCGGGCTGGTGGGTCTGTGACTCGGATTGACTCGTTTTGTGGAGATGGGTTGAGAGGCGGAGGACGGTTGGGAGCCTGGAGCTGCTAAATTGCGCCGGTGGTTGGTGGCGCGATGTGCCATGGCTTGGCTTGAGAGAAAGGAGAAAGAGGAAGCGCAACAGTTAGTAACCAGACTAGTTTGATTGGGTTTGGGGTTGGAATGGAAGTAGCAGCAGTGTTCGTTAGATGATGGATGATATTGATGAGATTGAGATGGGTTTCATTCTAACTAACATGCGCTGTGGGGGCAAAGAGGAGTAGCTTTGACCGTTGACTTCATCTGTTTCAGCCAACAACAAAAGGGTTGCCTACAAATCCTGCATACTTGCCTCCCTCACCACATGTCTATGTTTCCAAAACGCAATTGCTCTTATATAATAATTAGGTGGCCACACAGTTTTTTTTGAAACGGCAAACAGAGGCATACATTAATACAAATCAAAGATTATAAAATAAGGTTAAAAGTCATGGGCATCAGAACATTGTCCGAACCTCTGGTAGGCGATCCGGCTCTTGTGGACTCCGGAGACGGAAGACATATGGATGATCCAGACCATATACCCAAGAACTACTAAGACTATGCACTTTAAGAAATGGAAATGGCGGAGGAAGGAAGAATTTTTACTGATTTCAGAGGAATTACAGAGAGAATGTTATGCTAGAAACAAGAGATTACAATTGGATTATCAGATAACCAATTTTAGTTGTCCTCTATCCTTTTTATAACTCCCCTTCGTTCTTCCTCATCCGGATCTCTCGCGTCAGCTACGGCGGTGCCAGCTTTTCGGGCAAGACCACGAAGAAGAGCTAACTAGACTCCTCTATCCACACTGACCCAATCAGAATAGAACAAGTGGCTTCATCTGCCACGTACACTAACTAACCAATTAACCTAAACGGTACATTTGGAATCCTCTTCATTTATTCAAACAAAAATGAAAGATTGACCCCCACAGCATCGTGACAGTGCCGCTCCTGTAGATAGGCTTGACCTCAAGCTTGTTGAAGATCAAACCAGTCCTTGAAATTGGTCTTGGTGAAGGAAGCATCCACCCAAGTAGCATCTTTAGTCAATGAACGCTCTCATTACACCAACCATTGAACTATAGCCCTATTGTTGCGTTCCACCACCCTTCGATTTAGCATTTGTTTAGGTGTCAGCTTCAAGGTTCCTTTATCAGTGATGTCAGGAAACTGAGGCATCAAGCGATTTTTGTGGCCCAACTGCTTTATGAGCAAGGATACATAGAAGACAGGGTGAATTAGAGACCCTTTAGGAAGCCTCAACTTATAAGCCACGAACCTCTTCTTTTAAATAACCTGAAAGGGCCCATAAAACCTTGTAGGAACCTTCATATTGTTCTTGAGTTGAACTGAAGTCTATCTATAGGGTTTAAGCCTCAAATAAACTCAATCCCCAATAGAAAAAAAAAACTCTCAGTCCTATGCTTATCAACCTGAACCTTCATTTTGTTCCTTACAGCCTGCGAATTTTCATCCAAAACCTTAACTTGCTCCTTCCTTGATTCTACAAATGTTTGCACTGCCTGTACCTTAAAAGGAATTATAGTAGTACTCAATACTATAGGAGGATAGTCATATAGAGCCTCAAATGGGGACATCTTTAGATAGGCATGGTAACAAGAGTTGTACTAAAACTAAGCCATAGTGAGTCAAGAGTGCCACTTCTTAGGAACTTGATGGCACATGACCCTCAAATAGGTCTCCAAGCACTGATTAACTCTTTTAGTCTGGCCATCACTTTGGGGATAATAGGCATGCCATGTAATTTGAACCCTCAAATAGGTCTCCACCCCTACTCTCTTAAACTATTCACTCTAGAATTTGCTCAAAAATATCTTGTCCCTATCAGTGACAATGGCATCATGCATGCCATGTAATTTGAACATTGTCTCAAAGAATATATGTGCGAACTATGCAGTTGTGTAGGGATGTTTGAGGCCAATAAAATGGACAAAGTTGAAGTATTTGTCCACAGTAACCTAGATACCATCCTTACCTTCAAACAGGGATAACCTTCAATAAAATCCATGGAGATCATCTTTCAAGGCTGAGAGGGAACTGACAAGGGTTGCAGCAATTCAGGAGAAACCACATGTTCAGACTTGCACCTTTGGCAGGTGTCACAGCTCTTGACAAACTCCAGTATGTCCTATTCATCATTGGCCAGAAAAATTGAGCCTTGACCCTGTGTAAAGTAGCATTAAATCCAGAGTGGCCCTAACACAATCTTCTCATTCAAAGCTTGAATCATGCAAAGCTTGAATCACCTTGGTTCTAATATCAGAGCTTGCTCCTAACACAATCTTCTCATTCATCCATATCACATCTTACTTGTATTCATAGTCAGGAAAGTCTGAAGAAGCAAAGGCAAGTTGCCTAAGAAGTCCTTTCATCTCCTTTTCCCTCTCGTAACTCTGGGCCACTTCAGTGATCCAAACAACCACCATAGTAGAAATTTCCCTCGGTTCTTTATGTTGAACTCTTGATAGTGCATCAGCCACTACATTATCCTTGTCTTTTTCGTATTGAATAGTATAATGCAATCCCATCAGCTTAGCCAACCATTTGTGCTGGAATGGAGTGGTCAACTTTTGCTCTAGAAGAAATTTGAGAGTTTGTTAATCAGTTTTGATCACAAAAGGAGCAGTAGAAATGTAATGCCTCCATTTTTTTGGATGGAGTGATCAAGGCCAACTACTCTTTCTCATAAATGGATAAGGTCTGAATATGTGTTTCAAGGGCCTTATTCATATAAGCAATGAGATTCCCTTCCTACATCAATAGTCCCCCAATTCCCATATCACTGCATCATCAGTTGCAATTATGAAAGGAATAGAAAAATCAGGTAATCTCATAACTGAAGTGGAAGCCATAGCCTTTTTGAGTTGCTTAAAACTTTGTTGAGCCTCCTCAAGCCAAACAAAAGACCCCCTTGTTCAATAAGTTGGAGAGTGCCCTTGCCAACAATCCATAACCCTGCACAAATTTTCTGTAGTAACTAGTGAGACCAAGGAACCCTCTTAGGGCCTTGAGGTTCTTAAGCATAGGCTACTGTAGCATTGTCTCAATCTTTATAGGGTCGGTAGACACCCCTTGCCTTGAAATAATCATACTTAACTTGAGGCTGACTAAAGATACACTTACTCATTTTGTATACAATTGGTGTTCCCTCAGTTTCAACAAAGACCATTTCCACATGCTTCAAGTGATCCTCTCATATGTAACTATTTATTAGAATGTCATCAAAAAACACAAGTACAAACCTTCTGAGAAATTCTTGCAGGACACGTGTCTTAAGTGCTTGGAAGATAGCTAGAGCATTTGTGAGGCCAAAAGGATAACCCTGAACTGGTAGTGCAAGAACCCTGCTCAGAAAGCTCGACCATTGAGGTCGCATAAGAGAGGAAGAAGAGAACCAAACTCTAGGCTTCTCTCTGTTTTTAGCTATGTGAGAGTGAGAGAGGTGTACAGATTTAAGAAAAGGGTGAAGTGTTGAGATTAGGGAAGATGAACCATCGCTACTTCATTGAGTGTTAGTAACCACTACAAATTAAAGAGAAGACGAAAGGAGTTGTGAGGGTTCAGCGAAGAGAGAGAGAGAGAGAGCAGAATAGCAAAAATAAGCGAAAATAGAATTGTGGCACATAGGCGCCGCACTGACATGTGTCTTGGCCTTATAGTCTTATAGATTATAGATGGGGTAAATTACAAATGCATACCCTTAAGTATGCACATTTAACCGATGAATACCCTGAAGTTTAAAGTTAACTGATGCATACCCTGAAGTTATGAGTTGTAACTCAAAACCCCTTATGTCAGCTAAAATGACGAAAATACCCTTAGTGACTTTTTTAAATAATTTTTTTAAAATACAAATGAAGTGATTTTTTAAATAAAAATGAAGTCATTTAATAAGTAAATATATATATATATATGTATATCAAAAGTAATTTTTAAATAAATTTTTTAACATAATTATTGAAGTGTAGTTGAGGGTATTTTCGTCATTTTAGCTGACGGAGGGGTTTTGAATTACAACTCGTAACTTCATGGTATGCATCAGTTAACTTTAAACTTCAGGGTACTCATCGGTTAAACGTGCATACTTAAGGGTATGCATTTGTAATTTACCCTTATAGATGTTCATGCATATTGTGAAAACCATTGCATTTCTGAAAACAATTGTATTAATTAGAGTTCGAGCTAAACTAGTTGAATAAGAGAAGATAATCCCTACATACATGTTCATATTTCTATTGCAGAATACAAAAGTCACATGTTCCTAGTTACAGTTAGGGTCTATCACATCAGTGGCACTCCTTTACAGGGAAGGATAAACAATCTAATTCCAGGGGCTTGGCAATCGAAACACAGAAGTGCCACCAGATGCTGCAGGTGAGGGAGAGGATGCAACATAGTTTGTTCCAGACATAGATACATTTGAAGGATGACCCAACGGAGCAAACCGCGATGGACTCCCGCTCGCCACTATATTTGCTCGAGAGGAGTGCTGAGCCTGCATTATACACGTTACCGATAATATGAGTCAAATTTATGCAACAGTAGATATTCATCCAAGCAGCCGTGGCCACATATCAACTATTTCTCTGGATTGTGTGTGGATCGATCACAAATCATAATCGGTTAAATAGGAATTACCCATTAGAACACATATACAAACTTTAAAACAGCAGCGTAGGATAAGCCAAAAAGAACATGTCAAAGGCAACATTAAAGCACCCATAAACATATTACTTGAAGAAGATGGATAAAGACCAAATATCCAGGACCAAACAGAACCAGAACTAATGTGAGTTAAGAGAAAACAAAGTAGGTAGCTTAGTACCCAACAAGTTCATAGGTGCTATTGAATTCGAAATAATCATGGTATAAATAAAACACAGGGCCGATGGGTAATTTTTTTAGACAAAAATCATCACAAACTGTTTCATTTGGATACTCTAAGAACTAATGGCCCATGAGGTATGTGCCCTACAGCAGAGACACAATTAAGGTGGTATGTTTGATGATCAGAACTACGACTAAGGCGTAACTTCTAAATATCTATGCACTGTTCAGCTCAGAGTAATTAGATGTTTGAGTTTTCAACAGTAGACACTGAGATAAAAAAACATCGGAGTCCATAATGCAACAATAAAAAACAAAATCAGATAAGATAAGATTTAAAATGCAACAAACTTGGACACTGTAAGAGTATATAGCAAAATATCAATATTACCACATTGTGTTGAATGTAGGGAGTTCTTCTGAGAGGAGACTCTGAAGATGGTGATGTACTGCTCATTCGAAGCATATGACGAGAATGCATATTATGGTTTGAAACATCATCACCTTCTCCTCCTTCAATATCGACTCCAAGATTTGCTTCTGATCCCATCCTAGGAGTACCATGCCTATTCATTGACCCAGAGTCATTTGACACATCCACTTGAAGTGGAATTGGTGGACGATTAGCCAATACTTGCACACTATTTCGTCTCTTTAGTTCCTCCTCGGCATTCAAGATCTATCAACCACCAGCAGTTATTTTCTTAGTCCCAACCATTTTAGAGAAAATGGATATAAAACTCACTCAAAAAACAGAAGTAAACAATAAATTGAGCCAGTAACAAAAAATATACATCTTGACAGACTCCAGATAGGGCTGATTTTAAAATTCACCTGCTTTAGAACTTGTACAAGATTATGCTTCTTAGCATTCAAAAATTTTAACTTATCCTCGACCTCTTTTCTCCTCTTCTGTTTATCATTTAATACTTCCACTTTGTTGTTTGCCTGGAAATTGAGACAAGAAAATAGTTAACAGGCGTTGCTGGATAAAAGTATATAAAAGCACAAAATTTCAAGAATTATAGCTGCTTTCTTTCCTTTTCTATCACTGGTAAGTGATTAAGAAGCAAAACCCAATCAAACAAATGTAACAAGAAACTATGAACCAATAGTCATACTTTACAGGGAAGCAAAAAAATGTTTATCCAACCAAATAAGTTAAGTACATAGCGATCGGAAAGCTTCATCCTCAATTAATAATAAGAACTTTTCCATCCTTAACAAGCTTCTATCACATTCTCACAAAATCCAGTGGAATTGTCAGGGCGCACTACAAAGCATACCATTCCTGAAAACTTTAATTCTTCTGGTACAACTTATAACGAAGGAGCAGGAGCCTTTGACATAACCTAAGCTAGCTCACGAAAATAGTCCTTCATCTGATCAGATTGACATAGCAAGGATCCAAACATAATCCACTAACCAATAAAAGAGAGCCAGTTTTTAAGAGCAGTAATATATGCAATACTCTTCCATGAATAATAAAAAATGAAATCCTCTGAACAGGATAGTAAGGCTTCACTTAAAACTAGCAGCTCTAAGAAAGATGGCCACATGCCTTATACCCTCCCAACAGATAAAGTTGTATTCATAAAGTAATGAGCTGTTGAAATTCAAGTTTAGGAGAATTATGTTCCATCATTCAGAATTTATTTAACCGTGTTTCTTTTTTTATTATTATCTCACCCATCCACTTATTAAGTTTAACCAACAAGCAGCACTCGCAGATACAGGGTGAAGTCGGGAAAAGTTGCAATTAGGTAATATCTAATAACCATTCGTACATGTTCGTTGGTATATTTTGCACTCGAAGCAATGATCAGTTATTAATCATTTAGCTATTTTACATAGTAGAAGCCTTCATGGGAAGAAGGACAAGGTGGGGACGCCTAAACTCCCAACTTTTAAAAAGGAAAAAAAAAACTAGTAGATATATAGGAAAAACCCCAAACATCAGGAAACAACCTACAGTGTAAGGGGTTCCGATAACCAGCTCACTTCATTTACCTTTATTTGAGGCAAGACCATCTAATTTCTCTAGCCAGCTAGATTTTATTTTACTTCCACAATTTCCATAAGGCTTCTATCAGTAAGGTTTTCATAAAGTCGCCATGATGTCAATCTTGCATCCATTCAATTAGAAAGAAAACATTTTAAAAGACATTAGCAATCAGAAGTATAACATGGTGTATAAGAATATCATAATTCAAGTATCATGTGCTTTCAATACAGGAACTGAGATTAAAAAATGTTAGCATGAATAATACATTCATAAAAATAAATAAATGAGAAAAAATCAGTAAGTGTAAGATGAAGTGACAGCAGAGGGTGATATAAACAATCAAAATATGAAACTTGAAAGACACTTACATCAATGCGCTAAGTAAAGGGTTGGTGAGACACATGTGAAAGTGCTAAATCTAGACAAGGTATCTAGAAGTCCTTGAATGAAGCAGAACGATGCATGAGTATCTTCACTTATGTGCATAAGATAGGTGGCGAAACCCTTAAACCATCATACTTGCATACTTACAACAACATCCATTAGGGAAATGTATTTTGACATCAAGTATTAACTATTACTTCTGGAAATTCCCTAAACAATAATGACATGGAATCTCACAAGAACCCTAATAATCAAATAACATAATTTTAAAAGCAAATTTCAAACAATTGCCTTCACTTAAAGGCATAAAAAAATACATGGTAATTATAATCATGTAGCTCCTAACACATAAATACCCAATGTTTCAAACCAGATGTTTCAAGTTATAACACCATACACCATGAGAAACCCTCATTCTATACCCATGATCTGTTAATTCAATCTATTGTGCGGCAAAATTGAATGACAACACCCCAAACCCAAGAGTACACTAAAACCAAATACCTCTACATCAGGCTTGGCAGGTTCCCCAAGCTGCTCTTCTCGCGGGCCTTGCGAGTTCCGCTCCCCATCTGCCCCCTCCGACGCTTTCTCAGGCTTACAACCAGACGGAAAATGACAGCTATCGAGCTGTTTCACCGAACAATTCAATCCCATGTGACCGGCAGCAAGACCTTCGGCATCCTTAGATGAAGAAGCCACATACTTGCCTTCCTGGAGAGCGGCACCGGCTTTTCTGGGCACCAATTGCGACGACCCATCTTCGAGTTTGAAGTGAATATGTTGGGGGAGAGGGCTAGGGTTAGAAGAAGTGGCGTTGGCGGAGCGAGATTGGAGGAGCGAAAGGGCTTTCGCACGGCGGTGCAGGAGGGTTTTGAAGTCCTTGACGGAGATTTTGGAGGTTGGCATCAGCCACCGGCGAGGTGCGTCGGGGACTCGGTGGAGGTTCCCTCTGTATAGCGATATGGCCACCATTTTTTGCGGTTGATTGCCCCTGGCCCTCTACTCTCTTTTCTCTCTGCTTCTTCTCTGGCTTCCGAGTTCGGACGATCTTTTTACATCATCGATTTCTTCTCAATTGTACGGTCAATTTTTTTTTTTTCAGTTCTGATTTTTGATTATCAACATATCACTTATTATCTTATCCCAAGGGATATTAGAACCTTTACAAACGTTTTATTATCAGATCCTTCAGGCCAATGTTTGGTTTCAATTCCTAACATAGTAGGTTTGAAATTTCTCAGAAACTATAAAAAACCGTTCAAACTCACGATTCCGTCAACTCGTTGAGCATTGGGTTCGGTTGCTTGAGAACGAGGATAAGTTTAACGTCGAGGAAGGCACCATGGGTAATGTACGCCAACAACGACAACGCTTGGATGAGTCGACGGAATCGTGAGTTTAGACGGCTTTTTACCGTTTATGAGAAATTCCAAACCTATTATGTTAGGAATTGAGACCAAACGTTGGCCAGAGTTAGGATCTGACAATGAAACGTTTGTAAAGGTTAGGAAACAAAGTTATCCCGAGAGTTTTTTTAGCATACGGGCAATCTTTTTATTGATGTGAAAATGGAATGATCCCGTGGATCGTATAGTGGTGGAAATGAAATAACAGAACGTGATATAATTAAGGTGACGGTCGAAATACTAATCATATAATAGGGTACTCGTTATAATCAGGGATTGATTCAGGAGGTGGTTCCATATTCAAGTTGTGAGTGGTGTAGTGAGTTCGAATAACTTTCTTCGTCTCGACTTGAACGATTCTATTGTATCTTAGTATTCGTCTAAGTATTAACTTGGGGGAAAGGAGGAGGCAGAGGAGCAGAAGGTGACAATTCCTCAAGGATCGGGGAGTGGGACACCTTGAGATGCCCAACGGTCTCATGATGACCAGTAGCCTCGTTATCGTGCCATCGGGACCAATTTCCCTAACATAGCCATTGTGGTTGACTTCATCCTACATTAACCCATCGGAGCCTCTTATCGTAGTAGGGGAGAGGGAGTTGTAAAACCCCTCTGATTGTCCGTTAAGGTTGGTCACAGGGGAATAATCCTTTTGGCGAGCCTAGGTGTGATTACGGTTTTCTCCTTGGTGGCGGCCGTCTTACGAAAGATGTACCCTGGGACGTGTATCGATAATGATACGGATTCAGAACAACATTACCCTCACTCGATGTTGTTGGTGGCTGCTCTACTCCTCTTAGTCGCTGGTGATCGTTTCTTTAAAGACTCATTCCTATTGTCGTATCAGTCTTTAGAGGTACTCTTCCCTAGAATGGGAAGCCTTAGCCCGATCATGCATGGGGGATGCAGGCAGGGTAGGCCCATTTGATTGGGTCCAGCTGTCCCCCATGGTGTCCAGTTGACGCACGATGTGGGATTAGGCTCTAGTTTCTCGATGGTAAGGGTGTATCGATGGTGGGGCAGTGAACCGCGTTCGACCTAGGACGCGAGCCATGTGCTGAAAGGCAGCGTCAGTGGGCAACCACTAGAGGTGGGAACCATTGTCACACCCCAAATTCAGTAAAACCGAACCTGGAACGTGAACGTTTTAAAACAATAAAACAATGAAACCTGTTTTGGATAAACACTTTAAAATCTCCATTTAATTAATCAAAATAATATTTACAACTTAAAAATATGTCCCAACACGTGGACAAAAGTACAAGGTATCCGTCACTAGACTCAAAAGATAAAAACCCGGACTCCGCTCCTAGCTCCACAAGCTTCGAGAGCTCACCTAGTCCGTCCTGTGATCAGTACCTGTAGGAAAAGCAGCTAGGGGTGAGTGTTCGCTCACCACCACAGATAACAGACTGACTACGACATAACTAGCAGACAATGCCGGTAACGCCAACAACAAACTCAACACCGGGGATCATTGTCCCCAACTCAAGTACTCCGACTGACACACACCCACGGTGACCTTCCTCGAATGACTCGACACTTGACACGTAAAGTAGACCCGACACAACGATCACGACCTCTTCCAAGGACTCAAACGAAAGCTATGCAACACCAAACAAGATTACAAAGGATCGCACACCAAATAAGATCACAAAGGATCGCACACCAAACAAGATCACAAAGGATCGCATACTAGCTGCTCAGTAACCTCTCCCACTCACACGAACACGGATCATGCTAGCCAAAGAATGCTTACAACCTGTGATACTCAAACTCGGACAAGGCCAGCCAAAGAATGCTTGCAACCTGTTGATACTCAAACTGTGCCAGGCCAGCAAAAGAATGCTTGCAACTTGTTGATACTCAAACTGTGTCAGGCCAGCCAAAGAATGCTTGCAACCTACCGGGATCCGCAACCACAATCACAAGCACAATCACAATCACAAGCAAGTTCAACAACCAGTAACAAGACCAGTTCAACACTCCACAGGCACTCATGGCCACATAAGACACCGACAGTAAAACACGGACTCAACAACCCCAAACCATTCACGGGCACTCACAGCCACCCAAGACACACCAACAGTAACTCACGGGCTCAACGACCCCACGGGCACTCACGGCCTCCCAAGACACACCAACAGTAACTCACGGGCTCAACAACCCCACGGCACTCACGGCCACTCAAGACACACCAACAGTAATTCACGGGCTCAACAACCCCACGGCACTCACGGCCACTCAAGACACACCAACAGTAACTCACGGGCTCAACAACCCCACGGCACTCACGGCCACTCAAGACACACCAACAGTAACTCACGGGCTCAACAACCCCACGGCACTCACGGCCACTCAAGACACCAGCAATAAAGCAACACGGGTTCAACAACCCAACGGCACTCACGGCCACCCAAGACATCAATACTAAAGTAACACGGGTTCAACAACCCAACGGGCCCTCATGGCCACCCAAGACACCAACGGAAAAGTACGGATTCACAACCCCACGGGCACTCACGGCCACCCAAAACACCAATAATAATACCACGGGCTCTCATGGCCACCCAAACACAACAATAATAACACGGGCTCTCATGGCCACCCAAACTCAACAATAATAACACAGGCTCTCATGGCCACCCAAACTCAACAATAATAACACGGGCTCTCATGGCCACCCAAACTCAACAATAATAACACGGGCCCTCATGGCCACCCAAGACGTAAATTAAACAGTCAACCTCCGGGCATGGTCATATGCCTCCAGTAATTCTAATATCGCTAAGTTCTCTGTTCCTACGACACTACTAAGTGTCACATGCTTTTCTCATAAACGCTACCTTCCCGTATCATGCTTTTCTAATATTTAAATAAACCTGCTCAACCCACGACACCTCAGTGTCACATGCATTTCTACTGTTAACTTTCCCTAGTCAGGGCCGAGATCCGGCTACTTTTCCCTACCTCGTATATAAATCCAAAAGTGCTCCACTAAGCCTCGACGTGATCCCAGTCACTCGCCGAGCTTCCCTTTGCCTCGGTCCGCAGCACGATCTAAAAGAACACAATTTTTAATGCACTTTAAACTCGCAGGAATAAACTGGAATTTAATAAACTTAACGCTCAAACGTAACCCCAACAATGTCGATCACTCCCAACCTTCCCAATTACTCGACATTGTCGATAAAGGACCCGTAAAGGCCCGATTCGCCCGACATGGCGAATCTGCCCGGGTTTTGTAAATGCCCCTCCGGGGCTCCAAAAACTCCCGTTTTTGTTTCTACAGTCTTAGAATAATTCAAGGACCCCAATGCACTTGACGGAATCGAATTCCGACTTCCGAGTCAATTAATTAACTTTTAAAGTTTCTAAAACCCGTTAATTACAACTTTTCCAATTTAATTCCAAATTTCGATTCGGTTATGGATAAATGGTCCGGGGAACGTTTTAAACCTCCCGAACACTAAACCCGAGCACCCGAGCACGTGGGCCCCACACGGCCATAATGGGAAAAGTTCCCTTTTTGCCCCAAAACGTTCCTAACAAACCTCAAACCTCAACCATACATCTTTAAACCAATCTTAAACAAAATCCAACCTTCATAAAACCGTTTAAACTCAAACCCTAAAATTCATACGTGCCAAAATGAGAAAATATTGGGTTCTCACCGTAGGGAATGACGAGGGGAGTTCGAATCTTCAATCGTTGAGTCGATCGGTCGGTCGGATCGTCGGGAAATCACCAAAAACCCAACCTTCTTCTTCCTTTCTCTCCTTCCCTTTCTCTCTCTTCTTTTCTATCTCTTCTCTCTCCTAAATTCTGAAATTTCCGAACATATCACTCTCTTCCCCTTTTGTTTTGTTTTAAAAAATCAAACCACACATCAAAATGACAAAAATACCCTTTCTTCTTGTTTTTGATTTTTAAGTCAAAGGGCAATGTGGTACTTTCAACTCTCTTCCACAACTATCTTGACATGTGTCAAGTGGGTCCCACACCTTTTGGAAAATATCTTCTAGATATTTTTAAGTCAGATTCGCGAAATTCGGCTGTTTCGGGACCCGAACGGGTACTTTTTCCCAAAAATTACGAAACTTCACTGGCTACAAGGAAACGGCTCAACTAAGACCGCTGCGACGACGGCTAAGCTTTTTGGATCCAAAACGGTCCTCGAATGGACCAAAACGTCGCTCGGTTGACTTTTCCAACGAAAAGTCAACTTTTCCCAAATTGATCAGAAAGTTGCCATGAGTCCCCCGGAAGTCACTTTGGTCAATAACGGGGTCAACGTAAGTCCGGTATGACACTCGGGGTCATTTTAGGTTCACTTAACTGTCAGTCTTAAAAATTTTAAATTTTCCTGTTTTTCGCAGGTTTGACTGGCGTTGACCGGGAGTGGTTATTACAATCATAGTCTTCCTCATCATGATATCTTATGATCGGTGCCAACGCACGTGGAGCCGTCGAGGTTCCAAGTCGAGGGATAGGTCATTTCAGCAAGAAGAAATCTCGGCGATACGAGGTAATGGTATGGGTGTCTCTAGTTGATGGACCCACGACCCCCACTACAGCGGACGAGCGGGTGGGTGGGCGATGATGGTACATCCGAGATGCAACAAGGGTCAACGAATGAGGGCGAAGTTGAAGATATGGTGATCAGAATGGCGAAAATTAGCGGAAAAAATGGAAATAGAGAAAAAATATACAAAAAAAAAAACCTAAAGGCCAATTCTTAAAGTATATTAGAGTTCATGAAAGGGAAATTTGTTATACTGTGCTTCAAAATATATAATAGTTTTGTGTTATGCTTGTATAATCCAGAATGTGAAAACTATAATGAGGAGGGTTTGTCTAATGGGCTCCCAGAAACTTCAAAACTTTATTTTTCTCTTTTTACCACGTATTTTTGCCTACAATCTTTTTTTCGCCAGCATCATTATTGTTGTCGGCCGATGTCGTTTTCCTCTCCTTCGTCCAGCTCATCTTTCTCCTCTATTTTATTTCCACCATGGTTGTTCTGCCATCATCCTCAAAGGGGTGCGTCGGTGAGGAGTTGTCGGCGTCGGGCATCCGACATGTTCCCCCAACCACGCTAAGAACCCTCCACGAGATGTACTCCTGTCTTCCTCCCCTAGACGGAGTCAAGCCTTAGATCTGCCTTAACTGATCTCCTCTCCATCGCGGTTCTCTTATCGGTGAGATGCTTGCAACCGCAAGCTCCAACCGTCGACGCATACAGGTCTTAGGGACGGTCACGACTCCCCTGCTTGTGACTCCATCTCCCTGGCCAACATTGAGGCTGGTCATCCAGACCCACTCAATGAGATCGACCCGCTAGATATATCTAGCCACCGTGGCAACTATCTATCGCTCCCTAGTCGCGAGCCTCCTCCCTCGATCCGATTAAACCCGACCCTGTTCCTTAACGTACTCGACCGACTGATCCGACATTTCTTCGGTCATATTTGCACCGGTAGAGCTCCGGTAGGATTGTGGTAGTGTTTCATCGTAAATTTACATGTTTTCTGTGTTTTTTATTATATTTTGTGGGTACCCTTTCTTGGATTTCGTCATAAAGAGCTCGACCTCCCTTATTCAACAGAAATTTGGCATTTGTGGTCGCTACCTCAGGTGGCATGTGTGGTAAAATCTCTTCATTGACGGACCCCCATTCTTCTGTTGAGCATCAAATTCGTTCATGTAGTAGTCTTCATCTCCCGACAACGACGACCTGAGCTCCTCCGGCCAAACGGTCAGATCTTCTCTGATCTTTCGCAAGGAGTCCGTAGTCTGAGCCGTTAAGTCGTGCTCCTGTTTATTGTGCTCATTCGGCCAGAACCGTGCACCCGCCTTAAGCGACTTATAACTGCACCCGACGGCGCCGCCCACCTTCCCCTCTCGCTCTGATCCCAACCCCATAATTCGAAGGCCGGCCACAAGTAGTTCATGCTCGACGTTGTTTATTTTCTCTGTTTTTTGTGTCCCCTCTACCGGAGTCTCGGATCTCCGGTAGGTGTGGTTGTTGCCTCTGGTAGTGTGTCCAACCGGGTCTTTCTATGGACGAATATATACGGAGAGTCGATAAGAAAGACCGACATGGTAGTTATGGTTTATTTAGGCGTTGCGTAACCCATTTCAAGAGCTATTCATCTCGTTGGTCGTTCGTCGGAAAAGACGGTGGATGCAACGCTTGTGTTGTCCAGCATGATTTATTTGATGTGTAAGAATTTATTAATGAATCTTTATATTAAAAAAATTGAAAAACTATGTTCTTCTTAAAATTTTTAGACAAAAATACTTTCAGCTAAAAACTGTCTACCCTTGGTCTCTTACACAATACACCCTCTATCTATATACATCTTTCATAGGTGTTATCAATTTAGTACTAGAGTACAAATCCTCCTCAACTCTGACTCTTCCACCTGATACCGGAGCAATGGTGTGTCCACCACATAAATAAACACATGGAAATCATTACAGAGTATAAAAATCCACACATGAATGAGCTGCTTAAGAGCATTTACAGCGGGTGAATCATCTCATGAATCATGATTCGCAAACTATGATTTAGTGGTTCGCGAGTCGCGATTCGCACGTTGTGGCGTGCATGAATCGCGACTCACGAACCACTAAATCATGGTTTGTGAGTCGTGTACCGAACCACGACTCATATTTGTGGTTCGATGATTCGCGAGTTGCGAGTCACGGCAAGCCAACCAAAACGTGCCACATGGTCTTCAAAAAATCTGATTTTGTGTAAACGGTGTCCAAAATTTATAAATTTATAGTCATTAAGTTTGTATTGTTCTAAATAATTTATTTAATTTCTTTGATCACAAAAAAAATATTGATTTACACTTCGAATCGAGACTGTACCAAAATTAATTTACACTTCGAATCGAGAATGTATTATTTGGTTTTTATTTAATTTCTTTTTTTATTAATTACAAGGTCAAGTTTAGGTTTGTATTGTTCTATATAATTTATTTAATGTCTATGATCACAAAAAAAACATTGATTTACACTTTGAATCGAGATTGTACCAAAATTGATTTACACTTCGAATCGCGAATGTATTATTTGGTTTTTATTTAATTTTTTTTTATTAATTACAAGTTGAAGTTTAATTTTCATTTCAGTTAATATAATTATTTTATTAATTAATTTTATCAATTTTTTTTAATTTTATTTAGTATTTACTGTTTTAAATCTGAATTTAATAAGTTTAGTAAAAGAATAATTAATTATCCAGTCAGTATCCACTCAACACTTCTGCAAACCATGATCCTTATATGTTATCCACTCACTGTGGAACTCAGCTCAGTTTCAGGGGTGCGCATCACAAATCATCCCAATCACTACATGATTCGCGCATCATGATCCTCATATGTGACCCCCTCACTGCACATGCTCTAATGAGCAATCCATTTTGCAACTGCTTCAACCGATCAATCTTACAGCCTAGACAACTCTTATGGAAATCATTTTTTTTTTCGAAAATGCTTTCTTGTATTCCTCTGTCACTTTCTTCTAAGATTCCTCTAAAAAAACTCTGTTTCCACATAAATATTTTATTAATGAACCATTCAAGTTTTAAGAGCAAAGAGATATGACATGTCACAGTCCTTTAAAATAATGTCAACTTGTACACCATAACTATTAAAACCACATATCATCTTGACTCTTAAGAACCAACACTTCAACACTACTGATAATAATAATAATAAAAAGACATAAACATAGGGATACTAGAATAAGAATTGTGCTTGCAAGATATAACAAAATATGAATAAAAATCTATATTCACAAATCTCATATTTAAAATATGAACATCCGAAATAAAAACATCAAACGCGAGCTCTACAAGTTGCTCTATTATGATCTCGACCTCCGCATATGCTGTATTTCCGTTCTACAACCAAAATTTCACTTTGTGAAGGATGTCGTTTTCTTTTTGGTCTCCTTATTTTCTTCTTGGGACATCCAACATGATTTTTATGAACGGGTGTCCCTACTTGTATTTCCTAATGTGATCAGGAATTTCCCACTCTTCCTCATTACCATAAGAATATATGGTTTCTTCGTACAACGTCCTTCACAATGTTGTCTTGTAATAATTTGAACATAAAGAATAAAAGCTAACAACCTTCTATAATGTTGTAGATAGGGCAGTTGAAACACACCGCAACTACAAGTCTTATTATATCAGTCTACTTGACCATTCAACTCGTCATCTGCCACATGAAACTCAAATTGTCCAATGGCATAAGGTATAATGAACCCATCTTTTTCAGACATAACCAGTACGTCAACCTAAAATTTTGGTGATATGATAGTTGTACTCTTCTCAATTTCACCTCGACGTTTGCAAAACCGAGCTTGAAATGTGTAACAAATGAATTCAACTAATGTAGTGATTGGGTTTCTCTGAGCGTCACTTGTTTGCTATTAAAGTTTTCTGGATAATCACTTGTCATTATGTTATACATGTACGTAAAACACTAAAACAATTTAGGGTTAAATGTTGAAACTTACCCTTATGTATTGGTCACGAACACTATGCTACCCTCATTTTCAAAATCACATTTGCGGTACCTTATCTATTGGTCACACGATTCCGTTAGGAAAAATGGATGGTAAAATGCCGTTTTTTCCATTCTGTTAGTCATATGACCTCAAGTGTCATATAATGGATGGTAAAATGCCGTTTTCCTTCATTATTTGACTTTTTTACATTTTATAAGGAACATTACCATTGCACCCTCGTTGTTGTTCCTTATAAAATATATAGAGGTCAAATACTTAAGGGAAAAAACGTCATTTTACCATCCATTATATGACACTTGAGGTCATATGACTAATGGAATGGAAACACGGCATTTTACTGACTATTTTTCCTGACGGAATCGCGTGACCAATAGACAAGGTACCGCAAATGTGATTTTGAAAAGGAGGGTAGCATAGTGTTCGTGACCAACACATAAGGGTAAGTTTCAACATTTAACCCAACAATTTAAACTAACATAAATCAATTAAAATACCGATGCAGTCCAAATTGAAGACATATTAATGTAGCAGGTGGAATATCGGAAAAAGCGTCATTATCCAATTATGACGAAACCTTAACATTTTTAGGGTCGAAACGGGCTCCCGAGCAAAACTCATGGCTTTTCCATGAGCCCCTATGTTTTCCGGCCATCCAGGGTTGTTTGGAGGGACAAATTTGTATATTTTGAGTTTGAATGATTATTTACTTTTAGTTTTAGGGTTTTGAGATTTCCTTTTTTGAATTAGGCCTTTGAGATTTGATTTCCTTATTGTATTAGGACTTTGAGAGTTAGTTTCCTTATTGTATTAGGTTTGGGGGTTTAGTTTTATTATATAAGCACATGATGCTTTGATTATAAGATATATAATCGAGAATTTATAAGAAAAACAAAGTTGCTAACTCAATCTATCATTTTTGATACTCATTTTGAATCAACAAATCTAATAACTATCTTATTCGGTATTCTTCGTGAATCAACGAATTCGATAAATAACTCCATTTTCGCTACACACTTTACATCAATTGGTATCAGAGCTTCACCGTTCCAAGAAGATGTCGCCTCGCAGACAGAATCGCTAGCCCCCCCCCCCCCTATGATGGTGCTGATAATACTGAGGAGATTGTTCTAGTTTGTTGTGACAACGATGATCTAAGGCGATAGGTCGAGTTACTAACCCAACGAATGGATGATATGCTATGTCGCAATGATGTGACTGTCAAAGACGTTGTTTTTCCCTTCGCCCTGGATACCAGGAATTGTTCTCCAGTTCGCCATGTCCCCAAAAATTGATGGGACCAAGGGTTCAGGGTGGAGATTCTGTTGTATGATGTTGTCTTGATTATGAAGCGTCGTGTACCTTTTGTAGGTGTTTTCTCGTCCGAGGACGATGACGCGGGTCCAGATTCGAGGCCGAATCTTCTATACCCAAGAGGGAATGATGTAATCCAAATTGAAGACATGTTGATGCAACGGGTGGAACACTGGAAAAAGGCGTTAGTGTCTGATTCCGATGAAACCCTAGTATTTTTCGGGTCGGAACGGGCTCCTGGGTAAAATTCATGGATTTTCCATATGCCCCGATGTTTTTCGCCCATCCAAGGTCGTTTGGAGGGGAAATTTTGTATATTTGAAGTCCAAATGATTATTTCCTTTTTGTTTTAGGGTTTTGTGTCACGCCCCAATTTCAGTAAACTGAACTCGGGACGCGAACATTTAAAAAATCATAAAACAATTGAAACCTGTTTTGAATAAACACTTTAAAATCTCCATTTAGTTAATCAAAATAAGTTTACAACTCAAAATAAGTCCCAACAAGTGGACAAAACAAGGTATCCGTCACTAGACTCAAAAGTAAAACCCAGAAACCCGCTCCTAGCTCTTCAAGCTTCAGAAGCTCACCTAGTCCAACCTGCGACCGGTACCTGTAGGAAAAGCAGCTAGGGGTGAGCGTTCGCTCACCACCACGGATAACAGACTGACTACGGCATAATTAGCAGACAATGCCGGTAACACCAACAACCAACTCAACACCGGGGACCACTATCCCCCAAAACTCAAGTAACTTAACTGACACACAACCCGTTACTTCCTCAACAGACTCAACACTCGGACTCGTAATGTAAACCCGACACAACTAACGACGACATCCTCCAAGGACACGACAGAAAGTTACGCAACACCAAACAAGATCACAAAGGATCGCACACCAAACAAGATCACAAAGGATCGCAAACCAGCTGCTCAGTAACCTCCCTCACGCCCAGTTATCAATCTCAATCAGGTCAAGGATCGACCTATCGCAATTCCTCGACACGAAGTTGGATCAGGCTGTCGACCTATCGCAATTCATCGACACTAAGTCGGATCAGGCTGTCGACCTATCGCAATTCATCGACATTAAGTCGGATCAGGCTATCGACCTATCGCAATTCATCGATACTAAGTCGGATCAGGCTGTCGACCTATCACACTCACAACTTCAGGTAACCACAATCACAATCACAGGCAAGTTCAACAAACAGGCACTCAAGGCCACCCAAAACACCTCAACAGTCAAGACTCGGGTTCACCAACCCCATGGGCACTCACAGTCACCCAAAACACCAACGGTGAAAACACGGGTTCAACAACCCCACGGGCACTCATGGCCACCCAAGACACCAACAGTAAAGCACGGGCTCTCATGGCCACCCAAGACGCACCAACAGTAACTCACGGGCTCAACAACCCCACGGCACTCACGGCCACCCAAGACACACCAACAGTAACTCACGGGCTCAACAACCCGACGACACTCACGGCCACCCAAGACACACCAACAGTAACTCACGGGCTCAACAACCCCACGTCACTCACAGCCACCCAAGACACACCAACAGTAGAGACACGGGTTCAACAACCCCACAGGCACTCACGGCCTCCCAAGGCACACCGACAATAAAGACACGGGTTCAACAACCCCACAAGCTCTCACGGCCTCCCAAGGCACACCGACAATAAAGACACGGATTCAACAACCCCACGGGCACTCATGGCCACCCAAGACACACCAACAGTAAAGACACGGGTTCAACAACCCCACGGGCACTCATGGCCACCCAAGACACCAATAGTAAAACACGGGCTCTCAAGGCCACCCAAGACACAACAGTAAAACACGGGCTCTCATGGCCACCCAAGACACAATAGTAAAACACGGGCTCTCATGGCCACCCAAGACACAAAAATACACAATCAACCTCCGGCATAACCAATGCCTCCAACAGTCCTAATATCAACAGTTTCACAATCAACCTCCGGGCATGGTCATATGCCTCCAGTACTCCTAATATCGATAAGTTCACAATCAATCTCCGGGCATGGTCATATGCCTCTAGTAATTCTAATATCGATAAGTTCTTTGTTCCTACGACACTACTAAGTGTCACATGCTTTTCTCATAAACGCTACAATCCTGTATCATGCTTTTCTAATATTCGATAACCTACTTAACCCACGACACCCCGGTGTCACATGCAATTCTACTGTTAACTTTCCCTAATCAGGGCCGAGATCCGGCTACTTTTCCCTACCTCGTGCGTGTTCTCCAAAAGTTCCCCAATAAGCCCCGGCGTGATCTCCGTCACTCGCCTAGCTTTCCTTTTCCTCGGTCCGCAGCACGATCTAAAAGAACACAATTTTAAACACTTTTAAGCTTGCAGGCATAATGCTGAATTTTAATAATCCTGACGCCCAAAGGTAACCCCGACAATGTCGATCACTCCCAAACTCCCCAATTACTCGACATTGTCGATATTGGACCCGGAAAGGCCCGATTCGCCCGACATGGCAAATCTGCCCGGGTTTTGAAAACGCCCTTCCGGGGCTCCAAAAATTCCCGTTTTCGTTTCTACGGTCTTAGAATAATTCAAGGGTCCCAATGCACTTGATGGAATCGAATTCCGACTTCCGAGTCAATTAATTAACGTTTAAAGTTTCCAAAACCCGTTATTACAACTTTTCCAATTCAACTCCAATTTTCGATTCGGTTAGGGATAAATGGTCCGGGGAACGTTTTGAACCACCCGAACACAAAACCCGATCACCCGAGCACGTGGGCCCCACCCGGCCAAGCTAGGCCGTGGGCCCTAAGGTTCATTGGGGCCCGGCCACCATGGTGGTGGCTGGTCCCAGCTCCGGCCAGCCACCCCATGGCCGGAGCTCCTCCCGAGCCTCCGGTCACCGGAAAACGTCATACTTTGACTCCAAACACCTCCAAAACGTCTCCAACAATTTCCCCCAACCTCAAAACACCCTAAACTAATAGTTTTACACAAACCCTAACTTCCAAAACTAATAGTATACCGTAGAGGAGAACGAGTGGCTTCACAACCCCAACTCCCTCTCTTCTTCTTCTCCTTCTCTCCCTTTCTTCTCTCTTCTTTCTCTTTCTAAAAAAACTAACTCATTTTTTCTTTTCTTTTTTCTTTTAAAAGGTGTGGCCGGCCACCTATAGGCCTCATCCTTAGTTTCCCCCCCCCCCCAAAAAAAAAAACTAACACCACCACTTGTTTGAAAAGTGGCACGGTGGGTCCCACCCCTTTTGGAAAATCAGATTCGCGAAAATCGGACGTTTCGGGCCCCGAACGGGCACTTTTTCCCAAAAATTACGAAACTTGGCGGGCTACAAGGAAACGGCTCAACTAAGACCGCTGCGACGACGGCTAAGCTTTTTGGATCCAAAACGGTCCTCGAATGGACCAAAACGTCGCTCGGTTGACTTTTCCAACGAAAAGTCAATATTTCCCAAACTGACCAGAAAGTTGTCATGAGTCCCCTGGAACTCACTTTGGTCGATAACGGGGTCAACTTAAGTCCGGTATGACCCTCGGGGTCCAATTCCAGTTCAATTCAGGGTCTGCTCAAATTTTTTAAATTTTCCTGTTTTTCGCAGGTTTGACTGGCGTTGACCGGGAGTGGTTATTACATTTTGAGATTTCCTTTTTCGTATTAGGACTTCGAGATTTGATTTCCTTATTGTATTAGGACTTTGAGATTTAGTTTCCTTATTGTATTAGGTTTTGAGTTTTATTTTTACCATATAAACACATGATGCTTTGCTTATAAGACAGATAATTGAAAATTTATAAGAAAAACGAGTTACAAACTCAATCTATCTCTTTTGGTATTCATTGTGAATCAACGATTCTGATAAATATCTTGTTTGGTATTCTTCGTGAACAAAGAATTCGATAAAGAACTTCCTTTCCGCTACGCACTCTACATCAAATACAAAAAGTGAAATTTATCAATCATAATGTTTACCTATCTCTAGGAAATTATGGTCGAGCCCACTTTTCAAAACGATGTCATTAAAGTAATTAGATATAGCATTATCTTTAACTTTTATTTTGTCAAAATGTCTTTGAGACTCATTTTTTTGAAAGAGTACGATGCAACCCACATCTGTGTGCGACAACGGTCAGTCCTGAATTGGCTTTCACGTTCATATTGATGTGATGGAAACAAGCACTGTAATATGCACAATTCAAATAGAGTTTTCAGAACTTTTCTGTTGGGAACCTTATTTAAGATATAGACAGTTGTACGTAATCCATCCATCCACAAGGGTATAGGTAGGTTTGCATGAATCATCATGTATGTAACCATTTCCATAAACGTACGATTGTGCCTTTCTACTATACCATTCTTCCATGGAGATCCATATGTTGTGTATGGAGCAACAATTCCAAGTTTTTGGAGTAATCTGGCAAAAGGTCCAAGATTTTGTCATGTTTCATCATATCCGCCATAAAATTCACCTTCTATCCGACCTAATGATTTTCACTTTTTCTTCTCATTGTCTCTCGACTTCAGTAATGAACACTTGTAGAGCATCCACATATTGATATTTCTCATGCAATAGATACAAGTAACAATAACGAGAAAAATCATCGATAAAGGTAATGAAGTACCTTTCTCCTCCAAAAGTCAGAATGCCAAAGGGTCCACAAATATATGTATGAATGATTTCAAGGAGTCGTGTGCTTCTTGTGGCTCATTTCTTTGTGAATTTAGTTTGTTTGCCCTTAATGCAATCCACACACTCTTCAGGATTGGTAAAGTTCATAGTCAGAAAGACTCCATCATTTACCCATTTTCTTATCCTTTCACTAGAGATGTGTCCCAATATTTTGTGCCACAAGAAAAACGGGTCATGAGTTAATTACTTCCTTTTAGTTTCTTCATTAGTATGTCAGATAATGTTAGTTCATAGGTTTAATAACAAGATTTAATTTATAAAGCCCATCAAACGAAATCCCTGAACCAATAAGACAAGAGTTTGGAAATAAATTGAAAGATTCATTCCCATGAGACATTGAAAAACCAAATTCATAAAGTTTGCTAACAAAAAATAAATTGCGAGATATTGAAAGAACATAAAGAGTTTCATATAAATCTAAACAAAATCTACTTTCTAATTTGAGACGGTAAGTGCCAATAGCTTCCACTGATGCTTTGTCCCGGTTCCCCACATATAAAACAATTTCACTTGGGTTTATGGGTTGGATCATAAGAAATTCATGCGTGGAATTAGACACATGTACATTAGCATTGCTATCAATCCATCAAGTTGTTGTTGAAACACAAGTTTTGTTTTTAAAAAACTTACATAACTCAAAGGGTTACCTTTCTTTTCAAACCATTCTTTACGTTTCCGAAAATCCTTATTGTTTTCTTCATTAGTGTTCTTCAATCTGGGTGGTGCTCTTTTCTGGCTTGAATGTTGTGTGGTCCCAGCATTTTTTCAACTCTTTGAACATGATGAGAAACCTTAATTCCTTCACGACTTAGTCTGGCTTTCTCTTGTATCAATTTTTTAGCCAATTCATTCATTGCTCATTTATCCTTAATGACATTGTAGTGAATTTGGAATGGTCTATACTGAAGAGGTGGGGTATTTAGGATAAATTGGATGAGGAATGATTCGTTCACCGTCATTCTCAAATTCCTTAATTTAGCAGATAAGTTGGTTATTTCAATGCAATGTTCATGGTTGTAAGATCCGCCATAAGTTTTCCTACGAGGTATTTGTCTACAGTCATAAACCAGTCTTCTATAACTTTTAGAAATTCCTTAGCGCTATCTAGTTTTGGAAGTGAACTCTTAATGTTGCTACCAATGGTCATCCTTAGGAACATACAACTCAATATGTTCGATTTCTCCCAAGCATCAAGGAAAAATCTCATCAACCTCTATAGTAGAGTTAGTAAGTGGGGATGGCTTTTCTAAACGAAAATCCAGATCCAAATCCAGTAATCCTATGGTGAACTCAAATTTCTCTTTTCATTCTGAGCAGTCGGTTCCAGTGAAGGTTGAAATAGTAGAGACAAAAGATGACATATTAGCTGGGAAAGATGCTGTAGTTTATAGAGATATACAAACAAGGATTTAAGTAGGGAACAAACACGCATAACATAATTGAAATACTACAATAAGATATCATGGTGCTCTTGAGGGTACTCAACATATTTCTATATTATACCAAGGTTGTAATATTCAAATATAACATAATTGAGTTATGTATTTGTTGGATGATTAGACTAACAAGCTATTTGTGGATATGCTTGGCCTATGCATATGCAAAACTCCATAAGGTAGTGATTCAATCATTTGTTTATAATCTACCTGTGGTAACTAATTCTACACATTTGATCAATTTTGGATACATAATTATGGTAAAAACATGCAATCATGAAAATTATTATAGGATAAGTCTACTGTGGTGGTCCCTAACCTATGTTATTGCATATTTATAACCATCATACAACATACAACAATTATTACAAAATTTACATACAAAGTATATGTAAAACATTATGTGTGGGATGAAAGTCATTATTTTCGGGAAATATTAATAATCTTTTTCAACTAAGAAAGTATTTTACCATGAGCGTCGGGCTTGCTATGGTCAGCCCGGACAAACATCTGGAACCCGAGGCGGTCACGCCTCGTCTTACTTGATTGCCTTTTGGCATTAATGAAATCTCCAGTTACCCGTTTCAAAAAAAAAGTATTTTACCAACAAATTAATTTTGGAAAATTTAAGAGGAAAACATTAGATAATTGTAATTTTCGGAATAATGGTGTAATAATCGCAATTGTCGGAATTGAAGTGCAATGAAGATAATTTTCAAAATTTAAGAATGACTTATTTAAAACTCTGTTCGCAAAATAACATTTATTCAAGTACTATTCATAAAACATTGTTCATCTGTTTTTTTAAACAAAGGTATTGTTCATACTAGAATTCACTATTCATCCAAAACTTAATACACCTCTCGATTATGAACATTATATAAAATACAACATCAATCATCTATCATGAAACAATTTAATTTACTTATTTTTGTTGGAACGTTGATACATAACTAATGGAATGCCCATTGCCCGATAAAAAGATCTTGTCAGTGTGGATAGAAATGATCTTTCCCGCGTGTTCCGTTATAAGGGGAACTCCTGAAATAAAATTGTGCCTACATGTTAAAACATAATATACATGATCTGAATTTTAGGTATCACAATCAATCACAAGATGAAAATAGAAATCACAAGATGAAAATAGAGATGAAGAGTTCTTAGAATTACCTCCGTTCATGGTAGGCGTGGGCACGGCCGGATAACCGGCATCGGCACCCATTCGGTCCACCAAAAAAGATAACCGGCATCAGCACCCATTCGGTCCACCGGAAACGGGACATCCGGTGGTGCATACGACACCACCGAAACCAAAACCGATAACCGGCGGTAAGACATAAACCGGCCGGTCTAAATAACCAGCGGTGACGGTTTTTAACCAACTCCACCAGGCCCAATGGGTTTCCATTCGGGCCTTAAATTGGGCCGACGATTTTTGTTTTCTTTTTTACTTTTAAACCAATTGGCGAATTTCTAAAGTTGTAATTATTTGTTCCCGTTATTTCCGAAGTTAAACCAATAAGCTTAAATTGATTCTTAATTAATATGGTTACTCTTATTTGTGTTATTGATTCTTGGTTTTGCCGGATCCAAAATAGATAAAAAAAACACTCTTCTCAGATTTATTTCGGCAAAAAAACAAATACATGGACAATGATATAGTTTAGGCATTACATACATTATAGAACATATGTAAACACATATTACGCACCTTACATCCAACCTAAATCAACGATATAGAACATTCGAGAATAAAAAATATAAACTAAAAATACAATTAAACATACCAAAACGAAATCGAAACTAGAACCATTCGAACCTATATTCTATAGATCTAAATTTTTAGCACCCAAAATAAAAACAGATAAATATCAGCAAGATAAATGGATCTTAGTTGAATAGATCACCGATTCAAACATTACAAATAAATAGACGAAAACAAAAACATAGTAAATCGGAAATTCTATAAAATATAGATCTGAAGTTTTCAAATAAAAACAAAAAATCAGATCTAAAACTATGCATGGATCTCAGATTAAAGTACATCACCGATCCAAAATTGAAAATCCAACAACCATATTGCTCGGATTCACAGGATATTTGGAACATAGAACCAAAAAATTAAAATAAAATAAAAAACAGAAATAAGATCAGAACAAAATAGACAAATAACATAAATCTACAGCATAATAATACATACCAAACAAGTAAAACAACATGAAATGAGAAGATGAAATACGAGTAGGAGGAAAGAACAATACTGAAGTGTGAGTTGATAAAAAAAATTGGAGAGGGGAGAGAAGTTTGGATGAGGGAGCAGCAGAGACTATGGTGATGGTGTGTTTTGAGTGCTATTAGACTTGGTATTTAAAGAGAAAAATAGGGTTTTGTGGTGTGCAACGTGTGTTGACTCATGTGATTGGTGGGTTAAATAATGGGCTGGGTTGAGCAGAAAGATGGAATGGGCTCAAAAATATGAAGATAGGTTGGATTGGAACAAATACATTTGGGCTTTATAGAGAGGGCCGGCCGGACGGTTTTTTGGCCGGTTACTGAACACAAAACCGGCAGTCACCGATAATATGGACGGGTCAGGGTATTTTTGGCCGGCCCCAGCGCCAGAACCGCCGGTTCCGGTGATTTCGGTGGCGGTTCCGGCCGGTGCCGGCCGGTTTCGGTAAAAACGGTTAATCTTGCCCACCCCTAGTTCATGGTGTTGATGCTCTTGTAGAGAAAAGACCTCATTCCTTTTACGATTTTGGTTTCTCTCCCCTCCTTATACACTTCTTTATGTGTTTGTAAATTGTGTGCTTATGATGGAATAAGTCACGTGTATTTACAGGTGGAGAGAGGACAAGGGTTCCTTATTTAGGGTTTCATTAAGATTCAATTTTGACAGTCTATCAAAGTAGATATTGAATTAGGAAAAATCTTATTTAACAATCAATTGGTAATAACCATTTAATTATAATAGCACGTTTCCTAAAAAGTGATGGATTACTAATTGACCATATAACAGGAAGATATTATTTATATTTTTTTATCAGAGAGAAATTTTTATAAATGATGCTAAAGGTATAAAGCAAGGTACCCAAAACCTAAAAACAGTTTAGGATTAAAGAAATAACAAAAAAAACAATGGAAAGAGGACTCAAGTGACCCCGATTGGGCTAGACGCTCTGCTCTTATAGTGAGTGTAAGAACCACTCCCGGTCAACGCCAGTCAAATTTACGAAAACTAGGAAAATTTAAAAAATTTAAGCAGACACTTAATTAAACCTAAGATTGACCCCGAGGGTCATACCGGACTTAATTTGACCCCGATAACGACCAAAGTGAGTTCCGGGGGACTCAGGGCAACTTTCTGACCAATTTGGGAAATGATGACTTTTCGCTGGAAAAGTCAACCGAGCGACGTTTTGGTCCATTCGAGGACCGTTTGGGATCCAAAAAGCTTAGCCGTCGTCGCAGCGGTCTTAGTTGAGCCGTTTCCTTGTAGCCCGTGAAGTTTCGCAATTTCTTGGAAAAAGTGCCCGTTCGGGGCCCGAAACATCTGAATTTCGCGAATCAAGTGGTGGTGTTAGGTTTTGGGGGGAAACCAAAGATGAGGACTTAAGGGGGTTTGGCCAAGGCATTAAGAAAGAGAAAAAAAAATAGAAAAAAAAGAGAAGAGAGTTTAGAGAGAGAAGGAGAAGGAGAAAAGAGAAGAAGCTACGGTTTTTGTGACGTTTCCCTTCCATCCAACCCTTGGATCGTTTCAAAGTTAGGAGAATCGAGCTCACACCGTCTTCCTCTATGGTAAGCACCAAACCGATCTTCGTTTTGTCAAGTTCTAAAATTAGGTTTTGGTTTAAAACTAGTAGTTTAGGGTTGTATTGAGGATGGGGGATCGTTGGAGACGTTTTGGAGACGTTTTGGGGTGAAGAGGGACGTTTTCCGGTGACCGAGAGCTCGGGGGGAGCTCCGGCCACCATAGGGGGTGGCCGGCCGGCCATGGGGTGGCTGGCCGGAGCTAGGGCCGCCCACCACCATGGTGGACCGGGCCCATTTGAACCCTAGCCACCCACGCCCAAGTTGGCCGAGTGGGGCCCACTTGCTCGGGTGCTCGGGTTTTGTGTTCGGGTGGTTTAGAACGTTCCCCGGATCATTAATCTACAACCGGATCGAAATTTGGAATTAAATTGTAAAAGTTGTAATTGACGGGTTTAGAAACTTTAAACGCTAATTAAATGACTCGGAAGTCGGATTTCGATTCCGTCGAGTGCCTAGGAACCCTTGAATTATTCTAAGACCGTAGAAACGAAAACGGGAATTTTCGGAGCCCCGGAAGGGCGTTTTCAAAACCCGGGCAGATTCGTCATGTCGGGCGAATCGGGCCTTTCCGGGTCCAATATCGACAATGTCGAGCAATTGGGGAGTTTGGGAGTGATCGACATTGTCGGGGTTACTTTTGGGCGTCAAGTTTATTAAAATTCAGCTTATGCCTGCAAGCTTAAAAGCGTTTAAAATTGTGTTCTTTTTAGATCGTGCCGCTGACAGAGGAAAGGGAAAGCTAGGCGAGTGACCGAGATCACGCCGGAGCTTAATTGTTCGCTTTTGGAGAAAGCATACGAGGTAGGGAAAAGTATCCGGATCTCGGCCCTAACTAGGGAAAGTTAACAGTAGAAATGCATGTGACACTGGGGTGTCGTGGGTTTAGTAAGTTTATCAAATACTAGAAAGGCAGGCGACACCGGGTGGTGTCGTATGATACGGGAACGTATCGAACATTAGAATTGCATGTGACACTTAGTAGTGTCTTGGGTGGCCATGAGTGCTCGTGGGGTGGTTGAGCCCGTGAGTTATTGTCGGTGCGTCTTGGGTGGCCATGAGTGCCCGTGGGGTGGTTGAGCCCGTGAGTTACTGTTGGTGAATCTTGGATGGTCGTGAGTGCCCGTAGGGTTGTTGAGCCCGTGAGTTACTGTTGGTGTGTCTTGGGAGGCCGTGAGTGCCCGTGGGGTTATTGAGTCCGTGTTTTACTGTTGGTGTCTTGGGTGGCCATGAGTGCATGTGGAGTGTTGAACCTGTGTTGTTGCTGTTTGTTGAACTTTGCTTGTGATTGTGGTTACCTGAGGTTGGAAACCCGACTTTGTGTCGAGGAAGTTGCGTGGTGTGGCTAGCCTCCCGACTGGGATCGGGGGAAGAGGAGAGGTTGTGGGCTAGCCTCCCGACAGGGATCGGGAGAAGGATTGCGAGGTTGGTGGTGTGGCTAGCCTCCCGACAGAGGTCGGGGGTAGGGTAGAGGTTGTGGGCTAGCCTTCCGGCTGTGTGTCGGGAGAAGTTTCGTGGTTTGCGCGGGTGTGGCTAGTCACCCGACTAAGATCGGGGGTAGGGGAGAGGTTTTGGACTAGCCTCCCGACTGGGATCGGGAGAAGTTGCGCGACAGGTCGACCGCCTGACCTGACTGGGATCGGTAAAGGGCGAGAGAGAGATGGGTCACTGAGCAGCTGGCGTGCGATCCTTTGTGATCTTATTTGGTGTGCGATCCTTTGTGATCTTGGGTGTTGCGTGGTTGTCTGTCGTGTCTTTGGAGGAGGTCGTCAATCGTTGTGTCAGGTCTACATTACGTGTTCGAGTGTTGAGTCGGTTGAGGAAAGTAACAGTGGGTGTGTGTCAGTCGGAGTACTTGAGTTGGGGACAGTGATCCCCGGTGTTGAGTTTGTTGTTGGTGTTACCGGCATTGTCTGCTAAGTATGCCATAGTCAGTCTGTTATCCGTAGTGGTGAGCGAACGCTCACCCCTAGCTGCTTTTCCTACAGGTACCGGTCGCAGGTTGGACTAGGTGAGCTTCCGAAGCTTGAAGAGCTAGGAGCGGGATTCTGGGTTTACTTTTGAGTCTAGCGACGTATACCTTGCTTTTTGTCCATTTGTTGGGACGTACTTTTAAGTTGTAAATGATTAATTTTGGTGAACAAATGGTGATTTTAAAGTGATTTATGTAAAAGGTTTCAAAAGGTTTTATTGTTTTAAACGTTCGCGTCCTGAGTTCGGTTTACTGAAATTGGGGCGTGACAGTGAGGACTCAACGTCTCTTCAACCTTCTTGAAGCCTTCCTCAACCGAGCCACGATAGCGAACTCCCAAGCTTTTAGCAAATTTCATCAACGTTTGGGTGGTACTTTCACCTAAGGGTCTGTCGATTAGCGGCAAATAAAACCCAGAGAAGACATCTTGAGGAAGGGCCTCGCCACCATCGATTTGGAGCGGCGGAAGGGACTGACTGTAGAGAGGGACGATAGCATAGAGCATTGGCGGAGAGGAAAGCCTAGGGGACTCCTGAGAGGGAGAGGGAAATAGACTCACCACCTGAAGTGGAAACGATGAACGTTCAGCAAGCGGAACGATGGCACTATCAAGACCAACGTACAAGTCCATAATAGAGGTAAAGTCATCAGAGTCATCCTTCACCCTATCGGCCCACCTATCCGACTTGCTACCCATAGATATCGAAGCGACAGATGGCGAAACACCAAAACCGCATGGAGAAGCCCCTACAGGCGTAGAAACACTACTGCTGAAAGGGACTTGACAGACGCATACGATCCGTAGGGTATGTCACCCTATCCGTCGACCAGGATCCGTCGGCCAGGTCTCGTCGGTGTAATTTTTGGAAGACGGACACTTTTTTCCGTCTGTGAGGAGATATCCTCAGCCACTGATGGTATCCGTAGGTAGGGTTTACAACCATGCCTACGGATATCATCCGTAGGCCAGGTTTTCCAGTTTTCAGACGAATTTTATCTGTAGGTGATGTTTTTATTCTTTTCCTACAAATACTTTAGCCACATATATCATCTGTAGGTAAGGTGTGTGACTTTTCCTACGGATACCTTTGCCACGAATGATATCTGTAGCTAGGCTTTTGACTTTTCCTACGTATATCTTGGCTACAGATGCTATCCGTGACTAAGGGTTGACACTTTACCTACATATGGTATCTGTAGGTAAAGTATAACACCTTAGTCACGGATAACATCTGTAACGTAGCTTCGTGTCTTTACCTACGGGTCTCATCCGCAGGTGAAGTTTTATTCTTTGTATCTGTCGGCCAAAAATATTTCCAGAACAAAAAAAAAACATTTCAAATATGTTGCACCCAATCGTGCATATAACCTGAACTGGGTCTGGTACCTGGGCAAACCTGTAAACTTGTATAATGTATTCTATATACTGTAGTGCCTCCATAAAATAAAAGTGTTCCAACATACAACAACGTTCAAAGTCATGCAAATGTGTTTATACAAACATATTTAAAAGTTTTAAAAACTAAATAAAGTTCGGGGGAAAATGTTACTACTGGAGGTTTGGTGTTGAAGAGAGTGGGCCAGAAGTTTATTGAACTGCAAAGAGTGGGGTTGATGACGGTACTGAACACGGGGTCGCTGTGGAAGGGACGACAGCTTGCCGGGACGCAACCATTGCCATCATTTCCTGAAACTTAGCATCCAGATCCTTGCGCTGCTCGGCAATCATGGATTGCCGCTGCTCCTCCAAACGTTGCGTGAACACGACGTCTTGCTGAACAATGCAGCTCCTCAACTCTTCTAGCTCCTCAGAGGAGCTTGTAGACCTCGCACTGGAGCATTGACCGTCGTGTCTATCCCTCACAGTTGGGATGATCACCGCATGACCGAAACCGGGTTGGAATATACCCTTATGAGGTTTCTTGACGATTTCCTGCATGATGGGTAGCTCTTCGTCCACAGTCAACGGTGTGAGGACAGTAGGGGATAAATCCTCACACTCGGTCATCTATGACTCGCACAACCTCTCCTGAGCCGCTTCCACAATGATTTTGGCTTCTTCCTAATGAAAAGTACAGCAGGAAGTTTGCATTAGACTCAACAAAAATTCAGTTTAGTAAATTATAAGTGTATTCATAATTACAATTGAACTGCTTTAGATTATATCAGGTTCAAATATCATTATAGGGTATGCATTTATACCATAAATAAAATACATGCAATCAAAAGATAATATTCTACTTATTGCCTAAACAGAAACAAAAATTCAAGAAATTTACCACGCGTTTTTTGTTGTGCTCGTTCTTGTCATTTTCCTTCGTGTAAGCTTCTATGTATGTGTCAAGGCTTGGAAGCATGGATTTTCGCGCAAGCCAAAGTTTGGCCCGTTTCTTGAATGCCATACTACCCCCGTGGTGAGCGTGGACGTTCTTTTTCCGATTTGCAGACCCACAATCGCTCAATAACTGTAATTATTTGACAGGTGTTATTTACCATAACAAACATGTAAAAAATCCAAACATAAAACTGAAAATTATGAAACAAAACTATGATAATGATGCTTTACCATCAAATTTGTTACCTTGAATTTCGTGGATACAAAGTGTTCGAGTAGCCACTCGAAGTGTTCCAGACGTTCTTGAAACTCGAGCGGTGTGAGCACTGCTTCACCCGGGTGCTTCTTCTTCCATTTGAGGACCCACCTGTGTATCTCATACTTACACTCCCTAAAACGGCCTCTGGCCTTTGACATGATGAACTGCAGCAGCTCCGCGTGGTGATCCCCATGAGTGAACTCAAACATACACTGTACAAAAGGCAACCAATAAGATATAAACTACGAAACCTAAATAAAAATCGTAATGAGAAGAAAAATTTAATAATATACTTACGGTTAACTGGTGAAATAGAAACTCCTGATCATCTTCAGGCAAACTGTCGAAGGGTTGTCCATTGGCATGTAAGTACAAATGGTGGCGCCAATGACCCTCACGACATCCCCCCGGTCAAGCGTGTCGGTTACTTCCTTCCCGTTATGCCCCAATTTGAATTTCTTGCAATCAGTCATCTCCTTCAGGAGACGTTGGAGGTTTTTGTTCGTAATCATTCCTCTTTTCCCCGTCTTTGCCTTCTTTTGAGGCCGAGACTCCTCTCCCTCCAACATTGCAAGCACATCATCATCCTCAACTACATCCTGAGGACACCGGGTGCTCGGTGCAGGCGGACAGTTGTTTGTTGTGGAGGCTGCCTCATCCACACTATTCGCAGGGGTTCGACAGTCTCTTATCCGCCGATTGGGAGGTGCGCAAGCAGTAGATTGTGAAGAGGCGATGGTATTGCCTCCCAATTCTGTTGGCTGTTGAGGGGTATGAGGGTTGAACAGGAAATGAAGGCGGTAGAAGAACCGGGTGCTATTTTTCCTTCCCATCCTGCAAACTCACATAACAAATAAAGGTTATTCATTCAAATTGTCAATGAGTAGCATATCATCAGATTATTTCACTTTTTGAATCGTCAATGATCAATTGAACAAAAAAAATATCTAAATCATCGAAAGCATTACGAAAAAATGCATACGATTTAGTAAAACGATACTTTAGAGATTGCATAAATGGAATTACTCAAACTTAGATACCAGAATTCTTTTTTTTTTTTTGATCAACAAAAAAGTAAAGATCAGGCGAAGAGATTAGCTTTTAGAGTACAGAAACACAATGACACCAAAATACAACCAAATTAAAGATGGTTCAAATAATCCTATATACAAATTTTACAGACATGAAGAAAACAAAGTACAACAAGAGACTGAGACAAACCTCAACCTAGACTAGATTAATAAGAAAGGTCTTAATATATATTCAATCCCTTAATTCAATTCACACCCTAAATCCCTCAATCCATACAAACCTTAAATCCCTCAATTCAATTCAAACCCTAAATCCCTTAATTCAATTCAAACCCTAAATCCCTAAATCCCTTAATTCAATTCAAACCCTAAATCCCTCAATCCATACAAACCTTAAATCCCTCAATTCAATTCAAACCCTAAATCCCTTAATTCAATTCAAACCCTAAATCCCTTAATTCAATTCAAACCTTAAATCCCTCAATCCATACAAACCCTAAATCCCTCAATTCAATTCAAACCATAAATCCATTAATTCAATTCAAACCCTAAATCCATCAATCCCTTAATTCAATTCAAACCTTAAATCCTTCAATCCATACAAACCCTAAATCCCTAAAAATGAAGAGAACACGAACCTGAAAGTGTAGCCTCTTAGCTTCGCCGCTAGGGTGTGGATGTCTGAGCTTGAACCTGAGCTCGAACGGGACAACGCTTGGAGTTGCCGCTGATATGGTTGGAGTCCGCAATGAGGGTGGTTGGAGTCGGCGATAGGGTATACGTTCGAGAGACCGAGGTTTGAGGGGTAGAAAACTGGAGTTGGAGATGGGGTCGTCGATGAGGTCGGAGTCGGAGATGGGGTGGGCGATGAGGTCGGCGATGTCCGGAGTCGGAGTAGAGGTCGGAGACGGAGATGAGGTCGGAGACGGGGTGAGGTCGGCGATGAGGTCGGAGTCGGAGTTGAGGTCGACGATGAAGAAGAGAGAGAGAGAGATCGCGTGAGTGAGGGAGAGAGAGAGATCTAGTGTAAGAACCACTCCCGGTCAACGCTAGTCAAATCGGCGAAAAACAGGAAAATTTAAATTTTTTGGACAGACACTTAAATGAACCCAAATTTGACCCCGAGGGTCATACCGGACTTAAGTTGACCCCGATATCGACCAAAGTGAGTTCCGGGGGACTCAGGGCAACTTTCTGACCAATTTGGGAAATGTTGACTTTTCGCTGAAAAAGTCAACCGAGCGACGTTTTGGTCCGTTCGAGGTCCGTTTTGGATCCAAAAAGCTTATCCATCGTCACAACGGTCTTAGTTGAGCCGTTTCCTTGTATCCCGTGAAGTTACGTAATTTCTTGGAAAAAGTGCCCGGTCGGGGCCCGAAACAGCCGAATTTCGCGAATCTGACTGAAAAATATCTAGGAGATATTTTCCAAAAGGTGTGGGACCCACTTTCCACATGTCACCAATGTGGTGGTGTTAGGTTTATTGGACAAAACAAAAGATGGGACTTGATGTTAGTTTGGTAAATATGGAAAAGTGTGGGATTTTGAAACAAAACAAAAAGGGAAGACATTGTGATGTCTCGGCCATAACTCAAAGAAAAGAAGAAAAGGAGAGAGAAAGTAGAGAGAGAAGGAGAAGGAGAAGAAGAGATAAAATAGAAGAGGTGCTAGGGTTTTGTGACGTTTCTCGATCATCCGACCGGTGGATCGTCTCAACGATAGAAGAACCGAGTTCCCATCGTCATTCTATACGGTGAGCACCTAACCGATTTTCGTTTTGTTAAGTTCGAATTTTAGGGTTTAAGCTTAAAAGATTCAAATATGATTGGGTTTTGGTTAGAATTGGTGTAAAGATGAATGGTTGAGGTTTGGGGTTCGTTAGGAACGTTTTAGGGCAAAGAGGGAATTTTGCCATTGTGGCCGTGTGGGGCCTACATGCTCGGGTATCGGGATCTCGGCCCTGACTAGGGAAAGTTAACAGTAGAAATGCATGTGACACTTGGGTGTCGTGGGTTAAGTAGGTTTGTTCGAATATTAGAAAGGCAGGCGACATCGGGTGGTGTCGTATGATGCGGGAACGTATCGAACAATAGAAATGCATGTGACACTTAGTAGTGTCGTAGGAGCAGTGAACTTTCGATATTAGATTTACTAGAGGCATTTGGTTATGCCCGGAGGTTGATTGTGAGCCTGTTGATATTAGAACTGCTGGAGGCATTGGTTATGCCCGGAGGTTGATTGTGTAGTTGTGTCTTGGGTGGCCATGAGAGCCCGTGTTTTACTGTTTGTGTCTTGGGTGGCCATGAGAGCCCGTGTTTTACTGTTGGTGTCTTGGGTGGCCGTGAGTGCTCGTGAGGTTGTTGAGCCCGTGAGTTATTGTCGGTGTGTCTTGGGTGGCCATGAGTGCCCGTGGGGTTGTTGAGTCCGTGAGTTACTGTTGGTGTGTCTTGGGAGGCCGTGAGTGCCCATGGGGTTGTTGAGCCCGTGAGTTACTATTGGTGTGTCTTGGGAGGCCATGAGTGCCCGTGGGGTTGTTGAGCTCGCGAGTTACTGTTGGTGTGTCTTAGGTGGCCATGAGTGCTCGTGGGGTTGTTGAGCCCGTGAGTTACTGTTGGTGTGTCTTGGGTGGCCATGAGTGCCTGTGAAGTGTTAGACCGGTCTTGTTGTTGTTTGTTGAACTTTGTTTGTGATTGTGATTGTGGTTACTTGAGGTTGGAAGCCCGCTTCATAATAACGGGGGTCCTGTGATCGCACGCGTCTGCATGTTCAGACGGGGTAGGGGGCCCGCCCGTGAGGAAATGGGTCCTGGCCGCGCGTGCGTGGTTTGGGGTGACAGGTCGACAGCCTGATCCGACTTTGTGTCGGGAAAAGTGCGACAGGTCGACCGCCTGGCCTGACAGGGATCGGTAAAGGGCGTGAGGGGGGTTACTGAGCAGCTGGAGTGCGATCCTTGTGATCTTGTTTGGTGTGCGATCCTTAGTGATCTTGGGTGTTGCGTGGTTATCTGTCGTGTCTTTGGAGGAAGTCGTCAATCGTTGTGTCGGGTCTACATTACGGGTGCGAGTGTTGAGTCGGTTGTGGAAAGTAACAGTTTGTGCGTGTCAGTCGGGTTGTTGTTGGTGTTACCGGCATTGTCTGCTAAGTATGTCGTAGTCAGTCTGTTATCTGTGGTGGTGAGCGAACGCTCACCCCTAGCTGCTTTTCCTACAGATACTGGTCGCATGATGGATTAGGTGAGCTTCTGAAGCTTAAAGAGCTAGGAGCGGGAGTCCAGGTTTACTTTTGAGTCTAGCGACGTACACTTGTATTTTGTCCGCTTTTTGGGACGTCCTTCGAGTCGTAAATTATGATTTTGTTTAAGTAATTGGTGGTTTTAAAATGATTTATTTAAAATGTCTGAAAGTGTTTTACTGTTTTAAAGGTTCGCGTTCCGAGTTCGGTTCTACTGAATTTGGGGCGTGACAGCTTGGTATCAGAGCTCGAGGTTTCACACCTCGGACTGTACGTCAATTAGGTGGGGAGAGTCGAGTCAGTAAAGTCCCGTCGTGCGTTGGGTACGCAAGTCGGAAATTGTGTGTAGACCCGTAGTGTTTGAGTCCTGTTTGTGTTTGTGTGTATTTGCAGTACGGTTATTACTGGCATACTGTTTGTGTATTGCTGCGTGAAACATTTTTAAGCTGTCGCGACTCGACTCAGGGGCGCCCCTGTAGTCGAGCGTGACGGCGTTGACATCAAGTGGGTACAATGTAGTTCGGGGACGTCTGGACCGAGTTGTAACTACCTGATGTCAAGAAATGAGGTTTTTAATGAAGTGGAGAAAGTTTTTAAATTGGTTGGCCCTGTGGGCATGTGTGACTTTGGTTGGCCCGGTGGGCGTGTGTGACTTTTGTTGGCCCGCTAGGCATGTGTTGTTGTTGTTTGGCCATGTTGGCTTGTGTTTGAGGTTGGGTGACTTAAATTTTTCTGTGAGTCGTTGTGCGTGTGGTCGGTAAATTGGTGGTCGAGCGTGTGTGTCGCTAAGACTATTTTAGGGTCCGTGATCCCGGTCTTTTTTTTTCCACCGTCTTGATTGTGCAGTTTGAGTGTTGGTTTTGCGTGGCGGTGTTCACGGTTGTGTTGGTTGTAGAGGTCGTAAGTTCGGTGTTAAAGGGTGAGGTCTTGGGTTCGAGACTCATCAATAACCTACGGTAGTGATACATCGCCTCAGTGTGAGAGTCTCACCACGGAGAGGTGTTAGGGTTGATGCGCTGCGACGCTATACGAACTAGGTTTCCCTCGCGTGAACAGGTGATTTGAGGTTTCCTTTACGTGAGTTGGTTATTCGAGGTTTCCCCCGTGTGAACGGGTGGTTTGAGGTTTCCTTCACGTGAGTGGGTTATTTGAGGTTTCCCTTATGTGATTGGGTAATTGGGGTATTGATAGCGTGAGCAATATTGTTTGCTTAGTTGAGAATGTGATCCCCGTTTGAGGTGTCCCTACGTGATTGGGTAATTGGGGTATTGAGGTTGTGAGCATTAGTGAATTGCTGAATTGAGAACATAATCCCTGTTTCGAGGTTTCCCTTAGGTGCAAGAGTATCTGAGGTAGTAATGGCTTGAGCAGTGTGACATTTTGTTATCAGGTTTTGAGATAGTGGTTTGCCCTGGCTAGATTGGTAAGTCGTTGGTGCTTTACTAGTATGCCATAATCGAACGGGTGTCCGTGGAGGTGAGCATAACGCTCATCCCCTTTACTACTTTTCCCGCAGGGGACGAGTAGCGAACACTGGTTTAGTTGCGGAAAGTTATAAGTGAATGCATAGAGGACCGTGTGGGGGGTTGCACCAGACCTTACCGGAGTGACTAATGGAGTGGTTGTTTGGTCTCTAATTTGGGCGTCAGTTTTATTGGATACCGGGGTGTCACACTCGTTTGCTTCGTCGAGTTGTGCTGAGATGTTGGGGCTGAGTTTAGAGCCGTTGAGTCCACCCCTGCATCTGGACACGCCGGTTGGGGGTGTTGTGGTGTTGACTAGGGTCTGTCGTGCCTGCGAAGTTAGAGAAACGAACTGATACATGAAGTTCGAGAGAGGGCTCAAGAGCCCTGATGCTGGATCAAGTCCTCACCCCGAGGATTCGGGTATGTTCGGAATTGGTAGACATGACGACGGTAGTGGAGCGAGGTCTTAGAGAGACCGCGAGGTTCCGTGAGGTTCGGCAGCGGCTGAGCTTGTGCGTGTATCCGTGGGAAGGATACTTACGAAATGACAGCCTTTGACGTGATCCTGAGAATGGATCGGCCGACGAAGTGCCGAGCCAATATCGACTGTTACTGGCGACGAGTGACGGTGTCAACAGGCAACACGAAAGGTTCGTGTATTCTGGACAGTAAGAGCGGAGTTCTCCTGTCGGCTTGTCCGCAGTAAAGGAAGTATCGGCCGTGCAGAGCCGAGAGTTACCGTGAGTGGCGTGCGAGTTCCCCGAGGTCTTCCCTGAGGAGTTGAGCGGGTTGCCACCAGTTCGTGAGGTGGAGTTCGGGATTGACCTGGTGCCGGGAACGGCAGCGATATCGATGGCGCCTTACAGGTTCGCGCCAGCCGAGTTGACCGAGCTGAAGAGTCAGCTCGAGGAACTTCGGGAGAAGGGGTTTATCCGGCCGAGCACATCGCAGTGGGGAGCGCCAGCACTCTTCGTGAAGAAGAAGAGTGGAGAGCTTCGGATGTGCATCGACTACCGGAAGCTGAACCGGGTTACGGTGAAGAACCAATACCCGATGCCGAGGTTTGACGACTGGTTTGACCAGTTGATAGGGTCGACGTGCTTCTCGAAGATCGATCTGCGATCCGGATATTACCCGTTGCGATTCCGAGAGGGGGACGTTGCAAAGATTGCATTCCGGACACGCTATGGGCATTACGAGTTCTTGGTGATGCCTTTTGGATTGACGAACGCACCTGCAACGTTAATGGATCTGATGAACAGTATATTCCGGCCGTTCTTAGATCAGTTTGTGGTGGTGTTTGTAGACGACATCGTGATCTACTCGCAGAACGAGGCGGCGCGTGAGGAACATCTGAGGGGTGTTCTGACCCTATTGCGCACACCTCAGTTATACGCCAACCTGGAGAAGTGCGAGTTTTGGCTCGCTGAGGTGGGATTCCTCGGTCACGTTGTGTCCCATGACGGTATTTTGGTCGATCCGGCGAAGATTGACGCAGTTTTGAAGTGGGCGCGGCCCACGAGCGTCTTCGAGATCCGCAGCTTCTTGGGGCTGGCAGGATATTATCGGCGGTTGGTTCAGGACTTTGCGCGTCTAGCCGCGCCTATGACTCTTTTGACACGCAAGGGAGTCGGGTTTGTGTGGACAGAGGTTTGTGAACGTGCGTTCACGGAGCTGAATGCTCGTCTGACTACCGCTCTAGTGTGGATAGTGCCAGAGCGCGGGGTCGGGTATGAGGTCTATTGTGACACGTCCTGGGAAGGACTGGGCTGCGTACTGATGCAGTTGGGTAGAGTTGTTGCTTGTGGCTCCAGGCGGTGGAAGACGCACGAGCGCAAGTATCCTACCCATGACCCGGAATTAGCAGCAGTAATGTTCGCGCTGAAAGGCTTGAGGTATTATCTATATGGCGAGCGATTTCGGGTGTTCTCGGATCATAAGAGCCTTAAGTGCATCTTTTTCCCTACGAAATCAGAACATGCGCCAGCGGCGATGGATGGAACTACTTGAGGAGTACGACTTTGAGCTACTCTACCATTCGGGTAAGGCGAATGTGATTGTCGACGCCCTAAGTAGGAAGCCGATGCCGTGTCCTACTAACATCTCAGTCCGAGAGTGGGGCATGCTGGGAGAGCTGGGCACGCTCGGGTTGGAGCTAGAAGAGGTTACAGGCGGAGTGGCCATGTGCTTCTTGGTTACTCAGCCCACCCGGCTTGGTCGGGGGATAGAAGCACAGTCGATGGATGTCGAGACGACAGAGATCCGGGAGAGAGTTGCCGGTGGTGTTGACGTTGAGGGCTGGGATCGTCGTGCTAATTGGGAGTTACGGTGTCGCGGAGGTTTTTTCATACCGCGTAACGGTGGAGGCGACGAGCTGCGAGAGTCGCAGCTTTCGCGTCTAACAGTGCACGTGGGTAGCACTAAGAGGAGCGCGACATCTGGTGGCATGTCTAGTGGAACGGGATGCGGAGAGCGGCCGCGGAGTTAGTATCGCGGTGCCTCACTCGTCGGCAGGTGAGAGCCGAACAACAACGTCCCGCTGGATTATCGCAACCACTGCGGGTTGCACAGTGGAAATGAGGGCACGTCACGATGGCTTTCGTGAGCGGTTAGCCGAGTTCGCCTATAACAACAGCTTTTAGGCCAGTATCAAGATGGCACCGTTCGAAGCGTTGTAAGGTAGGCCGTGTCGATCGCCCATGTGCTGGGAAAAAGTGAGGAATGTGGGTTTACTGGGTCTAGAAATGGACCGAGAGACAGCTGAGTCGGTCGTGCCGAAGCGTGAGCGGTTGAAGACCGCGCTGAGTCGGCATGAGCTATGCTGACAGACAGCGCTGACCTCTCGAGTCAGCAGTCAGTGACCATGTATCCCTGAAGGTGAGTCCGAAAGGTGGACTGGTGCGTTTCAACCGCGGCGGAGGTGGGTTATCCCCGCGGTGTATCGAGCCTTTCGAGGTCTTGAGTAGAGGGGGAGCAGTTGCATACTGACTTGCACTACCGCCGCAGCATGTGAATATCCACGTTTCCCAGTTGCAGAAGTATATGCGGACCCCTCGCACGTCATTGAGTGGGCAGATGTCGAGGTAACAGATGATGACTTGTATAAGGAGAAACTGGTTTGGGAAATGGATCCGCGGGAGCAGGTCCTGCGCGGAAAGGTTATCCGCTTAGAATGGGTGCAGTGGCGGCACCACGAGGCTGAGTCGACTTGGGAGCGCGAGGACGAGGTTCGCACGAAGTACCCCGATTTGTTCGACTCCCGAGGTACGTCTGTTTTCAATTTCGCGAACGAAATTCCCTTAAGGGGGGTAGATTGTAATAACTACTCCCGGTCAACGCCAGTCAAATCGGCGAAAAACAGGAAAATTTTAAATTTTTGGACAGACACTTAAATGAACCCAAATTTGACCCCGAGGGTCATACCAGACTTAAGTTGACCCTGATATCGACCAAAGTGAGTTCCGGGGGACTCAGAGCACCTTTCTGACCAATTTGGGAAATGTTGACTTTTTGCTGGAAAATTCAACCGAGCGACGTTTTGGTCCGCTAGAGGTCCGTTTTGGATCCAAAAAGCTTAGCCGTCGTCACAGCGGTCTTAGTTGAGCTGTTCCTTGTAGCCCGTGAAGTTTCGTAATTTCTTGGAAAAAGTGCCTGGTCGAGGCCCGAAACAGCCGAATTTCGCGAATCTGACTGAAAAATATCTAGGAGATATTTTCCAAAAGGTGTGGGACCCACTTACCACATGTCACCAATGTGGTGGTGTTAGGTTTATTGGACAAAACAAAAGATGGGACTTGATGTTAGTTTGGTAAATATGGAAAAATGTGGGATTTTGAAACAAAACAAAAAGGAAAGACATTGTGATGTCTCGGCCATAACTCAAAGAAAAGAAGAAAATGAGAGAGAAAGTAGAGAGATAAGGAGAAGGAGAAGAAGAGAGAAAAGAGAAGAGGTGCTAGGGTTTATTGACGTTTCTCGATCATCCGACCGGTGGATCGTCTCAACGATAGAAGAACCGAGTTCCCATCGACATTCTCTACGGTGAGCACCTAACCGATTTTCGTTTCGTTAAGTACGAATTTTAGGGTTTGAGTTTAAACGATTCAAATATGGTTGGGTTTTGGTTAGAATTGGTTTAAAGATGAACGGTTGAGGTTTGGGGTTCGTTAGGAACGTTTTGGGGCAAAAAGGGAATTTTTTCCATTGTGGCCGTGTGGGGCCCACATGCTCGGGTATCGGGTTTTCGTGTTCGGGTGGTTTAGGACGTTCCCCGAGTCATTAATTCACACCCGAAACGAATTTCGTAATTAAATTGTGAAAGTTGTAATTGACGGGCTTAGAAACTTTAAACGCAAATTAAATTACTCGGAAGTCGGAATTTGATTCTGTCGAGTGCCTAGGAACCCTTGAACTATTCTAAGACCGTAGAAACAAAAACGGGAATTTTCGGATCCCCGGAAGGGCGTTTTCAAAACCCGGGCAGATTTACCATGTCGGGCGAATCGGGCTTTTCCGGGTCCATTATCGACAATGTCGAGTAATTGGGAAGTTTGGGAGTGATCGACATTGTCGGGGTTACTTTTGGGCGTCATGTTTATTAAAATTCCCTTTATGCCTGCAAGCTTAAAAGTATTTAAAATTGTGTTCTTAGTAGATCGTGCCGCAGACAGAGGAAAGGGAAAGCTAGGCGAGTGATCGGGATCATGCCGGAGCTTGTTTGTGCGCTTTTGGAGAAAGCATACGTGGTAGGGAAAAGTAGCCGAATCTCGGCCCTAACTAGGGAAAGTTAACAGTAGAAATGCATGTGACACTTGGGTGTCGTGGGTTAAGTAGGTTTGTTCGAATATTAGAAAGGCAGGCGACACCGGGTGGTGTCGTATGATGCGGGAACGTATCGAACAATAGAAATGCATGTGAGACTTAGTAGTGTCGTAGGAGCAGTGAACTTTCGATATTAGAGTTACTGGAGGCATTTGGTTATGCCCGGAGGTTGATTGTGAGCATGTTGATATTAGAACTGCTAGAGGCATTGGTTATGCCCGGAGGTTGATTGTGTAGTTGTGTCTTGGGTGGCCATGAGAGCCCGTGTTTTACTATTCGTCTTGGGTGACCATGAGAGCCGTGTTTTACTGTTGGTGTCTTGGGTGGCCATGAGAGCCCGTGTTTTACTGTTGGTGTCTTGGGTGGCCATGAGTGCCCGTGGGGTTGTTGAGCCCGTGAGTTATTGTCGGTGTGTCTTGGGTGGCCATGAGTGTCCGTGGGGTTGTTGAGTCCGTGAGTTACTGTTGGTGTGTCTTGGGAGGCCGTGAGTGCCCGTGGGGTTGTTGAGCCCGTGAGTTACCGTTGGTGTGTCTTGGGAGGCCATGAGTGCCCGTGGGGTTGTTGAGCTCGTGAGTTACTGTTGGTGTGTCTTAGGAGGCCATGCGTGCCCGTGGGGTTGTTGAGCCCGTGAGTTACTGTTGGTGTGTCTTGGGTGGCCATGAGTGCCTGTGAAGTGTTAGACCGGTCTTGTTGTTGTTTGTTGAACTTTTTTTGTGATTGTGATTGTGGTTACCTGAGGTTGGGGGCCCGCTTCATAATAACGGGGGTCCTGTGATCGCACGCGTCTGCATGTTCAGATGGGGTAGAGGGCCCGCCCGTGAGGAAAGGGGTCCTGGCCGCGTGTGCGTGGTTTGGGGTGACAGGTCGACAGCCTGATCCGACTTTGTGTCGGGAAAAGTGCGACAGGTCGACCGCCTGGCCTGACAGGGATCGGTAAAGGGCGTGAGGGGGGGTTACTGAGCAGCTGGAGTGCGATCCTTTGTGATCTTGTTTGGTGTGCGATCCTTAGTGATCTTGGGTGTTGCGTGGTTATCTGTCGTGTCTTTGGAGGAAGTCGTCAATCGTTGTGTCGGGTCTACATTACGGGTGCGAGTGTTGAGTCGGTTGTGGAAAGTAACAGTTTGTGCGTATCAGTCGGGTTGTTGTTGGTGTTACCGGCATTATCTGCTAAGTATGCCGTAGTCATTCTGTTATCCGTGGTGGTGAGCGAACGCTCACCCCTTGCTGCTTTTCCTACAGATACTGGTCGCAGGATGGATTAGGTGAGCTTCCGAAGCTTGAAGAGCTAGGAGCGAGAGTCCAGGTTTACTTTTGAGTCTAGCGACGTACACTCGTATTTTGTCCGCTTGTTGGGACGTACTTTGAGTCGTAAATTATGATTTTGTTTAAGTAATTGGTGGTTTTAAAATGATTTATTTAAAATGTCTGAAAGTGTTTTATTGTTTTAAACGTTCGCGTTCCGAGTTCGGTTCTACTGAATTTGGGGCGTGACATCTAGCGCGGCAGAAATGAGAGGAAATTAGCGTTCGGGGGCATTATCTAGTTGCATGCTTGTCGACGGATACATATCCGTCTGTAAACCATATCACATGACACAACGTCGTTTTGTCCACAACACTTACGAGAAGTCGAGAAAGTTGTGTGGGGCTTACCGACGGATACACATCAGTCTGTAGACACCCATTCACTGGTTTGACCAACTACCCGTCATCCTTCTCGACCCTCGTTGTATTCGTAATGGAACGTATACTTCACGAGCATGGTTGTAAAAGTCGGCCTAGGCGCCGCCTAGGCGCGAAAATCAGTCATGCCGACTCGACTAGTGCCACTCGCGCGGATCTGGGCGGCCGTCCGACTTGACGCCGATTAGGCGGACCAGGCGGAGCTAGGCGGACCGAATCGGAGCTAGGCGGCCTAAGCGTACCGAGGCGGATCCGGGCAGCACAAGGACGGTGCTGTTCGACGGCGGAGGGGAAAACTGTTAAGACGTCCTTGGGCTTCTTCCATAGTACTCCAATTCTACTGTCATGTTGATTTGGTTATGGAGCAACTTGACCTTCATTGAAGGTGTGCTGGAATGAGAGAAGGAAGGAGAAGAAGTCTTGGTTATGTTGCGTCTGAGTCTGAAAGAACTCTTTAGTTGTTTTGTCTTCCTTTCATTATAAATTAATTAATGAGCTTCGTGAGTCGTGAAAGTGTTTTGAGTCCTGATAAAAATTAAAGGACAGAGCATGGGGAAGTGGAGAAGAAAGTGAATGCACGTGAATGATGATGGAAATTTTAATAAATGGATTGCATTTGTAATTTGTTAAAAGTAGATAGAGAACAACAATTAATATTAAGAGAGAAAAAGATGTGTGGTACATAATTTTTTTTAAATCAGTGTATGAGCCTTTCAATATGGTAGTAATAAAAGTAGGTTGGGATAGGAAAAGACAAAACATTTTTTAATTATTAAATCATGTAATTAATAATATATTTATTACAAAATATAATAATAAATGTAATAAACATTTTTATTGAGTTGTTGTTAAGATATTATAGTTGAAAATGGGTATTTGTATTAATATTATTTATGATAAATGAAAATGAATATTAGTATATTTTGTATTTTTGATTATAAATATATAATATATATTTATTAATAATTAAAAATAATAAAATAATACAATCCGCCTAGGCCCCGACTAGTCCCCGCCTAACGCCTAGGGGTCCTCAACGCCCGACTAGCGCCTAGCGCCATTTACAACCAATCACGAGTCATGTATGCTACATATATTTCGTAACGATAGGTAGTAATATGAAAATCTCCTATTTGGACTAAACACGTTCGCATTCAAAGTACCGTATCTAATCGTCGAACATTGTAAAAATGATCATTTCAATCACTACGTCTGTGTTTGATTTTAATATTATGTAATCAACACTATTCATGTTGTAGGTAATGTGGTAAACATTATCTGTATGCCCAAAATACTGTGATCGAACGGTTCAAACCTCCCGAACTTTGTGGTCAAGGAGGTCGATGAGGTTTGGTCAAACAACTTTACCTACATATACATGAACCTCTAGCTACAGATTTAATATTCGTAGTCTTGGTTTAATACTACACCTACGGAAACATTGTATCCGTAGGTAAAGAATTTAATAAATAGTAAATTGAAACATATGATATCAATAATTAAATTATTGATCATAAATATGTTTGTGATATTATAAAACAATTATTTAACTACTTAAGTTTCCAAAAACATGTTTTTTTGATATATTTATCGAATATTTTGTAATCAAAACAGGGGAATTGCTCTCTGTTCTTGGGGTCATATCCGTCGGTAAGTTTGTAATCCTTAGCGACTGATGTGTGTATCCATCGGGTAAATGGACAGATATTTTGTCAAAAACTTGTTGTTTCGTCTTTCAGAAACCACCTGCAGCACCTAAATATATGGTACACAATTAACAGTGTGACAAAAAACTGTAGTAATAGTAGATTGTTGTACAATAGAAGATGGGTTATTTTGGTACATATTTAATCTGAGTCATTCCTCTCGTCATTGTTATATCCATGACCATCAAAGTCATCTTCAGTATCTTCGTCGACGTCGTCGTTATCCGCAACATCTTCATCTCTTGCAGTTCCCCAACAGAAGGAGGAATTTCATTTAGTTCGGCTACAACTTGGGAAGTTTCAGATTGGATCTCTTGGTAAAGAGTGTCTACTTCATATGAAATTGCGATCACAACCTTTTCGGAGATGAATAATCCTCTATGTGCGACCTTGTTCACGATCTTATACCCTCCACCTTTTTTCGGGTCATCGACGTAGAATGTCTGTTACATGCACAAATGTAGAATATTAATTATAAGTCAAGTTCGAAAGTCGACATACCAACAAATATATGTAAATGTGAATTAGAACTTTCCTGTTTGGCCATGGTTGCAAGACAGAAAGCATCATCCTTATAAGCATTTGTGTTGGTATTTATCGATATCAAACCATTATCTACTGTCACAGTATTCAAATCATACCATCGGCATTTGAACAAAACTACCGGCATCCTTCCTGTGTAGATAAGCTCGACTACGTATAACAACACACCGTAATACACAACATCGCCCTCTACTTCGAGCAACACTCCACAATTTTGTGAGGTTCTTCCCTTATCCCGTTCTTCGGATAGGAATTTCACATCGTGTACGTGACATTGTGCATAAAAATTGACTCTCTACACATAACGACTCAAAGCCTTCGCCGCCACATATTGTTGATCTTGGTCGGAACAAGGATCTATCTGGTAATTCAAAGAAAGAGTCAATTTTAGAAACGCATGTGCAAGAAAATGGTTAAACCTAAATACACCATTTAGGTTGTTTTGCACTTACAGTTTCCTTGAACATTCTGCATAATGTATCGATTCGATGATGTAAATTGGTTGATTGAGGGTATTCACTTTCGTAATCCGCTATAAAATCTGTCATCATGGTGTGGAAATCGTCACAATTCTGCATCACTGTCCAATGAGCTACTTTTTTCCCCTGTGGTTAATGTTGGCTCCCACACTTGAATTGATGGGATTACATGTTTGGAGACAATTGAAATACCTCATCTATTTGACTTCTCGGGTTCGATGGTTCGTTTATCGAGGTGTAAATTGATGAAGGTCGTACATTGGTGATTAATGTATGATTCTGCGATGCAACCCTCTGGAAAACGGGGTTGCGCACCCATTTTTTTTGTAATACCCCAATTCATGTTCCATAGAGAACATCGAAGTATAGTGGACTGGACCGGTTTGTAGAACTTGAGATGGAAGGTGTTTACATAAATGTACCATGATAGTTTGGAACGCCGGAGGAAATATCATCTCCAAGTTACTGAGAATCAAGTAAATATCTTCTTGCATCTGCTTCAGTTTCTTTTTTGAAATCTCCCTTGCACAGAGAGATTGAGAGAAATTTGCCAGCTCACAGATAGCGGTCGCCACGTGAGGTGCCACATAAGGGCGTATAACGATATGAAGTATACGTTGCAGCAACACATGATTGTCGTGAGTCTTTAAGCTGAAAAACTTCGTATCCTTCAAGCTGATTTGGTTTTCCAAGCATCCTGCATAACCTGACGGATACTGTATATTCGCAACTTTTTCAAGCACTTCGCCACACTTCTCAGGCTTGATCGTGTAGTTGGCATAAGATAAAAAAGTCGTCCGACCTCTTGTTTGGGGCCATAGATCATTGTGCACACCTATATCCTGCCACATTTGTCTGGCTTTCAAATCATCTTTCGTTTTTCCGGGTAAGTGGAACAAGGTTCCAACAAGATTGTCGCAAATATTTTTCTCAATATGCATCACGTCTAATGCGTGCCTTGTCCTCAAAGATGTCCAGTATGGGAGTTCCCAGAATATCAAGTCATGTGTCCAACACAACCTATCTTTGCCGCCCTTGTTCTTCTTTACAAACTTTGGATGTAATGACATTATGGGAAACTGAATACCCGATATTTGTTCATATATTTCATAGCCATTCTTTTGGGGACGGGATTTCCTTTTCTTTTGTTTCCCATCGATTTTTTTATTTTTACGAAGGGCGTGATTAGCTGGCAAGTCCTTCCTTGCTCCAACGTAGTATGTCTTGTTGCGACTGTGACGCGAATCAAGGTCATCCAAGCAAATTGGACATGCTTTGTACCCCTTTGTCTGTATGCCTCCCAACATTCATAACCCGGGGAAGTCACTAATAGTCCATAATATTGCCGCTCGCATCTTGAAAGCATGGTAAGTTTTATAACCCATCCCCACACTCTTCAAAACCTTTTTCGCCTAATTGAATGACTCAGGGTAGTGGTTGTCTTTTGGGAACATTGCTTTATGCAACACAAAAAACGATGTGAAAGCTTCATTGGACAACTGATATTTCTCCTTATGCGCCATCAACTCCATGATCACCGTCAACCTATTTGTTGGGGTGTCTTTATACAACAGTTTTTTATGCTCTTCCAACATTTTAGTGTAGTTGTCTGCCGCTTCTTGTGCAACCGTTCTTTCAACATCATCAATTTCATCGTCACCCTCAACGAGTTCATCCATCTGTCCGCCGCAACAAAATGGGAACACATCTTGCATATACTCCATAATTACTGGATCATTTTGGATGTGCTCTTCATTTACTACCACATTATTGTTACTTGATGTCCCTCTAGTTTCCCAATTACTACTTCTACACATATTCCTTATGTTCATCATCGAAGGCATGTGCACTTTTTCACCGTGAAAAATCCACACGTCGTAACCACTTTTTCCTTATATATATATAGGATTGGTATCAGGTACAAACCCCCCCCCCTTATTGTGCAAACTACGAACCCATGAGAGCCATAGGATCCCCCCAAAGTGATGTCAGCAGAGCGCACCAGATGCTGACACGTGGACAATATATATATATAAAACACCGCACCTTGTTGTGCAAACTACGAACTCACCAGGCGCTGACACGTGGCGCGCAGAGTGCTAATAGTTTGGGCGCACAGTGCTAATAGTCCCAAACTATTAGCACTGTGCTGCGCAAACTATCAGCACTGTGCGCGCCACGTGTCAGCACCTGGTGAGTTCGTAGTTTGCACAATAAGGGTGGTTTTTACTGGATAGCTACCCTATATATATATATATATATATATATATATATATATATATATATATATATATATATATATATATATATATATATATCGGGCACACATTGATAGTATGCATTAAGACAACAACCACACGGACACCTATGTCGTTCAATATTCGGTAAATTTGTGTATTAGATAAACAACCCTACCCTTCTATATAAGGTGAGTCGTACTTACTCAAACCCATCCAACTCTTATCAATATAATCCTGATAAACATTCAATAATACGTAATCATATTGGACACAATACAAACATAAAAATAATATAAATAGTCATGAATTGAAAAATTGGAAATTTTCTTACGTACCATTCTCGTGTTTGAAGCAACCAACACCTATACTGACATGTGAGGAAGAGTTTTGTGTAACAAATTTAGAGGAAGAAGAGGTTTAAAATGAGTTGGGAGAGGAAGAATGAGTTGGGGGAGGAAGAAGGGGTTTAGGAATGGAAAAAGAGATAAAGGGAAAGCTAGTTGAGAATAATACAGTTGTATGGGTACCCCGACGGATAGAGTCATCTGTTGGTAAGGATTAATTATCGATTAAATAAATTTGAAAATTGAAATTTATTGAACTCTTCACCTACGGATCCAACGTATCCGTAGCAAAAGCGTACACCAAGACTACGGATACTACATCCGTAGCTGAAGGTTATAGTTTCCGTAGCTAAAGTTGTTTGGTCAAATTTCAAAAACCGTATTGACCACAAAGTTCGGGAGGTTCGAACCGTTCGATCATAGGATTTTGGGCATACAGATAATGTTTACCACATTACCTACAACATGAATGGTGTTGATTACATAATATTAAAATGAAACACAGACGTAGTGATTGAAATGATCACTTTTACAATGTTCGACGATTAGATACTGTACTTTGAATGCGAATGTGTTTAGTCCAAATAGGATATTTTCATATTATTATGTATCGTTACAAAATATATGTGGCATACATGACCCGTGAAGTATACGTTCCATTACGAATACAACGAGGGTCGGGAAGGATGACGGTTAGTTGGTCAAATAGTCAACGGGTTTCTACAAACGGATGTGGATCCATGGGTAAGCCCCACAACTTTCTCGAATTCCCGCTAAGTATTGTGGGAAAAACGATGTCGTTCCCTTTAAAACCCCTACCCGACGGATGCGTATCCGTCGGCAAGGATTTAGCTATAGATAACCCCCGAACCCTAATTTCCCTCATTTCTGCGCCTCCCTCTCTTTCTCCACAGCAGAACGTTCTCTCCACTTCTCCGCTGCTCCGCCGTGCTCCCGCTGCTCCGGTGTGCTCCCCCTTCTTCACTTCGTTACATCAGGTAATAATACTAAACCTTCAATAATGTTGTAGAAATTATTCACTTCGTTTGATATTCATTTTTATGGGTTTGTTCATGCAAATAATGTTGTAGAAATTTAGGGTTTAATCAAAAATTTAGAAATAGTTTCAGAAATTTAGAAATAGTTTCAAAAATTTAGAAATATAATAGTTTCAGAAATTTAGAAATAGTTTCAAAAATTTAGAATAGTTTTAGAAATTTAGAAACGTATCCATTAGGGTTTTAAATTTGAGTTTGAGGGACTGCTCCTAAAGGTCAAGATAAATTCCTAATCGGAATTAGGGTTTAGGTTTAATATAATACGATAGGTTTATGGTGTAATATAAATTCAAATCTTTAGGGTTTGAACTTCGAAAATTTATGGTGTAATATAATTTTTGATATTTAGGGTTTGAACTTAGGAAATTTATGCCATAACTTTTTTGGTTCGAACATGCATCGTAAACTTAGCATCCATAAGGAGTTATGCAATTATTAGGTTTGTATTCTGCAAAACCTACAATTATTAGAGTAACATTCTGAAAAACAAGTTCATGCATGCATGTATTAGGTTTTCATTTCGATGGATAGCAGTAATGTTGGGGAGAATAGCCTAACTGAGCCAGATCCCATTGCTGAACAAGTGCCGCTAGTGAGGGATGTAGATTGGGAAAAATCAATGAATTTAGTCATGAACAAATTTCCTAGGGGACTTTCTTCGCTGCATGAGTCAGAGACTCACATGTATATTAGGCGTCTAATTTCAGCTGAAGGAGCCAGACTTAGAAAGCAAATTGCAGAACGAGATAGGCTCACCGCTGAGAGACAGTCTGCTGAAAGCGCAAGACGGACTCCGTCTGTGGGATCGACTTCCAAGCGTCCGTTCTGAGACTAGTTTACTACTTCATTAGTATATGAACGATGTTTAAATTAGGTTATATTTAAGTTTGAATTGTATGACTCAATAATTAATATTCCATGCTAATACATTTTATGAATGCTAATATAAGTATGCTTATTATGTTTTGAGTGGCCGGGGTTGATTTAAATTTGTTTGTGGTATATTCGTTTTGATATAGTACTAAGGTTTGTTTTCATTTAGTCATGGATGACAGAAGTAGCGTAGGGGAGAACATAGTCTCAGAGGACGAATATGATGGACCACAACACGTGGAACTTGATTTGCATGGTGAGATGATGCGATTGTTCAACAACATTCCAAGAGAGTCTTTGCCATGCACGTGAGTGGTAGCAGCAACTCGGATGAGGTTACGGGGCCTCATTAACTGAGAGGGAGAGAGGATTGCGGCTAAAAGAGCTGGTGAAAGAGAAAGGCTTGCTGCTGAAAGAGCCGCTGAACGAGCTGCTGCAAGAGTTAGGCTTGAGGAAAGAGCTAGGCGTGTTTATGCAAGGGTTGCTGGTATCTCGGAGTCTCGTACATCTTATGGAGCCGCCTCCATGCGCGACCAGAAGCATGACGCAAGGGTGTACGTGCAGTGGCTGAAAGACAACGCGGAGCGCGAGCTCGAAGACTAGACGCCCTAGCTAGAATATTATTGTATTAGTACTTAACTGTTGTGTTAATTAAGGATAACTTTTGTTTAAATATCACTTTATATGACTGTGTTTTAATGTTTTAACGAATGTTTTACTTTTTCTTCACTTTATTGATTAAGTGTTAGTTTTTATGAATATTACTTCCGTATGCTTGGACTTAATTATTTGGGATTAGTTTTAATTGTAATTTGTTGTTTGAGTAAGGATGGAACCAAACTTTAATTTGCGACTCGATCGTAGGTGACGTCGTCGTGAAAATGCAGGAATAGTAGTAGCAATACCTGATCCACAAAGAGCCAACGCTGTAGCTTGCCCAGCGTGGCTGAAACAGTATGACCGACTAGTGAAGGAAGGACATCAACGCTTCGACTATATTCAACACCTGATGTGTGAGAAAGGTGATGACCTTCCTCCACACCCTGATGGTGTAGGCCCGTTTTAGAGGCCTTCGTTGTTGGACGAGGTTCAGGAGAATGACCTTGAAGCTATAGAGGAGCCTGTGTGGTTTAGACATTTTGTTGAATGGATGGAAGATTTGATAGCAATGCAAGAACGTGTTATCAGAAATATGCTTGCTTCGTAACTCTATCATTATGCGTTTATGTATTTTGTTGTTGAAGTTTTTGGATGATTAATCGTTTGTTAAAACAATGTACTTTTACAAAACACATTATCTATGAACTGTTGTTGTGCTTATATACTGATTGTATCATACAAGTTCATGTATCATGTCGATATTTTCATCGGGATGACTATAAATGATTTCGTAAATAGTTTGTACACTGGCTCACTTTACCAACGGATACAAGTAACTTGACTGACAGATAAGCGTTCTATGGGTAAGGTTTTTCACTTGTTTGACGGATACAATATCCGTCAGCCAGGTGAACACTAGACTGACGGATACGGGTGACCTTTTCCACGGATACTTTATCCGTCAGCCAGGTGAGAAACCTTAGCTACATATGCAGTATCTGTCAGTCAAGTGTTCACCTGGGTGACGGATACGGGAGACCTTTTCCACGGATATTTCATCTGTCAGCCAGGTGAGAAAACCCTAGCTACGGATGCCTCATCCGTCAGGCAAGTCATCATCTGGCTGACGGATGTCCTTATCTGTGCCTAAGGTTCCAAAACTTTAGTGACAGATCTTTTTTATCCGTGTGCCAAGTCCATTTATGCAGTAGTGAAAGGACGGGTGAGGAGATAGGGAGTGCAACTACACTGTTAGAGATAAGAGAGGTAGAGCTTGGGCAAGAAAAAAGTGCAGTCGGGCCCCTAATCTCGACAAAAGGGGATGCGTCCACACCCAGCCTACCTTGAGGCAGAAAAGGAATGGAATAAATAGAAACCGTCTTAAGAACCATATTCACACAGAAGCCGAGAAATTGAGCTTCAACCACCCGCTTGTCCACCAAAATAGCTGGAACATGGGCCAGAGCTAAAGCTCTAGACGATTGAGCCGATAATAGAGAGCGCTGGTGAATGGAAACAAGCAATCCAAACATCCGAACAAGGTTTGAAATTGAATCCCTACTCCAGTACAAAACAAGAAGACCAATAAGATCGACCTAAAGAAGGCGTCTTCCCTATATAACCCTTTCAGCACAATCAGTAAAGGAGAAGAACCAAGGACGCACAACTTTTCAGTCGTCAACCACTAAGGACCCCTAAACAACCTTATCTGTATAAGACAATAAAATGGCTTTCTAGCCCAATTCAACGAGTTTCACCCCAATAAGACATGCGAGTTGAAGACCAATACTTAGGGTGTGCACCAAAGTCGGGATGTTAGCCATACCTATCACGCTAAAGGTCAACACGTCTCAAAGCCAGGTACAAAAGACAAAGAGCACCGCGATGGCCTGATCGAGCTTGGACGAGATGGTGTCAAAGATGACGGACCCAAGGTCTTAGAGGCACAGTGTCAGGGGACGGTTCCCCAACAAACAGACCACCAGAACCTTTGACACGATTACCCAATTCAAGCCAAATTTTGCGTCCCTAAAACAAAAATTCATTCAAGGAAGCAACAACGTGCATAAGGTCACCAGGATTTTTGTAGTACACAAAAACGAATCTAGTGCCTTTGGAAGCTAGTTTTGTTCTAGTGTCGACGGCCCCAATGTCACAACAACGTGAGAACAGGGTCATCAACTGATCGCTTGTTATTGACGGAAAAAGATTAGTTATGAAAACCAGAAAGTACTTAACAAGGAGGTTAGCTCCCACACCTTTCCTTCTCTATACCTTTAGAATCACCGCATTGGTCACATAGTTTGGAGCAACACCAGGTCCACCATTTTCAGTTCTATTGCAGACCAAACCCTTCCGTGGAAGAACATTAGTAACCACATCAATGAAGGATGGTGCAATAAGATCCCTTGGAGCTGGCCGTCCAAGAGGCAAATCCATTAGAACCTGAACACTTGAAGCCACGACCGAGGAATCACGAGCTTGCATCAGTCTCCCATCTCCCGAGGAATGAGTTTGAGGAGCAAGCCTAACACCAATATGAGTAGAACTAAACGGAACATAATCGGTCTAAGGGGACATAGTCATGGTGAAAACAGGAGACTATGTTGAAGCTTGTGGAATCAGTACAAAGGCTTGTGCCTGAGCACTAGTTCTCACAAAAGGTTGAGAGCGAGAGGACCTTGGAATGGGTTACCCATTGTGACGCCAATTTAATGAAACTCGGTCAGAAGCTCGCGCCCGTCCACGACTCGGGAGGTCGGACTGGTTCAAAAAGCGTTTTGCTTCCAACCAATCCCGTAAATCTATCCAACGATTGTGATGATGATATCTCTCTTGACAACGTCGATGGACGTGTTTCCGGAACAAACGAACTAACTCAACCTCATCGGTGTCAAAGAGAGAGTCTCCACAGTCAAATAACTAGCCAAAACTATCGCCGTCCGTACAAGACCAGTCCATCCCAACAGAATTTAGACGGTCACGTCGCCGGTCCACCCTAATTAAATATAAGTAAATATATACTAACAGTTAACTAGATTAACCGAACATTTTAGTTATAGGATAAGCGTTTCGGGCCTATCTAAGACTATGTTAACCCTTCTTTCGTAATTCGGGCCTGTCTAAGACTATGTTAACCCTTCTTTCGTAATTTCATAATAAAACCTTTTCGTTTATGCTAAACTGCAAGTTGGTCTATGTGTTCATTTTGGGTTTAGATGACCAGGAAAAGGGTTAAATACATTATGGTAATCTTATGTTTGGTCCACATACGTTTTGGTACCCTTATAATTATTTATTACAATTTGGTACCCTAATGTTCGGTCCACGGACGGAATTAGCATATTCCGTTAGAAAACTAACGGAATATTCCTCTAAGTTAGTCACGTGACCTCATGTACAGTTAAGTGGGGTGTGAAATGACGATATTTCCCTTACCCATTTCAGCCTTAAAAAAATTAAATGGGAAATTACCATTCTACCCTTCTGTAATAGTAAATAAAATTAAGAAAAAAATTATAAAAAAATAATTCAATCAAATTTAAAAATAAAATAAGCTTTTCAATTTTTTTTTATAAAAAAACTAAAAATCAAAACATAAACTAGTCTCTTCTCTCTCAACACATTTCAGAAACCTCACGAATCTAAAACCTAATCTATCACTCCTCTTCCTCGCTCATTACGTTCAAATTTTGGGGTTCTACCGGAGAAGATGAACAGGCGTGAAGATGAACCAGTTCTACCGGAGAAGATGACCACGCATGACAAAAATAAAAGTATTAATGAAAATAGAAAATAAAAAATAAAATGATAAAACAAATGATTTTTATAAAAAATAATTCATGATAAATAAAATTAGTTTTATATATATGTGAAATAATTAAATTTATTAAAAATTAAGATAAATAAGAACTAGTAAAGAAATTAATGGTTTTATTAATAACTAATTAAAATGATAAAGAAATTAAATCTACTAAAAAGGGTAAAACAATCTTTTTACTCTTCAATCAAAAGTCAACTAAAATGATAAAGGGTAAAATGGTCATTTAACTTTCTTATGTTAGTTTTTTAACTCCAGTGCCTCAAAACGTCTGTGGACCGAACATTAGAGAATCAAATTAAATAAAAAATCATAAGAGTATCAAAACATTCGTAGACCGAACATAAGAGTACCATAATGTATTTAACCACTAGGAAAATTTAACATTATGTTTAGAGAAATAGGGTTTTTCTTTCATGTCTGCTTCCAAGTTTGTCTTATTGTTTAGTTGATGATTTTCGCTAGAACACATTATCTTGACATTTCAGGTATTGGAGCTTTTTGGTTAGTAATGCCAATAAGGCAGGTATGGGGCGAGGATCATGATCTCGGGTTCCGCTCCGCTCATCATCCTTGTCCTCGGACCCGCCCCATCCCCGTTTTCGTCCCGTACCTGTCGATGAATCCCCGTAGAGCCTAACCTGTTTCACATGCTCTGGTTTTGATATCCCAGATCCAATTGCACTAGGCTTAATTATTTCTTGCATGATCAAGGCATTTTACTTATAGATCCCCTTATTTTATATATAATTTCATGTAGTAACCGTCACCCAAATCTTCCAAAAGATGGTAACTTTAGGGATATTCTGTATAACTTCTTCCTTAGCTTTGTGATTCTAGTAAAAAAGTAAAACCCAGCAGAACAAAGTCTAGAGAGAGAGTCTTTCCCCTCTCTCTAGAACCTTCGTCTTCAACCCTAGAGCCGACCTCGTTTGCCTTCCTGTTCGCCGCCGGTGACCTCATGGTTTCAACCTTGAGTGTCACCGGTGGCTCTCCCCCCTTCTCCTTCCCTATCCCGTGGTCATGTGGTCTTCCCTCTCCTTGGTTTTGGCTTCTCTCCTCCGTCAACGGTGAAAGTCCCAGATCTGAGTGGGTCGTTTCTTCAACTCTTGTTTGATGACGAGATCTGGGCTTCCGTTCCGTTTCTGCTTTTGGTCTTCCCTGGGTTTTTGGTTTCTCGTGGTGTGTCGTCCTGCTCCGGAGCCACCTCCTTCTTCATCTGTTCTCGGGTGAGCCCGGGCCTCGCCGGGCGGCGAGGGGTTTGGCCAAGTTGGCCTTGTTTTGAAGATCTGGTGCTTTGGTTGGGGAGTCTTGCTTCCGGATGCCTGATCTGGTGTTGCGTTTAGCAGCTTGCCTCCTTACCCTTCTCTCCTAGGTTCTCGGTAAGATTTCCTTACTTTCTTTTCCCTGTACTCCTCCCTGTTTGGTTTGGACTGCCTTGTTCTTTGGAATTTGGCCTCTCCCTCTAGGTCGTGGGTTGGTGTAGGCCACCGACGGGGTCTCCTTCGAGATCTGAGAGTGTCTGACCTGTTTCTCACTCGCCTTTACCCTTCAATTTTGATTCCTCCCTCCTTATTTCGAACACTCTTCTTCTTTTGCTTGTCCTCATTCTGTTGGACGAGGCCCGACAACCGGTGTTGGCCGTTGTTGGGACTATGCCTAATGGCGCGTTGAAGATCTGTGGGTAGAAATTTGGGGGTTTTTGAATCGGTTTTGAAGGGTGAGGGTTAGATGTCCTGGTCTTTCATTTTATCTGAAGGCTGGGTAATTGGGTGGTGTATTGAGTGGAGGAAGTTCGAAGTCTTATTTTTGGGGCCGGAGGTGGAGTGGGTTGGAGGTTTGGTTGTGGGAGGGTTGCTGGAGTGCTTTGGTGATGCTGTTTTGTGGCTTCGCTGGTCTTTTCTTTGCTGCCGGCCGCCGTTCTTTTTCGTTGGGTTGATCTTTCTCGTCTCTTCTCTCTGGTTTGTTTGGATCGGTGGTGATCCCTGTTCTGGCCGGTTGTGGCTGTGGTGCTTCATGCTGAGAAGGTGAGTTCTGGTGACCGGGCGTGACTGGGCGGCGGAGCAGTGCTGGATTCGGTTGGCTGCTTCGGGACGACTTCGGTGGGCGCAGGGCTCGAGGTGGGGATCTGCGAGATTAGGGTTTATTTTTTCTTTTTTTGTTTTTCTTTCTGTTGTGTTTGGTTTAGTTTGGGCTTTGTTTCCCGGTTCGCCCATTGTTGGGCCTGTTGTTTCTGGTTGGGCTTGGCCCGTTTGTGTTGTACTAGTTCGGTTCACTTCAGTTCTTGTATTTAGGGATTAAGCCCTGGTTTGTACCCTATAAGGGGTTGGTTGTACTGGTTGAGGTGCCTTGGAATTCTCCTTGTTTTTATGTTGAGGGTTCGACCTTGGGCTCGTTTTCAATTTGAAAACTTGTCTCTTTTATAAAAAAAATTGCTGATAAAAAAAAAAGCTTTGTGATTCTAGTTGTGTCATATAGTTAACTATAAAAATCCTTCATCATGACACTAAGTTTTCGTGGCAGAGGCCTAACTCTAAGGCTTAAGGGCTTTAACTTTAATGGGTGATATGAAGAAATTATCTGTAACGGTATCGGGAGATCATCATGTCGGAGAACAGCACCTCAGCCGGCGGCAATGTGGTGGTTCGGATCTCAACCGAAAAAGGACTTAATCAAGCTTTAGGGAAGAAAGACCCACCAAGAGTAATGGTGTTTGAGTCCAGCTCTCATCTCCCCAAACCTGTGCTAGTGACCAGCTCTTTGCCGGATTTTGATAGGTTTTCATCGAGCCCAACATCAGAGTCGGCCCTGAGGCCAAGCATCCCATGCCATGGCTTGTAGCTCAAGAAAAATAAAAAATATTTGAGAGTATATATGTAATTTTATATAAATAATAAAATATTATTAATTAGTTTAACTTTCAGTTTTAAAGTTTAATTAGTGAGGGATACGAAGCGTTTTTACACGCTGAATCAAAAAAAGTGAGTTCTATTTCGGTAAAAAAAAATCGAGATTAAGGGGCTAAAAAAAGTGAGTCGTTTGGGGTTCCAAATTCTCAGGGTCGGCCCTGCCCAACATACCTCCCAAGATCCAAACCCCTAATGAGACCCTTATGAGGAGAAAATCGTTTGTAAGGTCTGTTTGTTCGAAATTAGAAACCTTAGTCCAGATTTGGGGAATAACTGGTTTAAATCGACCACAATATGAGAGAGTAAAAAATAAAAATATTACATGGGTCCTTGTTCCCCGACCCGACCCGGATCATCTCCGATATAAACCCATAAATTAGGGATGTCAATGATACCCGGACACAATAGGGACCTGACCCGAGAAAACCGGGCCGAGGTCGGTATTTTCACATACATGCCAGGATCAGGTTAGTTTGACGGGATTTTAACCGGACTTGGGTCGGGCTCGGGCTTAGTACTACACGCCTCGAACTCGGCCCGATAGGCTACTTGTAAGAACCACTCCCGGTCAACGCCAGTCAGATCGGCGAAAAACAGGAAAATTTAAAATTTTGGGACAGACACCTAAATGAACCTAAATTTGACCCCGAGGGTCATATCGGACTTAAGTTGACCCCGATATCGACCAAAGTGAGTTCTGGGGGACTTAGGGCAACTTTTTGACCAATTTGGGAAAGGTTGACTTTTTGCCGGAAAAGTCAACCGAGCGACGTTTTGGTCCGTTCGAGGCCCGTTTTGGATCCAAAAATCTTAGCCGTTGTTACAGCGGTCTTAGTTGAGCCGTTTCCTTGTAGCCTGTGAAGTTTCGTAGTTTCTTGGAAGATGGGCCCGTTCGGGGCCCGAGACGGCCGAATTTCGCGAATCTGACAGAAAAATATCTACAAAATTATTTGTTTCAAGGGTGGGACCCACTTTCCACTTGTCACACAAGTGGTGGTGTTAGGTAACTTTGAACAAAACAAAAGGATGAGCATATGTGGTGTTCAACCATATTAAAAAAAAAAAAAAAAGAATAGAGAAAAAGAGAACAGAAAAGGTAAAAGAAAAAGGAAGAAAAATGTAGGGTTTTGCGATTTACCGACGATCCAACCAACGGATCGTCTCAACGGTAGAAGAATCGAGCTCCCATCGTCATTCCCTACGGTGAGAACCTATTCGATTTTCGTTTTGGTACGTTTGAAAGTTAGGGTTTGTGTTTAAACGGGTTAAATATGGATGAGTCGAGGTGTAGGGTTCGTTGGGAACGTTTTGGAGCGAAAAGGATCGGTTTCCGGTGACCGGAGGCTCGGGGGAGCTCCGGCCACCGTGGGTGGTGGCTGGCCGGAGCTAGGACCGGCCACCATGGTGGTGAACCGGTCCAAAACCGGTCCAGCCACCCACGCCTAAGGGTGGCCGGGTGGGGACCACGTGTCGGGTCTCGGGTTTTTCATGTTCAGGTGGTTTAGGATGATCCCCAAGTCGTTAATCCACACCTAGAACGAATTATGGATTTAAATTGTGAAAGTTAGAAATGACGGGTTTAGAAACTTTAAACGCGAATTAAATCGCTCGGAAGTCAGAAATTGATTCCGTCGATTGCATTGGAACCCTTGAATTACTCTGAGATTGTAGAAACGAAAACGGGAATTTTCGGAGCCCCGGAAGGGCGTTTTCCAATCCCGGGCAGATTCGCCAAGCCAGGCGAATCGGGCCTTTCCGGGCCCATTATTGACAATGTCGAGTAATTGGGAAGTTGGGAGTGATCGACATTGTCGGGGTTGCATTTGGGCGTCAAGTTTATTAAAATTCAGCTTTGCCTGCAAACTTATAAGTGTTTTAATTGTGTTCTTGTTAGATCGTGCCACCGACCTAGGAAATGAGAAATTAGGCGAGTGATCGCGAGCACGCCAGAGCTTGGGCGTAGACTTTTGTGGAAGCGTTACGAGGTAGGGAAAAGTAGCCGGATCTCGGCCTTGACTAGGGAAAGTTAACAGTAGAAATGCATGTGATACCTAGTGGTGTCGTAGGATAAGTAAGTTTACTGAACACTAGAAATGCAGGCGACACTTAGTGGTTTCGTATGATACGTGAACGTATCGAACAATAGAAAGGCATGTGACACTTAGTAGTGTCGTAGGATAAGTGAGCTTATCGAACAATAGAAATACTGGTGGCATTTGGTTGTGCCCGGAGGTTGATTGAATTGTTTGTGGTTGTGGGTGGCCATGAGTGCCCGTGGGGAGTTGAACCCGTATTTTACCGTTGCGTGTCTTGGGTGGCCATGAGTGCCCGTGGGGAGTTGAACCCGTATTTTACCGTTGCGTGTCTTGGGTGGCCATGAGTGCCCGAGGGGAGTGAACCCGTATTTTACCGTTGCGTGTCTTGGGTGACCATGAGTGCCCGTGGGGAGTTGAACCCGTATTTTACCGTTATGTGTCTTGGGTGGCCATGAGTGCCCGTGGGGAGTTGAACCCGTATTTTTACCGTTGTGTGTCTTGGGTGGCCATGAGTGCCCGTGGGGAGTTGAACCCGTATTTTACCGTTGTGTGTCTTGGGTGGCCATGAGTGCCTGTGGGGAGTTGAACCCGTATTTTACCGTTGTGTGTCTTGGGTGGCCATGAGTGCCCGTGGGGAGTTGAACCCGTATTTTACTGTTTGTGTGTCGTGGGTGGCCATGTGTGCCTTTGGGGTGTTGAACCCGTATGTTACTGTTTGTTTGTGTTCGTGGGTGGCCATGAGTGCCTATGGGGAGTTGAGCCCGTATTTGGTTGACTGACTTGCCGAGTGGTAGTTAGTCGTGTTGTCGTATTCTTTTCCTTTCCTTTGCGGGGATTGTGTGTCATTTGGTTGTGACTGTGATTGTTCTGGTGGTGTTGTTGAGCTATGCCCGATGGGTGTGTCGTACCCTCCGATGCGCGGTCGGTAAAGAGCAGAGGGATGTGTTCCCCGTAGGTGAGTAGCACCTTCCGGCGCGTGATCGGTAAAGTGCTAAGGTTAGAGCTGTGCCCGAGGGGTGTGTCGTACTCTCCAATGTGTGGTCGGTAAAGAGCAGAGGGATGTGTTCCCCATAGGTGAGTAGCACCTTCCGGCGCGTGATCGGTAAACTGTTAAGGTTAGAGCTGTGCCCGAGGGGTGTGTCGTACTCTCCAATGCGTGGTCGGTAAAGAGCAGAGGGATGTGTTCCCCGTAGGTGAGTAGCACCTTCCGGCGCGTGATTGGTGAAGTGCTAAGTCTCGATTTCTGCCCGAGGGGTGTGTCGTACCCTCGGGTGCGCGGTCGGTAAAGAGAAGAGGGTTGTGTCCCCATCAGGTGAGTAGCACCTTCCGGCGCGTGATCGATAAAGTGCTGAGGCTTGTGGTTGTGGTTTGCGTGATTTTGATCACTTCTGTGTTGTGTTCTTTGAGGTCGTCATTACGGTGTCGGGTCTACATTACGTGTACGGGTGTTTAGTTTGGTTGGGGAAAGTAACAATTTTCGTGTGATAGTCGGGTTATTTGAGTTTGGGGATAGTAGTCCCCGGTGTTTTGTTTGTTGTTGGTGTTTCCGGTATTTCTGCTAGTATGCCGTAGTCAGTCTGGTATCCGTGGTGGTGAGCGAACGCTCACCCCTAGCTGCTTTTCCTACAGGTACTGGTCGCGAGGCGGACTAGGGGAACTCTCGAAGCTTGAAGAGCTGGGAGCGGGAGTCCGGGTTTCTTTTTAGGAGTTTAGCGACGTACGCTTTGGTTGTTTTTGTCCGCTTGTTTTGGACGTACTTTTAGTTTTAAAATATTGATTTTGATTAACTCATAGTTGAAATTTTAAGCGGTTTATTAAAATATTTGAAAATTGTTTTATTGTTTCACCGTTCGCGTTCCGGGTTCGGTTCTACCGAATTCGGGGCGTGACACTACTAGATAATAAAAAGAAAGCTAAATTTATTTGTTAATTGTTACGATCCTACTTTCTACCCTACATATAGTTATATACATAGTGACAATTGAATTGGTATATCTCTTCTCCGCCGCTCTACCCTCTGGATCAGTTGATCTTCACGACTTTGTGTTTTGTCCCTTTTTTTGTCCACTTCTCCTTTGTAGTGCTACAAGCAGGTTGGTAAATTGTAACTTTTCTTTTACTTGTTATATAAAAAAACTTGGAAGTGATTAGTTTTGATTTAATGTTACTTGTTTTACTTGTTTGAGATGATGCGATTATTATAATTTTGCTAAAAAAACAATAATATTATAAATTGTGATAAAAACAGTGATTATATTATGTTTGTGGTCGTGAATAGTGATTGAATATGTTATATGTTCCATATAAATATATGAAACTTTTACGCATTATATGTACATGATTTTACAATATAAATTGAGTAGTAAAATAAAATTATGGTTTCCTGAAAGAAAAAAATTATCGGTGGTGGGCTGTGATAGCAGCCGGAGCTACTGTTCTGTGGCTTGCCAGAGTAGGCTTGTTCTTGTGCCTTCGTTGGTCCCGCCTCTCTGTTGAGTCATGTTTGTCCACTCGTTGGCGCTCGAAGAGTCCTGCCTGACCGTGCCCGCCGTCTTGGGCTCCGACTTACCGGAGTTATTTGTCTTCTACTCACCGGACCCGATGTTGGGGTCCCTTGTGGTTGTTGCCTCGTCGGTGATTGGTGAACCAGATCTGGTATGAACCGGATCTGGCCTTGATGGTTCCACTTCGGGCTTGTGAGACAAGGAGGTGGGTACACCGGATTTCTTGGTCTTGGCTACCGGTGAACACCACTCTCGTGGTGGACCAGATCACGTAGTCTCTTGGCGGCTCGGTTTTTTGGGTGGACGGGTACCGGTTTCGATCTCCTCCAACTCGCCTTTTTAGGCTTGGGTAAGGTGTCTCGTTTTGCCCATTCTCCTGATTAGTTATTGTGATTGCATTGCTTTGTTCCGTAGTTTCGGACTTCATTTTGTCTTTTGTGTTCCCAATCTGCCATGATTTGGGGCTCGTCGGTTTTGGTGTTGGCCTCCTACGAGTGGTTATAGGTCTTAGTGCCTTTGTTTGAAGATTGTGATTTCTATTTCTGGGGTTATGAAGTATCGGTGGTCATTCGATCTCCTACCTCTCTTTGTCGTCTTTTCGGTGTTGGCAGTTGACGTGTCGGGGAACTACAATTCTTTGAATTGAGGGTCACGATGAGAGGGGATGTTCATTATGATTTTCGGTTTGGTCCTGGGGTGTTTCGAGTGTTGGTCGAGTCGGTGTTGTCAGTGTACTACTTGAGCTTCATGGTGGGTATTTAGGTTTTTAGACCTGTTTTGTTGTTTGTTTTCATTTACACCTTGTTGGGTTCGTTTTAGTTTGCTTCATGGTTGGTACATCTAGGTATAGGATTGTTAGATCCATCCTTGTAAAGTTTGCTTCGTGTTTGACAAATATAAGTTGTAGACCGCTTCCTCCCAACTGTTGGGTTGGGTTGTAGTTTAGGTTCCTCCGAGAATGCTCTTTTGATTGTATTTTACTTGAAAGCATCGCCTTTGACCTTTTTTTTTCTTTCCTGAAAGACTTGATTTATAAAAACAAAAATTTGCTGATAAAAAAAATAAATTCGTTACCATTTCCCCTAAACAGTAGCTTATGATACAAGGTTTATTTTGGAATAAAATGAAATTAATAATACGTGGATAGATTGAATCTCCAAGAGCAGACAGAATGAGTCCTTATTTGATCAATAGTGTTGGGGAAGTTCAATTCATTGATTAATGATGGATTAGTGATTTAAGGAGAGTTGTATGACAATTGTAATAGTGGCGGTGTAGGATGCCACACCAAAGCTTTTTTTAAAAAAATAAAAAGTTGAATTATTTATTGATAATGGAAAAAAGTAGTTACAACGTTCGGGGTCTCAGGAGATCCTCTCACAAATTTTTTTTGACAGGTTGACCGTGTAAGACGATTTGTAAGGAGCTACATAGACGAACATAAATTAAGCTACGAAATTGAAGAAGACTGCTCAGGGTAGTACCTAAACGCTACTTGATCCTATGAAGAGATCTCTTTTCGTCGTGTGGACTGCGACCGAACCTGAACTCATTAGTAACACATGGAGGATAGGCTTTATTCAGGGGCCCCTCCTTAGGTCGGTCCCTGAAGCCACGAATGTCTAACATTCCTTCTAGCGGGACTATTTTCCATCCCTCGCTTGGTCTTCACGAGGCTCCCACATAGTGTCCTTCTTCATACCCAGCCTAACATATGGGACATGTAGCTTCACAGATGGGCCAACCTCCTTACAGATGGCCAGGCCCAGAACCTCCTCTTATGGACGTCGCCCTGGGCATCTCACGTTGCTCCATCACTACCTGAGGGTTAGATAGGGTATCCGGGGTTACAATTATCCCCCTTACGAGACGAATCAGTCTTAGATAAAATATCTTAGGCCAAAGACTCGAAACCAGGGGGTGTAGTGGCGTTTTCCCCCAGTCCGTAGCATAGGACTTCTCAACCTTATCAGGTTTGAACGCCAGGAGGGAGTCATCAAACCGTTGTATCCCCGATAGTTCCAGCTCCCAATCGCGGGCCACATGACCGATCCGACCCATTTGAAGAAAAATGTGGGGAGCCAATCATAGGTCAATGTGACATGAATCAGCTCTTGAAGTTCCCGAAACCTCATGATCATGAACCAACGAAGGGCCTGATGAAGCTCCATCCAAAATCTGACCTTGACAGTACCACCCCAACATAGGCCCCACTGATCACAGGTCACGTCCACACATTCCCTCAGCGTAGCTCCAATAAACTCCCTAGTGGCCTTCGTACGAATGGAAGTATACCCCGTGCATACACCCATAATTGGATCTGATCTAATTTGAGAAGGTCTTTGTCCATCGGGTCAAGAATCTCCCCTAGTTGTAGCGGGTAACCATTGAAGCACTAGGGTTCGTTGTTACGAACCCAGACCTTAGCCTCCTAACAGTCGAAGTAGAACCCGTAAGTACCAGGTTCCAGGTCTTTCACCACTAACCCTGGCATTGACTATCCCCATGTTTGCGTGATAACGTTGAGCATGAAGTCTTTATGGGGTGCTTTAAGGGACAGTAGACAGCCCACCATACCGTATTGATGGCGAGCGATGACGGTGGGATCCGCCGGGGTGTAGGACACCATGATCTCCATTGCCTCTTCCTTATCGAGGGAGCAAGCCGAGAAGCTGGAGTGGAGATTCACCATGGATGGTATAGGGTTTCTGGGAGGGCCACCAACCCTAGGAGCCATCGATCCCACGGAACCAGGACCTTCCGTGGTTGGTGATGCAACAAGGTGAAACGACGAGAAAAAATTAGGATTGTTAGCCCTATAAGACATCGAGCCCCCAGAAACAAGTTCTTTCGTGGTCAGTGGCGCAGCGAGATGAGACGAAGGAGCGGAGATAGCCTTAATGGGACGACCTCGCATAGGTCTGATTGAGACTAAGTTCGATGAGTCCTTTCCGGAAGAGAAGACTACCAAGGTTGATGTAAGAACCGCCCCCGGTCGAACCAGAGGTTTTCGGCGAAAGTTGACTTTTTGCAGGAAAAGTCAACCGATGACTCCGGGAGTCATTCGGGACCTTTCCGGGGCCCAAAAAGCTTATCCTTCGTTACGGTTAGGTTAGTTGGGCCATTTCTTTTCAATTGACTATAATATTGGAAAAAGTCAACCCGGAGTCAACTTTGGTCAAACCTCGAGATTTAATTAACCAATTAATGGTATGCTGAGTTAATTTGAATGAGGTGGTCCCCACTATGGACACATGTCCATAGTGGCTTGGGTGAGAAGAAACAAAGCCTAAAGACCCTTATACCCTTAAAGGCTTGGACATGAAAGGCAAAGAAGCAAGGGGGCATATTGGACATTTCAAGGGTAGGTTAAAGGGCCTCACTTGGGTCTCTTTTCAGCCATTATTCTATTTTGGCCGAAATTGGGAGAGAGAGGAAGAAGAAAAGTGGTTTTGGAGACTTGAAGAAGAAGAAGAAAGGAGGAAAAATGGAAGCTTGAAGCCACTCTCTACACAAAATCTCTCAAAAACTCTTGATTCTTCATCTATTCTTCATCCTCAAGGTAAATCCCTCTTCTATTTTCGTTTCTATCAATTTTGGTTCATGGGTTTTGAAGAAAATGATGAACAATGGTTGGGTTTTGGAGTTTGGTGTTTGGATGATGAAGTTTTGGAGGAAATTGATGTTGGATGTTTGGTTTTGTTGAGTTTTGTGGAGTTTTGATGAGTACCCATGGTGGGTTTTGAAGTAGAGACGTTTAGGGACTGTTTTTGGAGCTTTGGATGGTCATCAATGGAGGTTTTTGGGTTATTTTCGTGAAAATCGCGGCTGAAGGAAGAAGAAGGTGGAACAGTGCTGAATCGTCACGGATCCGTGACGGGAACCGTGACGGGAGATGTCACGGCTGCGTGAGGGAGGCCGTGACGGCGTCAGTCACGGCTCCGTGAGGAGAACCGAGACTGCGCAGCCCACGGATCCGTGACCAGATCCGTGGCAGACCTGAATTGAACCTTTTTGGCCCTTTTGTTGGATTTCGAGTAATTGGAACGGTTATCCATAACCGGGTCCTTTTGGGATTAATTGGGAGCTTATCCTCTTTGAACCTTTGTGAATTACTCTTGATTCGAGTTTTGTTTTGTGATCCAAGACTTTGGACCTGAGCTCGGAGGAGAAGGAGACGTTTGGACTTCGTGACGAGACGGAGGGGAAGCTAGCCAGGTCGTCAGCAGCTAGGAGTTGAGAGTTGATCACTTTTGAGGTAGGGAAAGTAGTGAATACCGGTTTAATTGCGGAAAGTTACTAGTATGCTTTAATAATAATAATAATAATAATAATAACCGGAAATGTCCTAGTTCGCATGTAGGATGTGATTCACTAGAATAACCGCTTTCAATTACATTAATAACCGGACGAGTCCTAGTTGGTATATAGGATGTGATTCACTAGAATAATCGCTTTCAATTCTTGGGAAATTGTCGTGCTGGTAGAATGGCCATGTCGAGCCGTAGGTTGCGTGTTGATTGTGATGCCATGATCTATGTTTGAGATGCATGATGTGTGACTTAGTGTCGATAAGATTAAGAATCATGTTAAGATATACTCGGTGTAGCATGTTGTGACTATGTGTGGGAAAGTGTGTCGTGTTTGATATGATGTGAATCCTTGGTTGTGATATGATCGGGTGAGTGATAGACCGACTTGTGTGTTATGGTGAGTTGGCTTGGTTGGTATACCATGGTCGAACTATGGCATTGTGATGCGTGTTATTCTCTTGATGTGTGTTCCAAGAGGAGGTGGGTCCGGTATGATACCTACACTGAGAGAGTATGCCGGTGTAGAGTATCTAGGACGAGGACGGTTTAACTATTACCCTGATGCTATGTGGTCCGGGAAGGCGTACGACCGAGGTATGTGCCGGTCCGGTATGCATGAGGCCCCGATTCTACGTGACGGGAAGACGTCTGGCTGAGGGATTTCCGGTCTGGGATGTTACCCTGAGTCTACGTGACGATAAGATGTCGAGACCGATGCTTCGTGTTCCGGTACGATATAAATGGGACAGGCTGCGATAGCCGGTGATGTGGGGAACGGGTGTACTAAGTTATGTGTTGTTCTGCTGTGTGTTCTGTGCGTGCTGGTTGGCTTTGTGCGTGGTTTCATATGTGATTGCGGTCTTACGAGAGTGATTGGTAGTGGGTACTTGTCCCGTGGGCGCTGTTGATAAGTTATGCTTTCCTAGTATGCCTTAATTGGACGGTTACTCGTGGTGGTGAACTGATGTTCATAACCTTAACTACTTTTTTTTTCTATTAAGCGAAAGCTCACCCCTTACCTTGTTGCGTTTCATGTCTTGAAAGGGATTTGTACTAGCTGGATGCTCGATGCTTGGGAGCTAGCGGGGGTCCTAGGCTAGCTTGTCTAGAGACGTACTGTTATTTTGAACTGAACTCTTTTACAGTGTTTTGTGAGCTGTTGACTCTTTTTATTTGGTTTTATGCAAATCAGAGTTTTATTTAATACTTATCTCAATTTTTTTACTTCAATTAATTATTGCTTTAAGTTCACGTCTCGAGTCCGGTCAAAACCGGATTTGGGGCGTGACAGTTGAGGACGTCATGAATAGATTATCTGGTTAGGAAAGCATCGATGATAATGGATTGATCGGTGAAAGAGAGGCGGTTTTAGGATTCCGCTTCTTCTTCTCTATCATCGGACGAATGAACTCGGAATGAAGGCATGGGGCATTATTAAGGCTATCGACGGGCCAGGCAGTAAAAAAGGGGGAGGGGCGTGATGAGCTCTACTAATAGATAGATCGATGGTGCGGTAGTTGAAATTGCAGAGGTCAACATCGTTAGAGAAGAACTAAGGCTAAGACTAAAATCGTTCTAAAGAAATACACGAGAGCTTAGAGTAAGATAGGATTATCACACCACAGTTTTTAAAAAAAAAAAAACAAATATGGTAGTGAAAGAGAATTATTTATGATCAAATATTTACAAATCACTCTCATAGTCATTAGTCATAGGTCTGCCTAAAAACCCGTTAGTAATAAAATCAGTAATGAAATTTGAAACCCGCCAATGTTTTTCTTTTATCAGCGAATGCAAATTTAAATTAAACTTCTTTAGAGAAAGAAAAGGAGTACATGAAAAGGCCCAGTTACAGACCTGTGAGTGAATCGAGCGCTAGCCAGTTAGTTCAGCCTCATGTGAGCCCCAACAAGGGGAGAGTCTTGATACATGATAGAGCGTTCCTATACAAGGAACCTCAGCATCCTAACAAGGGAGCAAACCACACAAAGAAGGTCTAAAAACCAGATATTACAAACATGAAGCGCCAAAAAATAAAAGTAGAAGATCTAGCATCCGAATTTTGCTACCATGAAGCACACAAAAAGGGTATGATACCCGGATTTTCCAACCATTAAGCACATGAGGAACCAAACGGACCACCAGAAGCAAGTAGAGCAGCTCTGCAACGATCCACACCCGGTAGGATGAAGAAGCGCGTCCCACAACCAGAGCTGAAACTAGCCACCTTCAAACACCCGAGAGACATACTAAGTTCGAAAGAGAACTTCCCGCGGGCATTAGAGCTCGAACTCAGTCCTCCGGAAACCAATTCCGGCCAACACCAAGAAAAGGCACATAAGGAGAGGACCGGTATTTCTACCGAGAACGAGCTCAAACCTCCAAACAAGCAGCAACAAGTCAACATGATCCGAGAAATTGAGACTTGAACTCGAGCTGAGCGTTCCGAAACCGAAACCGGTAACCCCTCGCCGACCAACACCAACGGAGGACCCGAAGGGGAAGGCTTGTAGTTATACCGAGCACAAGCCAATCCCAAACCGGACCAATCTGACAGCAAAGCCAGCGAAGAAGCGCAATGCCACACAAAAAGCATCACCTCCAAAAAAGCAGCACGACACCAATCAGCACGACGGAAGACCAGATCCACGACAATCAACACCCGGGAGAATGAAGAAGCGCGTCCCACGACCAGATTTAAAGCAAGCGATGACCAAACAGGAACAACTAGATTTGACGAACCAGACACCACACCGAGTCATCCAACGAGACAGAACCAGATCTACAACGATCAACACCTAAGATGATGGAGAAACGCGTCCCACGACAAATCTGAAACTAGGCCCTGCCAAAGACATGAAAGATCAGCTACCCCGATGGCCAACACCATAAAACGGAGATCATAGCCAATTCAGTGTCAAAATATCATCACTCCACCTAGCCGCTCTACAAGGAATCCACCTTCTTAAAGAAGACCACGAACCCTGTCAATGCAAAAACCACCACCGAAAAACGCACAAACAGAGCACCTCCACCCAATTCAGAACCACAACGAATCCGCAAGGATTTGAACTGAAGCCCCAAAAAACCAGCCCCAGATCCGAAACAACACAACGAATTCGGTCTGTCACAAACACCAGCCTACCCGGGGGCTAGGGTTAAGAGAGGGAAAGAAGTTAAAGATGGAGTTAACAATACCCGCCAATGATTTTGACGCTAAGTTGATGTAAGTATAACAAAATGTCCACTTTTCAATTTGGAAGAGCTCTCCCCATTCCATCAACGTCTATAAAGTGTCGGCACAACCATTGGATTATACACCCAAGTTCCACTACACCTTATTATACTTTCTTTCTTTTTCTAATCAGAACACCTTATTATACTCTCCTTTATTTATTTTTTGATAGTTTTGCATAGAAATGTATGACTAAAACCATAGACATGAAAAGTATGACATTGACTATCGAAGAAGTGTATGGCTGCCTCATTCCTCTATCTATTGTTTCACGAAACGGAAAGTGGGAGGATTTGAGCAAAGAATAATTATAGCATTTGTTCTCAACGAAAATTACAACTACATACAGTTGTCCGCGTCACATTCGATTCACCTCAAAGTGAAAAAGGTATGATGTGATGATAAGCGCATCTTCAGTGGGAATTGATCGGTTTAATCTATTCTTAATCTAATTGATTTAAAAATAATTTGGTTTTTGTAAATTTGTAAGTCCATTTCGTTTTGATTGTACAGTGAGAGCACGCCAAATCGGTCTATTTATAGAAAAAATAAAAGGGTAAAAAATACGATAAAACGGAAACTAATTTTATTATCGGAGCCGAGAACGGAAAGTACAAAACTTGATCGAGAAAAATCGAACCATCAATCATCACTCATGCTTTAGGAAGGGGTGATCGACATTTTGGTGGTACTACCGGTTCACCTCCAAGAGCACCTCCGGTTCGGTGGCTGCCGGGCCAAGAGTTGTTAGGGACTCCAAAAATGTCAGCTCGAACGCCTTCACTCCTTGGTTGTCTTCTACCGGTGGTCTTCAAGATGCTTCTCAAACCGGGGGTACGAATGGGTGTTCATGCCTTGCCATTCATGCTGGACAACTCTCCAATACTCCCAGGTATCGTCTGCATGGAGCATCTACACGAGACAAAGACATATTTCATTTTCCTCGTTCCATTGAGAAGTCATGTAGAGATTCGGTTGGGTGGTGGAGAGGATGTGCTAAAACGACAATGGAGAATCGGCAAAGAGAAGATGTAAAAGAAGAAGTGTATGGAGAGAATCGACAAGAGTTGTGTTGTTATTAAATATGCAAAATCAGCATGGGTGAAATAAACATGATAGATTCGGTGAAATAAAAAGGTGAAATTCGTTGGATGGAAAGTTTGACCGAACCGGTGATGAATTGAAGGATAGAATCGTCAATTACTAAATTCACACTTAAAAAACATCAAAATTTTATTGTATCGAACAAGTCGAATTGTTAGCCGAATACAAAATTGAATAACCCAAGTTCGAAGCCAAGTACAAAGACAAACATACATGCATTGACTTCAATTACGTGTGCTTCATAACTTGAAGCATAGCGAACATGAGTGATTCGTGGTTGGCATTCTCGAATAGGGTATAATCAGGTGTGTCTAGAGCTACAACTTCCGCGTACTACCACATCAACGAGTTGTGGAACTTAAGAAGCTGGAATTTGGTCCGCTCGAACCTACCACGCTTGCAGGCTTCTCGCTCGATCCTGGAAAGCGGTAGTGGGGGCACCGAATCAGCCTTTGAAACCCACCTTCATTGTCGAATGCCATCGGTTTGAGAGGATACTTGATTCAATACAAAGGGCATGAGGCTCCATGGCCTTTTAGATGAATTTTTTTAGGGTGTATTATTGGCGTGGGCCACCGATTCGGTCTCCAAGATGCATAGGAAAGAGGGAAAATTCATGTAAGGGAAAATGACATATATTTGAACGATAATTTAAATTTAACAATATACATCAACATGTAACCGAAATACAGCAAAAGTAAAAATAAATGCAACAAAAGTAAACTGAAATACAACTAAGGTGTAGGCAACACACCATCTTTTTCCAACAAAATCTAAATGTGTTCAATGAGATCTTCTTTCAGCTGGAAGTGGACGTCTCGATTCTCGATACATGTTGTGTGGGATTGAATGACATCGTAATTGAGAAGAGGCCCTCGATGAACAAGTAGTATTGTTTCGTTGTCTAGTCGTTTAATATGACCTTGTACGAATCACACTCCTCATACACAATCATATTGTGTATTTTTTTTTATCATCAAATTATTTTATAGATAGACTATGTCTTCGACATGAAGACAAGGCCAAGGGTAATCCCTCTAGAAATATAACAGAGCATGCTTAAGAGCACCTCAAAACCTAATAACAAATCATATTGTATGGGTACAGACCAGGGCTACTTCCCCGAATTTTTCCAACATGAAGCAAACTAAACAGATTGAGAACAAACAGCCTATAAGCTAGATAATCAATCAACGGAACCAAAGCCAACAATGGCTAACCAGACTTAACCAGATAACATGACTAAAACAAGAACTAGATAAAAACAAAAACACAGAAGAAAAAAAAAAGCCTCCAAACCCCAAAAGGAAGCAACAAGTCTCGCCACAGCACCCATCCGCAACCTGACCTCGACCAAAGAACCTGTAAGTTACCAACCCAGAACCCCCCTCCAGCCTCTCCTCAAGAAACAGGGCCACAACCGGCCAGGTCAACACGACCAAAAAACAGTGGCCACTACCGGCACACCGTGAGTCCCCGACCACACAGGTCAGGGGCGAGAGGAGAGATCTAGAAGAAGGAGAACAAATTAGTAAAGCTCACCAGGTTAGGACGAGGAAGCCACCAAGACCGTAGATCGAACCATCACACTCCGACTGTGCACCGAGACGGCGCACCCTGTGGCCAACACCAACAGGACGAATCGGGCTCAGGCCACCCCTAACTTGTCTCCGGAAGACGAAACGGGGAGTAGATCTGAGCATGCGACGGTTGAAAACGACCCGAGGAAAAAGCCAAGCTCCTTCAGATCTACAAGCGCCAGGGACGAAACTACACCACGCACTGCTCAACTTCCGGGACGGAAGCCCACCTGAGCCAACACTCAACGGCGATCCCGAGGGCGAGTTTGAGTTTTCCTCCTCAAATCCTCCCTCATAATTATCACCAATTTACGGTGGTTCCAACTTTGAGCCGGCCTAGTGATGATATGAAATCGAGTTGGGAGAACCTCAAAAGCCCTCTTGACATCCTTCCTCACGACCTCTTGTTGATGTGCGTATAACACGTGTTTCAAAAGTTGTGGTGTCGAGATTGACTTCACAAAAGCTTTCCACAGTGGATATATTATGTCTAGTTAAGTAGTAAGGAATGTTGTAATGGTTACCGTTTACCTGAAGCTGGGCTACTGACTGCTCACATCGTTATACATGGTTGAAAAATGATGATTGGTTCATCATATTAATGTCGTTCAAACCCGACATACCGAAATATGCGTGCGAAACCATGATGTGTCGGATCCTACAACAGTTTCAAGCATAATTCTAGATCCAGGATGATCGCCCTACTAGTGAACTCTTTGGTTCGCTTTTGGACAATTCTTCCACGCCTAATAAATGTAGTCGAGACTAATTATGCAACTGGAGAAATCACACATTTCATTTACACGCAAAAGGTGGGCTATATTATTAGCATTCAACTTCCTGAGGTAGGTCTTCCCGAAGATGTTAATGATGACATAGCAAAACCTGATGCATGCTCTTAAGTGATGTCGTCTCCGCCATTTTCAAATACTCGTCCAAGTTGTCGACCGATGCATCGTAGGATAGCATCCGGATAACGACAATACACTTTTGGTAAGTAGAGAACCCAAGCTGACCACGACAATCCACTATTTGGGTGAAGTATGGATCGAATTCGGACACACCTCCTAAAAGTTGCATAAAAACGAACTTCTCCATACGGAACCACAGTCAAAACATTTTTTTCCCGTGCACAGCCCGATGAACTAAGTAGTCAGTCATAAGTTGCTCATGAGCATCTTGTCGATCTCTGAAAATGTAATTCTTGTCGTGCTTTACGGGCATGGGGTTGAGGATCCGTTCCTCAACCCCTTAACAATTGCTAGTAACGATTCCACCATCTCACTCTCCGCCTCCCAGGTCATCTTCCATGACGTGGCATATTCGAGTGGGGATATATCAAACTCGTCACCACTAAAAAAATCGATCAACGATCGGAAAAACTTTCTCGAGAAAATGATGTAGAGAACAAAGAATACTTGATGGGTTTTCATAGCGAAAAAAATCAATTGAACTTGTTAAAAATAAATTGTAGCCTAATCGACTGACTCAACATGTAGCAAATTCTCAACGTAGAAACAGCCCACGTGTCAAGCGCTGAATCGTCTGATTAAGGCCGTCGCAACAGAAACAACAACTACGACCACCAACATAATAGAGGTCTTTTGCAACGCCACCGATTCGGTGTGGGAAATAACCACGATTCGATAATTCGACGCCGATTTCGACACATGAACCGAAACGGTGCCATTGTGGTTCTCTACGACTCAAAGTTCAATACTTGCGCTGAACGATCACATTACCAGGTTGGTTCTTATGAGATCACTCAAAACCAAAGAACATGAAGCATCTGGATTAAACCCATCTAAAACATATTAACGAGTGCAATATTGCTGTCTAATTTTGTTGAGATGTGAATATAACCCTAAGAGCTTTTGGCCTCATTGACTGCACAACTAAAAACCAAAGAGTAGCTTCACTTTTGAGTGGACACTAGAGTTGAACATTTGACAGAAAGATGTTGAGATAAAGACAATAGAGAGTGACAAGTGAGAGTCTATTGAGTGGGTGTGGGTGTGACACTAATCCCTCAGGTAAGTTAAGACTAATGAGACCAATTAAGATTAACAAGACACATCAAATCCAAAAAAAACATAGCCAAAGATACTGCCATTTTGTTTTAACAATCAGCCTGAGGAAGAAGGTGTAAAATCTGAGTACCCACCACCTTCAAAGACCCTCTCTTTTGGCTTCATCTTGTGGATATGACACAACATAAAACCCAATAATGTAAACCCCCTTTTCCTATGACTAAGTACTCACTTGATCTTTAGCCTGAGGCCAAACAAACATGAGCTGTCTCTTTTCCCCCCTAACTCCACCACCTATGCCCACCCAATCCATTTTTACCTTTCTTGCCTCCCACAACCATTGTACATCACCTTTCTATAACACCTCCTTCAACCTTTTTGCTTATTCAATTCCCTTCTCTTCCTTGCAGATCAACATTACCCCTTTCCCTCTCTCTCAACCCCAAACCTCCAAAAAGCCTTAATCAGAACTATATACACACACAAGTGGGTTCAAGATGATGCTACCTTCAACCATCTCTGAAATGTGGGCAACCATGGGCTCTTCCATTGCCAGTTTCATGTTCTTCTCCGCCATCTTTCGCCAGTACTGCCCCTACGAGGTCCAACGCTTCTTTGAGAAGTACACCCAGAGGTTCATGGGGATGTTCTATCCCTACATCCGGATCTCCATCCACGAGTTCGCCGGAGACAGGCTCAAGCGCAGTGAGGCCTACGCTGCTGTGGAGGCGTACCTGAGTAGGAACACATCAAAGAGTGCAACGAGACTCAAAGCTGAAATGGGAAAAGACAGCAACAATCTTGTCCTCAGTATGGATGAGTATGAGAGAGTGAACGACCAGTACCTTGGCGCAAAAGTCTCGTGGGTCTCTAGCAAAGTCGTGTCGCCGTCCACATCATACTCGTATTACCCGGAGCAGGAGAAGAGGTACTACATCCTCACGTTTCACAAGAGGTACAGGGAGATCATAACCGAGTCCTACTTGGAGCATGTGATGAGGGAAGGGAAGGAGATTAAGGTGAGGAGTAGGCAAAGGAAGCTTTACACTAACAGTCCAGGTTATAAATGGCCAAGCTTCAAGCAGACCATGTGGAGCCATATTGTGTTCGAGCATCCAGCAACCTTTGACACAATGGCGCTGGAGCCCGACAAGAAGCATGAGATCATCCAAGATCTTGTTACGTTCAGCAAGAGCAAGGATTTTTATGCTAGGATAGGCAAGGCGTGGAAGCGGGGGTATCTTCTCCACGGCCCACCAGGAACGGGGAAATCCACCATGATTGCTGCAATGGCAAACTTGCTCAACTATGACGTGTATGATCTGGAGCTCACTGCTGTGAAGGACAACACCGAGCTCAGGAAGCTCTTGATCGAGACAACCAGTAAGTCTATAATTGTGATCGAGGACATTGATTGCTCCCTCGATCTTACAGGTCAGAGGAAGAAGAAAACAGACAAGACTTTGGAGGATGAGGTTGAGAATGTGATGAAGGAGCATCAGAGGAAGGAACATAAGGAAGAGGGTGGTGGGAGCAGCAAAGTCACTCTATCAGGACTGCTCAACTTCATTGATGGCCTATGGTCAGCCTGTGGAGGGGAGAGGCTCATTGTGTTCACTACAAATTATGTGGAGAAGCTAGACCCGGCACTAATAAGACGGGGAAGAATGGACAAGCATATAGAGCTATCTTACTGCAGTTTCGAGGGGTTCAGAGTTCTAGCAAAGAATTACCTGGATCTTGAGGAGCATCCATTGTTTGATCCAATCAGGAAGTTGATGGGGGAGACCAAGATCACGCCTGCAGATGTTGCTGAGAACCTCATGCCAAAGTCCCCTTCTGATGACGCAGAAAAATGTCTCTCTAACTTGATCCAAGCTCTTGAAGAAGCCAAGGTAGAAGAAGCTGCGAAAAAAGCAGAAGAATTAGATGAGGAACCAACTAAAGACGACACAGTTCAATCACAAGGTAGCAAAGAAATTGTAAGACCTGTGTCAATGTGTACCTCCAATGTAACTATGCTTCAGGAATAACTAACTAGTACATCAAAAAAATTCCAAGCACCATTGCTAAATCCAGAAAGACAAGGAACAAAAGAAGACAATCTGAACTAGAAGATGTGTTCATTTCAATTGGAACACAACCAAGCCATAACCAGAAGGCAGACAATGAAATATAGAACTAGTGCATGGCTTGAACATCAATTTCTGATACAATATTAGTTAAATTAAAAGTGAGTGTACAATATTGGGATAATTCTAAGGAGCTCCCAACCCATTCATCCGTCTCTAAATGCAGGCGTTCAAAAAATGACTACCTAATCTACTACATCTCTCATAATCTTGCTGCAAATCATGACATCGAATGGTAGTTGCTTCAAGTATACCCCGGAAGATCTCATTAACCATTCTTCCATGGGATCATCATCACAAAATTTATCAATTTTACTATCGTACACTAAGCTTCCCGGAAGACCCTTTGCTTTCAAGCAAAAAGGGAAGCTTTACAAGTCACCTGCATTATCATCTTTCATTACAGTGTCGTCTAAACCAGAACCAGAACCAGAACCAGAACCAGGAGCCATTTCATTAAGGTCAAGGAAACCTCTTTTTTGTCCATCTTCAACTTCATCTTGGTCTGGGCTATTTGAAGTGGGGATTGGATCTTTCTCCATTGCCTCAGAGCAAATTGGTTGATCAACTTTCATTTCCAGGTGATCATCAGAATCTTGACTTCCCATTGAAGACTCTTCATTCCCAGTTGCATCTGGGTGTTCATTTGACACACTCCACTTCTCAGGTTTCATTGAATCTGTTTCTGATTCCGAGAATTCATACTTTCGGTAATCATTACGGTTTCGAGTGGCCCTTTTACTTCGTCTTAGACTTGACTGCTGATCAACCGACCCTAGTTTAGTTTCCCTTCTACTTCTAGTACGGCCTGGAAATTTTTTGAATTTGGGGGCCGCGTCACTGTATTCACTAGCACTCAAGGACTCCTCTTCCTCTTCAGCATTTTCCCCTTCCCACCTATACTCTTCATCTCCTTCAGAACCGCTCGAGAGCTTCCTCTGTTTACGTTTCTTCAGATATTCCTCATCGTATATTGCTTCCCCAACTATATCATCATCACTGTCAAAGTCTCCATCCGAAACTGCTTCAACAAATTCTTTCTCTGAATACCTTTGAGGCCTCTGTCTTCGCCGGTTACTGCATGTCATAAGGTTAGGTGGTCATTAATGCAAAAAAAAACAATAATTTAAATCATCAAAAGAAATTCAGGAATATATAAATCATACCTACGATCCAACGGCCCAAACTTATGCTCTTCATCAACATCATCATAATCAGGTGATTTTGGAGATGCACTGGAAGTATCAAGTTGTGAGGAATGTGAAGGACCACTCAATTTACCATTCGTAGACACTTCAATTCTTGAAAACTCTCTTCTCTGAGTTGGTTCCGGCGATGGCTGTTTCCTTCTGACATCGAAGTAAAGATTAGAAAGAGTTTTGAAAAAGATTTCTACATCACATATATAGCCCATAAAAACACTTTCCATAGGGATGAACTGCATACTTGGTTATTTTTATTGCCTCATTGATAGACCGATCATAATCATCTGCAAAATCATGAGTCAACACAGTCAGACTTGGACGGCATCAACATCAAAGGTGGTAGGTAACTTCTAGAAACAATAGATCTAACATATCAAAATTTGATGCTAAGATGGTGATAACCTCAACAACAATTGAAAAGAATTAGATGCATTAGCAAAGTTAGGGACGCAACAAGAGACAATACGCAAGTGACCAGTTAGAAAGTAAAAGAACTAAGTTGTAGCCTTTTACTATATGTCAAGCTCTTGTAAACAGGTCAAAATTTTCCTTTACATAATGGGCAAAAGATGAAATAGTTTTGAAGAAATGGTAAACAGGTTGAAGTTTGTAACTCTTACCAAATGTGTATCTGACAGGTTTTCTGTCCCGCATAGAACGACCTGTGGCAAGTCCATCCACATTCAAGAAATTATCAAGGAGAAGAGCTTGTCTGTGCTGCTTTTTCAGCAGCTTCTCTTTCCTCTGTGTAAACAAAAACAAGATTTTAGGAAAATAAAAACCAGATAAAAGAAGTGAGAATAAATCAAACATGGCCATTGTCAGCTAACAGTTTTAAGTACCTTATGATCTATTTCGATGTCAGGAAGCTTGTCAATCTTTAACTTCTTCCCTAGTGAAGCCTCCGTTCTATTTTTACTTGCAAAAAGTTTCTCCTGCAGTAGCAGATGAACTAGTTCAGAGGCAGGATAACCAGCAGAAAAAAAAACATTACAAACAGCAGTATAAGACTAAGAACTGTTATAAATTGCATATCAGCCTTGACATAGGATGTGGTTTACAAAGATGAAATTAGAATTTAATTCTCTGTCAAAGATAAGATTGATTTAGCAACTAGACATGATCTAATGCCTAGAATCGTCAAAACCACACTACAGAGATCTATTGTCAGTGTGACATGATGAGAATAAATAGTAACTCCATGTAAACAGTACTTTAGGACCCTGACTTCGGGATCGCGTTAAAGGACTGAAGTACGTGTTAGGACCCTGACTTCGGGATCGAGCTCGTTTAGAGAGAGCTCTACAACCGTACTTGGTCAATACTCTACCCAAATTACCTATTCCTAATACAATTAGCCAACTAAAGGATTTTTATTAAAAAAAAGGAAATAAACTAACTAATTCCAAATTTCCTTAGCCGGCTACTCTTGGTGGGCTTTGGTATGGCTCCTTGGACCGGCCCGTACGGCTCGTAACACAGTATGTCTCAGATTTTGATTTAAAGATAATTTTAAATGAGAGAAAACATTAACCTAGAGCAGTGACTCAAAAAAAAATGACTCGGAAATTAAAATAAAAATAACCTTTGCTAAACACTTGGGAACTGAAAAAAAGTGTCTGCTCGAAATGCAAAAGTTCAGTAATGTCTGAATATTATAAAACCCACCATCCAAGTAAAGTAGTAAGAGTCACGAAGAAACGTGTACAACAATGGAACATCATAACCATGAAAACATTGGCTACCACTACATGACCAGAGAAGTTTGAAAACATGCAAAAAAGTCAAGCATGAAACACAGAACATCAAAAAACAAAATTCTAGACTCATAAGTTTCTCAAATATAAAAAGATAACTCATTACGCAGTGAGTCCCATAATTTAAGCACTCATTTGGAGGTAGCAATCAAGTCGTGAGAGCACAATTCAGAACAAATATCTTTTTTAGGTGGATATTAATTATAAATAGGAAGAGCAAGAAGCCAGCCAAAGAACTGAAAACTGATGAGAACACAATATTAATCTCATCAACATTAATGCATAATTTTGAAAGGCATTCAAGGTTTCCAACACTAAACTTAAAGAGGCAAGTTGGTGTATACTAATAATTGGTTTCAAAGGTCGGGTCAAGGCGAAACATAGACAATTGAACCATTAAGTAATACTTCCAATAAATTGAAAGACCAGGGAACATAGACAAGGGCACAGCAGTGAATTAACTTACAGAGACATCCTGAAACTCATCAAAATTGGTTGCAACTGTTTCCCATTGGTATGTTGTCGATGGAAGAATCTGGGACCCCTTTGTCTTCCCTTTTTTCAACTCAGCTTTCCTTATTTCCCGGTACAAGCGATGACCCGTTATTGGATCATCTTCATACCTGAGCCAGATATAAAAGCAACCTTACAAACCATACAACACAACAGTGTAGAAAACATAACCCACTAAAATATTATATATTTTCTGCTTGTCACTGAGTGATGCACCGTAGCAGTCTTCAACTTGAAATCATGTAAAAGATATAGCAAAATAAAGAAAAGTCTGAACTTGAAAAGCTGTGCAATAATACCAGTAATTAATTCCTTGTGAATCACCCCCAACACGCTCTTTACGGAATGATGATAGTTGGGCACCACGTTTAAGTGAATTGTCAATATAATTCCGGATATCATCTTGCTGCAAAATAGCACATGTGTTCAATTTGTTTCAACTCCTAGTATGACAGTAGAAGCATGGAAAAATGGCTTTCACATTAATTGGAAATTAGTTTGCTATCTCTGCATATGTTGATGCCATCAAGGTCTACTGGCAGCAGGAATGAACTCGAAGAGTGAAACAAAGGTTCAATGGAGATATTCGTGGTCACAATATAACAATTAACATTAAAGCTTGTTGCTTAAGTAAAACCAGCCACATTTTTGGGAATATCATACTTATACGACATAAGATCTGTCCAGCATAAAAGTTACTCTTCAGAAAATTAACTATAGAATATTAACATTAACAATTAAAGTATAGAAAAAAGTACATCAAATAAATACTCTACAATACAATAAAATTCTAGGTGACCTAATTCAAAGGAAATAACAAAGTTATCTAATACTGGCATATATCAACAACGTCCAACACGTACAAATAAATAAACCAACAAAAAACGGCAAATTGATCCATGATGAACAGGACCTAAATGATAGAATAGAGCACAACACGCAACATTGCCACTGATTTCACAAGAAAAAGGTCTTAAAAGAGGCTCCAATTGTGTCACAATACTTTTGGAAGACAAGCCCAGCAGTTTAGAGAATCAATATACTGATAAATCTAGTAAAGTTAGAACAGGTTATTCCAAACCTACCTAAATAACCTTTCTAGTTTACATGAGCACAATAAATATATACATTATCAGCAGGCAAAAGTATTTAAAGTAAAAAAAGGCCACAAGGCGCATATTTTCCTAAAAATGATAATACCTCGACACGAATGTCACACAATGCTTTCAATATCACCACGCGGACACCTGGATCGAGAGACTTGTATACTTCAATCTCCGCCCTGAAAAATATGACACATTTGAAAGGCACATACTAACGTGTCAAAGAATAATCAAACAGAAAAGTTACAATTGCACACCCATGAGAAGCAACAATGGGCAATTCTCCTTCAGCAACCTGCACGAAATAGCATGCTCGACTTAGATTTGCGCAACGGAGGCAATCTATGCATACCACACTATTGCCAGGTGTGATGAAAAAGATACACAGTGATCAAGTTACCCAATGCCACCAGTCCCTCAATTTTCTGCATAAAACGGTAACCCAGGTATCACGTGTAAGTGCCATCCTTGTAATAGGAGGGATTGCCTGAACAAAAAGATCAACCAAATGTCATGAGTTGTGATAGTTGCAACAGTACATTAAGACTGCATAAAAGAAATGCAAAAGCGTTTCCAATCCCGAGTTTTAGAACACTGACTTCAACAAACCCACAAACGCGTATGTGCTGTAGACTGGAAATCTCTAGGAACCCACAAACCTCACACAACCCATGCACTATACCTTACCTCAAATAGAGCAGATAGACTATGGAGTAACGAAGTTATTTTGAATACACAACCATCACCAAGTTACCTCTGATTTGCGTCTTTCAAGTAGAAAGTTACAAAATTGAAATCTTATTCTCAAGAAGCAGGGTTAGAGCACTAGTTATAATAACCCTTTGAAAGTCAGAACAGGGGAAATTAAATCTTAATCTCAGGAAGTAGGGTTGCAGTACTAGTTATACTCCTTCGAAAGCCAAAACAGTTTTCCATGTTTGTGTGCAGACTTTAACCTGAAGACACATTCATCTCCCTATCAAAATTTCTGTGGCACTACCGCCATTTTAATTTGTTGAACCTATACAATAAAAGGTTAGGGTCCTGATCAAACTAACTGATATAACTCCCTTCCCTCTTAAGCTAGTTTCTCTATTACAGTTCAGCAGCAGCCAAAACTGCTTCGGTAACACAGCAAAGTAACTAACATGCTTGCAGCAAATCAAGGCAAACAAAACGAAACCAGAATTTCCAAAAAGACTCTCAGAAAGTAAGAGAAAACAAAACTCATAATTTCAGCCTCCAAAATAGAGGGCAATGACAGACAGAACAGAAACTAAAAAGCCCAACATGAGAGCTGAAAACAAAGCACCAACCTTTAGCAAGGGCATATGAACATCACTCAAAGTGTCATTTGGGTTAATCAATGCCGTCTCGAACTCTTCAGCAGAGAACTCAACTGAGATGTTCAGAAGGGGCCTAAAAACCTGCACCATGTTTACCCCATAAGGGTCATAAGCCCTAGAACACACAAAAAACCCCAATATGAGACCAAATACCACAACTTTGTGATGCTCACATGCAAGAAGTTGAGGACCGAAGCCAGCTCCCACATAGAGCGGAGCGTCCACCGCGGCAATTGGGACGGCTCCGGCGTCCCCACCAACGGGGTCACTATCCTGCTGCATTGCTGCAGCGTCGGCGACTCCTCCTCCTCCTCCTCTTCCTGCCGCTGCTCCTTCTTCGCCGCCGGCTTCTGCTTCCGCTCCGTCGCCGCCGGCGAAGCTGAGTGCATCCTCGCGGCCGCCCGAATGGTGCACGCACGGGCCGGGCGGCTGCTCCTGGAGGTTAAAGGAGGTGCGCCATTGTGGGTATCGAGCGAGGCTTCGTTCTGTGGAGTGGGGTTTCCGTTGTTGGAATTGTGAGCGTCGCCGGGAGGGGTGGCGGCCGGTTCAGGTGAGGACCGGACGCCGGAGATCGGAGGGGTCGATTCACGAGACATGGGTGCGGAGATCAAGAGGATCCAGAGACGTTCACGTGTAGAGATTCATGGGTGTGTGCATTGGAATGGAATCAAAGAGAAAGGGTTGTTGCAGAGAAGGAGAGAAGATTGGGAGGACGGGAATAGAGGTAGAGATGAAGGAGCTTCAAATTCAAAAGACCGAAGAATCATAGAGTAGCAAACATGTGGCGATTTGCATCTATATCACAGGTTTCTGGTCTGCGGTCTCTCTGGTTACGAACGAGGCTTTGGTTCTTTGGGAGTGGAGAGAGAAGAAGAGGAGACCGATGTTGTAGACAAGGGAAAAATAGGAAATTTACCATGAATTTATTCGGTGTTGGGGTTTTATTGGATTCGGTTATTTGTAAGCTGTAATTAAGGTTTACAATCTTCCATTATGTTTTTTCGAAGGATAAATAGTGTTTTCATTAATTAATTAAGGTACAAAGGATCAAATATAGAATTTTTATAATCTGAAATATAGTCTGGGACTGATATCGTAGGATGATGTATCAACGTTCGGAATCATGGTAATTTATATTGCTTTGCATTGTGGATGACGAAAAATAAATTCACCGTATAAATGATTACAATTTGATCCCTCGGTGAAGACTTATGATTGTCGAAGTGGGTAGCGCTGATGTTGGGTTTTCTTGTGTCACTAGGACAAGTTAGGATGCCCCGTCATGAGAGGTAGACTACAGGAGCCTGGTTGGATTTGGTATAAGACGACCGCTCCCTCATCCATCATATACTTATACCCGAGACTTTGGGGCCTAGCGGGACTACTAAGCAGCCCTCGTCTAACTTGGGTGATCGATATCTATTACCTTACGTTGGAACATCCAACGCTTTGCGCCCTTAGGTGCTAGCCAATCACCCTCATTTGACTCCCTATCTCACATCTTGTCGTCGTCAAGTCGACCACTAGTCATGATGGACCACTGTTAGCACCGGTCTTGTCTATCCTTGGAAGCCAAAGCTCCAGTATCCCACTACCAAAACCACATCAACCTCTGGAGATGGTCGGCGGCTTCTTTCTTCGGCCTATAATTGTCACGCCCCAATTTCAGTAAACCGAACTCGGGACGCGAACGTTTAAAATAAGAAAACACTTTGAAACTCTTTCCATTAAAACACTTTACAATACCAGTTTAGTTCAACAAAATGATAATTACAACTCAAAATAAAACGTCCCACAAGCGGACAAAAAGCGAGGTATCCGTCGCTAGACTAAAAAGTAACCCGGACTCCCGCCCCTAGCTCTTCAAGCTTCGGAAGCTCACCTAGTCCGACCTGCGACAAGTACCTGTAGGAAAAGCAGTTAGGGGTGAGCGTTCGCTCACCACCACGGATAACAGACTGACTACGGCAAATTAGCAGACAATGCCGGTAACACCAACAATAAACTCAACACCGGGGAACACTATCCCCAACTCAAGTACTCCGACTGACACACGCCCACTGTTACCTTCCCTGACCAACTCAACACTCTGACACGTAAATTAGACCCGACACGACGATCACGACCTCTTCAAAGGACTCAAGACCACCACGCAACACCCAAGATCACAAATGATCGCACACCAAACAAGATCACAAAGGATCGCATACCAGCTGCTCGGTAACCTCCCTCAATCATGCGCTTTGCCGAACCACTCAGGCCAGGCGGTCGACCTGTATCAGTAACCTCTCTCTCTCTCTCACGCGCTTCCCCGACACAAAGTCGGGCCAGGCGGTCGACCTGTCACACTCACAGCCACTGAACCACACACGCGCGGCCAGGACCCCTTTACTGACGGGCGGGCCCCCTACCCCGTCTGAACGTGCAGACGCGTGTGATCGAGGACCCCCGTTTCATGAAGCGGGCCCACAACCTCAGGTAACCGCAATCACAATCACAAACACAATTCAACAAACAGCAACAACACAAGTTCAGCACTCCACAGGCACTCATGGCCACCCAAGACACCAACCGTAAAACGCGGACACAACAACCCAACGGGCACTCACGGGCTCCCAAGACACACCAACCATAACTCACGGGCTCAACAACCCCACGGGCACTCACGGCCTCCCAAGACACACCAACCATAACTCACGGGCTCAACAACCCCACGGGCACTCACGGCCTCCCAAGACACACCAACCATAACTCACGGGCTCAACAACCCCACGACACTCACGACCACCCAAGACACACCAACAGTAAAGACACGGGTTCAATCAACCCCACGGGCACTCATGGCCCCCCAGACACAATAATAAAACACGGGCTCTCATGGCCACCCAAGACACAACAGTAAAACACGGGCTCTCATGGCCACCCACGACATAAACAATAAAGTAACACAGGTTCAATACCCAACGGGCACTCATGGCCACCCAAGACACAACGATAAAGTACAATCAACCTCCAGGCATAATAATGCCTCCAGCAGTTCTAATATCAATGGTTTCACAATCAACCTCCGGGCATGGTCATATGCCTCGGTAATTGTAATAACGCTAAGTTCTCTGATCCTACGACACTACTAAGTGTCACATGCATTTCCAATATTCGTTACGTTCCCGTATCATGCCTTTCTAATATTCGATAAACCTACTTAACCCACGACACACCGGTGTCACATGCAATTCTACTGTTAACTTTCCCTAGTCAGGGCCGAGATCCATCTACTTTTCCCTACCTCGACTGAAGAACAACCGCTATGTCTCCTAGCTGTTGACGTCCTGGCTCGCTACCTCCGGTCTTCTCTTCGATCGAAGCTGGACTCTAAATTTAACACGAAGCCACAAATTAATAACGGTTCCACCGCTAAATTAAAGGTTACGATTAGTCCAGTCTAGATCCGACAGTTGTCCTTTAAACTCGAGCGGGCTAAAAGCGGGATTACGACGAATCGGGTTCGAGCACCCGCGCACCGAAACTGGTGCATGTTCCCGAGGGAAAATATCGAGGCACGGGTTTCGTGGCACGATTCCCGAGGTAACCGATTTACCGTTCCACTTTTATCCCGTTCTAAGTCCGTTTAACGTCTAGTTTAAACGTTCAGGTTCCCAAACTCAATCCAGTTTCGATCCAATAATCTCAACAAGAAAACCTTTTGCTCGACTCTGGTTTCGTTTTCCTTTTTGATTAAAACCATTTTATTTCCAAAGTTGATTCTCGTTTTTAAACCCATATTCTTTTAAACTCTGATAGATTAAATTCTTTTGTTTTGGTTTGATTGTACTTCGATCTAACACCAACAGACAGAACTCAAAAAAAACCTAACTGCTTCTAAACAACTTTCTTTTCATTTTCCTCTTTTACATCTCGAAGATTTGAGTCCAGAACAAGATCCAAAACAAACGGTTTTAACAACCCAGATCCACAACAAGTTTGGGACAGAAGAAAACAAAGGGAAGGTGAAGCACGGGTTTCGAGTCCGACCGGCCAAAACCTCACAGCGGTGGGGGCTCACCGTACAGTGGTGAACGGCGGCTGCGGGATCGACGGAGCACGGCGGTTCAGCCTCAGATCCGGACGAGACCGACGATCCCGTCCCCAGATCTATCGCGCTCGCTGGCGAGTTCGTCCGGACGGCACGACGACGGGGCTCAGGCGTGGAGGTGAAGGTCGGCTGGGCGGTGCACGGCAACGGTGACTTCGGACGGCGAGGAGGTGGCCGCGGCCGTGGGTTCCGCCTCAGATCTGAACGGGAACGGACGGTTCCGTCCCGGATCTGAGTGCGCGCCGGCGAGTCTGTCACGCCTCTGGCCGTGCATGGCGACGGCGGGCTCGGCGACGCTCGAGCGTGGAGAGGAGCGACGGTGGCGCGAGGAGAGAGGGACGACGATGTTGGTCTCGGACGGCACTGGATCGGGAGAGGGAGAGGGTGGTCGGGGACCCGAGCTGGTCGGAGGTGGTGGTTCGGGGCGGCGGCTGGTGTGCGGAGAGAAAGGTCGGGGTTTGAGGGGGAGCGGTGCAGAGAGAGACGAGGGAGGACGGGTGGTGGCCGGATCTGGTGAGGGAGAAGAAGAAGGCGTGGAGGAGGAGGAAGACGCGAGGGCGAGTGCGAGGTCGGGTTCGAGAGAGAGGGGGCGGCAGAAGAGAAGGGGAGTTAGGGTTTCGACCCTTGACTCACCCTTTTATAGTCCGGCCGGGAGGTGGGCCACGGACGGGCCTGAACGACTTGGGCCGCTGACGGTGCACGGCCCAAACGCGAAGAGGCATGGTCGGTCTGCTTGATCGGGTCTGGCCTGGCCGGGTTGCTGGTAGGGTCCGGTCCGACCCGGTCTGACCCAATTTTTTTTTTTTTTCCGAAGCGGTCTTCACAATCTACCCCCCTTAAAGGAATTTCGTCCGCGAAATTTAGAACAACGCCCAAATATGATACAATGAAAATACGTACCCTGAAAGGTTTCGCGGTAAGTAGGGGATCCTGAGGTCCGGGAGTCGGTAACTGCGTACACTCTTCCCTCCGACCCCTGTCGTCTCTGACCCGGCGCACTGGCTGCTGGATACCCATAGCTCTGCTGCTGTCTCGGAGCCGGCGCGCTCGTCGACGGATGCGAAAACCTCGACTGCTGACTCTAACGAGGGCGGCCTCTGGGCGACTGCGCGGTATACGAATGTTGTGGTCGCCGCGCTGACGTTTCCCCCAACGGCTTAATACACCTGGCCATAGTGTGCCCAACCCGGCCGCACCGGTGACACCTGGTCTCGTCGGCTCTCGACCCCGTGCCCGACGAACACTCTCGATGCATGTGGCCTAGTTGCCCGCAGCTAAAGCATCTCGGCTGTCTCTCTGAAGCGACTGGCCCCACTGCTGTCACCGACCCCAGTTGTCTCGCTCCACCCTGATGAGCATGTGGTCGGAAGAACTCTGTGGTCCTCTGTCTCCTCGGGTCTCATGACTCGGACGGCCCTGCAAAGCTGGTCGGCCGCTGCCGAACCTCACGGGTCCTGGCCGCATCCCGGATACCCTGCTCCACCGTCGCTGCGGTGTCCACGAGATCTGTATACTTCCGCAACCTCAGGTCGAGGACTTTATCCCGAATCACCGGTCTCAGTCCCCCTTCGAATCGTAGGCAACGGTTCCGCTCGGTCATCACCATCTCCGGCGCGAATCTGGTCAAGGCCGTGAACTTGGCCTCGTATTCTGCCACTGTCATCCCCTCTTGCTCCAGGTCCAGAAATTGCCGATGTCGCTCCAACCGAGCCGACTCGGGAAAGTACTGTGCCAGAAACAACTCCTGGAAAATGTCTTAGTCATGCCCGACACTGTCCTTCACACGCCCCCACCAGTGGTAGGCGCTGTCCCTCAGCTGGTGAGCTGCGAAGGACACCCTGCGGCGGCCATCTTCGATACCTGATGTATCCAGGTCCCGCGTGACCTGCTCTAGCCACCTCTCGGCTAGGTCGGGGTTCGGCTCCCCGACAAATGTAGGTATCCCTAGCTTCAGGAAGTCCAGCTGGGAACGGGCCGTATGGTCCTCTGCCTGAACGGACCTCACTAGGACCGCTGCTGCCTCCGGAGCTGGCGAAGCCGACTCTCGACTGGCGATGATCGCCACTAAACTCTGGACTGTCCTGGTCAGCTCCTCCAAGGCAGTCATAACGGGAGGGTCCATGACCGGTGGAACACTAGGTGTGCCTGTAGATGGTCCCGCGTCGCTTCTCCTGTCTTCTCCGACAGGAGTGCCCTGCGCCTCCGCATACTCGGCGGGCTCAACGGTTGGCACCCGTCCTGGTGTCCCCGCTGACCGTCCCCGCCGGCCCCGCGTGGGCGCCCGTCCCCGTGTTACCGCCGCTCGTTCTCGTCTGCCGCGAGCCATAAGTCAGTATCCTCTGCACGGATACACGCAAACGTTCAGTTTGCGAACTCATACAAGACAACAAGCTCGAATACACCAACGTTCACACGGTCTACGTCTACCCCAACGTACTTGTTACTAATCGTCACACCGTTCACGCTAATTATATTTTAATTATAATAACACGTAAGTGAAATCTCGATTTTAACCACACAAACGTACACCAAGCCCTCACCCGGTCCTTTATGCACTTACTTATAACTTTCCGCAACCAAACCAGTGTTCGCTACTCGTCCCTTGCGGGAAAAGTAGTAAAGGGGATGAGCGTTATGCTCACCTCCACGGACACCCGTTCGATTATGGCATACTAGTAACGCACCAAGGACTTACCACTCTAGTCAGGGCAAAACACCAACCCAAACCTACTACCAACATGTCACCCTGCTCAAGTCATTAACACCTCAAATACTCTTTTATGTAAGGGAAACCTCGAAATGGGGATTATGTTCTCAATTCAGCAACTACTATTGCTTACAACCTCAATATCCCAACACAACCGTGAACACCGCCACGCAAAGCCAACACTCAACTTGCACAATCAAGACGGTGAGAAGGACATGGATCACGGACTCGTGATAGACCCCGTCACGGTTGGGGTCACGGAGTCATGACGAAGATCTAAAATTTGCCAGAACTCTCTGGTCCGTCACGGATCCGTGACACTCGCGCAGACCTGTTTTCCAAACTCGGTTGTAACTCGGACCTTAACCCATTTTAACCCCAAAATAGCCTCAAACGACACATACGCTTGACCAAAAATTTACCAACACACGTACGACCATTTCCAACCAAACCACAAGTCACTCAACTTCAAACACAAGCCGACAACACTCGCCCACCGGGCCAACCAACATCAAAACACGCCCACCGGGCCACTCAAAATCAAACACGCCCACCGGGCCAATCAAAATCAAACATGCCCACCGGGCCAATCAATTTTAAACTTTCTCTTTTTTCATTTTAAGACCTCATACTCGACATCACGTAGTTACAACCCGGTCCAGGCGTCCCCGAACTACGTTGTACCGACTTGACATCAGTACCGTCACGTTCGACTACAGGAGCGCTCCTGAGTCGACCCGCGACAGCTTAAAAACGTTTCACGCAGCACACACAAACAGTATGCCAGTAACCCCGTACTGCCCATACACACAGACAAAAACAAAACTCAAGATATTGAGGGTTTACACACGGTTACCGACCTGCGTTCCCAACGCACGACGGGACTTTACTGACTCGACTCTCCCCACCTAATTGACGGACAGTCCGAGGTGTGAAACCTCGAGCTCTGATACCAAGCTGTCACACCCCAATTTCAGTAAACCGAACTCGGGACGCGAACGTTTAAAATAAGAAAACACTTTGAAACCCTTTCCATTAAAACACTTTACAATACCAGTTTAGTTCAACAAAATGATAATTACAACTCAAAATAAAACGTCCCACAAGCGGACAAAAAGCGAGGTATCCGTCGCTAGACTAAAAAGTAACCCGGACTCCCGCCCCTAACTCTTCAAGCTTCGGAAGCTCACCTAGTCCGACCTGCGACAAGTACCTGTAGGAAAAGCAGCTAGGGGTGAGCGTTCGCTCACCCCCACGGATAACAGAATGACTACGACAAATTAGCAGACAATGCCGGTAACACCAACAATAAACTCAACACCGGGGAACACTATCCCCAACTCAAGTACTCCGACTGACACACACCCACTGTTACCTTCCCTGACCAACTCAACACTCTGACACGTAAATTAGACCCGACACGGCGATCACGACCTCTTCCAAGGACTCAAGACCACCACGCAACACCCAAGATCACAAAGGATCGCACACCAAACAAGATCACAAAGGATCGCATACCAGCTTCTCAGTAACCTCCCTCAATCACGCGCTTTGCCGAACCACTCAGGCCAGGCGGTCGACCTGTATCAGTAACCTCTCTCTCACTCACACGCGCTTCCCCGACACAAAGTCGGGCCAGGCGGTCGACCTGTCACACTCACAACCACCGAACCACACACGCGCGGCCAGGACCGCTTTACTGACGGGCGGCCCCCCTACCCCGTCTGAACGTGCAGACGTGTGTGATCGAGGATCCCCGTTTCATGAAGCGGGCCCACAACCTCAGGTAACCGCAATCACAATCACAAACACAGTTCAACAAACAACAACAACACAAGTTCATCACTCAACAAGCACTCATGGCCACCCAAGACACCAACCGTAAAACGCGGGCTCAACAACCCCACGGGCACTCACGACCTCCCAAGACACACCAACCATAACTCACGGGCTCAACAACCCCACGGGCAGTCACGGCCTCCCAAGACACACCAACCATAACTCACGGGCTCAACAACCCCACGGGCACTCACGGCCTCCCAAGACACACCAACCATAACTCACGGGCTCAACAACCCCACGGGCACTCACGGCCTCCCAAGACACACCAACCATAACTCACGGGCTCAACAACCCCACGGGCACTCACGGCTTCCCAAGACACACCAACCATAACTCACGGGCTCAACAACCCCACGGCACTCACGGCCACCCAAGACACACCAGTAGTAAAGACACGGGTTCAATCAACCCCACGGGCACTCATGGCCACCGAGACACAACAGTAAAACACGGGCTCTCATGGCCACCCAAGACACAACAGTAAAACACGGGCTCTCATGGCCACCCACGACACAAACAATAAAGTAACACGGGTTCAACAACCCAACGGGCACTCATGGCCACCCAAGACACAACGATAAAGTACAATCAACCTCCAGGCATAATAATGCCTCCAGCAGTTCTAATATCAACGGTTTCACAATCAACCTCCGGGCATGGTCATATGCCTCCGGTAATTGTAATAACGCTGAGTTCTCTGATCCTACGACACTACTAAGTGTCACATGCATTTCCAATATTTGCCACGTTCCCGTATCATGCCTTTCTAATATTCGATAAACCTACTTAACCCACGACACCCCGGTGTCACATGCAATTCTACTGTTAACTTTCCCTAGTAAGGGCCGAGATCCGGCTACTTTTCCCTACCTCAACTGAAGAACAACCGCTATGTCTCCTAGCTGCTGACGTCCTGGCTCGCTACTCCGGTCTTCTCTTCGATCGAAGCCGGGCTCTAAATTTAACACGAAGCCACAAATTAATAACGGTTCCACCACTAAATTAAAGGTTACGATTAGTCCGGTCTAGATCTGACAGTTGTCCTTTAAACTCGAGCGGGCTAAAAGCGGGATTACGACGAATCGGGTTTGAGCACCCGCGCACCGAAACCGGTGCATGTTCCCGAGGGAAAATATGGAGGCACGGGTTTCGTGGCACGATTCCCAAGGTAACCGATTTACCGTTCCACTTTTATCCCGTTCTAAGTCCGTTTAACGTCTAGTTTAAACGTTCAGGTTCCCAAACTCAATCCAGTTTCGATCCAATAATCTCAACAAGAAAACCTTTTGCTCGACTCTGGTTTCGTTTTCCTTTTTGATTAAAACCATTTTATTTCCAAAGTTGATTCTCGTTTTTAAACCCATTTTCTTTTAAACTCTGATAGATTAAATTCTTTTGTTTTGGTTTGCTTCTACTTCGATCTAACACCAACAGACAGAACTCAAAAAAAACCTAACTGCTTCTAAACAACTTTCTTTTCATTTTCCCCTTTTACATCTCGAAGATTTGAGTCCAAAACAAGATCCAAAACAAACGGTTTTAACAACCCAGATCCACAACAAGTTTGGGACAGAAGAAAACAAAGGGAAGGAGAAGCACGGGTTTCGAGTCCGGTCGGCCAAAACCTCACAGCGGTGGGGGCTCACCGTACAGTGGTGGGCGGCGGCTGCGGGAGCGGCGGAGCACGGCGGTTCAGCCTCAGATCCGGACGAGACCGACGATCTCGTCCCCAGATCTGTCGCGCTCGCTGGCGAGTTCGTCCGGACGGCACGACGACGGGGCTCAGGCGTGGAGGTGAAGGTCGGCTGGGCGGTGCACGGCGGCGGTGACTTCGGACGACGAAGAGGTGGCCGCGGCCGTGGGTTCCACCTCAGATCTGAACGGGAACAGACGGTTCCGTCCCGGATCTGAGTGCACGCCGGCGAGTCTGTCACGCCTCTGGCCGTGCACGGCGACGGCGGGCTCGGCGACGCTCGAGCATGGAGAGGAGCGACGGTGGCGCGAGGAGAGAGGGACGGCGATGTTGGTCTCGGACGGCACTGGATCGGGAGAGGGAGAGGGTGGTCGGGGACCCGAGCTGGTCGGAGGTGGTGGTTCGGGGCGGCGGCTGGTGTGCGGAGAGAAAGGTCGGGGTTTGAGGGGGAGCGGTGCAGAGAGAGACGAGGGAGGACGGGTGGTTGCCGGATCCGGTGATGGAGAAGAAGAAGGCGTGGAGGAGGAGGAAGACGCGAGGGCGAGGGCGAGGTCGGGTTCGAGAGAGGGGGGCGGCAGAAGTGAAGGGGAGTTAGGGTTTCGACCCTTGACTCACCCTTTTATAGTCCGGCCGGGAGGTGGGCCACAGACGGGCCTGAACGACTTGGGCCGCTGACGGTGCACGGCTCAAACGCGAAGAGGCCTGGTCGGTCTGCTCGGTCGGGTCTGGCCTGGCCGGGTTGCTGGTCGGGTCCGGTCCGACCCAGTCCGACCCAATTTTTTTTTTTCCGAAGCGGTCTTCACAATTAATCGTCTGTCATAGCCTTTCTCGTCTCCTCCACTAGTCTGCATCGTAATTCTACGCATCGTCGTCGTCCCCTTTCTCGTGATACTCTAGCGATTGTTTGGGGAGGGGAAGCCATTGTCCCCGGGCGGCTGTAGTCCAGGTTGCAATAGTGATAACATTAGGCCGCCAGGAGTAAAGAAAGGAGAAGAAGGAGGGCCGATATAGTTAAGAAGAGACAAAGGGAGATAGAGAAGCACATGGCGGTGCGATACAAAATCCTAGTCTTAGAGACAAGACACTTCATTACGGAGCATATATTTTATGAGAAACAAAAAAGTAAGGAAGAATCTTAACTGGAGGGTGGAGAGATCACTACCATCAATTTCGACCATGATTTTGGAGAGCTCTCTTATTATAACATAATATGTAATATGTTTTGGTTTTATCTTATATTCCGTTTTTATTAATTTTATCCTACATATATTGTGTAATTAAGAAACTATGAATGCATATACAAATATATACACATTTTTCACTTACATACATTAATATATGTACTTACTAAATAAGACATTAATGTTTTTCAAAATTTTACAATATTAGAAAATATTTTAACTTACTGTTTATTTTTTAGAATAACGAAAATATCCTTATATTTTAAATATACTTTAAAAATTAAGGGGTAAATATATTTTCTAGTCCTACATTATACATCATTTTCAAATCTTAATCGTGTTTTACCTTCCGTTTCACTTGCTAACAATGACTTTAAAATGTTTACGAAAACTAACGTTTTCTGTTCAACATAACTGGTTTGTTAAATTGAAGTGCAAAATGTCAAAAATGCTCTCACGTCTAACCCAAATTCGAGTTTTGACTTTTTAACCTGTTTGAGCTTCCTCCATTCATATTTTTGTTATGTCGAATATTGTATAAGCTCAACATTTCCTTTGTACCCTTATCAAAGAAAGAAGACTGGTGATCATATCAAAGCTGGGGATGAAGCAAACCGAGAGCCACAACTGGAGGAAGAACTTGAAAACCCTAATCAAAGGTATATATTTCATTGAGGAAGTAGTTAAGGTTTCGATTGATGAACTTTTCAATGTTAGAGTTTCGATTTTTGGGCTTGTTTTGTAAAACCCAGTTTGGTTAAAAGGGTATTAAAATGCGAACCGGTTCTTGGAGGTTGTTTTTGTATCGAGTTTGTTTAAAAAAAAGGGAAAAGAGGTTTCAGGCTTGGGCCTTATCAGACTCGGCTTTGGGCCAAGCCAGACCAGGCCCGTTACTCGCGCGCGCACCAGGAGCGGCCCAAGGCCCGGTTACCCCAAAAAACCTAGCTTTAAAGCCTCCCTCTCACCGCTTCAGATCCATTCCGCGCACAACTCCCGAGACGAGAGCGTCTCTCTCTCCCGTCGAACCGAAACCTCTCCTCGCCGATCTCCTTCTTCTTCTCCGGCCACCACTTCTTCTTCTCCGACCTCACGTCCACCTTCTTCCCCGTCTTCTTCTCTCAGCCGCGACGAAACCCCCCAAAAGCCCAGAAGAGAGCTTCCACCCGTCTTCTCTTTCTTCGATTCAAGACCACCACCGTCGATTTCAAGCACCACCGTACCAGATCCGTGGGGATTCAGCGACGGTGAGTTAAACCCTCACCCGAATCACCTTCCCCATCCTCTTCTTCGCTTGAAACCTCGAGCTCCGAGCTCACCCTGGGGTCGGACGGGACCTGAGAGCGTCGCCGGAGCGCTCGAGTTCCAAATCTGGAACTCGCGCGCCGGCGAGCCCTTTGGCCGTCAGAACTGGCCGGAAGAGCTCGGATCTAGCACCAGCACCGTCCCTTCGAGTTCTCGAGCCTTCGCCACCGTCAGAAACCCCTGGTGCTTACTTGACGCCGCCGCCGCCGGAGTCGCCGGAACCCTAGCCCTGGCCATCGTCGTTCCCAGCTCAGACCGGACGAGGTCGAGTCCTTGGGCTCGGGCTCGGAACTCAGCTGGGCCTCGGCTTAGACTAGATTTGGGCCTTGGGCTCGAATCTGGTCTGAGCCATGGCCCGGACTGATTCTGGACTTCGGGTCCGGACTCGGGCCTGACTCCGGGACTGGATCGGATACGGACAGTTTGGACAAACTCGTTTAATTAAATTTAAAACTGATTTAAATGACACTTGGGACTAAGTCGGACTTTTACCGGTTTAAGCAGTGTAATAAAAGGAAATGAAGAACTGTTAATTTAAAGAACTAGGTAATCTGGACCCGATCTGATTTTGGATCGTTTGTGTGTAAACCCAGATTCGTAGCTGGGACTTCACCGAGGTGACGAGGCGAGTCGGACAACTGTTGATAGGAGTATTTGTTCGTTGGAAGACCGCAAGGTAGGGAAAGCCTTAATTACTTAATTACCGCTTAGAATGCATGATTAGGATAATAAAATCGGAAAGGTCCTAGAAATGCCTATAGGATGCGAATAACTAGAATAATCGTATTTCAATTACTAATAATTGGATGAGTCTAGTATGCATGCATAGGACGATGACAATTAGTGAAGTGTGCTTTCAATACTTGGGAACTTGATTTATTGGTAGAGAGGCTGTGAAGAGCTCTCGGATTAGTTGTGTGCTAGGTTCACATGCTTGATTGATAGTGTCGGGTTATCTTAAGAGTCTAATGAAACTAGATTAGCGTCTCTTATTGAGTGTCTGTTTATTAGTTCACATGTTGTTGTGTGGTTGAATGCTTATTTAATTGATTGAGTGTTTTTGTTGCTATAATTATTGGTTGAACGGATGATCGAGTATGACTGATTGTGCCAAAGGGGTACAATCAGGTGATCGATGTACCGATGGTAGGTGACAGGTAAGTGTACGGTAAGTATGAAACGGTATTGGTTGTGATGAAAGAGTGTTCCGACGTGTGTTACTGGATGGACGAATGAAATACTTGTTCCTTTATTCTTATCCTTGAAATGTATTTTCGTTTATTGGTTCGTCTGTTTGTTACTTGGTTTGGAACTACACCGGGGGGGGGGGGGGGGGGGTGGGTAATCCGGTGCCGTTGTGGTGGTTGGAGTTTGACAGAGGCAGTAGTTATTGAGTGTTTATGGAGTGGATATTGAGTGATGTGAGGAGCCTATGGCTCGGCAGATCCTACGGGATATTGAGTGATGTGAGGAGCCTATGGCTCGGCAGATCCTACGGGATATTGAGTGATGTGAGGAGCCTATGGCTCGGCAGATCCTACGGGATATTGATGAGATTACTTCATGAGAGTTGGGTTCTAAGGTTTCACCCAACGGTATGAGTCCTACGGGAGCGCTACCTTGGTTCCCTATGATTATGGTCCTTTGGAGATACTTTCGAGAATACCGAAGACGAGCATCCCTATGGGATGGTGTTCGGTACTCCGACATATATATGTCTCCCTCCGGACCGAGGGAAAATCTGATATGAGATGAATACTTTAGTGGATCGGAGTATGGGAACCAAGGTGACACTAAATTCTATTCATGGATCGGAGGCTTGAGAAAGCAGGTGGTTGGCGTAATAACAATTACTCCCATTTAGTCGTTATGATACCTTATGTTAATTCTGTTATGGGACCTTTCAAGTTAATGTTATTTTCGAGAGTACGAGTCTATCGTATTCCATCTTAGTTATACTTTCTTTCATCGTATTTATCTTATTCTATTTCATTTGTTTATTGTCTCATCGTACTTATCTTATTCTATATTGCTACGCTTTATTTCATCGGGGTCGTGTTGACTCTTATTTAAGTCATCCGTTTACACAGTATAATGTTGATCCAAGGGTGAATTGTTAAGGTTTTTCCTACTGGGCGCAAGCTCACCCCTTTGTTTCTCTTACTGTTTTTCAGGAGTATCTGATGTCTAGAGAGGAGAGGCTTGGGAGCTTCCGTGATCTTGGGTTTTAGTTTAGACTTATGTTGGCCGTCGTACTAAACGTTTACTTATTACTTTACTTGTTGAGCCGTGACTCACTGGAGATTCTGAACTTTATTTGCTGATTTGAGGAGATTTACTTGTCTATTTCAAAGGTTTATAATTGCTAATTATCGTTTTCTTTACAATTCTATTCACGTCTCAAGTCCGGTCAAAACTGGGTTTGGGGCGTGACAATTTGGTAACAGAGCCAGGTTTCATTTGAAACAGGTTGTAATTTTCGAACCGTTTTCAAAAACCTCGGACCAACATCTTTTAGGTGGGTAGAATTAGGAAGTCTAAGTCGAGTACTCAGTGATGCGGAGTTAAACACGTTGATGCATAGAGTAAGAATGACTCGAGTCTTACTATTTATTTGGTTACTCAACGTTGTACTCCTCTTACTATAACGGTTGTGTCGCTTGAGGGATACCCTTGCCTTGTTGATTGTCAGATGCAGAGATCGGTGAAACCGATTGGTTGAGGTCGGTATTGGGTGAACGAGCAATGACTGAACCGTTGTATGATGCTTGTTGAGTAGACTGTTATCTGATTAAGTGTATTACCGCTGTGGCCGATTGTTTTGGGGTGTTAAGGTTGAAGGGATTAGTTGATTGAAGTGTTGATGACGTGGGAGATTGGAGTTATTGGATTATGACTTGTCGGAATGGGGAGTGATCAAATAGTGAACTTAAGGAAGGATTGGAACGTTAAGATTTTGGGAATTGTTTGAGTTTTGAGATTGGGTTAAGGAATCAAAGTTGAAAAGAATGGAACTTGGGTATTCTTGCTCTTTTTTGATTGTGTGCATACTTTGCAAAGCTTGAGAACTCCTTGTATTGAGTAACTTGTGAATTTTGATTTGGTAAAATGTTCCATTTAAACAGGGGGGTTAGTGGAAAATACGAATAGGTCATGCCGAATTTTCTGTAAAACTAGATGGGTTGTTCTGTCACGGGTTGACTCAGGGTACCACTGTAGTCAAACGTGATGGTTGGATGTTAAGTGGTTACAACGAGGTTCGGGGACGCCTGAATCGAGTTGTAACGATGCGAGATCGACTTGATTATTTTGAGTAAAAGATAAGGGAATTGGGGAAAGAGAAAGCCTTTGATAAAAGAATTTAGGACTTAATTCCACACTGTTTGCTTCGCACTTTGAGACCCTAGTGATGGGTGCGGTTGTGCGTGAACTTTGCCTCCTATGGGAGTTGGTTGCATTACTTGTCTGCTGTGTGAGACGCACAATGTGCGGACTTCTGTGCCTATATAAATACTATATACGACTTATCTACTTACTCTCGATCCAATTAGGATCCGTTGAGACGTTCGAGAGCGCCCATTTTGCTTAAATCGTTTCGTTTGTTTTAAACTAAGTTGAACTCTACGTGCTATTGTAGTGAGCTTTCGAGATGACTCCCGTTTACGTCCCGAGAGGTACCAGGAGTCGCCCAGCTTTGGGGCAGGGTCAGCCACCAGCTGTCGGGCTGGCAGGGGCAGCAGGTGCCCATGATGCTGCTCCCACAGAGCACCAGAGCGTTGAGGGTGGACCGGCAGGGTCATCAGTGAGAGTTACCCCAGTCGTAGAGCCGACACAGGCTACACCCATTGATGAGGTAGTACGCGCAGTGCTAGCGGCACTCGGGGCTCAGCAGGAGACCCCAACACCGGCGCCAGAGCCCGTGTCTGCTACGGAGACAGTTGTTGTAGAGAGACCAGGACAGATGGATAGCCACACGGCCCAGGCACTTCGTGACTTTCGTCGTTTGGGTACACCGACCTTTTCGGGGAGTGCTGACTCCGAGGCAGCAATTTTATGGTTGGAGCGGATCACTCGCAACCTTGATACGTCCGGTATTTTTGAGGGACGTCGGAGAGTCTCCTTCTCCACTTTCCAGCTTGAGGGTGAGGCTTTTTACTGGTGGCAGTCTGTGCAGACCAGAGTTGGTGAGGATTTTGAGCTTTTCAGTCGACTGTTCCTGGAGCAGTACTTTCCGCGATCAGTTCGAGATGATCGACGCCAGCAGTTCATGGATCTGCGGCAGAGGGGGATGACAGTGGCTGAGTATGCGGAAAGGTTCTTAACCTTGTACCGCTACGCACCCGAGATGGTACAGACTGAGGATAGCCGTTGCAGGCGGTTCGAGTGTTGGCTCCTTCCTGCTATTGCAGATCGGATTATCGCTTTGAGGACAGAGGTGTACTCTACTCTACTTGACCAGGCATTAGCAGTGGAGAGGAATTTTCGCGAGACTGCCAGTGAGCGAGACGTCAGGCCGAGGCCGAGTGGTTTCCTCAGGCCAGCAGAGAGGCGTGATACTAGACGACAGAGGACTTCTGGGTACTTCCAGCCGCAGTTTCAGTAGAGTGGTATGCGCAGAGGAGCAGTAGTGGCGTCAGTTGGACCTGCTCCGTTGACACAGGTCTGTCCTACATGCAGACAGCAGGGACATTTGGCCCGAGACTGCCCGAGGGGTAGAGGATCAGCAGAGCGACAGATGGATCGTCCACGGGAGTTTGGTGAGTGACAGCGCGTTGAGGATCGGACTTGTTACTAGTGCGGCCGTCAGGGGCACATTGCTTTCACTTGTCCAGATCGGGTTGGAGCTGCACAGCCACCGAGGCCCCAGCAGGCACAGCCTCGTCCGGCACCTCCCGGCCGACCACGACAGACACTGCAGCAGAGAGCTTCGCGTCAGGCGGCGGGAGCGGCAGCCCCGAGACACCAAGCTAGGCCTCAGCAGCAGGTGGAGTTACCACCACCACCGAAAGGAGGACCGCCGGCACGATAGGGCCGAGTGTATGCAGTGGCAGATGCTAGAGCTGAGGGACGGTACGCCGGCCACGAGACTACGCAGGGTACGTGTTTAATTTTTCATTTGTGGGCGTCTTTTCTGTTCGATACTGGTGCATCCCATTCGTCTATTTCTGCTTCTTTTGCTCGTTCTTTGGGTTTGAGGGTGGAGTCCCTTAGTAGTCCTTTGTGTCTTGAGACCCCGGCTACGGGGGAAGTAGTGTCGGACACTTTCTGTCGAGACTGTGAGGTTCGAGTGGCAGATTGCCCCTTCGTTGGTGACTTACTCGTTCTGGAGATGACTACCTTCGACGTGATCTTAGGTATGGATTGGCTTGCGAGATATCGGGCGACGATCGATTGCTTTCGACGTCAGGTGACGGTGAGGTCAGGCGGCAGAGTTATTACTTGTGTTTTGGGTAGCAGGAGCGGAGTCCTTCTATCCGCTCTGTCTACGGGAGTGGAGTCTGAGGTTGTACAACTTGGCAGAGATCTACCGAGAGTAGTATGTGAGTTTCCGGACGTGTTCCCGGAGGAGCTTTCAGGTTTACCGCTGGCACGCAAGTTGGAGTTCCGGATCGACCTGATCCCCGACACCGCACTGATCTCGATGACACCTTATCGGTTCGCGCCAGCTGAGTTGGTCGAGTTGAAGCGCCAACTCGAAGAGTTACAGGAGAAGGGTTTCATCCGCCCTAGTGTCTCACCGTGGGGAGCATCCGCCCTCTTCGTGAAGAAGAAGGGTGGCGCCTTGAGGATGTGCATCGACTATCAGAAGCTAAACCGGGTGACGGTGAAGAACCGCTACCTGATGCCGAGGATCGATGACCTGTTCGATCAATTGAGGGGATCAACATGTTTCTCCAAGATTGATCTAAGATCAGGCTACTATCAGTTGAGGGTCCGGAAGGAAGATGTGGAGAAGACCGCGTTCCGGACGCGCTACGGACACTTTGAGTTTCTAGTGATGCCGTTCGGACTGACGAACGCGCCAGCAGCCTTCATGGACTTGATGAATAGAATATTCAGACCTTACCTCGATCAGTTTGTCGTAGTCTTCGTTGATGACATTTTGATCTACTCGCCTAGCGAATAGGCACACGAGGAACAGTTGAGGATAGTGTTGACCTTGTTACACACTCACCAGCTGTATGGGAACCTAGAGAAGTGCGAATTCTGGCTTGCAGAGGTGAAATTCCTCGGACACGTAGTGTCCCGTGATGGCATCTTAGTTGACCCAGCAAAGGTCGACGCAGTTTCGAAGTGGGCAAGGCCCAAGAACGTGTTTGAGATCCGTAGTTTTCTGGGGTTTCCCGGTTATTATCGACGTTTTGTTCAGGACTTCTCACGTTTGGCTACACCTATGACAACTTTGACTCGGAAAGGAGCATAGTTCCTTTGGACTAGTGAGTGTGAGCATTCGTTCTCAGAGCTAAAGGCTCGTCTGACCACTGCTCCAGTGTTGATTGTTCCGGAGCGAGGAGTGGGCTATGACGTTTATTGTGACGCTTCAGGCGAGGGACTTGGGTGTGTTCTGATGCAGTCAGGGAAGGTAGTTGCCTACGGCTCCAGGCAGTTGAAGGTGCACGAGCGCAACTACCCGACCCATGATCTCGAGCTAGCAGCAGTAGTTTTCGCATTGAAGAGTTGGAGACACTATCTGTATGGTGAGCAGTTTAGAGTGTTCTCAGACCACAAGAGCCTCAAGTACATTTTCTCTCAGCGCGACCTGAACATGCGCCAAAGGCGATGGATGGAGTTACTTGAGGAGTACGACTTCGAGCTGCTCTACCATCTGGGCAAGGCGAATGTCGTCGCAGATGCCCTGAGCAGGAAGTCGACTCATTGTGTGGCCAGCATGGCAGTCCGAGAGTGGAACATGCTGGAGGAGCTGAGCTCATTTCGACTTGACCTTGAGGAGATCACTGATGGTATGGCCTTATGTGCATTGGTGGCTCAACCCACTTTGGTTACTCGGGTGCTAGAGGCACAGACCGAGGATGCTGAGGCGATGGGGATTCGTGGGAGACTGGTAGCTAGAGAGAAGATCGATGACTGGGAGTTGAGTGCAGATCAGGGACTTCGGTTTAGGGGACGGTTGTTTGTACCCCGAGATTGTAGGGACACAGTGTTGAGAGAGTGTCACCACTCACGACTTGCAGTGCACCCCGGTGGCACCAAGATGTATAGAGACATCCGACGGCAGTTCTGGTGGAGGGGGATGCGCAAGGCAGTTGCACTCTTTGTTTCGAGGTGTCTTACCTGTCAGCAGGTGAAGGTGGAGCATCGACGTCCCGCTGGTTTACTACAGCCTTTACCGATCTCCGAATGGAAGTGGGAACACATTACTATGGATTTTGTGAGTGGTTTACCGAGGTCGTCCAAGGGACATGATGCCGTCTGGGTTGTGGTTGATCGACTAACCAAGTCGGCACATTTTCTAGCTATGAGGATGACGGATACTGTGGACATGTTGGGACGTTTGTACGTCAGGGAGATTATTCGTCTACATGAGGTACCAGTGTCAGTGGTATCTGATAGAGACCCTCGTTTCACATCCAGATTTTGGAAGAGCCTACAGAAGGCTTTGGGGACTGAGGTACTGTTGAGTACAACTTACCATCCCGAGACAGATGGACAGTCAAAGCGCACCATTCAGATTTTGGAAGACATGCTTCGAGCTTGTGTACTTGACTTTCAGGGATCATGGGAGGATCATCTACCCTTGGCAGAGTTCGCGTACAACAACAGTTACCAGTCCAGCATTGGTATGGCACCATTCGAGGCTTTGTACGGCAGACCGTGTAGGTCGCCGGTGTGTTGGGCTGAGGTGGGGGATCGGAACTTACTGGGACCGGACATGGTCCGAGAGACGACATAGAAGGTCACCTTGATCAGAGATCGGCTGAAGACCGCACAGAGTCGTCAGAAGAGTTATGCAGACCGACGGCGTAGACCACTTGAGTTCCTGGTCGGAGACCATGTATTTCTGAGAGTGAGCCCGAAGAAGGGCCTACTACGATTCAACCGCGGAGGAGGAAAGCTATCCCCGCGCTTCATTGGACCATTTGAGGTCTTAGAGAGGATTGGAGCTGTAGCTTATCGATTAGCCTTGCCACCGCAGCTTGGGAACGTGCATAACGTTTTCCATGTATCCCAACTGCGGAAATACACGGCAGATCCCTCTCATGTTATCGAATGGGCAGATATTGAGGTAGCAGATGATGTCTCCTATGAGGAGCAACCTATCAGGATTGTGGATACGGGAGAGAAAGTCTTGCGGAAGACGACTATTCCGTTGGTTCGAGTACAGTGGAGGCACCAAGGGGCTGAGTCGACCTGGGAGCGTGAGGACGAGATCCGGGAGAAGTATCCCCACCTGTTTGACGTTTGAGGTACGTCTGCTTTAAATTTCGAGGACGAAATTTCTTTAAGGGGGGTGGACTGTAAAACCCGTTTTGGTTAAAAGGGTATTAAAGTGTGAACCTGTTCTTGGAGGTTGTTTTTGTATCGAGTTTGTTTAAAAAAAAGGGGGGGGGGGGAAAGAGGTTTCAGGCTTGGGCCTGATCAGACTCGGCTTTGGGCCAAGCCAGACCAGGCCCGTTACTCGCGCGCGCACCAGGAGCGGCCCAAGGCCCGGTTACCCCAAAAACCCTAGCTTTAAAGCCTCCCTCTCACCGCTTTAGATCCATTCCGCGCACAACTCCCGAGACGAGAGCGTCTCTCTCTCCCGTCGAACCGAAACCTCTCCTCGCCGATCTCCTTCTTCTTCTCCGGCCACCACTTCTTCTTCTCCGACCTCACGTCCACCTTCTTCCCCGTCTTCTTCTCTCAGCCGCGACTAAACCCCCCAAAAGCCCAGAAGAGAGCTTCCACCCGTCTTCTCCCTCTTCGATTCAAGACCACCACCGTCGATTTCAAGCACCACCGTACCAGATCCGTGGGGATTCAGCGACGGTGAGTTAAACCCTCACCCGAATCACCTTCCCCATCCTCTTCTTCGCTTGAAACCTCGAGCTCCGAGCTCACCCTGGGGTCGGACGGGACCTGAGAGCGTCGCCGGAGCGCTCGAGTTCCAAATCTGGAACTCGCGCGCCGGCGAGCCCTTTGGCCGTCAGAACTGGCCGGAAGAGCTCGGATCTAGCACCAGCACCGTCCCTTCGAGTTCTCGAGCCTTCGCCACCGTCAGAAACCCCCGGTGCTTACTTGACGCCGCCGCCGCCGGAGTCGCCGGAACCCTAGCCCTGGCCATCGTCGTTCCCAGCTCAGACCGGACGAGGTCGAGTCCTTGGGCTCGGGCTCGGAACTCAGTTGGGCCTCGACTTAGACTAGATTTGGGCCTTGGGCTCGAATCTGGTCTGGGCCATGGCCCGGACTGATTCTGGACTTCGGGTCCGGACTCGGGCCTGACTCCGGGACTGGATCGGATACGGACAGTTTGGACAAACTCGTTTAATTAAATTTAAAACTGATTTAAACGACACTTGGGACTAAGTCGGACTTTTACCAGTTTAAGCAGTGTAATCAAAGGAAATGAAGAACTGTTAATTTAAAGAACTAGGTAATCTGGACCCGATCTGATTTTGGATCGTTTGTGTGTAAACCCAGATTCGTAGCTGGGACTTCGCCGAGGTGACGAGGCGAGCCGGACAGCTGTTGATAGGAGTATTTGTTCGTAGGAAGACCGCAAGGTAGGGAAAGCCTTAATTACTTAATTACCGCTTAGAATGCATGATTAGGATAATAAAATCGGAAAGGTCCTAGAAATGCCTATAGGATGCGAATAACTAGAATAATCGTATTTCAATTACTAATAATTGGATGAGTCTAGTATGCATGCCTAGGACGATGACAATTAGTGAAGTGTGCTTTCAATACTTGGGAACTTGATTTACTGGTAGAGAGGCTGTGAAGAGCTCTCGGATTAGTTGTGTGCTAGGTTCACATGCTTGATTGATAGTGTCGGGTTATCTTGAGAGTCTAATGAAACTAGATTAGCGTCTCTTATTGAGTGTCTATTTATTCGTTCACATGCTGTTGTGTGGTTGAATGCTTATTTAATTGATTGAGTGTTTTTGTTGCGATAATTATTGGTTGAACGGATGATCGAGTATGACTGATTGTGCCAAAGGGGTACAATCAGGTGATCGATGTACCGATGGTAGGTGACAGGTAAGTGTACGGTAAGTATGAAACGATATTGGTTGTGATGAAAGAGTGTTCCGACGTGTGTTACTGGATGGACGAATGAAATACTTGTTCCTTTATTCTTATCCTTGAAATGTATTTTCGTTTATTGGTTCGTCTGTTTGTTACTTGGTTTGGAACTACACCGGGGGGGGGGGGTGGGTAATCCGGTGCCGTTGTGGTGGTTGGAGTTTGACAGAGGCAGTGGTTATTGAGTGTTTATGGAGTGGATATTGAGTGATGTGAGGAGCCTATGGCTCGGTAGATCCTACGGGATATTGAGTGATGTGAGGAGCCTATGGCTTGGCAGATCCTACGGGATATTGATGAGATTACTTCATGAGAGTTGGGTTCTAAGGTTTCACCCAATGGTATGCGTCCTACGGGAGCGCTACCTTGGTTCCCTATGATTATGGTCCTTTGGAGATACTTTCGAGAATACCGAAGACGAGCATCCCTATGGGATGGTGTTCGGTACTCCGACATATATATGTCTCCCTCCGGACCGAGGGAAAATCTGATATGAGATGAATACTTTAGTGGATCGGAGTATGGGAACCGAGGTGACACTAAATTCTATTCATGGATCGGAGGCTTGAGAAAGCAGGTGGTTGGCGTAATAACAATTACTCTCATTTAGTCGTTATGATACCTTATGTTAATTCTGTTATGGGACCTTTCAAGTTAATGTTATTTTCGAGAGTACGAGTCTATCGTATTCCATCTTAGTTATACTTTCTTTCATCGTATTTATCTTATTCTATTTCATTTGTTTAATGTCTCATCGTACTTATCTTATTCTATATTGCTACGCTTTATTTCATCGGGGTTGTGTTGACTCTTATTTAAGTCATCCGTTTACACAGTATAATGTTGATCCAAGGGTGAATTGTTAAGGTTTTTCCTACTGGGCGCAAGCTCACCCCTTTGTTTCTCTTACTGTTTTTCAGGAGTATCTGATGTCTAGAGAGGAGAGGCTTGGGAGCTTCCGTGATCTTGGGTTTTAGTTTAGACTTATGTTGGCCGTCGCACTAAACGTTTACTTATTACTTTACTTGTTGAGCCGTGACTCACTGGAGATTCTGAACTTTATTTGCTGATTTGAGGAGATTTACTTGTCTATTTCAAAGGTTTATAATTGCTAATTATCGTTTTCTTTACAAATTCTATTCACGTCTCAAGTCCGGTCAAAACTGGATTTGGGGCGTGACATGTTTGCTTTGATCTTTGATTTCATTAGGGTTTTATGGTAGTATTTTTTTGTTGAAGTTAGGACATTTATTGAGTATGTCGTTGCAATGCTCAAACTTGTCGAGATATGAATATGTGTGATGTTGAGCGAGACTTATCATTGGGGTATAACACAAAAGTTTATACAAGATAGAAAGCTAACGATAATTGAGGTAACGCCGCCATCTTGTTGAGTAGTCGACAAATCAACACCACTTTCAAAGATTAATCACATGATTAATCCTTAGCAATTATGTCATCTTGCCGATCATGATACCAACGAGACAGAACAATCGCCATGAACAACCAAGTGGTTTAACTCTAGTAACAGGGACGCTCCGTTGAACATGCTGTTATTGGGTAACAAAACAGCTTGTTCCCAAATACTTGTCTTTGCCCATACCATATGGTGTGTTAATTCAATTATTCACTTTGATTCATGGGAATTCATACTGAACTCTAGATTAGTGTTTGCTCAATTAGCACGACTTTGAACAAGCAAGTATATTTTTATGGTACAAGTATCGGTCGATCATATAATGAAGCCTTGGGTTTTATAACTAAGAAAACTCTAAACTAAAGTTGTCACTATCCTAGCATATCTTTATCTACACTCTCACATTTGCTCACATAAGATGCTCTAAAGTAGGAGTTGGTGGTATATATCCATTATTTCTAGATATACCTCTAAAGGGAGGGAGAAAAGGAGCATGTACTACTTAGTATGAGCATGAATAGGTAAGGTCAAGGAATTCTATGAACATGTGGTCGGCCATAACAAATGAAGATTGAGAGGGGGGATTTGCGAAATTGTCCCAATGGTTTTGTTCTCTATCCTTCATGTTATAGACTTTTGCTAAATGGCCTCCTCTAATAGTGAGCTTCTGATTATACCCTTTATTTATTTTTTATAGTGATTTCTCAATTTTACCCTTCATTTATCTCTTTAAATAAAGGGTAAAATCGACCATTCATATATGAAAATTCCCCGGTTGTAGAAATTTTATCACAGATTGGGGAAATTTCATCCCAAGACAGAGATTCTCAAGTTGGAAATTCAATCCCAATTCTAGGAATACATAATCCCAAGTTGAAATTTCAGCCCTTATTTTGATGGAGAAGAATAAGGCGTATGTCAAGCTTGGAGCTTGGAGCATAGGTGTAGTCGAGTTCGGAGTGTAGGTCGATTAAAGTTTTGAGCGTAAGAAGAAGAAGAAGAAGAAGAAGAAGAAGAAGAAGAAGAAGAAGAAGAAGAAGAAGAAGAAGAAGAAGAAGTTTGAATTCAAAAGTGAAGTGATTGAAGAAATAAAATATGATTTGAATTTGAAATTTGGGTGAAGGGAGAAATTTATATTCTTTTTAATAAGGGATAATTATGTAAACTCGTAAATGGAGGTTAGGGACCAAAACCACTAGACAAATAAGATCATTTCGCAAATTCCCCCAAAAGATTGAGTCATCTTGTGGCTATGGTGTGGTGTTTGTAACTAAATCTCACGATGGTATCAAGATTCATCTATTTCTAAAGTAGGTGGGTGGTAGGTATCCATTATTTCTAGAGATACTGTTAAAGGGCGACATGAGACGAGTAAGTTTCTACCTAAGATGAGCATAGAATAGGTAAAGTTAAGGAATGATATGAACATGTGGCCAATCATAACAAACGAAAATTGAGTCATCTTGTGGTGTGGTGTTTGTAACTAACTCTCACGATGTTCTCAAAACTCAACTCAAGTAAGGACAGTGAATCTGAAAAGAAACTCGCGCAAACCACCTCAGGGTTTCCTAACCATAGGAGAGACTAACTGCTAACAGGCTGATAATCCATGACACTTAGAGGAAAGATCGTAACAGACGAAGATTGAGTCATCTTGTGGTGTGGTGTTTGTAACTAACTCTCACAATGTTCTCAAAACTCGACTCAAGTAAGGACAGAGAATCTGAAAAGAAACTCGCATAAACCACCTCAGGGTTTCCTAACCATAGGAGAGACTAACTACTAACAGGCTGATAAATCCCTGACACTTAGAGGAAAGATCGTAACCCCTTAAGGCCCAACAACTCTCTACCTAATGAATGATATACTACTCAAGATTACCATGAAAACGGAAGTAGAGAATCTATTCCTAAGAAAAGATATGTGGTATTTGAGATCTATTCCAATGCACTCTTGCACTAACATAAGGGGTAAGATCATGAGACCACTCAATTAGGCACAATTCACCCTTCTTAATTAATGGTGTTGATCTAAATCTCCGATAATCGCTTACCTGGTAGTAATGGAAATAAGTCTCCCCACGGCACATGATGATTGAATGTCAGTCTCTACGCTGCGATTACGACGTATTTTAGTTATGCATCGATGGTATGTGGCGTCACCCTAGATTACACCTCACCTTCCTATAATGACTACTTTAGATAGACTACGAACAACAATCACAATTTCAATTGACAAGTCGACTATATGGTATGGATGGAGTTAAGACTTGGTCTAGGGTTCATTAATTAAGGAAATCACCTCCCAATTAAGGGAAAACATCGGAACCTAACCATGTACTAAACCTCGTTTGGACGTCATAACCGTCCGCGACCTTCTGTCACTAGTCCTAACTAAAACGCTCACTCGATTTACACGAACCATAAAAAACATTCACTCGTTTGGATGATGTTATTTTTAGCTGCAAAATGTATTTTTTCCCTTCGATCAAAAAACACTTAAGAAACAAAATGAGCTAGGGTTCTCCATTTGCAGCTGTCTCTTCTCCTCCCCTCTCCTCCTCTCTCCACCTCTCACGACGGAAAAGACGAAAGCAAGTAGCTCCAAATATGTAACTTCCCCTCTCATCTCTAACATCAAATCAAATTTTTGGGGTTTAATTTGGGGAAGTTTATCAAGATTGCTGAGAAAGATAACGAGAAGTTCTTTTTGGAGTTCAAGGATTGAATCAACCGATTTGTTATTATTTGTGAAATTTTATAACTTGTTTTTTATTTATTTGGGTGTTTGGGGTAACTAAGTAATGTGGATTTTTGATATTTTTCATTTTTTGATGATATTAAAATTGTTGGATTTTTTTGTGATTTGAGGACATTGTTGGAATTGGTATGCCAACTATTAATTTTTAGTACGGGTTGTTAAATAAATTTGAGGTTGATGTTTGATTCAAATTAAAGCAATCAAAGTTCATCAAGTTTGACTAAGATTTGTTGTAATATTTTGCAGATATTATGTTGTTTTGTTCAAGCTAGTGTTTGGTTCACTGGAGAAGACACATATATGATTTAGAGAAGGTGCAATGAAGACGAAGAAAACAAAACACAATTCTTGATTTCGGTCTAGTTTTAAAAAAATTAATGTAATAATTTTTTTAAATATGATCTTCAAATTAAAAGGTGATATCTAAAAAACTTAATGTAAAATATAATTTTCAAAATAATTAGATTTATATATTTTTTTAAAATTATAAACCGATAGAAATAAAAATAGAATCTAAACTAGTAAAGCTTTGACAGATTTTGATGGTTCGTGTAAAACATGACATAGTTAGCGTTAGGAAGTGTAACCAAAGGTCGAAGGCAAAATGACCATTTTTAAGTTTGAAACACTACATGTGACCTGCACGTGTTTTGCTGCCTAACAGAGTCGTTATCTTGGATGGATTTTAATGGTTTTTGTAAATCGAGTTGACTTTTTTAGTTAGGATTAGTGATAAAAGGTCGACTTCGGTTAAGACTTCCAAATGACCTTTCTTTCACAGTCTGAACAAGTGTCCCCCTAATTAATCTAGAGGTCAAATACTTCACACCCACTATCATTTCCCTTCCCAGGTACTTAATATAATGAAACACATATTAAATTAATTAAACATCCATTCAATTAACTAAACACACATTCAACAAATCAAGTCTCTTAGCTAGGTTCGTTACTCAACCAAATCAATTCTTGAAATTGGCTTCCAAATTACTCAATTCATGCAATTAATTGTGACATCAAGTTGTTAATTACCGAACAACATTAATTAACCTCTTGGTTTCATACTACACAAATCATGATATTGAAATAGAAGAAATTTGGGAAAATATAAGCAAGGAAGTCTTCCAACATTATCAATTCACAATAAAGATTACAAAACAAAACATCAATTTCACACTATTAATCTCAAAAACCACACATTTATAGCCTTAAGTTCAAGCTGTCATGACTGTGGGGTCCCAAATCTCAACAATCTATCCTAGATTTACAAGAATTAAAAGTAGGAAGGAGAGTATAGGAAATAATCGTATATATAGGGAACCCAACACGTAAGACTCTTCTTCTTCTTCTTCTTCTTCTTCTTCTTCTTCTTCTTCTTCTTCTTCTTCTTCTTCTTCTTCTTCTTCTTCTTCTTCTGTCCTCTAATAGTTAGATTTGTTCTTATAAGTGATAGGAACTATGCTCCTTCCAGTTTTTAATCTCCTTAAAATTCTCTTTCTAGAAATATGATTTTTGGGTAGAGCTTAATCTCTCACGAGTTTAAGTGTTGTTTTTATAGAACTCCAGATCTACAGCTCTAGAGCTCTACAGCTCTATCGTCCTTGTCCACGACGTGGCGTGACTCGTTGGTAGCTTAGTGTTACTACCCGAGAGGAGATGAGTTCTACCTTCAGAGTAGTACGGCCTTAGAACGGGAGTGTGTCTCCTTTCTAAGTAAGTCATTGATGAAGTAAATAGAAGCAAGAGAGAAGACAATAGAACACAAAGGTTATGTAAACTATACTTTATTGTGTGTCAATGAAAGATAGAATACAAAGGATGCATGTTTGGTGGATGCACCCATGGGTGATGGTGAATTATGAGAGAATGAAAGGTAACCTATACAATAGAGAGGGTCATCTATATATAGGGTAGAGGTGGACGAAATCCTAGCCTAAAGGGGATAGGAATTCGGCCAAGCAAGAGGATTAGGGCTTCTAATCCTACTTGGGCTTGGTTTGGACCAAGGGATGATCCAAATCCTCCTTTCCTTGGTTATTCGTTGATTTGGAATCCAATTTGGAAAGGAATAAGAGCTGGCCAAGGTTGGCAAGGGTTTCCTAATCAAATTAGAGAACCTTGTGATGATGAGTTGGCTTTGAAGGACTTTCCTAGTTGAAATAGGAAAGCTTGGCTGCGATTGAGGAGCTGGCCGAGTGGAATCGCACGCAAGGGTGGCTGGATCGCGTGCATGGTCTTGGGCGCGGGCCTGGCTTGGCTGGGCGTGCTTCTGATTGGGATCGGGCCTGGCTGGTTGCTTGGCTCGACATGGGCCTTGAGAGCCTCGGTCACGGGCCGGTCCTGGACGGGCCTTGTGGGCGCGCGCGCAGGTGGAGGACCGAGGGAGGACGCGCGAGGGTCTGGCGCTGGCGCGATTTGGATGGGCGTGTACCTGCTCGGGGCCAGGCCTGGTTGGTGCCTTGGTTTGGCAAGGGCCTTGGCTTCGGCCGGGCCCGAGAGGCCTCTGGTTGTGCGCGCAGACGAAGAGGACCGAGAGGGAATGCGCGGCTGTGCGCGCGCGCTTGTGCCTTCCGGTTCTGGCAGGTTGCCAAAAGCTGCAAGGTGCAAGGGCTTGGGCCTTGCTTGAGCTGGTGTGCGGGCTTGGTCCTTGATGGCTTGTGGACTTGGCCCTTTGATGCTTTTGATGAGTGAGAGCCATGGAGGAGCTCGTGGATGTGGGCTCCAAGTCCTTGAGGGACGAGGAGCAATCCTAGTCGGACTAAGACATGATGGTGCGGACCTTTGGTGAGGAGACGAACCCGGTTGGAGTTGCGAGCTTAAACGGGTGGCCTTGGCGTTGGCACGGGTCATGACTGATTGTGGACTCTGACTCTGAGACGACCAAGGGCCAAAAGTAAGGTCACGGACGCGAAAAAAAGTTGGGCCTATTCTCGGACCGTGACATTAGCCTCTCATAAGTGATAGATCATCTATGTTCGTTGGCTCATCATCGTCGTCCTCCACAACGTGGGATGTCTTGGTGAAAGTGATCTTTCCACGGCGCGACGTGAATGGGTGGCTATTATCTATCTACATGCCTAAGGTTGGTGTACTCCTAGGGCGTGAGAGGTGTTCCACTCCATGGAATGGCGTGCTCCCCACAAACTTAGCAAAATCTTAGTACTCCTTGTCTCTTGAGCTGTCACATGTATCCTCCACGTTGTGGATGGTGGTGTTCCATGTCGTAGGGCATCCAAGTTTGTTAGCTAGTACTTTCTTCAACTTCTTTCTTCATGTTTACCTCACTTTCCCTCCAATCTTATGATGCTCTCGAGCTCCCACCATAACTAACCTGTATTGGAGATGAAAATAAGAACTAGAAGATCGAAGAGAAAAAAGGAAAATTAAAACGTGAAATATATGTTTACCTAAGAAAAATAAAGATTAAAATGCGAAAAATAGACACTAAATTGCACCTTTAAATGAGACCTCATCAATGTGCTAATCATAAGGTAGGTTTAGTTAAGCTCTCCATTTCTTTTTTATTTTTCTCTTTTAAGTGTTTCTTTATATTTCTCTTACTTTTGATCCTAATTATGTCTTCTTGGGAGGATTGTAAAATATCATATAATGGGATTTTGTGGGGTGTATCTCATATAATTAAATTCTCTTCAAAATTACAAGTAAAGACCGATGTTAGACTCTCAATTTCGACAAGGTTTTAATGGTAAAATCATGCTACTTAACATATTGCTTTGAGTTCACCAACTTTATTTTTTACTCCATCTTAATAAGCACTTGATACGATCACAGCAAATCAGAAAAAATGGGTGCAGAGTGCATGAGAGACAAAGGGTAGAAAAGCTAGGTTGTAACCAAATACTCAATTGGAGATTATAGTTGATCGTGTTTACAAGCGGCAACTGGACGTAACTCCTATTTTGGGAGTGAACCAGTATAAACTATGGTGTCTTTTTATTCATCGTTATTTCCATCATTTTTCGGAGATAGGAATTAGGTTTAATTCCTTTCAACCATAACCCACAGGTCCCTGTATCGGAACCAGACTCTGATACCAATTGAAAGGAGTTAAACCTAATTCATGTCTCTGAAGAACGATGAAAATAACGATGAATAAAAAGACACCAAATTTTATATTGGTTCACTCCCAGAATAAGAGATATGTCTAGTCTCCTCCTGTAAACACGATCCACTTTAATATCCAATGGAGTATTTGGTTACAACCTAGGCTTCTCTATCCTTTGTCTGTCACGCACCATGAACCTTTTTTTTCTTTTCTGATTTGCTACATATTGATACACGACACAGCATAGCCTTATATAGGCACACATAAGACAATGAAAAGGGAAACCCTAAATAGTAGGGCCCACAAAGCCCATTAGGCTTCACCGCCTAACACGAATCACCCCGCTGTGTGGAGGAAGACGGTAGACCTGCATATGTAGAATTCTATAAAAACAACACTTAAGCTCGTGAGAGAGAGAGAGAGAGAGATCCACAAAAAAAAAATCAGATTTCTAGAGATAGAATCGCTATGAGATTCAAGCCTAAAGAAAGATGGGAGTTCCTACCGCTTGGAGAGAAAATCAAGCCATTGGAGGGGAAGGATAGCAAGGAGAAGCCAAATCTAATGTCTAATTGAGGAGAAAGATGAAGAAGCTTGGGTATCTTAAGTGTTGGGTTCTTCAAACCCACACATGATTATTTACTGGACTTTCTTGCTACTCTTGATTCTTGTAAATCTAGATTGGATTGTTGAAATTGGAGATCTCATAGCCATACGAGCTTGATTTCATTGAGATTAAAAAAAATATATATAATGCATGGTTATTTTGTGATATTTGTTGTGGATTGATGATGTTTAAAGACTTTTATGCTCATGTTCTTCCCAATTTCTTCTACGTTAAACTCATGAATTGTGTAGTAAGAAATTGTAAGGTTAACTTGTGTTGTTGGATGTTAATAGATCGATGACACAACTAATATAATATGTGTTTAATTGGATTAAGGGAAAATGACACATAACCCTCACTAACTATCACGCTTTTTCACATCACCCCCTAACTATTTTTTGTGACATTTAACTCCCCTAACTTCATTTTTTTTTCACTTTACTCTTTTTTCATCCAAAAACGGATGAAAATTGAACATGTGCACATCACATGCTATTATTTTTTTCTAAATCCCAAAACTACCATTTTAACCCACAAAAACTAACTACCCTAACCTAAAAATCTAACTTCATCTCCCCACATTTTCTATCCAGCACACCTCCACACCTTCTCAACCTCCTATCTCTAGTTCTTCTCTCAACCTCCCATCTCCACCACCACCATCACAATGTCTTCTTTAATTTGGTTTTACTTTTCTTTTTGTTTAGATTTAGTTCTTCAATTTCAAGGCTTTTAAGGATGTGCTTGTTGAGTATGATGGGCATATATGAGCAACAATTTTGTTTTTTGAGATTTAGTTCTCTACAATTTCTTTTAAAAAATTTGGGGAATGTAGCAACAATCAATATTGATTTCGGCAACATTGTATGTTTATGAAAAAAGTTCAACAACTCATTTGGATCAAGGCATGTTTCTCGGTTCATTTTGATTTGGGTTTCATCTTCATCTATTTCCCGATTATGGATTCAAGTAATAGAGAGATGTATTTTTGGTCTTGGTTGACATTTGAGTTCTCTGATTTTTTTTTCTTTTGAAATTATTGAGATGAAGATGTAGAGAGACATGTAAAGATGGAGTAAGTGGAGAGTATTTTACTAAGTCAACAACGTTTCAAAGTTGTTGGGTATTTTTCTAGTTAATATAGACATTTCAAAGTTTTTGGGTTTTGCTAAGTCAATGGCATCATTTTGAAAATTTGATGACAAATGGAGGGTATTTTCGACTTTTGATGTTAATTGGATGGAAAGTTAACAACGTTAGACAAAAATGAAAAAAAAACAAAGTTGTGGGAGTTAAATGTCACAAAAAAATAGTTAGGGGGGGATGTGAAAAAACGTGATAGTTAGTGAGGGTTATGTGTCATTTTCCCTTGGATTAAGTACCTAGGAAGGGAAATGTTAATGGGTATAAAGTATTTGACCTCTAGATTAATTAGGAGGTGATTTTCAAAAATCCAATTTATGAACCTTAAACCATGTCTTAAGTCTGTCCATACGAGAAAACAGACTATTCAATTGAAATTATATTGTTGTTATTGCCTCCCTTGTTGTTATTGGTCCCACTTGTTGTTATGCCTCCCCTTATTGTAAGTGTTCCCTTAGAGTAGTCACTGTAGGAAGATGACGTGTAATCTGGGGTGACGTTATAGACCATCGATGCATAGCTGGAATATGTCGTAATCACAACTTGGGGACTGAATGTAGTTGTCTCGTGTCCGAGGAGAACTTGTTTACATTACCACCAGGTAGGCGATTATAAGAGTTCCACATCAACATCGAGAGTTAAGGAGAAATAATTGTGTCAAATTGATCCTACCCCTTATTTATGGGTAGGAGTGCATTGCAACAAACCTAGATCCCGCATAGCATTGCTTAGGATTAGATTCTCTATTACCCGCTGAAAGGATCTGGAGGAGAGAGCTTCTAACCACGGGGGCGTAGATCCGGTACCAAGAGAGCAGCGGTACCTGAGGAGCGAATGCATGCAGTGATAATCGCGCTGAATCTGGGGAAGGGAAGAAAGACACGCACCGTTAAAGGAGAGCCTGAAGCAGAAACTCGGATAGATCTACGCCATCAACGGTGTTGAATAGCGTCCCACGCCAGATCTGACCCAAGACACCCCCGGACCCAAGATGACCACACGACGAACAAAGGAGAGGCAGGAACCCGTCGGCGACCGAAAATCGAGCCTATCAGTAGCCATCTTCTCGGAGGAAGAGGGGAGAAGCTTCACTTCAAACCCCGATTTCGGCCACCGACCCAGAAGAAACGGAGAGGAAGGGGGAAAAGGACAAAGGGGGAAGAAAGGAAAAGTAGGTACGAGAAGGGAGGGCAGGAGAGAGAGAGAGAGAGAGGGGAAGAAGGAGCCGTCGTTAACCGACCGACCACAAGGGCCAACGAGTCGTCGACGACCAAGAAGGAGGTGAGTCTAAGGTTTCTTTTTAGAGAGAAGCGAGAGAGGAACTTTAAAGAGAGAGTTTAATCAGGTCAACGTGCACTGTTGATGATATGTGTTTTGTTTTGTTTTGGTGCTGAACATAACTCATCTAACAAGAAGACAATAAGTTATCTTCATAAACATGTTGGTAGACTCCCAACAACTGTTTAAAGCAAATAATTCCATTTATAATTAGACTTGAAACAAAGAGTCCTTTCTTCACCCATTGCTTGCCGCTCAGAATCAATACATATACAGCTTGGGAAAGTTGATTAAATATGCCCCAAAATGTGTCAGATTTTTTTAATATGCCTCAATACTTCAAAATTGGAAATCTATGCTTTTTATAAATTTTAAGACAAAAATAACCTTATACATCACCAAACATACTTTGAAGCCCTAGCCCATAAGAAAAGAGAAGATCAAGCAAAATTGAATATCGGATCGTCAAGGTCAGTCAAAACCGACCTTCCAACTATTCACAACACTTGAATGATGAAGCAGCCATCTAGAACCATCGTCTCGACCAGTTCCGCGAGCCAAATTTGATGGTTTCAGAGTAACGGTCCCTGATCTTGCTCTCCATTAGAGCGATGGACTTGTAGAGGCCATTGAGTCCTACACTGTGGCTCTGTGTTCTAGTGAGGAGAGCTCCGAGGAGCCTCCACTTGTGCTCTTGGATCATGTTGAGGTGCTCTTTTCCGCGGAGACTATGTGTTGCTGATACGCCTTCTCGTTGATCTCGACCAAGCTTTGTGGGACTCAGGAAACGCAGCAAGAGGTCCGACCAACAGATTTGTCCAGTAGATTAGGTGTATTGAAGCCACCCATTCTAGGTCTGCTTCTGATGATGTAACTCTGATATTAACATGTTCATGTTAAGATTGAGACTGAGATTCAGAGGAGGCTTCTCTATTTTCTCTGTCTACAACATGAGTACTAGAATTAGACTTGGCGTTGCAGTTTCTTTCCATGATGTTGCAGATGATTCATGCTAGGACAACTATTCATATAAAACATCCACAGATATGATGATCTTGGTTGTAATAAAAACTTAATATATTTATGTACACTATGATCAATGGCTGGGTATATATTTCTTATCACTCTATTATTTCATGGTGGGTAAAACAGATTAGAAATAGTTATCCTTCTGTTTACCATGAGAGATGGCAGAGCATTGCAAAAAGAGTATTTAAGAGGCAATCGTAAACAAAAATTTTAAAGCATATATGGGGTTATTTTTGTCTTTAAATTGATTGAAAGCATGAATTTCCAATTTTAAAACATGAAAGCATATTTAAAAAATATGACATGTTTTGGGGCATATTTAATCAAATTTCCCTACAGCTTTACTCAATACCACACAACAATATGATGAGAAACGTTTCTTTATATAATACGATACAAAGCTTAGTCCGAAGAAGGTGCAATTGTTGCATTGTGCTACAATAAACTCAGGAAAAGAACAAGCAAGGAAGAGAACAAGAGTGTGAGATAGCTGTGTGAAGCCCTCAGCTGGTTCGCTAGCGAAGGAGGGGAAGAAGCTGGACCTGGGCTCGACGCTGAAGTAACATTTTCTTTCGAGCAACTATAGTTGCAGCGACTTGGACGAACAATTCTGTAAACTCCAGTGCTGGCCAAGACAAAAAGGTCCTTATTGTTGTCTTCTGCAAATGAGAAGATGTAGCCCAAAGACGGAAGGGAAGTTCCTGGCACTGCGGTACATTGTATTGGTGAATCGCGCGAGCAACTGAACGGTATCTTGCTACTGGTGAAGTTTCCACTATTTTCTGGGTCTTCTCCTCCTGCCCAAATAGCTCCCGCATACAGATCTCCAAAGATGTAGCTGAAACACAATCAACATATTCATCAGGGTTGTACAGAACACTACTAAAATGTTGATCTTCGTGTCACTATGCACTTGAGCATACTAGTAAAGTGCGAAAACTGTACTGACCTTCCATACATGCAAGGATCAGTCATGGATCTGTAGAAGTACCCTCCAGTGATTGAAGCGGATCCTTCGTTCTTGTTCACATCTGAGTGGTTGTATCCCATTACTGGAAATATTGGGTTTATGGAACTTGTGGATGTGTTTGTCTTGCTGAAAGGATAAGGGCCCTCGTAAATACGCCACCCATAGTTTCCACCTTTGGTGATGAAGTCCACCTCTTCATACACATCCTGTTCCACAATAAGCTTGTTGAGTGACTGAAACTAAATCTATATATAGAAAGAGATGAAGAGAAGCACAGACCTGCCCAACGTCAGCACATATAAAGTAGGAAGGTCTTTCTGAATCAAAACTGCAACGCCAAGGGTTTCTTAATCCTAAAGCCCATATTTCAGGCTGCAATTCGTTATCTTCATTAAATGGATTATCTTGTGGGATAGAGTAATTTCCCCATAAACCATCTGCACCTGAAAGTGATGTATATGAAAGAGTAAAAATGCTTAAACGACATGAACAAACTAACTAAACAATAAGTAGGAACCATATATAGATATACTTACTTGAGATGTTATCTACATCAAGCCTCATGATCTTTCCAAGCAACGACTTCTTGTTTTGAGAGAAGTTGTAAGGATCGCCACCAGCGCCACCACCATCTCCCATCATAAAGTACATATACCCGTCTGAGGGTCCAAAGAGAATCTGTCCAGCATGGTGAGATGTGAACGGAAGGCCCATTGTGAAAACCCTTCTCACTTCCACTGGTTGAGCACTTTTGGCCTAGAAAATATTACAATTCATTAAATTAAATTATATGGGAAAAGACCAAGCATAAATAAACTATACACTATATGTACCATGGAAGGATCAGAAGCGGAGCCATTGGTAGAATATTCTGCAACAACAGCTTGATACTGACATGGCTGGGCACCATTATCAGAAGGTAACTTTGAAGGATCACAGTTCACATCTGAATTACACGAACATCTTCCAGCACAGCCTGGCCACTTGGCTTTATCACAGTTGAAGGAAGCGAAAAACCGACCATTTTGTGTAAATTTGGGATGAAATGCCATTCCCATCATACCAAATTCAGTGTCAAAATGAACTTGATCAGTTAAATCCACAAAAGGACTGGACACTTCAATCCCCAATGTTCCTCCCGATCCCTGTTCAGGGATAGTTGCCAACCAAACCTTACCTTGTTGGTTAGAAAAGAAGGCACGGTTAGACCCATCAGGGTGAGCAACCATATTCAGGTAAGACTCATTCCCTATTTTCTCAAGGCACAAGCCACGTGGAGGAGTAGGATTGCCGGTGTCATTTAGCGTGACGGGTCCACCATCAAAACATACAGATTCATCAGTAGATGCCCCGCCATATGCATTGCAAAAATCTGTTTTTGATTGCCAGAGCTCTGTCAGCTTAGAGGAACTCGAATTCACCGGAACTCCAGCTTGACCTTGCAATGAGGTGGAAAATGGAGAATTTTCCATAGAAACATTTTGGCATGTATCCCATACTTCAGAACAAAAGTTCTTTGTCGCCTGGTTAGACTGGGATGAATTTGCTGAAACAGTAGAGTTGCAGAGCACAGGGACAGGCCGGGGTTTATCCTCAATAGTAAATAGCTCTGCCGAATATGGATCACATCTCTGTAAAAATTGGTATCCAGGTCAGCAAAAAATATCTTGAGAAGAAATGAGCTAGAACCTCTAACAATTGGTGTGGATTATACAAGTCATGAATCTTCATTAAAGGAGCATGTAATTGACGAGGTAGCAACATATTTTAGCAAACAAGAAAACTTCCAAACTCTCTGACTAGAAATATAATTGCATTAATTGTTGAGTTGAAAAAAAAATAAGAGCAGTTTGTAAGAAAAAGGTCAAATAAAGAAGGTGCCTCAATTCAATCAATTTATGGGCAGATATGTCAAGCTGTCTTATGATCAAGCTATAGACTAATGGAAAGTTGAAAATACATGAAAGATCTGTAGTGCATAACAAAGTCTCACCGCACAGAGAATTGATTTCAGTAGAGATGCACAGCCAATGTCAGAGATGTTCAAGCCTTGAAATTGCTTTTGCACTTGCAGATCTTCTGTGGAGTTGCAGCATACACTCCCATTGTACTGACAAAACTTCAAAGGCGTGGCCAAGGTAACAGGCGCCCCTGCACCAATTAATCAAAACAAAAGAAATCAGTTGCAAATTAAGATAGATGTTGTTAGCAAGGCAATAGCAAAGTGACAAAAATGATAGAGAAAACACTGGAACCTACATGAATCAATACATAAAGGATGAGAAGAGGAAGGGTTAAGAAGCAGCAGCAAGGCCGATATTAGGATGATGAAAGGAAGAACACCTCTCATCACGAAAACGTATTGGAAGCACAAATCTCCTAAACTCTTTATCTACACCAGCAGAATTTTGAAGGAATGGTATAGAATTGACTCACTAACAGAAACTATAGTTTGGATAGAACAAGGGAGAGAAAGACAAACACAATTTACAGATGAAAAAGGTTTCTGGGCTTTGAATAAGCTGCCTATTACAAAGTCTTCTATCTTCCTGTATCTGTATTAGTGGTCTATCCACATCACTACCTTTCTCTCTCTCTCTGAAATTCAAGCATCAAGCTTTCTTTATTAAGCTTCCAGAAGGTAAATGATTTTCAAATCCCTACATGTCAAGCCCATCCAGCTCACTGGTAGGATTATTTTGAGAATTAAAACTGATTTCCAATCTTCTCCAACTCAGACAAAAGGTTCTGACCTTTAATTTCCAACTACATGGATTGGTGATGACCCAGTAAATTTATAGGCATAAATTTTGTAGCAAACATGGTTGACTTTTCCTGGATTGTAGGTGTAAATTAATGGGAGGGTAGGTGGTTGAGAGATAAGGCAAAAAACACAAGCCAAAGGTTTGCCTAGGAAAGCAAGTTGGATATCTTGGTTGGTTAAATGTGTCTTGTGCCCACATTGATTGCCTTGGTAGGTGGAGTAATTTGGATCCCAAAAAAGCCATATTAAGTAAAGGACCCCAATTTCTTAAGTATGAACTCAAACCCACAAAAAAGCATTCAAGGGTAGTGTTGGCATCTAGATTCAGAAACAAACAAAGATAGGATGAGTATGATGAGGGTTTCATCCAAATATAGAGATATATTTGTAAATTAAATTATTGGGTCATCACATGGTCATCAATGATCATCAATGGAACATATTTTATATTCCAAAAACTAGAAAAGAGAAGCAATTCCATGGGTCAAAGTCCTCCCCACAACTCACAACCCCTTTTCAGTCAATAAAAGGGTAAATTGAGGCTATGGTTTGAAATTGACAGATAATAATATGAGTTTATGAAAGTAGGAAAAAGATGGGCAGAATTGAAATGGGTTGAGAAAAGTGAAGTGGGTACCTGGTGAGGATCATCACCCAGACCCAGAGACTGATTCTTATCCACAGTTTACAGAAAATGAAATGGGTAGGTCCGGCTTTGACCGTTTGCTACAGAGGAATTGATAACGGAGATGGTCGGTCTTCATCAACAGTAACAACACCAATCTGCTCAATTACCATTTCCTTCTTCTATCCTAAGCCGGTTCGCAAAGTCAAATATCAGGAAGCTAGGCTATATTTAGACATTAAATATTGATCTGACTTCGTGTCAGGTTAGGTCCCATGATATTCACCAATTTTATTTTTTTTTGGAACGGGGGCTAGGGCCTAGGGGTATCCAAATTGATCCGGCATCCAATCCGTCCGAGTAATCCGGCCTAACTTCGTCTTATTGAGTCTCTCCCCATGAGGTTTTTTTTAAAGAAAGGTACTAATGTTATTATTTGAATTGTCTCACAATACATGAAAGTGTATCTAGTATTTGAAATTCAGACCAGATCGTTATTAGAATCAAAACTCATAGATACAAAACAAATGACTTGGACCTTTGATGACATTTTAATATAGGAAGAGACTTTTTTTTTTCATCACTAAGAACCGATCAAATTGAGAGTTTGTAAGCATTTTCTGATCACTTTTTAAAACAACCAATAAAAATATATTTAAAAGTATATTGTCTTAATGTGTTGAATCTTTTAAATTTAAAGTTACCAATGATATGATTATAAAAAAATCGAGTGGGTCGGTCCAAACTTGTAGATTGGTTCCCATCCTAGCTACTCGTGATATTTGTGGACGAGCCCCTGAGACAGTCCATTTGTTCATCGAATGTGGTTTCGCAAAGACATGTTGGGCACAAGTTGGGGACCTCATCCCCTAAGGTCTAGGAGGACCGTTTGTGCAATGGTGGGAGGGGATAGAATCAGGGAGGCCTCGGGATAAGGTGGCAACGGTTCTATCTATTTTGTGGGAAATATGGAAGGCCAAAAATGAGCTTAAATGGAGGGGAACACCACCCCCCCCCCCGACGGCTTTATGGGTAATCTCGTCGGCGGCAGCTCATTTGACGGCCTGGCGGGAGGCGAAGGTTGCTTCCCCTAAACCCAGAAGTGTACCCTCTGTCTGGCCGGCTAAGTGGACACGCCCACCCCAAGTACTATCGTTATTAATTTGGATGGGGCCGTCTTTCAAGATACGCAGCAGTCTGCATGGGCTCTCATTGCTCGAGACACCCATGGGTCGGTTCGTCTGATCGCGAATGGTATCCTTCCGGGAGTATGGGCCCCGATCATGGTCGAAGCCTGCGCCCTGGCGACGGCGCTGAAGAATGCATCGAGTTTTGTGTCTAGTGTTATTATTCGCTCTGATGCTCAGGTCCTCCTCAACCTAATCTCTCATGGCGACCCTCCGGTCTCGTCCATTGGGACGTTTATTAGGGATATCCGTGAGCTTCTTTCTTAACAAGAGGGGACAACCCTTCAATTTGTAAAAAGAACTGTGAACATGGCTTCCCACTGGCTAGCCAGGAAAACTCATTTTATGCCTGTTCTTCAGTGATCAGGTCCTATACCTGATGCACTCCACTGTATCGTTGATTCTGATTTATAATAAAATTCGTAATTTTTGATTAAAAAAAGTATGCTTTACTGTACATTTAATTAAAGTTAACATCTTCGTGAAAAAAGTTTTTCTCATGCTTTTTCAAACTAATAATTTTGCACTAAATCTACTTATACCGTATAAATTAAGGAGAATTGAATGTCAAAAGCAAAAGGAGAAGTTGCTTACACACTCATAAAATGACAACGAAGCTTCAAAAGGAGAAGTTGCTTACACACTCATAAAATGACAACGAAGCTTATAGAGAGCTGAAACTATAAGCTAACAAAAGCAGCTTATCATTGACTTTTTCCGGTGTCCGACAAACATGCCCGACGTGAACTTTACAGAAAAGCAACCTTTGTAAACAGACTTTCTAAACTCGTTGATCATCTCTATGCATGCACAACACTTATTACTAAGAGTTTCTTATATATTTTTTTGGTTCCATCGACCAAGAAACAGATTGTGCATAACATTGACTGAACGCGCCTCACGCGCTGCGAAATAAGGGTTTCGTCGCTTCGTCTGCGCCGCCACCGATGGTGTGTTTGTCGATTGCGTCTGCCACCAGAGACGTTGGGATTCGCTCCGTTTAGGCCAGTCGAGACGCAGTGGTGGAGAACGGCAGGCTTCGCTGTTCGTTGCTTGTGTGCGACGTCGCCGGTGGAGTTTCAGTTGGTTTGAGATCTGCTGCTCGCGTCGAGCCTGTGTTACAGGGTGTGGTAACTGGGTTTTGCTCTGTTCAGGCCAGTCGTGACGCAGCGGTTGCGAACGGAAGGGCTTTGTTGTCTGTGCACGCCGTCGCCGGTGTTTCCAGTCGGTTGCAGTCCGGCAGCTTGAGTTGCAGGGTCTCGCGCTGCCGCCGGAGTAGCTTTCTTCGCGCCGGCTACCTGTTGTGACCCATCACTTGTTTCAGGTCAGTTTGTCTCAGTTTTACTGGTTTTGGGAGATTCCGGTTGGTTCTTGTGTGTGATGTTGGTAGGTTCTGGTTTGGGGAAAAGGTTATTTACTCCTCACAGTCCGATGGATTCTCCAAACAACCTTGGTGGGGGTAAGATGAAGGATGCTTTCTTGAACCCAAAAAAAATGTTCGTTCTCAACATACCAGAGTCATCTGAGAGAATGGGTCTCATCTCTATCTTCAGTGCAGCGGGTGTGGTTGAAGATTTGCAGTTGCCTCTTTCCCCGAATAAGGCTGGTAAATACTTTTGTTTCGTGATTTTTCAAGACCCAGCTGTTTTAGATAGAGCAGTGCAGATGTTCCATGGCTCGAAGCTTGGTGGTTTGGTTCTCTTTGCGGCACAAGATAGAGAAAAGTTCGCTTTCAAGGCCAAACCAAACCTTGTTCCTGACTCTGCTGCGTCTAATGAAGATTTGAGGCTCTTGTTAAGCAGGAAAAGGCAACTGCAGGTTCCTAAAGTCTCAGTTAAAGGTGCTGAAGTTGATTCTCTCCGGGTTTTAGCTTCCAATGCTTGGATGGGTGTAAGCAACTGTATTAGAAGTGCAGCTTTAATTGAGCAAGAAATTTGTTCTCAAGGTGTTCTGGACATCCAGGTTAGAGATTTAGGAAACAGGGTGATGTTGATCAACTATGCAGATGATGCTTTTACTGCTAAAATGATCGAAGAAGATTGGTCTTGGCTTTCTTCTTGGGTCACCATGATCCGTGGCAAGGAAAATCTTCTGCTTAAAGGCGGAGTTTACAAGTGGCTCTGCATTCAAGGGATGCCAATTCAAGGTTGGAGTGTGGGCAACTTTGAAGATATTGCAGGCAGATTCGGAAGTTCCCTCCTTGTGCACCCCGAAACCAGCTCAGGTTTGTCCTTTCACAGGGGTCTTGTCTTGGTTCATTGTAGTTCTGCAAAATCAATCATGGAGGATATCACCTTTACTTTGGATGATGATTCCTTTAGAATCTCAGTCTCTGAATTGGATTATGTGTTAGTCCCTCCAATGCTAGGCCCAAAAGCGAGCTTGTCTGCCTCTCTATCTGCTCGCTCCGTTGATCACTCTGGCCTGGTGGGCAATCTTGAGGCCGAATCTTCTCACTACTCTCCCCAAGTTATTTCCACCGACCCCGAAGAGACTATTGGAGACAATTCTATGTCTCCGAGAATCTCTAAAGATTTAGTTGTGATGGGTGGAAATTCTGTTTCTTTCGAGAAAGTCTTGGTTGAGCCTGTTTCGGGGGATGGAAGTCAAGTAGCGGATTCTGAAAAAACAATTTCTGACAATCCAAGATTCCCAAAAAAAAAAGGTGGGAAGAAATTGAAAAAACCTCAGCTCTCTCAGATTGGTCTTCATTCAGCCTCGGATGACTTGTTAGTCCGTCAATCAGATGATACTGATGCATTTGCTTTGGCTATTAAAACCGTTAAGGAAATGGGGTTCAAGACTAAAGGGAATGACCATCTGTTGAGAGATCACTTGAATTCTCTAAGGGTGAGCAATGAAAATTGGCATGCTTTCGTTGAAGATATGGGTGGAGAGTCCGATCAAGGTGATCCTAACTCTTAAGGCACATATTGCTTGGCTTTCTTCCTCCTGTTGCCTGGTGGCCTTGCTGACCTTCAGTGTTTTCCAGTTGTTGCTGTCTCATTTGTTTATCAGTTGGTAGTTTGTTTGTTTCTCTGTGCAGCCCTTTGTTTTCGGTGCTTGCATTGTATTCTGTATTCTGTTTGTTTGGTTTCATGCTCTGTATTGAGCTGATTCTGTTTTCGGCTGCTTTTTTGCAGCATCCCCTTTTCCTTTCTTTGGAAATTATGGATTTATAAAACCTCGCTGATAAAAAAAAAACACTTATTACTCAAGTTCGTGTTCGATCAGATCAAAACCCAACACTTATTGAAGTGTAAGCTCTCTCTAACAAGCTTGTTACAGTCACAATTCCAAGAGAGAAGAACAAAGGCTCGTCGTTGCGAAGCCGAAGCTTCAACTCATCCGCGTATTACGTCTATGTAACGCGATCCCGTAGTTAAGGTCCTAACATAGTGGTATCAGAGCCACGCGTTATGGAGCAACAAAAATCCTTAGAGTAGAAGTTCGACGAGTTTATGGCAACATATGCTGCTGATCGGGCAAAGACAGAGGCTCATTTCTGGGACATGGCCATCCAGATCGATTCCTTGTCCATCACGACACCGGCGTATCGGTAGGAGGATAATTTCACGACCAGCTAACGACAACGGGATAGAATCGTACCGACAACGTTCGACACAAGGTCCGACGGCGAAGGGGGGGAGTCAGGCACATCGATTTGCTCGTCTTGATTTTATGAGGTTCGATGGACGCTCGAAACCGACAGCTTGGTTGAACCGCTGTGAGAGATATTTCCTTCATCAACGGACAAGTGAGGAAGAGAAGGTTTTGTTGGCATCGTTTAATCTAGAGGACGATGCACAGCTTTGGTACATGAAGCTGCATAAGGATTGTCCGAACATTACATGGCCAATATTTAAACATTTTTACAATACACGTTTTGGTTCCATGTTGTTTGGTAACAAGTTTGGGGAGCTGGCCAAGCTAAGGAAAAACGGGTTGGTCAATGAGTGCGCTGCACGAATTAAGCGTTTGGCTATACAAGTTCCCGATTTGCAGGTCGACCAAGCAATTTCCTTGTTTCATAGTGGACTTAAGGGGCCACTGGCAATTGATGTGAAAATACAACGGTCTGGAGACTTAACCTCCGCTATGGGGTTAGCAAATTATATGAAAAGATGGCTCGGGAGGAAACAAAAGCTGTGGAAGCTTTAACTCCGAGCAGACAACCAGTAGTAGAGAATGTTAATCGACCGTTTATCAAGCATATTTCTAGAGACGAGAAGCACGATCGAATTTCTAAGGGGCTTTGCTTCAACTATGATGACGTATACGGTCCGGGTCATAAGTGGAAGAAACTTTTCTGGTTAGAATTGATCGAGGACTGACCTGTCAGTGTGACCACTAAGGACATTGATCCATTTTATGCGCTTAGGTAAGGCGACGTGTGTAAGAAGGGAGTGATCTTACGAGTTGCATGGCCCTGTATAAGGAGGGATAAGCCCACCAATAATAACCGGTTAAGGAAAAGTTTGAAACTAGTAGCTTATCTTTTTTATATAATAAAAGTCATTTATATAGGTAAGTGGAATGGGAATAGAAAATTTAAGTAGAGATTTATCAAATACAATTGTATTACGTCTTCTAGTTTTGAGTAACCTCTTTTACTACATATATATAGGGGAGCTTTCAGGTACAACACAATCTTTAAATACGAAATACGACTTAATCCCAATTTTGGAATCACATATTGCCCAAGGGCTGCGATTTTCGCATGACTTATTTTTTAAATTTTTTTTCACCAAGTTTCTTATTTTGATCTTTTCCGCTTCGTTTCAACTCTGATTTAATTTTTTCTTGCGCCAAAAACTTTCTTTTTTCAAGATCTATCTATCAAGTAGCATATTGAATATGTTTTGAAGCAAAAAAAAAACATGTACAAGCAAAAACACAAATAGTTAACCGTGCACTAATGTATGTTCTTGCAACTGCATTTGTATGAATAAGATAATCTTAATGTATGTTTAATCTAATCTTAATTTATTATCTTACACGTACAAAACATTCATACACATACAAATGAAAATAGTAAGAACATACATTAAGTTTAGCGTATACATACAACTGAAACAACATGCATTAAGGTTGGCTTACACATACAAATGAAAATGCCAAGAACATACATTTAAAATTGTATAAACATACATTAAGTTCAGCGTACATATATAACTGAAAATTAAAAAAACATGTAGTTGTAAAAACATACATACAAAACATACATTAAGATTAGCTTATTCATACAAATGCAGTTGCAAGAATACACATTAGTGTACGGTTAACAAATTGTGTTTTTGCTTGTACATGTTCTTTTTTGCTTCAAAAAATATTCAATATGCTACTTGATAGATAGATCTTGAAAAAAGAAAGTTTTTGGCGCAAGAAAAAATTAAATCGGAGTTGAAACGAAGCGGGAAAGATCAAAATAAGAAACTTGGTGAAAAAAAATAATAAAAAATCAGCCATGCGATTTGCGATTCCAAGGCTGGAATTGAGTCGTAATTCGCACAAAATTGGCCAAGTCGTACCTGAATGTTATCATATATATATATATACATATATATATATATATATTGGAGAAGAATAAAATAAGGACATTGAAAAAATTAAATCTGATTTGATTAGGTTGTATTGAGGTGTAACCTCTCTCTAACGAGATTTTGTTTTATTAAAGTGAAAGCTCTCTCTAACGAACTTGTTACAGTCTCAAGTGCGAAAAGGAAGAACAAAGGCTCACCGCCGCAAAACTGAATCTACAATTAAGCCGCATATTACGATCATGTAACATAATCCCATAATCAGAGTCCTAACGGTCTTGAAATTAATTGTAGAAGAATTGATTTTCTTTTTGCGTGTGAAATTGAAATCGACCCAGTGAAACGAAGTTTGTTCTCGATACACTCTATTATGATTTGATTATCCATGACATGAAATTCTTAGTTCGATTGTCTTAAACTGTCCCTCGTATACGTTTTCATTGCGATTGTATTCTCCGGATCATCAATTCATTTCATTTGTTTTTTTTACTACCCTGTTTAGATCTAGATTAAGATTATACAAGTTTACTAATTAATGCCTACCACACAATTCAAAACGGATTAATGACTTAGATCTCAGAAAGAAAACTTTATATTGCTGAAGACCTGTAGTTGAGCAGTATCAGTAGGAGGTTGCAAGCAACAAGAGAGAAGAGAAGATGAGAGGAAATGGGATAGGTTTGGATGTAAATGAAGTCCCAGGTATCAGGTATGGTGGTCTCTCCTTGGAACACTGATAAGCACATCGACTCGGGTTCGAAACTCTGTACAAGCCATTGCTTGACAAAAGGTGAAGATCCTTGTTGGCATCTTGAGCCAATGTGAAGACATAACCTAGAGAAGAGTCGTCGCAGGGGACGGGAGAGTCCTCAGCACACTTGAAGGCTATTCTAGCACTAGTGAACCTCCCACTGTTTTCAGGGAACTCACTCCCCGCCCATATAGCTCCTGCATACAGATCCGTGAACAAGTACCTCCCATACATGCATGGATCAGTCTTGGATCGGTAGAAAGAACCGCCCGTTATGGCAGCTGATGTAGCCTTCTTACCAAGCTCAGAATGGCGATAACCCATTACAGGTAACATGTAATTGTTACAGGTTGTATTTTCAAGATGACAAGTTTCAGGGCTGGAACGTAAAGGCCCCTCGAACACAGGCCATCCGTAGTTCCCACCCCTTACCACTATATCCACCTCTTCATATTGTTCCTGTGGATTCAACATCCATGCATTATTAATGCTTATATTGATTCATTGTGTTTAAGCATATATGTTATATAGAACTGACTCAACTAAAAATTCAAGCTGATAGCGGAGACCCAATATCATATTAGAGGATTAACTCAACTAAAATCTCAAGCTGATAGTTGAAGTCAATGTGCATACCTTCCCCGAATCTGCACACATGAAGTAAGATGGCCTTTCTGAATCGAAGTTACATCGCCAAAGGTTTCTGAAACCCAATGCCCAAATCTCAGGGGCCAGCTCATTGTCATCGGTGTACGGATTATCTTTTGGAATAGTATAGTTTCCCCATAGTTCCAACTTATTCACATCTCTTTCACCTAAACATGATGACAAGAACTCAAAATGATACATCAACTAAACCCAAACAAAATGGAAAGAAATTTGGGTATTATCTTACTTGCAATGCTATCGACATCGACCCTCAAAATCTTTCCAAGCAGGGATTTCTTATTCTGAGCAAATTGGTAGGAAGCACCATCGTGCGAAACATCACTCACCATGATGTACAGAAACCCATCAGCCGGTCCAAAAAGAATTTGACCGGCGTGATTTCCCCCATAGGGAAGTCCCATTGTGAGTATCCTCCTCACTTGTGCTAGATTTGCCACCTTTGCCTGCAATGACAATCATATAATTGTTGATCGATAACTCGAGATATTACTTGTACAACTCGATAGCTTACCAAGGATGGTTTGGCTGAAGTGTCGTTGACAGTGAACTCTGCAACGACAATGTGATACCTACACGTATCATCACCAAGTTTCGAAGGATCACAATTGACATCAGTATTACATGCACATCTCCCTGAACACCCTGCCTGCTTTGTCTGGTCACAGTTAAACGAGGCAAAGAACCTCCCATTGTGTACAAAGTTGGGATGAAACGCTACACCTGCTAGCCCAAACATAGTACTAAACACAACTTGATCACTCAGGTCTACAAAGGGTTTGGATTCATCAATCACCAGGGTTTCATTCGATCCACTGACGGGAAGAGTCGCTAGCCATATCTTGCCTTGCAAGTTATACAAGAAGGCGCGGTTAGAACCATCAGGATGTGGAACCATGTCCACATGATTCCCATATCCTATTTTCTCAAGGCATAAACCTCCCGGAGGCTCGGGAGCTTCAGCATTGTTCAGAGACACTTGTTCACCGTCGTAACATATCCCTCCATCACTATTGGATCCACCAAATGCTTCACAGAAGACTTTCCTTGACTTATATTGACTTGTTAATGTGGAGAGAGACGGGTCGGTTTCTTGAGCAAATGGGGAGTTCCAGATAGGTATGTTTCCACAGCTTTCCCATATCTTTGTGCAAAAGTCAACTGATGCACTGCCTTTGGATTGGTGTGGTTTCACCTTAGTCGTATGCCCCGACCAAATTTTAAGCTGATGAGCTGAGAATTTATCACAAGTCTGTTAATCACAAATAAAGTATCAGATATAAATGATTGCAAGAAACATGTAGTTGAAACTGTGACTATTGATTATGCGTACCGCGCATAATGCCAACTTGAGGAGGGAAGCACAGAGTGGATCAGACACATTCATGGCTTCAAATTCTTTCTGCAACTTCAAATCCTCAGCAGAGTGGCAGCAAATAGTTCCATTGTAAGAGCAGAACACCGAAGGGGTCTCCACCATAACTGGCTCCTCTGTTCCATCAACAAAGCCATGCCCATAATACGCACGAGTTGATTGTGAAGTCACTGAATCAAAAACAAAAACCACATAGACCAAAACACAAACACGTGGCGGGCGAGAAAGAGAGACTCACTTGAGTTGGTGTTCAAGGGGTGTGAGGAAGCAAAATAAGGAAGCAGCAGCAGAGGAAACAAGTGGAGCTGGCCAATGAAACTATTAGAGGACCAACTCAACTAAAAGCTCAAGCTGATAGTTGAAGGCCCAATTATAGTTATATTCTAACACGCGCCCTCACGGACAAGCCCGTTTTTACGGGTTTGGAGGTGAATTATTAGAAGAGGAGAAGAGCCCATTGAGAACAATGATAAGGGCTGGCCCATTTTGGGCAATTTTGATAAATTAGAAATTTTTGTAGAGAGTGGGATTTGAACCCGGGTCCATGAGGTGCGAAGGCTCTGATACCATATTAGAGGACCAACTCAACTAAAAGCTCAAGCTGATAGTTGAAGGCTCAATTATAGTTATATTCTAACAGAAATCACTCATCTCTGTAATTCTCAAAGAAATTGATGAGAAAGTAGAGTTGAGAATTGAGGTTATTACAAGTACCCAACTTTACATTGTGAGCTGCTGAATGGTTCGGTTAATTGCATGACTCGTTAGAGTTTTTCAACTGCTAAAAGTGGGTCTTTTAAGGTTTCTCCTCTGTTGTCATGGAAATGCACAGACATTCTAGGACTGTTCTCTAAGGTGACATGACAGAATGTGCAACAACATGGACTAACGAGCATTTGATATTGCACATCTCAATGAAATGGACACAAGATCTTAGGAGCACAAACTAGTTCCCAAGAATAGTGCTTGTAATTTCAAGAAGTTGAAGCAGCTTCATTCCAAATATCAATCACTTAAGCCTTCACGTTACTTCATCCAAATTTGGAAAAATTACATCTAACCCTACGTAAAGTAAATTTGAACAATACTTAATATCAATGTTCGCTTCTATAATAACAGAAGTTCCAATTTTTCAACTGAGCATACTTCCATCACATTTGGACAGAAAAGTTTTCATGTGCAATGCACATGACCTATGAAAAAAAATGACGAATACTTGTTTTAGATAAAACAATTAAAAAGAAAAGCAAAAGGGTAGATTCAATGACATACATTTCAAAATTTGAAAATCAACAAAACACAATGTAATCAATCTACATAAAGGCTAAAAGAGTTTTTTTTTTTGAAACAGTAGGCGAGGATAAATGCATTAAGAAGATAAATCGGTTAAAAAAATCCTTCTTATCTTAAAAATTGTAAGAACTCATCCTAGTCACACACTGCTGAAATCCAACATTCACTATGATGTCACATCATCACTCTAATCTCACTCAAATTCACATCACTTTCATCCCTTTTCACACAAATAAGGGTATAATTATAATAGCATGCTTCCATATGGACAAGTGTCCATTTTTTTCTTAATCAATTCACTAATTTAATCATTTTCGCTCCATTTCAACTCCGATTAGCTTAAAGCTTGCAGCAATATTTTTATTTTTTTCAAGGGCTTTAAATCAAGATCAGTGATGGATATATTTTGAAGTACGAATTTTTTTTATATCAGGGTGATAAAAACTATTGTTGAGTATTGATAAATCTTCACTAATAAATGTTTCATATCGGGGTGATAAAACTAGTGTTCATATTGATAAAACTAGTGTTTAGTGTTGATAAAAACGTATGATGGGGTGATAAAACATGTAATGTTTCTTATAAAATGTATAGAGGTCAAATAATTAAGGAAAATGTCATTTTACAATCCATTGTATGACACTTGAGGTCATATGACTAACGGAATGGAATATTACGTTCATTTTTAAATTTTAAAAAATCGCGTGGCCAATATTTAAGGTAGTGCATTTGTCATTTTGAAACGTTGGGTAGTGTAGTGTTTGTGACCAATACTTAACAGTAAGTTTCGATACTTAATCTTTTATTTAATAACCACTCTGTTTTTAATTTTTCTTAATTCATTTTTTTTCGAAGTTATTAGAATGATGTAAAGTTTCATTTACAAATTACAATAAAAGGATATGATAATTTTTGTTTGGTAGATGATTTTTTATTAAAAACTTGATGAAGAATACGTAGAGATTGAAAGAAGAGCAATCAAATATTTTGTTCGTGATGAAGCGTCTTTCTTCAGCTTGTCAATGACTTTGACGAGCTCCAAACAATAACATGTAAAAAATTATAAGAAGTAAAGAAGCATAACAAAACAACCCTTTTGAGACACAATAAAATCTAAAAGTCAAAATTGTTTTTTTGGATAAGCGATTTTTTATTAATCAGGGTTCCAGTTGGAAACCTGTAAACAAAACAATAAAACACAGGAAACCAAAAGAAAAAAGATTACAAATCCTCAACAGCAACTCTCCTGCGCCTTCCTCTTCGCAGGCAAGAAACTGGAGCTAACTTCCATTGTTCAAAAGACACCTCAGGTAAAAGATCACCCGCCATCCTCAGCAGACTAAAAGCATGTGGCTGTAAATTGGTAAGCACCTCTAACTCTGACAGACTAGTGTTTCGAAACACTAAAGCATTACGCTGCAACCAAATGTACCAACACGCCAAATAACACAGTTTTACCCAACCCGAGCACCTCATTCCTCCCGACACCAAGAACCACCCTTCGAACGCCTCCAAGAAGGAGCTCAACATTACCCAAGGTATAGACCACCACCCATGCAACAAACCCCATAATCTCCAAGAAAAATCACAATGGAGAAAAAGATGATCTAAGTCTTCAAAACATGACTTACAGAAGTAACACAGCATGGCGTTCAGTGAAATTCTGCAACCTCTATCCTCAAGAAAAGTCATAGTGGGAATTGCTGAATGTAAAGCTAACCACATAAGCATGCAGAACTTGGGAGGAAGTCCCTTGACCCATAAAACCGAAGCCCAACTAACCTTGTCAAAGGTAGGTGTGATCAACCTGTAAACCACCCCTATAGAGAAACGGGGACCTTTCACCCAAACCAGTTTATCAAGGGAATTAGATAGACAAACAGAAGACAGAAGCTCCTGTAAAACTCGTTCTTCACCCAGTTCCCGAACAAACAAATTTCTTCGGTAAACCAGTATCCATTGCCCCTCTCTCCAATAATCCATGACCAAAGCCTCTTGGTCACGAGCAGCTACAAACAACTGATGAAATTTGAACCGAAAAGCTTCATCACCCAGCCATACATCATCCCAGAACCTCACCTTTGCCCCATTACCCACTTTCCAATGAATTCCTTGACCTCCAAAAAGTGTTTGAAACCTGTGGTCACTGGCCAAACTCACAATATGGCCAAACAGAGATGATTCATTCGGTTGATCAAGACTAAGGAGATCTCATTCTCTCGGGTCCCATTTAAATTTAACACATATAAGTTGCTTCCAAAGAGAAGCCTCATCCTCAGCAAATCTCCAGAACCATTTAGCTAGTAAGCTCAAGTTAACCTCCTCAAGACGTCGAAGGCCCAACCCGCCCTCCGCCTTAGGCCGACAGACTTTGTCCCATTCAACTTTATGTATAACCCGGCGAGCCACACTATGAGACCACAAAAAGCGACGTTGAAGCCTCTCCGGCTTTTTAATCACCGAATTAGGAGCCTTGAACAGACTCATGTAAAATACTGGAAGCGCAGCCAAGGTAGACTTCAACAATACCACTCGGCCAACTATATTAAGGTTCTTAGCTTTCCAACCGTTCAAATATTTTCTAACCCGAACAAAAACTGGCTCCCAAAACTTGAGCCTCTTAGGGGAAAGTCCCAATTGGAAACTCAAATAAGGCAAAGGCAGATCGCACACTTCACAACCCAAAATAGAAGAAATCAGCTCATCAGACAAGGAGTTCCCATTCAATAACACTGCTTTGGACTTGGCGTAGTTAATCTTTAAGCCTAAAACAGACTGAAACAGGTCTAAAAGGTACTTTACATTTCTCAACCCCATCTCCTCACCCTTAATAAACAGGATGGTATCATCAGCGAACTGCAGATGAGACACTACCAAACCATTCTGTCCCACTTCAACGCCGTTAAAATATCCACCCCTTATTCCATCCAATAACATTTGATTTAATCCCTATGCCGCCAGTAAGAACAAAAAAGGTGACAAGGGGCACCCTTGTCTGATACCATTCTTAGTTTCAAAATCAGCACTAGGAGCTACGTTAATTAAAACAGATAAATTAGCTCTGAAGCAGCTAGACATCCACAGTCTCCATTTCTCAGGGAAGCCCATAATGATCATCACATCTAACAAATACGACCAACTAACCTTGTCATACGCTTTTTCGAAATCAAGCTTCAATATAACCGTCTCTTTCTTAGACTTTTTGACTCCATGGATGATTTCCGAAGCAATCAGTACTCCATATACCAATTGTCGACCTGCTATAAAACCACTCTGAGTATCGCCTATTCAGTCAGGTAGGACCTTCTTAAGCCTGTTTGCCAGTAATTTTGCCACTATTTTGTACGGACCCGAAATCAGACTAATGGGCCTGAAGTCATCAAAAGTTTCCGAGCTAGAATTCTTTGGGATAAGAACCATAAACGCCGAGCTGAGACCTTTCCCGAATACTCCAGAAAAATGAAATTCCTCAACAAACTGAAGCACATCCGCCTGTATGATATCCTAGCAGGATTTAAAGAACAACATCGAGAAGTCGTCCGGCCCGGGAGCTTTGTTGTTGCCACACTCCGATAAAGAGTGAAAAACCTCCTCTGCCGAGAAGCAAGCCTCCAGATCAGCTGCTTGAATAGCCGAAATACTTTTAAATTGTAGGGCGGGTATTCGAATCAAGGCATCCTGTGGTCTAGCAAACCTCTCGCGGAAATGAATAACTGCTTGGTCTTTAATCTGAGCCGGCTCATTAAAAATCTGCTCACCAACCCGTATAATCGTGACCCGCTTAAGGGAGGCGTTATAGTTGGCCAAACGGTGGTAAAACTTCGAACATTGATCACCTTCCGAAAACCACTTGAATCTGGCTTTCTGTGCCCAGATCTTTGCTAACAGCTTATGTTTCGAAATCAAAGAGACCTTAATGAGAGATCTCCTAGTGCACTCTTCCCCCGTAAGAGGCCGGTTTTCAATAATTGTATCCAACATGTCGATCTCCAAGTTTAATTCAACTATTTCTTTATCTACTCTGCCAAAAAGTTCAGAATTCCACACCTGCAAAGCTTTTCTGAGACAATTAAGCTTCTTCCATAATATGAAACTGGTGCCCCCTGAAATGAGAAACTGTCCCATTGAGTCTTAACAAACTCAAAGAAATCTGGGTGTGACGTCCACATATTTAAAAAGCGCACAGGTTTTGGTCCCCAGTTCACCGACCGAGACTCTAGGACCACCGGTTTATGATCTGAGAGTTCTCTGTGTAAAGTCTTTTGTACCAAAGTCGGGTAAAACGCCAAAAGATCAGCGGACACTAGAAACTTGTCCAAACGGGCGGCCTTGGAGGTAGGTCCGTACCACGTATAACTGCTGCCAATCAACGGTAAGTCACACACCGCCAAATCAAAGATGAGGTCTCTAAAGGCTTCACTGTCCCCCTCAGAGAACTCACTGAATGCCCGTTCTTCCCGTACGCGAACCACGTTAAAATACCCGCCCACCAATAAACAATCATTAAAAGATGAACTCTCAGCTGACAGTTTCTCCCATAAAACCGAACGGGCCCCACTTTCGGTTGGGGCATACACGTTCACCACAGTCACAGGAATAGATTCTGCAATGATCAATCCTTTCCAAACCAAGGCATTATCAATATTATAGGAATGCAAAACGGAAAAAATTACCGTTCTCCAAACCAGCAGAACACAACCAGCTACGCCTACGGAGGGTATAAAGGCGGAATCCCAGCCATTCAGAAAACCACAGCTTCTAAGGATAAAAGGCTGAATCTCCTCTCTTTTCGTTTCCTGAAACAAAACCATATCAGGGTGTTGCTTCGAAAGAGCCACCCTAATGCACCGTTTCTTCTGGACGGCATTCATCCCCCTCACGTTCCAGGAGATGAATTTCACCATATCTTCTGATTAAAAAGGTAAGGAAGTAGGGAGAGATTCCCCCACTTCTTCCCCGTCACTAGAAACAAGATCGTCAGATTCGTCCTGAAACTCTGGATCAACTGAGTCACCCAGCTCAAAATCAAGAGCTTCGATTTGGTCTGCTGTTTCCGGGTGTCCTGCAAGAAGTTTCGACTGGCCTTGATCAATTTCCACTTCCTTTCTCTATCAGCAATCTCTTTATCAAGTGGAATTCTACGTGCTGCATATGAGCGGAAAACATGTGTGGGTCTACTCGGCTGGAGGAGCTCCTTGGCCGAAGCCCTAGCCCGAGTTGATTGAGGCCCACGCAAAGAGTTCTGTAGGCTCGAATAAGACGATTCAGGTTCATTACTTACCGGCGTAGAGAGATGCAGTACAACCTTGCCCTTCCCTTTGGCCAACTGAAGTCAAATTAGAACTAGATACATATCAAAACTCAAATTAATTATAAAAATTGTATGGATCAGTAAATGAGCTTAATTTATAGATTTAAAACCAAAACCTGAGAAAATCCCCACCCAAAAAACATTCATCTCCGCACAAGCTCCACTTTCGAACCTGGACGTTGATTCGTGGTCGCCGCCCATCTCCTGCGCTACTTCCACCTTTGAACCCATAAATTCCTAGAGGTCATGGAGATATCTTAAAGAACGGAATCAGACATCTCGTGTTTTGTTGGATCTGGACTTCTCGTGGTCGAAATCATAGTTTTTTGTTGTCGATTTCAACCGCGCGATATGCTCTGCCATCAGTGGAAAACACTCGAAGATGGAGGAGGTCGGGAGTATATGAGAGCACCCACATCGTCACAAGTTCACTACGTGACTCACATTTCGCGACTCGCGGTTTAGTGAACTGTGAACCACGAGTCGCACGCTGTGACGTGCGACTTGCGCGGTTTTGACTCACTAAATCGCGAGTCGTAACCGTGAGTAAACATGAACAGTGAGTCGCGACTCATAAGTCGTTGCCAGCCAATGGAAACGCGTCACGTGGAAAAAAAATCAGACCGTTGGCTCTAACGGTCTGAAACGGAAATTTTTTTAATTAAATAAAATCATAATTTAACCCTCAAAATATATTTTTCCCATCTATAAATACCCCCGCCTCATTCATCAAACCACAAACATTTTCTCCTTATTTCTCAACTATATCTCTCAAAATCCACCTCCTACAAAGTTGATTTTTTGAGATATGGACGAGTACGAAGCCAATGTTCATGCAATGGGGGAAAGTATTCGGCGAAGGGCTGAGAGAGCGATACAGAGAGAAATGCCAAGGATCGAAGCTATAAGGCGGAGAGTCGAAAGTGGGGAGCCTTCCCGGAGTGAGATTAATAGAGGTCGTGCCGAAGGGTACGAGTGCATAATGAATGATTATTTTGGGGTTAAATGTTGAAACTTACCTTTATGTATTTGTCACGAACACTATGTTACCCTTCTTTTCAAAATCACATTTGCGGTACCTTATCTATTGGTCACGCGATTCTGTTAGGAAAAATGGACGGTAAAATGCCGTTTTCCCATTCCGTTAGTCATATGACCTCAAGTGTCATATAATGGATGATAAAATGACGGTTTTTTCCCTTAAGTATTTGACCTCTATATATTTTATAAGGAACAACAACGAGGGTGCAATGGTAATGTTCCTTATAAAATGTATAAAAGTCAAATAACTAAGGAAAAACGGCATTTTACCATCCATTATATGACACTTGAGGTCATATGACTAACGGAATGGAAAAAACGGCATTTTGCTGTCTATTTTTCCTAACGGAATCGCGTGACCAATAGATAAGGTACTGCAAATGTGATTTTGAAAAGGAGGATAGCATAGTGTTCGTGACCAATACATAAGGGTAAGTTTCAACATTTAACCCATTATGTTGTCGAGAACCCCACGTATGGGCTCGAGGTGTTTAGGCGTCTATTCCGCATGAGTCGACTACTTTTTCTTCGAGTGATGGAAAAAGTAGGGAGCATGAAGATTACTTCGTTCAGAAGCGGGACGGTTAAAGACGTATGGGGTTATCAACGCACCATAAATGCACTGCCGCAATACGAATGCTAGCGTACGGGTGCTCGGTCGATTCGTTGGAAAAATCCCTACAGCTTAGGGTAAGTACCGTACTCGAATATGTACGCTGGTTTTACAAGGCCGTTGTTGAGGGTTTTATGGATGAGTAAGAGCATAAACCAATTGCGGAGGACTTGACTCGATTAATGGAATCAGGATACATGCGAGGATTGCCCGACATTCTTAGGAGTCTTGACTGTATACATTGGCGGTGGAAGAATTGCCCAACCGCGTTGCAAGGAGTATTGGGGAAAGGAGATCACCACGAGCGTCCAAACATAATGTTGGAAGCTAAAACGTCCCGTGATTTATGGATTTGGCATTCGTATTTCGAAATGGTTGGCTCGAATAATGACATCAATGTTCTCAACGTCGTCCCCTTATTCAAAGACGCTATTCGCTGACTTGACTTTTCCGTGGAGTACGAGATCAAGGGGCATCGCTACGATCGACCTTATTATTCGGTTGACTGCATTTAGCCATCATGGAGTCGATTTTCCATCCTTCTACACGCAAACACAAATTGTTTGTTAAAGTCCAAAAAGGTTGTCAGAAAGATGTTGAAGGAGCTTTTGGAGTTTTGCAAGCACGATGGCACATAATTTCACGACCCGTTCGTCTTTGGAGCAGGAGTGCTTTTTCTGATATCATGCACACTTATACCATTCTACACAACATGATTGTAGAGGATGAACGAGACTGGTACGAACTAGGATCTGAAGAATGGTATTACGACGCCCCTCCGAAAATACCTGATTAGACACCACTTGAACGATGGCATTAAAGAGGAACCTGGTCCTACGAACAACACGTGGCGGCTCGAAATGAGGTGCACAATGATAACAGCCACCAGCAACTCCAAGATAACCTTATTGAGCACATATGGGATCGTTTTGGAGCGAATTACGAATCAGACGAGTGACAGAATTCCACCATCCATGCTTTTTCTCTATAAGAATGGTCTTGTTAATGTGTTTTGGGTTGTATTATTCGGGAATGAATAAAATTTGAAGTTTCAATTCATTTAGTTATTTCATTTTATTATTAATTAATTTTGTTAAATTTATTTCAATTTTTTTAGTATTTACTGTTTGAAATCGGTATTTAATAAATTCAGCAAAACATTAATTCCGCATTCAGTCAGCATTCACTCAGAACCATAAACCCCATTGTAAACCTCACCATTGTGGAACACAATTTATTTAAGGGGTTTTTATTCAATATTCTTTCGTTCTGGAAAATGGTTTATTTAAGGGTCTCAAATTCAATATTCTGTACAGTCAGTATTATGAACCCCGAACCTCGAATCTCATCAATATACATGCTATGAATACTCAAAAACATCAAGAAGAGGAGAGCAAATGTGGAGAGAAAGAAAAAGAGAAATCGAGACGGGGATACCAAAGGTGTATGTGAAACGAATGAGGAAAGGAAAAAGGTTAGGATTAATAATAAATTAACACAACTCAAATGAATTTTGTAACTAGGACTAATTATATGAAATTTGTGTTCAGTTAAAAGTACGAAAGTGATATTTTCCCCGAGAACAAGTCAAGCTACGTGGAAAACTAGTAGCCAACAACTTTACTCCAACAGTTTAAGGCAGAAGTGGAGAAAACCATGCAATACACCGTATGCGAGTGTACCATCACCGATAATCAGATTAAAAACAGATTTTCTGCGTGTAGCAATTCACTTTTGAATCCAGAAAAAATGTGCAATGGACATAAAGTGAATCAAAAGTTTGATAAGATACAGTTTCTAATTAGCACTAGTCAAATATCTATGGGTCACCCAAGTGAAATGTCACAAAGTTGCATATTGATGGACCCCCTAACAGCTGACTAGCTCAGGAAATCAAAGCTTCAGACAAATAAAACTTTTTGACTCATAAAAGCTTCAGAATAGCCCGTATGCTTTTGCTTTTATATCTTGCCCTCAATAAAAACTAGCATCAACCTTCAAGTGCACCAAGTGCTTTCATGTCCTCCAAAAAGGCCATGTATGAATCGTCAATGCTCTTTGACTTGGGTCCTGATGAGGAATTAGAGGATTCTGGTTTCATCACGGTAGTTGCAGCAGGCCGGATGGCAGTTGATGATGATGTTGGTTGCAGAGGCTTCGGTTTTGATTTTGGAACTGCAACCTCTCTCCTCACACGAACAGATGCGGGAACCTGCATTTACCAATTGATACACTAATTAGAGTGCAGGTATAACATGAAGCTCTATTAGTTTAAATTGCCCTCCACTACAGTCCCATAAATTGGGAACTAGGCTGATATGGATGTAGCAATCATTCAGTATAAAATAAATATATGCTAATAATGTGCATTAATAACATAGTCATAGTTACTTTATTTAATATATACTGGACCGTGATTATAACTGCATGCCTACAAAAAAAAATTGAAGACAAAGTTGTCATCTACATTCATGGTAGGGGTTACTAACAGTTTTGTTCTCATTGAGTACACAGGTGCACTTATTGTATATGAACATTTTCAATTTTTATTATTACATGTTCTAGTGTTGTACTGCATTTTTTATATCAAATATGCATCCTGAAGAAAACGGACAAATACATGATGTAGACTAGACTGGATTATCTATCTTTTTCTGTAAAATGAAGAACATATACTAGCAAAAATAAAACATACCATAGCTGTAAGCTCCGGAGTATGCTGAGCTAGTGGCTTCTTCACGACAGTGGATGCAGCAGATTTAACGTAAGAAGGCTTCTGGGGAACAGTTGGTCTATATGCAGCCTGATTATCTTCGTGAAAGGTAGGTGGAGGACCAGGTGGAAGAGGTGGTCTCAACATTGGAGGAGGTCCAGGGGGAGGACCATATGGCGGTCTGGGAATGAGTGGGAGCATCACACCAGGAGGAGGTGCATGAACAGGAAGTCCTGAAGCAGACAATTGTGGGTGCATATGTGGTGGAGGTGGGGGTGGGGGTAAACGTGAAATCCCAGGGGGTAATACATCGCCCTGTAATGTTGGGATTAACGGGAGTCCAGACATTGGAGTTTGTTGCCTTGGAGGAGGTGGTGGGGGAATCATCTTAGAAAGATCCTTATGGTCAGAAGAGACAACGGAATCAGCTTCAGATGTTACACCATCAGAGTGATTAGTTGCTGATTTTGATGGCATCCCAGGTGGAGGTGGTGGAGGGAGCAAAGTAGACAACTGCACGAAATAGAAGGAAATGTTAAGCTTATCTCTAAAATTAAACAATAATGGTTAAAAATAACAACTAATTTAAGTATTTCAAGTTTGTAGCCAGTATAAAAAAATAAACCCTTCTCAGAACTTAACACTAAACTAGGTGAGTCTAAAACCATATGGTGCCTATGACAGTCTCATCAACTGCATTAATTTAATGTCCAATCACATTCCTTTGCAATAACATATATGATAAATAGAAAGCAGAAATATTACCTGAGTTGGTTCCTTGGAAGCTGGGTTATCAGATGTTGCAGACTGATTTCGCTCCCTTTCAGTTCCAGATGTGCCGGGTGGAGGTGGCGGAGCTGAATGTGGGGCCGAAGGTGGAGGGAGTAGAGGGTGGGATCCAACCTGTTCTTTAGGTGGGGGGCCAGGCGGTGGTGGTGGTAAAGGTGGGAGGGGAAGTGCCCCATGGATGTTCCCTACTGGGGCCTTTGGAGGCAATGGGGGGGGTGGAGGTGAAGGCAATGATGAGGCAGAGCCATCCCCAGAGGCTGGCAAAGGAGGAGGCGGGGGAGGTGGAGGTACGTCTATAGCACCTTCCTCTAGCTCTGCGTTTGAAGATGATGCTGCATTACTTGATGAGGCTCCAGATACAGGAATTCGCGGTCCTGTCATTCAAAGCGGAAAAAATGAGAGAGAGGCTATGGTTAGGTTCGAGTAGTAGTGTAAGGACAAGCAATACCTATAGATGATTTGTACATAGGAGGCTTCCCCGGTGGTGGGGCGCCAGTAGGATTCAATGTAGGATGATAGTAAACAGAATCCTGCAATAAAAACTGAGTAAATGTGTATTCATAAGGAAAGTCCAAAAGCATTTTATATATAGCTAACTGAGAAATTACTTCAGGTTTTGGGTGATTGACTCTATCATCTTCCTCTGCATTAGTTCTTCTTCGGGGAGGTCCCAAATGACTGCAGCAAAAGACAACCCTCAACCAGTGCATGGAGATTTTAAAAATAGTTTTAAATCCAATTCATGCAATCATGCAAAATTTGTTTACCTGAACATAACAGGAGCCTCGCCCTTCTCTTTCATTTTTTCTTCGTACTCCTGTCAAATATAGTGTAAATGACTTGGCAGTTTGCATACGCATATAGAATATAACAATGTGAAGAGTATAAATGATCCATAAAGGTCAAATATATCAAACCGAACAAATATGCACTTCTACAGGCCATAACAAAAACTTAAGAAACTTCTAAGTACAAATACATCATATTATCTTCAGAACATAACGATACGTTCTAAGCACATTCTTCAGCACCAACAAGCTAACTTTGAAATCAATTTTTTCCAAGAAAAGAATTTCAGAAGGTGGGGAACTCTTCTTATACCTTACAGAGATATTATAAAGCATTCATGAGTTTTTAGTGAACTTTAACTAATAATCACAGGTATCTTTGCCACAGTTATCTTCATATTAGAATCGTTCGATTCACACTCCGAATCTTACAATTTAGTTTACGAGCCTCTCAGCTTGCATCTCCAATGACCAAGTCAAAAGTCAGTGAACTGATTGTCTGCTTTGATTTTATTTCATAAATGTTAATATCCAACCCTATCTGGCTTGAGTTGAGCAAGCTAAACTTTTAGCATGCAAAAGGGAAAAAGTTGAGCATTCTACTTTTATAAACTTGGTTTTGGGGCATATCAAGAGATGTGTTAGAACAAATGTGGTCCCTAGATGTTAGAATTAAGAGGATATGAGGGTCTCAAATATTCTGCCCTATTAGCTTTTCTAATTTTTCTGGGTACAAATTATAAACAAAATCGAATATTAGAGGCACAGTCGCCTCATCCCACTAAAAGAAAAGTAAATAAAAGCAAGAGAGAATCTTGAACTTCATGCAGTAATCAGCAGTCCTAGAGGAAAGTTGAGTCGAGGATAGCCAGCTAATGCAATTGTTGGTCACTCATAAATGATAACGTTATGTTCAGAAATATAATAATATGATATTCTGTGAACTATGCACTGCATACTATTACAATGGGTGTATCCTGAATACACATACAGCACATGAACAAAAGACTAGTCATGAACTAATCTTACATTATAAACTGGCTGCTTTAATATATTCTCCACCATTTGACCCCCTCTGAAATTTGTTTTGTTTTATCCTAACTAACAACCAAGGACGTGAAACAAACACTTACATCGAATCATCTTAATTTCACGAGTTTGCTGAAATGCCATATTGTCATACCTATTTTGACCATTTACAATAGAAAAAGAAAAGGCATAACTTATAGTGAACATAACTGTATATATTCACTCAGATGAATCATGCTCTACCTGAAATGCAAAAACATACGTAATACGGTAATACCAAGCAAAATATTACTATATTTCAAAATATATGTCCACTTTCCCATTCTTTGTAAAAATAAAGGATAAATTATTCAGTGCTATACTTCCACCCATACACCCCTATGTGCTATAACAAACTAAAGGGAGTTAAAGCATCTTAGATGTATCAGTGGTACTTCACACATAACTAACTTACAGAAAAGAAAAAGGGGGGAAGGGGACACTCATTTTGGAACAATTATTTTAGGGTAAGTGGACACTTATTTTGGAAATGAGGGAGTATACAAATTAGTTAATAACTAAACAAATGCATAGTCATGACTATTACCTTCCTCTTCTTCATCACAAGGTGCAATGTGTCCTCAAGTTGTCTCTTCTTATGTTTTCTTGCTTTATCCAGAGCACCATCAGCCTCTACACCAAAAAATAATAGAAAGAAAAAATGATCCATCCGGGTGTGAAATGTGAATGAAGGAAAAAAAAACACATAGTGCCCATTCATGCACAATAAAATATTTCAGTTATTGTAATCACAAATTTGATCATGAATAAGCTCAACAGCATTCTTAACTCCAAAGACATCTGAATTTCATTTTCTCCTAATGACAATAGAGCAAATAGTTTCCATTGTTTTTTACTATAAGCAGAGCCAGGTCCTCCTTGCCACATTGCTATAAGTGCCCAGCTTAGAAATATATGATAAAACAATTTTATAGTTATGTTATGTTATGTTATGGCAAAAACATTTAACATAATACTGACTTACTCATCATTTCCAACTTGTCAATCTGCTCCTTGAGTGTATCAGGATCCTTCTTCAAGATCCCAACCTCCCTCACTTTCTTTCTTTCTTTCTTATTCTGTGTAGGATAAAATCACAAAAAATATACATAAACTTGAGCACTTGTAAGAACAAAAACTAGAATTGGAAACAAAAATAAACCAACACATATACTAAGTCAAAATAAAATAAACAATATATTTGTAAATGGCCACAGCACATCTTTGGGAACAAACTCAACAGAGATTGACTGATTTAATCATCTGATTCGGAAAAGTGGATTAATGGATGAAGACTAAAAGTAAACATATTTTCTGACAAAAATAACCAGTGTGCATGATTTATGAATGGGTATGAGTTTGAGAAAATTTGAAATCCAGCATACACAAGCAAAGAGTCCTATGTGTGAGCTATTTGATATCGGCCATAATACAGTGGTTCAACTCAGTTGAATATCGCCTGTTGTGGAAGAGGATAGATCGCCTTTATCCAATCAGGGATTTGAATATGAAGACTCCTTCTTGGGCTCTGGCTCTTTGGATATTGTCCCAGATTCTGTGGGACTCTCTGTTGTGCCTATCGCCAAGGATCTCCCATCTCAGGACAGCATCGCCAATTCTCGACCAATTCTGGGCGGCCTCGCCAATCATCGGCCAGCCCTGGGCGGCCTCGCCAAGGTTCGGCCATCTTCGGGCGGTCTCGCCACTGACCGGCCAACTTCGGGCGATCTCGCCACTGACCGACCAAGCCCGGGCGGGCTTGCCAACAGCACGCCAACCCTGGGCGGAGTGGCCCAACACCGGCCATTTTCGGGCGCCATCGCCATTGACCGGCCAAGTCTGGGCGGGCTCGCCATCAGCATGCCAACCCTGGGCGGAGTGGCCCAAAACCGGCCACTTTTGGGCGCCATCGCCAACGATCGGCCAAGTTCGGGCGGGCTCGCCATCAACTCGCCAACCCTGGGCGGTGTGGCCAAAAACCGGCCACTTTTGGGCGACCTCGCCAACGACCGGCCCATCCTGGGCGGAGCGGCCAAGAGTCGGCCAACTCTGGGCGGAGTGGCCAAACACCGGCCATTCTTGGGCGATGGCTCGGCCTTACGTGCGACTCAAGCCAGCTCCTCTGGTTCGAGTAGGAGACGCTCTCGACTTCCTGCCACACCTTTTGAAGTCACGGGCCCTTCTAAACTCCCCTCTCCTACTCCGACTACCTGGAATCATGTGAAGCGAATTGGCTTTAAGGCTTTGGCTGCTGGTGGGGACGTGAGGGAACAATTTGAGAACATTGAGGCTGAACTTGCTGGGTACTTGCAACTCGAAGGCACAGCCTCCGGCGTTTCTAGTGGAGATAACCCCATTGTCTCTACTAGCTCCCCCTCTTGTCTCTGAGAGTGTGACATGTTCCAAGGTTGGGTTTCCTGCCACATTCTCTCTGATGGTGCTGCTGGTGGATTTCTTTCAGCTTGGAAGCCTTCCACGTTCTCTATTCTCTATGGCTGTTTTCAGTTTTCAGCATTTGCAAGATGTCTGGTGATGTCTTGGAGGCTGTCAGCTTTCTTTGGCTGACTTCCCCCTCATCTTGTTTACATTTCGTTGTTAGGAATCTATCTTGGTGTTTCCTTTCTGTAATAGGTTATTTTGGGGTATTGCACCTCGTGCATTGTAATATGTTATTACAATGCCATGAATAAAACCATCATTTATCAAAAAAAAAATTGAGCATATAACAATATACCATAACTTGTACCTTCCATCCCGGTACCCAACTCTGAATGTAAAAGAATTATAGAAACTAACAAGTGTAACCCATAAACTGGTTTAGCTAGCAATTTCCTATTTCTCTCCAACAACATTAGGCATCAAAAGAAGTCTCTAGTAGCAATCCTGCACATTTAAATGCTCCAATTTTCTGATTATAAACTATGGTTCCCAAAACTTCAATTAGCTACATTATTTCCCAATTCAAATCACTAACTGTTCATCAAAATACAAATTTAAGATGATGTTTGCGATTCATGACAAAAGCTGCACAATATAAGAGTGAGACTCAGTTGCTTATCAGTTCAAACTCATAGCTTTTTTAAGTTTATGGTGTTCCCCAAACCCCTAAACTGATTGGCATATTTTGAATTTCACCCATTCTACTGATTTAAAATTTCACCCAAAACCAAGCCAAACCAAATCGGAAGCAAACAAATAAGTATCAGGAATAAGGGCAGCAACTGGAGGAACGAATTGATAGAAGACATTGACTGGAGCATATAGAAGAAGCGAAGCAAAACCCTAAAAGGGATTAGAGATTTATGCGTATACATACCCGTTTCAATTCCTTCTTGCGGATCTCCTTGCGGTAGGCGTCGGTAGGGTTCATGACCTTGCCTCCCTTGGTCGTCTTCATTTTCCTTAATCCTTTCCAATTGGGAGCAACCGATAATCGTTTCTCTGCCTCTGCCTATGCGAAGCGTCTGGTTGATTTTGAAATCGCAAGGTGAAGTTGCAGAGAGCTAAATCCAGATACGTTAAGGAGAAGAAGAGGCTATGTCCCTCTCTCGGGTTTCGCTTAAATGGACGAATAAGGGACGATTTATTAAAAAGGTCTTTCAAGTCTAATTATCGTAAAAAACCTTCACCTGTTTTATGGTTTGCAAAAAGACCTCCACATTATGTTTCTCAATATTACCCTTTTGTAATATTGGAAAAAAAAACCCTAAATTTCAGCCCTTTTTTCGCACCCAGAAATCAGCCGGCGTACTCCATAACCAAAAATTTCTCCGGCGTCCACCACGTTCCCCGTCGCCGTCCACCACCGTCCGAAGCCCATTGCGTCCATTTAAGCAATCCTCCAAGTAAGGTAAGCTTGATTTCATCCTAAATTTGAATCTAGTGAATTTCAGTTTTAGGTTTGAGTAGATCTTCGAATGTAAGAGTGGAAAAACGATAAGTTATGGTTTAATGTGTGTGTAAACTTAATGAAATAAACAAATGGTAGAATTGGGTGGAATAGATTTGTATGTCGTAGGTTTTGTGAATTTTCTGAAATGGTGAACCAGTAGAGTCGATCGCCACGGAGGAGGAAGATGAGCTGACCGATCGGTCTCGTATGCACGTGAATATACACAAGCCGGACGGCTGATATGCCAACCGATCGGGTGACCGATCGGATGAGTTATTGGCGGGACGACTAATTGCATATACTAAATCATACTCGATTAGTACAATATGCCCTTATGGGTTGTAATTGTTACAGGAATGGGTGAAATTTTAGTCCGTGCTACTTACGGTGGGGAATATAAGCTAGTGGATGGGAAGTATGATTGGATATCAACAACAAACAATGGTTGTGTTAGCCTTATTGTGGATGATAATACAACGCTGAAGAAAGTGAAGGAGCGCCTGTATTCCGAAATCGGGGTGAATGAAAGGGAGATAGAACTGAAACTTAGTTTTGTAGCTGTTATGCCCAATTTTGTAGGAGTTATCCCAATAGAGAAAATCTACGATGATTTCACTCTTCGGGGTTTTGTACTGGAGAACAGAAATATAGGTACCAGAATCGTGTTACGTGTACAGCTGATCAAGAAAAATACAGTTTGTGGGGAAGATGATACTGTTGAACAGGGGGTCAACAATGTACCGGAAGCTGTTGCATATGAGTATGATGAACATGACAATGGGGGGGCATGACGCTTATTTTGAAGTTGGTATTTGTAGTGTTGCAGGTAATCCAAATAATGTAGATAACCCAGTTATTCGGCGGAGAGAACGTGATACGGAAGCACAAGCATCATCTCCTACGCCACCATCGGTAAGCTTGGACAATATCGAGGAGAACCGTGAAATGGTGGAGTATGTTCATAGAAATGAGGAGTTTCCTGCGGATTCGGTGGATCCAGAACAAAGCACTGTCGGTTTTAGGGATGGGTCAAGTTTAGTAGTAGGTAAAGAGTTTCCGAACAAGATAGCACTGATGAGTTATCTGAAAGACATTTTAATTAAGGGTGATTTTCGGATAAAACGTGATAGATCTTCAAAGACTTTATACATTGCAAAATGTGCTGGTGCTACTTGTGGATGGAGAGTGCGTGCAGCAAAAGATCGCGGATCCCGTGAAACGTTCTCCATTAGAACGTATGAGTCTTTACATACTTGTTTGGTTAGTGAACGGAACTCCCGAAAAGGTAAATTGACTACGGAAGAGATTGCGTGTAGGTTGGTAAAAGAATATAGTGAAGTAGAATTTATTCCCAAACCACGTGGGATTCAAAACAAGTTGGAGAAGGACCAGTTGGGCTTTTATAAATACTGGCAATGTTGGAAGGCAAAAACACTGGCGATGATTAAACTTGTAGGGGACCCAGCTTCAAGTTATGGATTACTCCTTGTTTATTTGCAACAGGTTCGGAAGATGAATGCAGGTGTAATAACTCATTTGGAGGTGGATGCGGATACTAGATTTAAATATGTTTTCGTAGCATATCGGTCATGCATTGAGGGTTTTAACTATGCCTTGAGAAAAGTGATCTTAGTAGATGGTACGTGGTTGAAGACAAGGTATAAAGTGGTACTGATAATTGCAAGCGGGGAAGATGGTAATGGTCACCAATATCTTGTGGCTTGGGCTGTAGTTGACTCGGAGAACAACGATTCATGGAAATGGTTCTTCCAAAAGTTAAGGTCGGAGATCCTGGATGGGGACGACTTGGTTATCCTTTTGGATAGACATGTAAGTATCAGCAATGCAGTGTCGATCGTCTACCCATAAGCCCAACATGGGCATTGTAGGTGGCATCTGACCCAAAATGTGAGAGAGAAGGTAGGGGCTAAGGAAAAAAACAGATTATCGAAGTTGTTTCAAGAAGTTGTTGATGCGTACACAATGGAGAGGTTCCATGACAAGTACGAGCAACTGAAAGAAATGTACCCCAATGCAGCGGAATATCTGGAGAACACAAGCATACAACCTCGTCAATGGGTGAGATCTCACTTCGTAGGGTCGCGGTACAATATAATGACAACGAACGGGGTTGAGTCTATCAACAATGTAATAAGAGAAGCGAGAAAGATGCATGTTATAAAGTTGTTGAACAGGATGCAGGAAAGGGTTACCGAATGCTTCATGCAACGTCTGGATGTGATAAACAAGATACCGAACTCCCAAATTGTAACTCCAAAGGTAGAGAAAATCATGTCTGCAAGCAACAAGCTAGTCTCGCAGATGCATATAACACCACTGAACACACACGACGAGTATTAGGTGAGGGCTGAACATAATGACGTATTGGTTCATTTGGGGATGAGGCAATGCAGTTGCCGGGAGTTTGAAATTGACAGAATTCCTTGTGCCCATGCCCTAGCGTGTTGTGAGCATGCCAATATAGATATGTATGACTTGTGCTCGAACTATTACACGCTACAAAAATGGGCTGAAGCATATTATGGGACTGTGTACCCAGTGTCCCGTGCAGAAGAGTGGAATATTGATGAATTTGATCGTGAAGTTCTTATTGATGTTCTTCCTCCACACTATGAAGCGAAACGCGGGAGACTGCAGGAAAGAAGAATTCCTTCAGGAGGTGAGGTTCAACGAGCGACTCAAGCGGCTCCAAAGCGTCCCAATAATGTGGACATTGTGCTACCGTGGGTCACAACAGACGAACATGTCCTTCGCTTCGATCTGCATCTAATGTTTAGGGTAGGTATGTTTCCATTTATGATAGACTGTGTGTATTTATATATTCCTAAATATGGCACTATTTGCTGAGTATACTTTGTTTGAATTGCATGGGTTGAATGCATTTCCATGTCCATTACATGTGAGGAATGCATTTATGTTTGGGATAGGATAGAGGTGTATATGCATGTAGCCGATCGGCAAGGGGGGTGGCCGAACGGCCGAATTGTGAAAACATAAGATCTGTTCTGTTGACCGATTGGTCAAGGATGTGGCCCCAAACGGCGCCGAATGGGTTAACAAATCATATAACCAAACATCGTTCAAATACCACGAGTCACATGAAGTTTGATTCAAGTTAAACGGTAAACACATTACAACCCTACTTTATTACCGCAAAGACTCTCATATGGAGTTGAAAATTTGAGGTCTTTGTGTCCGATACAAACCAACCCATATTACCAACGGGTAGTTATCTCGTCTTGGTGAGTGAAGGACAAGACGAAGTGTCGAAGTCCTTCGAGCTGCTCCAACACGATACGCGCATTATTCTCGTCTGCATCTGTCCATCCACTTCTATCCGCCTGTCTCGGCTCGTCCATCAGTGCATCAGCCTTCACTTGGACCCGAAGAAGACTATCCTAATCTTCTGGAGCTTATCCAGCCTCTCCTTGTGTTCAAGTTCAACACGCTGTGTTGTAATGATGTCTCTTAAAGGTGCAGACATTGTGGATGAAGTGAGTGAAGAGTAGTGATGAGTGAGTAGTGAGTCAAGAGGGTTGGAGTGGGTTTTATAGGGTTGGAGTGGGTTTTATAGGGTTGGAGTGGGTTTTATAAGGGTGGTGAGGTCCATAAATGTAAGTTGGGTGGTGGGTTCCATTAATATGGGGTTATTAATATGGGGTTGGTGGTGGTTGGGAAAACTTCATTAGTGGTTGTGATGACTTAATTTGATGGAGGAATGGCCCTAAACGGCGCCTTATGGGGCAAAAATTAGGGTTTGTTGAAGTCGGATGGAGGGATGGCCCCATACGGCGCCGGATGAGGGTCAATATTAGGGTTAGGTGTAGGGTTGGTCTTAGACTGCGCCGGATGGTGTCAATAGGACAGAGTGGGGGTCCCAAACGGCATCGGATGAGGGTCAATATTAGGGTTAGATGGATGATAGGTGTCAGACAGCGCCGTATGGTGTAAATCGGACAGAGGGGGGGTCCCAAACGGCGCCGGATGAGGGTCAATATTAGGGTTAGATGGATGATAGGTGTCAGACAGCGTCGTATGGTGTCAATCGGACAGAGGGGGGGTCCCAAACGGCGCCGGATGAGGGTCAATATTAGGGTTAGGTGGACGATTGGTCTCAAACAGCGCCGTATGGGGCCAATTGGACAGAGGGATGGTCCCATCCCGCGCCATTTGGGGACTCATACCTATGTTTTTTTGTTGGAAGGTCCCATTCAATTAACATTCAACGGCAAACATTACAACCCTAATGATTACCACAAAGCCTCACATCTGGAAAATGGAAATGGTCTCCTAAGTTAAGGACCGTACAAGCTGTAAAATGCCCTCGAGGTGGTCCAAAAACTCCTTCAACTCCTGCTTAATTGGAATTGTATTCTCTGCGGCCCTCTGAAGACTTATCTTCAGCTGCTGGAGCTCGGCCAATAACTCGGTGTATTCAAGTTCACCACTCTGTGGTGGAGTGATGTCCCAAAGAGGTGCAGACATTGTTGATGAATATAGTGTAGAGTGAGTAAAGAGTAGTGATGAGTGAAGCGAAGTAAAGAGTGGGTTTTATAAGGGTGACTAAAGAATATATTTCTTCCGTAAAGTAGGAGTACAATTCAACCCTAAACATTACGACCCTAATTATCACGACTCTCTTGCAATGTGAGTACAATTCAACACTAATTATTACCACAAAGTCTCACATACGACATTGGAAAATGGAGGTCTTTGTAATCCGATACAAGCAAACCCACATTAGCAAGTGGAATCTCTTAAGTGAAGGATTGTACGAAACGTAATAGGCCTTCGAGCTGGTCCATGGCCTCCTTCAACTCCTACTTTAGTTGATCTGCCTTATCTTCCACCCTCTGAAGACTTACCTTGATCTGGTGGAGATCGTCCAATATCGCAATGCATTCTTCATCAGCAAGTCGTGGTGTATTGCTGCCCGAAATAGGTGAAGACATTGTTGATAAACTGAGTAAAGAGTATTGATGAGTTCATTCAAGTGAATATTAGGGTTTATAAGGGTAACTAAAGAATATATTCCTTCCGTAAAGTACGTACCATCTAATCGACGTCGGAAGGAATATATTCCTTCCGTAAAGTAGGTACCATCTAATCGACGTCGGAAGGAATATATTCCTTCCGTAAAGTATGTACCATCTAATCAATGTCGGAAGGAATATATTCCTTCCGTAAAGTAGGTACCATCTAATCGACGTCGGAAGGAATATATTCCTTCCGTAAAGTATATTCAGTCCCAATATGCGCAGATTGGGTTCCCAAACTGCGCATATTGAGGCCCAAATTGCGCAGATTGGGTCCCAATCCGCGCATATTGAGTCCCAATCTGCGCATATTGGGTCCATGAGATGACCGATCGTCCCACAGCAAACAATGGAAAACACAAACTTATTTTATTTCATCCAATTCCAAATAGCATAATCATACAGCCTCATTACTACATTACGCATCTAGCATACTGTTAAGGAGCCTCTCCTCAGCTTCTCTAGATCTGTCCATCCACTCTACGAAACATTGAAACTATGGAGGCTCCTCGTAAGAAAGCCTCAGAATGTCACGATCGTTTACAAAAGGAGGGAATTCAAATGGGTGTTCACCATCTAGAGGTGGAGGACATTCTACATTCTTCTGTTGGACGAGTTCCTCTATTCGGTCCAACCGCTGAATTGAGTCATCGAGTATGCGATCGTACTGAACCACCCATGGTGGTGGCGCCACAAATACGACTATTCCGGCGTTCTCTCGTCGCCTCCACCTACGCTCAAGACGAGGATCGTGGTTGGGTTCCATCCTGCCACAAAAAGTATACCTAGAAAATTATTCAAGTGAAGAGGGTTGGAGTGAAAATTATTCAAGTGAAGAGTGGGTTTTATAGGCGTGTAAGGAATTAAGAGGGTTGGAGTTGGTGTGTGTACACATTAATGGAGCCATTAATGTGTTGACTGTGTTGAATGTACTGCATGCATGCATTGGCACCCAATCTGCACAGATTGGGTCCCAATATGCGTAGATTGAGTCCCAATCCGCGCATATTGAGTCCCAATATGCGCAGATTGAGTCCATGTGCATATTAATGGTACCCATTAATGTGTTGACTGCGTTGATTGTAGTGCATGCATTGGGTCGTGCAGATTTTGTATAGGAAATGTATCAAATAAAAGCATTGTCATTCATTGCATTAATTCTACAAAACATAAACGTCATTCATCCAAGTACCAAAATTATTATCCAAAAAATAAAAACAAACACTACGCAGCAAGCAGACTGTTAATGAGACTCTGAACAATTTGTTGGTTTCGACCCATCCACTGTACGTAACCCTGGAACCAAGCAGGCTCCTCGAACGAATGAAGAAGGTCATCCTCGTTCATCGGCGGTTGAATAAATGGGTTTTCACCAGGAGGGAGTGGAGGATACGGTAAATTTTTCTCGTGCATGACTGCCTCTAGTTGGTCCAACCACTGATTTCCTTCTTCAAGTAACCGGTAGTACTCTACCGACCATGCTGGTTCCGGTGCTTGATACAGCCGTTCGGGCATTCGGACTATTCTGCCGTCGGCCAACATTGTGACGTATTCTCCGGCTAGCTCACGTCTTATCCATCTACGCTTCGCACGCTCCTCATGATTCGCTTGGTCGGGATCCATTCTGTCACAAACATATACGTGGTTACACTACTAAAACAACAAACACATCTAAAAAATTATAATTCAAGAACAGTATTCGAATACCTATTCCTTGAAAGCTGAGAGTGAAGGGGGTTGGAGTACAAATAATGGGGATAGCTAAGCCCCATTTATAGGCTGGTGACAGTGAAGACAGTTGGAGTGGGTGGATGAGTGGGTGTGTACCCATAAATGTGTCTTGGGTGGAGAGATATATTTATGGGAGACATTAATATGTTGAGTTTCTTGGATGTAGTGATTGAATAGGGACATGCAGATTTTGTACAAGATATGTATCCATGATAAAAATCAATTCAGAGCAATTCCACTAAACAACAAAAAAAACATTATGTTGGACAGCAAAAGCATTACAGTGAAGAACTCAACTTAAAGAGCAATAATACAACATTGAAGGTTGAAGAACTCAACTAATACATCTCAAATTAAAAGAACATTAACAATAAGCCCGCAAACAGCTTTGTTCCCTTCCATCCATTCTACAAAACTCTTGAATCACGCTGGCTCCTCAACAGATTGAATGTCACCCTGAAACTGGTCTACCCAAGGATGACCTTGTTCGAACCGGTTTTTCCCTTCCGCTAGTAATTGGCGTTGAATCAATAGTATATTTATCTCGCGCGCACGTTGCTCTATGTTGGCCAAGCGTTGATGATGTTCCTCCATGATTTGGTAGTATTGCTGCAACCACGCTGGTTGAGGTGCAGGTTCCATCCTGACACAAACATACACATGTTTAAAGGTTCGAAAATAACAGACATATTTACGAAAGAACAATATTACCAATACCTGATGGTCAAAGATTATGTGATGTTGGAGGATTGGATGGATGGAGTGAGTGAAATGGGAAGTGAAGAGGTCCATTTATAGGCGTGGTGTGGTGTGGTGACAAGGGTGAAGATCAATCAATGTGAATTCAACTGGTTGGTGAGATACATTTGTGTATTTAATTGGAGTTCTTTTAATGCAAACATTCATGTATGCGTACAAACATCAGATATGAGTGAAACCATCAAAAATATATTCATCACTTGTCATTCAAAAGTTTATCAGTCATCCAACATATATACATACTACAAAAGATATTCGTCATCAGTCATCACATGAATACAATATTTGATGTGAAACTGCGGCACAAGTGTATGTCGGATGTGGTCTTTGAATTCCAGTTCAGCCAACCCCACCTCGATGAACTTGAGGGTGTAGATCCCACTATCGCCCATCCTACAAAAAACACCAATATAATAAGCATGACATACAAGACTGTACTGCAAAGGTAAAATTAATAAGTCTGATACTTACTGCATGGCTTGCGGTATGGGTTCCACCCTCTCGAAGGTAAAATCCGCGTTGTATGCGGATAATGTCTCCGATGTCCCGGATAAAACCCGGAAGAGCATATTAGGGAGCATGTGGACATACGGGGTCATCAACACCTTCAACTCGAACTCGGATATCTGGGACGGTAGCTGTCGTACACTTGGATTTTTCTTGCTTGTACGTCCACAACCAACAATATCCAGTGCTTGTTCTTGTGGTTCACTGGAAAATATATCTTCTGCGCAGACATCCAAGTGCAGGGATAGACATCCGGCTTCTTCCCTCGAGCATAGTTCATGAGCTGAAGGTCCGGTTCTATATCCGCCTCATACTCTGCACAGCAAAGCTTGTGGAACACACAATCCAGCACTACATGGCTCTGCCTGAAAACATTCGGAAAATGTCGTTGTCTGCACCGTATGCCTGACAACGCATCGTCCATATGCTGCACAAAGTTGAAAACAATATAAATTATAAACGTAAAAAGATACTCATATGCTGCTTAAAATAAAATACTAACCTGGGGTGTGACCCATTCGCCAAGGGTTGCCAATGCCCGGTAATATGAGGCGGGTAGGCCTCTGTAGAGGAATCCGTCCTGCAAACCTGTACGCACGGTACCAGAGTAATTCCTCAACCGTTGGGGAATCTTAGCTGCAGGGTTCCAACTGCGGATCAAGGACACCGAGCAACTGGGTTCTCTTCCTCTTTCTGGAACTGGGGGATCAGGTTCAAATAGGTGACGGGGAAGGGTAACCACGATCGATGGTAGCTCCCGAGGCTCCGAGGGTTCCCCCGGAGCATGAGTCTTTGCCCCCGGAGCCTGAGACTGTGCCTCATCACCGGCACCTTCATCGTCGGTCTTTACCGTCTCCCAAGACGACAGTTCCCGCGCAGGAGTTTGACTGACCTCCTCCTCCCCTTCGACCTCCAGACCTTCCCAAAAAGTCGACAGTGACCCCTCCACAGACTTACCCCCCTCTTCCCCTCCTCCAAGTACCCCTCCCGCACTACGTGTCTGAGAATCAACTACCACGATCGGTGCAGGAACCGGAACTTGTCCCTCCTCAACCCCCAGCTGAACCGCAACCTGTCCCCCCTCCCCCATCACCTGAACATCAACCTCACCCCCCATCTGAACATCAACCTCACCCCCCATCTCAACCTCATGGACCATATCCATATCCAGGGGTCCATGGCTAGACTCTCCAACCTGTTCCCGTCTTCCTCCTGCTTCACCTGATCCACGAGGCTGAGATTCATCATCCCTTTGAGATCCGGCTTCATGAGACCGATGAGACCGAGGCGGGCAATGTGATCCTCGGGAGTCGCCCCCAAATGCACGGTCGGCAGGCCCAGGTAGCGGGTCACGGGCAGTGCCCTGGGTCCGGAGTAGATGAAGGATCTCATCTAGTTTACCCCCAAACTCTCTCCGCAACGCTCCGATGGCGTCCCCAAACTCAGTCTGTACCACTCCAATAGAGTCCGCAACCTATTGGATCTTGCCCTGCAACTCTCCTATCTCAACGCGGACACCTCTGATATGATCATCTGTTGCGGCCTGTTCCCACTGACGACGAGGGGTCTAAGGTAACTCACCTACCCCGATGGTGGCCTGTTCCCGGCGACGAGAGCACTCAGCTCCATCCCGAACCGGATCCGGCGGTGTCTACTCTGTACCCATCACCTCATCCCCGGACTAACGATCAGGTGTCGGCTCCCTTCCAAGTGGCTCTGGTTGCTCCATACCCTCATCATCCCATTCTATCTCCCCTCCAGCCTCCAAAATTTCTGCAATCCGCTCAAGCGTCCTATCCTCTACCCTCTTGGGTATGACTCCCACATTTTGATTATGCGGAAGTGCCCTCTCTACTTCTGTGGGTATTAGGACACCCGAGTCACCTGCACCTGCACACACATAACCATTACATTCAATTCATATAACCAACCTACATCTACAATTATACGTCTACACTTATATATTTTTACCTCGTCGTTCTGAAATTCGGTTGTCACCTCATCCGGCGACGGGGCCTTGGGCCATTTCGTGCTCCACTTTAAAAACCTCGGTTGGTCCACAGTGTACTGTGGGTCCACCGTCCCCCACTTACTTGCTAGTGCTTCCATACACTCAAATACAAATGGCTGTTACACAAATCAAATTATTAATAACCAATACGTAAATTAATTGATAATAATGCTCTTATTCAAATTCTATTAAATGTTTTACGTACCGTAAATATCGGGAGCATACCGCATATGGTGTATGTGGCCCCATGTCTGCCAGGGACGAGCGATTGGAACTTCTCTCTCAACTCTCGAATACAATCCTCCCTCAGATGCCGAAAGGAGATATACCCCCACGGGTACCGGTTGAACATGTCTAGGTCTTCTACTAATCCCATCCACTTTGGCTCAATGGCTGTCGTCACTTTTGTGTGAGGTATCAACGCATCAGTGACGAACAACAGCTGAGCCATCTTCACAATATTATAATCTGGCTCGGTCCTCCGGATCCTCCGTTTCAACCGGGTAGTCACAAGGTCGCTCAACTTGTTTGACAGGTCTAGTGGAGACACTCCACGCTGGTTGGATCCAAAAAATCTTTTCTCGAATGCTTTGGAACTCAATTGTCTCTTAAAATTTTCATCTCCACGGATCGGTGTTGAGCAATTCAACCCCGTCATCAATGCGTATTCCTTCAGGGACAACCTGATCGGTTTCCCTTTCACCACGAACCACATTTCGGAGTCCCTTCTCACCCTGGTACTCCTCACTAATAGCATCCACGCCAGGTTGTTGGAGGCCTGAAACTTCTCCGGTAACCTGGTGAACATCCCGAATAGACCCGCTCTTATTGCTTCAGCTGTCAGCGGGTCTACATCCTTCAGCTCATTGTACTTCTCATCCAAGACCTTATACCCACACCTGGCTGTCACACGACAGTTGAAGTACTCGCCCTCTTGCAGTTCTGTTTCAATTCTTGGAAACCGTTGAGGTGCTTCTGACGGAGTTGCACTCGGTATCGAAACAGAACCTACTTGCTCTTCACTTGACTGTAGTAGTAATATTATGATTATAAGATGCATCCTAACATTATCTAGTAATCCAAATTGTAGTAGTAATATTATGATTATAAAATAACATTAACTAGTAATCCAAATTGTCATGGGCCGAACGGCCTTTCACCTAATTGTCCTTGGCCGATCGGGCAACAGAGAGTTTGGTCACTTTCCCAGTCGGCTCCTACTGACCCCTTTCGGCGCCGTTTGGACCTTGCTACACAAGATCAAAACGCCGCGTTTTACTACCAATAAGCGCCGTCTGGAGCCTTAGGAAGGCAAATGATGGGGGCCAAAACGGCATCGTCATTGGTGAAGGGGTGTCAGTTTGGGCCGTGGACTGGGCCTCACCGAGCTTATTGGGCCGTGGACTGGGCCTCACCGAGCTTAGTGGGCCCAACCTGCTCCGTTTGGTTCAACCACATGAAGTTGGTCGGTCCCAAAACGACGTCGTTATGGGGTTTCATTCGGCTCCGACTGGGCATATCAATCGGAGCGGATTGAGGATAAAACGTTGTCGCTTTGTCCATGACCTGCTCCGTCTGGAACTCCAGCGACTCAGTGGGCTAAAACGCCAACGTTTTAGCCCCATTCAGCGCCGTCTGGACCCTAGTCGACGACACTGATTCCTTCTCCGGCAACGGCCCTAATCCCTTCTACGCCTCCCCCATTCGCTGTAGCCTCACCGGTGATTTACAATAACTAAACCCTAGGTTTTGCAAAAGGGAACTAAATCTAACACAAAATGTAGGAGTTCAAATCGCACGTACCTGGTTCGACATTGTTGGGGTGGAATTTCCTCTCGACGACGTTGTTGCTTGCTCGGAGATGATCGGGAGAGATGAAGTCCTTGACAATTTCGTTTTTCTGACTTTGACTCAGTGACGAAGACGAAGAGGCAAAGAAGAAAGGGCGAGGGTATAACCGACAGTTCATAATATTTTTATTTAAAAGAAAAACAAAAAATCGAGTTAATTCGAATGCCAAATTACGGAGGCTACCCCGCAAATATATTAGCCTGATAAGACCCTTTCCAATAATTCCTACACGAATAAGCCGATCTTTCTGTTGGGCTTTACTTATACCTTCGAGCCTTTTCATTTTATGATTATTTTTTCTTTCTAAATCTTCTTCATTTTGCTATTAATTTTGGGAGTAGTCGCACAATGTAAAGATATGTATTTTGTTTCGGTATAACTGACCTTTCTTTCTTACAAGTGAAACATGATGCCAGAAGATAAGAGGAGAAACGGTCTTTTCGAAAACAGATCACTACTAATTTTTAACCCGAGATATAGTTGGGTTTTTGATGTTAAAAAGCAAATTGTAAGCAACCTAACTGAATTTAGAAGACCAACAAAATCAAAAATCAAAATTAAAATCATCTCCGGTTCGACCTGAACCTGACTACTGTGGTCTGAATACCATTGTAATTTTCCAAAGAAAGTAGTAGAATGTACCTGGTACAAGCTGGGATCACGTGAGATGGTGGAGGACCCCGAAAATCGGGGGAGCAATCAATCCTCTAGGACAACCCACGACCGAGAGGCCTTATATCTCCAGGCGGGTCTAATTCCATTTGATAGTCCCCCACTCTTTTCCTGGACAGGGTCTCAAGCAGTTCCTCGATCTTAACTAGTCCTCTTACCAAGTCAGCTCTAGGTTTGTGGTTGGACCAAAAGGGTGGTGGACCGATGGTCACCACTAGAGTGCCTTATGGCCTTCTAGGGGCGTCTAGGTCCAGCTGAGCTAGAGGACCCACGTAGATAGGTCAAGTAGGCATGATGGTAGACCCCAATGCAGGTTCTTGTGCATGGAACGGAGAGAAACCCAGGAGAATCGTATGATATGGCTTCGGTGATGGCACCACCCACTCTCTTGGCACCGACTTTCCTATCTCTGAAGCACCATACGCGGCCAAAGATGCACAATATCGAGAGACTCCCAAGAGTTCAAGAGAATAATCGGCCACTACATGGCCTATCCTACCATAATTAAAGCAAAACATAGGCAACCGTTCAAACTTAAGGGTGACCCGGATTGGCTGAGAAAATTCATGAAAGCCTAAGACCACCGTTCTCCGAAGAGGCTGATCAAGCGAGTGCCATAATCGCACTTAAACCTTGCCGCCCCAGCAGTAGCCCTACTTATTCGTGTGACCTGTTACGCAACCTCCCAATATCGCCCTCACCTTAGTGCCAGTGGTGATTAAAGAGACTGTTTGAGGGAGTCACTAAACATGTGCCCATAGTGTTATTCGATCAAAACCTTCCTTGGGAAGACCGTTCGGCGTGAGTTCTGTTAGTATGAGAGGGTGTCGACGGAAGCACCAAGGCTCACTACGTCATAAATTCTCCATCGCCACCTTCGATGCGAAATAGAATGCGTACACCCCTGGGAGAGGTCTTTGAAAACCAATCATTTAGCCGTAGAAACCCATCCGCGAATTATAAGCCTTAGAAAGAAGTCCCTAATGGGCGTCCAGGAAGAGAGGAACATTCCTACCAACCCGAATCGCTTGTAGAACGGATATGATAGTTGTGACATTGGGACTCGGACTATCGCATCCTCGACCGGTAGTGGAGTGCATGTCTCCAACGAAGAGCTTATTTCGTCCAACGAAGGGAACATAGGGGTCATCAGCGGAAATATGCTTCCTTGCGATGCGTGTGACCCTCGTCCCACAGGTGATCGGTCTTCCACCCTCGGCATAGGCTCCTGATGGGGAGGGTTTATGTCAGAGGAAATTGGAGGGATTGAGGTTGAAAGAACTCATAGCAGAGTGACTTGTGGGGCACCCGTTAGTGCTAAGGTTACTCGGACTAAGGGTTTTCCCTGAGGTAGGGATGGTTTTTTAGGTCTCTTGCCCCGTACTGTTGGGTCTCGAGGTAAGGTTGGAGATGAACCAACTCGCAGCGGAAAATCAATGAAAACCAAGAGACAATTAGAACCATGAAACAACTAACAAAGAATGGATTAACAAGAGAAAAATTCAGCACTAGTTCTTACCAAAACAAGAACACCGGTTAACGAATGATTGGCTTGAGTCTCCAAGACGCCTACGTATCCACATGGGAATCAAAGCCACGTAGTTCTTCTCTTTGAGGACTCAAGAACACAAAAATGGAGGAGGAAACTAGCCAAACCCGAAATGGCCATGGAAGAGGGAGAGAAAATGTGTTTCCTATTCTTGTCTTGTGTTTGTTATGTTGAAAAAAGATGACTTAAACATAACAAAACCCATACTTGTCCAACTAAAGGCATGGGACAAGTATGGTGTCAAGTAAGGTGTAAATAGGACAAAGTATGGCAAGACAAGATTGGGTTAGGTGGTGAATCACCAACACCTTAATCCTTGTCTTGCTTACTTAGTACTAATTAATCAAGACTTGATTAATTAGTTCTATGGGCCTTGGTTGCATGGGCCTTTCATGGGCCTCTTGGAACATGGCCCGTGGCCATTTCTAACGAGGTCCCGTGATTCGCTCATCGCCTCCAAGCCTTCCATACCGGAAATGTCCAACATTATCCGACGCGATCAATCCCAAGACTCCAAGCCTTGTCTCGATCCGTAAAGTCCTATTCACGTACGGGCACATGACCCAAAACCCAGTTTTGGTCATGTCCCGAGACAACTCCCTTTTGGCCATTCTCCATAAATGTGTCAATGAGTTTCATCCTCCGGTGTGACCCTTAGGTTTATGCATGTCAATAGATCAACATAAAATCCCATTTTACTTGATCCTATTTAAGTGGCAACTAACGAGACTTTAGTATTGCCCGACATTACATAACGAATCGACCCTGTCGATTCTAACCTTTCCGTCGTCCCTGTCATTATCCTTTTATCTCCGATATCCTGATTGAGATAAGGCATAGAGCCGTCATCCTTATTATTCTCAATCACCGTTCCTTGATATGTGAGATGACTGAAGATATGATACCCAGTATCATGTGCATGGCCATGCTATTCTTCCAGTCACTCTCGATCAAGTGGCCGAGAACCGATATCTTTCCCATACCTTAGTATGAGGGATAAATCCCTTAGCCGTCTTTCGTGTCACTCATGTAGCCCGTCCCCAAGCCAATCCTGGCCGTTATGGAAGCCCTGTTACGGACAACGTTAGGCTCAGGTCAAACTCAGTTGTTGACTACATAGCGATCACAAAGACTCCTTGGTCTAAGGATACATGACAAGCTACAACACTGAATATGTTCATGACTTAATCTATGGCACATATTCAGGGCGGGTCGTCCAATATCATGTCCCACATGATATCTATGATCAGACTCCGGAATCCCATTCCAATGACTAACAGAACGTAAGCCATAAAGAGCCATCTTTCATACTAGTCGCTTCTAGTGAAGCTTTGTTGACTAGGGACCCATCGAGTGTGATCTATCTCGATCTATGGTTCTATTCGCATGGTGGGCATAGATCAGAGCACACATCGATATATTACTCCAACACATAAGTAATATAAAGCCGCTTTAATTTTATTGCTAACGATGATATATACATTTGGACATTTAGGATTGAACTACGGGCACTAAGACTAACAATCTCCCACTTGCCCTAGTTCCAATCTAAACTCCAATATGTCCCCATCGACTTTACATGTCTAACATGTTCAGGCAGTGACACTGCCTTAGTCAAAGGGTTGGCTATGTTATCATCTATTGCAATATCGGTTATCTTCACTTCACCTCAGTTCAGTATTTATCTGATGAGGTGGATACGCCGCAGTACATGTTTGGATTTGTTATGCGATCTAGGCTTTTAGCTTGCGCAATGGCCCTTGTGTTGTCGCAAAATGGATTCACCGGACTGGATGGGTTTTTAATTACACCCAGCCCTGCCATGAATTTCCAAATCCACATAGCCTCCTTAGCTGCCTCTGCAGCATCCATGTACTTGGCCTCTGTCGTAGATTCGGCAATGGTATCTTGCTTTACGCTTTCCCAGCTAAAGCTCTGCCATTCAGCGTAAACACATATCCTGATTGACTTCTAAAGTCATCTGGATTTGTCTTGGAAAACTAGCGTCTACTCATCCTTCGATGACTAGTTCAGCATCATCTTTCCCCCGGGTTAGAATGATGTCTACTGGTACAACATAAGGCTTACGAGACGTCTGGTCTCATACATGTCATGGCATATATGATCGATCCTGCCCCTAGGCGCATAGGATTCTCATCATCCTTTTCAGCTCATCAGGTGTCTTAGGACACTGAGTCTTGCTGAGATGAATGCCATGACTAGTGGGTAAGAGTCCTTTCTTTGAATCGAGCATTAAGAACCTACTCAATGCCTTGTTCACATAGGTTCCCTGACTTAAATCCAAGACCCTCTTGGTGCGATCTCTACATATCTTAATCCTTAAGATATGAGAAGCATCACCTAAGTCCTTTATTGAAAAACACTTCCTCAACCAAGCTTTAGTCTCGTGCAAGGTTGGGATGTCGTTTTCAATGAGAACCAGAAAGGTAATATTGCTCCCACTAGCCTTCTTATAAACGCAAGATTCATCCTCGTTCTTGATTAAGCCAAATCCAATTACAGCTTCATCAAAACGAAGGATCCAACTCCGAGAAGTTCGTTTCAATCCATAAATGGATTTCAACAACTTATAAATCTTTCCCTTATTCTTCGGATCGTCAAAACCTTTGGGCCGAGACATACAAACGTACTCAGTCAAATTTCCATTTAGGAAAGCGGTTTTGACATCCACTTGCCATATCTCGTAATTATGATACGCAGTTATGTCAAGAAGAATTTGGATCGATTTTGACCATAGCCACTAAGGAGAAGGTTTCCTCATAGTCAATCCATTGGATCTGCCTATAACCTTTCGCCACCAGTTGAGCTTTGTAGGTCAGAGGGTTGCCGTCCATGTCCATCTTCACCTTGAAGATCCATTTGCATCCTATGGTCCTCACACCATTGATGGGATCAACCGGTTCCCAGACTCGGTTGTCCGACATGGATTGCATTTCCTCCCTCATGGCTCCCAGCCATAACTCGGAGTTGGGCCCATCCACGACTTCCTGAAAGGTGGCTGGATCATCGTGATCCACCATGACTTCATTGTCACCTCCGGATACCATATCTTGGAGGTGGAAGATTGATCCTTTCAAATCGCCTTGGACCTTCCGGAATTGTAACAGGAATTGGTTCTTACTCTACGACAATCTCTGGCTCCTTTCTACTGGGTTGCCAATTGGTTTAGACAGATCTGTACCATCCTGAATTTCTTCGAGATGCACAGTCCTCCCAATGACGTCTTTGGAAACAAAACTTCTTTTCCATAAAGACCCCACCCTAAGCGACGAACACCATGTTCTCACTGGGATTGTAGAAATAGTATCCCCTTGTTGCTTTGGGATACCACACGAAGGTGCATATCTCAGATCTTGGTTCGAGCTTAGTCGAAACCAAATGTTTCACATAAGCCTCGCAACCACAAATATTTAGGAAGGACAAAGCGGGCATCATCCCGTACCATTTTTAAAATGGTGTCCCTTCCACACCATTCGTCGAAGCCCGATTCACTATGAATGCGGTCGTCTCTAGAGCAAAACCCCTAAAAGAGATTGGGAGATCAGTCCAACTAATCATGGAACAGACCATTGTCTAACAATGTCCGATTTCTCCGTTTGGCTACACCTTTCAACTACAGTGACCTAGGAGGAGTCCATTCCAAAAGGATCCCATTCTCTTTTAGATGATCTAATAACTCTGTGGTCAAGTATTTTCCACCTCGATCCAATCGAAGTGCCTTAATACCTTTGTTGAGCTGGTTTTCTACTATAGTCTTAAACTCTTTGAATTTATCAAAAGCTTCAGACTTATGTCTCACTGAATAGACATAACCATATTTACTGTAATCATCAGTAAATGTGATAAAGTAGCTAAAACCCCTCCTGGCAAGTGAACTTATTGGTCTACACACATTCGAGTGTATCAGCCCCAATAATTCACCCGCCCTTTCATCGCGATCGATAAAGGGCACTTTAGTCATTTTGCCCATCAAACAAACCTTGCACCTATCGATCGAATGGAATTCGAATGAACCTGAAAGCCCGCACTTCTGAAGTGCTGATAGGCGCTTCTTGTTTATGCGACCCAAATGACAGTACCATAACAGAGTTAGGTTTAAATCGTTGGATTTAGACCTCTTGGTATTAACGGAATATATAGAACTTGAGGCATTGTTACCCATATCTAATATGTACAATCCTCCAACCATGTCAGTACTGGTATAAAACATATCATTGCATAGAACATTGAAAACTCCATTTCCAATATTAACATTATATCCTTCCTTGTCAAACACGGATACAGATATAATATTCCTACTAAAAGTAGGTATGCAATATACATTATACAATACTAAGACAAGGCCTCTTGGCAAAGCAAGACTCATGGATCCTACAGCAGTTGCCACAACTCTGAGGTCCATTTCTTGCTTTCCAAATCTCTCATACTTTCAGCCACCATATATTAGTGCATGTGTGAGATTCAGTCATGGTATCTAATACCCATGAATCTTTGGAAGTAGAGAGATGTAGCTCTATAGAGTTAATACCGAATGAAGGCACGATCCCACCGCCCTTCCTTAGATCATCCAGGTTTCCTGATGAAGGCGCAGTCCTACTGCCCTTCTTCAGATCATCCAGGCTATTTGATGAAGGCGCAGTCCCACTGCCCTTCTTCAGATCAGCCGTGAACTTCCTGTAATCCCGGTTCCAATGACCAGGCTGTTGGCAGTAGAAGCAGACATTCTCAGGTGTCTCATCTTTCCTGCCAAGTGCGCATGGGCCCAGCCCTTGCCACTTCCAATTCCCTTGTTGACCATCAGAATATCCTTGGATCCCAGATCCCTGAGATATTCTTCTCAGCAGCTGATGACACTTCATGTAACTCTGATATGGTCTTAGAGACAGCCTTGTCAAGGACATATTCTTTGCGTTCAGACTTGAGGACTATCCTCAAAATTCTGTACCAGTCCAAATAGTTTGTCCCATTTAGCTTGACCCTGTCAAGAATGGTTTTTAATGACAAACTATTAATGTTCACTGAATTTGCCATTTGATCTACAACAGATAAAATTCAATCAGTAAACTGAATAAATTTTATGAAGATCAAGCTTAAACACCAACAATCGATTCTAAACCTTTAGAATCTGAAACCAAGATCCTTGATTCACTCGATTAAGCTGAACTAATGCTCACCACTTAATCGAGCTATGTAGGTAGGAATCCATCCAATCACATCCAATGTGACTCCTGGCTAGGGTATGTACTTATGTACACGACTTACCCTATCTGTTACCCTAGCTCAACCTCAGGCTAAGAATCGTAGTCGGGTCCACCAATTTTCAACTATGGCTCGTCACTATGTAGGTGCTCCGCTAATGCGCACGACACCCACATATGTCGTCCAAACCTACTACCCCGCTTTCCCATGGATGCTCCGCTAATGCGCACGACACCCATAGGACGGGGAGGTAGTAAGGTGTTGATGATTGGGAGGTATCGGACATGACCCGCTTTTACTTGTCCAGTTGTGTTCAAAACTTTGGCACATCCTAGATGCGATGAGCACATCAACTACATTCCAAATGCAATGATGCCTCAAATTACATCCAATGTAATTCTTCCTTTGAACCCTTCAACTACATCCAATGCAATGACGGTTCTAAGGGTTCACACACAAGGATTAAAATTCCAATTTTATCTTTGCATGTGAGGTGATATGCTCGGTAAATAAAGTTAGGCATGCAATTCTAAAGCACATAGAATTAATCATGCATAAACTAAACCAAGCATAAAGCGATAAATGTGCACATAATAGCCCCCTAAACTAACTCCCACTAGCTTCTTGAGCTCCACCGACTCCAAGCCGATGCCAACACCCGAAAAGCCACCAAATGACCTTTTCGCCCTTTCTTCATCTTGAGTAAAATATTACAATTTAATACACGACTCGCAGGTCGGGAATAAATAAATATTACAAACAAGTGGTTCGACGACCACACCTTGAAAGAATAATTACACGTTACCTCTAACGGCTCGCAGGCCGTGAAAAGCGATAAATAATTAAATTGAGCTCGGGGCTATTATGTGCACCATGCCAACATCACATCACACATCGTGTTATCAAACAAGAATGTTATCAAACATCATGTGATTTTCCGGTTTTAATTAATAGCCAAGTTTCGAAAATTTTTGATGCTCGGTTTATCGAAACCGTTCAAAAATGAAACTTTTGAACATTTGATCTTCGAGTTCGTCATGACGGTTCCAAACTCGTCATAACTAACAAAACGGTTTAGCCTTGGCATATCAACCATCCAATGGTCATGCTTGGCCTAGCTCCGTCCAACGGAGCCCCGTTCGGTCCCGGTTTCGGCTCCCCGAGAGTCCCGCTCCCGAGACCCGAAAAGTCAAATTTTTTTCAAAATTTCCAGATTCGAAATAATTTTCAAAAATTCATTTTACATGCATTAAATCCATAAACAATAATTTAACACATGTTATCAAACAATTTAGCAAAATAACATGCCAAAAACGAAACTTTCAAGCAAAACCGAAACTTTGAACACCGTCTTGTGAATCCCGAAGGTAGCACGGCTCTGATACCACTGTTGGGTCTCGAGGTAAGGTTGGAGATGAACCAACTCGCAGCGGAAAATCAATGAAAACCAAGAGACAATTAGAACCATGAAACAACTAACAAAGAATGGATTAACAAGAGAAAAATTCAGCACTAGTTCTTACCAAAACAAGAACACCGGTTAACGAATGATTGGCTTGAGTCTCCAAGACGCCTACGTATCCACATGGGAATCAAAGCCACGTAGTTCTTCTCTTTGAGGACTCAAGAACACAAAAATGGAGGAGGAAACTAGCCAAACCCGAAATGGCCATGGAAGAGGGAGAGAAAATGTGTTTCCTATTCTTGTCTTGTGTTTGTTATGTTGAAAAAAGATGACTTAAACATAACAAAACCCATACTTGTCCAACTAAAGGCATGGGACAAGTATGGTGTCAAGTAAGGTGTAAATAGGACAAAGTATGGCAAGACAAGATTGGGTTAGGTGGTGAATCACCAACACCTTAATCCTTGTCTTGCTTACTTAGTACTAATTAATCAAGACTTGATTAATTAGTTCTATGGGCCTTGGTTGCATGGGCCTTTCATGGGCCTCTTGGAACATGGCCCGTGGCCATTTCTAACGAGGTCCCGTGATTCGCTCATCGCCTCCAAGCCTTCCATACCGGAAATGTCCAACATTATCCGACGCGATCAATCCCAAGACTCCAAGCCTTGTCTCGATCCGTAAAGTCCTATTCACGTACGGGCACATGACCCAAAACCCAGTTTTGGTCATGTCCCGAGACAACTCCCTTTTGGCCATTCTCCATAAATGTGTCAATGAGTTTCATCCTCCGGTGTGACCCTTAGGTTTATGCATGTCAATAGATCAACATAAAATCCCATTTTACTTGATCCTATTTAAGTGGCAACTAACGAGACTTTAGTATTGCCCGACATTACATAACGAATCGACCCTGTCGATTCTAACCTTTCCGTCGTCCCTGTCATTATCCTTTTATCTCCGATATCCTGATTGAGATAAGGCATAGAGCCGTCATCCTTATTATTCTCAATCACCGTTCCTTGATATGTGAGATGACTGAAGATATGATACCCAGTATCATGTGCATGGCCATGCTATTCTTCCAGTCACTCTCGATCAAGTGGCCGAGAACCGATATCTTTCCCATACCTTAGTATGAGGGATAAATCCCTTAGCCGTCTTTCGTGTCACTCATGTAGCCCGTCCCCAAGCCAATCCTGGCCGTTATGGAAGCCCTGTTACGGACAACGTTAGGCTCAGGTCAAACTCAGTTGTTGACTACATAGCGATCACAAAGACTCCTTGGTCTAAGGATACATGACAAGCTACAACACTGAATATGTTCATGACTTAATCTATGGCACATATTCAGGGCGGGTCGTCCAATATCATGTCCCACATGATATCTATGATCAGACTCCGGAATCCCATTCCAATGACTAACAGAACGTAAGCCATAAAGAGCCATCTTTCATACTAGTCGCTTCTAGTGAAGCTTTGTTGACTAGGGACCCATCGAGTGTGATCTATCTCGATCTATGGTTCTATTCGCATGGTGGGCATAGATCAGAGCACACATCGATATATTACTCCAACACATAAGTAATATAAAGCCGCTTTAATTTTATTGCTAACGATGATATATACATTTGGACATTTAGGATTGAACTACGGGCACTAAGACTAACACGTACCCCTAGCAGCACCGACTGGTCGGGGTGTGTATCGGGCCCTAAGAGAAAATTATCGGTGGGAGGGATGCCAAAGAGAGCCCAGTTGCCAACATAAACGCTAGACCAAGTATCTCTGGGGCGACTGGTAGCCTAGCTAGTAATCTCATGGTCTTTACAGATTCAACAAGACCGGGAACGCAACCTGGAACAACAGGTGCGATGATCTAGTTGGAGGTAATGTTAAGGCGGTCGTTCCAGCTTCCAGAGTCAACGAGAGGGGCAGAGCCTTAGGTGGAGTCTTCCTCGGCTTTCGCGGGGTTAGCTTAGGACGAACAACCTCTTGAGACGATCATGGAGGCGGGATAAGAACCAGGATTGGATCCCCATCAGGATCTCATATGGAGACTACAGAACCGTCAAAGAGGGTCAACAATGCCATAGCCAAAGAGGGAGGCGTTGTTATCACCAAAGTTAGGGTCGTCTTCTTATAGGGGTTCCGTCCTCGTCCCATTTTAGGGAATACTTGATAGGATATAGGGGGACAGATAGGAAAAGGTTAGGCTAGGTAGGAGATGCAGGCGGCTCCATGAGAGTAGAAGTACGAGGTACAAGAGCGAAGGAGCGCCATTAGAGCACCAACGAGAGAGAAGCTATGGTTTCTTATTGTGAATCCTAATCTTTTTATAAGTTGTGTATTAATTATGAACTAGTACTTAACGTGCATTCATTTTTTTTGGCATGTAGGTATTTCTCACTCCTCTCTCTACTCTATGCTTGCACCGTTATTGTGTTCCCTACCGTTGCAATCTCTACCTCACTTCATCCTACGCTGACCTCGTACTCCACGTCATAGCACACGCCTGCCATGGCCTCACCTGCTTTGTTCCCTCCAAAGTTGTTGACCTGACAGCTGCCAATCAAGTAACAAATCCCTCTACTCCCTCTGAACTACTCTATGTGCTCCCACTAGTTGACGTTCCTCGTGCCATTCCCCCGACCCCATTAGAGGGGTTTATTAAACCATAGCTACCCAGGAAGAAGGAAAAACGCCCCTCTCCTATCCCGCTTCATCTGTTCCCAATGATGTCGTCAATTGTCCTCCCTGGCTATGTAGGTAGTATAAGGAGCCAATGCATCGATCGCGCCAGACCCAAGCCTTGTTGTCTCTCGTTCGGACCTATCATCACCTACAAAATTGCCTCGGCCGATCATGGACTCGCTCCCTTCCCAGGTAACGCACGCTATTTTCACCCTAGTCATAGATGCCTCGGGGATATTCATCCTACTCCTACCCCAGCTTGGGCTAACTCTGGAGCGCAACACGATGTTACTGTTTACCACGGATCAACCCACCATGGGATCCCCGATGAGTGCACCAACGAATGCTCGATCGCCTGGGACCATCAACTGATCATTAATAGAATACCTGCTTACTTTACAAGAGGGTTTTGATTCCTTCACAATGGATGCAGAGGAAATCATGGTCATTTACATCCTATGAAACCCGACAGCTACCCATAATCGTGGCCCCACTATTTTGGCCTAGCTAGAAGATTGTTCACATCCCGGTAATACGATCGGACCTCCATAGAAGGCTTGATGATGAAGGTCTGACACCATGAGGTCTTGTCATCAAGGACCTCGGTTGGGGAATCTCAGGGTTCTACCTCACCTCCCAAGATACGAATGACTGAATTCGACACGGGGAACCATGGTCGTTCAAATAGGTGCCCCTAGTCTTAGAGGATCTCCACCCGCAGATCAACCCATCCACTATCTTGTTCTCCCGGATTTAATTGTGGGTCCTAGTATCTGACCTTCCCTGGGATGGTATCCCCACTAAAATGGGCTTGGAAACAGGGGAAGCACTTGGGGGCTTCGTGATGCATGTGTGGATAATACAGGCTTGGCATGGAGAGGCACGATGAGCGTGCAATTTTGGAAGGACCTAACCACGTTGCTCCGTCAATCGGTTAGTATTTTGGTCTTGGGGTACAAGACACCAATTAGGGCCAGATTGCAATATGAACGGCTCCCAAATTTCTACTTTATCTTGTGGTTGCATTTGTCATTAGGAGCTGAACTGCCCTGCTGGGACACTCAATTCATCTAGGGAACTCTGCGTTTCGGCCCGTCCCTAATGGCTCTCGAGCGTCCCAACCTACAAGCAAGGAACTGTAGGGATTGGTCGGACCCCATCCGAACCCTCCCTCACCCCCTCTTAACGGGGTCCCCCATCAGTATTTGGTTGGTCAAGATTCGCACTACCTCCTCTCTCATAGGTTGTTATTACCTTCGTCCCGATCAGTCGTCCCACCAGGCTTTGTAGCGCTGGAATTATTGGCCCATGTACCAGCACAAGATTTCCTGGCTACTGCTCCGACACATACCTTGGGTTGGAAGCACGCACACCACATAAGATTTCCTCCCTCTGAACTACTCCCGGCTCTTAGGGAAGTAGGACCAAGCGAGGCTAGGGAAACACAAAATCTCCTACCTAATCAAGAGGTCTTTCTCTTTGGTTCCAAGAACTTGCAAACCTCTGCGGCTCAAGTTCCTCCTCTAAGCCCAAATCAACCTCGATGGGTGATGGTGCATTTCCTCCTTCCCAATGTAAGTGCGCCTACCCCCCCCCCCCCCCCTCCCCCCATGTTTGAATCGGCCCCTCTATAGAAGATAATGACGAGGTCTACAAAGCAGTCTCACCAAGGCCAATGTGTATGAGATCGAGCAACGGGGTGTAGGTGGGGAAGCACACCTCGCCCTGCCAGGGTGGGAACCATTGTGACACGGTGCCTTCTTTTCATGGTGCTCTCTCTGGATGTCCAGCGCCCCCCTATCGCCACAACAAGACTTCAGCCTGAGGTTAGCATGTTCAAAAATACCACAAGCATCTTCAGGTCGAGTCAGGACAAGATCAAAGTCAACAATGGCCGAGCTTCCATCTTATGGATGGGATACCCCCTTAGTGTTCGCCTAAATTAGCCAAGTACTTTATTTATAAGGGTAGCACCCCAAATATGATATTCGGGACTATGTCTCGCCCTTTCAATCATTTTACCTATATTTCCATTATTGTCCTTTTAATAAAATTCCACTTCCATGCTTAAGAAAAATGTATAGTATCCCTTGGATCAGATCTCACGGATGGCGCACATCACTTCAAAAACGTGCGATGGCATTTTTCAGGTACGAGTAATTGACGTCGTTCTTAGACATTTTATAAAGTCAAGGGCTATTTTGTATTTTTGCCTTTGATAATAAGAACAACAATTCTCGGAAACATCTCGTGAATGAATTCATCGTTGCCTTATGTCGTTTTAGTTTTAACAGGCTTAAATTCTAGCTCAAGTTTTACTTTTCAAATTTATAGTCTGAATATTTTTTGTGATATCGAAGAAGAAGAAGAAGAAGAAGAAGAAGAAGAAGAAGAAGAAGAAGAAGAAGAAGAAGAAGAAGAAGAAGAAGAAGAAGAAGAAGAAGAAGAAGAAGAAGAAGAAGAAGAAGAAGAAGTAGTCAATGTATAGTTGTTCACTATAATGTTTCTACCAACTAAGTTGACGACAATCATCTCTATTTTAGTTTTGATTTAGGGTTTTGTTTTAAAGAAATCTGTTGAAAGAGATGTTTAGTAACTTTAGAAAAGATTTTCTTTCATATGGAAGCACCGGTAATTAAGTAATTTATTGGAATTATTATTTTTCTTCGGAAGTGTGTATAAATTTTTCTCTATGTTTTTGTGTTATATATTGTTCTTGCAATGTAATGTATTTTTTAAAAGTAATTCGAATTTGATTGTAGATATTAATAGGTTCTTCATGCATGTTAGTGTCAGTGATATGAATGGCAGAGTACTAGTACTATGCAAGTTTCAGGAACGGCTCTAGAGATAACGACGGCGGCATCAGAGACAACAACGATATTAGAGATGGCGGCGACAACACCAGGGACGTCGACCTGAGAGACGGAAACTCCCGGAAGAGAGGAGGGACCGAAATAGGACGGAAAACGCTTCGTTGGTAGCAGAAGAAGGTCAACGTCGCGGTGACTAGAGGCGATTCGAGAGAAACTCTAACAGACTAAACCTTCGTAGGCTCTAAAGAAGAGGTGCAAGGGAGAGTGTATAGAAGAGAGGAGCATAACCATGACATAGGCTATAGTAATAATCATTGCCATAATCATGGCTTTGTGGGTTGTTATCTTATTCACCTATCTTTTTAGGATAAATTCATATTTTTTATTTTATAAAAGTTGATTTTAAAATATAATTTTTCCGATTAAATATATACATATACATATACATATACATACATATATATATATATATATATATATATATATATATATATATTATTCATGTTTATTAATTTAAATCATTTTTAAAAAAATATATATATTATTTTGATAAATATTTTAAGATATATAATTTAAATTTATAATGATAATGGTAATGATATTTTTATTAATTATTAATTTATGTTTTTAATTTATTTTTCAAATTAGGCTTAAATTTTTTAAATCTGAATGTAATAACTAATAAAATTGAACATATTCTATTTTTAAAATTACCATTATAAATTTGAATGATTTTTTTTAAAATATTTATCAAAATAATATTATTTTAAAAATTAATTAAAAATAATGTTAATAATTAATAAAATTGAATGAAATTATTTTTATATAAAATATGAATATTTTTAATCTTTAAATCTATTTTTAAAAATTAATAATTTATGAATTTAATTTAAATATATAGGTGAAAAAAATACATAGAGAATATAAGGTTAAGAGTTTTATTTAAATTAGAATGAGGGTGTTATTGTCCTAAAATATCTAGAAAGCATATTTTTACAATTATAAACTATACTAGCATATAAAAGAAATACAAAATAGTATGGAGCATAGTTTAGCAAATTTCCCATTGAAAATTATAAAATTATCTGAATAATATGGGTCGGGTCTCTATAGGTTCCGGTCGGGCAAGAACAGGTTCAGGTCAAGGCAGATTATGGACCTCGGTTATCATTGAGTTGTTGCTACTGCTCTCCGGAGAGGGCACGACTTGCCGGGTTTGGCCATTTATGTTCGTTTCCCTATTCCAGCCTTTGTGGTCGGCGTTCTCCTTCCCCTTCCTTGTCGGATGTCTTTTCCTCGAGGTGGTATGGTGGAGGCTTGAGAGTTCTTTCACAAGTGTCCTTTTTAGAGCTGATCGTGGGACGCGCTTCTATATCCTTTGGGTGTAGATCACTGTGGTTCTGGACCGGCCACTTCTGTTGGTTCGTTCTGTTGCCCGTCGTTTCTTTTTAGGTCTGGCCGTGGGACATATTTCTTCACCTCAGGGTTTTAGACCTTTTTCACTTTATTGATCTTAATGGTTGTAAAAGTTGGGTACTTAGACCATTTTCTTTGTATTCTCCCCTTGTTGGGATTCTTGAGGCTGACCTGTCATGTCAGCATTCGCGTCTGTTGTTGGTTCTTTTTCTTGTCTTTTCAGTTGGTTCCCCTTATTGGGTTGGTCTAGAGGTTGTGCTATCATGTCATTGCTCGTCTTTCAGGTCTGTAGTTAGACCATCATCATCTTTATGTACTCTTTTTTTTTTATCTCATGAGAGGTTTTAATTTAAATTAACTTTGCTGATAAAAAAACTAATTAAAAAGTTCAATAAAAAGATGAAATTGAGGAAAAAGCTAAAAAGAATTCGGTAATTTGAAACTAAGGGAAAAGAAGTGGTGTAACGGTTGAGAAAACGTTGGATTTGAAAACAAAATTAGTTTTATTCTTTTCTTCTGCCTAGATATTTATTTATAATAAAAGCCTAAGAAAAGTGAAAAGCTTAATTTTTTGAAGCCCCTTTACATGCCTAAAAATGCAAATAAAAAAATAACATTTTATAATCCCAACAAGAAAGAAAAAAAATCGGAAAATAGATCCACTAAATTTAAAATTAGGTCTTTTAGGAAAATATCATAGCCTCTACCATCAAACCATACATCTATACATATAGGGCATGACATACACTAAACCTCCTTGATCCGCCTTTGTGGGCAACCAAATGGTTGATGGTAACAACTAACAACATACACTAAATATGTGAAAACCCTACAGGAGGGAGAGAGTCGGAGCATCTTCACGGGGAGGAACAATTAGAAGAACCAAGTCTACCAAGTGGGACAACGCCTCCAAAGGAAAAAAAAAAACGTCTTTGTAAAGCGGTCAAAAAGTTTTTGATTCGGGTCAACTTTAGTTTAGTCGAGCATTCCAAAATTTTGTTACTTTACACCCACGACTTTCATGATTAGTACAGTCAAATGTGGAGTAATAGTTTTTAGGAAAAATTCCATGAACATGCATTTATTTGACTATAGAAATCAAAAACTAACTGTAGACTATTTTGATTAGTAAATTCATACGGTATATTTAAGGTAATTACGCAAACTTACATTTTCCGTTAAAAATGACGGAAAACGTTAGAAAAAACCCCAGAACTAGCAAGTCTACAGTTAGTTTATGAGTTAAAATAGTTATACGGCATTCAGTTGTTGGAGTTTTTTCTAACGATTTCTGTCATTTCTAATAGAAAACGTTATTTTTTAACAATCACCGAAATATACAGTTATTATTTGCTTGACTAGATAATTTATAATTAGTTTTAGCGCGATACATTCTCTTCATAGTCAGTTCCTAATTTTCACAATATTGCTCTGAACGGTGCTCAAAGTGAGCAAGGGACGTGTTAATAAAGAGAGAGCGATAGGAGTGACACTACGACTGTAAAGTTTATAACGCTTGTCAATTGTGACTCCATTAATATCATAAAGGAGATCATCGTTGTCGGAGCATGTTTTATTTGGTCATCTAACTTATTTTTATTAAAAGCAATATACTACATCAACATTTTTAACAAATAAAATCAAACTTTTAGACACGTAAATAAGTATGACAATCATGCATGGAGAAGGGAGCATGGAGACAGAACCGCATCTGTGCCCTCTAAGTTAGTAATCAGAGAAAACAAAATCAAAATATATATTCGGCATGTATTAGCAATTATAAAATTGTGTTCAACTATCAGATTTCATTTTTGTTTTTGTTTTCCATTACAATTCTTGGAATTTTTTTTTGAGATAGTATGAAATTTTATTTAGATATCGGCAAAGATGATGCTTAGAAGAGGCTCAGGGACATTACCACCTTGCCAGTTCCAGACAGGGTTAGAACAAGCCGCCCTGGCAAGCCAGTGAGCTGCTTTGTTCGCTGTCCGTTTTACAAATTCGAGCTGCACGCACTCGAGTGTAGATAAAAGGGAATTACAATCTGTGACGACCGTTCCCAGAGGGGAGAGCAGATTCCCACCTCGTCTGATCATATCCACTATGACCTTGCAGTCGCTCCTAATTACTGCCCTCTGGCGAGGAAACTGTTGGAGCCACGTAAGCGCATCCTGGATCGCGTAGGCTTCCACCAACCCCGGGTTCTGAGCACCATGGAATGACGTGGACCGGGCGTTCCTAAGCTGGCCACTGTCGTCCCTGCATATCCATCTTGTTCCTACTTTGTCTGCCGCCGCAAACAATGCTCCATCCGTGTTTATGGCCCATACTCCCTGCGTGGGATGTTCCCACACTTCTGCCGCCTGTACTCCAGTATGGCGGGGAGCCGCTTGAGCCTGTAGTTTCCGCTTCCTAGCCTCCAACCATACTGCTTGCAGATGGAATGATGTCTGAAAGATATTGGCTGCTGGTTCGGCTACATTCTCCCAGACCACTTTATTCCTAGCCTTCCACACCTCCCACAAAAGACATCCTATCAATCCCCCGCTTGTCGGGGGGTTGATAGTCAACATGTTATGCACCCACTCTACTATCGTTTGGGCCTCATGAGGAAGATTCAGTCCTGATCTCGTCCAGCACTCCGCAGCCACCGGGCAATGAACCAGCAAGTGGAGAGCCGACTCCTCCTCCCCAGCACAGACCAGGCATGTCGTTGCCATATCCACATGCCGACGCCTCAGATTAACAGCCACCTGCAGACATCCTGAACAAGTACGCCACAAAAAGGATTTTACCTTCGGCAGCACTTCCAGTTTCCAAATGGCCGACCTGATTCTCGGTTGGGCTTGGGAAGCCGCCTGGTCTTGCTGACCCATACTATAAGCTGATTTGACCGTGTATTGGCCCAAGTAGTTCCCCGCCCAATACCAGGAGTCTCGAGCAGCCGTCCTACTTATCGGAACCGCCATAATAGCCCTCTGATCCTATGGGCTGAACAGTTTACCAATTTTGTCCGCGTCCCACCTTCTCTCATCCGGTTTCATCAGATCAGATACCATCTTCCCTTCTACTTCCGGACCTGCCGATTGTACCCTGGCTTCCACCCTTGTGAGCCAAGGGTGTGCGCTTATCAACGTGCCCGTACCTGGTCCGATCGACCTCCGGGCCCCGCACTTGACCATCTCCTGTGCTGACAAAAGACTTTGCCAGACGTAACTCTGATTCTATTTCTGAACTGCCTCCAACACCGATGACCGCGGGTAATATTTTTCCTTCAACACCTGAGCCACTAAGCTGTCCTCCTCCGTTACTAGTTTCCACAACTGTTTACCCAACAGAGCGGAATTAAACTCATAAAGATTCTTGAAACCCAGCCATCCTTCCTCCTTTGGTCGCGACATATTCGTCCAGGACTGCCATATAATCCATTTCCCATCCGGCCCTGCTGATTTCCACCAGAACCGAGCAAGGGCAACATTCATCTTATCTAGGATCCCCCTAGGTATCCTCATCACACTCATCGTGTAGGTGGGAATTGCCTGTAGTACTGACTTGACTAACACCTCCTTCCCCGCACCATTCAAAAGCTTCCCGTCCCACCTTTGGATTCGGCGTAGCACCCTATCCAATACATATTGCAAGCCCTGCTTCCGACTCCTTCCCATCATGTTCGGCACACCCAGATATGGGGACGGGTTATCTAACTACGGTATTCCCAGAATCTGCACTCCTTCCAACCTCCTATTTGCCGGTGTGTTGTGACTAAAAAACAGAGATGACTTGGCTTGATTCACCACCTGTCCCGACGCCTCCTCAAACATCCTGAGGAGATTCCTCAGACGAATCATCTCGTCCGGTGTTGCCTTACAATAGACATAGCAATCATCCGCAAAGAAAAGGTGTGTTAGCGTTGGTGCCCCGTTGGCCACCCTTACTCCATGAATTTCCCCCATACTTTCAGGTCCCTGGAGAAGCCGGGAGAAGCCTTCCATACAAAACAGGAACAAATAGGGAGATAAGGGATCTCCCTGTCTAATACCTCTTTCCGGTTGGACAAACCCCGCCTGCTGACCCCCTGCAACTATGTTGTAGGTTACAGAGTACGTACATCGGCGAACAAGTGAGATCCACTCTTCGCCGAAGCCAAAGCCCCTCATTATGTCCCATAAGAAACCCCACTCCACCCTATCATACGCCTTACTCATATCCAGTTTCAGCGCCACCCACCCCTCCTTTCCTTGTCGTTTATTCTTGAGGTAGTGTAACGTTTCATGAGACAGGATTATATTGTCCTGTATCGACCTCCCAGGCACAAACGCCCCTTGTGACCCTGAGATCAACCCATCCAATAGCCCTTTTAGCCTGTTTGCAGCCACCTATACCACCTTGAAAACCACATTGCACAATGCAATTGGTCGAAGGTCCTTTAGCGACATCGGGCACTCCACCTTCGGGATCAACACTAGCGTCGTTTTATTCAACTCCCTCGAAATCTCCTCCCCCGCAAAGATCCTACGTACCCAACGGGTCACATCTTCTCCCACCGTTCCCCAGTACTTCTGGTAAAAGAAAGGGTTCAGCCCATCTGGACCTGGTGACTTATTCAGCCTCATAGAAAAGCTCGCATCCCGCACTTCTTCTGATGTGACCTCCCCCATCAACCCTCTGTTTTGCACCTCCGTCAGTTGTTGACGAAATCTCGGAAAGTTTTCCCCATCTCCCCTTGTCCTCCTAGACAAGGTTTTATAAAACTCCAGGACATGATCACCCAAACCTGATTCCCAGGTTAGGACGTTACCATCCTCATCCCGTAGTTCCGACACCTTATTTATGTTCTTCCTCTACGACGCTGATGCCTGTAAGAACTTCGTATTCTGGTCACTGTCCGTGAGCCAGTGCTGCTTGGCACGTTGTCTCCAGAACTCACCCTTTTGCTCCAACGCCTTAACATAGAGCTTCTGCAGTGCTCGTCGTCGCCTGATACTCGTGCGATCCTCCCTACCATTCAGCCGCAACATGTCCTTTTCATATCTAGCGATCTTCCAAGCTAACGCATTGTACACTTCCTTACCCCAGACCTCCAGCTCTGTTCCTGTCTCGCGTATTTTGGAGCCAATATCCCTGTCCCCCGGGGCACCCCACCGTGTCTGTATCAGGTGCCCACATTCCGGGTCCTCTGCCCAGATATTTTCGAACCGAAAGTGTCTAGACCCCACTGGTTCCACCCGCCGGTCTGAGTCCACTAGAATAGGTAAATGGTCAGACGTGGATATGCCCAGGTTGGCCAGATGTGCTTTTGGCCACAGTACGCGCATAGCCGGGGACATCAGCGCTCTATCCAACTGCACAGCCATCCTCGTCTCCGGTTCACTCCCGCTATGCCACGTAACACCATACCCTTGAATCGGGAGATCCTGGACTCCCACATCTCGCATTGCATTTCGAAATCCCGTAATCAGCCATTCTGGGTACCGGCGACTCCACGCTTCTCCTTATTTCTCAGGATCCCATTAAAGTCCCCCATCAGAAGCCATCTCTGCGATGCCCCTGGCCGTACCCCGAGAGTTCGAATCATCTCCCAAGTCTGCCAACGCAATTCCCGATTCGCCTCTCCATAGACACCAGTGAACCGGAATCCGTCCCCCGTTGGGCTCTGGATCTCCACGTCAATGTATCGATCGTCACACTGATAAGGCGTGACATTCACCTCTGCCGTCCACAGAAGAATGAGTCCCCCCTTCTGCCCCACCGCCGGCACTTCGCATCCCCCCGAGAAGCCCGTTTTCAACTTCAGAGTCTGCACTTCCCCTTTCCTAGCCAGCGTCTCACTCAGGAAGATTACTTGTGGTTTACGGCGACGAATCACCCCTTTCAGGTACTCCACCGTCGCCAACTTCCCCAACCCTCGACAATTCCACGAAAGGAACTTCATACCCAGTTCCTACCAGTACCCTGCTCAGGCACAGCAACCGTCTCGGCGACTGCAAGTCACCCCGATCCCCCGGTCCTGTCCTTCGCTCCTCCATAGAAACGCTGCGCAGAACCCTGTCCCGAGGTAGCTGCCAAACTCCGCCCAATTCCGGAACTGCTCACTGGCTGCCACTCTCCCCCAGGCCACCTCGACCTCACCTTGCAGCCGTAGTTCTCTATCAATCAGGATCACCAGACGTCTACAAGCCGTCGATCTCCCGCACCAGATTCGGACGCCCGACGCCCCTCCTTTAGAACCCCCACCGACCACGCCGGAGCCGAAGCACCACCATGGGGTAACTCACGCGAAAAAAGTCGCACCCGAGCGGAAACTCTGTTCCCCCCACACCAGCAACCAAACCAGAAAAACGCGAAAAGGAAGATCAGAACTCACCTCCCCCGTACCGTACACCCGCCTGGACTCCAGCCGGAAAGCACCGCCGTCGCCGTCCCGGTTCACGCGCCACCGATCGAACGATCGCCTCGCATATCTCCTAGGACCGGCACTAGGGGTTCTTCTTAACTGATATATTTATATCAATTTACAATTCTTGGAATAGAAAACTCTAACATTTCAGTTTTTAATTATGATTCCTATAATTTTGGAAAATTGAAATTTTTTACTATTAGCCAAATTATTCTTTCCACCTCAATATTTTTTTTTATCAAAATTTCCTCTGTCTTATATTACTCCCTCATCTTTTATATAAAATATTTGGTTCGTGAGTTGTAATTTCATATTCCAAGAACTCATTTACTCAATCTCGTTGCATTGACTATCAATTATATTAGTTTTCATTTTTTTTTTTGATAGGCAATGAATTTATTGATACATGATTCCAAGATGGAACCCTGAAAAAGAATACCTCGAAAGGCTACAACCAAGAAACCATGAACACCTGAAAAACCACTAAAACCCAGAAACATAAATATCGAAATAAACCCAAGTTACCCTCGTGCGAGTGGTTTTCGGCGTCTGAGACCGCGGGGCTGCATTCCATTGCTCGAAGGGCACGTTCTACACTAACTCTCCTGCTAAAACTGATATGCTGAATTATCTTCTCAAACACCTCAGAAACAATTTGTACAGTACTCTTGAACACTGTTACACTGTAACCATAAAGCCAGCAGGTAGCAACACGCCCCCAAACGCTCCTAACGAAGGCACAAAACAAAACCTACTCCCCGCCAATTCACCAACGATGATAAATTAGAAAGGAAAAGAAGGGAGAGACATTCCCTCTTCTAACTCATTATCAGTGTAGCAATCATCGGAATCATCTTGAAATGGTCAACAGAATCTCCCAATTCAAAGTCTAAAGCTTCCATTTGATCTGCAGCATCAGGATTATCTGTGATAGCTTTCTGATTAGCTTTGATTAATTTCCACTTTCTGTCTCGTTCTGCATTTTCTTTGCTCAAAGAACACCTTCTTGCCGCATAAGAACGATAAACAAAAGTTTTCAGGCAACCTTACTTTAGCAATTAATCGTAATTTACTGAATTCAGGCAACCCTACTTTAGTTTTCACTTATTCATTTTGCTCATTCATCATATTTCTTTCTAATTAATTTTGTTTAAGTATAAACAGTAGTAATTTTATTGAAATAGATTCAAGGGTAAATTACGTTGGCATATCCCGTACTATATGCGTTTAACGGATAATATATCAAAATCATCTCGTAACGAAAACATACCCCGAACTAATACTTAGTAACAACATCTCCCATTTCATCCATTTTTCCGTTAATTTATTGTTCATTTTTTCAGAAATTCTGAAACTATAAGTAGTGTTACAATCTTTAAACAAACTTCAACCCTAAATCCAACCCTAAATCTCTTTTCAAACCTGGATCTAACCGTAAAAATAGATGAAAATGGATGGAAGGGGAGATGTTGTTACTAAGTGTTAATTTGGTTATGTTTTCGTTACAAAATAATTTTGGGTTATTTATCTGTTAAAGATGTATAGTACGAGGTATGTCAACCTAATTTACTCTAGGCTCAAACAATCATAAAGATCATAAAAAGTGGATTGTAATAAAAAAACGAAAAAAAACACAAGATAAAGTTCTGAGAATTGGTCGTATAACAGCATCCCAGTATTACCAGGGAATAAAGTAGGGGTGGTTCCTTATTCTCTCTATGATCGACGCATGACTTCCACAATGCTTTCCCTATCTCGAATTGAACAGGCTTGTGGTGTCTTGACAGTCGATCAAGGAGTATACCAGGGAAAGGAAGAGGCTGGAGGACGGGTGGTTTCCGTTCCCTGTGGTTCGGGGTGTGGCTCCTTTGAGACACCCCGTATTACCCTATTTGTCTCATGGAGGCTGGAGATCTCATGTTGCTGTGATCGGCTCGCAGGAGGAAGGTGGCGGCGAAATCGGCCTGAGAGGAGGAGGCGGCGGCTATGGTGGCAGAAGAGAAGGTTGCAGTATTGGTGGCGGAAGGAGGAGGTGGCGGCTGCGATGGTGGTAGACGTGAAGGCCTTGTAGGGGAATCCGGGTCAGGGACGGTGGAGTAAATAGAGGAGGTGGTGGTGCTGGTGGTGGAACAGTGATTGATGGAGGGGACAGTGGCCATGAGGAGGAGCGACACAGTCGCCGAAAGAAGATAGGGTCGTTCCTAGAGAGCAACTTGAGAGGTGTAAAATATCCTTACCGACCTACCATATCTTTCTAATTAATAATTATCTAGTACTATTAATTTAATTATTCATTTCGATTTTTTTGATATTTTATACATAATTAAATCATATTAATATTGGTTCTAAATATTGTTACATTAGACTATTGTTAACTATTTTCTATTTATACACATAATCAGACTATTGTATCATAATTAACAAACATGTTTATAAAACAAAACAAAAAAAATGTTTTTCGTTAGGGTTGAGAGCTTTCATTTTTAGCCACCACAAGTCGTCGTCTCAAGTAGTCTATCAGGATATCGTCATTGTGCAAGACCTCCATCACCAAGAGACTGCTCGTGAGTCTCTTCTTTACAACTTTGTTGTTGTTCTCTTATGCGCTTCCACACCTCAACGATGTTGTATCGGAAAGATAGTGCCTACTCTACGACGATATGCGATTCCCTTGCTGCGGTGGTGATCATCCTCTCCGTGTTAGCCTCCCACACTAAGACCACACACATGACCATAGTGGTAAGAGCTTTCATTGGCACAAACAATCAGACGAATCAGGCGAGCTCTACTATGTAGTTTCGTCAGGTCCAATGAGGCAACTGCGGGGAAGCGGAACGTTAGGGAGGAGAAGCGTTTCGCCCCCATGACGATCAACTGATGTTGATCGTAATCCTCCACCAGTTCCCACGCTCCCTCCCCGAACCTGGCACGTCACTTCGCAAGTTAGTGACCCCTTTAGGTGGATCCATGAGCATTAAGGCTATTATAATTGACCTCAGGTCGAGGCGGAATTGGTTACTTTTACTTTTATGCTCTTATTTTCTATAGGTTTTGTCTTAGTCTCTATTTGGTTTCAAAAACTCGTCGATGCCTTGAGTATTCTTAAAAGGATTAGTTCTAGATATGTCTATCCATTTATATCGATATAGTCTACTCCCCATTATTTTTCTCTTTATCGTTTGAAATAATAATATTCGTTTTTTTCGTTCAAAAAAAAAAAAGAAAAATGCTTATTGCTTTCAAAACAAGAAAAATGGTTATTGACTTGGCCATTTATATATCAAAATTAAACTCTATGTAATTGTATATTATAAGATCTAAATACTATTTATTTTGAGTAATCGTGCAATATATTCCATTAAGAGAGTTAGTACATGCCTGAAAGTCCTAGCGGGACAAACACAATAACCCTATCTACTGAGAACCGTCTAAGACGGTGTGTTGAAATGTCAGAATGGCGACCTACAACTGACAACCAAATCAACCGAACTAAAGCAAAGAAGAAATAACTAAGATAAACCACACTAAAACAGTATTGAACTAACAACTCAAACCTAAGACCAATAAAAATAAAGAAGACCGACGAAACACTGCTCAAAGTGGGGTTTGAATACCGCTGGGTCACCCGAGGGTGACACTCTATTTCTGTTGTAAAACTGAACCTGTGTCCATCAGCTGCGAAGGGTTGACCGGGTATCCTCAGGGAATCTTTCTCGTCCCTGAACCCCTTCATTGTACTCATGGGGCCCGGCGGGGCTGGATCCCAGCCCTCGCCTGAACTGTGACTCGCTGGGCACTCTTCTCCTCTGGTGGTGCTGGCACCAGGGGTCCCGTTCTCCCGCCTCCCCCTGTAGAGGATGATGGAATTCCAATAGGCCAAGATCCGAGGGACTCCCGACCTCTTCCACCAAACCCACCCAGATCGTTCCCCATGCCCGTAGCAATCGAACCAACAGAGAACATCCCCAAGGGGCGTATCCCCCATCCAGGACCGGAACCCGGGTTAGGTAACAGATCCATGGATACCTCGGTACCCCACCCGTTATACCCCCCAAGCTTAGGTAATGATCCAAGGATAGTTGTTCCCTGCCAAGCTCACGGGCCACCCTTGGTCTCCCCCGAAGGGCCCACTTGTAAGGAACGCCCCCGGTCGATCCCGGTCGAACCGGCGAATTTTTGGCGAAGTTTGACTTTCGGCCGGAAAAGTCAACTGATGACTCCGAGAGTCATTCGGGACCTTTCTGGGACCCAAAAAGCTTAGTCGTCATCACGGTTATCTTAGTTGGGCCATTTCCTTTCATTTGACTGTAATATTGGAAAAGTCAATTTTTGGTCAAACGGGGGCTCGAACCGGATTATTTTTATCGAATAAAATAAGTGGGCTGAGATTATTTTAATTGGAAATGACATCATGTGGGCACTTGGAATTATTTAATTAAAAAGGAGAAAAGAGGTGGGAAAAGACCCTTGTGCCCTTTCTTTTTCCCAAAAAGGTGAAACAAGACAAAATAGGCTTTTTGGTTTTTTCACTTTAGGTTAAAGAGCACATGAGACTCAATTTTTCAGCTCATTCTCACCTTGATAGACGAACACCATAGAGAGAGAAAAGGGTCTTGACCTCCATTGTTGCTCAAGGAATAAGAAAGTTCATCCAAGCTCCATTTCTCCATCGAAACTCCATTTTTCGTCCATATTCCTGCTCCTCCCTTCATTCCCTACGGTATAAACTTTTTTATTTTCGTTTTTGAGCAACTAAAATCCGTGGGTCTTGCATGAATCAACTTGTTTTGGAGTGGGTGTGGTTGGAAACAAGAAGACAGTGTTGGATTTGTAAGGAGATGTAAAGAAAACGTTGGAATTGAAGATTGGAGTTGAAACCATAACTTGGAGATTTAGGGAAAATGTAAAATTAGGACTAATATTAAGGGGCTTTTGATGAAACTTGTTGGATTAAGGACCTAAAACACATTTGGACGAATTTGGAGAAAAAGGAAAATTTTCCGACGACCGGAGGCTCGTCGGAGCGCCGGTCGGCCGCCAGAGGTCCGGCCACGGATGCCGGAAAATGGGAACTCGGGTTTGGCACCTCGGGAATCGTGCCTCGGGACCCGTGCCTCGGGATTGTGCACCGGGAACCGTGCACCGGGAACCGTGCACTCGGGGTTCGGGTGTTCTAAGCCCAGTTGTTCGTGAATTTCGTGCTTAACACCGTTTGATTTGCAAAAAGGCGATTTGTTGGTTCAATTTCGGTTTTCATCACTTTAAATCAACGTTGAACTCGTTATTAATTTATCGTGTTCCTTGTTAATTTAGAGTCCGGCTTCGTCCACGGAAGAGGAGGAAGTTAGCCAGGACGTCAGCAGCTAGGAGTAATTAAGCGTTGGAGAATTCAAGGTAGGGAAGAGTAGTAAACTCCTCTTTTAATTTAAATAATGTTAATAGTATGCCTATAGGGTAATAATAACCGGAAAGGTCCTAGTTTGCATATATGATGTGATTCACTAGAATAGCCACTTTCAATTATGTTAATAACCGGAAGAGTCTAGTATGCATATAGGATGTGATTCACTAGTCTAATCGCTTTCAATTCTTGGGAAATTGTCGTGCTGGTAGAATGGCCATGACGAGCCTTAGGATTGATTGTGATTGTGTTCAATTGTCTCAAATACCGATGCATGTTTCATTCTTTGGATAATACAAGAGTCATATTAGATTAGATCAATAGTGATGATTGTAATGTGAATGGTTGATCCGTGTTATGTTTGAATGAGTGAATGGGTGAATGTTATGTGATTGTGCCTTGTGGTATGATCGGGTGAGTGATAGACCGATGGGATATGTTTGGTAACTCATGCCGGTAAGCTTGGTTGATATTATGAGTTATATGTGACGTGTTGTGGTAAGATTGTTGGGCTTGGTAAACTGTGTTTGAACTATGACATTTTGATGTGTGTTATTCTCTTGATTAGTGTTCCAAGAGGAGTTGTGTTCCGATAAGTTACCTACACCGAGGGGAATGTCGGTGTAGGGTAGTACCTAGGCCGACGGGTTGTGTTTGGCACGAGATGTCGTATTTGTACCCCGATGTGAATTCTGGGAAGACCGATGAGCATTCCGGTATTGTGTTACCCCGATGTGAATTGCGGTATTGTGTTTACCCCGATGTGTGTTCCGGGAAGACCGATGAGCATTCCGGTATCTGTGTTATTTGTTGCCCCGATGTGTGTGTGCCCGGAAATCCTAGGCCGAGGGATACTCCAACATGGTATATTGTTGTCTCATTCCGATCCTACGTGTTCCGGAGAGACTTGTTTCACCCCGATGATATGTGTCCCTTCGGGGATATTTCCGGGAGGATGTCTTGTTTCACCCCGATGATCTGTGTTCCTTTGGAGACGTTTCCGGGAGCCCCGATGATATGTGTTCCTTGTGGGAATATTTCCGGGAGCCCCGAGGATATGTGTCCCATCGTGACCGAGGGGCATTCCGGTACGATGTGTTGGTTTGTGTGTGAATCGTAGGCTAATGGTTTAAATTATTTATATTTCAGTGACCGTGTGTTTCCTTACTTGGTCTTTTGGTGAATAAACCGTTTCCCCGTTAATCTCCTTTGAGTTACTGTTTTATTAAGTATTGCAATTATGGTTGATCTCTGATTATGGTATCTTGTGGTTATGTGTACTTTTCGGAACTTTTGTTGGAAAAGCGGGGGTTCTTTTCACTTTACTACTTTTTCCTAGTGAGCGTAAGCTCACCCCCCTTCGTGTTTAATGTTTTTACAGGTTTCATTGCTGAGTAGACCTTGCAGTTGATTCAGGGCTTGGGAGCTTGAGGATCCGGGTTGTTTTGTAGTAGAGATGTACTGTTTACGTGCACTTTTGTAACAAACTATGTTTCCTTTATCCGTTTTGGATTGAGCCTTGACTCATACTTATCAAAATTGTTATTTGGAACTTAAAGATTTGGAATTGATTTTCAATTAAAATTTACTTTTATTATTAGTTTACTATTATTCCTAGTTCACGTCTCGAGTCCGGTCAAAACCGGATTTGGGGCGTGACACCACTCTTCTACTGTTGGCTGCTCTAGTACTCCAGCCCGTCCGTACCACCCAGCGGTGGGCGGTGGAACTACAAAAGGCCGTGCTCCGAAAGTCGTCTGACCTCTTCCACCAGGACGAGGTCTAGGTCCCTTCAACGGAGACCTCCAAAGCAAACCCTTGTGAACCAACGGAAAATCCTCGTACGAGAATCGATTCCGAGCCGGTGGACCTGCTTGTCGCTTGCATGCAACAGAAAGGACTCGGTTAGTCCGATACACCATGGTGGACGAAGAGACCCACCACATCGCCTTAGCTGAACCAGTGGAGTGCCATTCCAAAACCCTAGGCCTTCCCAGGTCCGAGCCGTGAGAGGACGAGAAGGGCGGAGGAGAAAACCAAGCATGCCGCCCGCGTGCTCCACTCTCCACCGGACCCAGAGCAAGGTCATGGGTCGACCGTCCAGCCACAAGACGCGGCCGTGAAAACTAAGGGAAGGCGTCGTGGCCCGACGAAGAAGCCCAAGGACGCTCCCCCGCGAAACCCCGTCGCGTTTGAGGAGAGCCCATCCTTCCCCGACAGCAGTCCTTCGTCAGAAACGCACGACGGCTCTGCACCATGGATGGAGAGGAAGCAAATGATGAAGATGAGGACCTCGTTCTCTTGTGATGATTAAGAATCCTTGCCCCCGACCCGGTCTCCGAGGAGACGTCCATGGCTACAGGGGAGGATGGGACAAGACCAAGCGGCGCCGACAGGTTGTCAGCGACGGACGCGGAAGTAGGGGGTTAGCTTCATAGGCTAAGGTTAAGTCTCGACAAAAGTGAGTAGGAGAGGTCTCGACAGAAGCGAGTATAATTTTTTTAAGATCTAGATACTATTATTTGGTATTTTTTTACTCATTAAGTCATTATTTTATTTGTGTAATATTATCTTGGGCCTCAATTTATACTCTACACCGGAAGTGGAACTATAGAAACGGGGCAGCATGGAGACAGAGAAGCATAGCATGCGGAGGCGCACTCCATCCACGCGCCGCAAGCAGACAACATTTGTTCAACACTTGATGACAACCTACCAACTGCATGAACTAAGCCCCTCTTTGATTTCTCCACCATTTCCATCGGTCAATTTGACTGTGAGTTGTAATATAAAATGAAATGCCACTTGATTACGTTTGATTTATAAACTTATTTACTTTAGCTTGTCATACTCACGTAGACCGTAAACATATGAACGTCATTTTACAATTTTTTATTTTATGTTTTTAGTTTAATCTAGTCAAGTTTGAAATGAGTCTCCTAGAAATATTTTTTTGCTTTAATAAATTTATTTAGAATTCAATTTTCAATCATATATGTTTTTCGAGAGGTGAAATCGGCTACAAACCACTCTTAACCTAAAAACTAGAGAACCAATTCTAGTCACACACACCTAAGATCCGACATTCACCATGATGTCACATCATCACCCCAATTTCACCAAATCTCACGCCAATTTCATCCTTTCTCACACAAGCAATGACATAATTGTAAAAACATGGTGACATGTGGACAACTGTCCATTTTTTTCTTCACCAATTCACTAATTTAATATTTCCCGATTCGTTTGAACTCCGATTAGCTTCAAACTTGCGCCAATATTTTTATTTTTTCAAGGGCTTTAAATCAAGATCAATTATGAATATATTTTGAAGCACGAAAATAAAAAGGTATATCGGAGTGATAAAAATAATGTTGAGTGACTGAGTGTTGATAAATCTTCACTAATAAATGTTTTATATCGGAGGTATCAAACTAGTGCTAAATGTTGATAAAAACATGTACTGAGGTGATAAAAATCATGTTCAATTATGACAATAAGTGTGATATACTAGAGTTTAGCGTTGATAAAAAAAACATGTGATGGGGTGATAAAAACACATGTAATTTAATGATAAACATAGTTTTAGTGTTGATAAAACTGGTGTTCATAAAAAGCACGTGATGAGATGATTAAAATCATGATCATTTTTGGAGAATGAGGTGATAAAACCAGTGTAGAGTGTTGATAAAACCAGAGCAAAGTGTTGATAAAAATTAGCTAGATATAATTTCTTTAAAAACCAGCCCCAAAAAAAATGTGTGCTTCAAAAAAAAACATGTGATAGGGGTGATAAAACACACGTAATTGAATGGTAAACCTAGTGTTTGATGTTGATGAAACTAGTATTCATAAAAAGCAAGCGATGAGGTGATAAAATCATGACCAGTTTTGGAAAATGAGGTGATAAAACCAGTGTAAAGTGTTGATAAAAACAGTGTAAAAGTGTTGATAAATTCATAGCAAAGTGTTGATAAAAATTACCCAGATTTTTTTATAAAAAAAATCAACGCCGAAATAATTTTTTTTTTCGTGCTTCAAAATATATTCATGAATGATCTTGATTTAAAGCTCTTAAAAAAAACTAATGGCGCAAGTTTGAAGCCAATCGGAGTTCAAACGAAGCGGGAAAAATTAAATTAGTGAATTGATTAAAAAAATATGATAGTTTTACTAAAAAACCCTTACCACTTACTAAAAAGTGCTGTTTTTTTTTTGCAGTCAACAAGTCAACTACTCAATTGCATCTCATCCATCCATTCTTAAAATTGATGGCTTAGATTAGTTCTCTAGTTTTTAGGTTAAGACATGGTTTGTATTTGATTTCTCCTATGTTTTTCGATATTAAAACTTACAATCTTTTTTTATCAGTTACTTGTAGCTAAAATCGTAATTGTTTTCCAAATTCTTGTCAAAATTAATTGTTTTATTGTTGAGATGAATTTTTAGTAGAGGTAATGATCATCCACAATATGTATTTATTTAGGAGTTTTTTAAAACGTAGAAGTAGAATAATATGAAATATGCTCAAAGGTCACTACCCTAAAAAAAGGTAAATAATACGAAGTCATCTATACAGTGGGTCAAAACTGTTGTAGGAGAAAAACGAATAAAGTTTGGCCAGCCGTCTAATTGTACGCATGTGAACTACGTAGACTCCAATTGGTCTAGCCCCCAGATAAAGTGTTAAGGTCTAAAATGAAAAGAGATTGTTGGACCTCCTATGAGGAGAGGAAAGAGTATTTACCAGACCCTAGAGAGACCTTGCAGACATCGTATCTCGGGAACGATCCTTCCATTTCTTCACCCGTAGTAACGAATCAGTCTTTGTACGATCTCGTGAATATGCAGATAGTCGCGGCGATGTTCCTCCTCACTGCCATCTAGGCTCAAGGTCCATGTGATGTTTGGTGTTCTTTTTTTCTCGTGGTGGTAAGACAATCATATCTAACGTTTAATGTCTCATCTCGACCGGGAAGGTCAAGGAGGTCGGGTCCGACCTTGGCTTCCCGACCCTTACACGTCTATAAGGAACTGTGTCTTGCCCCCTCAGTTCAGGGCATATCTTACTGCCATCGGATGGTAGAATGTTTGTCGCTCTCCGCTACTTCGGCTTGCTTGCACATCCCGCTTAAGGTATTTGCTACACCAGTAACTCATAGGGAGCTCGCATGGGTGACCCGGTGACCTCACATGGATCCTTAAAGCTGGACATATTTTAATCTTTTTTTCTATGAACGAGCCAAAGGAAGAGAATGATGATAAAGCGAAGAGAAGAATCCAAATGATTCTTTTCTGAAAACGAATTAACCAGGATGATGAGTTTTTGTTGAGGAACATAACAAAAAAAGAAAAATTAATAATTTTTTTTAAATAAAACAAGAATTAATAGAAATTTTTAAAAACAAGATTAATTAAAAGAATTATTTTTTATATAAAAATTGAAGTAAAATAATTATTTATTTTAAATGGAATATTATAAAATTTGAAGGTGGATGAAAAACATTATTGATATTTCATAAGTTTTATGCTTTAAGAACCAGTGACAAAGTTTTGAAAATTTGATTGTTGTTGAGATGTATTATGGACTTTTTACGTCTTTTACACAAAAAATTAACGGAGTCGAGAAAAGTGAAAATAAAAGATAGTCAAGGTACTTCCCAAACGATTTTTTAAATTAGGTGTAACTAGGTGAAAACACATATAGTTAGATGTAGTTCGAGATAAGTTTTCCAAAATAAACTTCTCTCCCTATTTGCATATGTCGCCGCCGGTGACACTCATGGGTTCTTCCATGAGAGTCATCGGTGGCTCTCCTCCTTCACCTCTCTTAGTTCCTTTGTCGTTATAGCCTCCCCACACCGATATAGCGCTGGCGCTCGAACTTCGACGGGGAAGTTCCAGATCTGAGTGGGCTTCCTTCTACACCTGGTGTGGATGTTGAGTTTTGGACTTTCATCGTTGTGCTTCTTGTCTTCTCAGGCTTCGATTCCTCGCGGTAATTCTCCTGACTCCCTTTTCACCGACTTCTTCTACTTCTGTTCTCGGATTTGTCTGGACCTCGTCGGAGCGGCGAGGGGTTTGGCCGTGTGTGGCTGTGGTTTTGGAAGCTTCGGTGCCGTGGGTTGGGATTTTCTCTTCGGGGTGTTAGATCTGTAGTTGCTGGAACGTCTTCACCTCTTCCCATTTGCCTTTGGCCCTAGGTATGTTTCTGTAACTTTCTCCATGTCTTCATTTTTACTCTTCCCGTTCAGATCTGTCTAGTCTTGTTCACTGTAACTTGGCCTCTCCCCTCGGGTCGTCGGCTTGGTGTTGGCCACCGTCGAGATCTCGTAGAGACCTGAGAGAGACAGATCTGTAACCTCCTCTTCCCCTTGCCTTTTAAGATCGAATCATTTCTCTCTTCTCGTACCTCAATCTTCCTTCCCTCGTCCTTGTTCTTTGGGACGAGACCAACAATCGGTGTTGACCATTATTGGGTTATGCCTAACGGCGCGTTGAGGATTGTGGGTAGGAGTTTGGGGGTTTTGGTTTGGTTTTGCAGGTGAGGGTGAGAGGACCTGGTCCTCACTTTCAACTGGGGGCTGGGGTATTGGGTGGTGTATTGTGTGGGGGGAGATAGTTCCGTCTTGTTACAGAGTATTTGGGGCTGGGTAAGGTTTGGTTTGTAGGTGTTGGAGGTGGGAGCGGCTTGGTTGTGTTGTGGTGGGATTTCTTCGAGGCTGCTTTGGGCGTTTTCTTTCGCTGCTCCCCACTGTGGTGGTTCATCGGTCCGGCCGGTGGTGGTCGGACCTGTTTCGGTGATCGACGTTCGAGGATGGCTCGGTACAGCTTCGGGGTTTTGGCCTGCGCGGGGCTCGAGGTCGGGTGTTGGCTGTTTTTAGGTTTAGCTTTAGTTTGGGCCTAGTAGCCCAAGTTGGGCCTTGTTGTTTGGGATTTAGTTTGTTGTAGGTTAGGTCTAGCCCATGTGGTTGTAGTTTAAAACTTTAGTTTGCTGATTGTATTATTTAGGTACTGAGACCTATGTTAGCTTGTTTCCCCTTGTTAGGACAGTTTGAGGCTGCGCTTTCGTGGCCAGCTCTCTTTGTTTGTAATGTTCTTCTGAGGGCTTGCCCTTGTCCTCTAGCTTCACTTTGAAGCTGGTGGATTTTATAAAAAAAAATTGCTGATCATAAAAAAAAATTTAAAATTTATAACTCTTCTATAAATATAAGGATAAAGTATGAAACTAATAGTGTATTTTACACCTTTGATAAAAAGTGACTACCATTTTTCAGTTGTGATCAGTACACTGTTCTTACGTAGTATATCTTGACTCTTAACATTGTACTGCTGCTACTACACCATTAATTAAATTTAACATAAGATTGGTGAAAGTTTAGTCACGTATATGGTATGCGGTTGTTAATCTTTTAAAAATAGTTGGATATTGAAATTTACTTTTAATTATATGCCACGAACAGTACACTACTCAACGTTTCAAAATGACAAATGCATTACATTGAGTATTGATCACGCGATTCTGTTAGTAAAAATGGACGTAATATTCCATTATGTTAGTCATATGACCTCATGTGTCATTTTTTTAGGAAAAATCATGTGTCATTTTTTTAGGAAAAATCATGTGTCATTTAATAGATGACAAAATGATGATCTTTCCTTATTTATTTGAACTCTATACATTTTTATCAGGGACATTATTGTTGTACTCTCGTTATTGTTCCTTATAAAATGTATAGAGGTCAAATAAGTAAGGGAAAATTATCATTTTACAATCTATTAAATGACACATGAGGTCATATGACTAACGGAATGGAACATCCCGTCTATTTTTACTAACATAATCGCGTGATCAATACTTAAGATAGTGCATTTGTCATTTTGAAATGTTCGCTAGTGTAGTGTTTGCTATCAATACTTCAGAGTAACTTTCAGTATTTAACCTAAAAAAAGATCAAGTTCCCCTTGAAACCCTCTCGCCTTATATCCATAATCTTAAACCTTAAACCCCCTAACTTAATCTTCCTGCGCCTCTAAAAATGTTGCTCTTTTCCCTACCAAACCTGACCTTTTCCATTGTTTTTTTTTTAACAAAACGAGGTAGTATTATAAAGGGGTTACTCCATGTCCTAACGTCCAACTTTCAGAAATTGTTAAATCCTTACCCTATAAAATTGAAATTGTCATGTAGTAATGGTCAATTAACTAAAATTGCCAATTGTTTTTAACTTTAAACGGACGTTAACTTGGCCAAGTGAAAAATCGAGTTTGCCCTCAAATATGTTCTTCCTTCGGATGTTAACTTGCCCGAACTTCATCTCTTCGTGACCTCATCTGTAAAGACCGAAAAATTTATGCTTTTATAACATTGTTGTAACGTCGTTGGTTGAGGGAACGAAACGAGTTTTGGTTCGTGAGCAAAAAAAAAGGAAAAGAAAGAAGAAAAGACTTTCAAAAAAAAAGAAAATGAGAGTTGTTTCGGACTTGGGCGGGGCTGACTCAAGCCCAGAGTGTTGAGCCCAAGTCAGCACTGGGCCCAATCCGTCTTCCCCCTCAACCCTAGCTCACCCTCTCTTCGTCTTCAGTACACGCACGAAACCCGAAGCATTGCCGCCCTCTCTCTCTAACCCTCATATCTCGCTTCTTCTCTTCTCTCCTCTTCTCGCACCTCGCCGGAGCCGGAAAACCAACCCCAGAACTCGCCTTCTCCAAACCCATACCTTCCCTCATCTCCTGACACCTCAAAACCCAAAAACCCCTCTCCTTCGTCTCTTCTCCTTCCTCGATTCCCAACGACCCAACTCTGCCGTCTGTACTCGAGCATCGCCGCGCTCTCACCGGACCAAATCAGAGACGGTGAGCTTCCTCATCGCCTGAATCGTCTTCCCCGCCCCTTCTTCCCCCGGAAACTCACCCGCACGCGATTCATAGTGGTTAGGTTTGGCTGGAGGAACTTCGTCGGAATCCTCGAGTCCAGATCTAGGGTTTTCTGCCGGCGAAGCTTCCTCGCCGTCAATCTGGACGGAAAGGTCCTGAGGATTCTCAGCAACGCGTTTCCCCCTTCCTTCCGAGCTCTGTATCACCTTCACCGCCGTCAAAAACCTCCCTCGAGCGCCGCCGCCGCCACCATCGCCGTCGTCGGAGCGGATCCAGACTGAGTCGAACCCTAGTTCCGACTCTGGCAAGCCTTAGGGCCAGGCGAGAGTTGGGTTTAGACTTGGGCCTTGGGCCCGGGCCTAAAGAGGCAGACTTTGGGTCTTGGGCCAGAAACAAAGGAATGGGCCTGGACTGATCTGGCCTCGGCCTGTACATGGATCGAGCTTGGGTTCGGATCCTGTACTGGGTCTGGACCCGGGTCTGGGTCGGGCTCGGGTCAGGTCCGGGTCTGTTGACTTGGACGGGTCGGATCCGGGTCGGATTCGGGTCCGGATCTCGGACTCGGGTCGGATCCGGGTCAGGCCAGATTAATTAATTAATAATTTGGACTTAAAATCAGATAAATACCTGGACTAAATTATTAAATTTGAGGACCGTTACGAGTTGGACCGGGACTGATGACCGTCCCTTTTGTGTAAAACCAAGCCTTTACACTGAGCACGGAGAAGACCGGAGTTGGCCGGGACATCAACTTCTAGGAGACGCAACTGTTGGTTCGTCTAGAGGTAGGGATTACCTCGAACCCGCTTTATTTCGGATGTACTAGAATGCATATAGGGAAACCTAATAACCGGTTAAATAACTAGTATGCATATAGGATGCGGATAATTAGCGTAGACGTATAAACTGTGAACATTTACGATTTCAGTCTTGGGAATTGTCGTGCTGGTAGAATCGGGCCATGTCGTGCCCGTAGGATTGGTTGTTGATTGTGTGGACTGTGTACTCTGTGCTGGTTGAACGGTTAATAATTAACGAGCATGGAAAATGAGTAGAATTGAACGTGTTGATGCATATTAGTGTTTGAGTGGCATTTCCCGTTTTATTTGATATGTTGAACTAGGGATGTTGGGGAGTGAATACCGGTTAAGCCGGTGGGGTTACCACGTGGAGTGTGGTGTCGGTAAGTGATGGTAAGTACAGAATAGTTGTAAGTGTAATTTAAGTGTCAAAGCATATTATATTCGGTGTAACATGTCGTTGCTATGTGTGGGGGCAAGTGTGTCGTGATTGTTATGAAGTGAAGCATTGATTGTGATATGGTCGGGTGAGTGATAGACCGACGTGATTGTGATTGTGGTACCGTGGGTACTTGTGAGTGTGATTGTGATTGTTGGTTAAATTGTGCCCGAGAGGGTGTTGTACGTTCCGGCACGCATTCAGTCGAGTGTTGTGTTTGTGGTACTTTGGTTACATGAGAAATGTGGTTTCCCTACCTTCCGACCGTGAGTCGGTAAAACGCTGTGTCCCGCGAAGAAGTGGTTTCCCTACCTTCCGACTAGCACTCGGTAAAACGCTGTGTTGAGCACCGCGAGAGATGAGGCCGCGAAGAGGCGATTTCCCTGCCTTCCGTCGATCGGTAAAACGCTGTGTGCCGCGATGGGGTCGACCGCCCCTCCTGACTTTGTGTTAGGGGAAAGTTGCGTACGGTTACGCCGGGCCGAGCGGTTGCTCCCGAGACTGTGCATTGGTTACGAGTTGTGTGTTTATTAATGTTTTGGATTGAACGAGTGTTGCTGTGTCGGTGACATTGAGTGTTTTCCGTGTTATTTGTTGTCTTATTCCGATGCGACGTGCTCCGGAGAGACTTGTTTCACCCCGATGATATGTGTCCCTTCAGGGATGTTTTCGGGAGGATATCTTGTTTCACCCCGATGATCTGGGTCCCTTTGGAGACATTTCCGGGAATCCCGATGTTATGTGTTCCTTGTGGGAACGTTTCCGGGAGTCCCGATGATGTGTCCTATCGCGACCGAGGGGTATTTCGGTACGAAGTATTGGTTTGCGTGGGGTTCGGAGTCTTGCGACTTAAATCATTTGTATTTCCGTAACTTTGGGTATTTTACTTGGATTGTTCCTTTCGGTGTGGGCCTGAGTATAGTAGTTGACGGAGTTGACGTTGGTATGTTTGGGCTTTAAGTGTCAGAGTTTAACGAGGGTTGTTGGCTTTGTTTTGGCATTAAGTGTCGTATCGTGTTTCAAACTCTTTATAATATCTCTAAATTTTGGAAATGCGTTTTGGTAAATATGAGATAAGAAGGCTTCTATGGTTTTCCCTATTGAGCGTCAAGCTCACCCCTTTACCGTGTTTTCTACAGGTAGTGGCTTTGACTTGGAGTAGAGGACATCGCGGAGCATGGGGCTTGCGAGGGTCCGGGCTTAAATTTATTCTTATGTTGTTGAGACGTACCGTTTACTTTGGACTTATATATTTATTGAGCGTAGGACTCAAGTTTCAACTCTGTTTATTTATCTTATTCAGATATTACTGGTTTTAAACTGCTATTATTTAATTTTCACTAAGTCACGTCTCGGGTCCGGTCAATACCGGATTTGGGGCGTGACATCATCTCTTCATCTCAGCTCTTCGAACTTCATCTCTTCGTGACCTCAGCTCGCCCAAGCTCCATTATAAAATGAGTCACGTGAGACGCACGTGAGCCACTGTTCACGAAAATAGTCAATTTAAACAGTACTTTTTGGTTTTTTAATAATTCAGTTTTGAAATTTGTTACTATTTGACAACTTTCCAAAGTTTGGGTGCGGATTTGACAATTAAATGTAGTACGACGTTAGGACATGGAGTAACCTCTATTATAAATTAAAAGTTTTTATAGACAAGCAAATACTGGAACAATGAAATTGAAATGACATGAACATAAGAGTAAAAGCGCTCTAGGGGATTCAATTGCTGTCTGGAGGGGAATACCGCGGTAGCGTCTGACGACACCGATACAGCGAATCCAAATGAGGGTGCAAGGGCCGAGCAGACCCATTGTCGAGATTTGTTGAGGTGGACTGGGTACTCCCCCGGGATGTCAGCGTGCGTCGTCCTCCCTTGACTGATAGTGGTATGACTCCTAAACGCGGGATTGATGACCTCCGAGTTGGTAGGGAAGCACCATGTCGGCTTTTGGTGGAACCGCTGCCACCTTAAATCCAGAGGGGCGGTACAGTCGAACGAACCCCCTCTGGACCTCTCCGGACCCATTCCGCGAGGCGAGGGTGCTTTGAGACCCCGCCACTACAAATGATGCCCCTTCCGTGGTGTCGGTTGTTTGAGGTTGGTCCAAAAAGTGAGACCCGACCCGGACGTGGAGCCCAGATACTCCATCTCCCTGACCCGACCCGTCCCAGACCTAGGGGGCTTGACCTGACCCATACGGGCCGTACGTGGGAGCCCTTGATCTAACTTCATACCTTGCTCTTGGATGTGGAAGAGCATCCTTTCTCCTTCTCCATCGTGCTAACAAGAGAGAGTTGAGAGTTGAGGATGAACTCGTACTTACTGGAAGCACATATTTAACCTCTCACAACTCGGCATTCCTCCTTGTCTCGGTAGCCAACAAAGAGACACCATAGTTGAACCTCTCTCTCTGTCACTCGGTGAACAACAAAAGAAAAGTAATGAACGGTCATAAATCCACGAGAGGGGCAAGAGGACGATGATGTCGTCAAAGATATGCACTCAAAAGAAAGGAATAGATGACTGAGGAGACATGATGCTTCGTTCTGCTGACGACGAAAAAAGGGACCGTCTGTGAGAAGAAATCGAGAAAATAGGAGGGACAACTAGGGTTTTGCATTTGATATGAGTCTGCTCACATTCATTGCAAATCTGGGCAACTCAACCACGAAACGAACGACCCGAATTACACGTGACGATCGGACGGCTTAGGATGAAGGGCTTATATTACTTGGGCTTCAGTTACTGGGATTTAGGTGAGATCGGGCCGAACAGGTAACGAGCCTCGTCAAATATTGGGCCTTAACGGCCTAATGGTGGTCGGTCTGTTTTTTTACCGGGCCACCGAGGGTTAAAGGGTTCCAGAACTGGCCCTTCATTAAAAATCCCCTCCGTTCGACACTTTATTGATCGGCTCCGACAATGACGCTTTCAATTCCGACGATTCCGATAACGCAAAAACAATTTATTTTGCTCAGTTCCGCTTGTGCACATGGTCTAAGAAGTTACCTACTTAAGATAATCATTCACTACCAAGATACAAAAGAGAGAATATTGTGATTTTACCCTTTGTCTTACACCGCTGAAAGAGAAAGTGAGCTTATCTACGCAGTGTATCATGAGAAAACATAAAGTCGATGGAAAAGGAGAAATAATGGAGCGGCATCATTGTAACAGCTTTGGTTGATGTGAAGCGCGTGACCCACCAATAACGATTAAAGCGCTTGGGAGATGCCAAACCACACTCCCTCAACAACAAACGGACAACAAATCATGTCGCTCAACATCACAATCTGCCTCCGTGGCTGCCCCAATTTTTTAATTATTTAATACAACTTTAAAAATCTAATTTCAATACTTCAATTCATTTTTTATTAGTAAATTTTTTAAAAACTGCCTCCGAATAGACACAGTAGAAAGCCATGGAGGCCAGAGAGAAAAGCCACAAACAAGCTCATAAAATCATCGGCTCCTCCAATGCCAACCCTTCCTTCCTCCACCCTCTCTTCCTTCTCCACCTCCTCTCGCGGTGGATTCCGGTGGCGGTGTATTAGCTGCGATGCGCAGTGGCAAGGCGCTCAAGCTTCCTCCGGAAAAGGAGCCGCCGGAACCGGGAGATACTTCTCCGTTTCCCGGATTCCGACTCGCACAAAATCCTATTCTCTTGCTAATTTACTTCCACAAGGCTCTGCGCCATGAGCTTTACGAGCTCCGCCGCATTGCAGTGGCCGCATTGGATGAGTCGCAAAGTCAACCCTGCCTCGCCAAGGACCTGGTTCAGGAATTTCTTGAACGAGTTAGGTTCCTAAGACTCGTTTACAAGTATCATTGTACAGCGGAAGATGAGGTGAGATCGAATTTTCAATTCTCCGTTTCAATTCTGTGCACTACTTTGTGATGACTGTTCTCTGATATTGATGATTTAGTGAGGAACAAGGTCAGTTCATAATTTTCTTAGCTACCAAACAAAAGTAGTTTGTGATATTTTGGAAACGTGATGATGTGAGGTTTGAGTAATTTGGTCGGCTGTGATGTGTGAGGTAGAGACCAACTCGATTTGGATTTAGGTGATTTTACAATTTTAAAACATTTTATGAAAAGTCTTCTCTGTTATTGATAATTTGACTAAGGGCAAGCAAAGATCTTATTTTTTTCTAGCAACCAAACAGATGATTTGTTTAGTTTGGTAATGCAATGATGTGAGCTAGGTATGAGCTACTGTTTAAGCTGACTTTTGAAATGTTGATATTAGATACAGTGAGTTTTAGTTTTGTTTATACCAATTAATTGTAGTTACAAGGTAAGTGATGATTGCAACAAACTTATTTGGCTGTTCAAGAAAAGGCTTCTTAAGACCAAGTGGGGATGGTTAGTTTTTTTCCATATTTCACGACTCGTGGCTGATTCATGTAGATATAAAGAGAGTTGGGTTCATATCTATCCAAGATGTGGTAATTAGTTACACTAATCAACTCTAGGTTGTCTCATTCACAAACTGGTTGCAGGATGTAAATAAGGGTTAATTACATTTAATACTCCTTATGTATTGGTAACACTCCTTTAGTACTGTGATATATTGGTACGCTCTGGACAAATTTTTTGTCAAGTTTACGCCATTTTGATTATCTGTGACCAATTCATAAGTGATATTAAATGTTCTGTTATCAATACATAAGGAGTATTAAGTAATCTGTGACTAATTCATAAAAGATACTAAATAACAGTTACCAAAACGACGGGACTGTTATTGAACGTTTCAAAACGCAGAGATACGAAAGGTATGTTACTAATCGAAAGGAGTTCAAAAGGTAATTAATCTATAAATAATTGACCAAGAAGGTCAAGAAAATCATTAGAATCCTTAAACAGTTCGGAGCACCTGACAAAACTAATAATTGAGAGTTTTATCTATAGTCTACAAAAGTGGAGCTATGCAAGACTTTTATTGCATGTTGTGTGGTAGAAATGTTGATTGTATGACTCAATGGTCAATATTAATCTTCTTAAGTTTTCTTTTGGACTAGGATTTTCTCCTTTGAATTTAGGGTTGTCATGTAGGAGTTTTTTTATAAGCGCTAAATTTTTTATTAAAAGAACATCTTACAAGAAGGAAAATGCCAAACCAAACCAAAACGATTACAAAAAACTCTAGAAAAGAGTAAAAGGGAGGATGTCCCTAACAAAGAAAATCACCCAAACAAAAGCAGGCCACCAAGTCCTATTCTTTCTCGTACCATTCGCTACTTGAAGACATTGGCTCATAGGGAGCCTTATGAGCAAAAGCCCGAGTCTTGGACCTAGTAGTGTGAGCACGAGGGACGTCCGGAGGTATCGGATTGGAATTAGACCGTCCCTTGTGGGACTTAGTCTTGAGGGCTTCATCTAACCACCCATCGAAAGACTGCAAACAATCTATAACCCCTTGAGACACGTTCTGAATGGGTGGAATCTTCACACCAAAAGCAACGGTACCCTTGATTCCCTTTTGGACCTCCAAGTGTGATTTGTGTTTATAAGTAACATAATCTGACAAATGTTTGGGAACCCGGCTCATACGTTTCGGAGGTTTGAGGAGGACATCTTTCCATGGACCGACCTGAACCCCGGAAGATCCACACTCTCCTCCATCCTTAGCCGGTAATCCAACGATCGAAGCCTCGTGTACCCCACAAAAACCCTCAATCACAGGTGCTCCCATATTAGACGCCTTAGCTGCTGAGTAGTCTTGTGCTACCAGACCCGAAACAAGCCCAACATCAATTACCTTTGGCCTTGCTTTCAATAAGCCCAGCTCCTCTTGTCCATCACGCGTGAACATACTAGCCTGCATGTATGAGTTAGTTGAATTATGAAATATTATTGATAATTCTTATTGATTGGTAGAAACAAGGAGATCCGTTTATATAGGGGAGAAAACTACACAATTAGGAAATATGTTAACTAATTCATATAGAATAAGAAATTGTCTAATACTTCTAACACTCCCCACAAGCACCCTGCTTGTTACATATATAGTTTGTGTGAAGTTCTTGTAGAAATTTTGTAAAGATATCTGCCAGTTGGCCATTAGAGGGCGAAACTGGTTTTTATGCAACTGTTACGGGTCGTACGGATCGGTATAAGGTGGGATAAGCCCACCACCAAGTGTGGCCGTTTAGGATAGTCGGCTAAGGGTTTTGGTATTAGTTTGTTTCCTTTTAGTTAATGTCTTTAGTTTACAAGTTTATTAGGATTTGAAAAGTTGGGTAGTTTTACAATTAAGGTTATAATAGGATTAGGAAACCTCCTTGGCTATATATACCAAGAGAGATAAATAAAATAAAGAAGTTGAGAATTAAATATCAGATTTAGTTCTTGGGTAAACTACAAATACCTACCCTAAATTTGTAGCGTTTAACTAATACCTACTCAGATGTTTAGTTATATAACAAATAGCCCAAGCCATCAGCTAAAATGACGAAAACACCCTCAGTGTTTTTTTAAATAATTTTAAAAAAATAAAGTTGAAGTGATTTTTTAAATAAAACTGAAGTGATTCAATAAGTATATATATATATATATGATAACATTCAGGTACGACTTGCCCAATTTTGTGCGAAATACGACTCAATCCCAGCCTTGGAATCGCAAATCGCATGGCTGATTTTTTTTATTTTTTTTTCACCAAGTTTCTTATTTTGATCTTTCCCGCTTCGTTTCAACTCCGATTTAATTTTTTCTTGCGCCAAAAACTTTCTTTTTTCAAGATCTATCTATCAAGTAGCATATTGAATATGTTTTGAAGCAAAAAAGAACATGTACAAGCAAAAACACAATTTGTTAACCGTACACTAATGTATGTTCTTGCAATTGCATTTGTATGAATAAACTAATCTTAATGTATGTTTTGTATGTATGTTTTTACAACTACATGTTTTTTAATTTTCAGTTATATATGTACGCTGAACTTAATGTATGTTTATACAATTTTAAATGTATGTTCTTGGCATTTTCATTTGTATGTGTAAGCCAACCTTAACGCATGTTGTTTCAGTTGTATGTATACGCTAAACTTAATGTATGTTCTTACTATTTTCATTTGTATGTGTATGAATGTTTTGAACGTGTAAGATAATAAATTAAGATTAGCTTAAACATACATTAAGATTAGCTTATTCATACAAATGCAGTTGCAAGAACATACATTAGTGCACGGTTAACGATTTGTGTTTTTGCTTGTACATGTTTTTTTTGCTTCAAAACATATTCAATATGCTACTTGATAGATAGATCTTAAAAAAAGAAAGTTTTTGGCGCAAGAAAAAATTAAATCGGAGTTGAAACGAAGCGGGAAAGATCAAAATAAGAAACTTGGTGAAAAAAAAAAAAAATAAAATAAGTCATGCGAAAATCGCAGCCCTTGGGCAATATGCGATTCCAAAGTTAGGATTAAGTCGTATTTCGTATTTAAAGATTGTGTTGTACCTGAAAGCTCCCCTATATATATATATATAGGATAACTATCATGTACAAACTTTATAATTTCGTCAGAACATAGAACTTTCAATCTGCGCCTTTAGATCATAGAATTAAAGGCCCAGATTTATTGCATATCTTTTTAATTAATGCATATCTTGTAATTGATTTCGTAATCAATCACCCCCACCCCCCCTGAATTTCGGTGGCCATCCGATTTGGATAATCAATGGCCCAGATTGGTTCTACGTTCTGACCCGAAACAAGGTTTGTACTCGATAGCCCCCCTATATATATATAAGTGATTTTTTAAATAATTTTTTTAAATAATTATTGAAGTGTAGTTGAGGGTATTTTCGTCATTTTAGCTGACGGCTTGGGCTGTTTATTATATAACTAAACATCTGAGTAGGTATCAATTAAAAAAAAACTTTAGGGTAGGTATCAGTTAAAAAAAAACTTTAGGGTAGGTATCAGTTAAACGATACAAGTTTGGGGTAGGTATTTGTAATTTACCCTTAGTTCTCTACAGCGAGGTCAGAGTTATCACTAAACGAGCTTTAATCATCCACCACTACAGCAGCGTATTCGGCCCTATAACCCGATCCCGAAGTCAAGACCTTAACAAGTAGTATCAGAGCCGAGTGTTATGTAACCACCAAAGTCATTAAAGCAAAGGTTCGATGAATTTTTGATAGCATATGCTGCTGATCGGGTAGCTGATCAGGCCAAAACGGAAGCCTAATTTCGTAACTTGGCTTTCCGGATAGATTCCCTGTCCGGTAAGCCTCCGGTGCCCTGTCAGGAGGACAGTTCTGTAGGTGACTTGGCTGTCCAGATAGATTCCCTGTCTGGTATGCCTTCCAACACGCCTCCGACGCCCTGTCAGGAGGACAATTCTATAGTTGACCATAAATCAACTAACCCATTAGATATTCCTTATGATTCTGTATTGGAACATAATGATATATTCATGGACATGAACTCCTTGCAAGTTGGCCACCAGAAGCATGTTTTTGGAATTTTGTTGGCTTTGATGATCTACAAGTCAAGGATCTGCCACTAATAGCAGAATTTTATTGGGTAGTTTTACAATTAGGATTAGAAACCTCTTTGGCTATATATAACAAAAGAGAAGAATAAAATAAAGAAGTTGAGAATAAATTATCAGATTTAGTTCTCTACAACAAGATTAGAGCTCTGTCTAAACGAGCTCGTGTCAATGAGGTCAGAGCTCTCTCTAAACGAGCTCAAATCATCCACCATAACACCAGCGTATTCGGCCCTATAACGCGATCCGGAAGTCAGGACCTTAACAACAACATGATATAATCTTTTCTTTGATAAAGTGATGATCGATTTTTATATGCTTGGTTCTTTCATGAAACACGATATTGGACGCAATGTTCGGCGCTGTGTGATTGGAACATATTAATTTCAATGGAGTATCCTTTATAAGTTTGAGTTCTTGAAGAAACTGTTTCACACATATGAGTTCACATGTTGCCAAGGTCATGACCCTGTATTCAACTTGTGCACTGGGTCTGACGACAACAAATTGTTTTTACTTTTTCAAGAGATCAAATTACCACCCATCATGATACAGTAACCTGACTGGAATGCCTATCAAAAGATCCTACTCAATCTACATCAGACTATGTAATTACCTCCGTATTTCTTCTATCCTCATACTACAATCCATGTCCTGGAGTTCTCTTAACATACTTCAAGATACACATTACTGTGCCTTAATGGCTATCGCACAAGGATTATAGAAACTGACTGACTACACTTACAATGAATGAAATATCTGGTCAAGTAATAATAAATTAATTAAGCTTTCTAACGAGTCTACAATACCCTCTAAGATCATCTAGACCCCCCTCTCCTGGAAGAAATTTGAAGTTCGGATTCATAGAAGTATCATAAGGTCGACAATCAAGTATTTTTGTTTCTTCAAGAATATCAAGAGTGTAATTTTGTTGAGAAATGACTATAAAGTTGTTAGCCTAGACATCCTTAATGCCAGATAAATATTTGAGTAGACCCAAGTCTTTTGTTTGAAAATGCTGAAAGAGATGGTTTTTCAATTTATGAATCCCTTCTTTGCCGTCTCCTGTAATAACTATAGGGATACTTGTCCCAAACTACCCTAAAGTTTCGTCCACAAACGAGTTGATGCACAAAATTTTGTTCACGCAGTGTGGCTACCCTAAAGTTCTGTCCACAACTTTTCTAGTTTTGAAGTAATAGGGATGTTCAGAATGATGGTCTGGGGCCTTTGGTAGTTGCCTCCCAGATTGAATAGAAGCGTGGACAAAACTTCAATGCACCCACAAAAGCGTGGGCAAAACTTCAATGCACCCACAAGCGTGGACAAAACTTCAGGGTAGCCACACAGCGTGGACAAAACTTTGTGCATCAACTCATTTGTGGACGAAACTTTAAGGCAGTCTTGGACAATTATCCCATAACTATATCGTCAACATAAACAACAAGCTAGATAATCTTGCCTTGTGATGTGTGATGATAAAAACGGAACGATCCGTCTCGCTACGAATCATACCAAATTGTTGGATAACTGTACTGAATCTTTCAAACCACGCTTGAGGAAATTACTTGAGACCATAAATAGAATGTTGAAGCTAACACACCCGACCAAACTCTCCCTAAGTAATAATACCTGATGGTTGCTCCATGTAAGTATTTTCATCGAGGCCGCCATAAAGAAATGCATTCTTGATATTCAATTGATGAAGAACAGAGGCGTCCATTGTAGTAGGAACCTCATGTGTGGTGACAGTAAAGAAAACGCGCAATAGGCGGGAAGAAAAGTCCTGCAACATAGGATTAGCAGCACTGACCAAGATTTGGCCACGAACGAAAGACAATTCAGGACCTATAGCAGGGAGCCCCAACACCATGAACAATTTGTCGTGTTGGGCCAATGGGAATTCTTTATCATCTGTAATTGGCAAAAGACCATTGAGCTCTTCCATCAAGACTCTAATCGACCAACTAATTGTGTCGTATCGAGTCCAGATTACTTAAGTGAAGCATATTAGAAATCACATGATAAAATTATTGAATATCATAAGTGTATATGGCTTTAGCCTCGTTCCATACTTGAGCACATACACGATATGCTTTATAGATAAAGTAAAGTTTAGGATCAATTGTTTACCACAATATAGTGACCAATAAGACTCTGACTTTTTTCTATTGAGCTTGTTTATTCTTACCAATATCATCACTACATTTAATGAGACGATTATCGAACCCTTGGCCCATAAACCTCAACTCAATAGAAGCAGCTCGTGATGTGTAATTGGAGCTACCCGCGAGTATTTTCATTGTAATAACGGGAGGAATAAGAAACAAAGAGAACATACTAGTTTAGAGATCCAACGTACTAGCAAGTGGAGATAAAAAAACTGCAAATTGAAAATCTGGAAAAAGTCCGGCAGCGGGTGGCGCTGATGATAACAGTGTCCGTAAATAGTGCTCGGATGAACAATACCACTGTTGATTCTCAAAATTGTAGAGATATTTATGATATTCTTGTGTCAAATACACAAGTATATATCTCTTTATATAGGGGAGTAATCCTACACAATAAGGAAATAAGTTAATTATAGGAATAAGAAATATCCTAACTTCTAACCCTCCCTCTCAAGCTAGTGTATACAAATCATAAGCTCCGAACTTGTTACAAATATAGCTTATGCGAGGTCCATGTAAGGATTTTGTGAAGATATCTATCAATTGGTCACTAGAGTTGATGAAACTGGTTTTGATGCAACCTGATGTAATCTTCTCCCTAATAAAGGGACAACCGATTTCTATATGTTTGGTTCTTTCATGAAACACTTGATTGGACGCGATGTACAGTACTACTTGATTGTCACATATTAATGGCATTGGAGTATTCTTTATAAGCTTGAGTTCTTGAAGAAGTTGTTTCACCCATATGAGTTCACATGTTGCCAAGACCATGACTATATATTCAATTTCTGCATTAGATCTAGCTACAACAGTCTGTTTTTTACTTTTCCAAAAGATCAAGTTACCACCCATCATGACATAGTAACATGAAGTAGAGATACTGCCAAATCTGCATCCGAATATGCAACTAGTTCAATATTTCATCTATCCTCACACAACAATTTTTGTCTTGGAGTTCCCTTAATATACCTCAAGATGTGCATAATTGTGTCCCTATGGCTATCACACTGGGATTTCAGAAACTGGCTAACCACACTTACATCGAATGAAATATTTGGTCGAGTAATAATAAAGTAGTTAAGCTTCCCAACGAGTTTACGATACCTTTCAGGATGATCTAGAGGCCCCCCTGTTCTGGAAGAAGTTTGGATCCATAAAAGTATCACAAGATCGACAATCAAGCATTTTGTCTCTTCAAGTAAATCAATAGTCTATTTCCGTTGATATATGACTATAACGTTGCTAGTTTGGACAACCTCAATGTCAAGGAAATGTTATCATGACTACAAAATCTAGGGAGACAATTTCACATAGAAAAACATAAGGAAAGGCATGACAATGTGAGAATTAATAAAGGATGTGTGCCACTAGATGGGATGGTAGACATGGAGAATTTTAGTGGAGGATCCTAAAAAAACATACATGCATCCGACTCCATCTTGGTATAGTACAGGGTAAGGTTTATTTGTTGTTTCCTGAAGTATGACCTTATTTATTTGTGGGGAATCAGCAGCTTCTTAGTGGCATTGCCTTACACTAGCGTCTATTAACCTGTTTCAGGACAAATTTAGACCTAGTTGCTTTATTGGTGCTCCAACAATGATACAATGGGCAGAGCCTTATACAGCTAGCAACTTTCTACTTCTTCTCAATTCATGTGAGGAGTATTATAACAAGGCTGCTTGACAATGAATTATTAGTATTCTATGTTTCAGAAGAAAAAAAAACAGATTAGGAAATTGAGATCTGTATGTAAATGATATTGTTATCTTTTTTTTTCTATTCATAAATGATAATTTGCACTCAATCATACACATCCATGTCCATGAGCTGACCTCAAAGCTCTTGACAGATTGTCTTCCTGGCATTAGATGAACATATCAAACACGTGGCATGTACATATTCACTTGAGCATGACAGCATTGGCAGCCTATTTCATTCTGTTTCGCATTGCTTGGATGTTCTAACTGAAGGAAATGAGAGTGGTTCCAACTCCAAGACATTTCAAGAGCTTGTATTCTGCATTGGTACCATCCAGAGATCCATTTGCCAGCATATGCAGAAAGAAGAAGAGGAGGTGGGCATTCAATCCACTCGTGTTTTTCTGCTGCATGCTTCATATATGTGTTTTTCTGCTGCATGCTTCATATAACTCTTAGATACTTCGAAAAGTTAGGATCTTGACAAATTCATGGTAACATTCTTGCTACTAGTAGCTCACTATAGAATTCTTACTATAATTTTACTAAGCAATCCATGAGATGCAGGTTTTTCCTTTGCTAATGGGACAGTTCTCTACCGAACAACAAGCTTCACTTATATGGCAATTCATATGTAGTGCTCCTATAGTGCTGTTGAAAGAGATGCTGCCATGGATGATCTCCTTTTTACTTCCTCATGAACACATAGATGTTAGAACCTGCATGGAGGGTATTGTCCCCAAAGAAAAGTTTCTGAAAGAGGTAAACACTTGCCTAAATTCAAAACCTTTTCAAAGAGATAGTCTGGCTCTGACTTGACAAAATATATTTTGAAGGTGGTAACTTCCTGGCTTGGTAGCAACAACTATCAAACCTCTCTGTCCCGCTTTAAGATTGCGAAAAGGGCTCAGCATCCAGATGGATATGTAAATGTCAAAGCAGTACTGAAGTTAGATTCATCTAAAAGCTATTCCAGAGGACACTGGCATTGGAAGGAAGCTTATTGCTCTAAGATGACCGCTCTTTACAAACCAATCAAAGGCTTTCTTCTGTGCCATGGTGCAATGAAGGAAGACTTGAATCACATCCAAGAGGAGCTATATCAGATAAGAAGCTCTAGCAATTTCATGAATTTAGCTTCAGTAGTTGTTCAGCTGAAATTCCTTGCAGAGGTCTTTTTCTTTTATAGGTAATTGCAATGCTTGCATCAGTCCTTGCTACAATTTAGATCATATATACCCTTAGAATCATTTTCTTGTTTCATCTGTCCGCCTTTTCAACTAATACCTTTGGCTTACAGTGACGCCCTGGAAAAAGTATTTTATCCGGTACTAAATGAAGTTACCAATGGCCTCATGTCCTCCCATAAACAATTTCTTGACAAAGGACAACTTGAAGGGTTGCAGCTGTTGCTTCACCACACTTCTCATAGTGAATTAGCTTCAGTCAAGCATGTGGAGAAGCTTTGCCAGGAGGTGGACTCTTTGGTTATTGGAGTAGGCAAACATTTTGCTTTTCAAGAAACAAAGGTACTCTGCTAATCTTGCCAAACTAAATTACAGTGCGAGGATTCCAGATAATCATTTAATGTAATAATGCATTATAATTCTAACAGTGACATGACATCCCTGTAATCAATTTCTAACCCAAGTTGCAGTGACAGCTTCAATTTCTAAAAACCACAAACTACACTGTTCTCCTAAAATTATTGGTCATATAGTATGGCCCATTAATTGGCATTTTCTTGTCTTCTCCATCAGGTACTCCCCATCATGATCAATAACTGTGGTGAAGAGTTGCAGAAGCGGCTTGTGTACATGAGCCTTCAGATGTTGCCACTAGGCTTGCTTCAATGCACAGTAGCTTGGTTTTCAGCGCATTTATCTGAGGATGAATCCAGAAACTTCCTTTTCACCATAAAGAAAGAAAAGGCTACATTCAATGGATCTTTTTCATCCCTCATAAAGAAGTGGTTCCTTATTGGAAACTGTGGTAAAGCTTCACTTGAAAAGTTCAGAACACTACTTCAGGATATGTCCAAAAGCAGTTGCTCTTTTCTGTTTAAGAAAAACGAGGAGCATATTGGGTCTTCTTCCTTATATTCTTCTATACCAGTGCAGCAATCCCAAAAATCAAACCCAACTATAATGGGGACCATGTTTGCTAAAAAGGGAAAGAATTATTTGTCGCCCTCTTCATTTTCTGGCTCCCTCACAATGAGCGGGACATCATACTCTAAAGGGCTTGATCAGCATATACCTTTCCCTGCAACAAGGGAGAAATCTTTCCCTTTGCAGAATTTCCTTGATGAAAAGACTTGTGCCAGTTCCGTTCTCAATGAACCAAAGCCTGTGGACATCATCTTTTACTTTCACAAGGCTCTCAAGAAAGACTTGGAAAACCTTGTATGCATTTCAGCCCAGTTGGTTGAAAATATTGGGCTCCTTGGGGATTTTAGTCGCCGCTTCCAGCTGATATGGTTTCTGTATCGAATTCATACAGACACAGAGGATGAGATTGCATTTCCAGCATTGGAAGCTAAGGGAAAGGCTCCAAATATTAGTCTGTCATACACCATGGATCACAAGCTCCAGGGGAAATACTTCGATGGTATATCCTGCATTGTAGATGAGATGTCTGAGTTGCATGCGTCGTTTTCTACTGCCGATGTGAATACATTGGCTCCTAAAATACTACATCATACTCAACTGTGTATAAAACTCCATGATATGTGCAAATCAATGCACAAATTACTCCTGGACCATGTTCACCATGAAGATATTGAACTTTGGCCCTTATTCAGGGAGGACTTTTCCATTGAAGAGCAAGAAAAGATTGTAGGATCCATGCTTGGTAGAACTAGTGCAAAAACTCTACAAGATATGATTCCCTGGCTCATGGAAGCTTTAACGCCGGAAGAGCAGCATAACATAATGTTGCTGTGGCAAGAAGCTACAAGAAATACAATGTTCAGTGAATGGCTCAAAGAATGGTGGGAGGGGTATGGTGTAACTAAGGAGGTAGATGAACCAAATCCCTGTCCTTCACAACAGACTGAAGAAGATCAGTTGGATATCATTTCAATGTATCTTTCTAAAGGAGAAGCCCTTGAAGACAAAGGCGTGGATTTTCCTCAAAACAGTTCTGCTGCTACTAATACTGAGCCATTTGGAAAAGGCAATGCAGATGATAAATGGCTTCTTAACAATGATCATCATCTTGATTGTAATGAATGCACAAAGTTGTTTTCAAAGAACATATCCAGTAAGGTAGCTGATATTACTGATCATGTTAATGAACCAGGAGAAGTAAATATGAAGTTCAATCTTCATGAGCGCCTTCTGACCATGAGCCAAGAAGATCTGGAGGCTACAATTCAGCGAATTTCCCATGATTCTTCTTTGGATATCAAACAAAAGTCAATTTTAATGCAGAACCTGCGAACGAGGTACATAATAAGCACTTGCTTTGTTTTCTATGTTTCATTTCTTTCCCCACCCTTCTATTCTTTTGAGAGCAGTAAGAAGAAGATTTAGCCCCCAAAACAAAGGGATGAATATATTTAATTCTTGGGTATTGTACAAGTTTAAACAAAGTAGAATTCTATTGCTCAAGCCTAATTTGGTCGCACTATCACAAATATATAATGTCATTTTGTTTCTTTGCTCCATTCTACTTCAAAAAGCTGATATACTATTGTTAGGCATCCCTTCATACAATTCTTTTACTTTGCAGTGCCTCTATGTTTATCACATTCTTTCACGAACTTGACATTCAATACCATTATGTTTCAGCCGTTGGATTGCCACACAGAAGAGATCTTATTCAGAGAGTGTAGTTTCAAGTAGCGAGGAAGAAATACCAGGACAGTGCCCCTCTTATCAAGACCACCTCAAGGTAAACCTTGGTTGCAAACACTACAAGAGGAATTGTAAACTTTTAGCTGCATGTTGCAACAAGCTTCATACTTGCATACGATGCCATGATGAGGTGGCTGACCATACACTGGATAGGTATGCATGGAAGGACTTATAAGTGTCTGCTCTCACCATTTTTTCGTTGGAACTTTTCTTCTATTCACATTTGCTGTTGCTTTCAATGTGCATTCAGGAAATCCATTACAAAGATGATGTGCATGAAATGCTTGGTAGTTCAACCAATTGGCCCCTTATGCTCAACTCCTTCCTGTAATAACTTGTCCATGGCAAGATATTATTGCAGGATTTGCAAAATATTTCAGGACGAAAGGTGATTTACCAGTTTTAACCTATTTACTTATTTATCCTTTTCACTTATACTGTTGTTAATATCAATGAATAGGTTATTCTCTAATATGACTAGCACTCTAGACTTTCAGTGCAGCCAAACTTTAAGCACCATGTTATTATCATAGGTTCTTAATTTTTTACTAGTTAACGGATTTACACTCAATTCTTAAAACAGATAAATTGATTGTGTCTCTTTCAGAGAAAAGGAGTCTAAGTTACGTGCAACTCTTTGTAGTATCAACCATTTGCTAGTGTTCTAAATAACCCGATATCTCAGTGAAACTTAACCGCCTAGTTTCGACCTCTTTCCACCTGTAAGTGAAAATCGGTCAAAACTCGGTAAAATTTGCTCAACTTGATCAAAACTTGGTAGTAACTCAGTCAACTAGTTTACAAAACAATTTTGAAGTATATATGAAAATTTGTATTGGAAGATCTATGCATAGCACACGCACAAAACCAGATTATCGATAGCTAGTTCAGTTCAGTTTTTTAATACAATTTGATTGCACATAGCATGAATTAAAATGTGTGTGGAACTATCTTATTATACTAAACTATTGCTACCTCTTGTCTTAAATATATGTAATATATACATAGGGGCATACTCGGGAAAAAGCCAATCTTAAGATACAAACCAATAACTCATCCGAGCCTTTGAATCAATGGATCCAACGGCCCATGATTTTCAGGGGGGGGGGGGGGGGGGTTCTGCTTATAAAATAGATTCAAATTTTTACATATTTACAACTCATGCCACTAATGATTTTTTAAAAGGGATAATTGTCCAAAACTACCCTAAAGTTTCGTCCACAAATGAGTTGATGCACAAAGTTTTGTCCACGCTGTGTGGTTACCCTGAAGTTTTGTCCACGCTTTTATGGGTGCATTGAAGTTTTGCCCACGCTTTTGTGGGTGCAATGAAGTTTTGTCAAATCCGGGAAGCACTGCCCAGAGGCACCAGACCATCATTTTGAACATTCCTATTACGTCAAAACTAAAAAAGTCGTGGACAAAACTTCAGGGTAGCCACACAGCGTGGACGAAACTTTGTGCATCAACTCGTTTGTGGACGAAACTTTAGCGTAGTTTTGGACAATTATCCCTTTTTAAAATTGTCTCAGCCTTCCATCTTTATGATCCAAGGGGTAGAATTGATTCCTAGTCTGTATTCTAACAGTTTTTTTTTACCTGAGACCTATTTTATATATATTTAATACAAAATGTGTTTTGTCGATATCTCCCCGATAAGTTAAAAAAAATTAATCTGATCCTCGCCGAGTTTGACCGTTACCAAGTTTTAGAACCTTGTTATTTGCTATACTGTTTCTAGATCATGACATTAAAATTTTACAGGAAGGAAATCTACCATTGCCCTTACTGCAACCTATGCCGAGTTGGAAAGGGTTTGGGTATTGATTACTTCCATTGCATGAATTGCAATGCTTGTATGTCACGATCTCTTTTCGTGCATCCATGCCGAAAGAAAAGCTTTGAGGATAACTGCCCAATTTGCCATGAGTTCATCTTCACGTCCAGGGATCCTGTAAAGTCCCTCCCATGTGGTCATATGATGCACTCGAAGTGTTTTCAGGTAAATGGCTCAATTATTTTCTCCTTTTCTTTGCTAGATTCTGTACAATCATTTAGATCACTTATGATTCTCTTGCTGGTGCTAGGCTTACACTTGCAATCACTATACCTGTCCAATATGCAGCAAGTCTCTAGGGGACATGCAGGTGAATTTTTATACATTTTCAAGATAGTCCTTCTACCTTTTGTTGCAGCATTGTATACGTTTTTTTAATTCCATGAAGATATGTATGTTGGGGATGTTGAATTTCCATGATACGGGCTTGTGCAGGTTTATTTTAGTATGTTAGATGCACTGCTGGCCGAAGAGAAAATGCCCGAGGAGTATTTAGGCAAAACTAAGGTTTTTCATGCTCTTTGCTATTACTAGTCAAAGTTATTAATACCTTCTAACTTGGGGAGCTATAATCAGTAAAGTGTGGATCAAACTGCAGGCCATCCTATGTAATGACTGTGAGAAGAGAGGTACAGCTCGCTACCATTGGCTTCATCACAAATGCTCTTACTGTGGTTCATACAACACAAGGGTTTTATGATTATGCACATGTGAGTGTGAATAACTTAACTCTTTTTTTTTTAAGCTACTTTCTGCAGAAAAAGTAACATCTATCTACATAACTCAATTCAATTTGTGAACTCTGACAGTCATCCCAATTTAGCTATGGAACATATTATGGAGGATGATTACCCAAAGAAAACTTGTATGTTATGTTTCAACTGATAAATCTAACAAGATAATTATGATGCCTTGAAAATTCTCAGGTTAAGTGGAATGCCTTTTTCCGTTCTCTTGCTTATGCAATTTACTAGCAACTTGGAATATTTACAGAGTTTGGAGCTTCAGATGCTACTGAACTCTTGGAAGAAAATAAAGTGCACTTGTACCACTTCCAAGAGTGAGTGTTTATTCCTACTTTATTTTATTGCTGTTCTTCATTGTAATGATTTTTGTAAGCTACAGAAGAGACGAAACTAAGCGAGCAGAAAATAAAAACTAATATATTCAGCCAAAGAAAAGAGAAATATATGGTATACCCTGATATTCAGCTGCAAAACTTAAGAATAAAATATAATTAGAAAGCAAGACATATAATGTAAGGTCTTATCTTAGGGTGCTATTTTCAGAAAGGCCAGCTGCACTGGTTGGGGGTGAAGTACTAATGTTGTGAACATCTACTATTTCCAGTTTGTAAACTGCTCATAGTTCATATCATATTTGAACTTGAGCACACTGATATTAATTAGGCAAGTCTGTCTTCACTTCCTCTTGATGAATCATCAGTATGTGCATGCTAGCAATCAAGCTTTAGGATCTATTGTGTCTTTCAGAGATGATTCCGAACTGCTTGCAAAATGACATTACTAGTCAAGAACGAATCAAAACCCGAAACACAGAGCTTAACTATGATACTTAATCAGTAATGCTACCTTGATTCATATGAGCCCCTTTAAGATCATTATATGATTGCATGTCCCCAATAGTATAGAAAAATGGATGTATCTCTGTAAATAGACCTCTAAGCCTTTACAACAGAATGAATCAGAGACGATTTCCCCTCCTGGTCTTCTTCTCTGGTTCAGGAGACTTGAGTTTATTTGACCAATACAGAATCAGCACTTGATGATTAAATGTTACTATAACGGGCCGCGATTGTTGAATAACGTAACAATCTCATCACAATCTTGTTGGACAACCTTGTGTAATCCCAGTGAATTGCTATTGTTGCTGCTACCACTGTAAGAATAGTGATCCATGAAAGAAGCATTGTAAACTTCAAGATTGCCATTGTTAGAAAAGGAGGGATGGTGGTGATGGGCATTGGTAGGGGGCGCCATGCCTAATTCGAGCTGTGCGGCCACAACTTCATCCATGTGGTGGTGGTGGTGGTGGTGGCGGTGAATCTGTAGATGAGATTGGACCGCGTGGAGCTCGTTCTCAGCCTGAGTGATCTGGCAATGCAGCTGGTAGATGATGCCACAGCAGCCGTGGACGGGGAACTTGTCCCGCATGTTGGCCTCGTAGACGATGGAGCGCATAGCCTCGTTCTTCTGGAGTTGGTCCAAGTCCTTGAGCATGTTGACGATGTTCTTGACACCGAAGAGCTTGTGGGCGTTGTGGAAAATCCTGGGGTGATCGGGAGGGAAGTAAGGAGCCAGAGGGCAATCAGGCACGCACTTCTTCCTCTGGTACTTGCACGCGGCGCAGGCCTGGCCGGCCATGGCAAAGCTCTACAATGACAAGAAGAAAAATGACATTGATCAACACATTGTGATTGGTGATGATGATGATGATGATGAATGTGTAGAGTGAAATAATATATTGGAAGCATAAGTGAAGAAAGGAAGTTGGGTTGTTGGTGTTGATGTGATTTGGTTTTGGTGTGGGAGAGACTCAGTAAAAGAACAGAACCGGATTTAGTGGAATTGCATTCTTTTTTTCTGTTTGTTGTGGGAGTAGCAAATGTGTTCAAATTGGTGCTATTTTTATGGCCTTGTTTCTATTTCTGGTCTTCCTCTTCTTCCTGTGCACTTATCTCTCCCTTTTTTTTCTTCCCTATATTTTCTATTTCTTCCTTAACTCCTCATTTTGCCACCAACAGTAGTTTTAGCCGCATGTTCTTGTTCTCACGCCTCCTATCTATTATTCAATTTAAGTCCAATACTTTAATGATACTATGTTATGTGACAAACATATACAATTCTCTTTAGAAACTATACCATATTAATAAGAAAATTGTTTATTCAAATGTAACAGAGTATTTTTTTTCAAGGAAATAATTTCATTTGTTATTGTTTTGTATTTTCCACGTGTTGCATCGGGTCGAACATAGGGACTATTGTGCGATAGCGCATGTTCGAATCTGTGTTGGGAAAGCGTGGTAAAAATAAATAGTTTTGTTCATCTAGTTAACTAACACACTATAATTAAAATGGCACCGAACAGAGGAAGACTAGCTTTCTTTAGACTTCGGTGGATAAATACGGCATAAGGTACTAATCTCATACGATGATTAATATGATACTGGTAAGTATATCATCAAGAGAAGACGTAGAATACCCGAGAGAGAAATCCTAGAGATGTATAGGGTTTTCAACAATTATTCTTCCGTACACACTACTGGCCAAGAGAAACGATAATATAATATTTAGATTCAATCCCGGGTAACCTGAATACATAAAATGCACAAAAACTTGTAACCATAAAATTCACTTAAGCAACATCACTTCATATAATCAAAGTATTTGACTAACACCCGTAACTTAAACATCTTTAGAGTTGTCGCCGCCCATAATAACACTACAATACATATATTAGAGTAGTAGAGATTGGCCTAAAACAAATAGATCTTTGATACTCACAAAACTATAGAGTTGTCAACACCCACAATAACCATACAATACATATATTAGAGTAGTAGAGATTGGTCTAGAGCATATAGATCCTTGATACTCTATAGGCCACAAAACTATAGAGTTGTCACCACCTATAATAACCCAATCAAGTTGTGCATGAAAAGATCTATATGTTGGTTTTGTGCCCTATACCTAGGGCTGTTAATCTGACCCGCGACCCGCGGCCCACCCGAAAACCCGACCGGCCCGCCACCTGCGTGACTCTCAATCGAAGGGTAATGGGTCGGTTACGGGTCAAAAAAATCCATATCCGATGCTTTTCGGACGGGTATCGGATCGGACATGGACTACCCGCGGATTAACCGACCCGACCGAATATATATATAATTTTTTTTACAACCGTTGATCTGGTCTTGTTATTTGAAATGGACGTCTAGGATTGTGCTACGTGTTTGATTTTCTGCCTCACACATAACCTTATCTCTAAACGGTAAGAACCTTATCCCTTCATATTCCCTCATCTCTCTCTCTCATCTAACCCTAATTTCTGACTCTCTTCATCTTCTCCTTCACTCCTCTCCTCTCTCTCTTCCGCAGCCCTATTCCTACACGCCAAAACCTCACGCACGGCTTCACCTCACCGGCTCGCCGCCCTCCCTCACCACGTCGCCACCCTCACCTCACCGGCTCGCCGCCCTCCCTCACCGGCTCGCCGCCCTCCCTCACCACGTCGCCGCCCTCACCTCACCACGTCGCCGCCCTCCCCACAGACACTCGAGTTGAGGTACCAAACTTGAGATGGTGGTAAACTCTAAACTGTGTCCTTCATCTTCTTGTCTTGTTTTTTTTTTGTTTCGACATAGTAGTCTGACAACTCTAATAACACGAGTTCACAAATAGTTCATGTATGACTTACCATCGAAATAGAATCTACGAAAATAGAGTGCGATTTTCATTCAACTCAAACCCTAACTAGACAAGCATGAACAAAAACTAAACAGAAAAAAAAAGCCTTACAGTGGACACTTTACCCATATGTGTTAGTCTCTGTTGTTTTGGGCATATGGGTTCGATTTGTTCATCTGATTTGGGTTGGTTTTTGGTGGGTACTGATGGGTTGTGTAGATTTTTAAATCTTCACTGAGTTTCTAAAGTGTTTTTGGTGGGTACTGATGTGTTTTTGTGTGTGTCGGATCTATGATTATTTTCCTTTGAATCTAAAGTTATATTATGTTTCATTGTTAGGGTTATCTATCTTGATTCGAGTTCGAGGTGTTCAGATTGAAACTCACTTAAGCTGAGTACATGTATAAATTACTCTCACATATTTTTCTAGTTTGGTTTATATTTTGTGCTAATATTTGTGTGTTAACTGGTATTAAGTTTGTGGTATATTTGTGTGTTAATTGGTATTGAGTCTGTGGTGTATTTGTGTGTTAACAGGTCATGTAAATAGAGCAAGATTTAAGTGCAAAACATATATTTTTTTTTGTATTTATGATTTTTTGATGAGTTTGTGGTGTATTTGTGTGTTAACCGGTCATGTATATAAAGCAAGATTAAAGTGCAAAACATATTCTTTTGTGTATTTATGATTTTTGATGAGTTTGATGAAATTTGAAATTTATTTGTGTTAATATAGAGCAAGATTAAAGTGCAAAACATATTCTTTTCTGTATTTATGATTTTTGATGAGTTTGATGAAACATGAATTTTTTTTTTGTGTTAACTGGTATTAAATAGAGCAAGCTTAAAGTGCAATACATAATTTTGTGTGTGTTAACTGATATTAATTTTTTCTTTCATGTGCTAGTTAAAGTTTGATGAAACATGAGTTTGATGAGTTTACTAATGTGGGAGTTTGCAAGCTGGTAGTTTTATAGTGGGCGTTATTTTGATGATTTGTTGAAACTGTTTTTTAGTGTTGAAACTTTTTTTTTGTTAAAGTCTTGTAGTGTTCAAGTGCTGATTTTTGTAGTGCGATAGAAGAAAGTGCTATCTAATGAAACTGTTTTTTAGTGTTAAAACTGTTTTTTAGTGTTGAGACATTTTTTTTGTTAAAGTTTTGTATTGTTGAAGTGCTGATTTTATACCATGTGTGTGATAGAATAAAATGCTATCTAATGAAACTGTTTTTAAGTGTTGAAACTGTTTTTTAGTGTTGAAACTTTTTTTTCGTTACAGTTTTGTATTGTTGAAGTGCTGATTTTATACCATGTGTGTGATAGAAGAAAGTGCTATCTAATGAACACTATATAATTGTTGAAGAACTATCTAATGAACACTGATTTGTATACCACATGTGTGATTTTTATAACTGATTTATGTACTAAAAGTTGTGATAGGTCTGGCTGCATAATGGAAGAGTGTCAAGGAGGAGGTGCTGAAGATGTTGGAGGGGCTGAAATTGCTGCTGGGGATGCTCTTGAAGGAGAACAACTTGCTGCTGCCCTTGCTGTTAAGCAAGAGGCATCAGCCTCAGGTATTATGTCTACACCCTTACCTGCTAGTGTAAAAAAAATAATTAAGCGAACTAGTACTGCTTGGAAACATTTTCATGAACCTGTTAAAGATAAGGCTGGTAAATCACATGCTACTTGCAAATATTGCTCTGTGACATATTCTTGTGACCCTAAGAGTTGTGGAACATCAAATTTATTGGCTCATTCTTTGGCTTGGAAACATAACCCTGAGAGAAATATAGATAAATCACAACCTACCATACCATTCGCTGCTGCCTCCTTAGGTAATAAGGACGTACCTTGGAAATTTCAACAAGCAGTTGTTAGGGATGCATTAGCTAGGATGGTAGTTATAGACGAACTGCCTTTTAGGTTTGTCCAGGGTGAGGGATTTCAGGATTTTATGAAAGCTTGTTGCCCTCAATTCAAGATCCATGGTAGGACAACTGTAACTTCTGATTCCAAAGACCTTTACATGAGTGAGAAGCAAAAATTGTTGACTTTCTTTAGAGCTAAATCCCCTAGAGTATCCCTGACCACAAACACATGGACTAGCAAACAACAGATAAATTATATGTGTTTGACTGCTCATCTCATAGATGAAAATTGGGTCTTGCATAAAAAGATCATTAATTTTTGTCAAATTCATGGTCATAAGGGGGATGATATAGGGATGACCATGGAACATTGTCTTAGAGATTGGGGTATGGACAAAGTAATGGCTGTTACTGTTGACAATGCAAGTGCAAATGAACCAGCTGTTCAACACTTAGTGAGAAAGTTCAACGTGCTAGGGACTAATATTTTGAGTGGAAGGTTAATGCATATGAGGTGTATTGCCCATATCATTAACCTTATTGTGACGGATGGTCTTAGGCAGTTAAGCCCATCTATTGATCGAATTCGGGCAGCTATAAAGTTTGTAAGAAATTCTCCATCTAGGTTGTCTAGGTTTCAGACCTGTGTGAAAGATTGTAGACTAGACACTAGATCCATATTATCCCTTGATATGCCTACTAGATGGAATTCGACCTATCTAATGCTAGCTACTGCTGTTAAATTGGAGGCAGCTTTTGAGAGGTATGATAGTGAGGATGAGACATTTAGGAAAGAAATGTCAACCCAGTTTAGGAAGGGATCAAATCATGAGGAGCTTCTAGGCATGTTATGTGATGATGATTGGTCCAAAGCCAAGTCTTTTCTTCCATTTCTCAAACACTTTTATGAGTTAACTTGTAGGGTGTCTGGTTCTTCATATGTTACATCTAATATGTTTTTGGATGAAATTAATGACACTTTACAAGTAATTAAAAAGGGTCAAATGGTTGAAAATGACTATGAAATGATTGATATGGCTAATAAGATGAAGCTGAAATTTGATAAATATTGGACAAATCTGTCCAAAATGAATGTGCTCATCTTTATAGCATCTTTTTGATCCTAGGAATAGGTTGCAAGTTGTGAAGTATGCTCTTGATAGTATGTATGATGAACATGTTGCTTATGATCTGTCTTTGAGTGTTAAAGATACATTGTATGAAATGTTTGATGAGTATGTTAAATTGCACTCCCCTAATAACGTAGGTGAAACTAGTTCCCAATCAACCTCTACCAATTTAGTTGAGAAATACACTTCTAGAGGTAGTAGCTTGAGGGATGCCTTTAAGAGGTGTAAAACCTCTCAAGATAGTGTCCTCAAATCTGAATTGGACAAATATTTAAATGAAGAGGTCGAGGAGGATGTGGCTAAGTTTAACCTATTAGATTGGTGGAAGTGCAATTCCCCTAGGTTTCCAATACTCTCTATTATGGCTAGGGATATATTAGTTGTCCCCATTTCAACTGTGTCATCTGAGTCAGTTTTTTCTACTGGTGGTAGGATAGTAAACAATTTTAGGAGCTCATTGACACCAACAACTGTGGAAGGATTAGTATGTTGTCAAGATTGGATAAGAAAATCAGCAAGTAAGATGACATATATAGAAGATCACGAAGAACTTGAGAAGAATGAAGCTGGTATACTTTCTAGTAATCATAATCTGATGTTTATAAGTATTCTCATCAAATATTATTGATATTTGGTTATTGTTGATTTAATTCTAATATGGTGTTGTCTTTACAGGGTTTGAAGTCGATTAGCTTCATCATGAGTGCTTTGTTAAGTTTATTTGATGGAACAACACTCAACTTCGACAAAGAATGAAGGGCTTAAATATTTATTTTGTACCTAAAACATTCTGTGTTGGATAGTTAGCTATTTTTTGGATCTGGTCTGTGTTGGGTAGTTAGATATTTTTTGGATCTGGTCTGGTATTTTTTGGTGGTAAAGTCATCTAGTTGATGACATTTTGCTGATAGTGTATTTTTTGATGAATTGAAAAATTCATGAAATTAGTTAGTAGGAATGGACTTGTAATGTATTATGGACAACTTGTATGACTTGCTGAAGATTGTTTTTATTTCAGTATGTGAATGTCTAAGCTTGTACCTTTTGAAATGAAATATCAGGTTGTGTTGTGTATAAAGATATGGGCTTGTATGTAAAAGCCCATTTTTTGCTACATTTTCGGATATCCGCGGGCCTGGCCCGATCCGATCTAGATCCGAATGGTCGGATCTCACTCAGAATTATGATTCGATGGGTGGGTTGTAAGGAAATGACATCCGACTCGCAAATTTACGGTTGAGCCTAAATATGTGTGGGTCGGGTCGGATATCCGACCGAACACAGCCCTACCTATACCAATCTTGATCATGTATGACATTATCATTTATTAATACGTTGACAGTTTTATTATCATTTTGTATAAGGAGTATTATTCTAATAATCTATAGTCTTATAGATATACTAAGACTAGTATGATGTTGACTGATAATCTCATTTTACTGATCATGCATATGTGATATAAAGTCAAATCATAGATATTATTCGGAGAAATAGTATTGGATGACCCAATGTGAGAATACTACATAAGAATTGTCATGAGTATTTCTCAGTACCGTAATATGGCTTAAGTCATTTGACCTTTTCGTTATCATGGATTTCTATATAGGTGATTTTGTATTTTGACAAAATTCAACGCTGTCCTTAACCAAACAATAATAAAGATTGTTGTTAGGTACATAATTATCTATGTGAGAAATGTGATTGACTGGTAAGAAATTTTTACTTCATGTAAATATGAGATAAATATCGTTGGGCCCTTGATAAGTGAAACTGTGGAAATGCATGGTCATACAAATCGATAAAAAAGTATCACTCGCAGTCTACTTAGGATCAAAAAACCAAAGATCGAATATAATAAGGATGAAAATCATATGTCTTATATTCGATCGAGGTCTCGATGACAAATGAATTAAGATATTAACAGTTGAAGGTTAAATCAAATTAATGATCGATCTTCTCAACTTTTGGAAGTCATAATGACTTGCTAGAGGCCAATTATGACATGTGGACAGAAAGGAGATTTGAGGCCTATTTTTTTTATCCCCGAAAAAAAAAACGATTTTATTGAAGGCCGAAGCCGAGGATGGACAAGAGATAGAGCACACATGCCATACATAAAATAAAACCGACTGAGCTACAAGGAGATGAGGGATCTAAGAAAAGAATTTGGGGAGCTTTTCCAGAGAGACAGGTCCTTTTCTGAAACGGTTGAGAGCTTCAATTTTAGTAAGGAGAAGGTGAAGAGCTGGACCTTGAGCAAGATTAATTCAACTGGTTCTTGATGGTTGGAGAACACCGCCGAGTTCCTGGAGAGCCAGAGATGCCAGAAGCTCACATAGAGGGTTTTCAACCAAAGAGCTTTAGAGGCTTTAGCTGACGAGAATCTTCCCATTGGACTATAAGATCAGCAACAGAGCAGGGGAGACAACCTCTGAGATTCCACCACCGAAAAATTAGAGCCCAAAAAGATTGTGACCTAGTGCATCGCAGCAAAAGGTGGTCGCAATCTTCAAAGGACGAGGGGCAGAACTTCCAAAGTGCCACAACAATGGGTATGTTCAATCCGCGAGATTCCAGGAAATCTTTCGTGGGGAGTGCACCAAGAGCAATAAGTCATCCTAGAAGGGTGATTTTAGGAGGGAGATTTGATTTCCACAAGGGTTTAGTCCAAGGCAGGTTAGGGCTTACTCCATCATTCCGAATTTTCTGGTAAACAGCCTTGACTGAGAATGATTTGGAGTCGTGCGTCCATCTGACTTGGTCGGATTTGAGGCCTATTATCAACGTTGTATGAGCCTATAGGGTCACACGCAACAATAAGCTCAATTACGTATGTAATATAATTTTATTCGTTACTCATTTTTCTATACTAATATAATAAGATTATATTAAGTAATTATGTTGAGTATCTCAAAAAAAAAAAGTAATTATGTTGAGAAGGTTAAATAAATTAAATGTATATAGTTTTTATGCCGACCTAGGCCAAATTATGTCCTCGGAAAAAGGGTATTGTACTTGAGATACTAAATATACGGATGACGGCTGCGCATCTCCTCCATCTCCTAGGGTTTGAGGTGCTTCTGCGTTTCCATGGCAGTGGAGGCTTTTCAACTCTTCCTTCTGATCATGACACAACGCCGGAGGGTGCAGGGCAGCGACCTGTGTCGCAGGCGCAGCTGTTAGTCCTTCCGTGCGGTCAAGAGATGCGTCTTCTCTCTGTCGGCCCTAGAGGGGGGTCCATAATGGATGGAGGCAGCGGCGCGTGGGGGCGAGTGGGCGACTCCGGCGACGGCAGCTGTTGGGAGCAGGTAAGATCTGGTAGTTTCACACTGTATCTCGTCTGCTTGGGTGTTGAGTTCGCCTCGTCGAGGTGTTATTGGACTGTTTCGTGGTCTGTTGTTGCCCCACGTCCGACGATCTTCGGCGGCGTGGTTGGTGGTGTTTCGATGTGGGGATGGCAGAGGAGAGCTCGGCGTCAGGTCGATGTGGGGCAGGCCGTTTAGAGATCGGCGGTGGTGACAGGGGCGGTGGTTACGTCGGCGTCGGGGACGGGATGGCTTAGGGGTCTGCACGCGTCCGGCATTGAACCGGAGCCGACGCTGTCACGGGATGGTGGATTCTCGCCGGGGCGCTTCTCGGCGATGAGAATCAAGGGTGCTCCGATTCCAGGAGTGGTGCCGGGGACGACATCTCTTGTGCCGGTGGGGGAGGTGTCCTCGGACACGGAGGCCACGACGGAGGAGTCGGCGACGGTGGTAGCTTGGCGAATAAGCAAGGGCAAGGGAGTAGTGCAAGAGAACCCTAACCCTAATGGGCCGACTCTGGGCCTTGCGGATGGGATGGGCTGTACGGAATCTGAAGGATCGACAGGGTCAGATGATGGTTTACTTGTAGCAGCGGCGGGGGGCCTCAAGCACCCCCGCCTCCAGGAATGAGCCTGAGGTGGTCCAGGAAGGGGGTGGTCGACTGTTACCCCTTCCTGGCGAGCAGATGGCGAGGGTACCATCGACAGTCGTATTCTGTCTTCCCTACCAGTCCGGTGTCAGCATTCCCGCGTTCAAGAGCCCTAACATTATCAGTCAAGGGAGGACGACGCACGCTGACTCACCGGGGGAGATGTAGGTCCACCTGTATTCCTCTTAACTTGGTTGGCTCGCCTCGTCCCCTTTGGAAGAAGCATGTTGTATCGGTGTCTTTGGACGCTACCGCAGATATCCCCTTCGTCTGCCCCCAATTACCAGAGCCGAATTTACTGTTTTGCTTTTCGTTTCTGTTTGTTAGTTGGATTTACTTATTATGTAGGTGGGGTACATTTGTGTACCTACCAAACTCTCTTATTTTCTAATGTTATTGCAATTGTTATTCTCAAAAAAAAATTAAATGTATATATATATATAAGTATTTATTTTTATGAAAAAATAGGATCATGTGGTGAGCACTATACCCCTTGAAACATCTAAAACTCCAAACCCTTTTCTAAAATCAAACGAATATCTTCTACAACAATTACAAATAGAAGAGGAGAAAGAGAGCATCGTTGTCTCAAGCCCCGTTATAATGTCAAGTTTTCAGAGGGTGGTCCATTAATTAACACTCAAACCCAAGCATGTAAACAAGACATCATCCAATTTCTCCACTTGACCCAAAGCCCGTCCTAAGTAGAATTTTCATCAAATACTCCCAATTCACATGATCATATACCTTTTAAAAATATCACTTCGTCCCTAAATTTTTTGATGAATTGCAACAATTCAGAGGATCCCATCAAGTATCTATCTTCCAGAAATGAAACCGGATTGCACATCACTAACAAAGTGGTCCATATAAATCTTCAATCTGATAGGTACCACCTTAGTTAAGAATGAAGAGTTAATTCCCTTCCACAAAGTTCCACAACTGTGAAACTATTTTAAAAAGTTCAATACACCTAATCTTACAATTCTCCCATATTGTCGAAAGAACTTCATGTTAAAACTATCAAGACCAGGTGATTTGTCCTCACTATAGCCATTAATGACAGCAAGAACCTCAAGTTCAGTAAATGGCATTTCAAAGAATTATGCTTGACCTTGAGACAAGACTTTAAAAGGGAGAGATTTGAGATCAACGATTATTGGGGAAGCTTTGGTATCTTTTAGCAAAATGTGTGATTACAACCTCCTTTATATCAAATGGAGAGTAAAAAAAATCCAGCATCCTAAATCTGAACAATCTTTTTCATACTTTCCTTATATGGCCATCATGTGAAAAAAAAAATTAGAGCACCCATATCTTCCTCTTTTAATCACTTAGCTTTGAACTCATGTCTCCAATTTTTTGCCAACAATTTCAGCTTTTGAATAAGTTTAGTTTGCAAGAGTGCCTTGTTACAACCATCAGCAGTAGTAAGTTCCATGTTGTCTAAAGTACTATCCAACAAATCAATATCAACCTTCAAGGATTCTATGTCCTTCCTCAGGCACTTAAATACATTAACACTCCATTTTGAAATAATAAAAAAAATAGTGTTATGAGTGTGTACCATAGAGTAAGTGCAGCTCCTTAAATTTTAATGGAGTCCTAAAAACATTTTTTATATAATAAGAATCGAGGGTGCTAAAGCCAAGAGTTGAAGAATTTAAAAGGTTTTGGTCCCCGATTACCAACAAGATTGGATAGCAATAGAGGCATGTGATCTAAAATACTTCTAGCACTACAAGTTTGAGAGATAGTCAGAAACGCAATGAGGAGATCAGTTCTTATTAGAAACCTATCTAGCCTAGAAGTCCTAGATCCAGGACCAAACCAAGTAAATCTACCTCCTTCTAAAGGTATACCAATAAACCTCATATCTTCAACAAATTTATTAAATACATGCAGATAAAGAGAGGAAGAAATTTAGCCAGACCTTTCTTGAGTGAAAAGTATATTATTGAAATTTCCAACAACTATTAAATTAAGACCTATATTTGTAAATGTGAGGCTAGCTTAGACTAAAGGTTGGCTCTTCCTCTTCTCGAACAGGGTGAATAGATATGCCTTCATGTGCTATCTGAGATTTCTCATTAGGAGACTTAAAAAGAAATGCTCATGTTCTGATGATTTATGTCACGCCCCAAATCCGGTTTTGACCGGACTCGAGACGTGAACTAAAATAATAATTAATAAAGGCAACTTTAATACCAAAATGAGTCTTCAATAACAGTTTAAAAGATCAATAGTAAATAAGTTTAGTAATCAATAAAACAGTACGTCTCTAGACCACACTAGACAAAGACCCTCGCTAGCTCCCAAGCTCCGAGAATCCCGCTAGCACAAATCCCGCTCAAGAACTGTAGAACAATAAAGTAAAGGGGTGAGCTTTCGCTCAGTAGGAAACGTAGTTAAAGTGATGAGTATCCGCTCACCACCACGAGTAACCGTCCAATTAGGGCATACTAGTACGTCACACAACTAACCACAACACGGAATCACATAACCACAATCCTCAGTCACATGACTATAACCACACTCACAAACATACTTACACGACCATTATCACATTGTACGCACGTCACTTATCCAATCATCAAGCATACAACATACAGTAAAAACAATCCTATGTCCCATACAACAGTCACCGAACTCCGCTGGCTGTCCACAGCCCGACTCAACCATATCGTACCGGACCACACAACATCGCCTAGATATCTTCCCGGAACACGGCATCGAGGCACAAATCACGATACATCATACCGGACAACACAACATCGGCCTAGATGTCTTCCCGGAAATTCATCGGGGCACAAACACAATATTGATCACGTAACCGTCGGCCTAGATACCCTACACCGGCATACCCCCTCGATGTAGGTATCGTATCGGAACCACTACCCGGTGGACCGCGTACATGGGACCACACCGTCGGCCTAGATACCACCCTACACCGGCATACCCCCTCAGTGTAGGTATCATACCGGAATACACCTCATCTCGGAACATACATCAAGAAAGTCTCATGCATCACAATGCCAAAGTTCAACTACGGTATACCAACAGAGCAAACTTACCACAACACATCACATCGGTGTATGAATCACCCGATCATCTCACAAACATTGGTTCACGTCATATCAAGCATATCACACTTGGCAAAGCACAACAACATACTACACCGAGTATACCATATCATGATTCTCAATTTAACAATGGATAACCACACATCAAGCATCACAGTCATAGATCATGGCATTTCAATCAACACACAACCTAAGGGCTCGACATGGCCCGCATGCATTTCTACAACACGATAATTTCCAAACTTACGGCTCGTAAGCTATCCCTCATTTCACTCGTTCCTCACGTCCTACATGCATAATATCATTATATCAAATATTCGCAACCTATAGGCATACTAGTAACTTTCCGCAATTAAACCGGTATTCGCTACTTTCCCTACCTCGATCGCTTTCCAAACGCTTAGTCACTTCACGAGGTCCAAAAGTATCTTCCGCCGAGCTCGGGTCCAATGTCTAGCATAACAAATTTAATACAAGAATCAAGAGTGATTCATTATTGGTTTAAATAGGAAAACATTCTCAATTAACTCCAAAAGGGCTCGGTTATAGGTAACCATCCCAATTACTCGAATTCCACCAAAAATAGCTCAAAAGCTCAATTCTGGTCTGTCACGGTTCGGGTCACGGACCCGTGGTCTGCACCGTCACGGTTCTTCTCACGGAGCCGTGTCTGGCGCCGTCACGGTCTCCCTCACGGAGCCGTGACGTCCTCTGTCACGGTCCCCGTCACGGATCCGTGACGGGTCTGGACAGCTTCGTCCTTCTTCTTCCTCCAGCTCCGATTTCACGAAAATAAACCTCAAAACCTCCATTTTAACCTTCCCAAACCTCCAAAACAGCTCCATAAACGTCAATACCTCAATACCCAGCATGTGTCTTCATCAAAACTCCACAAATCCAATTGATTTCATCATCTAAACCTAGTTTTAAGCATCTATCATCTACTTCAACCTTAAAAGTTCATCATCTATGGAAACTCAACTAGTTTCAAGCTTTTTCTAGCAAACCCACTAAGTGGAATTCAACCAAAACGAAAATAGATCGATGATTTACCTTAAGGGTGGAAAGGGGATAAAGAAAATGAAGTTTGAGAGATGATTTGGGGGTAGAAATGAGCAAAAAGCCTCATCATTTTTCCTTGCTTCTTCTTCAAGCTTCCATGGAAGCTCCTCCTTTGCTCTCTCTCTAAATTTCGGCCAACAAGGTAAGAATGAGCTGAATTGCTCTCCTTTGATGCCTTTAACCTATACTTGAATTTCCTATTTTACCCCTTTAGCTTTCTTCCTTCTAGATTAGCTCAAGTGGGGTCAAAGTGGTCAAATCGCACTCATTTCTTCCCTTCCTAGCCACCATGGACATGTGTCCATGTGGGGACCATCTTTAAACCAAATAAACCCAGCTCAAATGATTTAATTAGTTTTAGTCCTTAATTAGGCTTAGTTTGACCCGAGTTTGACTTTTTCGTAAAATTAGCCATTTGAAAGGAAACGGCCCAATTAAGCTAACTGTAATGACGACTAAGCTTTTTGGGCCCCGGAAGGATCCCGAATGACTCCCAGAGTCATCGGTTGACTTTGCTGACAAAAAGTCAACTTTCGCCAGAATTCACCGGTTCGACTGGGATCGACCGGGGGCGGTTCTTACAATTTAAACCACCCAAACCAACCTCATTATCATCAAGTAAATCTACAACGTCATCTTCAAATTCAGAATCAGAGAAACCCTTTGGTTGGTTTCGTCTTCTAAGTTATCAAACTAATCAAGAATTAATTAATCTGTAATGAAATCCTTTAGCCCAATTGCAATAGCTCCAAGTTCCTGATCCATCCTGGTTAAATAGTTATGCCCTCTTAGTTTCAGTACCAACTGAAGCAGTAGAATGAGAATTTACTTCGGTTATTACAACTTTCCCCTTTTTGGACCTAGTTGTATATACATAAGAAAAAGTCATTTTTTTTCTCTTGGGTATTCTCAACTTGACCATTGTTACGGGATTTGAAAAGTGATAGGATCAAAATCTTTCAGCTTAATTGAAAGTTCTCCCCCTTAACAATGTTATCGGAAATTCATGGTGAGAGATGGCTTAGGACAGTGATTTGAGGAGTATCAAAGTCTTGAATCTCATCCACCATCACTTCAATAGGTTCAGTTTCTCTAACCTTCACTCCTTGTTGAAAGGTCACTGGACCTTCATCTGAGAGTTGCTCTAAAAGTTGCTTTGAACTAGTTGTGTTTGACCTTCTCCCAAAACTTAAGCCAAACCCAATACACCCATAGAGGCCACTTGTTGCTCTCCTTCCTTTTGGCTAGTTCGAGGATTTAAAGAAGATATGGAATCTTGAACACCAATTGGAGAAGCATTAATGCTTACTAACATTTTTCCCTCTTTAATGTTTCCAAGATTATCAAACAAATTCTATGTTTCTACTGTCAGAGTCATTTTTAAGTCTCTCATTAGTCCCTATCCAAGTCCACATCTTCGTCAGATACTTTTTTTTTATCAGCAAAGCATATATTAAATGAAACCTCTCATGAGAAGAAAGAAGAGTATAAGAAGTCTAACTACAGACCACCAAAAGCCCAAGAAGTACACAACCTTCTTATAGGGTAGAACTGAAACCAACAAAAAAACAACCAACCAAGAACAACAACCATAACTAGATACAAACTCGAACGATGGCGTGACAACTCAGCCTCATGACACTCCCAACAAGGAGAGGAAACAATGAAAAGGTCTAAAACCTATATTTTTCTACCATTGAGCACACAACAATAAAAATGTGTAAAAGCCTGATTTTCCTACCATGAAGCACATACGAGTAAGCAAGGTCACAACCCAGATTTTCCAACCATTAAGCTCGAAAGATACTGACCAAACCAACCGACTGCTAAAAATAGTAGAACTCCCTATCTCATCAGGACCATCAACCTCACACAAAGTCTGGAAGACGAACCCTAACAAGTCGACGGCCAACACCGCAAACGAAAAAGACAGGTCGGAGGAAAAAATCCAATCGAGCACACTATACCAAAATCTAATATGAAGGTAAACAGCTAAAAGGTACAAAGACCAAACTACTCGTCGGCGGCTAACCCCTTAAACCGACGTCCCAAACCACAAAAGTGGATGGAAGCTGCAGATTACCAAATAGATAACAATAAAGGGACAATGCGGGGACACAAATCTTAAGATGAAGAGAGAATAAATCAGAATCAGTACCACGACGAACAGCCAAATCCACAACGATACTCCGGAGGATGAAGAAACGCATCACATGAGACTTGATACTCACTAGAAACTGTGATATTCTTATCTTGAGAATACCAAGAAGAACTTGGATTGTCTTTACTTAAAAAATAGGAACATCAACCTGATTAGTTGTTGTAACCAATTTGTTGAAGCTTTCCTCTCCCAATCTAACATTGACCTCATTTTTGAAACCTCGTAACTGATCCTAGTGAACTAGTATAACAAGAGAAATTATATGGGGAGAGTATGAGAGAGAGAGAGAGATACAGACAGAGAGGAGGAAGAGGTACAATAGCGTAGGACAAAAATCATACCATTTCTGTTGTAGAGCACAATCTAAATAACATCTATTCACTACTAGGGAAGTTGACCGAAATACAAGGCTCAAGAGGAAAATATCAACATAATTAAAATAACATAAGCCAAAGATAATTAAGAGTGTAACAATACCCTTCCCTTTAAGCCTTCATGTCCTCATGAAGAGAAGTAAAAATCTGGGAACCTTTCCTGCACATCAAACAGAAATTCCCAAGTGTCGTCCTCGAGAATTGAATCAGACAAACACACCAGGACATATGTGTCCGGACGATTACCTCTCTTCACCAACCCCCGATCCATCATTTCCACAGGATGACGCTCAATCATGTTGGAGCTCGTGGTCTCAAGCAATAGAGATTGAGCTATCACAACTCCAATGTGGCTTTTCAGCTAAAAAACGTTAAATATTGGGTGAAATCTCGAACCCACTTGTAGATTTAGAGTATAAGAAACACGGCCAACTTTGCGAACGATCTTGAACGTACCAAATAATTTAGGATTAAACTTATGGGATGAGCAGCGAGAAACAGAGCTTTGACGATATGGTTGTAATTTGACATAAACCCAGCCATCGACAACGAATTCCCATTCCGATCTCTTCTTGTCGAATTGGGATTTCATCCTTGATTTGGAATGCATGAGATGGAACTTAGAGAGTTGTGAGGCCTCCTCCATAACCGAAAGGCTGCGATCCACCAATTTTACTAGTGTCGTTACTGTGAGGTAAGGAAGCTGAGTAGGAGGAGGTTGACCATAGAGAGTCTGGTACGGAGAAGTTTAAATCGTCGAATGGAACGAATTGTTGTACCAGAATTTGGCAAGGGGCAGCCACTTTGACCAATATTTGGGAAAATCCGAGCACACACAACGTAAATATGTATCCAATCATTTGTTGAGGATCTCTATTTGGCCATCTGTTTGTGGATGATAAGTAGACGAGATGTTATGAGAAATATGATAGAGGCGATAGAGTTCTTTCTAGAAGGAAGAGAGAAATATTTTGTCCCTGTTATTGACAGTTGAGCTTGACATGTCGTGCAGGCAAAAAATTGTGTCCAGAAATGCTGGAGCAACCATGATCGCAGTGAATGGGTGTTGTAAAGGAATGAAATGGGCCGACTTGGTCAGACGATCAACGACCATATAGATAAATTCAAACCCATGGGACTTGTTAAGTCCTTCAATGAAATCCATTTATATATCTTTCCATGCTCTGTCTGGAACTGATAATTGTTGGAGAAGGCCTAGCGATGCTGCCAGATCCGGTTTGTGAGTTTGGCAAGAAGTGACCAATTTGTCTGTATCCCTCTCTATTTTCTTCCAATAAAAGTGGGTAGCTATGCGTTTAAGAGTTTCCAAAGTTTTGGAATGGCCCTCAATAGAATTCCCATGAAAATGAGTAATCAGCTTCTCATGCGACAAAGAATCATGGCCTACCACCAGTTTCTCCTTTCGACACAATTGATCATTGACCCATGTGTAGTGACCCTTTCTGGAAGGAGAGACCCTTAAGCTGTCGATGATACTCTGAAATTTTGGGTCATGAGCTCTTGACTGGAGAATGTGATCCAAAAGTGGGAAAGAAATCGAACTCGCAGCTGAAACAGAGCATGTCGAGGATAGTGCTGGAACTAGTGAGTCCTCCTGAAACTTACGGGAAAAGTCATCCGAAATTCTATTCGTGGAACCTGTACAAAAAAGAATCTCGAAATCATATCCCATCATCTTCACCACCCAATTGAGTTGTGCTAGTGTTGGTGTCGTTGTTGCAACAGGAACCTAAGGGTTTGGTGATAAGTTTTTATCACAAAATGGTGTCCCATGAGGTAGGAATTATAATGCTTAGTATCTAGTAACACTACTAGCATCTTTGTAAGAACCGCCCCCGGTAGATCCCAGTCGTACTGGTGATTTCTAGCAAAGTTTGACTTTCGGCCGGAAAAGTCAACTGATGAATCCGGAAGTCATTCGGGACCTTTCGGGGGCCCAAAAAGCTTAGCCGTCATCACGGTTAGCTTAGTTGGGTCATTTCCTTTAATTTGACTGTAATATTGTAACGGTCAACTTTTGGTCAAACCCGAGCTTTTTATCGACTTTTTCCGATTAAATTTGGACTGCTGGAATTTTATTTAAAGAAATTGGCTCCCACAATGCCACATGGAATTAGAGACTTGGATGAGAAGAAAATGAGCTTAAATGACCACTTAAAGCCTTTAAGTGGATAAAACTTGAGAGGACTTTTGGTCATTTAGCATTCTAGGTCATTCAAGGCAATTGGTTGATACAACTCAGCCATTTACTCATTGTTGCAGCTGAGTATTGCTAGAGGGAGAGAAAGGGAGAAGCAACTTGGCTTGAGCAAGAAGAAAGAGAGAAAAGGGAGGAGTTTTAGCTCATCTCTTCACCATTTCTTCTCCTAAAGCTTCCTAGCTTCATCATCTCCCCATCCTAAAGGTATGGATGCTCTTAACTTCTCATTTCATCCACTTTATAGTTTGGGTTTTGTGGGTTTTGGCTTGAACTTGAAGAACTAGCTTCCTTGGTTGTTGTAGGAGAAGAATTAATGAAGTTTAGGTTGTTTTGATTGTGTTGGTTGAAGTTTTGATGAAACCCATTGAGGGTGTTGAAGTTTGGAGGTTTTTGATGGTTATTTTGGAGTTGGGAGAAGCTGGAAATGGAGGTTTTGGTCTGATTTTCGTGGAATCCGAGTTGGGGAAGAAAGGGGAAGGTTCTGGGCTGCTTCGGCACGGAATGGGACCCAGAACTGGCCAGGTGCCGGCACGGCAGGCGGCACAGAACGGGCCAGGTACCGGTACGGTACGCGGCGCGGAACGGTCCTGACTCCGGCACGGCACCTCACACGATCCGTGTCTGGTTTCGGGCCGGTGCATCGCGCGGTCCGTTTCTGATACCGGGCCGGCCTGTGACGCGGTCCGTGTCTGGTTCCGTACCGGTCCGTGACACGTTCCGGATCGGATTCCGGGCCGGACGGTGATACAGGACGGGCCATATTCCGGTCCTGGGCTCCAGAACCGTAACCCTTCCTTTTTTAGTCTAATTCGATCCCAAGTTCATTCCTTTGGCTCTAGTTCTGTTCGTAGAGGATTGTTCTGTAATTTTAAGTGAAGACCGCTCCGTTTAGTTACTAATTTTAGTATTGTTGTGATCCAAGACCGTGAGACCGAGCTCGAAGGAAGACGAGGACTTGGACCCGTGAGAAGAAGGAGAGGACGCTAGCCCGGACGTCAGCAGCAAGGAGTTTTGTTCGTGGAAGACCTTGAGGTAGGGAAAGTACTAACTCCTCGTTTAATTTAAAGAAAGCCTAGTATGCCTATAGGATAATAATAATCGGAAAGGTCCTAGTACGCATATAGGAATCACTAGAATAATCGTTTTTCAATTATTAATAAACGGACGAGTCTAGTTGCTGCACAATGAAGACAGGAAGTTAGAGATGCATTCACGAAATTATGAGTACTACCAGAGTCCACCAAAACCGAAACCATGTGTTGGCCAATGCAGCCTCTCAACGTCGTTGTATTGTAACCAGTTCATGCCACATAAAGCATGCAAGGAAATTAATGGATCCACAGTGTGGTTAGGTAATCCTTCCTCCTCCCTCAGATCAAGTGAAGTCACACAATCCACAAAAACATCATTATCAGCTTGAAAATTTTCAAAATCCTCGACCAAAAGTTGAAACAATTGAGATTTCGTGCAACGATGCTCCTTGGAGAACTTGTCTCCATAACAAACGCAAAGACCCTTGCGATATCGTTCAGCTGTGAGCTGCCTCTACGCTTCCGTGGGTGGGTTTGGGGATTTGATATGCATCGGATTGATCTGAGGACTTGGTAATGGTTGGTGTTTAGGTGGTGGATGGACAAATGGGGGTCGATAAGTGGATTGAGACTGCGTTCTTGGTGGAAATTGGGTGAATGTGTTAGTCTTAGTGCCTGTAGTTCAATCCTAAATGTCCAAATGTATATATCATCGTTAGCAATAAAATTAAAGCGGCTTTATATTACTTACGTGTTGGAGTAATATATCGATGTGTGCTCTGATCTATGCCCACAATGCGAATAGAACCATAGATCGAGATAGATCACACTCGATGGGTCCCTAGTCAACAAAGCTTCAGTAGAAGCGACTAGTATGAAAGATGGCTCTTTATGGCTTACGTTCTGTTAGTCATTGGAATGGGATTCCGGAGTCTGATCATAGATATCATGTGGGACATGATATTGGACGACCCGCTCTGAATATGTGTCATAGATTAAGTCATGAACATATTCAGTGTCGTAGCTTGTCATGTATCCTTAGACCAAGGAGTCTTTGTGATTTCTATGTAGTCAACAACTGAGTTTGACCTGAGCCTAACGTTGTCCGTAACAGGGCTTCCATAACGGCCAGGATTGGCTTGGGGACGGACTGCAAGAGTGACACGAAAGACGGCTAAGGGATTTATCCCTCATACTACGGTATGGGAAAGATATCGGTTCTCGGCCGCTTGATCGAGAGTGGCTGAATGAATAGCATGGCCATGCACATGATACTAGGCATCATATATTCAGTCATCTCACATATCAAGGAACAGTGATTGAGAATAATAAGGATGACGGCTCTATGCCTTATCTCAATCAGGATATCGGAGATAAAAGGATAATGACAGGGACGACGGAAAGGTTAGAATCGACAGGGTCGATTCGTTATGCAGTGTCAGGAAATACTAAAGTCTCGTTAGTTGCCACTTAAATAGGATCAAGTAAAATGGTATTTTACGTTGATCTATTGACATGCATAAACCTAAGGGTCACACCGGAGGGTGAAACTCATTGACACATTTATGGAGAATGGCCGAAAGGGGGTTGTCTCGGGATATGACCAAAACTGGGTTTTGGGTCATGTGCTCGTATGTGAATAGGACTTTATGGATCAAGACAAGGCTTGGAGTCTTGGGATTGATCGCGTCGGATAATGTTGGACATTTCCGGTATGGAAGGCTTGGAGGCGATGAGCGAATCACGGGACCTCGTTGGAAATGGCCACGGGCCATGTTCCAAGAGGCCCATGAAAGGCCCATGCAACCAAGGCCCATGGAACTAATTAATCAAGTCTTGATTAATTAGTATTAAGTAAGCAAGACAAGGATTAAGGTGTTGGTGATTCACCACCTAACCCAATCTTGTCTTGTCATGCTTTGTCCTATTTACACCTTACTTGACACCATACTTGTCTCATGCCTTTAGTTGGACAAGTATGAGTTTTGTTATGTTTAAGTCATCTTTTTTCAACATAACAAACACAAGACAAGAATATGAAACACAACTTCTCTCCCCCTTCTCTTGCAATTTCGGGTTTGGCAAGCTCCCACCTCCATTTTTGTGTTCTTGAGTCCTCAAAGAGAAGAACTACGTGGCTTTGATTCCCATGTGGATACGTAGGCGTCTTGGAGACTCAAGCCAATCATTCGTTACCCAGTGTTCTTGTTTTGGTAAGAACTATTGCTGAATTTTTCTCTTGTGAATCCATTCTTTGTTAGTTGTTTCATGGTTTTAATCGTCTCTTGGTTTTCATTGATTTTCCGCTGCGAGTTGGTTCATCTCCAACCTTACCTCAAAACCCAACATAATGCTGGTTTAGAAATAGCTTTGTTCTCCAATTGTTTAGCCATAAGCAAGGCTTGTGTAATATACTTTGGAAAATAGAGACGAACAACATCCTAATATCTGGTTTGAGGTGGCTAAGGAACAACGCCAAGGTATCCTTGTCTAAGAGGTTCAGTTGCGTAATGATACCTTCAAAGGACTGAAAATACGATTCCACCAAAACCTTTTGCCGCAGGTGAGTTAGCTCCGACATATATTTAGTATAATCACCATCGGTGAAGCGCCTACACAGAGCACCCAGATATTCCTCCCAACGAGGTTCAAAAACACCACGAGCCTGAGATTGCTTTATCCAAAACAGGTGATGGTGAAGGACAGCATCCTCAAAACCCATCATTGCCTCACGGGTTCTCTCATACTCAGGTATATTCTCATACAAACAGTGATGTAGAAATTTCCATTCCCAACCCAGAAAATCGAACCGTCCAACCTTGGTGGTTGGCGAGCTCTAGAATCACGCCTCGAAGTTGAATCTGGTGTGTGCTCCGGCGGAGGCCCTAGTTGGAGCCTTTTTGCGGTAGTGGAGAAGCAATCACTACAGAGACTAAATTAGGAAACAGAGGGACAGAGGTCGAAGTTTTCTGTGGTGAATCAGGTATCTTATTGACCAGGGCTTAGAGGAGTTTGGTCATATTACTCATCAACGTTTGAAGCTCGTAACGTTGTCCTCGATGCTCACGACCTTTGCGTTAGTAGCAGTCATATCTTCCTATAATTGTTTGTTCGAAACCGAATCAGACATGGTTGCCTGAAAGGTGAATCTGAAACCAGTGTAACAAAAGAAATGATACGATACGCTGGTGTAGAATTAGGGTTGGAGGAAGAAGAAGATTGTAGAAGGAGAGAGGATGAGAGAAAGAGATACAATGAGAGGAAGAAGAGATACAATAGCGTAGGACAAAAATCATATCATTTCTGTTATAGAGTACGATCTAAATAGCGTATGTTCACTACTAGAGTCTGGGCTGGCCGAAATACAAGGCCCAAAAAGAAAATATCAATATAATTGAAATAACATAAGCTCAAGATAATTAAGAGTGTAACAACTTCAAATAGGCCATGTCAAAGAGTGTGCCAGCTTTTGATCTTGGATGAATGAAAACCAATGATCCAAAGTCTGCAATGCATACCTAAAAAGTATCCTCACACAAGCCGGGCACTGGAATGACATGAATTGATAGTCAAATGAATCTTCTCCCTTCAGACAAAGGGTTTCCTGGCCATGTATTATAGTAATCCATTGTTGTAACCTCGAAGCGCCGACTTTTATCAATTGTTGCCTAAAGTGAGTGTCCGGACACTGAACCAAAACCACTCTATTGCCCAATTTTTTTTATCACAATTTCATGTTGCGATGCAAGACAACCATGTAGGATGCTTTTATCATATCCCTTTGGGCAATCACAATTCACAATAAACACTCTCCTGTAATTCTGAACGGTCCGTAGAAAGCTATTTCTCGAGAAGATGGATTGTAACCATCCTACAGACGACTTTGGTGGTCAAAGATCTTGACCTCCTCCTTCCCCAATCTTTTCTCTACAGTCCCGGCTCTGACCTGATGAATAGACATGGCTTCACTTCCGGTCGCCTTTCCAACTCTTATAGGATTCAAGTTCTTGTCAAAGAACATCCAACTCTTCTAACTTCTATCTCTGGATAAGAAACCTCTTCTCTTTTAAGTGCTAATGGTCTTGTTAGCTTTTTTTCGAAAGTATCCCATTGTTGAAGACTACACCATAGCTCAACCTTTTTCATTTGCTTTTTTTGCAATGATTTCTAATCCATCCGAATCTTTGAATTTTTATTATTATAAATCCTACAGTACCATAAATAAATAAGGACAATGCTAAGCTTTCTTGCCTAAAAAGCCTGCCAATGTTAACAAGACCTACGGCTACAGTTCAGGTTTGGCTCCAGTGCTGTAACACAGACCGGCTCAAACAAGCCAATGCAATTAACTGGTAAATCGTCAAAAGTTATTTCTGACAAGTTGAGAAAACGACATCAATCTTTCTTTTTCCATTTAATACTTATCAGCATCATCATAACAAAATTGACCGCAGCCATGTTCAGAAGAACGGGGATGCAATGTGATGTATACAAAACCTCTCTAAGATGGGCAACAAATGTCACTAAATTCCCCCATTACAACTTCATTATTCATTCCATCCACACAACCTCGCTTCTCCAGACCCAACCACTTCCTGTCCAAATATCTAACTCAAGTTTCCCTACTATGCTAATACAGTAGTAATATTCAAGGCCAAGTCCTTGCTTCATCACCTGCTTTCTTCCTCAATTTAAGACAGTCCTATTCCTCCTCCTACTACCAAAAGAACAATCTGCTGGCCTCTGAAAAAATCCGGGCACATCAAAATTTCTCGTCTTTTTGAGACCAAAGTCTCAAGTTTAAACAGCAATCACCAATGCCTCGATACAGAACTCCAAGCCATGTTTAACATAGTACTCTCGTGTTGCAAATATTTCAACAATGTTCACCAAAAACTAGTTTACAGCTTCAAAGAAAAGAACCTGAGGTTGCAGATGTCCTCTCTCACACAGTGTAAGAACATCAGCCCAGCCACCAACAACCTAGACAACATCAAATGATGATTGAGACAAGTACAATGAAGGGAAGTGAAACGTCAAATTTGCAGCAGATCATATACTCTACCTTCACAGTTTTATCATCATACATAATCCACTGTTCATGATCATGACTATACGCAAAGCAATGATAATGTTGCCCATAGTAGCAAACCTGAGAAAAAGGTGAGTATATTGAAGGCACATATTTCAATGTTATAATTCATAGATTTAAAGTCAGTTCAGAACCATGCATTAAGATATATAGACGTACAGTGACAGGTAGAAATGGGCATTTGACACAGCCCATTAGAGAGCTCCACTATTTCCATCAACTGGAAATTTTCAAAACCATACTTTTCCTTACCATATAGCACATTAATTTATTTTTAAGAATAGGAGAAGAGTGGGTTTATGTCAACCAAACTTGCTAATAGATTAATGATTTAATAACACAAATAGAGACATTTGTCTACATGATTATTTCACTTTTGCTTCTAGGTTAGCTTGGAGAGGAGGGTTGAAATCGTTCAATTGCCTAGACCTTCCACTAGACATTTATTAGTGTGTAGTTTTCTCCTTCCCTCCCTCTCAGTACACATAGAAACCTATAAGGGCTTCAACACATATTCCTCACTCATACCACATATGGTACCATTAATACCCAGGAAGTGTGAACCAACATAAATTAAAGATGTAAACATAAAGGCCAAGTTTGTTTGTTTTTTCTCTTTTGCAGATATCAAGGTACGTACCACTGAAACCAAGTTGTGAGTGCTTTTTGGATCCAGGCCACGATATAGGACACTGATATCTATTTCAGTAGTAAGAGCTGATAATGTTGCTGATATGTCTTCAATACTCTCACAAGTATTCTGCCAACCTAGAACTGAAAGACCAGAAGATGAGTATTATTATGAGTTTCAATAGAAAGTATTGATGATAAAGGAAGAAATTATGGATGATTTGAATCACCTGTTGTGAAAACATGAGGCGGAGCGGATAGAATGTGATGGATGTAGTTAAGCATCCCACAGCCACCCGCCTCTGGATCACAGGCTAATTGGTGGCTCATTTCTACTAAATTTAAAAGCTCGTCAAAGGAGCTCTCTGCAAACATAACCTGTAGGGACCACCAAATTCTTACACTATCATCCTCGTGAAATCTGAAAATTAAAGAGCCTCACTGAAAGTCATCTAATTACAAATGTACCTTCATTGTCCGGAGGGCACTGGCATTAATATTATGGAAAAAGGAGGTATACTTCAAATCCCTGGACTCAAGACCACAACCATAGCAATTCATTCGTTCAAAAATGTCCATCCCAAAGAGGGAATGTGCTATACATGCACTGTTTGTGCAATCCCAAGACCCCAGGCAAGTGCTTTCTGAAGATTCCGTGTCAGAAACACTTGAGCTTAGAGTAAATGACTGATGAAGACAATTGAATATAACTCCCAGTACTTCTGAAGCATCATTCATCTGAGCCTGTCAATTAATACTATTTAGTTCTAAAAGTTTAATAAGCTCACTATTTGAACCACTATTTCTTAACACAGTTTCAAAAGAAAAACACAGCATGATAGCACAAAACTTGACTACAAAAACAGTACTATATGAATACCTCCTGGAAGAAGTTACTATCAGGATACAGGTTACTGAGGGCTATCCTCAGAGATGTGGGGGCAACTGCTTCCCTTCTTGTATCAGTAGACGCAAAACTCAAGGCAGTAAAAATGTCATAAAGCGCACAGACAACACAGGGCTCCCCAATATGAACATGCTCTGATCTTGATCTCCTCAAGAACTCATACCGAAAGCGTCTTAAATGCCACAAAGACTGAGAAAACATATAAATATATATGTTTCAGACATATATCATAAAAGGGGGAAATAGAGAACATGTTCTGTAAAACCTACCTGGATGATTACATTAAGAAAGCAATTATATTCACCAATTTCATTCCTCAGACCAGTACCAAACACATCATCCATGGTCACATTTTCAAATGCGGCCTCATTTAGCGAAACATCATGATTATTGGCTTCCACAGATATCTTATGTGACATCGTAGAGCTTGAAAGCAGAGGGAACTTCTGACGTGCTTCATATGTATCTGAGAAAATCAGGTAGGTTGAAAGGTCAGATTTTGTCATACAATAATAACAAGCACCACACACCCCTTCCACATATTCTTCTTGTAGCATAATGGTTTTGTTCATATATTTGGTAAAGTTACAGACATATCTGGGATCATTGTTTGTGGGATAACTTGTTAGAATTCTTAATAAACAACACCAAATATATCCCTTATCATCTAAGTGGGATTTGAAATTAAAGAACAAAACTTACACAGGAATAAACCACATACATCGTCCATAGTTCATGGATTATATATTTAAATTAATCCTTTACACTAAACATAAAAGTTCTAAGAACATAGAGCTAATATCACGAAGAGTTCCAACAAAATATTATCCAAACTATTCCTTTGAGAGATAAATCCTGACTAGAACTGAAGCATCAATCCTGAAAAATATTGCAACCAAATTCAACAAGTTTCACATTATTGGTAATGAATTTCAATTTGTTTAACCAGTACTACCAAGAAAATTTTGATGGCCCAGAAAACATTATTCATGCTTATCACTACAAAATAATTCACCTTACGAATAAGCAGCAGAGGAAGATAATACAACTTATGTTACTTGACATTCAAGTTCAACCGGCTGATCACGACTTCTATTTTAAAAGAAAAAATATCCTAACTATAGATGAAATAAATTATGCAAAATATTTACCAATGCTTTGGCGTACAGCTTGTTTCAGATCGGCCTGGAACCTTTCTTCGTCGTCCTCTTCGGCATGTAACTGTCTCAATGTCTTTGTTCCATTTTCTGTAAGACTAACTGAATTTCATTGATAATCCAGTCATATTAGTTTGATATGTCAAAAAATCTAAAATAAAATTATACTGTATAAAAGCTCCTTGTGATAATAAAAACAAACAAAAAAAGATACAGATGGAAAATGTCGTTAGTGGTTAAATTATTTCCTGAAAAACAATAAATATTAGCTTACGACAAAAGGAAAGGCACTAAGATATGCCAACAAACCACCTCCAATAACTAGTTCAACTTCTCAAAGATTTAAAAGCCAATAATAGTATATGAGATACTTTTGCTTTAACAAAAAGTGAGTTTTTAATAATGAATACATTGCCAGACAGAACTAAGAGCAAAGTAAGACCGAGCATACGATAATACTGAACTAGTCTAATATATAGAACACTCCACATGACTAATTTGAGAATGTATAAAATCTTAGTCGTTATATGAGCAAAAAACTGACCACTGCCTCTGCGGAGTGGGTCACGAGATTTAACTTGATCCTTTAAACAACCCTCAATTTGTAACCTACCAACTTCAACATTCTCCTTTCCAGATGACACCCCTTGATAACTCCCATTGAGTAATTTGGTTGAACTCTTCTGCTGTTTTCCTTTCCTCCCAATCCTTCGATCAGAAGGCAAACGGTCATCAACAGGTACTGCTCCATTAGAAAGATCTGGACAAGAATACAAAAAAAGGCAATGAAAACATGTAAAAATAAATTGCAATCCAACCTAAATCATTCAGGAAAAACTATGCCATTGCAAACCTTTTCTAATGTTTGTCCCATGTGTAGAACTAATCTTTTTGGTACTAGGAACAGTAGAAGTTTCTATCAGCATCAAGCCATTTACAGTGTTCGCTGGCAAGCCTTCAGCAGTATTACAAAAACCATTTCTCTGCACCAAAGGTTCCTGCAAGAAGGGTGAGATCGTAAGGTTCCATGTAACGTCAATTCTCCATGACCAGACAGCAGGTTCTTCCTTGTTTCCAGCTCAATATTCTAAATTTTCAGAATTCTCTGGAACCAACAAGAAAGAAAATATATATTCCTTACTTATTTAGGAGAATACTCCAGCAAGGATGCGTACCTGCATGGAAGGTTGTTTATGATTGTTTACATTTTGATCAGGAACACCAGCCTCAAGGTAAATATCATAAAACCCTTCAGTTGATTTTTTATGTTGCTCAGCAAGGAGCTTCTGTTTCGCCTCATTCTCAATTTGTCTTTGATACTCCAAAGTTTCTTCAAGCTTTCTCTCTTCTTCCTCAAGCTCACGTTTGTGTCTGAGATCCTCTTCCTGTTGTTTTAAGTCATTGGCATTTGTGGGAGCAACAGTCTCAGATTCTGGATAGCCACCGTCAGATGCATCAGCACAGGAACTGCTGCCAGACACAGAATCAAGCATACACATTCGGAATATATATATATATAAGCTCAACGATAGCATTTATAACTAGAAGACAATCTTAAAAAGAACAGAGAGAGGACGATGTACATACACCAACTCATCAATTTCATGATGAAGCATGTGCTGTTCATTACCACCAGTACCCTGTGAAGGGAAAAAGAAGCATGAGAACTGCCTCAGTACTACACCTCTACCTTATTGATAATATAGGTAACATAGACAAAAATAGAACCTTTAAATCCTTGCTTTTCCTGTACTCTCTGATCTTTTTCTTTTCCTTTGTCTTCTCTTGTGGATGTCTAGGATTATCACTTCCTCCTTTGGCACCCTTCTTAGTATCAAGTGCAAGTTCTGCTAAAAACGCTTCTCTGGCAGCATCAGACTTCTCTGTTGCATCTCTCTCGGCTAGATCTTCCAAATGTGCCTGGACAAAGATGGACATAGGATAAGCATAAACTTATGATTGGAACAACACAAACTATACCAATTTAACACAAACCCTTAAATAGGACTTCACTAGAGGCAACAATATTGACCGATAATCATAAGCAGCAATAGGCTCAAGCTTAAGTTCGAGTTGTTGCATCCCAGTTACATTCCACATAATGCGAGCATCAATTTTGCTTAGCTGCACACAAAGAAAGTAATTCTTTCTTATTATAAAGTTATATAACGGGCACTAAAGTTCGCTCAAAAGTATTAAAAAAAATAACTTTTCTTGCAGATCAAAAAAGGAGTCTAGAAGAGATGAACCAACCTCAATAGCTAATTGTTCCTTCTGCCTCTGAATAGCAACTTCAATGCAAGTATCCACTTGATGTAAATACTCCTTGCTTCTCCAATCATCTTCACCAGATTCCAAATCACACAACTGAGAATTCAGACCGGCATAAGTTTCCTCATACCCATATTGATTGACATTAAGAGCTTCAGCTTCTTTTAAAATATTTGATATCACATCTAACTCAAACCTACTGCTAATGAACACAGCATCATTCTCACTCTCTATGAGATCTTCCCTACGCTTCTTTAGGACTAACTCATAGCTTTGGTGGACAAATTCTGTGACAGTCTCCCTCTTCTTACCTTCTTCAAGGCAGAGATCCTCCACAGCCTGCAGTGCTTCTTCATAACTCAAATGTTCATATTTTCTCTCACAAAGGCTCTGTAGTTGGAAGAATTCCTTCTCAATTGTCTGGAGAATTTCCATTCCTTGTTGTGTCCTCTCTTCTTTTTTACACATCCACGATGACAGCTGCTCCACACTTGTGGGACCTGCAAATATCCAGGAGAACAGAGCATTGGCATCAAGCCGAATGCCATTTCCATTGCCATGTATTTCAGATGTTGCTGTAGTATCCTCTATGGGAAAATCATGATGTGTGCATGGAGCACTAGCAGACGACAGTTCACCATAATCAAGAAGAAGGCATGAAGCATCTCCGTTAAGAACAATTTTCTCCTTGATCTCTAGATCTTGGTTGATAATTGAATCATCAGCAAGAATACTATTTTTGTCAGGATAACGCCCTAATCCACAAGAATGGGAAAGATCTTGCAAGAACTTGAGGATCTTCTTAAGCTGGGAGGGTCCTAGAAAGCAGATGCATATAGGTGTTTGGTCCACGCCGTTGTTCAGAAGTTGAGAACCAGAAACAAGAACCTGTAGCTCATCGACAGTATATTGTATCACCTTATTAAGATGACTCATTGCAAGATATTTGTGTTTAATCAGCACCTCAAATGCAGCATGAATTTTCTCGAGGAGCTTAGCACACTCAGAGTCATCCGAAATTGGCCAGCTATTAGATGGGGAACATGTAAATGGCACTTTGTTTCCATCACGTTCTCTACCCTCAATATTGGCAGTCTTATTGCTGCCATTAGACCTATCTTGATCCCCATTATTTTCCTTTTCAGGGGAAGAACTCCATGCATCTTCAAAGCAGTCACAACAGTCCTCGGTCCGGTTCAAAGAGTTCAAATCCTCAACAAGGTCAGAATTTTGTCTATTTGATTGGTTCTCAAGCATTTTAACTGCAGCAGAGACATCCAGTGGTTTCCAAGAACAATTGAGGAGCATGTCAGCCCACTCAGACTCAATACTTTGTGGCAAGATCGACTGCATTTTGGGCAGGAGGCTAGACATATGTTCTTGCACAACATGGTTTATATGAGATTCAGAATCAGAAAATTTATCATTGCACCTACAGCATACCCAAAACTTCCACGATTTTTTGGCTTCAGCGTAAGATATTGCCTCGGATAGAACCTCATTTTCCAAACCATCCTTTGACGAAGCAAAATGAGCCTTAAGATCACAGATCTTAACTCTCAGCAGTTCCTTTCTCTGATCCATGCTCATTGAATCCCAATATGACTTAACCAAATCCTTCCTTTCTGCTGAGGACCCATTTTTTCGCATATTTCCATTCCTCTTTCTCTCGCCTGTTCTCTGGCCAGACACAGAAGACGAGTCTCCGGCCCTATCTCCCTCATTCTGTAATTGAGGCACCTCAGACTTCTGCTGCAGCAACCTTGCAGCAGCAACCCTAACTTCAATCTCCTTGCGCCTCTCTTCAGGCGTCTTTGTAGCTTTCTTGATCTCATTTGGCCTTTTAGCTTGAACTAACCTAACCTCCATTGGATCTTCAGCAACCCTGCTTATTGGAATGAATCTAATCTTCTCATCTCCATTCCCCAGATTCTTCATCCAAGTTGATATTGAAGCAATGTTGGATTTCTGGATTAGCTGCCTCAGCTCATTCTGCACGTGCCCAATCCGGGCCTCGGCAGTGGGCAGCTTCTGCTGGCTCTCCTCCTGCAAGCTCTCCTTCCCGGGATCGACAGGGGCTTCAATGGCCAGAGCCCGCTCACACTCCTGCACCACTTCCTCATACTCCTTGCTATCATTGGCCGCCTCGTACAGCAAATTGGCATGAAAACGAGCGAACTCGATGGAATTCGGCGAGAGCTCCACCGCACGGCGGGACGAGTCGATTGCGTTCTTCAAATGGCGCTGTTTGGCGTTGGGGTCGTCGATAATCGCCGCAACCTTGACGCACACAGTCCCTTGAACTCGATGGATCAGCGCCGAGCTCTCATGCCGCGAGCAGGACTCCTTCATCAGCCTAAGCGCCTTGGTGTGGTTCCCTCTCCGTAGCGCCGTTAGCGCCCTCTCGCACTCGAGCTTGATTGCCGAGTACGGAGATGATACGACGCCGGGTTCAACAATCGGCGGCTCGATCTTACTCTGAGTGTTAGGGTTACCGGTGATGGCGCAGGGCTCAGGCTCGCCGTCATGGGTTGCTCCACCGCCGCCTGGTGGAGGTGGCTTCGAGCGAGGAGCAATATTTCGCTTTTTGTGTCCCATCGATCAATTCGGGTGTAGTACGAACCCGATGTAGAGACACGCAGAGAGAGGACGGGGGAGCAAGGAAAAAAAAAGGATGTAAAAAAGAAACAGAGATTTGGGAATTAAGCTGTAAGTTAATAAAAATGATTTTGATAAATAATAGTGACATGTTGTGGAGTGTAAAAACCATCTACATCTACATTCCACTTATCCCTCCATAAGTTCAATCACTAGAAAATCGACTTTATTGATGTGTATATATACTAGTATTTTAACCAAAAATCTTATTTTAGAATTCACCTGCTTTGTACCCGCAGAAAGAAAAAACTTATGAGATTCGATTGAACCATCTTAAGGCCGTATAATGCAACTCAAATTGTTCAATCTTTTCCAGAAGAAACTGTCAGCGTAAATAGTTTTTCCTTTCAGTATGAGAGAAAAATCTTGAACAACATACTTTTTCCTTACAGTGAGAAAGAAATCTTGGACAACAAGAACAGACGTAACCTCTACAACGGGAATGAGAACAATTAATCAAAAATCACGATGGTCTCAATACAAAATCTTGAAGCTGAGAAGAACAAATAAATGCCTTTGTATTTCAGATTTCTTGAGTCATATCCTTTTACTCACTATGAGATGAGTTATTTAGGTACAAGCCAGAACAACAGCAGAAAGGAAAGGACCAGAAAAACACGGCGTCTATAATGCTTGTGTTGATCAAGACAAATGATTAACTAACACAGGGCCAATAATGAAAGACCAAGCAACAATCAGCAAATCAATGACAGAATATAACAATCAGTCAACCAACACCCTGCATAAGGCTGGTTCAATAGCTATGACACAGATTCAAACAAACCGATGCAGTTACCTGCAAATTCATCTGGCTGAGAAAATGGCATCACATCTCTTTCCATTCAATCCACATCAGCATCATGCATGCTAACAAATTTATGAGATTGAGATCTCACACCACCTCTCAAACATGGGCAGTAAATGTTATATATGAGTATTAACAGTGTCTTCCGGTCTACACTAGATTCCCCCATTACAACATTATTCATTTACCCTCTTAAAGTCAACGTCATTGTCATTTCATACGTTGCTTCTCCAAACCCAACCACTTTCTCTCCAAGATGAAACAGATATCCCACTCAATTTTCCCTATCACGCTGATACAGTATTCAAGTGCCTACTCCAGAAAATGCACTCGCTCACCTTCTTTCTTCATCAATTTAACAAACACCTATTCCTACTCCCAAAGAACAATCTCATCGTCTCCAGTATAAAAAATCTCGATATACATATCACCGTCTCTAGATGCAGATCAAAACTTCTCATCTTTTTAAGCCCAAATTCTTGACTTTAAGCAGCAACCCATCACCATGACCACCGCCACCCCGACAGAATTCCAACCCATGTTTAACATAATACTCTGTTGTTGCAAATATTTCAACAACGTTCACCAAAAGGCAAAAACTAGTTTACAGCTTCAAAGAAAAGAACCTGAGGTTGCAAATGTCCTCTCTCACACAGTGTAAGAACATCAGCCCAGCCACCAACAACCTAGACAACATCAAATGATGATTGAGACAAGTACAATGAAGGGAAGCGAAACGTCAAATTTGCAGCAGATCATATACTCTACCTTCACAGTTTTATCATCATACATAACCCACTGTTCATGATCATGACTGTATGCGAAGCAATGATAATGTTGCCCATAGTAGCAAACCTGAGAGAAAGGTGAGTTAATGAAGGCACACACCATGTACAGTGATAGATAGGTTTGTGCATTTGACACGACCCATAAGAGCTACATCCTGTCCTCTCCAGATCAAGTATGGAGTAGTGAATCAAGTGCATGGGAATGAAAACTATAAACCCAAAACAAATTGGGGCACCGCCACAGGATGATGGATCCTCATCCTATTCTTGTTGTTCACGGGATAACTCTGTTCTTTCCTCAACTTGTATCAACCACTTATTTTGTAATTAAGGGGCATTAGAATGTATTTTAGCAAAAACGGCATTGGAAATCTCCATCCAATTATACATACGTAAGGGAGCCTTGCAGCAAGGGGTACAGTGAGAAACAGTATTTTTACTTAGTGGGAACCGACCTTTGGGAAAAGATACCCTACCCAATTAAGCCCCCTGTATCTTCCCTAATGAACTACTACAATCAATTGTGAAACTCATATGAAATCTGAGACCAGACCACTGTTCTAGAGTTAATATCACCATTATTATTCCACTACAGTGAGAGGGGTAACCAGTCAGTGCTTGAGAAGAAAACTGGTAACTCTCCATCTTCATTTCATAACAAACATGACTAGGTATCCACCATCTCCATCAACTTAAAATTTCCAAAAACATATATTTCCTTACCAAATAGCTCATAATTTATTTTAGGGATAATTGTCAAAACATGCACTTATGTTTCGTCCACAAACGAAATAGTGCACAATGTTTCGTCCACGTCGTCTGGCTACCCTTATGAATCGTCCACGCACTTCTGTCAGTAAAATTAACAGAATATTCGAATCTGTAGCCTCACGTGCTATCATGTGCTTGTGTCTGAAAATTTTTTTGGACGAAATTGCCCTAACAATCCTCAGCCACTCATTTTTTTGGACGAAATTCTTATTTTTGAATTTCAAACCAAAAGGGCAAAATTGTCAATTCAGGTTCTGCTGTTACACTTTTCTAACAGAAGTGCGTGGACGATTCATAAGGGTAGCCAGACGGCGTGGACAAAACATTGTGCACTATTTCGTTTGTGGACGAAACATAAGTGCATGTTTTGACAATTATCCCTTTATTTTAAAAAGGACAAGACAGGGTTAACCAATTTTTGCTGATAGATTAATGACTAAACAACTATAGAAACATGAAGATTTCTCTACATGGCTATTTCCCTTTTGATTCTGGACTATTTAGATCCCTTCCACTAGGCATTTATCTGTAAGCAGTTCCCTTTCCCTCCCTCGGCCCACAAAGAAGTCTACAAGGGCTTCAACATACATTCTTTACTCCTACTCATATCTGGCACCCGTAATATTTTAAGGTATTTTTTCCACAGAGATAGTGAAACCACGTTAGATTAAAGATGTGTTTATTTGATCTCTTTTGCAGTTATCAAAGTACGTACCACTGAAACCAAGTTGTAAGTGCTTTTTGGATCAAGACCACGATACAGGACACTGATATCTATTTCAGTATTGAGAGCTGATAATGTTGCTACTATGTCTTCAAGACTCTCACATGTATTCTGCCAACCTAGAACTGAAAGACCAGAAGATGAGTATTATTACGAGTTTCTATAGAAAATATTGATGAGAAAGAAGGAAGAAATTATGGGTGATTTGAATCACCTGTTGTGAAAACATGAGGCGGAGCGGATAGAATGTGATGGATGTAGTTAAGCATCCCACAGCCACCCGCCTCTGGATCACAGGCTAATTGGTGGTTCATTTCTACAAAATTCAAAAGCTCATCAAAGGAGCTCTCTGCACACATTACCTGTAGGGAAAAGAAAAATAGACTTACAGTTATCAAGGAACCAATAAAGTTTAACACTATCATCCTTACGGGATCTGAAAATATATATAAAAAAAAGCACTGGAAGTCATCCAACTACAAATGTACCTTCATCATCCGCAGGGCACTGGCATTAATATTATGGAAAAAGGAGGTATACTTCAAATGCCGGGACTCAAGACCACAGTCATAACAATTCATTCGTTCAAAAATGTCCATCCCAAAGAGGGAATGTGCTATACAAGAACTATTTGCACAATCCCAAGACCCCAGGCAATTGCTTTTCAAAGATTCAGTATCAGAAACACTTGAACAGAGAGTAAATGACTTGTGAAGACAGTCGAATAGAACCGCCAATACTTCTGAAGCATCATTCATCTGAGCCTGTCAATTTACTACTATTCAGTTCTATCACTTCGAGAAACTCACTATTTCATAACAATTAGTCTTAAAAAGAAAAACTCAGCGTGATAGTACAGAACTCGACTACTAAAAGAACGATATTATATGAATACCTCCTGAAAGAAATTACTATCAGGGTACAGGTTACTGAGAGCTATCCTCAGAGATGTGGGGGCAACTGCTTCCCTTCTTGTATCAGTAGATGCAAGGCTCAAGGCAGTAAAAATGTCATATAGCGCACAGACAACACAGGGCTCTCCAATATGAATATGCTCAGATCTTGATCTCCTCAGGAACTCATACCGGAAGCGTCTTAAATGCCACAAAGACTGAGCAAATATATATGGTTACATGTTTCAGACATATATCATGGAAGGAAAAAAAATCACTCGTTCTGTAAAACCTACCTGAATAATTACATTCAGAAAGCAATTATATTCACCAATTTCATTCCTCAGGCCAGTACCAAACACATCATCTCTGCTCACATTTTCAAATGTGACCTCATTTAGCGAAACACCACGATCATCGGCATGTGTAGATTTCTTATGTGGCACTGTAGAGCTTGAAAACAGAGGGAACTTCTGACGTGCTTCATACGTATCTGATAAAAAAATAGTCAGTAGGTTCAAAAAGGTCAGAAGTTATTTGTCAGACAGGAATATCATGCACCACACACCAGTTCCACATAAATATCTTCTTGTAGCACGATGGTTTTTTTGTTTGATTCAATTATAGACATATCTGGGATCATTGATTGGGGAGGGGTAACTTATTAGATTTATGGGATAATTGTCAAAACATGCACTAAAGTTTCGTCCACAAATGAAATAGTGCACAACGTTTCGTCCACGTTTTGTGGCTACCCTTAAGTTTCGTCCACAAAATGAAATAGTGCACAACGTTTCGTCCACGCTGTGTGACTACCCTAAAGTTTCGTCCACAAATGAAATAGTGCACAACGTTTTGTCCACGTTGTGTGGCTACCCTAAAGTAATTTGCTGATTTAGGTTTCATAAGTAATTTTAAGTAATTTGTCTAACAAATGTTCGTGGACGAAACTTTAGGGTAGCCACACAACGTGGACGAAACATTAGTGCATGTTTTGACAAGTATCCCTAGATTTATTAACAAACTACACCAAATCTATCCCATAAAGCAGACCCTGCTTACCCATCCCTAATAGACCAAAGGACAGATTGTTGCCATTTTGCATAACATATATCAGATAAGGGATAAAATCAAGGAAGCTATCATGAAATTGTCAATTAAGAAATAAACACTATTTCAAAAAATATAGATATATGATGATTTATTGAGGTTAATAGAATTCAATTTGAAATTTAACATTCTATTTACAAGAACAATACCTCCAATGCCACATGATTGTTTCAGGTAGATAGATAGCCTAGGAAGATCACAAGTTTACAAGTGAAAATCACTGATAAGATGCCATGGGATGCTAAAGACACATAACTTAGGCAATGTTACATGCTACCTGAGTGTTCTTTTGTCTGGACTGCATTACAACCATTAAAATCTCCTTTGCAGCAAAAGGAAAAACAGATTAAACCCATATATTAACATGCTTGACATGCTAAAACTGGATGGATACAGATCGTTCCATTTTGCATTATACACTGTAAGTGAGCTGTACATTCAATCTTTTTGACTGCTGTAGTATAAAATTATGGCTAAAACATATAGCTTCTATGGGTGAGTAGCTATGGGATTTTGGCAATAACATATCTTAGCTATGGGGTTTTGGCAATAACATATCTTTTGGAGAGAAGTCTCCTCTTCTTTATTTTAATTAGTCTATTAGGAATGAGATAGTACGACACTCCAGGATACTATTTCTGACTGGATCACTACACTTGTGTCTAACATACTCTCCTATTTGCGATCATCTGTGTTTTTTTCAGATTGTGTGGATGCCCTAAGTTGAAAGATTTGCTCAGTACATATTCTATCTATCTGCCCACATGGGTTAGCCTGGTGGTGAATACCTCTTCACATCTCACCTCTGCTTGAGGTCACAGGTTCGAATCACGGTGGGTACACTTACTTGGGAGTAAGTGTGGGTGTTGGGTGGTGGGTTAGATTAGGCTAAAATAGGATTTCCCTGTATTTCTCTCTGATAAAAAAAAAAGTACATATTCTATCTAATAGAAATGTTCCCCGGATACCACCTGTGTATGTGAGTTGCTTCCGGAGAGTATAAAGAAACACCAATGCAGATACCAAGTAATTCCTCACAGCCTGAACACTACTCAATGCGACTTGTGTGGCACTTATGCATCATTCCAAGAACTTACTGCCTAGGTAAGCTTTTAAAACATGCATGCATCGCCCATGGTTCATGGGTAATATATTTATATTTATCAAGGGAGACCGACAAGCTAGGAGCAAAATACACCATGCAGGCGTACTTCGGAATTAAGTATAAAGTATTGTTTAGTATATGGGTACAAGAGACTTAAAATATGGCCAGTATATTTAAAATAGCACAAACAAGCAGAAAAGTGGGGAAGGGAGGCAGATCGATCCATGAGATTATGCTATCAAAAGAAACCAAGTAGCCTTGGGATAAACCACATTTGCAACTCAAGGCTTAGGCAGACTGTTTGGAGCAAAATACACCATGCAGGCGTACTTCGGAATTAATTATAAAGTATTGTTTAGTATATGGGTACAAGAGACTTAAAATATGGCCAGTATATTTAAAATAGCACAAACAAGCAGAAAAGTGGGGAAGGGAGACAGATCGATCCATGAGATTATGCCATCAAAAGAAACCAAGTAGCCTTGGGATAAACCACATTTGCAACTCAAGGCTTAGGCAGACTGTTTGGATGGAGTAGTATGGACTATGGACGTTGTACATGGATTGTTTGCATGAAAGGCTATCGTGGTAATTTTTGCGCCTAACTGCCCAAGTGACACAAAATTTGCATTTAGGATGGTTCGAGTCGTGACGGAATGCTACGAACATTGGAATGTCTTTCCTAGGACATTAAGCACTATGTCTGCCCATCACATAACTTAGGTACGAATTTGATCATGTTAGATGCCTATAGATTCCCCAAACCTATTCAGAACCAACATCCTAGGGGCAAACTATTTTTTACCTATGTTTATGTCCACAACTCTATGAGAAGCTGGGGTCCTGAAAAAGGTGACCAACAGTAACAAATAAAACCAGATTACATAAAACCATTTCCTATCCTTCAACATTTCACTGTTTATTAGTATTTCACAAGAACCTTACATTTCCAAATAAATATGTTTTTTTATGGGAAGACAATGCATTGTACGATATTTTTCCAAATTTAAGTATTTACTTTCGAGTTCATAATTTTGAAGTTTTGCGGTATGGTCCTTCTGGTATTGCCAGCACCCATGTGTATGATAACAATGGTAGTTACAAGGAACCCAGGAGGCGAATAGCCTATTTCCCTAACCTCTGGCACATCCTTATTAAGATTATGACTCACATGAGCGGGAAATATCTTAAAGTAATCTGTTACACTCAACATAAAATTTCTAACAACGTTGAGCTACTATCATGAAGAGATGCAACAAAATCTGCTTATCATAATTCACCTTATTAATAAGCATAAGAAGAAAATGATACAACATATGTTACTTAATATTCAACTTCAACCGGCTGATCGGAGATTCTTCATGTTAAAAGATGGAGTAAAACATATTAACAATAGAAGAAATAAATTATACAGAAAATTTACCGATGCTTTGACGTACAGCTTGTTTCAGATCAGCCTGGAACCTTTCTTCGTCGTCCTCTTCCACATGTAACTGTCTCAATGTCTTCGTGCCATTTGCTGCGGGACTAACTAAATTTCATTGAAATCGATCCATAACCATATTAGTTTGATGTGTGCAAAAGTCCAAAACAAAACTATGCTGAATAAAAGCTCCTTCTGATATTAATAACAAAAAGGATAGGTGAGCAAATATCGTCTAAGTGCCTAAAATATTACCTGAATAGCAATAAATATCAGCTTACAACAGAAAAAAAAGGCACTAAGATATACTACTAAAGCCGCCTCACATAACAAGTGCAACTTCTCAAACATTCAACAGTGAATAACCGTATAATAGAAACTTTTGCATCAATAAAAAGTGAGTTTCTAATAATGAAAACATCGCAAGTCAGAACTAAGAGCAAGATAAGAGTGGGCATATGATGACACTGAAACAGTCTAGTAATAAGAACACACTACATGACTAATTTGAGGAAAGTCGTTATATGAGGAAAAAGAAACTCACCGCTGCCATTCTGGAGAGGGTCACGAGATTTAGCTTGATCCTTTAAGCATCCCTCAATTTGTAACCTCCCAACTTCAACATTCTCCTTTCCAGATGACATCCCTTGATAACTACCATCAAGTAATTTGGTTGAACTCTTCTGCTGTCTACCTTTCCTCCCAATCCTTCGATCAGAAGCCAAACGATCATCAACAGGAACTACTCCATTAGAAAAATCTGTACAAGAAAACAAAACAGACAATGAAAACATGTCAAAATTGCTATCCAACCTAAACAGTCAGGAAACACTATGTGATTGCTAACCTTGTCTAATGTTTGCCCCATGAATAGATTTGATCATTTGGGTACTAGGAGCCATGGAAGTTTCTATCGGCATCAAGGTTCTTGCAGTGTTCACGGTCACTCGTTCAAAAGTATTAGACAAACCATTTGTCTGCACCAAAGGTTGCAAGAAGGGTGAGATCATTAAGGTTCAATATAATGTTTACTCTACAAGAGGTTCAAATGTTTTTCTCCTGTTTCCAGCTCAGTTTTTCATAATTCTCAGGCAGAAGAACCCAACAAGAAACGAAAATGTCTATTCCATAACTATTTAGGAGAATACATCCAGCAAGGATGCTTACCTGCATGCAAGGTTGTTTATGATTGTTTAGATGTTGATCAGGGACACCAGCCTCAAGGCAAATATCATGTAACCCTTCATCTTCCCCCTCTAGAAAAGATTGAGTTGATTTTTTATGCTGCTCAGCAAGGAGCTTCTGTTTTGCCTCATTCTCGATATGCCTTTGATATTCCAAAGTTTCCTCAAGCTTTCTCTCTTCTTCCTCAAGCTCGCGTTTGCGTATGAGGTCCTCTTCCTGTTGTTTTAAGTCATTAGCATTCATAGGAAAAACATTCTCAGATTCTGGATGGCCACCATCAGACACAACAGTACAGGAACTGCTGCATGACACGTAAATAGCATACACATTAGAAGAAATATAAGCTCAAAGCTAGCATTTGCAACTAGTAGACAATCTTAAAAAGAATTGAGATAGGAAGATGTACATACACCAACTCATCAGTTTCATGACGAAGCATGTGCTGTTCATTACAACCGGTACCCTGTGAGGGGAAAAAGAAGCATGAGATCTGCCTCAGTACTACACCTCTACCTTACTGATAATATAGGTCATAGACTACAAAAAAAGAACCTTCAAATCCTTGCTTTTCCGGTACTCTTTGATCTTTTTCTTTTCCTTTGTCTTCTCTTGTGAATGTCTAGAACTATCACTTCCTCCTTTGGACCCCTTCTTAGTATCAAGATCAAGCTCTGCTAAAAACGCTTCTCTGGCAGCATCAGACTTCTCTGTTGCATCTCTCTCAGCCAAATCTTCCAAGTGTGCCTGAACAAAGATTGACATAAGATAAGCATAAAGTTATGTTTCGAAAAGATGGTGAATATGACACCACAAACTATACCAATTTCAACACAAACCCTTAAATAGGACTTCACTAGAGGCAACAATATTGACCGATAATCATAAGCAGCAATAGGCTCAAGCTTAAGTTCGAGGTTCTGCATGACAGTAACATTCCACATGATGCGAGCATCAATTTTGCTTAGCTGCACACCAAACAGGTAATTAAGTAAAAAAAATGTCAGTATCTTTCTTATTATAAAATTATATAACGGGCACTAAAGTTGGATCAAGAGTCCAGATTTGATAACCCAACCTCAACTGCTAATTGCTCCTTCTGCCTCTGAATAGCAACTTCAATGCAAGTATCCCCTTGATGTAAATACCCCTTGCTTCTCCAATTATCTTCACCAGATTCCAAGTCATACAGTTGAGAGTTCATACCCGCATAAGTTTCCTCATACCCAAATTGATTGACATTAAGAGCTTCAGCCTCTTTTAAAATATTTGATATAGCATCTAGCTCAAACCTACTGCTAATGAATTCGGCATCGTTTTCGCTCTCTATGAGCTCTTCCCTACGCTTCTTTAGTACAAACTCATAGCTTTGGTAGGCAAATTCTGTAACAGTCTCCCTCTTCTTACCTTCTTCAAGACAGAGATTCTCCAATGCCTGCACTGCTTCTTCATAGCTCAAATGTTCAGATTTTCTCTCACATAGGCTCTGTAGTTGGAAAAATTCCTTCTCCATTGTCTGGAGAATTTCCATCCCTTGTTGTGTCTTCTCTTCTTTTTTACGCATCCATGATGACAATTGTTCCACACTTCTGGGACCTGCAAAGATCCAGGACAGCAGAGCATTGGCATCAAGCAGATTGCCATTTTCATTGCCATATATTCCAGATGTTGTTGCTATAGTATACTCTTTGGGAAAATCATGATGTGTGCATGGAGCAATTGCAGATGAAAGTAAGCCATCATCAAGTAAAAGGTATGACCCATCTCCGTTGAGAACAATTTTCTCCTTGATTTCTAGATCTTTAATGTTACTTGATTCATCCACGATACTACTACTTTTGTCAGGATACCGTCCTATGCCACAAGATTGGGAAAGGCCCTGCAAGAATTTGAGGATCTTCTTGAGCTGGGATGGCCCAAGAAAGCAGATGCATATAGGTGTTTGGTCCACACCATTGTTCATAAGTTGAGAGCCAGAAACAAGACCCTGTAGCTCATCCAAAGTATATTGTATCACCTTATTAAGATGACTCATTGCAAGTAATTTGTGTTTAATTAGCAGCTGAAATGCAGCATGAATTTTCTCGAGGAGCTTGGCACACTCAGAGTCATCTGAAATTGGCCAACTATTAGAAAGGGAACATGCCAAAGGCCCCTTATTTCCATCACATTTTCTACACTCGATGTTGGTACTGTTACCGTTGCAATTGATACCTAAGGAGTATCCATTGCACCCAACTTGATCCCCATTATTTCCCTTTTCAGGTGAAGAGCCCCATGCATCTTTGAAGCCGTCATCACAGTCCTCTGCATGGTTTCCTGAGTAAACATCTTCAACAATGTCAGAATTTTGTCTATTTGATTGGTTCTCAAGCATTTTAACTGCAGCAGAGACATCCAGCGGTTTCCATGAAAAATTGAGAAGCATGTCAGCCCACTCAGAATCAATACTTTGTGGCAAGATCGACTGCATTTTGGGCAGGAGGCTAGTTATATGTTCTTGCACAACATGGTTTATATGAGATTCAGACGCTGAAAATTTATCATTGCATTTGCAGCATACCCAAAACTTCCATGATTTTTTAACTTCAGCATAAGATATTGCCTCGGATAGAACCTCATTTTCCAAACCATCCTTTGACGAAGCAAAATGAGCCTTAAGATCACAGATCGTAACTCTCAGCAGTTCCTTTCTCTGATCCATGCTCATTGAATCCCAATATGACTTAACCAAATCCTTTCTTTCTGCTGAGGACCCGTTTTTTCTCATACTTCCATTCCTCTTTCTCTCGCCTGTTCTCTGGCCAGACACAGAAGACGAGTCTACGGCCCTATCTCCCTCATTCTGCAATTGGGGCACCTCAGACTTCTGCTGTAGCAACCTAGCAGCAGCAACCCTAACTTCAATCTCCTTGCGCCTCTCTTCAGGTGTCTTTGTAGCCTTCTTGATCTCATTTGGCCTTTTAGCTTGAACTAACCTAACCTCCATTGGATCTTCAGCAACCCTGCTTATTGGAATGAATCTAATCTTCTCATCTCCACTTCCAAAATTCTTCATCCAAGTAGACAATGAAGCAATGTTGGATTTCTGAATCAGCTGCCTCAGCTCATTCTGCACATGCCCAATCCTGGCCTCGGCTGTAGGCAGCTTCTGCTGGCTCTCCTCCTGCAAGCTCTCCTTCCCGGGATCGACAGGGTTTTCAATCCCCAGCGCCCGCTCACACTCCTGCACCACTTCCTCATACTCCTTGCTATCGTTGGCCGCCTCGTACAGAAGATTGGCATAGAAATGAGCGAACTCAATCGAATTCGGCGACAACTCCACCGCGCGGCGGGACGAGTCAATTGCATTCCTCAAATGGCGCTGTTTGGCGTTCTGGTCGTCGATAATCGCGGCAACCTTAACGCACACAGTGCCTTGAACTCGGTGAATCAGCGCTGAGCTCTCGTGTCGCGAGCAGGACTCCTTCATCAGTCTCAGCGCCTTGGTGTGGTTGCCTCTCCGTAGCGCCGTTAACGCCCTCTCGCAGTCTAGCTTGATTGCCGAGTACGGAGATGATACGGCGCCGGATTCAACATCCGACGGGTCGATCTTACTGTGGCTGTTAGGGTTATCGGTGGTGGCGCAGGGCTCGGCCTCGCCGTCGGCTGAAACAAGACCATTGGTCGCTCCGCCGCCGCCTCCGGTTGGAGACTGCTTCGAGCGAGGAGCGATATTTCGCTTCTTGTGCCCCATCGATCAATTCGAGACAAATAGAAACCCGATTATACACATGCAAACATGTATACGGAGACGGAGACGCGGAGAGGAAGGAGAGCAAAGAAGATGGAAAAAAGGGGATTTATATGTAAAGGGGGAAACAGAGATTTGGGAATTAAGCTTTATATTAATGTCTCCGATAATTTATTTATTTATCATGTGCCCGAGTATGTGCAAGGGAAGTGAAAGTGCAAAAAAGAAAAGAAAAAAACTATCAATCACCTGTATCCGAGTAAGAAATGTTATGGGATAAAGTATCAATCGGGAATCATCCGAAAAATTCATACATGTAATTTTTTGGGGGTAGAAAATTGTAATTTTATTAATCATCTAAAAAATATTATAAGTGAAGTGCCTAAGAAAAAAGATTGTATAATCATTGAAAAATAGACATAGAACGAAATAAAAAGTTTTATTCACATTCTTTTAACAAATTCGAAAGTTAGTCTCTTTTTTTGAAGAAGCTTGAAAAAAATTTAAGCTAATAAATTGAGAAGAACCGCTCAAAGTGGTGTCTAAACGTTGTTCGATCCCTGCTTTCCAATGACTTTTTTCGACGTGAAGAGTGCGATCAAACTTGAACTCATCAGTAGTAACGGGAGAATATACGTGAATCAGGGTTCCCCGCCCCCCCCCCCCCCCCGATAAAAGTTCATGAATATTTGCTCACTAGTCATTAACCCTACAAAAAAAATAGATAAAGTAAAACGGAACCAATCGACTGGCCTGATCTAAAATCGAGAGAGAGGTCGAGAAGGATGCATCAGTGGAGGCCAAGGAGATGAGTGCGCCGTAGCGGCTTCAGAGACGGCGGGAGTTGATCAAGGACTAGTGATGGTGAAAGCGGAGAAGGCACCGAAGATGGTGATTGAAGATCCGAAGGGAATCGAAAACGGAGAGACAACATTCGAGAGCATTGGTAAGGAGGATCATCGCTATTGAGACGGAGCAAGGGGGCAAATCCTGTGTCGGGAGAATCGGCACCGTCTATAAGGAACGGCCGCTTGTATTAGCGGTTCCGAAGAAACCCTAACAAAGCTCGTACTTCTTTTTGCCTATTAACATACACGAGATTAAAATATTACTTTTACTTAAATTAAATTATATATCATAAATATAATGACACATCAATTGATAGTTACTGATTACACATTAATTAAAAATTATCAATACGATATTACAAATTACCTATTAGTTAATTATTACCCATTACATATGTACCACAACTCAACAATTACATCGTACAGTTCGTTGTCGAACAACCACAACGTTACACACGAATCACACAAGAATCACTTAACATGCATAAGTAACTACAGCGCATCAAACTAGTCAACACACATAGTCAATCATTAATAACCATACACACGGCAAGTGTCCAATAATACGCCGGGTCACACGGCACGACTCAACCATATCATACCGGAATACCCATCGGCCTTCCCGAAAATGCACATCGGAGTAAACAATATATCATACCGGAAACGCACATCGGTCTTCCCGGAAATGCACATCGGGGTAAACAGTATATCATACCGGAAATGCACCTCGGTCTTCCCGGAAAACGCACATCGGGGTAAATCACATAAACAACATACCGGACTGGCACACACCTCGGTCGGGTATCTTCCCATAGCATGGGGTACAAGTCACACCACACAATACCATACCAAACAAGTTCACCGAGCTTATCATACCAACAACTTACCGGCACAACTTACCAAGCATACCACATCGGTCTATCATTCACCCGATCATATCACAAGCCAACATTCATATCACATTCATTCAATCAATCATGTCACGAAACAAACATTCATATCACATTCATCTTAATTCATATAGCATAATATGATTCTTACAGTTACCAACTAATAGACTAAATTTCGACATTTGAGGACGATTCACCACAATCAAATGCAACCAACATACAATCCTAAGGCCAGACATGGCCACATGTGATTCTACAGCACGACAATTCCCATAATTGAAATACGATTATACTAGTGAATCACATCTTATATGCAAGCTAAGACTCATCCGGTTATTAATTTCGTGTATGCATACTATTAATATTCTTTAACTAAAAGCGGTAATTACTACTCTTCCCTACCTCAAAAGCAATCCATCCAGCAACGGACGACCTGGCTAGCTTCCTCCTTCTCACTTCACGAGGTCCAAAAGTCTCCTCCTCCGTCAAGCTCAGGTCCAAAGTCTTGGATCACAATTAAATACTCGAATCAAGAGTAATTCACAAATGGTTTAAAAAGGAAAACATTCTCAATTAACCCCAAAAGAACTCGGTTATAGATAACCGTCCCAATTACTCGAAATCCAGCAAAATGGGCCTAAAAGGCCCAACTCAGGTCTGTCACGGTTCGGGTCACGGAGCCTTAACGGGCTCCGTAACGGATCGGGACACAGACCCGTGGTCTGCACCGTCACGGTTCTCCTCACGGAGCCGTGACGTCCCCCGGCACGGTGCCCGTCACGGATTCGTGGCTGGCCTGACACTGTTCCGTCTTCTTCTTCCTCCAGCTTTGGTTTTCACGAAAATCAACCCAAAACTCCATTTTTGACCTTCTCAAACCTCCAAATTAGTCCCTAAAACGTCTCTACTTCAATACCCATGATGGGTCTTCATCAAAACCACAACAAACCAATTAAAATCCATCATCTAACACCCCTTTCTCTCCATAAATCATCATCCAACATCAAAACTTCAAACACCCAACCAAGTTCATCATTTTCCTCAAAACCCATGAACCAAAATCAACAAAAATGAAAAAGGGTTGGGGATTTACCTTGAGAATGGAGAATAGGTGGAGAAACAAGAGATTTTGGGAAGATTTGGGTAAAGAATGGGTTCAAGACACCCTTTTTCCTCCTTTCTTCTTCTTTAAGCTTCCAAAGCTCCCTTTCTTCTTCCTCTCTCTCTAAAATTCGGCCAACACAATAATGGCTGAAATGTGTGCCTCAAGCCTCTTAAACCTAAAGGGGCTAAGACCAAAATGCTCTCATGCCCCAAGTGTCTCTCATGCCCACTTTTAAGGGTAAAAGGGTCATCCTACCCTCTTTCTTCTCTCTCAATCTAACATGGACACATGTACATGTGGGGACCACCTCTCTCCTGAAGAAAAACCAGCACAAAAGGTTTAATAAATTTTAGTCCTTAATTAAGCGAAGTTTGACCCGAGTTTGACTTTTTTGCACTTACAGCCATTTGAAAGGAAACCATAACGACGACTAAGCTTTTTGGGCCCCGGAAGGATCCCGAATGACTCCCGGAGTCATCGGTTGACTTTTCCGACAGAAAGTCAACTATCACCAAAAATCGTCGGTTCGACCGGGATCGACTGGAGGCGGTTCTTACACCATTCTTGCCTAAATGCTTATGACACCATTATTGTTGTAGTAGAAGAAGTATCAAAATTTGATGGTGATGCAAGAATGATAAATTAAGAGAGAAAAGAAATTGAATTTGTGGATTGTGTGCAAAGAATTGGGTATTTATAAGATAATTTTTTATTTTTTTTCAGTTTCTAAATAAACTAAAAAAATACATTACTCGATCGTCATAAAGCAACAATCTATAATTTTTTTCAAGTTGGGTACCACGGGTCACCACCCCATTGGGTGGTTCATGTCCGAAACAAAGCTCCGACTGCGCTCATTTCGGGAATGATATCATGATCCCACATCTGGAACATAGTTTTTACTTGGACTTCATCTCATGTATTGCGACACCGACATCACCTAGAACCAAGGTTGTAAATGGCTCTAGGCGCTAGTCGGGCGGTGAGGACCCCTAGGCGTTAGGCAGGGACTAGTCGGAGCCTAGGCGGGGCCTAGGCGGATTTAACTTTTAAATATTTTTAATTACTAATAAATATATATAGTACACAAATATAATAAAAAATTCAAAATATAAACTATATTTGTATGATATAAAAACATAAAGTATCAAATTACAAAATACTAAACCAAATAATGCTCTAATTTTGATTTTACTCTTTATTTTAATAAAACTATAAATTATAATGATGAACCACCAAAGAGGGACACGTGCCATATTCTTTTTATCAAGAAATTCAAGACCGTTACAAACATATCGGTCATCTCAAATTTTCATCTCTTTTTCAAATGTTCAATTTCCCAAACCAGAGTACCAAATTTTTTACTAATCGGGTGGGACGACGAGTCGGGTGGTTTTTAGATTTTGGGGCCTAGGCGAGGCGGCGAGTCGGACGTTTTTATAGATTTTGGGGCCTAGGCGGGGGCCTAAACGGACTAGGCGGAGAATTTTACAACCATGGCTAGAACTAGAAATTGCGACACTGGCAACGCCGTTTCCACATGCTAAACATGCTTTTATGCAATATAAATTTTAGGTTTAAAATGACTTTCAAAGAAAATGGGATGGATAATTGTCCAAAAAGTACCTTAAAGTTTCGTCTACAAACGGATTGGTGTACAAAGTTTCGTCCACACTGTGTGGCTACACTATAGTTTCGTCCACACACTTCTGTTAGAAAAATGGATGGAATAATTTGTTTCTGTTATACATGTGACCCCATATGCTAGTTAAGAGTAAAGTGAAATTACTATTTTACTCTTAACATCTTAACCCTTAAACTTTTTTTTGGTAAAATACCATTTTACCCTTTTTAATAATAATTAAAATCAAACAAATAAAATAAAAGAATTATTTTTTATAACAAAAAAATAAAAAATATTTTTATTGATGAAAAATAAAGAATATTTAAATAGAATTAATTAAACATCAGTTTACCTTTTTAAATTCATTTTTTATTTAACATTTAATTTTTATTTTTAATTAAAAATAAGATTTTTTTAAAATTATTTTTTAAAATTAAAGAATAAATATTTATAAAATAAAACTATTAAAAAAATGAATTTTATTAAAAAATAAAAATGATTTTTATTAAAAAGTAAAAATTATTTTTATTAAAAAAAATAAAAATGATTTTTATTAAAAAGTAAAATTGATTTTTATTAAAAAAATAAAAATGATTTTTAATCAAAGATTTATTTTTTAAATAAAAACTGAATTTATAAAAAATAAAAAAAAGGATTTTTAATTAAAAAGTATATTTAAATATATTTAAAAATAAACTAAAATTTAAAAAATAAACTGAATTTTAATTAACATTTTATTTTAAATAAAAACTGAGTTTAATTAATATTTTATTTTATTTTTAAAATAAAAATGAATTAAACTAAAAAAACTGTTTTTAATGAATAATGAACTAATTAAGGAATAATTAATTAAGAAATATGAATTAATAAGAAATTAATTAAGTAATAATTAATAAACTAATCATACTATTAAGATTTAATTAAAATATTAATAAATTATTAAGAATTTAATGAAATGAGGGGTATAATTGTCTTTCAATTCATCTATTTAAAATTCAATTCAAAGCCATAAGGGTAAAATAGTCATTTCAGATTCTCCTGTTATGTTATTATGACATAAGTGTGTGGACGAAACTATAGTATAGCCATACAGTGTGGACGAAACTTTATGCACCAATCCGTTTGTGGACGAAACTTTAGGATAGTTTTGAACAATTATCCCAAAATAGTAATAAAACCATAAAATACGATTCAAATTGTCAAATCTTTTACCATGTTGATAAATTATGACCAGTTTAAGAACACAACCCTTAAGGCAAACTAAGGTCCCAAACTAAACTAATTAGCATAACAAGTCCCTCTAATTCTAGCAGCAATTTCTAAAGAGCAAATATACAAACTCATAAACATGGAGTGAAGATAGATAGAAACTTATTTGGAACAGGCAACAGTTTGTATCTAGGTAGAAAATGCTCTATTGCAGCTTGAAAGACAGAAAAGCGATATATACATATAATTTCCATCAACAGAATCCTATGAGCTAGAGTAGATGCATCCTATCAACATAAGACTGAAGCAACCACCTATTAAGAGGCTCACCACAGCCCACAAAGCATCCAGAATTGCCATTTTCAGTGAAGAAGGGGAAACTGAACAGGTTGAGAAGTTCCTCTACAGCCTGCCTCACCATAGATGATCCTGTCACCCTACTTCGCCGTCCCCATCCAGTCACAATATCAATCCGGCTTGGACCTATTCCTGACATCATCATCTGTTTCCGAATCCAAGCAAGTGTCCTTGACAATGTTGTCACTGCAGTGCCATCTGACATCACATGAAGATTTATAAGCCAATAACATGAGCTCTTCTTTTTCACCGCATCTGGGTACACATTCCTCTGGGCAGCTACCTCCCACACTGATCCAGCCTCCTCCTTGAGACCTGACTTTGAAGAAAGTCGACCACTGCATCTACCAGTCCCCTTTTACTCTCTTTATCCTCGCTGTGCATCATATCCAAAAACTTGCAAACATGATCGCGCACATTTTGACCATCAGGTCCTGATGTCGGCATGGACAATAAGAAGATATGTGCTGGGTGACCCGTTTTAGCCATGAGCTCACAACAAAACCCCATGTCATATGGTGACCGTGCTTCTGTACAACAACTGAGGAGCATGGTATAAGTTTGCAGAGAAGGATTCAAACCAAAGCCAAGCATACTCTGGAGCAAGTGGTGAGCTTCAGACAGTCGATGCATCCTAAGGAAAGCACTGAGCAAGGAATTGCAAGTGGGAACATTAGGGTGCAAACCTGCTTGGACCATGGCTTGATACCATCCCCAAGCCTTTTCAACATTACCTGCCTTACCCCACAAGTCTACTAGAAGACCATAGACAGGCTCATCCATCACCCAATTCTTCTGTTTCATGTCTACAAAAATAGCTTCTGCTTCCTCGAGATATCCACAATGTCCTAGTACCTCCATTACAATGTTGTAGGTAACTTTATCAGGCTGAAAGCCGGCAGTTTGCATATCACAGTAGAGGTTCAATGCAGTTCAATAATTTCTCGCCTTGGCTTGCAATGCAATCATGATATTGTAAGTGACTAGATTAGGAACACATCCTTGATCGATCATCTCACAAAACAGCTTATGAGCAGCTGCTAAATTCCCACCTTTTCCAAGGCAATTGATCATGACACTGTAAGTGAATGTATCAGGAGATAGCCCAGCTTCTTGCATTTTTTGATACATGTACATCGCTACATCAAGAAACCCAGCTTTTGCATGAATGTCAATTAGCGTGCAATAGGTAACCCGGTCAGGCTCACACCCAGCTTCCTGCATCTTATCAAACACATTGAGAGCTTCTTTCAAATAGTTAGCACGTCCGTAGCTATGTATCAGACGGTTATAAGTCACAACATTTGGTTGACATCCATCCATGACCATCTGATCAAGCAACTTCTTTATTGTACCAAATTGCTAGGCACGTCCAAGAATGCCAACCATGGTGGTGTAGGTATGCCCATCATGATTGAACCCACCTTGTCGTTTTAACCAGTAGAAGAAACTGAGAGCAACAGAATGGTCTTGAAGCTGCTTTAAAACTTGGTTTGCTTGATAAGCATCCATTGAAAAGATAAGGTTTCCAAGAGCTTTTTCTGCGGCTGGACTCCACTTCAGTTGTCGCAATATATTAGATACTCTTTCTACCACATGCCCAGTAGCAGACTGCCGAGAAACGGGAGCAATTCTTGTTTGCATTTTCACATCCCTTGGCAACCCTTCTGCAATGTGATTCACAAACTTGGTGTCTGAACATCTGATTTTTGTAGTAAGGTCTTCTTCTTATCAAAACCATCAAAATAATTATAACTAGTATGACTTGAATTTCCTGTCCCAGGACTTGAAGCATGTTTGAAGCCTTTAACAAATCTAGATTTATCGCCTTTACCTTTTTTACCATGATAGTTACTTGTAGAATTTGGCATTGCTGCTACACTTGAAGATGACTTTGGATGAACTATACTAATGTTGTCCCCTTTAACAGACCTCACAGTAGAAGCTTTGATGCTAGAGAGGGATCTCGATGGATCAACCATACAACTCGTGGGAAGAATTCCACCCCCATCTAACCTATAATTCTGTACATCATTCAAAAACCCAACAACTGCAATACCCGCCTTGAGAAATTGGTTGCCAATATGAGTTGATGTGTGCACGGCATCCTTTTGAACAACATCAATATCAGCATACCTGATGCAATCTGATCCAGCTAGAGAAGCTGGGGCAGATGCAATCTGTTGAATTGAGGTCTGATGACTCACACTCTTGCCCTAGTGAGAACCTACCAGTTTCCCTGCCTCTCTAGAGATCAAGGTACCTACTCTTTGCAAGTTTTGAGGAGCCAAGGTGGATGCGTTTTTTGCAACTACATTGTTCCTGGTGTGCTGCCTTCTTGAGATACAAGTTTCATCTTCAGAGCAACTGCAGAAGCTTCCATCTGCTGATCCGCATCGTGTTCCACTTAGAAGAAAAGATCGAGCATTGTTGGAAAGGCTACCAATATGCTTTGTTCGTAACATTTTCAGCAATATCTGCTAAGCATAACAAAATAGTTAGTATAGAAGGCATCACCATAAGCACACAATAATGATGTGAAATGAAGATATCGCATTGCGTTAAGTGGATCCAATAAGATGCCCACTTGGGTTAGCCTGATGGTGAGGATCTCTCTCACGGTCTCACCTCTCCTTGAGGTTACAGGTTTGAATCCCAGTGGGTACACTTGCTTGAGAACAAGTGAGAGTGAAGGGTAGACTAGGCTAGAATAGGATTTTCCTTAATTTCTCTCCGATCGAAAAAAAAGTGGATCCAATATGATTACCCGCTAGATACATGAGCATAATCACCATCAAATTAGTAAGAATGCAACAATTATATGTTTCAAAGTATACACGCCTAGGATATGGAAGATGGTATAAGCACTATTTGGGACAGTCCTTGTCAAGAATAGGCAATTGGGGAAATTCGAGGGAAACTAATTGCTTAAAACCTAGATGGAGATGATAACATCAACAACTGTGACCTTAGGGGAAATGGGAGGAGCAAAAGACCACTGGACTAGAGAGCCAAATAGATGATACTTATACCATGAATTTAAGAGGGGCTTTAACAATTTAGGTGACAAGTGCAAGGGTTAATTACTTGATCATAAATCAAATCCTTACCCTTTCAAGATAGAAAGCAGATTTTACCAAAATCAGTACAATTACACAAGAGTTCTGAAAAAGGTTCCTAAACAAATAAACAAGTCAGCAAATCAAGAACAACTCAATGGAACTGCCAAATAAAATCACCTGCACATGAATTCAGAGAATAAAAAGGGTAATTTTTGAAGGGAAGAAAGGAATTACATTACACCTATAAGCTAGCAAAGCAACACTCATGACTCATCAGCGAGAATTGAATTACACCCATGATCAAAGTTTTGAACTTTTAGCAGAACCAAACGAATGTGAAGTCCTCAAACAAGTCATCTATGAAAAGAACGGCGCTCAGAGAAATAATCCTCAAAAAGGGGAACAGCAAAAATCCATACTTGTCACATGAAAACACAATAAAGCATCAATTAGTAGCTACCCACGAAAAATTCCCATCAAACCAACGCGACCCACGAATGGTAAACATATGAGAAAATAGAGAAACGAACAGTGTCGCTTCAGAAAGCTTAAACGAGACTCGTAGACATGGAAATAAAGAAAAGTCGCAGAGACGAGAAGTACCTGTAATGGCGTACGAGCTTCTGGGTCCTTCAGGCGAAAGCTTCAGAAAAGTCGCAGAGTCGCAGCTCAGCTTCCTCTCCCGTCAACTCGAGGAAGTTTGGTTTAGTTTGGGAACCAGAGCTGCGAGCCTCATAGCTTGGGTTGTATTTTTTTTTTCTTTTTTGCCCTTAACATACTTTATTTCGGTGAGTATATAAACATGCCGTTACACGTGTCAACGCATTAGTGGTTTGCATGTGACAGGCATATGGTTCTATTTAAAGCCACGATTTTCATAAAAAATCCATACAAAGCTTGGATTATGCTGCATGATGATGCATGCAACCAATTAGCTTGACCTAATCAACTTATTCTCGGTCTGTTATCTGTAATTTGAGTTTAATTATATTATCCCAATTTAATTTAGACTTCTTTTCCAACCCAAGTGAATTTTTAAGGGTAAATTATAAATAATTATCTTTAATTTGTTACGTTTAACTGATATCTGTCTTCATGTTTTTTTTAACTGATACCTATTCAGATGTTTAGTTATATAACAAATAGTTCAAACCGCCAGTTAAAATGACGAAAATACCCTCAATAGTTTTTTAAATAATTTTTTAAAAATAAAACTGAAGTGATTTTTTAAAATAAAACTGAAGTGATTTAATAAGTATATATATATATATATATATATATATATATATATATAACAAAAGTGATTTTTTAAAGAATTATTGAAGTGTAGTTAAGGGTATTTTCGTCATTTTAACTGACAACTTGGACTATTTGTTATATAACTAAACATCTGAGTAGGTATCAGTTAAAAAAATATAAAGGTAGATATCAGTTAAACGTGACAACTTAAGGAAAAGTATTTGTAATTTACCCAATTTTTAATGTTTTTTTTAAACGGGTAACCGGAGATTTAATTAATGTCAAAAGGCAATCAAACAGGATGAGGCGTGACAGCCTCGGGTTCCAGATATTTGTCCGGGCCGACCGTAGCAAGTCCGGCGCTCATGGACCCATAATTTTAGCCCACATGAACTCGTGGGCAACAACTCAAGACAGCTCCCTACCGTCATTTCAACATAACGTGGGAAAATAAACCAAGTTCCAAAAGCAACAGAAAGTAAAAAGTCCCAACAAGAATATAAATAGTAGCAATAAACAGAAATAACTGGTGTTGATACTGCAGGCTGCCCGGGACCTCCCAGCAGTGGCTGTCCCGGGTTTGTAGGTATAGTCTGGGGCCAACTCCACCCACCCCTACTGGGGCAGATCATTCCTCCATCGGAGGCCTCTAGACCTCCGCTCCGTCTGCTCGATCCCCCCCCCCCCCGAAAGGGCGGATACCAGGGTAGATGCTGGACAGTCGGGTCCCCCCTCTACTTCTTTGTCTCCGGTGGGCGTGCATACATCGAACCACTTCTGGTCTTCAGAGTGGTCATCTTGCCTTTGCCTCTGCTGGGTCCACCTTTCCCTAGACTCCCTTGGGTATCCGCCGGGTAGCCCCGTGGATCTGTCTCCTCTGCCTTCCTCATCATCGCATTGTATCTGGGGGCAACTCGGATCACAGGATCAACAGCAGGGTGGATGTTAGCCAGGAATTCAGGCTTTGTGGGCTTGGGTGGCGGGTTGGGTGTTCCATGTAGGGGTGTAACCGGACCGGATACCCGGTCCGAAGCCCATTAAAATGTCTGGTCCGGATCATCCGGATCTCAAATATTGATGTCCATAACCAGTCCGGATTAAGTCTAAAATTCCGGATTTTTAAGTTTCCGGATTCGGATCGGATCGGACTGGTTCCGGATTTTATCCGGACCTCAATGGGCTCACTGTTTTGAGCCCGTTTTCCAGTGCAATTACAGGTTTTACAAGATTCTATCATCCAATTGCTACCTAATTCTTATACCAGTATATTTCAATTATCGTGTCAACATTTAAAACTTACATACATCTAGACAATCTTATTTTCTTACATTTAAAATTAAAATACAATTATACAAATATCAGTAGACAACCATTTCTTCTCATTTGATGTTCAGAATGTCTTCATCTACATGTCAAAAAATCAAAGTTCTCTCCTCAATACGAAGTCCTTTGAGTGGCTCATGTTCGTGACCTCTCATGGGTTTGGACAAGAATCTTACTAGTATTTGTGAGAGAGTAGAGAGTAAACTGGGGAGATCTAAATGGTAAGGAGATGGAGCGAGAGAAAAGGGAAAAGTATCCCTAGAAAATCGGCGAAGAAGATTAGGGAAACGAAGAGGTGCGTTAGGTTTAAGGATTGGTCATTCCACAATTTTAGTTTCTACGAATGGACTTGATGCAGTTGTTGGGCTTCACCAGTATAGATGGGCTTGCTCTTAAATTGGACTGGTCCGGATTGTCCGGAACCGGCGGATTTCAAGTAAAGGATCCGTATCCGTATCCGTATCATCCGGATATCCGGATCGGATTTTGTCCGATTATATCCGGGTCGGTTAATTTTCGGATCGGATTTGTCCGGATTCGGTTATTTTTCCGGATTTCGGATTTTTCGACACACCCCTAGTTCCATGGCCACCCCCCTGCAAGATATTGGTCAACCCTCCTGGGTTAACCTTAGCCAGAAAGTCAGGCTTCGGAGTGTCTACATTGGACGATTCAGCGCCCATGGTAATCTCCCTAGAACGGACCATAGAGTTCAGGGTGAGATCACTCAGGAGGTACGTGATCGCCGGGTGTGATTCTGGGGGAGGTGCCTCCCAGACCGTTTGTAGCAACCGATCCACGTCCAAGTCTCTGGGAACCAGAATAGACCAATCATATCGGACCTCCTCTCGGCCAATCCCCTGTAGCAGGGTCTGGCAACTCTGTAGCATGTGTGTCAACATGCCGCACCTGCGACAAAAATCCATCACCCTCTCGTATTTCAGGTCTATCACAACAGAGGAATCAGTACCTGGGAAACGAAGTCTGGTCCTGCGCCGCAGTGGTCGAGCCAGCTCCATACGGACCCGCAGCCAGAGATGCCTGTCCTCCCGTCGAACCGTCGGGATTGGGGCCGATAGGATTTGCGTGCCTATACTGCCCGCCACGAGACCCCAAATGTACGAGTTCCTAGCTCCTCCCGGAATATTCAGTGCCCTGACCCCGAGTTCCACATGGTTGAAGCTGATGTCTTTCGCCCGATCGAAACGCCGGAGCGGTTCAAAGAGAAGGGGATATCCCTTAAAGCTCCAGGGACCCCTATGGCGGATGTCTTCCATGATCTTGGCTGATGGGAAGTGATAGCCCGTGACGTCGGGAGACAGGAACTCCACCCGAATCCCCGTAACCTTCAATTTCCGCAATATCATCCCGCAGACGATGTGCTGATTGTGCGATCGGTCCCCTGCAACCCTCGCTGCCAGGGAGAACTCGTACGATCCCGACGTAAACAACGGGACCCCCTCGTCTGAGACCACCAGTTCATCATCCTCATCCTCCCAATCCGGGATCGGGGAGATGCGGCTTGCCTGGGCCTCAGAAGACGACCCCGATGGCCGGCCAGCCCTCGGGCAAATAGGGCTAGCAGCCAGCCCCCGCTCTGCCGGAGGAGGGTGGTGAGTAATCACCGGAGACTGGATTGGGCGGGGAAGGGTGATCAGATCCCGGTAGACCCCCCTCGGCGTTGATGACAGTCTGGTGTAAGACGAACAAGGCTCCGGTGGGTCAGTAGCATCGCCGACGACCAGAGACGTCACGATGGGCAAGGACGAGCCCGGCTTGTCCTTCTGATCTGTCGGGTGCGGCGACATCCGAGGGGAGGCAGAAACCGAGTCGAGCAGTGGCGGGAGGTCGGCAGCGCGACGTTCATGGTGCTGGGCGGAGGCCCCGAGGTCGCGAGGAACCTCTGCATGTGAATGGATCTGGTCGGAGTTGACCATTTCTGACTCGTGGAGATGGGGAGTAGGCAGATCCGACATCGAGTGATCGGAAATGGGCGAGGATGGTGTCGAGGAGGCGTCTGTGACGGCGGTGGGAGCCCAGATGCAGGCGTTCGGATGCGGACCACGACGAAGGAGATCAGAACTCGGCTGGGCAGCGATGGCTAGAGATAGGGCGGATGTGAGTGAAGGGGTGGTGGAGGGGTTGGAAGCAGGCGGTCGGAGAGGGCGGATGAGGACGACGACGGCGACAACCCGAGTAGGGTAAGAAGTAACCTCAGAGAGGTTTTTTGGAGAGCAGATCTTGTGATAATGATAATAAGACTTCTAATCATCCAATTTTTAATGTTAGAGTAATGTTTAGACTAAGATATTTTTGATCCAGCATAACAAATTTAATTTTTTTTTATCAGCAATTTTTGATTTTATAAGTCAAGTCTTTCAGAAGAAAAAAAGACAAGGTCAAAATTTGGTTGGTAGATATTTTCTTCACCATATATATATATAGGAGAGCAATCAGGTGTGAACCATGAATTACGGTGTGAACATGCGAACTCAACCTGATTGCGCCATGTGACGCGCTCAGAAAATGCCCCCCTTTTTGTTATAATCAAGTTTATTAATTCGATTTTTCTTGCTCCAATATTCTTATTTTTTCAAGAGCTTTCTAACAAGTAGTGGATTGCATATATTTTGATGTGTTTTTCAATACGTGTGTGGATGTGTGAATATGAGTGCGAAAAGTGTGATGTGTTTTTGCAAATTTAGTGTATATGGGTTGCGGATTTAGTGTATATGGTTTGCGGATTTAGTGTATATGGTTTGCGGATTAAGTGTGCGAATTTAGTGTAATTTTCACACTTTTGTATGCAATAACCTAACCTGAATTGAATGCTAGATACCATGTTACAGCTTGGATATTGTTGATATTGTTGATATTGTTGATTTCAGCTTTAATTGATGTTTTTATGATGGTAGCTTGATACCATGTTACAAATTCATCTCTTGGAACTAAACCCAGTTTTAGTTTCTTCCTAAAGTAGCTTCTTTTGGAGTCTTGGATTTGCTTTATGTTTGTGTTTTGAAGACTAGAGTCTTTTGGTACTGATTCAATTCACAAATATGACTATGTAGATTTTGGTATAACATGATGGAGGAGTCTGTGGGGTTGCTGAAAGTAGTTGTTGTCCAAGGAAAAAAGCTTGCTATTAGAGATTTCAAGAGCAGTGATCCTTATTATTAGCAGTTATATTATAGTTATTGTAAGTTATAATTGTAGTTATGATGTAGTTATGTTGAAGCATTGTATAACTGCTAATATATATAAATATACATCCTCTGTGTCATTATATGACAAGGTATTACACTACATTATATCATCTAACACTTATGTTGTACTCAAGTTGGGCAACCAAGTAAGTAACTTCTTCTTTGGATTATTGATTTAGACTCCATATCCCATTTTTGCCTATTATTGCTCAATCCATAATGTTGGATACATTCAGGTGGCCAAGACCAAGGTTATTGCATACAAAAGTGTGAAAATTACACTAAATTCGCAAACCATATACACTAAATCCGCAAACCATATACACTAAATCCGCAAACCATATACACTAAATCCGCAAACCACACTAAATTCGCAAACCATATACACTAAATCCGCAAAACATATACACTAAATCCGCAAAACATATACACTAAATTTGCAATAACACATCACACTTTTCGCACTCATATTCACACATCCACACACGTATTCAAAAACACATCAAAATATATGCAATCCACTACTTATTAGAAAGCTCTTGAAAAAATACGAATATTGGCGCCAAAAAAAATTAAATCGGAGTTGAAACGAAGCGGGAAAAATTAAATTAATGAACTTGGTGGGGAAAAAAAAGATGAGCATTTCTAAGCGCGACACGTGTCATGTTGTTGTTGAGTTCGCAAGTTCGTATTTTAAGAGGGGGGACAATCGGGTACAAACCTTATTTCGGGTCAGAACGTAGAACTAATCTTGGCCATTGATTACCCAGATCGGATGGCCACCGAAATTCAGGGGGGGTGGGGGGTGATTGATTACGAAATCAATTACAAGATATGCATTAATTAAAAAGATATTAGAAGATATGCATTAAATCTGGGTCTTTGATTCTATGATTCAAGGGACCAGATTAAAAGTTCTGCGTTCTGACGAAATTACATGGTTTGTACTTGATTGTTATTATATATATATATATATATATATATATAGGGTTGGTATCAAATACAAACCACCCTTTATTGTGCAAACTACGAACTCACCAGGTGCTGACACGTGGACGCGCGCGCTGCTGGTGCGCGCGCACAGTGCTGACACGTGGCGCGCATAGTGCTAATAGTTTGGGCGCACAGTGCTAATAGTTTGGCAATGTGCTAAACTATTAGCACTGTGCGCGCCAAACTATTAGCACCGTGCGCGCGCGTGGTCAACACGCTCACGCGCGCGGGCAGAGGCGCGCGCGAATCTGCCACGTGTCAGCATCGCGCGTGCTCTGCTGACGTCACTTTGACCGCATCCTATGGCTTAGATTGGTTCGTAGTTTGCAAAATAAGGATGGTTTTTACTGGATAGCTACCATATATATATATATATATATATGGTAGAGTGATGCTGTGGCACTGTATATGTTGTTTTGGATCATAAAGAGATATAAGCTTATAGAATAAAAAAAATAGATACTTTTGTATTGAATATAAAAGAACGAAGAGTGGGAATGCAACAACAAACTAAAGTTTATCATTGATTTCTTGTCTCCGGGGAGAGGTTAGAATAGATAATGTATTGGAAATAGTCAAAGGGATGGTTTCTTTGAATTCCACGTGGAATTTGAAATTAACTATATTATTGATTGAATTCATGACTTGGAGGGGAAAATTTCATTTTACCACCCCAGCAAACATTTAATTTCAGTTTGATACCCTAACATAAATTTTTATCAGTTTCATACTCAAACCAAACTTTTAATTTCACTTTCATACCCAGCCGGGTAAAATGTCCAAAATACCCCTAACTGTTACTCAAATTTTCATCTCATGTCATTGGCTCAGAATTTGAAAATAAGTGAAATGACAATAATACCCTTCATTGTTTAGGGTGTTAAACTGAAAATTTCACTAATTTTAAAATAAAGTCAGTTTTTTTTTATAAATTCAATTTTTTTTTTCAAAAAATCAGATTTTAATTTTAAAAATACATAAAAATCAGTTATTTTTTATAAAAATGTATTTTGGACATAAATGCTCATGATTGAAGAATGCTTTAAAAGAAAGTTGTGGGGGTGCAGAAAAAACAAGACACATGAGAGCATATTATTGAAGCCCATCATATATGTGTATAAATCGCAATGATAGTCTCACGTTGGTTAAGATATCCATAGAATTAGGATAGAACACTGAACATTGCCAGAGCATAAAGCTAATGTCTCAATGATCTATCATTCTTCACTGTATAAAGATGATTTTTAGGCTATTTTTTTCTCTTGCCCATTTGTGTTCTTTGGACCCACTTTCACTTTTGCATCCAATCTGATTTAATCTTCCATTTCTAATCAGCTTTTGAAGATGTTTTTGTAACTGAGCTTCAGTATCTGGTCAGTGTTTTTTTTTTGTTCACTTGATTTATGTAGTGTTGTTTAGGAAGAATTGATTATAACTTCGATTTTAAAAAGAACAAACAAAAACTTTGTAGACTAATTTGGCAAATATCAATCCAAGTTCATTCCTTTTTTTTATAAAAACCAAACAACTACAAAGTGTAGCTGAAGGTTAAGGGCAAGCCCTCAGTGCAACCTTACAAACAAACAAGAGACACAGCCTCAAACCGAAACTCAACAAGGGGTTTCAAACTACACCAACGGTCTCAGAACCAGATATACAAATCAGCAACCTCATACAAACAACTACACGGGTCAAGCCCAACCAACCTAACACGGACCAAGCCCAACCAAAAACAACCTAGGCCCAACACGGGCAACGAGGCCCAAACAGAAAAAAACCCTAAAGCAGAAAAGAAACAGCAAAAGCTCTACCCAACCTCGAGCCCCGCGCAAGCTTGACGCCGACCTGAAACAGTTCCGGTCCACCTTCCAATACCAAGCTCCGAGCAAGTCCGGTCACCACCGGCCGGACAAAGGGAACATATGATCCACAAGACGAAGACAAAGGAGAAAGGAGAAGCAGAACAGCACCAAGAAAGCACCCCAAAGAACTACAGAGTCCCTCCCAATCCCAAAGAAACACCCCAAAACACGCCCGGGTCTAAGGTTCCTGCAACAGTGAGATTCCAACCTTCCTCCACAAAATACACCAACCAATATCCAGTACCCAGAAAAATGGGTATACCCGGAGAAAACTAACCCTCACCTAGTCGAACCAGTTCAGAACCCCCAAATCCCAACTCCCAAAAGTCGTTAGGCACAACCCAACAATGGCCAACACCAAAGGTTGGGCCTCGTCCACAGAATCGAATACGAGGGAAGGGAGTTAGTAAAAGTGGAAGAGGAAAAAGGCCCGATTCGAGGAAATGAGAGGGAAGATAGCGAGCCAGATCTGTCACTCTCAGATCTCCTAGAGATCCCGACGGTGGCCTACACCAACCGACGACCCAAGGGGAGAGACCACGTCCAAATAGGATGGAGAAAGGAGATTAAAATCTCTTACCAAGGATCTTGACGCGAAGGGATGAAAGCAAGCCGCTCCAGCAAAACCAGATCTAACTGCCCGAAGAAGAAGACCTCACCCACAGCTCCGAAACCACCTCACAAGGCCTAACTGACCCAAACCCCTCGCCGCTCCGACGAGGCCCAGACACCCCCGGGAAACAGATGAGGAGAAGAAGAAGATCTGGAGCAAGGAGACCATCGCGAGAAACCCAAACCCGGAGAAGACGAGAAGCGAAACGACAACCGGACCCAAAACTCGTCTTCTACCCCGGGGGAGAAGAACGTCCCACTCATATCGGAATAGGCGCCGTTGAAAAAAGGAAAGTCACCACAGAAACAGAGGGGGAGGAAAAGGCAACAGGGGAAGAAGGCCGGGAAGCGTGGAGTACCACCGGTGACTTTCATGGCTACTGCCATGAAGGTCACCGATGGCGACGACGACGAGAAGCAAGGGGGGAAACTATGGTTCGGAGGCGAAGAGTCTAGAGAGAAGGGAGATTATCTCTCTCTCCTTGATGTAACAACTCTCTTGTTAATCCAAGTTCATTCCTAACTTACAAAAATTATAAAATGGAGTACCATAAGGGACTACAATGTCATGTTCCGAGTTATGAATACTAGAAGTCTCCATCAACAACTGCTCCAGATATCTCGACTCTATCTACCCCTCAAATCCCTAAAAGCCTCCCTTTTTTTGAGCTGCCGCCGACGATGGCCTCGTGGCTCCGGCCACTGAGGCCACTGCTAGACCTCTCTCTCCTCTTCCTACCTCTTCCCTTCCTTCTCCGATGTCCTTTTTTTCTTGCTTAGCTTTTCTCAGTCTTCGACCAACGAACTGGTCTGGGTTTAGCGTGTGGGAGGTGCTTCCGATCCCTTCGATGTGGATCGTTGTTGTTCTGGCCACCGATTGTGGTGTCATGACGACTTGTAAGTCTTCCCCTCCTTTTTTTGTCTCGATTCCACTCTTCGGACGGTGACCGGCCTCTGATCCGCGCGTGGGAAGTGCTTCTGCACCCCCTTGGTGTGGATCGTTGTGGATCTAGTGACTGGTCGGTCGTTCAAGGTTACGGTCCTTGTCGGCGTTTCCTCTGCTCCCCTGGTCTTCTTGGGGGTGGTCTAGGACGTTGCCTGTGCTCCGGCCGGTTTCTTCGTGGTGTTGTTAGGTGCTGATGCTCGGCTCCGGTGAGACGTATGGCGTCGGTTCCGACCTTTTCTCCTCCAATGAGTAGGCTTTGGCCCTTAAATTTGTTCTTGTGATGGCTTGTATTTTCCTGTTCCTCTATTCTCCCTCAGGAAGGCTCTGTGTTATGGTGAGAGTCTGGTGCTCCTCTCTTGCCAGTCGTTCTTATGCTTAGGTTGTTCCTCCCCACTCTTTTTTTTGGTTGTTTGTTTCTTGTGGTGGTTTCATTTCGTGTTGGCTGTCGAAACGTTTCAGAGTTAGGGTTGGTTTAGTCCGGTGTTTGGACACGGCTCGTGTTACTAAGATTGGTAGCATGTGGTTTTCTCGGGATCTTGTGGTGGTGCTCGGGGGTGCATGAAGCCCTTTCAATGGCAATCTGGTTTTCATCTACCCTGGGGAATATTTCAGATCTTTCAAAGCTTCGATTTGTTGTGGATTCAGATTTGATTTTTGTTGAAGGCTTTTCGTCGCAGGTTCGTTTTGAAGGAACTAGGTCCTCTTCGGCTTTGGAGCTGGTTTGCCTGTCCAAGTCTAAGTTTTTGAAGCTCAGCTCAGTGTGGTGAGGACTCCTCTTACTCTCCCTATCTCTTTTTGAGTTAACTATCTTCTGTCATTCGATTCCTCTTTATATTTGGCCTTGAATTTGGTCTAGTCGTTATCAAGGTGTTGGCCTGCGACTTCAGGGTAGTCTTTTGACATCCCTCTATGTTTTGAGGTCCTCGGGTGATAGAATTGGACTTTTTCCTTTGATGGCTTAGCCATGTTTGGAATTCAGTCGCTCGCGGTGTTGGCCGCTAACCGGTCGCTCATGTACTATATTGATCATGCAATGGGGTATGAGTTGTCGACTGCTTGGTTTCTTGGATTGACAGGTTTTGAAAGGGGTTTTTAGTGCTTCATGGTGGTAAAATCTGGACTTTGGATCATATTTTTTTAATTGTGCTTCATGATAGGAATATCTAGGTATAAGACCTTCCGTTTTATGTTTTGTCCTCACTCTTTCTGTTGTATCCCTTTATCGGGATTGGTTTTAAGGATGTGCTTTTTAGACAAGGCTCGGGTCTGTGTGTGGTTGTTCGGTTTGATCCTTTCTTTCTGGTTGGTTGTTTTATGTTGTGCCTTGTAACTCATCTTTCCCCTCATAAGAGGTTTAATTTAAATTTGTTTTGCGGATAAAAAAATAAACACTAGAAGTAAATTAAATTCTTTTGAAAAGAACTTACACTAACTTGATTATGAAATTTAAAAGAAATGATAGACCAAAGATAAAACCATAACAAATCTTTATTATGAGAATGAGAAGAAATGATTAAACATAGTCTCAGACAAGTTTAAAACATTGACTTTGTAACAATAATGACTGTTTTTTATTGTAGTTTTGATATTCAGTAAAACACATAAAAAATTCATACTAACGATAATTATTTTAAGTGTATACTTAAAGGATATGGCCATATTCTAGTGAGTAGGTGTATTTATCGCTTCTCCTGGCTCTACTCGAATGGCATTGTGGTGCCTAAGATATTCGCTGGCCCGCGGTAGAGACCTCACTAGATGAAGAATGCTAGGTAGCTGAGGAGTTCTCCAGGAGAACGAGGACTAGGATCGAGGAACGGGATGCTCCTCCTCATGTACGTCTAGTGATAGTTCACCGGACAACAAATCCAGAGTAGCACCGATCCCGAGCCCTGCAAAAAAGAGAAAAAATCAATCATGTCGACCCAAAAACGGAAGACAGATCGAGGGAACCCCGAAAAGAGAACCATACTAACGATAATTATTTTAAGTGTATACTTAAAGGATATGGCCATATTCTAGTGAGTAGGTGTATTTATCGCTTCTCCTGGCTCTACTCGAATGGCATTGTGGTGCCTAAGATATTCGCTGGCCCGCGGTAGAGACCTCACTAGATGAAGAATGCTAGGTAGCTGAGGAGTTCTCCAGGAGAACGAGGACTGGGATCGAGGAACGGGATGCTCCTCCTCATGTACGTCTAGTGATAGTTCACCGGACAACAAATCCAGAGTAGCACCGATCCCGAGCCCTGCAAAAAAGAGAAAAATCAATCATGTCGACCCCAAAACGGAAGACAGATCGAGGGAACCCCGAAAAGAGAACCATACCATGTGTGTTTTTATTTTGATAAGCGTAGTTTTTCACTAGAGAAAAGTACTCTCCGAGTAGGAAAATATGTAAAGGGGCAGGCCCCAAGAAAACGATTACAAGAAGAGCTCATTAATGGGAGCTCAAAAAGGAAAAATAATTAGACCATTGGACAACGTGTCCTAACAAAAAACAAACAAAGCTAGAGGGCCAAAGCTCGAAAAATTCAACTATCATCAGTGACCTATTCATCACATTCTAAAAACTCATCGATAGCCTTCGTTTGAGCAGACTGATTTGTGTAAGCTTTAAGCTTTACGAGCTTATGCAACTTGTGTCCAGACATCAACGGGGTTGACGACTCTCACGACTTAGAGAACGCGCTCCCGGCTTAGACATAGAAATGTAATAAGCCGATAAATGTTTAGGAGGCCGAGTCTTACGTTTCAGGGGTATGAGAAGGGCATTCTTTCACGGACTACCCACATCCTAACCACCTCCCGATACAACTAAGTCTCCTGATTTTGAACTCGACCTTTTCGGATTCTTCAGAAAAAGCCCACCATCATCTGACCCAACAGACTCAACCTGCTCATTAAGGTTGATCCCACCACCATGCTCATGAGTCACCACAATGTATGGTGATAACAAAATCAACCTTGTTGACCTGAAAACGAGAGAGATCGAAGAAATTTAAAAAATGAAACCGTAACATGTACGAAGAAAGAAGATGAACAGAAGAAAGCAAATGATCAAAAAGGAAGAGCCCCCTCCAATAACAATAACGACGATTAAGATAATGGGTTCTCTCAAACTTGTACGATTCCTTTTGAAGTTAGACTTCTTTTAAATTGCACAGATGATTGGATAAGGAGGTGCTTCTCTAAAAATAAATTAAAATTTAGAGTTAACTTCAAAAAGCCGCATAAAACTATACGCGTTTACCTACATACCTACTTCTATTTTTATTTCAGATGGCACCCCAAACTATACATTTTTTTATCACTGTTTGGTTTTCTATCAATTTTTCTGTTAGTTTTTTCAGAAATGACGAAAATAGCCCTACCCTTATAAACCCCAATATCAACCATGACTTTCACATAATTACGAAAATGCCATTACACATAAATAAGAAATCAAAATTAATTTTTATTTATTTTCAGAAAATAAGAAATAATAATAATTTTTTATTTAATTTCAGAAAATAAGAAAAAATATTTGTTTATTTATTTATTTTCTGAAAAAATAATAATAACTATTTATTTATTTTTAGAAAACAAGGAAATAAGAAAAAATAATTATTCTTTTTTATTTATTTTCAAAAGATAAGAAAAAAATAAATTTTCACCTAAAAAAAATACTTTTTTTTTGTTTTCCAGAAATTATATCTAGAAAAAATTATTTTTTATTTATTTTCAGAAAATAAAAAAAATAATTATTTCTTATTTTATGAATTTTTTTTTCTTATTTTCTGAAAATAAATAAAAATAATTATTTTTTCGTTTTCTTACTTTCTGAAAATAAATAAAAAATAATTTGTGGAAAATAGACAAAAAAATATTTTTTAGGTGAGAAATATTTTTTCTTATTTCCTTATTTTTTGAAAATAAATATTTTTTCTTATTTCTGAAAATAAATAATAAATAATTATTTTTCTTATTTTTTGAAAATAAATAAAAATAAATATTATTTTTTCTTATTTTTTTGAAAATAAATAAAAATTAATTTTGATTTCTTGTTTTTCTTATTTTATGTGTTATGGCATTTTCGTAATTATGTGAAAGTCATGGTTGATATTAGGGTTTATAAGGGTAGGGGTATTTTCGTCATTTCTAAAAAAACTAACAGAAAAACTGACAGAAAACCAAACGGTGATAAAAAATGTATAGTTTGGGGTGCCATCTGAAATAAAAATATAAATGAATATGTAGGTGATAAACGCCTATAATTTTATGCGGATTTTTGAAGTTAACCCTAAAATTTATTCTGCGAAGAAGAAATTGTACACATCCAAAAGGTTGCTATATATCATTTAAAAATGATAACTTTTAAATCTAACGTTATGTGATAATTGTCATGGCTTCCAAATCATTGCCTCCAATATACAATGTAAACACAATCACGCTGCAGTATTTTAATCAATCGTTAAAATAAAACAAAACAATTAATCAAACCAGCGAGGTCCTCATAAGTACAACAATGTTAATGTTCTTGAATGCATTTTTGGGAGTATAAATTCTTTCTAGCACAGCGAGAGCTATTCTTAATTTTAGTCGTTTTAGTCCATGTGGTTATGGTGTTGTTTGTCCCTACATATATCATCAATAATATCGAAGACACTACTGTTGCACTACTTCCTGGGCTTGTCACATCCCTTCCGGTGTAGTTTCCTTCCTCGAATACTTCGTCCTCTATTGTGGAGCCTTTGTCCTTAAAAACTTGGCGTAGGAGGAAGCCAAAGCAAACCCTACCCAGGATTCTTTCAACACAGCTTGATGGAGGCGTGGGTTGAGAGTAGTGTTTGCTACCTCTTTTCTGGTCTGGGTTTTGTTTCTTTGTGTTGGTTGGCTTGTCATCTTTGTCTGTTCGTTACTTTGTTTGTTTTGGTTTCTTGGTTGTTGTTGTTCTCTTTCTGTTTCTCAGTTGGTTAGTTTTTTTTCTTCTGTTGTTGTTCTTTTGTCCTCTTCTATAGTGGTGTTCTGTTGTTTCGGGTTCTCAAGGATTCCCTTCCTTGTCTCTTTTTTTCCATTTCGGAAAGAGGAGAATTTTAATATATTGCTTTGCTGATCAAAAAAAAAACTCCAATGACTCCACCAATCCTCTCTTCATCCACGACATTGGTACCCTTCTCCATGGGTGTCTCCACCAGCCATCTATCGAAAAACCGCGTTGAGGTTGTTCGGTGAGGTCTAAGGGTGTTACTTTGCTCGTAAGCAACCCATCGCTTGCTCGTCTCTCGTCGCCACAAACCACCGTCTCTGCTCCACCCCTCCCCGCGTTCCTTCTCCCCGAGTCGATCCTCTCCCTCCTCTGCAACGAGATCCGGTGCGTGGGAAGGCACTGATGGAGGATCTCCCACGGACGGCGGCGGAGGCGTTGGGCTTGGGTCACTATCTCCCCAATCGGGATAGGATCCGCTCTCCTTACTATTCCGACAAGTATGGTTCGAGGCCGGAGAGTGGACCTCTCATTGGAGGAGCCTCCCTCACCTATCGATGTGGCTTTACCATAGTTTCAAGCTTCCATGACGGCGCTCCAGGATGAGCTCTCCTCCTGCTCCCTTGAGGATGAATAAGATGAGGAGGTCGTGGTCCCTTACGCCCCGATCAACTCCACGGTCATCGTTTGACAATAGTGGGGACTGGTGGGCAAGCTATGGACGTCAACCCCCAGAAGGATATTCTCCTCTGTGTTATCACCACCGCACATGGGCGAACTGTTAAAGGACTCATCGTCAAGGACCTCAGGCCGGGCATCTTTGGCTTCTACTTTTGGACGGCGGAGGCGCGATCATGGGTCTGGGGCAATGAGACCTGGTGCTTTGACGGGCGCCCCCTCTTGCTTGGTGATCTGAACCCTTGTGCCCAGGATCTGCCTGCATTGGATCGCCTGCAACTATGAGTCCACGCTAGGGGTTTAACACCTTTGGTCTGGACGAAGGTAACGGTGGAGACGAACGGGGACGTCTTGAGGCTTTTGTGGAAGTATCCCATGACCAATGAGGTATGCGCTAGGGAGGTACCGTGAGGGTGCGTCATTGGCACCTTATGGAACGTCCTCTCAGGCGGGGACTATTATTAAGATTCAAGGAGTTCCCGAATCCCGTGAAGGTCGAACTCACCTATACGAAGCTCCCGAGCTTCTGCTTCAATTGCGGGAGAATTGGCCACATCGTGCAAGATTGCAAGTGGGAACTGCGAGGCACCATGAGGTATTGTACCTCTATCCTAGAGTTTCAGAGGGATAAGCAGGTGAAGCCATATGCGAAAAATTTGACTGATCTACCGCCGATTATACCACAAGGCTTTGGGGGTATTTACCCGAACATTGTATCTAAAGGATCATCGTCTCGAGGAAGGATCACGTGTTTTTCCCCGAGCACTACATCTAATCATATAGAGACTCGGGTTAGCACCCAGTCCGGGAAGGTGGATCCCGACTGGAAAATTTGGTGATCGGCCAACTCTTTAATGTTCGGGTCACTGAAGTTTCAGCGCCCATTCCACTTGGGCATGGAGATAGTGGAGGAAATTCTACCGGGGGAGTAAAGAGGACTGCTGCTGATGCTCCCCAAGATGATTAGGCGAGGGTTGGAAAACAGCCTCGCCAGGAGGAATAATAGGTCATTGAGGCTTCAGGGACTAGCTTTGGAAGGGGTCCGTGGTGAAAGTCTTTCCTCTTACTACTGATGCAGTCATTCCTCGAGATTTGGAGCAGGACTTCTAGTATCGTCTTCTCATCCCCCGCCCTTCCTTCTTGCCTATATGGCGTTGTAATACCGTCAGTGACGGTTCTAGTACTGCAAAGAAATACAAACACTGTGTTATGTGACTGTTCTTTCCTAGTGGTCAAGGAGTTTGTTCCCTGACGCACATTTATGCAGTTGAATTCTAAAGTTATAACATTGCACCTTTTAATATAAAAAAAGTACAACAATGGTTGTATAACATGTTTTTCTTCTAGTTCTGGTTGCTAATTGAAATTCTATAATTTAAAACAATTTTCAGGTTCTAAGGAGAGAAGCTCCCGCTTCTCTGTAGAATTCTCCCGAACCCTAACCTCTCACCCTCTCCTTCCTTAATTGTTTTCATTAGTAGCTTCCATGGTTTTGGTCATGTGAGCCACCGGTGGTTCTCCGATCTTCCTCACCATTCCCCCTTCCTTTCTACTTCCTCACTCTCTTCGTTCCACATCTTCCTTCCTCTCTTCTTTTAACCTTCTGTCTTTATCCCTTTTTATCTCCCGTTCCCTCGACCTCCTCCACCGTTCTGTCTCATCTCATATCTATATAGGTTTCTTCTTGCTTTTTATTATCCTCTCCTCTCTCTGTCGATCGAGACTTGGGAGGCTCAAGAACAAACTCTTCATTTTGAATCTCTGTGGATGTTGGCTCTGGAGGGTTATCTCGCAGTAGCCGACCAGTTCTTGGGGATTTTCCCTCTTGGATCTTGAGGTTTCGGTCCACAACTCCCTTCCCCGCCGCTGTTTCTTTTTGCATGGTAAGATCTGGTCTCTATTTGGTGCTCTGGTACCGTATTTTGTAGTAGTCTTCATCTTTCTCTTCCCGGTAGTGTTGGCCTCGGGGTTCTCAGAGAATAGTTCCAAGCCCTCTCGCTGGGGTTATACCTCAGTGAGTTTTTCTTTCTATTTTCCTTCCTATCTGGTTCCCTCTTTGTCCGATCGGTGGTGGTCGGGGACACACGGTTTGGTGTTGGCCGCCGTTGTGGTCTTTGGTCCTGGGTTGTATCTCTTCTGGTATAAATGGGGAGAATTTTGGGGTTTCAAATTTCTCTCCGCTGGTGGGTTTGCTGGCGGCTTCAGAGGTGTAGAGGTTTTGGGTTAGATTAGTTAGAGTTTGTGCTTTGCGTTTTGGGATTCATCACTACTTTGTTTGTTCTTACTAGTTGTCAATTTTAGGTTGTTATACCGTTTATTTTTAGCTGAGATTTTTTCTGGTGCTTCATGTTTGTTAAATTTAAATTTCACGATTTTTTTTTCTTGTCTTCTCTTTGGGTTCCTTTCTCAGGAGCGCCTATGTCTGTAACCAAAGGCGGATCCAGAAATTTAGATTAGAGTATGCCACTTATATTGATGAAGTGTAAAAAAAAATTAAAGTCGGTTTATGGAGTGTTAGAGTATGATTGGTCTTCCAAATGAAATAACTTTCTTATACAAACTCCGATTTTAACTCGTAAGATATCAAATCGAATGAAATTAAGATATGTACAATTTTCATATTCGAATTTCAGCAAAAAAAATATTACATGAACTCAAACACGTCATGAAAATCAAACGATCAACCATATGCAGTCCAGTTTGCCATGAGAAAAGCGCGTTGGGCAAAACATCCAACCAGTCATACTTTATATATAGGAGTTATGGAACAAAAAGTCGGGCATACGTCATTCGTCGAACATATGAGTTTATAGAACCTACAAACCAAGACTTTTTTTCCTCTTTTTTTGTATAGAACTTTGTCTAAGTTCAATATTTACATTTTACAAATTTAAATATTATAATGAATAGTAACATAGATCAAGTTTAGAATTAAATTGGTAAAAATGAAGTATTAAAATACAATACCAATATTAAAAATACACTTGGAAAAATTAAGATACAGACTTGTAAAAAACAAGGTTATCATTCTACAATTGTAAAAATATAAGGAAAACTCTACGATAAGAAATATATGAATACTGCATAATCAAATATATTTTTATTTTATATTATAATATAATATAAACATAAATATTTAATCTAGTTAAAGTGCAATTGCATTCTCTTATCAATAGCGGATCCGAAAATTCTTGATAGAAGAGGCAACGTCTCTTATTAAAAAAAATATTATGTACTAAGTTGTATATAAACATTTGCATACCTAATACATGTAACTATATTTGAATATTAGATCTAAATTTATTACAATATAGAAAAGATACTAGTCACCATTTATGTTTTTTTATAAGCTTGAAAAATTTTATTAGAAAGAAAAACCCCTTTCAAGGAGGAAGAAGCAAAGAGAACAACGATAACAAGGGAGATCTTAAGAAGAGTTAAGTGCCCCAAGCCCGAAAAATGTGTGGATAAGATTGTTAGAAAATGTTATAGACGTTTGGACTTTAAAAAGAGCATTTTGAAATAAAATGTAGTTTAACGTGCAACAGATTTTCAAATCAACATAACTTCTTCATACGAACTCCGATTTAGGCCCGTAAAATATCAAATCGAAGATATCTGAAAGCTCTATAATTTTATGTAACTTTCTCGGGCGGCATACCCTAAAACCCCCTAAATCTGCCTCTGTCGGTAATCGAATGTGTATTTGAGGACTTCTTCCTTCGTTCTTGCCTTTAACCTAAAGGCATGAACTCTATAATCTCTTTGCTGATAATTTATTTTTGAAATTCTAAGTATAACTACTATCAACATATATTTGATCAAATTATTCACATGTGGTTGTAATGTGGTGTTTATTTACCTTGGCCTTGTTTCTAACTTAGAAAGTTGCGTCTGGTACAAAAAAATCGTTTCAAAAACAAAACAAAAAAGTGAAATACACATATCTGTAATTTAAAGATCACAATTGTAGTCATATCATTTGTATCATAATATATAAGACTACAAAATAAACAAAAGGAAATACAGCTGAACAAAGTGAGTCTCAGCGGTTACCTCAACTAAGGGTATCTGTAGTCGGCGGCAGAAAGGTGGTTGAAACGCACTAACAGAAAGAAAACGTCACTGCATTCGGCGCTGAAGAGGCTGAAACAGAGGCGGAAGTGAGAGACGTTTAGCCAGCAGCGGTAAGGTTACCGCCACATGTTCCAGCCGACGCTAACGATTATATTGGCTTGACCAATAGTTGACCTTTATTAATCTACAGATTATCTTTGAAAAAAACAACATTAATTGCTAATATGACCCAAAATTTGTATAAATTAAGATTTTCATCCACACAAAAATCAAAACTTATATTCTCTACTCTCTCATCCTCAAAATCTTGTAGTCTTTATCTTTTTTTAATTCAATGGCGAGCAATTCCGATCAAAGAAGAGTTTTTCTTTGCAGCCAACGGAAGCTCAAGCGATCGTTTGAGCATTCAATCGAAGATAACATCACCAATCCATCTGAAGATCTTCAAAGTTTGTTTGATGAAGCCGTAAACCCACCACAACAACATAAGAAGAAAAACTACGTCAAGAGAGACCGGGTTGTTGGGCACGAACGTTTAATGCGTGTCTATTTTAGTAACCCCCCGGTTTACACTGACCTGTAATATAGTTGTCATTTCGAATGCCAAGGGATGTGTTCACGCGTATTATGCGTGAATTGGAGGAAAAATGCATACTTTAAGCAAGACATGAACGGTTTGGAACATGTATCATTCTCTCCTTATCAAAAATGTACTATGAGCATTAGGCAATTGTGTTATGGAATTTTAGCCAATGGCATGGATGAGTATACGAGAATGGCCGAAAGCACGGATCTTGAGTGCGTTAAAAATGTTTGTAAGGCAATAATTACTATATTTGGTCGGACCTATCTACATTAACCCATACAGACTGATGTGAATCACATATTGGCGTTGAATGACGCGCATGGATTCCCCGGGATGTGGGTAGCTTTGACTACATGCACTGGGAGTGGAAGAACTGTTTGACGGTATTGAAAGGATCTCATTTGAGGAGGGATCACGGTAACTGACCGAACGTGGTCCTCGAGGTCGTTGCCACGCGAACTTGTGGATTTGGCACGTGTTTTTTGGATTGGCATGTTCGAAAAACGACATAACTATGCTTAAAGATTCAAGGTTGTTCTGGACATTGTCAATGGATGGAAACCACCAGTCCAATTCACGGTGAATGGACACCAATACAAGTTTCCTTATTGTTTGGTTGATGGTATTTACCTTTCGTGGCCATTTTTCGTGAAAAAATCCTACTGGCTCAACTTCTGAACCACAAGAAATTTTCTCAAGTCGAAGAATCTTACAGGAAGGAAGTGGAACGAGTATTTGGGGTCCTCCAATCTCGGTTTCACATTATCACTCGCTCGATTCGAATGTGGAAGCCGTCTTCCCTCGGCCTAGTCATGAATGCATGTGTTATCATGCACAATATGATTGTCGAGACAAAACGTCGTACATATGCTAACTACATTGAAAAAATATATGAAGATGGGTCAAACGAATCAAGATTCAAGTATGGAAGATTCGTCCCTGCCAATGTCATAATAGCAAACATCCGAATGATCCGCAATCAACATAGTCATCATGCATTGAAAGCAAACCTCATCGAGCACATTTGGAATAAGTTTGGCGATAAAGAATAATTGTCTTTCATTGTATTTCTTTATTTCGAATTGTCGCTTGTTATTTTCCTTTAATATATTATCATTTTAATTATCTTCAATAAAATGTCATTTCTCTTACTATGTTTGCATTTAAATTACCTTTTATTTATTTGTTTGTTTCCATTAGCCTTTTCTTTTAGAGAAACTGTTTTCACCTGACTAAAAGAAAAGAGATTTTTATTTTATTTTATTCTTTCAGCCTCAACTAGGCTGAAGGACCACTGATGGTCGAAACTCTTGGTGATGAAATGGAAAACAACGACGACATGTGATTTATGATAGGTGATAGAGCTAGTTTTTCAATAAGGGTCACTAATTTTTTTTAATAATAATACGTGACATTAAAAAATATTTGAAGGGGGTAGAACTTGAAAATAAAAGGAATGAAAGATACATTTTAAAAAATTCAAAAAAAAATATTTTTAAAAAAATCGAGGGGGGAATTCCTTCCCCTAGAGCCTTAGTAGCTCCGCCCCTGCCTATGGTGACAGTGGGCAGAGGTAGGTGACAATGCTATTGAGGGTACATAATTTAGCCTAAAAGCGGGTTGGAGTCGTCGGTCCACGACTCTGACATGTGGTGAATTTGATCTCCTCATCTCCTCTAACACGAACGGTGGTTCCTGTGAGTCCTACGAGTTCGACGACAACGTTAGAGACATTCTGAATTTAGTGGGCGTTAGTAGGTGACTTAACCATTCGAATTCGACGAGAAATCTAGAACGATAGTCGGCGATGAGGGAAAGGATCAAATCGGTGGAGGATATTAATCATTACCCGGTCTTTGCTACCCTTAGCCTCCCGAGACAGCATCGACGGGCTCTGAAGACGGTGGCCGAGGAAGGGGAACAGTAGGATGGTGGTGTCGATGATACCACCACGGGAGGACTAGGTCACAACAGTGAGGATCGGGCCGGTGAGTTTCTAGCAGGCTCGGTTTCGGGACGATGATCGTCTAAGCTTGAGGGTGATGTTCTCGTTCCACATCGTTCATCCCTAGGGGATCTGTACCAGCGGTGAGTGGTGTTACATGCACAAATACGGTTATTTCAAGGTCCTGTGGAACTCCTCCAATCTTAGCTGGTATGAATGTGTTAGGAAAATGTGTGGGTGGGTTAGCCATCCGTGAATTGCTGATTCCTCCAACGGACCTTTGCGAGCAAGGGCTCAGCTTCGTAGATACCCAGACAGCGAGAGTACTCTTCCCGCGCCAGCGCCACTAGTAATCCTTGGTGGTTTGTTTTTCGGAGTTATGGAGACTGTCAGAGGTTCTCTCTCTTCCGTTGGAGGCCGGAGTGGTTGGCTTCTTATTTCGTACGACTCAAAAATGAGGCCGGGTCTTGGCGAGTGAACCTTGGACCTTCCGTTGATCGTTGGTTTTGTTTGTGGACCTTCGATCACATATGAGTCTGAGAGACATCCTATTTACACATGTATCAATGTGGGCTCGAGTATCGAACCTCCCAGTAAGGGCTTGAATCGGGGTGTCGACTTTCGGGTTAGCAGTGCTTTGGGCGAGTGTCTCAGAGTGGATGATGAAGCAGACGTCATGAGTTAAGGAGACCATATTGAGGGGTTTCTGGGGACGGACTTAGAGGGTTCAACTAACTCTAATGGAGTGTCAAGCATCCTCGCCTCGACCAATGAGGAGTTCGTGGTTTAGTGAGGGGTCTGCGGGTACTACCACCTCACTGGTCGCACGGTGGCCGTGGTTCCACAAAATATCAGCACGGTAATCCATTACTATTTCAAGAGAGTTAACATTCTTGCGGTCTTGTAGCTCTACACCATCATTCAAGCAAGGACGACACGTGTTGGATCCTCGAAGGAATACTTAATCCGCCAAGGCACCACGTTTCTTAAAATGGACTCTCTCTGACCTATCTCGCCGTTTTGGAGTAGTTGTACCGGTGATTTCATCCGCTATCATAATACACCTCTCCTGACATCCACCTTGGAGCATTTCAGTAATCGAGCTTTTTCTTTGTTTTTCATTATGTCTCGTGATGTTTGGACGTTCAACTCTTTCATTTATGATATCTTTGATTTTGGATACTCTCTGATTGACTAGATTTTGATTGGGACCGATGAGTTTTTATTTATATTAACCTATCGTTACGCTTTCAGTTCAAAAATATGTTGTATTATGAAATTTACAGACTATCACTATGTAAGAAAGTTAGGTCTCTTCAAAGATTTGTTAATGGTAATAGGTCATTCATACTCATATGTAAATATAATATTACTATAGATATTTTAAAAATCATATTTATTTTACAGATTTTTCTCGATTTTTTTTCCAATAAGATGGGAATTGATAGGGGTGGGTAAAACCCATATTAAATGAACCCGTTACGAGTAGTGCAATAATAAAATGGTGAAATTTGTTTTTTTTAGCATACATATGAAATTTTATTGATATAGAGATAAAGGGGCCATAGTGACCGTACAAACGTGGAAATCAACTAACAGGATGGGATACTGTTTTTGTGACGGCCGAAACATTAATCCTATAACTGAATTCCCGATAGAAACTAGGGAGATACTAGGGTGTGGTTCCTTATTCCGGCTGTGCCTGGCGTTGCGAATCCATAAGACTTTCCTTGTCTCTTCTTGACCAGTCCTACTATATCGTAGCAATCGTCCAAGGAGTATGCCAAGAAAAAGAAGAAGTTGGGAATAAGAAGGTATTTGATTCATAAAGGACGGGGTATGACTCCTCATGGACGCCTCAAGGTTCCCTGGGTGATTCATGACAACACTCGAGGCAGCATACTGTTCCTCGCTGCTTACCCATCGGGGCCAACCTCCTTGGCATCGTACATGTAGTCCATAGTACCTTGGTTAGGGATGTCAGATCCATCCGACCCTAGGGAGGAGAATTACTAGCGGAGCTCTACCATCCTGTGGGTAGAGGTGTCGGAATCGCCCGACCCGGGAGGGGATGGGTACTAGCGGGACTCCTCTCTTTGTATCCAAGAGGGACCAGGGAAGGAAAGATCGGGCCGACGACCCTCATTTTGTTGGGTGTCTCGGGGTTGCTGACTATCATCTCTTGAATTGTCCATGCACTAACGGGTGTCCACCATAACACGGTTCCTTAATATCATGCCCGTCACTTGTGGTGATCAGTTGGGGCCTTGCTCATCCGGTGCAGAACTGGTCGGTTCGAAGAAGACTCGCTCATGGCGGTAGATCAGCTTCCACATGTAGGGTTCCTTAAATCGGGACCATCAGTCTTGCATATGATGTGGCCGTGGAATGAGCTCATCCTCACAAGACCATGCAGGTCACGTGGTCTCCTTGTGGCGGCTGGAGCAAGATTTGGACCTGGAGTCCCGTTGGTAGGGATGAGGTGGTGCGGATGCCAGCGGTCGTGCCCTAATAGGTCACCGAGATCTATTACTCACCACAACATCATACGATCTTTATTGGAGGATGAGTTCGTCCTCTTCTTCTACAAAACTTTTCATGCGCGGTGTTAGTCGACGAGGATCCGTCATACGTTTTCGATCCTCATATGGGTGCAGTTGGTGATACGTGGTGAGGGTGGTGGATTCTTCTCGTGGCATAATCCACAGTCTCCATCTTGTTGGTTGAGTTGGTGAAGGACGACGGAAAGGTAGGCGAGAGGCGACATGGGTTAGTGGGTGCGGTGATTGTGAGGTCATGATGATTGGATTAGGAGCAAAGTTGAAAATAATGGTGATCGAAAAGAAGGGGAAATGATTTTGAGAAAAAAAAGATTTGAAGAGAAACTAAAGTTTTCGGAAAAAAAAATGTTTATTTTTCATTTTTTAACGACAAATTGCAATATTATAACTTTTAAGAACGATTACATCGAAATGTCTTGAGGAACATGCTCCTCGACCATGAAAGGCCAGTACGAACGAACACTAGTTCATTGACCCTTGTATTACCAGAATCGTCATCGATGGTATTTTGACGCCCCATGGGCAAAGGAAGAATGCGGGGAGGAGGAATGGGATACCGGAGATCCTGAGAGATCTCTATAGTAATAACTGTTGTGGGAGGAAAAGCATCTTCTAGGGACTCCTCCTAGGGCCAGTCCCCAATGCTCAGGTGATGCATCAATCCTCCCAGCGGGGCATCTCCCCCGCCTATGATTTGACATGCTAGCCAGATGCAGGCGCCACCCTTTCCCATACTCTAGCAGCTGCGCTCCTTCGAACCAAAGGCGCTGGAGCTTCCACAGCTCGCACTCCTGGATGGGCGCGTCCTCCACCCCCACTTCCACCACACCCCCGCGGCAGCAGGGCATCAATTGAATCAGTAGAGAGCTGATCTCACCAACCCCTCGCCGGATGTTCCCATGCACAAAAACCGGGGCTTTCGTGTAGGACCACCCAGGGGGCCTATCGAGGGCACCTGGCTGGCATCCCAAGTAGGGGCTCGGGGATCCGGGTTAGGTATCGGGTCCATTGTTACCCCCGTCTCCCTTCCTCGAGATAAACGAGCCTTAGGTATCGGATCCATTGCCACCAAGGTTGGGGCCTCAAGCACCCGCTCCCAAGCCAATGCATTACCATCTCCTCCAGAATCCCCATAGGACTGTGGAGCCACCCCAGCCGGACGGGAGTGGTGAGCCACCGGCCGTCTGACGCGGGGGCTAGGTCCTCTTGCTGCATTGTACCGCAACAAACCTCTCTGATACGCCGGGAGGTGAGTCTGAGGGTATCGTGTTGAAGCTGATGTCCGGGCTCTCCCCCAAACAGTGGTCTCTATGTGCTCGGACGCCTCCATTCTCGAGTTCCGAGGTAGAGGGCCACCAGCCCCATAAGCAGGATCGAGGACGACTCCGCTATAGGGTATCCAAACCCTACTCCGCCCTCGTGCCCATCCACGACGAACAAATGTGGAGGAAGTTTCCACCGTACTCCGCCACACCCCGTAGCGGTCGCGAACCAGGCGAGTCCTCACTGTCGTGACCGAGGAGAAGGCCACGCTTTCCGTCACGTCCCGGACCATCCCTGCCTCCATGAAGCGAGAGGGTGCAGACCTCGGTGACGCACCTCCAGGCTGCGTGTCGTCCACCCCAACCACCAGAGGAAGGTCGTGGTGGCCCTAGGGAGACAAGCTAGGGTTCGGACGAAGAGCGGTCGCTTTTTAGCGTGGGTGGTAAGGCACCCTAGTTCCCTACACTGAGTCATCGAGCTGCAGAGAATGAGACATACCCCGCAGATTAGAATGCCCAACCGAAATCATTATAGAAGAGACTCGGGGTCCCATGACGATCAGACTAGGAGCCTGCGAGGTCGCAGGAGGGACGACGAGGGAGGGGGAAGACGAAGGGTGTGGTATGAGGATCCAGTCCCATCGGTATATATCCCCCACACCAAGCGTGGTCTGCGAGGGTTGCGATCAGATGGAACTGAATAACACGGGGGCTGCAATTCCGACAGTAGCTGCAGACTCCTCATACTCCAATCGTACCTCGCCAGCCGGTTCATCGCGGAGCGCGACCTCCATCAGCCTGTTCTTCAGGAAAACGGCGCCAATGTAGTTGACGTCAACGATCGGATCAACCATCGCCGCCTTAATATCGTCGGAGAGCAAGACTTCAAGTAAACGCTGCGAGACCTCGGCCTCGTAGTCCACGGGGATGACCTGTTTGCCGAAGAAAACCGTCATTTTTCGGTTATTTCAACGGTGGACGACAATGTCAAAGGAAAGCTTTATAGATGTTAAGGCTAAGACTAGGGTTAGTTTCTCAAGGATGAGAGAGTTTTTTTTTTCCTTTCAGATTCTCAGTTTTGCAGTTTTCATTGAATAATGAAATTTGATTAGTTGTGAAGTAAAAAAAAAAAGGTGTTTTGATTACTTGGTTTATTTACGAAAGAAAAAAAAGGGTATGAGTTTTGGGTGTAAAGTTTGTTATTTGGAAAAGGGGTGTCTTTGTTGACTTTATAGAGCTTGATGCAATTAATTACTATCACTTTCTTTGAAAGGAAAGCTTTATCGTAAGACTTGGCTTTTTTAGGTGTATACAGGACCGACAAAGTCTTTCACCTAATTCCAAGTCTGTGTAAATCTTGAACCACTTTTTCTACCACGTAATTACTTTTGTGCCATCTTAGCTTTTACCTTAAATACACAATTCCTGCAATTATGCTCATAATCAAACTACAGTACAGTCCTCTGCTTATGTTTTTTTTTTATCAGCAAGGTATATATTTAAACACTGATATTTTGAAATAAAGAATACGGTGGGTGGAAGTGAAACATAAAGGAGCATTCTTTTCGGAACCTTATGAAGCCCCACACCGGGGGCATGAAGGGGTACACAGACCCTGAAGCATGAAGAAACCCCACAACGGGGAAATGAAGGGGTACGCAGACCCAGAAACCTGAAAAGAATGGATACGCAGACCCAGAAACCTGAAAAGAATGGGTACGCAGACCCATAAACAAGAAATGATTGGGTACGCAGACCCTGAAACATGAAACAAACCCACACCGGGGAAATGAAGGAGCATTCCTTTCGGAACCTCAAGAAGCCCCACACCGGGGAGATGAATCAGAAGAAACAACAAGGCGCCCCACACCTAGATCTTGCAACCATTAAGCACAGGCGATGTCACACAAAAGGGGAGAAGCATCACAGGCCCAACCAGAAGACCTCCAGACCCTAACCTTGAGAGGAAAGAACAACTCATATCTCCAAAGAGCTGCCCACCTTCGAAGGAGAAGATGACAACAACTAATAAGCCGGCGGCCAACTCCGCTAACGACGGAGACGAACCCGGATAACCATACATATCTTAGTAAATGGCTTCTGAAGGAGGCATACAACGCCTATAAAACTCGTCGGCGGGCAATACCTTGAACCGACGAGCTCGAACCATACCGGTTCGAGATGAAAGGAAGCCAAAACACACAGTTATGTATGAACGGGTCGGAGAAGACTAACCGAACAAGGGAGGAAAAGAGAGTACCTTTAGAAAAGTCGACCAATAATCCAGAGACCGGGTGGCGAAGCACCAGAAGCAGCTAGAGTAGCTCAACAACGATCCAAACCCAAAAGGATGTAGAAGCGTGTCCCACGACTTGAGCTAGAGCCATACACCTCCAATGACCTGCAAGAAGCTCATCCAACCAAACCGCGAGACATAGAGCAGACAAAGAAGCTCGCAATCAGCCCCCCATACCGAAATCCGACAAACACCGAAAATGGCTCTGGAGAGGGGGAGGACTGGTATTTCTACCGAGAACGAGTTCCAAACTCCAAGCCGGCAGCAGCAAGTCTACCAAACCAAAAAACCGAAACTGGAAAGCGTGCTGAGCGATCTTGGAACAGAACGCCTGTAATAATACCGAGCACGATCTAGTTCGGACTCTGACAAGAGAAGACACCAAAGCCAGCAAGAAGAGCAACAACCTACTCCGACAGAACGAAACCCGATCCACAACCAATCAATAACGAAAAGTTTCCCACGATGGATCAAGAACGAACCAATCAAACGGTAGCATCACCACGAAGCGAAACCCGGAGCTGAGGAGGAAGTCGGGATCCAGGGTAGATCAAACGGAAACCAAAAACATCCAAATCGGGTCGGCCTAGGTCCAGACGGAGCTGGGTTGGTCCAGATCCGAACCGGGTCGGCCCAGATCCAGGCGGAACCAGGTCTACCCAGATCTAGACCGGACCGGTTGGACCGAACCAGATTGAACCCGAACCAGTTCAAGCGGGTTGAACCTGGCCCAGATCCAACCGGGTCCACCACTTACCTGGCCTAGAGAAGGTGGCCCAATTAGTCCGGCCCAAACCCAAGTGTTCTCCTAGCCCAACCCTAGCACACAAGAGGTCTACGTAATGTCGATGCCGCCGCCACGCATCAGATCTGTACGTCCCAACGAATCCGACCAAGCCGCCATGCCGTGAAGTCAGAGCTCCGGCGAGAGAGCAGAGCTGATCTCCGACGCGCTTGGCAGAGCAACCTTTGAAACGAGCAACCCCGGCCGGTGTGCTACCAACCACGAGCCTCAACAGTTCGATGCGCTTGGCAGAGCAACCACTGAAACGAGAAACCCGGGCCGGTCTGCTACCAACCACGAGCCTCAACAGCCAGAGGAAGGCAGCACGCTCCGGCAGGCCGAGCCTCAACACCGACGAACACATACCGCAACAACGAAGGAAACGGATGGAAACAGGGACGCCTGAAACAAAAGGAGAGGAGTGGAAGGGCTCGAGGAAGAGAATGAGGGGGGAACTAAGCATGACAGTAAAAGGAAAACCACCGGCGACGTCTATGTCCGGAGAACACGACGTCGCCGGCAGGACAGGGGTAGAAGATGAGGGTCGACGGCTAGGGTTTGAAGATGGGACGATTTGGTGATTATTAGTGTAATCTACATACTTTTTTTTGTTTTTGTTTAACATCACTGATGAGCAACTTCAACGACATGTGTCCACGACTTCTCAACCCTCCGTTTCATATTTCTCTTCCCACACGACCTCAAAGGTGTGGTGAATACCAGACACAAATTGAAGATTTCAAATTAATCCACTTTGGTATACAAGAACTAAAACACAAGATTCTATCTTACCCGAGTTTCTCTAAAATGAAGCATTAAAGACAACAACTTATTAGAATCCGCCGCTCTCTCCTAAGGTCTCGAACCTTCGGAGACACCTCCATCCGTGGAGGTCTGTTGGTTGTGTTCTTTTGTCTTGTCTTTTGTGGACTTTCTTTTGCCACATGTGCGTTATTTATTATCCGTGTGGTATAGTCTTCTCTCCCTGACCTTTTCTCTTCTCTTCCGGCCACCTCCCCCTTTTTTTCGGCCGTTTTGCTTCCCCTTCACCCTCGGCCATCTCCCCCTCCTTTTTGACCGTTTTGATGGATCGAGTAACTATTTGTTCCTTTGGCCCGCCCTCATTGACACCTTTGGTCCGAGTCAACCCAAACCCCTCACTTTCCCTCGCCGCCCCCGAACAACCATGCCTCAGCACCCGCCACCGACATCCTCCTCATGGACGTTCTCAGTCCATCTCATCTCCGGAAAAATCCCCACGTGACCCTGGGATCCAGACTCTCGTTTCCATCAGAGAGCCCTGAGGCCACTCGACCATCAGTGCTTCAACTACCCAAATCTGGACTTCGTCGGACCGTCAACCTCTCGAGCCTGTATGTGGCCGTCTCCTCCTCCTCAGATAGATTCATGCCTCACCCATGGATGGACGTTCTAGAAGGAGTGACTCCCTAGACACACCGTCCCTTTACCTAGCCTCTTCACATTCAACATCTTGTCTTTGGTGCCGGACAAACCAGGATCCACCGGATATGGATATGGAAGGTCACCGGAATCCTTTGCCATCAGAAGCTCTTCATCTGCAGGATCCAATTAAGGCCATCATGTCGTCCTTGCTCTTTTCTCATCAGAGCTTATTCCTCTCTCTCCCACCTATCTCAAGAAGGGCTACAGTTTCGCCGGGTAGGGCCTCGCCGCAAAAAATAAAGGCCAGACCTCATATGAACGAGCTAACAACTAAGTTTGGTGGTCTGCTTTTGCAATGAGGGACCAAGCCATGGTCGGTGTCGACTTGCCCCATCTTTTTTTAACATCCTCATCCCCGCATTCATGCTCACCTTACCAGATCCTTTTTTTTCTTCTGATCTCACGAACTCTTCTTTGTTAGGTGAGGCCAACCTCCATCAGAATATGGCTAGGGAGGAGCAAGCCTCGTCGGGGTGTGGCATTTCTCTGCCGGTACGGGTCTCGCCTGATCTGATCTCGGAGAGAGGATCCTTGCACGGTTCAGGTTTTGTCATCTCAGGTCTTATTAGAATCACTTATGCTGTTGGGAGCCAAAAAGGGACGGGCCTCTCATCCATTTCCGTCCCCAAGTTTGGCTGTTCTGGTGACCCCTCTCCTAGGTCTTGGGAGCCTCGCTCGTCTGACCTCGTCTCGGGTTTATCGTTTGAATATCAAGCAAATGGGACCCCGACCCGACGTTTCCTTCCCCTTAGCATTAGTGCGGACCCCGACCCTCGGAAGCAGGGGCCCAATGGGGGGTAGTGGTGGTGGAATCCCATTGGGCCTAACAATAGGCGCACATTTTCAGCCTCGAATTGCTTTTCCACTCATGCTATGGTGTCTTAGCCTTCAACTGCATCCATTTATAACGACCTGCACCGTCAAGTACAGAGGATCCCGGCTCCTTGTACCATCGACAGAGAACCGGACACTGATCCCAATCCTCGATTTCGCTTCCAAGAACAGAGGCTACCTTCTCTTTTCCCTATCAACAGGGACCCTGACCCTAACCTAAACCCTCGGAGGTCAGGGCCCAATGGGGGTAGGAAACCCATTGGGCCTCGAATCAAACAAGCCTTCCTAACACCTGTATCCGAGTGCAGCCCTTTGGCATGAGGTCAAGTTATCTAGAAGGACTCTAGTCATCACCTCGCAAGTCAAGACAGCTATCCGACGCGGTATTTAGCTTCTTAGCTTGACGTTATTGAGCGTATTTCCTGATTCCACTATTAGGTCTTATTAGAATCACTTATGCTGTTGGGAGCCAAAAAGGGACGGGCCTCTCATCCATTTCCGTCCCCAAGTTTGGCTGTTCTGGTGACCCCTCTCCTAGGTCTTGGGAGCCTCGCTCGTCTGACCTCGTCTCGGGTTTATCGTTTGAATATCAAGCAAATGGGACCCCGACCCGACGTTTCCTTCCCCTTAGCATTAGTGCGGACCCCGACCCTCGGAAGCAGGGGCCCAATGGGGGGTAGTGGTGGTGGAATCCCATTGGGCCTAACAATAGGCGCACATTTTCAGCCTCGAATTGCTTTTCCACTCATGCTATGGTGTCTTAGCCTTCAACTGCATCCATTTATAACGACCTGCACCGTCAAGTACAGAGGATCCCGGCTCCTTGTACCATCGACAGAGAACCGGACACTGATCCCAATCCTCGATTTCGCTTCCAAGAACAGAGGCTACCTTCTCTTTTCCCTATCAACAGGGACCCTGACCCTAACCTAAACCCTCGGAGGTCAGGGCCCAATGGGGGTAGGAAACCCATTGGGCCTCGAATCAAACAAGCCTTCCTAACACCTGTATCCGAGTGCAGCCCTTTGGCATGAGGTCAAGTTATCTAGAAGGACTCTAGTCATCACCTCGCAAGTCAAGACAGCTATCCGACGCGGTATTTAGCTTCTTAGCTTGACGTTATTGAGCGTATTTCCTGATTCCACTATTACTTTATGATTGTCTGTAGAATTGATTTTTGTGTCTATCCTTATGAGTCGGATCACCTTCTCAAGTTTAGAGGGGGGGGGGGGGGGGGGGGGGTTCCGAATGGTATCTTAGATTGTTTCGGGTTGTATCCTTAAACTATGTTTTGTTGATTTGTACCGGATGTATGTTTTTGATTCTTCTTTATTAATCGAACTCATACCCCTTTCTCAAAAAAAAAAACACACACACACAAAAAACTATACTTCTTAATTATGGGATAAAATGAATATACTGTCAGAATCTTTTCTTTTCATATCCCTTTGTCTGAATTTTCTATACTACACGTACATACACATAAGGCAAAACTTTCTAAGAAGTGTCATCAATTTTACTCATTAAGAAACTCATCTATTAGAATGTCACGTGGTGGCGTTCGTATTATTTACAATATTTCTCTTTGGACACCATCATTTATAACAATTATATTTGCATTTCAAAGAAAAATTCATAAATGGAGGGTGTGTTTCTAACTTTTCCGTTAAAAACCTATTCAAAATATCCAATTGAGATAAAACCTGAATAAGGGAAAAAGAATCCATGGGAGATCATTGTCCACCCTGATGACTAGTAGAGAAGAGCAAGACTGAGTACATTATTTATTGCATCTACTCACTTCTGGTGAGTTATATGTCCAAAATAGTTGTCTCGTTAATTGTTTTTTTTAAAAAACTTTGTTGGACAAAACTTGAATAGAAAAAAGGGTAAACTTCATCCCACTACCCTAAAAAAACTTAAATTCCAACCCACTACCCTAACGAAACTTAGTTTCATCCCACTACCCTAACGAAACTTTTAGTTGCACGTTAGTACCTACCGTTAGTTTTTGGACGGAAAAAGTTCATGTGCATTGCACATAACCCCATTTTTTCTTCTAAAAATACCTAATATACCCCTAATCCCTTTATACCCTAAATTAAAACCTGTTTTTGACTTTCTCTCTCTCCTCTCTTATTTCAACCACACAATCAAAAACATCTCTTATCTCTCTCTTAAACTATTTTCAACCACATATAGATCTGGTCACGTTCTTCTCCTTCCTTCCCTTTTCATCAAAACCCTAACTATCTCTCCTCCCTCATCATCCCTTCCACTGCTGCCCGCCTCCCGTTCATCTCTCCCTCTTTGAAACCCGATCAATCCCTAACAAAACTCCAGCCCCCAAGCCATGGAAAGGGTCATAGACCCAGCCAGTGACGACCATTGGCCGAAGCTCTACCTCTCCACAATGCCATTCAGGGCCAACAACTCTCCCACAAGCTCCAGATCTACAAGCTAAAGAGTAGAGGGAAGAAGGAGATGCTTCTGATTTTTGATTTCCGGTGTGACAATGTTTAGGGATTTTGATTTGGGTGGGAGGGATTTCTGCGAAGCTGTTGATGAAGGAAGCCGACGAAGAATGGTTGGGGTCGTCCTCGCCAGATCTGAACTCGGGGAGCTGGAGATGAAGGAAGCCAACACCATTTTGGAGTTCTAAACATAGATCCTTAGTGTATCTGGGGTTGGGTTCGTTGTTGTTTTTGTTTCACTGTTGTACCGAGTAAAGGGCATTTTTGTTTCAGATACATTTTTTATGGTTTGGTACTACATAAATTTTTTGTGTATGTGTTTTTGAGTTGGGTCATTGTTTTTGAAAAGCACCCTTCTATGGTACAGTGTTTGTGGTGGGATGAAGATTTGGACTGAGATGTAAATCATCAACATGACTGTATATTTTATTTGCTTCCCATTTTAATATGAACTAATCATCATTTAAAAAAGCCAATGGAATCTGTCTCAGGCTTTAAAGATTGATTTCTCATAAAAAAAGCCAATGCTTCAGATCTGTTGATTTGGATGAACTCAAATCTCCTTTTTAGATGAACACGATGAACACATGATAAGTTAAAACAATTTATTGATAATAAAGAAATTAAAGAATAAAAATAATTAATTCTGAATTTTTAAAATAGAAGATTGATTTTAATAAATAAAAATAACTTTATAAAAAAAATTGATTTTGAAAAAATAAAAAATGATTTTTAAAAATAAAATAGATTTTTAAAAATGAAAAAATGAATTAAAAAATAAATAAATAAAAATAATTTTTTAAAACCAATGGCATGCTTTTGAAATTTTTAGTGTTAGTGAGGGGTATTTTGGACTTTTTACCATTTTCCATCGAAAAATGGATGTCAAGTTGACGGCGGGTATGAAAGTGCAACTAAAAGTTTCGTTAGGGTAGTGAGATGAAACTAAGTTTCGTTAGGGTAGTGGGTTGGAATTTAAGTTTTTTTAGGGTAGTGGGATAAAGTTTACCCTAGAAAAAAAAAATAGTGTTACGTACTATTCTCACTCCATTTGAGATTTGTTTCTTCGAGTAGATTTTTCTTCCATTCACTCACTTTTGGTGAGTTGGATGTGCATAACAATTTGTGCTTATTTGATTATGTTATAATTATTATTTTGACCAATGTCGTCCGCTAAGGATAAATACCATCGATCAAATACTAACTCGGATTGTGATGCATATCGCTTATTGTGTAGTAGCAAGAGGTTGGTAACCTTGCAAGACAGCCGTGAACAATTGAGACTAATGTGCAACTTTGATGTCCTTGTTTAAGCTGACTACAACAAAAACACATGCCATATCCAAGTGTCTTGACGTGCGATCATTTCAAGTACGAGTGTCAACCTGTCAAGATCACTACTTTTGTATTTCCATCGACATATGATCAGAAAAAAATTTCATTGTCAATGTAGTCACGATGATCACTTAAATGCAAAAATTAAATAAAATAAAATCGTGTTTGACAAAAAGAATACATTTTATTATTATTTTTTTATCATCAATTTTTTTTTAAAAGAACCAAGTTTCCAAAATTGAAACAAGGTCAAGGGCGAACCCTCGATTACAACAAAGAGCATGCCATATAGGAACTTAAAACCAGAAACACCCAACCCAAACATCTGGGTATAACACAGGTCTAAATACTCAGATTTAACTCACATTGAGAAAACCGAAACCAAACGAACAAACCCACGCAGGGGTTGTAACATGACTCTTACCAAAGAAGATTTAACAACCATGAAGTAAAATATTGTCAACAAAGACAGAACAAACAAAACCTTAACAAAACAATAGAGTCTATAATACCCAGATCCCAAACATGAAGACCAACAGTAAAGCAGACTAAAACCTAGAACAACTACCAACTAGTAAAACAGGTCTGAAAACCTAAATATACCCACCATGAAGCTCTATCCGATAACGTTGACTCAACCAACACTCGAAACACCCCACACCCAAACCAGAAATCATAATGAGCAACCCCTCTCATCGGGACCCTCAATTCAAAGAATTGAAGGAGTCCCGACACGTCGACGGCCAACACTGAAAATACGACAAAGAAAGGTCGGAGATCGAAAGATCACCGATGCTTCATAACCCTAGAAACCGTAGTCCACAGTCTTCTAACAGAAGCACTAAGACCTATAACCACTCGTCGGAGGCCAACACCAATCCTGCCGAGCCCCAAATCACAACGGATTGGGAACACAAAAGATAAAATAGAACCCGACTCTACGGAACAAAGCAATGCAATCACAATAACTAATCAGGAGAAGGGGCAAAAACGAGACGCCTTACCCATGCCTTAAAAAGGCGAGTTGGAGGAGATCGAAACCGGTACCGTCACCAAATACCCCGAGAAACTACGAGACCACGAGAAGACTGGTCCACCTCGAGAGAGGTGTTCACCGGTGGCCAACACCAAGAAACCCGATGTACCCACCTCCCCCGTCTCATAAGCCCGCAATCCACCAAACCTCCATCATGGCCCCAGTTCCCATGAGATCTGGTAAAAAGCGACCCAACAGTACCGGACCGGTGAAAGAGGCGAGAGTTCCGGCAGATTGGAGCCTCGGACGACGAGCCCGGTCAGGAGGACCCTTCTTCCGCCGATGAGATTTCAGCCACAGCGAGGGCATCCACGAGGAGGCCGCGACCAGTGACAGAAACTCCAGCCCGACAGATCAGCTCCTGCTGCCCACCCCACACAACGCCGGCGAGACCACGGATTTGGAGAAAGTGACTGGCGAACTGGCTGGAGAGCACTCCAAAAACGAAGTCGTACGTGTACCTGGTAACACCAACAAGCTCCAGCTGTGCCGCACGCATAAATGGATGGGAAGAACCTTCCGAGCAGCCCAACAAAACACCGATGAAAGCTCCAGAAAAACCAAAAGAGAGTTCACAAGGGTAGGCCGAGAGAAACAAGAAATCAAGAGGAGAAGGAGAGGACACCGCCGACGACATCCATGGCCGGGGACCATGGTGTCGCCGGCGGGTAGAGGGGGAAGGCGAGGTACGACCCTGTCGGCTAGGGTTTTAAAATAACAGCTCCCGACCTTTAGAATTGTAAAAAAAAAAATACAAAAGTGTGTAGCAAGCCTTCACTGCAAGTTTTTGACCCATTTTGTTTTTACACATCTCTGTTTCTTGTGTTTCCTTGCCCTACCATTGAAGCTTTAATCACTTTTAGGACTCCTAAACCTGGACAATCAATTTGTAGAGTTGGGAGATATCTATTTTTGATCTGAATATCTCAATGACCCGTTTGTAAACTTTTTTGACACACTCCAAAATGGTGGTCTTTACCATTCGACATATTTCATCAATAGAGTTAATGAAGTCATCGTAACCAAAAATTCAAAGTGCGAATATACATTTTTAGTACAAGGAAAATCGAGCTTACCATGATCGTTTGTTCACTGCCAGAAGTATGTTTCATGTCTCGCGAGAATATATTGTATGTAAAGAATTTTTTATCTCCTAATCCAAAATCTACGACAATAAATATGCTCTCCACATATCGATTGGTCAACATAATAGTTTGTCATGAGGCGTGTGTTTCATTCTTCATTCTCTAGGGATGGATAAATACTTTATGCGTCTGCTACACCTTATTCTACATTAAGGCTAATTCGTGTTGTTTCCTCGATGTAGTGTTCATGTTGGCTCATCACTAGACCATCGGACCACCGTGGATCTCTTGAAGGTTACTTTGCTAGCTTTTTTCAACCATCAATCTTTCTACAGTACCAGCCTCTTGGTTCTTCATCTAAAACAGGGTTTTCTTACACTTCCGGGTTCATGGTTTCTTCGATAAAAAACTTTGGAGGCATCGACAATACTTTGGGGACTAGGGATGACCCTCCAACATCTAATGGTACTTTGAGACTACTCAACTCTAGGACTCGACAGGTTGAAGGCACTCAGGTCCCGGGGACTACTACACAACAGAAGATTGTTGTTGAAACACCGACATTAGGACTGAAAGAAAATTTTGGTGAAGTTAATTAATTATTTCGGAAAAGGGATGAAGCCACTTGGAAACACTTGAGGTCGGTAATTATCTCCTCTGCCCAAGTAGAAGCAAAGAAGGGAGCTTCTTCTTCATCTATGGGCTTCCCGCCTCCAGGTTTTGAAAGCGCCAAGAGGACAGTCATAGATAAGCAACACACTTCACTAAACTTGGAACTCAAGGTTTTTATCTCAAACATTCCTCCTAATTCAACTCCAATCTGGTTAGAAGATCATTTTAACTCTTGTGGACACATTAAGAGAATCGAAGTACCTTTTAGACCAAATGTAAAGGGGAGATGGTTTGCTTTTATTGTTCTCGAGTCTGAGATTGAAGTCCAGAGAACTATTGAGAATATGAATGGAAGAACCCTTGATGGTTACAAAATATTTTTTACTAAAGCCTGGAGAAAAGGTCTTATCAAAAAACCAGCTAATCTTTGGAGGCCTATCACTTCCACTTTGGAGCAACTTGGAGCAGATTATCAACCTACTGGTTCGATTGTGACAAAACTGACAGAACTCATCTCTAAGTATCATCTAGTGTTCTGCATAGGAACATGAATGTTGATTCGGTTATGAGAGAGATAGCCTTGTATGGTATTTGTGATATTCAACTTTACTTCTTGGGAAATAAGGTTGCACCACTGAAACTCCTTGACCCCATGTTTGAAAAGGAAATACTGAAGGAAAAGGATGCATGGTTAGGACAGTGGTTGACAATTATTCTAGATAGGAATGAGACGTGTTTTCAAGCTGGGAGATTTCTATGGGTTTCTATTCAAGGACTTCTTGTGCGTAGCTGGTGTGAAGAGACTTTTTATGCTTGTGTGAACAGCTTGAGGGATTATGTCTGCACTCATACCTCTTCACTCTCTCTTAACAACTTCGATACTGCCTATGTTCTAATCCACAATGATAAGCTCTTATGGAAGAAGGAAGAAGTACAATTAAATTTGAATATAAAAAGTTATGGAATTGGTCAAGAACTGCGACTCTTTACTCATTCCAATCATTGAGCCTCAGTTGTCTGCTACCAATTCTATGGATTCTCGGAGTAAGAGTAGGGTTAATTCTATGTCCAGTGAAGTTATGATCTCTGAGGAGGAGATTTCTGGAGAGGAAGGTGCTGCAACATTTATTGGCCCATTAAATAGGCTTGAGGAGAGTGATCATCTTTTTGCTCCCCCAAGAAGTTTTTGTGCAGACCACTTTGAGATCAAACAGAACATTCTTCTATCCCTGACACACAATTCTCTCCTAGTCTTCAACAACAAACTCCTACCTTTCAAGACATTCTGATGGCCAATACTGTATTGGAAGCCAACTCTTGGAGAGACATTTTGTCTCCAGTACAACTAAATCCCAATCTGATCGCTACAGTCCCGGTTCAGTTGGATGTGGGCTTACTGGGGAAAGTTTGGATGTGAGGGTGGACACCGATCTAGGTGGAATTGGTACTCCTACAGCTCATAAAGATACCTTGGAACCCACAACATTAATTGGAAACACTATTTCAGCTACCCCTGACAGTCTCACTCCTTCATTAGCCACTATCAATTTAGCTAATACTTTGGAGGGAACTTCAAATTTGGGAGGTTTGGGCTGCAATTTTCAAAGCCCACAACTGTTTATTAAGAAGGCTAAAGGCAAGAAGAACTCAAAACAGGCCATCACTATTGATCTTTAGGCCACAAGGTCTAGAACTGGGAAAGAAAATTCTGCCTTAATTTCACAGACCTCTCCCACCAATGGTCAAGGCTCGAAACTGGAGTTTCAGAAGAAGAAAGTCTACAAATCTGATGGGCAGGGTACTTGGGATTATTGCAAGGCTATAGGCTCGAAAGCTTTTGCCACTGATAATGGAATTGCAGAGCAATTTGAAAACTTGAATGAGGAATTGGAGCATAGAGTCATCTTGGAGGCTGAATCAAATGATAACTTCGAAGACCTGGAGGAAGATTTAGGGGAGGGATTGGAAGTGCTGGATTCCAAGTCGGTTTTCTCCACTCAGTAATTAAATGAGGGCCCTCTCATGGAATGTGAGAGGGGCATCCTCAAGGAAAAATTTGAGGATGCTAAGAAACGTTCTACCCAAGTTATCTCTTAATCTTGTTCTTCTCTAGGAAACTAAAATGATTGATATTCCACAAAAGAATTTAGGCTTATGTGGACTGAATTCTCTCTGGAAAGTTGACTTCATTCCTTTCATTGGGGCTGCTAGAGGGACTTTTACAGCTTGGAAAACTGATACTTTTGTTTTGGATCACATCATCAAGTCTGCTAATGTCTTGCACTGGTTTTGGAAATTTGCTCCATTGGATGTTCTGATCTGCATCATCAACATTTATGCTCCTTGTAAAAGGAGGGAGATGAGAGTCTTCTGGGAGGATAACTTGTAATGAAACAAACCATCTCTGTCCCAATTATTTGTGCTGGGGATATTAATGATACATTGCTGACTACAGACAAGCCTACTTATTGTTCCTCTCAGCATAAGAATGGCTCTTTTAATAGTTTTTTCAAAATATGGGCTTGGTTGATCTCCAACTTCAAGGGGTCTCTATACCTGGTTTGGACATTCCTCCAGGTCAACTAGGATTGACAGGTTCTTGCTTTCCCCACAACTACTGTTGTTTTTCACTAACCTGTCCCAAACTTGCCTCCCAAGGCATCTCTCAGATCATAAACCCTTACTACTCTCCATTACTGTAATTAATTGAGGGCCAAAACCTTTCAAGTTCTTCAATGCTTGGATGAATCATCTTTCTTTTTGGAGAGAGGTAGAAGATGTTAGGTTACACATTACAGTGCAGGGTGATCCTCAGTACATGTTATGGTACAAACTGAGAGAGTTGAGGATTTTTCTTAAAGGTTGGAGCAAGGATGTTTTGGGTGCCTAGAAAAAGACATCAAGGATCTTACTAACACTATTGATGAAGTAGATCAAATTATGGAGTTGAGGCCACTTTCCTCTCTAGAAATTGTCATAGATCATTATCTACAGCACTATTGATAAAGAAATTGAAAGCCCAAGCCAAGGGTTGGAGACAAAATACAAAAATACATTGGAATAAGAAGGGTGATAGGTGCTCTAAATACTTCCACATTGTTTCCAATATGAGATACAATAGATCCAAGATCTTCTCCATTACTGAAGATAACATCACTTATACAAATCCTACACAGATCAAAGCTTGTGCTACAAGGCACTTCTCTAAAAGGTTTCAAAAAGGGCCCTCATCAACAGTGGACATCTCTAATATTCCTTTCATGCAACTCACTCCTGCTCAGGCTTCTTCATTGGAGGCTCCTTTCACTGAATTGGAAATTCTTGCAGCTATTAAGGACTGTGATGGGTACAAATCTCTAGGGCCAGATGGTTTCTCTATGCTATTTTTTCAAAAGGACTGGGAGTTTCTGAAAGTTGGTATCTCGGCTTTCTGTGACAATTTTTTCTACAATGGTTCTCTTGGTAAGGTCATTAACTCTTATTTTATCACTATCATTCCAAAAAATGCTACACCTGAGGGCTTTGGTGACTACGGACCAATCAGCTTGGTAGGGGCTCCCTACAAGATCATCTCAAAGGTCTTGGCTGCTAGATTAAAATTGGTTATGAATTTCTTGGTGAGTGATGTACAAACATGTTTCATTGCTGGTAGACAGATTTTGGATGGAATCCTGATAGCCACTGAATTACTAGATAGTATCAAGAGATCTAAAGAAGAAGTTATCTTATTTAAAGTTGATTTCGAAAAATATTATGATTATGTTGACTGAGAGTATTTAATATCCATGTTACATTTTGTGGGTTTTGGGAAGAGATGGATCCCGTGGATTAAATCTTGCATAAAGGCTTGAGTGTTCATCCTGATTAATGGCTCCCCCTCCACTGATTTTGAATTACATAGGGGCCTGAGACAATGATGTTCTCTTTCACCACTTTAGTTGCTCTGGTTGCTGAAGCTCTACATCAACTTATGACCTTTAGCACAACTCAAGGGATGTTTCATAGTTTACAGTGTGGGTCTACTGGTCCTATAATTTCACATATGCAGTTTGCAGATGACATACTGATTTGCATTAAGGCCTGCCCTGAGGAGATTCAAAATCTGAAGCACATACTTAAGGCTTTCTAACACATAACAAGATTGCAGATCAATTTCCACAAATCGTCTATGGTAATACTGAATAATGAACATCTCTCTAAAGACTTAGTGGCTGAGATTTTGGAGGTTGAGATCACTACATTGCCCATGAATTATCTGGGGTTTCCTTTAGGTGCCAATCCCAGGAGGTATAATACTTGGGTTCCAGTCATCAAGAAATTCAAACATAAGCTTCGCTTGTGACAATCAAAATTTTATCCTTTGGTGGGAGGATCACTCTCATCAAGTCCACTCTCAGTTCTCTCCCTCTGTATCATATGACATTGTTCAAAACCCCAGTTGGAGTTCTAAAAGAGATAGAGAAGTGGCAGAAGATATTTCTTTGGAAGGGGACTGTTACTAGAAAAGCTCTACACAAAGTAAATTGGGATCTCATCTGCAAGCCATTGGATCAAGGTGGTCTTGGTATCAAAAGGTTATACATCATAAACAAAGCACTTTTGGCTAAGTGGTGGTGGAGGTTTGCATTGGAAACTAATTCTCTGTGGAAGAAAGTCATCTGTGCTAAAATTGGATGGGATCCAAATGACTAGGACCACTCTAACACTCAACTCACAATTGGGAAAAGCTTCATCAATCATTTTTCTTCTCTTTTGTCCGAGGAAAGATTTTTTGAGGCATTTGGCAGTAATGGTCTTCATTGGACTGTGGGCGATGGTAGTAGAATCGCTTTTTAGGAAGATCTTTGGCTTCTAGATGGCACACTGAAGCATAAATATCAAATGTTGTTTTTTCTCAGCACTCAGAAAAACAACAAGGTACTGAATTTCTGGTTTGAGGGTACTTGGGTTCTGGATTTCAGAAGAAGGCTAGAGGATGGGAGATTAATCTCTTCTTGGAATTGGTCAATTCTCTTAACAATATTACACTTGACAGTAACCCAGATAAGGTCCAATGGAATGTTGATCCTAGAGGCTTCAAGGTCAGTTCCATGTATGATCACATTGCAGCTCAATCTGAAGTTGTCCCTTGAACAAAAAATTTGTGGCTTCCCAATCTTCCACCCAAAGTTGCTGCTTTCTCTTGGCTTGCCTGCATGGGTGGTAGAAGCTAGAGGAATTCCCATTTCAATCAATGACAACATTTTCAATTTCTATGGAGTTTGCTTTGAAGACTCCTTACATCTGTTCATATACTACAAGAGAGTTGGGAAAATCTGGGCTGCAATTTTTAATTGGTGGGGCATCAACTGTTGCATTAGGAAGGTAGTGCTGCAGAGGTCGGCAGTGTAGAGGCAGGCGGTGACGAGTGGGTTAAAACCCTAGCCGACCTTCCTCTCTTGGGTTTGATCGGGGAAGTTTTCGACGATCCGAATCCTGAGGAGAAAATCATCAAAATCGAGCCCTCCATAGACGACTGGCCCGTCGGGAGTACTGGTGGCGGTGGGAGTATAGATGGTAGTGGAGGAGGAGGAGTTTTGTGGTTCCTTTTCTTCTTTGCTTTCACCGGACGAGTGTAAACAGAAAAGGATCGTGAGGGCATTATTAATGACGTCGAGAAGAAAACCATCTTAGAAGAAAGACAAGACACACTATTTACTATTGAAAAAAAAGCGATAGTACGTTAATCGATGTTGTAAAGGTCGACATCAAGATTACTAAGGTTAAACTAAACAATTCTAGAGGGATAGAACACGCGAGAGCGTGTCGTCTATGTTTACTCATTGCTCTCGTCCATAGTTTAATTCACTATAATCGTTGACAAAATTAAAAAAAATACAAATCATTAAAACGAAAATTGTTGACCACTTGACGACTTTCATGAATTACACACGCAAATCATCCGACAGTGCCAATGATCTAATCCAGTATTAAGCCAACTGTAACTATAATTGATTAATAAGGAGTATGATATCATCCACCTTCCTCAGACCCACACAGTTCAACCGTTAGTTTAATATTGTCTATTGATACGATACCAAGTCTTGAACAGATTAATAAGTGACTTTGTTTTTCAAAAAAGCTCACATTTTTCTCTGCTGACCACCCGCGTTCTCTCCCAACCCCTCGCCTGTGCCACCGGCGCAACCACCACGACTTGGCGGCGACCATCACAAACCACCGTTTGTTTCGCAGTGGACGAGAGAGCTTCAGTGACCCTTCGTCTATGGGCAACTGTAACGTTTGCGTGAGGCCAGATAGCACGGAGGACAAGAGGAGCGATATCCCCAACAACCGGCGGCGGAAGAAGAAGACCGGGGATCGGAAGCATAACCCATATTCGGGGGAGGTGATTCAGTCGCCGGCACCGATTCGGGTTCTGAAAGACGTGATTCCACTGAGTCACCGGACCCGGATCGGCGACAAGTATGTACTGGGTCGCGAACTCGGCCGGGGTGAGTTCGGAATCACCTATCTTTGCACGGATCGCGAGACCAAAGAGGCGCTGGCTTGCAAATCCATTTCCAAGCGCAAGCTGAGAACAGCGGTGGACATAGAAGACGTTAGGCGCGAGGTGGGTTTGCTTGCTTACTTGCTTGCTCTGTTTGTCGTTAATTTTGTGGTTTGATTTGGGTCTGTTGAATCGGTTTTGGGTCATCAGGTGGCGATAATGTCTCAGCTTCCGGAGCACCCAAACGTGGTCAAGCTGAAGGCGACGTACGAGGACAACGAGAATGTGCATTTGGTGATGGAGCTGTGCGAGGGAGGCGAGCTGTTTGATAGGATTGTAGCGAGGGGGCACTACAGCGAGCGTGCGGCTGCGGCGGTGGCGAGGACGATAGGGGAAGTGGTGAGGATGTGCCATGGCAATGGGGTCATGCATAGGGACCTAAAGCCTGAGAATTTCTTGTTTGCTAACAAGAAGGAGCATTCCCCCCTTAAGGCCATCGATTTCGGGCTGTCTGTCTTCTTCAAGCCTGGTATGTGAGTTGATTCGTGCAGATTGTCAATGGGTTTTGGCTAATTGATGGAATTAGAATTCATGGTCTAGGAACTTGTTGCTTACTTTTTTGGTATTTTTGTTGGATTCAGTGAGTTAGGCCTTAATCTTGTTCACTGGTATTTTTATTCCTGTTGGTTGGGTTTTCATTCCTGCTGGTTGGGTTTTCGCCAGTTGATGGAACTTGTAGCTATGGTTTAAGAATTTGGTTACTGGTTGCTCCGCTTTTAAGTATTTCTTTTTTTCTTATTGCTTGGGGGAATAGGAGAGCAATTTTCGGAGATTGTAGGGAGTCCATACTATATGGCACCAGAGGTATTGAGGAGAAATTATGGCCCGGAGGTTGATATATGGAGTGCAGGGGTGATTTTATATATTTTGCTATGTGGGGTTCCTCCATTTTGGGCAGGTACTGTAGTTCTTGACTCTACTTGGTTTGTTCATTTTGATGATGGATACAGGGCTGCAGTTTAGGTTGAAAAGAGTGTGATAGTTGTGTTTCTATTGCTGCAGAGACTGAACAAGGTGTTGCTCTTGCAATTTTGAGGGGAGTGATTGATTTTAAGAGGGAACCGTGGCCTCAGATTACGGAGAGTGCTAAAAGCCTTGTTCGAAAGATGTTGGATCCGGATCCCAAGAAGCGGTTGACTGCTGAACAAGTGCTCGGTAAGTCCTTAAGCAGTCAATGCACCCAACCTGATACAGATGAGTGCAATGCAGTTTGTTAGCCTGTTCAGTCTTTTACTTCGTTGAAGTATGCCACATGTATTAGGTAGCTTTAAGGGTTTTGGTTCTGTACACGCAGTCCCATTGCATAATAAACTCTATCATAGATGTCTGCAAACTTTATAATGGACTTCTGGCCGTCTTTATCTATGGGATATATATACACACGTCTCCTCTACAATTTTTGTGATTGTGGCCAAGCATGTGTACTTTCTCAAACCGACATACCATTTCTTCTGTTTATACTTTATATTCCCCATTTTCTTAGTTGCTCATCTTAGATAGTACCAAGACGCCGGATTGCTCCTTTACTACTATAGCGACCTCTTATATGTAGTATCTCCTGTTCTATGATAAAGTTGATCATTTGCAGTTATGAGCCGATCATCCCTCTAGAGAGCTAATATTCGCATTTCATCAAATTCAATGAGTATCATACTGCATTTAAAACCATTCTGATAAATCTCTTTTTACTGAGTATTTTTATTAGATTTTTATTTTATTTCTGAAGTGGGTATGAAATGCTATGCATAGGGTTCCATTTGTTTATCTTGAAATATGCTTGATTATTATGTGGCTTGAGGTAAAAAGGTTTTGCTTTGATACTTGTAATTTGCCCAAAGATTTTCACGCAATAGAAGGGAAATCAACCTCAAAGAATTATAATTAGATTTTAATGTTTCAGGTGAGGCCTAGACACTTGTTAATTTTTTGTTGGGTTGATACGGCAATCCCCCAGCTTACAATTTAATACTAGCCGTGTAAAACAGATCTGTTTGGGTTGGGGGGCTGCCGCCACAATTGTCCTGTGTAGAAGTTAGGCTGTTCTCAGTTTACGTGAAATTTATTTTTCCCTTTCTAAGAGCTTTTATGTGTACAGTTTAGTGTACTAAACCATGTTTACCCCCTGAAACATGTTTATTTGCTGTTAGTAGGCTCTAATTTGTGCACTTCTTGTAGAACATCCATGGTTACAAAATGCAAAGAAGGCTCCAAATGTCCCTCTTGGAGATATTGTGAGGACAAGGCTCAGACAGTTCTCTGTCATGAACAGATTCAAAAAGAGAGCTCTGCGTGTAAGCATCCACAGTTGGCCCATGTGTAATTTTAATGCTGAGTACTGCAATAATGTGAAGTTAAAAGTTTCAATGAATGGTTTAAATTGAATTCAAATGCTGCAGGTGATTGCTGAACACTTGTCTGTTGAAGAGGTAGAAGTAATCAGAGACATGTTTGCTTTGATGGACACCGACAATGATGGCAAAATAACATTTGAGGAGTTGAAAGATGGACTTTGCAAGGTTGGTTCACAATTAGCTGATCCCGAGATTAAGATGCTGATGGAAGTGGTATGTGTCTTTACTATGGCCTCTTTTCTTCATAAGGTCTTTTAATATGATTGGTATCCTACCATTCTTGACTGCCTCCTGATGCTCCTACGATCATTGTATTCCATGCTTCCTTCAAATATTTATAATTCAATACTGGCAAGTTGAGTAGTGCATCTGTGTGTTATTTACCCGTGATATGTATCCAGGCCGATGTTGATGGCAATGGAGTGCTTGACTATGGGGAGTTCGTAGCAGTGACAATTCACTTGCAGAGGGTGGAGAACGATGAGCATTTCCGAAAAGCGTTTATGTATTTTGACAAAAATGACACTGGATTTATCGAGTTGGATGAGCTACGGGAAGCCTTAGCTGATGAATCAGGTGAAACTGAGGCCGATGTGCTAAATGATATCATGCGTGAGGTCGACACGGACAAGGTTTGATAGTCAATTCAACAAAAAATCATGTCTTCTGAATTTATGTTAGATGTTGGAAATCTAAACTCTACCCTTTATCATTAACTTTAATCATGTTGTTCCAGGATGGGAAAATTAGCTATGACGAGTTTGTAGCTATGATGAAAACGGGGACGGATTGGAGAAAGGCATCGAGACAGTATTCGAGGGAGAGGTTCAAAAGTCTGAGTATTAATCTGATGAAGGATGGTTCGTTGCATCTTCATGACGGGATAAGTGGCCAATCTATCGCCGTCTAAGCTCCAATTTCCCTGAGATATTTTTTTTATCAACTTGAAGCCATACCTGTTATTCTTTGGATTTGGCTTGCCCTTTAGCAATGGCCACTAAGAAATTACCAAGGTTTCTTTTTGAGTTCATGCTTTCCCAGACAAGCCTGCAGTCAATTTTTATTCATATTAATTTGCTTGTATATTTGTGACTCTGTGTGTTGTGGTTCCATTTGCTATCTTCTTTCTGTCTAACCTTTTGTGCATAGACTTGTATCGGAAATGTCCACTTTGAAGAAAATTTATATTTTCTCATCTCATGTGTCAAGCAGTGCCTATGGTTAGACAAGTGTACGTACTTATTTGATTGTTACCGAAGCTCTTAGACAAGATATGTGAAATGGGCTGGTTAGGCTCACGAGAAAATTTAAAATGAGCCAGTTGGGCTCATGTGGCCATTTGGACTCTCACACCCATATAGTTTGTCTAATGAAGCCTGACCCCACATTAATCTTCAAAAGGCTTCCCATACTTTAATTTATATCCATGGTTGTTGATAAATTGACTTTTTTTGAGCGAAAGTTATAATTTTATAAAATTTATTTCAGAACATCGATGTGCGTCAGAGAATATGTTTTCGGGCCACTAAGGTCAGATAGAAAGAGCAATGGCTCACTGAATCTTTTCTCACTAGAACCGTCACATACGGTATTTGAAAGCCATATAGGCAAGGACAGCATACGAAAAGGGGGAGGGGGTACCAGAAATCCTGAAGGATCTTAAACAGTGGTGATGGTGGGAGGTAAAGCATTTTCATGGGACCCCTCCCAGGGCCAGTCCCTGATGCTCATCCAACCTCTCATTCGTCCTAGTGGGGCTACTTCCCCACCCTGACCTACTCCCCCCGAGGTGCTCCAGTTGCTGACCTCTTGAGTGCTCCAGTGCCCTCTCCAGTTACTCCAGTGGGTAGGGGTGGGCAAAAAACCCGCGACCCGCAACCCACCCGCATAACCGCCCGATCCGAGACCCGTAAATAGCTCATCCGATGAGTTTGGGTCGGTTTTCGGATCCAATATACCATAAACCGTTCACTACCGGGCGGATGACAGATCTAAGAGGGTTGATCCACGGATCAACCGATCCGCCCGAAATATAACTAAATTACTAGTTTTACTGTTTTAGTACCTCAGGCCCAACCCATTTAGTCCAGCCCAACTAATGTATCAGTGATGCTATTTCATACTCTCTAGTCTCTCCGATTATTACACGTGGCATAACCAAACCCACACCTCAGTGACCTCACTATCATCATATCGCACAATACTTATCCTTATCTCTTCTTCATCTTTACCACACAAACACCACCAATGACTTTTTTCTCCCTCTCGTGAGGGAAATGACCTCATTATTCCTCTTTCAGATCTCCGGCGACATATCAACGACGAGCACTCCTCCTCATCATTGTCTCTCGACGCCTCCTCTACCCCTTGATATTCAGTTTTTGTCTCCGATCTTCTCCATTTCAAAATCTATGGAACGCCACCGTAGACCCGCCGACCAATTTCAGCCTCGCCGGATGGTTCTCAGTTTCAACCTCCTCCAGATCTCATGCCACGTCCCGATTGGGTTCTAGGGTTCCAACCTACTCAAACCAAATCTGTCCGTCCCTCTCTTGTCGTGGTCCTCGATGTCTCTCTCGTTGTGCTCCTCGCCGTCTCAGCCGAACATGTGTTCCTCGATTTTGTCCCAAAAAGCCATAACCACATTTGAGAGCCCAACAGTAAGTTATGAAACCCTAATTTTGTTTCAGCAAGCTCGATATGGCGAGTCAAGAACAATAATGACTATGGTTTGGTTTTGGACTTACAGATTAAAAAAATCGGATTTACGGTTAAGACCCGATCCGCCCAGAATCTAATGCGGGCGGATTTGTATATGAAGTCGGATCTGCTGGGCGGGTTTAGGAATAAACGTATCCGATCCGCAAATATGCGGGCGGATCAAAAATAGTGCGGGTCGGGCCGGATACCCGCCCATGCACACCCCTACCAGTGGGTGCCGAAGCTTCAGCCTCCTTTCTTCCAAGACCCTCACGTGCTTCACCACCTAACTCACCAGGGAGCGATAGTGGGCCCCCCAAAATCGAGTTAGCATGAGACTGATCGGTTTCAAGTTGGGTAGTAGCCCTAGTCCTCAACCCAGGAGGCATGAAGCCAGTGGAAACCCGGGGTGCCCTATCTAGCGCCAGGTGCCCTTATGGGAAACGTTAATGGGAATAGGCGACCGGTCAACCTCTCCCCAATCTGTCGCATAGGCCTTGACCTTCTTATCTCTCTAGTATTCCAGTAGGGATGAATCAAACCGCGGGGTACCCTTGACCGCCCACGTGCACTCCTTCAAAACGTGACCGAGCCAACCACAGTTGTAGCAGAAGCTCAGAAGCTTAGAGTAGGTGAGTTCAACTTGAATCGGCTCGAGGAACTCCTTGAACCGGAGGATCAACCCCCCTACGGAGTGGCCTCTCGAGGAGGTGCCAGAACCGAACTTTGATAGTTCCGCCCTAACACATGCCCCACTGGTCACATGGGACATCCATACACGCTCCCAGAGCGTCCCCAATGGAGGTACCCATTTCCCGCGTCCTTACCAGAGGCGGTAGACCCCTTGCATGTGCCCACAATTTCACTCGGTCAAGAACTGGAATCTCCCGAGCACACGGATCCAGGTCACCAAGCAGTAGGGCCTGATCGTCAAAGCACCAGGGCTCATTGCCTCGGACCCATGCCCGAGCCTCCGAGGACTTGAAGTAAAACCCAAAAAGCCCCGACCCTAGGACCTTGATCATGAGACCTTCAGCAGTCTTCCCCCACGCGTTTGTAATGATACGCGGGAGAGTGTCCATCCGAGGGGTCTTTGGGGGCCACAGTTTCCCCATCATCCCATATTGCTTGCGGGAAATGGTCGTCGACGTTGCCCGGGAAGACGGGACCATCACTTCAACCTCCATGTCCTCTTCCAAAGAACAGGACGATAAGCCGTCCTGAAGACCCTAAAGATCCGAGACCACCTCCGATGAGGGCAGAGCGACTTCCTCCGTAGCAAAGTGCCGCGATCGATCCCGCGTCATCCCTCTTGGAGTTGTAAGGCACGCCGGGATGAACATGATCTTGTCCTGACTGGGGAGGCACCAACCTAAACCCAGATCCACCACCGTTCTAGGAAGCCCCCCCCCCTCCGCATCGGAGCCTTCCCCTTGGCCGGATCTCGCTGCAGCGGCAGTGCCCTACTAGGGATAGGGTGGGCCCGTGACGTGAGAGTGAAGGAACTCTAGACGTCTCAAGGCCATGGAGAGGATCTGATGATGGCGGAACCCTAAAAATCACGCCACCTTGGAGGGGAACAACCAGAGCAAGGTAATGGCTGTTTTGTGGGACCAGCGAACTAGGGTTTGAAGGGGGGGGGGGGCTAGAAGATTGTTACTTATAGGGGAAGTAACCTTTGGACGACGTTTGAAGGTGGGTCTCCCACGTCTAGGCTTGGAGCCCGGGGTCGAGGAGGCTGGTCCCAAGGAGAAGGAGATCCCATTCAAGGCCTCTCCCCGAGGAGGGGGGTTCGACGTCAGCAAGACAGGTGGAGAAGTGAAGGGAGCCAGAATTGGCTTAGGTTTTCTCCGACGACGGCTTGTATCCCCAGCACCGTGGACGGTCTACGGGGGACAATACAATGCAAGGAGAGAATCACCAGTAGGAGCTATGCCAGCAGCGACAGGCGGAATCACCGCAGGAGGCATGTCGGCAAGGCGGGGACAGAGGAGAGCACCATAGTTTCGCACGACTAGTACTAGGAGAGGATCTCAAAAAGTTGAGAGAATATCTTTTATTTTCTATACAAATTGACTTAAGAGCATGTATATAAGTATTTTTTTTATTTGTTTTTATTTTATTTTATTATTATTGAGGTTCTGATGTTTGTAAGAGTACTCCGCAATAAGAATAAATCGATTCGACCTATTTTCGGATTAATTGAATGTAATTCATGAGGATTTTACTGTGTATTATGAATTAAATATTTTTTGCCACAGTGGAAATTGACTAGTCAGTATAACGTGGGTCTAAAGTCGAGAGAATTACCAAAATACCATTAAAACATTTCGTTTTTTTATTCAAATAACACAGTAATTTTTTTTATTCAAATAACACAGTAATTTTTTTTATTAACTGAAATGCAAATTACAAATAACGGAATGATAAAATTAAATGTTCGACTAAGTCCTCTTCTGGTTGTTTAATTCAGCGGTGGTTTGTCGGTAATTTTTTGGTGGAATGTTCTTAGCATTGTGTGATAAAATGGTAAAACTAGTCAACGCCCTGAAACATAAATGCACTTGATTAATAAAACCGGAGGATTACAAGCTTATCACATACGAGATAACGAAAAAACAACATATTACACCAACCCAGAAATCCTCTTCGCCATGTTCTGGAGAAAGAACCGATGGGTGACCAAGTCCTCAGGCTCCATGGGGAGGTATCCATCTCCTAGAGTAATTGGAGCTCCCGGACAAGTGACTCTGAAGCCCTGAGCTACTCCCGGCGGGTCCCTTAGGCCCCTTTAGTGGCGGCAACGAGAATGTCCATCTTAAACACCGGGGTGCTCGAGCCAAATGTTCTCGTTGTGCGATGATCGTGTGTGTCGATGAAATCCCCGATTGTCGTTGAGAACTCGTTCTAAAAACGATGCATCCAACATGGATTTTCTCGCACGAGGACCCATCAGTGCTTTCATACGAACACGTGATCGTACTTATCAGAGTACTCTTTCTCCGCATCCTCCATGATCTGGTTAATGGATCTACTGGATGGGTAGATGTGCTTGAGCTTTGACCAACACCTTTGGAACATCTTCACCTTCGATTCGAGATGCTCCAATAGTGTTTGTAGTTTTTTATTAACCGCTTCGGCGTCGGTGTTTGATGGGTTGCGAGGGCGAGCTCCTTCTAAATGGATTCCCAAAATGCAATGCCCGGCTAGTCACCTCCGTGCTTTGAATTCTCGGAGTTGTACAACCATGAACACACCAATGCAACCTCCTCATGACGAGTCTATTTTAGTAGATACGAGGACTTCCCGATAGGTCGAGTGGAGAATCTCTTGATGTCTCCATTGGTGGAGGGGGGGGGGGGGGGGGGGAGGACACAGATGCGTACGATCGGGGATGGACACTGCATTCCCGATATGGGAAACCTACTATAGCCCGAACCCGAGCCGGATGCCCAACTTATTGAGCCAACAAATGTCATCCCACTTAGGAATAATGTAGCTAAACCTGAATAATCGTTGGATCCGTTGTACACGGGGATGTCAGAACCGTCTCTTACATAGGTGAGGGCACGTACTCCTCCTGCTGGCCACAAAAATGTTCTTCCGTTTCGCAAGAATAGTGCTAGGAATCGGGCCCGTAATCGTAGTTATAACTAAACCCCGATGGATACTTGTTGTGGTTGTCGTCGGCCATGGATGCATGTGAAGAAACGGTCCGATAGATTCTACAGCGACAACTTGTGGACAAATTCTTCAGCATTTGGACGCTAGAGATTATGCGAGGTGGACGGAGAAACGACGAGCTAGAATGTCGGAGGGGGCCAGAGACGATTTTGGTGCTCCTTTAGATTCTACAATGGTGAAACAACAGACAGATTGTTCTGCGTTTTGAAGCTGGAGAATCTATGTGGTTGACAAAGAGATCTCCAGTTGGAACGTCGGAGAAGGTGCTAGGTCACCGTCGATTTGGGTTGAACGAAACAAACTCCAGAGATAATTGTAGGAGAATCGTGTTTTGGTGAAGAAGAAGACGAATCGATTCGTTATTTAAAGCAAAAATCAACTTTCAGCTTTAATGGCCTCCACCTCTACAATACCACGTGTCTCCATACAAATCGAGAATCAACGATTCAACGGGCTTGAATCCCGATACAGATGCATAAGACTAGGGTTGACACTGAATTCCCGATGCGGGTAACCCACTGTAGCCCAAACACAATCCGGATGCCCAACTTATTGATCTAGGGAACATCATCCCACTCGTGAATGGTGTACTTGGACCCGAATAAGCGTTGGACCCATTGTACACGGGGGAGACCATAACTATCTCTTGAACAGGCGAGGGCACATACTCTTCCCGTTAGCCCCAAAAATGTTCCTCCGTTTCGCACGAATAATGCTGAATATTGGGCACATAGTCTCGGTTGTAGTTGAACCCCAACAGATACTTGATGTGGTTATCGTCGGTCATGGATGTAGGTGGAGAAACGGTCCGGAAGATTTTACAACGACAACTTGTGGACAAATTATTTAGCTTTTGTACACTAGAGATTCTGCAAGGTGGAAGGATAAACGTCGAGCTGGAACACAAGAGGTGCCAGAGACGGTTTTGGTGCTCCGGTAGATTCTGCAGCGGCAAAAAAACAGACCAATTCTTCTGCGTTTTAACACTAGAGATTCTGCGTGATCGATGGAGAGATGTCTACCTGGAACGCCTGAGGAGGTGCTGGGTCGTCATCGATTCAGGGTGAACGAAACAAATTCTAGAGATAGTTGTCGGAGAATCGTGTTTTGGTGAAGAAGTAGACGAATCTGTTCACTATTTAAAGCCGAAATCAACTATCGCCTTTAATGACCTCCACCTTTTCAACGCCAAGTGTCTCCATACGAATCAAAAGTTAACGATTCAGCGGGCTTGAATATGTCGAATGGACCGAGTGTCCAGGTCTGCAAAATCCTCGACGTGGAAATAAAGTCTCACAAATTCGACTGCAAACCGATTTTTAACAGGAGATTCGACTCCCTTTTTTGGGAAAAGGGATAAACTCGACGGCTGGAAATGATTCGGTCTCGACACCATTGTGAGTGCTCTCATTTGTATTGGAATCCATACAAATAAGAATGAATGTTAGAGATCGAAGCTTGAAAGTAAACTGATGATTATCGTGCTGTTCTTATTGGAATTATTGTACTAACTGCATAATTTTATTTGAATTTTTTTTTGATCAGCGAAAAATACGATTTTTATTCAACCTGAACACAATTCAAAAGAATTACATAAAGGGAAGAAGGGGGGAGGAGAGACGAGAGGATGAAGATATTACAAAAAAGAGAAAAAAATCAAGCGGGCTCGAACAAACAGAGGGGAGCGTTATCCCCAAGAGGACAAGAGAAACCCAGAGATTTGCAAATATCCCACGATCTTTTAGCTTCTGACTTTTTCCGGAGAGAACGAGACGGGCTAATCGCTTTGAGGGGGACTACCGATTTACGGAGACCCGACTTTTTACGCTTTTTCCGACAAGCGGCCCGGGGGGGGGGGGGGGGGGGGGCGAGGGGATTAGATGAGACGGGGAATGCAGGCCCGAGATGAAAGAGGTAAACGGGGAAGAATCTGATAAGGGGGCTGGGGGATCTGCCTCAGTTGCAGGCCCAAGAGGAGGGACAGTAGTTGCTGTTAGGCCTAGCCCAACTAACTCTTAAGGCCCCTGAAACTGATGGCTGGGCTCAACTGGTAGGCCCAAAGTGGAGCTGGCCTGTTTGGAAGCAATAACATCTCCCGACAACAGCGCGTAAGAGGTCTCGAGAATGTCAACCGTCTGGTGCTTGGAACAAGAAACGAGCCGACTAGCATTGAAGGCGAGAGCGTTCTCCGAGGTCTCGAGCAGCGGAGAGGGCGATGAGGGCCGACAAGGGGAGACGAGCACCGGGCGGGATTCGAGAAGGCTGTAGGTGGCATCTGAAGAGACTGGCGAGCTTTGCGACGATCGAATCTCTTCCCGATCGCGAGAGGTGGGAGCGATCTGGGATGAGTCAGAGAACGAATCACTCAAGAATTCGTCAGGGTCACCAGAGCTGGCCTTGGAGGAGGCAGGAGGAGAGGGTCTGAACTCGCCGTCTTCAAGGACGAATGGCGAGGGCTCCGCTAGAAGAGAATGGACCACGTTCGCTTCCAAACCGGAAACTAGGGTTTGGAAGGAACGTTCTTCAATTTTCACTTCCACTTCCAGCGATTCAGGCACCAGAGAGCTTGAGTGGATGTGGACAAAGGCCAAATCAATCCGGCTCAGCGAGGTGGAGCAAGGATGGATGGCGATGGGAGTGCCCAGCGTGGCTCCGATGTTCCGAATCGTAGTCATGGACCATCCGGGAAAGGGGATTCCGGCAATCGACACCCACCTGAAGCAACCACCACGGGAGACGGCGTCCAAATCCGAGAAGCACTCGAAGAACCATTGCCGGAGGCACATCCAGTTGTCGACGGCTGAGGTATTGAAGGATTCTTGATCAGAAAAGGAGACCAAAAAAACTCCAATACCAAGCTCGAATAAGCGGATCTTAGGCCCCAAAGCAGCAGAGATTTCCATTCTAAGAGAGGCAACGTCGCGGGAGAGCAGGGAGACTCCAATGATGCTGAACCTGAGCCAAGCAGCCAGCTGCGAGTTGAGGGCACCCGAGCACGAAGGTGCAGCTTTGACGCAACCTGAAACAGGGACAACCGGAGAGAGGCCAGAAGCAACCTCCTAGAAGGAAGGACGACCGGAGGAGGCCTTAGGGAGGCAACCGACCAACTGACAGGCAGCCTTGGGGAGGCTTGCATCCAAAAGACTAGCTTCACGAAGAGGACGAACAACACGCCGGGCAGGACCATGGGAGAAGTCTACAATGAGGCATTCTGATCCAAGCGAGCAGCGGTGTTTGGAGGAGACCGCTGAGGACGCCGAAGAAGGACTGGTGAAGAGAAAAAACCCGTACCTTTTTCCTGATGCAGTAAGCTTGGAAGAGAGGTAGGCCTTGTTGATGGAGCCAAACTCAGCGAAGAGAGCATAGAGGTGATCATTGGAGAAGTCAAGAGGCAGGATGCAGACGAAGATGCGAGTTGAAGAAGGGGTGGCGGAAGAGAAAGGGTCAGGGGGTTTGGGAGAGTTCATAATCTATCAGTGGCAGAAAATGGTATAATGGGCACTTGAGCCTTCTCACCAAGATCGATTACAATGTTGGCTTCCATAGACGATTCATGAAAATGATATAACATTTACATAACCATATATAATATATTGAATGACATTTAAGTTATATTAATACAATGTTACCTATTAAATAAATGGCACATGATATTAAACATTATATAATATACATTATAATATTAAACAACGAGATAGTTACTTTTAATTCTTAGATTCTTTGTCTTTCTTAACGTCCAGGATAATTTTATAGATTGACGAGGTTGTCTCATTACCACTTCCTTAATCTTTGGTATCAGTTGTATACCTATAATTTTCACTATCTCTTTTTGACAGAATGATCATCAATTAGAGGCTCTCTTTTTTGGCTCTTCATCTTCAAGGAATTCTTGAGCTAGAGAAGGGTATTCACCTTTTAGTTCTCACGATGGAGACTCACATATCCTCAGGGGAGATTATCGTGTGCAACAATCACTTGGATCACATGAAAACTGATACGAAAGATACCAATTCAAAAAATTGCCCTCATAAGACATATTTAGATGTTCAGTAGTTGTGTTCTTGGATTCGAGACAGTTGAAGTTTTATAGACGAGGATAGGGAATATATTCCTTCTAACAGTGAAATGATGTATTTGATAAGGAATATAATCCTTTTCGACATTGATTTCATCCATCTGATAAGGAATATATTATTTCTAACATTGATCTGATTTATCTGACAATGTATTATTTGTTGACCGAAAGATTTTTCTTATTTGAATCTGAAAGACTTACAATAAAAATAACAACAAGGTACATAAGATGGTAATGAAACAACTCTTAATGCTTGTCGCATCCATAAGAGTTCTAAATATGCACGACTAGTTCGGTTTGGAGTTGTATGTTAATCAAATCACTTTTTAATTTTCTTCGAACAATAATGTACTGGGTATATGAAAGAGTTCCTCAATCGCCCATAGTTGAGGTGATGTTCAATTAGGTATGTTCCGGAGCCATCATTAAGAACTTTTCAACACTTATGAAATATTAGTCCTGACCGAAAACGTCGTTCTTTTGTACAAAAAAGTCGTCAGGCGTCGCAATAGTGTACATAACATAAGTAAGTAAACAAGGTTTTTTTCGTTAGTAACCGATGCCTGAACATATCGGGTCTGTAAATAGGACCTCCCCTAAAGTAATCTTGCATAAGATGTATGTGGCCTTCATCGCGACCTTAACTATTTTATTTTCTGAAAGGTTTGCCATCTTTGACTCTACGCCTCACCGCTTCTACCCAAGGGTACAATCTTTCCATACCCTGGGTTACACCTCACTGTGTGCATGCCTCCATCTCACGGATCCTCTTTTTCAAATCGTCCATAACTCCAATACAATTACAAAAAGGAATATTTAGAATTTTGTTTGCGGATAAGAAGTATGAAGTGGGAAACCAATACTCTTGAGAGCTTCTCTCTCTAACTCTTGCTTCTCGCCTCCTCTCAGACCGAATCCCTTCCCTCGCCGGCGGCTCTCTGGTCCTCTTGACCGGGGAACTGCCGATGATGGCTCTCCCTCTCTCCCTCCCTTAGCTTTCACCTCTCTCTCCTCTTTCTTTCGTTTCCCCCTTCCCTTTCCCACCGCTTCACACCTTCCCCGACCGGTTCGCTTCAGATCTACGCCTTTGGGTTTCATCGACGGCGCGTGTTACTCTTCCAGGACACTTTGTCTCCGGAGATCGATGGATTTGGTGTTGGCCACCATCGATTTTGTGGCACGGGGTGGATTCGGTCGCCGGAAACTGGGGCCGTCGTCTGTCGCTGACCCTTGTAGCGTCTGATCTATGGCGAACTCGGCGGTTCTAGGTCGCTTCACTTCCCCCCCCCCCCCCCCCCCCCCCCCCCGTGCTCCCTTTCCCTTCCCTTGCCTCTTAGCTTTCCTTTTCTATCCCCTTCTTCAGTACCTCCAGATCTTTCTTTGCTTTAGATATGGAGGTCAGTGGCTTTTCCCTCTGGGTAGGGAGGGTTGGAGCTTCTCGACCTGACCGTGGGACGATTTTCCCACTTTTGGTGCGGATTTTCGCAGGTTGGGCCTCGCCTGCTACTGCAGTGGTTACTCTTCTTCTAACTCTTCTCAGATCTCGTCGGCCGGCTTCTGATTTAACGTGGGACACTTTCTTCATCTTCACCGGTGAAGATTGCTGGGGATTGGATTTGTCTCGTCACTCCCGGATGCTGCACGCGAGGTTTGTCCTACTACCTTTGTCTCCCTTCTCCCCTTTTGGTCTGGGCGGGTCTCTTTCTCCGACCATGTTTGGTGGAGAATCGATACTCGTGTTCGAGGTCGATGTTATGGCCGTTGTGCCTCTGTTATAGACCTGCTCGGATCGAATTGGGACCTTCTCTACCGATTTGGTGTTGGCCATCGGTATGTCGGGGATTCTGTTTCCTGGTGAGTTTAGAGGGGGACATTTGGGGGTGGTGCTACTGAAGGGTTGATCTGTTTTGTTGCTTTGGAGTAGAGTTCTTGCTTGCTGATTAGAGGTTCTGTTGGTTTCTTCCCCTCCGGTTTGGTTTCTGAGATCGCTTCACTTGTGGTACTAGAGGGGTTTAGTTAAGTTATGTTGTGTTTTGTATTGTTGTACTTGTTTTGTTCAGCCCTTGTTGGCTAGTGGTGTTCTAATACTTCCAATCTAATTTGTAGACTGTGTTGTTTGCCCCTGCGTGGGTGGTTTTGGAGACATACACCGTTCAACTAGGACCCTTATGTAAGGATTCCTTTGTTTGTATGTTTCTCTTTTGAGGGTTTACTCTTAGCCATGCTCTTCACTTTGAAGGCTTGGTTTTTATAAAAAAAAATATGCTGATAAAAAAAGAAAGAAGTATGAAGTGGGGAGAAAACACCATTGCGGGGGTGGTATTTATAGACATTTTAATATAGTTTTTTTTCAAGTATTATTATTTAAATGAAAAAAGTATAAGAGTCACCAATTGGTGGCTGGCGATTTTGGAACCAGCCAGCCACGGTTCCTCCACAGATACAGAGCTGGCGGTTTCGGCGCACGATTCTATCACAAGCGCCAACCACTACCGTTCCTCCGCGTCTCAGTGTGAGTTCTAAGTGCTGGTGCCTATTTTTTGGGAATAGAAATCACAAAGCAACCATGTTGTACATGTTCTTATTGATTAGATTTTATCAGAATATTTCATCCAAAATAGTGCCTCATATAAGAATCATGCGCTAATCACGTGATTGTTTTAAAGAAAAAAATAATCTATCTGTTTCGTATAACAAAATCGTGTGAGATCATGAAGGGTGAGTGTTATCGATAAAATTAATGGTAATATTAGTGGCAGTTGACCTTATATTTTGAAACGGGTAACCGGGGAAGTGCATTAATGCAAAAAAAAAAAAACCATACATGGTAGAGCGTAACCGCCCTGGGTTCTAGATATATGTCCGGGCCGACCGTAGCAAGCCCAACGCTTATGAACCCATAAAAATAGCCTACTTGATATCGTAGACAATACCTCAGGACATCCCCTCACCGACATCTCAAAACAGCGAGACATAAAGAAAATTGTCCAAAAAAAACCAGAAAGCAAATTGTTCCTACGAAAAACATAATAATATAAAAACGACCAGAAGTAGAGAGCTGTGGTTGCAGGCTTCCCGAGACCTCCCAACACTGGTTGTCCAAGGTCTTTGGGTATAGTCCAGCAACGGCCAAACTCACCCCTGCCGGGTCTTCTCATTCCTGCATAGGAGGCCGTCCAGCCTCCGCTTGATGCATCTGGTCCTCCTCGCTCTTGTCCGGCTCAAATTTTCCTGGCGTGGGGCCTGACAGTTACAACTGTTTCTTCACCCCTGAGGCTCTAGCATACAGATGCCCGCTCCTCATTCTCAAGCTTTCCTTCATTTGTCTTTGCCCTGATGGGGCCTGCTTTCCCGACAACTCCTGGGGATCTTTCTCCTTCCCTGCTAGTATACCGAGGGCATCTACAGGTCTGTCTGGGCATAGAGGACCCCCAGCGTTGTGGACGTTAGCCAGGTTGTCCGGCTTTTTAAAACCCGACGTCCCTCTACATGCTCTCGGAGATCCTCCCTGCAAAGTGTTGACCGCCCCTCCGGGACAGTCTTAGCCAAGTTGTCAGACTTCGGGTGGTACTGTACAAAGGGTACGCTTCCCCCTGGGGAGGCCTCCCTGACTCTACCAATCGGATTAAGAGAGAGCCCTATTAAGAGGTCATCAACTTCCACCTCCTCTATACGTTTTGGGGGGTGCCACACCGTCTTCAGCATGCGATCCACATCCAGTTGCCTTGTTACCTGTATACACTTATCATAGCGGGCCTCCTCTCGCTCTATCCCCGGTAAGTGAGCCGTACAATCCGATATACACTATGTCAATAACCCACATCGACGAAAAAATTCCGGCAGCTTCTCATATTTCAGTTCAATCAGCGATGATTGGGTGTTACCAGGGAAGCGGAGACGAAGGCGTCTCCATTGCGGTTGGTTCACCTCCAACCAAACCCTCATCCATAGGAAGTGGTCCTCTCGCCGAACAAAAGGTAAAAGAGCCGAAATTACCTGAGTGCACATGGAAGAGGCTATTAGGTCGCAGACACTCGGGGTCCGCCCCCCAGGGGACGTTCATAGCACGAGTCCCAATCCCTATATGGTTGAAATTGATATCGTTGACTTGCATGTAGGGACGGAGAGGCTCTAACAGCAACGGGAAGCCTTTGAAGATCCACGACCCCCTATGACAGATGTCCTCCATAGTCGCCTGGGACGGGAAATGAAACCCGGTGACCTATGGCGACATGTATTCAACTTGGATGCCATCCACCTTCCATTTTTGTAGCATCACTGCACATACCGCGTTCTGGTTGTGGATCTTCCCCCCAGCGATCCGTGCCGCCAGCGAGTATAGGTATTGATCATTTTGGCCGCCTGGAGAGCCTCAATCGGAACAACCAGTTCCTCGTCTTCATCCTCCCAATCCGGCACCGGAGAGATGCGTTCTGGAGGGGTCCCACCCTGCCTAGAAGCAGATATGATGGTAGTCGTCAATCGGCCCATCGGGTTCGAGTCCTGCATGCCCCGGGGACGATACTTCGGGTAGGACGTCGGCGACGGGGTGTCGCAACTCATTGTGGACACCATCGATCTCTGCATGTGGCCGGCGCGACGCCATCCCTTCCGAAGTTGCGACTGTCTCTAATGGCTGTGGTGTTGGTTTTTGTGCCCTAGGCCAATCGTGATCATGGACGACATTATTATTTCATTAATATATCGGCACTACTATTATCATTTGTGAAATGTTAATAGTGTGAATAATACTCTTTCTTAAGATCATCGGGTTGAGGACCTGATTAGTAAAACTCTTAGAAGTAATAGAGTATTATTCACTTGATCCCTGGTCTTACTGATATACTAAGACTAGTATGATGTTGGCTGATGATCACGTTTTACTGATCATACATATTGGATATGAAGTCAAATCATAGATGTCATTTAGGGAAATGACATTGGATGACCCACTATGAGAATACTACATAGGAACTGTCATGAGTATTTCTTAGTACCGTAATATGACTTAAGTCCTCTGACCTTATATTCATCATGATTTCTACATAGGTGGTTGTGTGCTTTGACACAGTTAAACGTTGTCTTTAACCGGACAGTTATAAAGGCTGTGATTGGGTGCATAAGTGTCTATGTGAGAGATATGGTTGACTGATAAGGGATCTGTCACTCATATAAATATGAGAGATATCGTTTGGGCCTCTTGATAAGTGGGACTGCAGGAAAAGCATGGCCATGCGAATTGATAAAGAGTTATCACTGACAGTCCACTTAAGATCAAGAAACAGCGATCGAATAAAATAAGGATGACGGCCCTATGCCTTATTCGATCGAGATATCGTTAACAGAAGGGTTAGCATATTAACGTGTAAAGGTTAAGTCGCATTGACGATCATCATACACTTTTGGGTAGTCATATTGCTTTGCTAGAAGACAACTATGACATGTGAACGAATCGAGGATTTCGGGCCCACTGCCGAACGTCGTATGAGCCTGTAGGGTCACACCTAACAACAAGCCCAAAATCGTGTTGGACTTTGGAAGTCCATTAAGTTAATAAAATAATATATTATATTTGATATAATATTTATTTATTAATTAAACTCGTTTTTCGAATTGCCAATATAATAAAGATTATGTTGGGCATTAAAATGCAAAAATGACTCTTGAATTTTTGAAATTCAAAGAGGGTATTTTTGTATGAACACTACTCCTAAAATGAGACACTTGTCATAAAAGAAAGTCCAAGAGTTGGACTTGCTTGAAATGACTTAGTGGAGTCATGTTTAAGAATAGCAAGCATGCAAAACCTAAGTGAGACACTTGTCCAAGTTGGAAGTCCAAGTGTTGGGTTTTTCCAAATAAAATAAGTGTGGTCATGTTGGGTTAAGTATGCATGCAAGAGAGAGAAGAAAAATCAGATTTTTCATTGTGTTGAGAATGGTTCTCAAAGTGTAGAGAGAAACGAGTAGAGAGAAAAGAGAGAGGAAGAAGTGTTCTTCATCTTGTGTTAGCACACAAACGATTTTGGGAAGGATTGTTCAAGAACTACGTGGCTTTGATTCCTCCAAGAGGATACGTAGGCGTCTTGGAGACTCAAGCCAAATCCATTTGTTTCGGTGTTGTTTGTTTGCAAGAAGAAAAGAAAAATCTGGGCAGATTTTTCTGCCCAGAATCTGTCCGACCAGCCACTGGAAAGAGCTCGATCGGAGGTTCATCCGAGGTCCGATCTTTATGATTTTTGGAGTGAAGCTTCTAAACATATTTTTCTTCAATCTTACTGGAGGGATTTGCATTCCAACGGTTCGTTGCTGAGATATTCGAGCTGAAAGTTGGTCCCTGTCTCGAACCAAGCTGAAAAATTGAAAGAGGTAATCTCTCCTTTATTTTTTTGTTTGTCGGTTTACTCGGAATTACATGGATCCTGAGGCTATTCTAGGGAAAGTTTTTTAATTTCCACTGTGTTTTGCTCCCTAGTATTCCAACAAGTGGTTCGTAGGGGACTATTGCACCTGCATCGACCGAGCCCGGTTTATCCTTCAACGGCGGGTACTCGTTGCACCCGACGCCTTGATGTCCGGTTGATAGGGAAATGGACTGGGCGGCATTCGGAAAAGGGAACTCGACATCGGGGAGGAAGCCCGGGGGTACGCTTCGCTGTGTCGGGGTGGTTTGGTTGGGCGGAAGCCATGGAGAAGGGTCGAAGAAAGCTTGCAGGGTCGGAGAAAGCTTGCAGAACCGGGAGGGGGTCGAGCAGGAAGAGGCGTCACCCGACGAGGGAGGTTGTAGGTGGTCGGAGGCGGGAAAGGTAAAGGGAGAAGGGAAATGTGCGACGGAAATGAACGAACCATAAAAGGGTAGTGGTGCACACAACAAAGAATTTTCAGACCGCGTTTTAAAAAAGTCACTTAAAAAAGAATCGTTGCAGTCGACCTTATATATGTCCATGAATTAATCATTGACATAAACGTCATCAATATATGTAATATATTTATATAAAGAAGATAATTAGTTAGAAAACCAATTAAATTAAAATATCAAGCTAATAGTTGCAAGCTTTATTATAATTATGTTCTAATATAATATAAAATAAAACCAAAAAACTCTCTCTCTTGTTTTGGTTATTGAGAAGCTCGCCTTAGTCCTAGCCCTAGCCGTTATGGTGCTCCTTCCTGTCACCGCCGCTGTTACGTCGCCTGTCGTGTCGCCAAATGAGGATGGTTCTGTCGGTCGCGCCGCCCTAGTGCCCCTCTGTCCCATCCGGCCGGTTCCCTCGCAAACCACGCCTGGTGTCGGGGATAAGTATCGATGGGGATGATTGTCAACAACATTATCTCCTCCTTCCTTCTCCCTCATCTTGGGCCAGTCCGTTCCTCCTGAAGTCTCGCCGGAATCAGTCCCGGTCTCCATGGGGCCCCGATATTCCTCCTGTCGATGTTGTTGTCAAATGGGTTCTCTAGTTTGCGTCGGGGTGACCTGGTGCGGCGGGCCTGGGAACCTTCCACTCCACACTACAGTTTGGCCCCCTCTGCCCGAACCCTAGATCGTCTGCCCGAGCTTACCATGACCTTGCTCTGGTGCCTGGGTTGGACGACACGAGGTCTAGGGTTGTGCCTTGCCAGGGCCTCCGAGGTTTGTACCCCCTCGAACCCCGGGTATGGGGACTATACGGGACGTAACTTTGTGCTCAACGTACTTCACAATCACGACGGTGAGGGTTCGGACCCAGTGCTTGATCCGTGACAATTATGGGTTGCGGAGGAGGATGATGGAGGCCTATTCCACGTTTTCTCGTCGAGGTTGGGCCCGAAGGCAGATTAGGGTCTGGATACGTTACGGTGGGGATGATCCCTGGCCTGACCGTGGGGTCGGTGGCCCTCCGTCTCTGGTCTAGAGGGGGGATGCACTGGATGCCGAGGAGGATGCTGACACTACACGAAGGGCGGTTAGGACGTCGCCCCCGCCACGGTATCCTTAGATCCACCTTACGGCATATCGTGTGAGCCGGCGAAATTTTCAACCGTCCTCACAGCTTGGACGGGGAAGAGGTCCCCCGAGGCTCTCGACAGAGACGGCGTCGCATTGGACTGGGATTTTGAGGAAGCTACCCCAATCCCGCTGACACTAGACCCGATACCCAAGGCTAGGTTGTCTCGAAGAAGAGGAATCGGCGTAACAATGGACCCGATACCTAATCCGGGTCCCCGATTTCCCACATAGGACACCAGCCAGTCCCCCGCGATAGGCCTCCCTGGGCGGTCTACCCCAAACCCTGCGACTTTTTGTACACGCGAAGATTCGGCAGAGGTCGGGTGGTGATCAGCTCTCTACTGATTCGATTGCTGAACCCCTGCCACATGGTGGGTTTGGAGGTGGAGGACACGTAAATCCAGGAGCGCGAGATGTTGATGCTCTAGCGCCCTTGGCCCATGGGAGCACAATTGATAGAGGGCTGAAAAGGAAGACGTCGACACCTATTTGGGGAGACAAGTCACAGGCGGTGAAGAAGCCCCGCCGGGAGGGATGATATACCGCTTGAGCATCAGGGACTGTCCATGGGAGGGGTCCCTAGACGATGCTTTGCCTCCCACCATCACCATTACTGTTGAGATCTATGATTTCCGGTACCCCCCCCCCCCCCCCCCCCCCCCCCCCCCCCGTCTTTGCCTAAGGGTCATCATCAAAATACTGTCTATGACGGTTCTGGTACTACAAGATTCACTGAACCATTGTTCATTCATACTGACCTTTCGTGGTCGAGGAGCACATTCCTCGATGCACAACAATGTAATCGATTCTAAAAGTTATAATATTGCATCTTTCGCTCAAAAAAATAATTATGTTCTAATACGCGTTTTTACGAATAAACTTGTTTTACGGTTTTGGAGGTAGATTATTTAGAAAATAAAAATGGTTTGAGGTAGATTATTTAGAAGAGAGATAAGAGCTGGCCAATTTAGAGCATATTTAGGAAATTGAGAAAAAATTATTTAAAAAAAAATAAGGTTTGAACTTGTATCCACGAGGAAGCAGGCTCTATTAGAAGACCAAATCGACTAAAACCTCAAGCCGATATATAGTTGAAGGCCCAATTATAGTTATTGTGATATGTTCAATCTAATAAAGAATAGAAATACATTCTAAATTAGTGTTAACTCAATGTTATGCGTTACATTATAAAAAAGTATTGGGAAAAATCTGATCAGTTGGCCAAAATTCCTGAAGATCGAAATGAAGGAGGTGAGGGGTGGATGCAAATGGTTGATTTAGTGTTGTCGGAAATAGATTTTGTAGTTTGGTTGGGATTATGCTACAATATGGTGGGAAAGGTGTTAGTCTTAGTGCCCGTAGTTCAATCGTAAACATCCAAATGTATATATCATCGTTAACAATAAAAGTAAATCGACTTTATGTATTATATTTATGTGTTGGAGTAATATTTCGATGTGTAATCTAATCCATGCCCAACAAGCGAAGTAGAAATATAGAGACCACACTCGATGGGTCCTTAGTCAACAAAGTTTCCCTAGAATCGACTAGTATGAAAGACGACTCTTCATGGCTTACGTTCTATTTAGTCACTGAAATGGTATTCCGGAGTCTGATCATAGATATCATGTGGGGCATGATATTAGATGACCCGACATGAATATGTTCCATAGATCAAGTCATGAACATATTCAATGTCATAGCTTGTCATGTATCCTTAGAACAAGGAGTATTTGCGATTACTATGCAATAAACAACAAAGGTTGACCTGAGCCTAACGTTGCTTGTGACAGGGTTCCCATAACGGCCAAGATTGGCTTGGGGACGGACTACATGAGTGACACGAAAGACGGCTAAGAGATTTATCCCTCATAGTATGGTATGGGAAAGATATCAGTTCATGGCCGCTTGATCAAGAGTGACTTAAAGAATAGCATGGCCATGCACATGATAATGGGTGTCATATATTCAGTCATCTCACATATCAAGCAATAATGATTGAGAATAACAAGGATGACAACTCTTTGCCTTATCTCAATCAGGTTATCAGCGATAAAAAGGATAATGCCAGGGACGACAAAAAGGTTAAAATCGACAAAGGGCCGATTCGTTATGTAGCGTCAAGCAGTACTCAGTCTCGTTAGGTTCCACTTATATAGGATCAAGTAAAATGATATTTTACGTTAATCTATAGACATGCATAAACCTAAGAGTCACACCGAATGAAGAAAATCATTAACACACTGATGGAGAAATGGCCAAGCGGGAAGTTGACACAGGACATGAAAAAAACTAGGTTTTGGGTCATAAGCCGTAAGTAAATAGGATGTTTCGTATGAGGAACAGCCAGTCAGGATTCTGGATACGCGAGAGCAGGTCTTGCGTGGCAATACTATCCCATTGGTACGGGTGCAGTGGAAGCACCATGGAGCAGAGTCGACCTGGGAGCGCGAGGATGAGGTTCGTGCGAAGTACCCCAGCCTGTTCGACCCTTGAGGTACGTCCATTTTAAATTTCAAGGACGAAATTCTTTTAAGGGGGGTAGATTGTAAGAACCCCCCCGGTCGATCCCGGTCGAACTCGAGGTTTTTGGCGAAAGTTGACTATTTACCAGAAAAGTCAACCGATGGCTCCGGGAGTCATTCGGGACCTTTCCGGGGCCCAAAAATCTTAGCCGTCATTACGGTTAGCTTAGTTGGGTCGTTTCCTTTCAAATGACTGTAATTGTGGGAAAAGTCAACCTGGGGTCATTTTCGGTCAAACACGGTCCAATCAGAAACTAAACCTATTTAATTCAGTGAGCTGGAATTATTTTTGGGTTAGGAGTGGTCCCCACATGGACATGTTTCCATGTTGGCTTGGAGGAGAAGAAATGGGTCTAAAAAGACCCATTTAACCCTCTTTGGTTGGTCTTGAAGAGATAAGAGCAAGAGGACAATTTGGGACTTTCACAAATAGGTTAAAGGCTAAAAAAGAGAGCAAATCAGCTCATTTGAGTAGTGTTGGACGAAAAATAGAGAGAGAAAAAGGGAGAGAAAAAGCTTGGAAGCTTGAGGAGGAAGAAAAGAGGAAAAAGCTTGATTTTTTTTGATAGATTTCTACTCAAAGTTCATCAAAAACACTAGATTCTTCATCTCCTTTCAATTCCCAAGGTAATCATCTAATCCTTTTTCGTTTTTGTGGTTTTTAGTTCATGGGTTTTGAGGAGAAATGATGAAGAAATTGGTTGGGTTTTGAGATTTTGGGTGTTGGATGATGATTTATGGAGAGAAAAGGGTGTTAGATGATGGATTTTATTTGGATTGTTGTGGTTTTGATGAAGACCCATGTTGGATTTTGAAGTAGAGACGTTTTAGGGTCTGTTTTGGAGCTTTGGGAGGCCATCAATGGAGGTTTTGAGGGTTAATTTCGTGAAAATAGAAGCTGGAGGAAGAAGAAGATGGAACAGTATCAGAACCGTCACGGATCCGTGACGGGGGACGTCACGGCTCCGTGAGGGAGACCGTGACGGTGCCAGTCACGACTCCGTGAGGAAAACCATGACGGTGCTGACCACGGATCCGTGACCAGATCCGTTACGGAGCCCATCAAGGCTCCGTGACAGACCTGAGTTGGGCCTTTTGGGCCCCTTTTGTTGAATTTTGACTAATTGGGACGGTTAGCTAAAACCGAGTCCTTTGGGGTTAATTGGGAATGTTTTCCTCTTTAAACCTTTTGTGAATTACTCTTGATTCGAGTATTTATTGTGTTCCAAGCCTTTGGACCCGAGCTCGATGGAGGAGGAGACCCTTGGACATCGTGAAGTGACGAGGAGGAAGCTAGCCAGGTCGTCCGCAGCTAGGATTGGATTGCTTTTGAGGTAGGGAAAGTAGTGAATACCGGTTTAATTGCGGAAAGTTACTAGCATGCATGTAGGTTGCAATTACATGATTTAACTGTTAAAATTACATGATTAGGATGTGAGGAACGAGTGAAATGAGGGATAGCTTACGTGTCATGTCGAGCCATAAGTTTGGGAATTGATGTGCTGTAGAAATGCATGTGGGCCATGTCGAGCCCTTAGGGCTGCGTGTTGATTATGATGCCATGATCTATGATTGAGATACATGATGTGTGATGTTAGCCGTTGTTAGATTGAGAATCATGATATGGTATACTCGGTGTAGTATGTTGTTGCTATGTTTGAGCAAGTGTGCCATGCGTGATGTGATGTGAACCAATGGTTGTGATATGATCGGGTGAGTGATAGACCGATGTGGTGTGTTATGGTGAGTTGACTCAGTTGGTATACCGTGGTCGAACTGTGGTATTATGATGCGTGTTATTCTCTTGATGTGTGTTCCAAGAGGAGGTGTATTCGTTATGATACCTACACCGAGGGAGTATGCCGGTGTAGGGTATCTGGGCCGAGGCTGGTGTGATCATTACCCTGATGTTGTGTGGTCCGGGAAGACGTACGACCGAGGTATGTGCCGGACCGGTATGTGTTGTGAGTGATTCCCCTAGGCTGTGTGCAGGGAAGACATCCGACCGATGTATATGCAGGTCAAGGATGTGCCCCGAGTCTAAGTGACGGGAATATGTCGGTACCAATACTGTGTGGTCCGGTACGATATAATTGGAATGGGCTGTAATAGCCGGTGATGTTGAGGACTGTTGTACGGGTCATGTGTTTGTTCTGCTGTGTGTTGTATGCTTGATGATTGGCTGTGTGCGATGACTAAGTGTGGTTATGGTCTTGTGAGAGTGATTAGTGATTGGTAAATTTCCGTGGACGTTGTTAGTTGTTATGCCTTGCTAGTATGCCCTAATTAGACGGTTACTCATGGTGGTAAGCGAATAGCTTAACCCTTAACTACTTTTCCTACTGAGCGAAAGCTCACCCCTTTCCTTTATTGTTCTACAGGTCTTGATCGGGATGTGTGCTAGCAGGATTCTCGGCGCTTGGGAGCTAGCGAGTGTCTTGTCTAGTTGTCTAGAGACGTACTGCTTATTTACCGTTAAACTTATTTATTTTGTGATTTTTACTAAGCTGTTGACTCATGTGGTGACTTGGAGCTTTTAAACTATTATTTGAGATCCCTTTTTGATATTAAAATTGCTCTTTTATTTATTTCGTTTAGTTCACGTCTCGAGCCCGGTCAAAACCGAATTTGGGGTGCAACAGATCGAGACAAGACTTGGAGTCTTGGTAACGATCTCTTCGGATAATGTTGGACATATTCAGGATGAAGGGCGTGGGAGGCGATGAGTGCGTCACGAGACCTCGTCGGGAATGGCCACGGGCCATCACTCGTGAGGCCCATGGGCGGCCCATGCCACTAAAGGCTCATGGAACCAACTAATTAAGTCTTAACTAAATGGTTCTAACTAGATAGTTAGATTAGGTAGTTGGTGATTCAAGCCACCAACTAACTACCCACTACTAACTACTTTGCACCATCCTTGTCCAATATACTAATAGTTTATTATGTTGATGAGATTACATGATATAAGTCATCGTTATCAAACATAAGAGACATAACACACAAAAAGAAAGACACATCTTCTCCCTCATTCCTCTAGAGTTTCGGTCAAGCCTTCCCAATTCCATTTTTGTGCTTTTGAGTCCTCTAAACTTATAACTACGTGGCTTTGATTCCCAGGAGGATACATAGGTGTCTTAGATACTCAATCCCGATCATTCCTTACCCGGTGTTCTTGATTTGGTAAAAATGGTGATTTTGGTTTTGTTTTGTAAATATAATCGTGGTAGTATTTTATGCATGGTCTCGAGTTACTTGCTTCAACTACGATTGTATGTTCATACTCTCCATCGAGACCCAACAAAAGGAACAAGTCTATCCACATTGGACATGTGGGGGACCTGTTATATACGAGGTTAGACAAAATCGAGAATGGATAGAAGGGTACTTGATGAATCATGAGTTCGATCAGAGCCGATAAATACTTGGCGATGTCATTTGGAGTGGCTGGGCTTGGTACCCCGTTGGTAGGAGGTCAAACTTAATACTTTTGTTGAAAGGAAAATATATTAATAATAATCTAATGTTTTCGGGATGATAACAAAGGACACGTGGGAGAAACCCGCAGTACAAAACACAGGCATGCCAACAAGGGCACCTCAAACAGACTCGACAAAGGGTTAAAGAGGTCTAACAATCTATATATTTCTACCGTGAAGCAAACAGTAAACTCGTACAGACAAGGAGCATGCCAATAGAGACACCTCAAACCAAACTAACAACAGGTCTAAAAACCCAAAATTCTACCTTGAAGCAACATAAGAACCCGACTAAGAGTGAACCAACATAACTAAGAGGTCTAAGAACCTAAGTAAACAATCAAAACAATAGCCACAAAACACCAAGGAGCACTGAGCAAAAGAAAGCAAAACACAAACTGTTGGGCCTGAAACTAGGCCCAATCAAAACCGAAACCCTAAAATCCACACCAACCAACACCCCACACACTTCGGCCGCCACATCCCAGAGCTCAACAATGAGACGAACCCACTTCGGCTCAAAAACTGCAGGAAATCAAAACAGGCCGAACGGCCAAACAATGGTGGCCACCACCCACATACCAAAACCTCCGACCAACACCAAGGTCGAGAGAAGAAGAAAACACAGTTGGACTTGAAGGAGTAAAAAGCTCTTTGAGAGGACCCCGAGCTACCATGCCACCGATCTACTACGGAGCACCGACACCACCATCTGAACACCGTGTCCTTTACCGACACAAGTATTAGGCAACATGGAATGAGATTCATAGTTATAGTGTGTAACTGGGGTGGTGAATGGATGCAAAAGATACATCGAGAGTCCTTTTGAAGCAGACATTATTGTATGTTTAGGATTATGGAAAGGATTGAGGTTCTTTCAAAACAGGTTAGCAGGACAACAAATAAAGTACAAAACCATATGTTGTGAGTGAATAGTTAATTTGAAAACAATTTAATGTGAGACTGGACAAATCAATTCAATATAAGAAGAAAAGTGGCAATGGTAAATAATAAATAATTTTTTTTTAGTAATTATCAATTTTCTAATTATGAAATCGGAAGTTATTTCAAAAATTATTTAAGAAAGGCAGGAGGAATATAAACAATATTATGGAGTGTACACTAATCTGATATATGGAAGCGCGTGTACATGAATAACATCATTAACAAAGCCTAACATTAATGAAACTATCTTGTGTATGAAGTTCTCAAGAAGTTCACAATCTGTTTATCAAGCTATTGCTTTGGCAGGTTCCTTGGTTTCCATGCCAATTTCAAAGACGTTATCCACACCGGTCCCTTTGTACTTGTACCACTTTGCACACACCATGAAGTAGCACAAGTTGACTACTCCCATTCCTGCTATCATATAGTAGAAGCAATCCAATTTCCCCTCGTTCAGGTTTTCCGGCAGCCAGTTTTCTCCCCCCGACCGCTCGGTGGTCCTATGCACCACCGATATCAAGAAGCTGCTAAGATAACTCGCACCCGCCATGGCGCAGAAAAAGAGCGACCCTGCAATGCTCCTCATGTTCTCCGGGAACTGCTTGTAGTAGAACTCCACGTGCCCCACAGAGGCAAAGGCCTCAGCAACTCCTGCCAGAGTCAGCTGAGGGACCAACCACATGCCCGACATAGGGGAAATCGGGCCTTTCCTGGGCGCATTCCCTAGAGTCGGCCCAGTGCGAGCGGCGCTTCTGCGCCGCTCTTCCACCAGGGCCGAGACCAGCATTGCGGCTATGGAGAAGACCATGCCGAGGGCTATCCTTTGTAGGAGGGTAATACCCTGCTCCTTCCCCGTGAGCCTCCGGAGAAAAGGGACGAGGAGACGGTCGTAGATGGGGATGAAGGCGGTGTAGCTGAGCATGAGGAAGACATAATAGGAGGCAGCAGGGATAATGAAGGTTGTACCGGGAAGGCGCCTATCGGATTGGACCGCTTGGAAGACAACATAGGTGTGCTGTTGGACTATGGCAACGTAATAGATTACGCCTGACGCCAATATGGGCATTACCTGTTAGAAAAATATGGTTAAAATGTAATTTATAGTATTAAATGTGATTTATGGTACTAAATATAATATTTCCTACGATACCCTTGTTATGCACTTTACTTCCTCCACTTGCTGCATACTGCACAGCCTCCACGCATCGCCTGCTGACCCGTCCGGCTTCACTTTGTCTTCTTCGGTCCTGATTGCTGCTTTGTCCACACATCTGATTCACAAAATGGTCATGGAACGTTACTCATATGTATAGCTCTAATAAGTAACACGATCATTTCAAATTGGTACCTGAATTGGTCGGTGTAAGGAAGCTTGGAGTTGATGGACTGAGGCTTTGTATAGTTGAAGAGTGAGATCCAGGGCAGCTCCGGATGCTTCAAACGCCTCTTCTTGACGGCGGCCACAAGGACCTGAGCAACACTGGTCATCGGACTTCCCATCGCCGGCACTTTGACATACATTTTGGTGCCCATGAAGAAGAGTAGGCAAGCTATGAGCATGAGGATTGCTGGAATTCCCAAACCCAAGGCCCAGTTGACGTTGGATTGGACATAGACGATGAGCGTCAAGGAGACCATTTCGGCGAAAGTGAAGGTGAAGAAGTACCAATTGAAGAAGCTATTGATCCCTCTCTTGCCCGTCAAGGTATTGGGATTGAACTGGTCGGCCCCAAAAGCCAAGTTACAGGGCCTGATTCCGGCGGCTCCGACGATCAGCAGCCCGAAACCAGTGAGTAAAAAGGCCATTTGACCGGCAGTTGGACCGACGCATGTGGCGTCATCTTTGGGACAGGTCGGGGGATGCAACTTGGTTATGGCAGCTGTTAGTTGTATCACAAGCAGCCCCTAATATCATTCACAAAGCATAAGAAATGGGTATAATTAAGGCGGAGGTATATTTGAGCAAAGTTATAAAAATCGTTAGGCGTTAGTGGAACAATAAAATTTTTTAAAAATTAATTGGAAATTAATCAGGTTGGCCATGGGCCTAAATAGGACCTGGTCGAAATTTTTAGAAGAGTGTATTTGAGTGGGAGGCAAGGAAGTACCAGGAAGGAGGTGACGGAGCAGAATCCTAGGGTCTTGTAGCGGCCGAAATAAGTGTCGGAGAGGAAAGCGCCGAGGAGAGTGGCGAAATTGGTGGTGCCGTTGAAGATGTTGATGATGGTGGTTGCTGTAATGCTATCCATGTTGAAGACAGTGGTGAGGTAGATGAGCAGATTGGCCAATGTCCCAAGTGCCCCCAGCTTCTCAAATGTTTCATTCCCTGTAAGTTAATTCAACACAAATAAGTTGTTGAAAAGACTTAGAAAGAAGAACAAGTATAATTAAGGTCCATTGGAGAGACAAGACCTATGATGAAGGGCATGACCTTCCATCCTCTGTAGTTGATCTTTGGCTCATCAGCTTTGTCCTCCATTGTTCCTCCTCTTCCATTCACCTCCATTTTCTCTGTTTCACAGCTCTGATTGGGGCTTAAATAACTGAGAAGATGGCTAAAGAAATTGCTTGGGTTCACCCTCTCTAGTCTCTTACCTTCCTTTGTTTCCTCTCTCTTGGTCCTACAGGTAGTTCTGGTGTTTATGTCTTGCTACCACAGTCACACATTCAACCTCTGGAGTTGACTGTATGTGTTCCATGATATGGTCCACATAGACGTCACTCCTGACTCAAGACTCCAATACCAGAAAAAACATCACCACCGTTGCTGTGAAACCTTAATTCATCCCATAAACATCACACTGTCTTTTAATTTTTGCTTTTGTTGATGTAATAGACATTATTTGGATAAATAACTTGGTTAATGTAGAAATTCAAGTTTTGTTTGATCCAAATACTTGGCTGAGACTTAATCGCTGAGCTGAAATTAAGAGCAGCTCCAATGGTTTTGCCACGGCAGGCGCGTCGTGACAACGATTTTAAAGAGAGAAACATTAAAATAATAATATTTGAGGAGAGATAATGTTTGTAGTGGTAGGATTTATCCACGTTTCCATCGCCCCCTAAAAGGAAATTTTTGGCTATTTCTTCTTGCTACTGCACCAAAACCACTACTTATTAGCCTACTCATTAGAAGTGTAGTGACAGGAGATGATGGTTTGGACGAGAGAAAAAGACAAAATATGTCAAAACCACGACTCCAAACCACTATACAGTGGTTTACCATTGAAGTTGCTCTAGGCCGACTTAATCACCAAGCACTCCATGTTTGTGTAAATTTATGCATGCTGGTGTACTTACTACCCCTACTGCTCCTGCAATTTGGTGGACATATGATATGCATACATAAAGGCTAGAAAGATACGTTTTGCTTACCCCCTATGACCAATTTTGACAAATAAACCAATTTATGGTCTTTTCATTATTGAAAACCTTAACTGAAACGTACGTTTTAAGTCAAAAGCTCCTTCTATGAGCTAAGTAGATCCTACAAAGAAAATATCTATGATACAGTAGAGAAAGGTACCTAATCCATTCCAAGTTGAGAGAAAAAAATATATGATTAGGGATGAACAGTCAACAGGTGATTAAAATTAACAAAAAGTTAATTAATTGTTAGTGTTCGGATGAGTGTTGAGGATGTGTACAAGTTGAGTTAGGTTTTCTAAAGCTCAACTTAATCTCAATATTAGCATTGTAAAATTACAAAAACAAGTTTTCCATAACAGTATTATTTCTTAAAAAGTATCCATCAGGCCTACACAAGACTGTGAGAATAATAGCATAAAACACAAATAGTTGAGTCAACAATTTCTGTTTGGTTAGGTTTGAGTATGAAACCATCTTTTCTAATGCTCACCCAAATCTTGTCCATACCTTGAAAAGCCCGCGTGACAATCAAATGCTATCTCAGATCAACTCAACTGTACAAGCAGGCTTGATACAAGGTATACAAATCAACTCTAGAGGACATGTAATTTCTTCCCTCAAGCAAACAACACTAATTACTTGTGTCTTAGGCTGCGCCCTACTTTCATTTGTGGTATCGCCCGAAAATGAAGGCTGCGACCTTCTAGGGGGTGGGGGGTTTTCATTCATTCCCCGGTGGTTGCATTGTGCGTTGTACTTTTTTGTGCCTTGATCTGTAGTGAAAGATCGGCCATGTACTCCTCTATTCCCTCGTTGGAGGTTTTAATCTACATTTGTCTTTCTGATAAAAAAAAGTATGCTCTCACAATGTTCAAACTGAGACAGAAGAAGCACAATTATTAAACACTTTGGACTGTACAGTAAGATCTCTCCCCTTCAATTATCTGGGTTTTCCTCTCAGAGCTAATCCAAAAAGAACCATCACATGGGAGCCAATAATAGAAATTTTCAAAGTTGCTCTTGTTCTATGTCAAGCCAAATTATTATCACTTGGGGGCAGGATCACACTTATAAGGTCAACCTTAAATGCCTTGCCACTCTACTTCTTCTCTATAATTAGGGCCCCAAAAGATGTGCTGAAGACTATGAATTCCTGGCAAAGGAGATTTTTCTAGCATGGTTTTGAACAGACAAGATGCTTCTACAAGGTTGCTGGAACACAGTGTGTAAATCCAAGGCTGATGGAGGGTTAGGCCTCAAAAATATCTCTCTTATGAATATTGTACTCCTTGTAAATTGGTGGTGGAGGTTTGCTATAGAAAGATCCACATTATGGAAATTAGTCATCTCTAGCAAATATGGGTGAAAGGAGACTGACTGGGATCTCTCATCATTTGAAGAAATTGGCAATCCTAGTTTTATGTCCCACATATTAGCTTTAAATAATGACCCCAGATTTCAAGATCTTTTTGGAATCAAGGGCCTGAATTGGAAAGTGGGAAGGGGAGACAGAGTTTACTTCTGGTCAGATATTTGGTGGGGAGAAGTCAGCTTCAAAAATTTGTTTCCTAGATTATTCATTTTCTCTCAAGGCAAGAAATTAACAATATCAAAGGCTTGATGTGATGCCCCAAATCTGGTTTTGACCAGACTCGAGACGTGAGCTAAAAATAATAATAAAATAAGCAAATATTTAAACGAAATCAAATCCAACAATAGTTCAAACTGATAAATCCTGATAATAAGAGTCGAATGCTCGAAATGCAAGTAAAGAAGTTTAATACAAAAAGGAAAGTACGTCTCTAAACCATCCCAAACTAGGACTCTCGCTAAGCTTCCAAGCTCCGAGACATCCTCTAAATCAAATCGCGATCAAAACCTATAGAACAATAGAAAAGGGGGTGAGCTTTCGCTTAGTAGGAAAAAGTAGTAAAGGGAGTGAGAAATTGCTCACCACCACGGATACCCGTCCGATTATGGCATACTAGTAAGGAAATAACACGGATCATTTAAACAAGTAACCTAAAGACAACGTTTGACCCCACTCGGAAGCAACCCGTAAATCAACTCGATACTGAACCGACACTCATGCATTTCTTCTCAACTATAGTCTTAGCACCCGTCACCTAAACAATTCTCACTGGACTACGACCTCGGTTATCTCACAACTGACCACGCGTGCGAACTCGCACGACAAATGCAATGAACTCAGATATAAATGTATTCAAAATCACAGAGGATCACATAACAGGCATAAATAATCACAACAAACCAAAACAGATCAACACACAGATTAATATCATTAACAACCACTTCCACACTAAGTGTCCCAGAAAACACACCGGATTTCATAGCCCGGCTCAACCATATCGTACTGAACTCGACATCGACCTAGATATCCTCCCATACACCGGATTCCCTCGCCCGGCTCAACCATATCGTACCGAACTCGACATCGGCCTAGATATCCTCCCATTCACCAGATTCCCTAGCCCGGCTCAACCATATCGTACCGAACTCGACATCGACCTAGATATCCTCCCGGAACACACAACATCGGGGTACGATTCATAGCAAACATACCGGACCGGAACACACCTCGGTCGGATATCTTCCCGTAGCACGGGGTACAAATCACACCACACATACCATACCGGAACACTCATCGGCCTAGGTATCTTATACCGGAATCCTCCACGGTATGGACATCACCCCGGAACATCACACCTCGGGACACATCGTACCAAACGTATCATACCAACCATATCATACCAACGTAACACACCGAACATATCATACCAACATATCACACCGAACTTATCTTACCAACATATCATACCGGGACACACAACATCGGTCTATCAATCACCTGATCATATCACAAGACAACAATTCACACTAACAGTCACTACGTTCTCATAACATATCATGATCCTTAATTTAATAACGGAGCATACCAAATACCAAACATTAACAGTTACTAATCACAACAAACGCAACCAAAACACAATCCTACGGGCACGACTTGGCCCACATGCGATACTACATCACAACAAATCCCACACCTACGCGCACGACATGACCCGCAAGTGGTTCCATATTTATATGACTACGCTAGTTATTCACATCCTACATGTGATTCTATGATTATTCCGGTTGTTCATATCCTATATGCATTCTAGTAACTTTCCGTAATTAAACCGGTATTCGCTACTTTTCCCTACCTCAACCACTATGCAATACGAACCACCACGAGTCACCTAGTAGCCTCCTCCGGCGTGATCGGGAACAACGTCTAAGATCACAAAGTAATACGAGAATTAATAATAATTCAAGGATGGTTTAAAGATAAAGCACCTGGACTAAAAGTAGATATGGAGAAGATTTGTGCTGAAAATCAACCAAAAGAGCTCATTTTTCTTCACATTCTTCTTCTTCAAGCAATTGAGCTCCACTCTCTCTCTCTCTCTCTAGGGAATTTCGGCCAAGGCAAGGTGTGAGCAGATTTTTGACTCAAATGTGCCTTTTAACCTAAACTAGAAAAGACCATTTTGCCCCTCTTGCTTCCTTTCATCTCATTTGGCCCAAAATGAGGGCAATTGGGTCTTTCTCCATCCTTTTCTTCTCCTCCAAGACTCATGGACATGTGTCCATGTGGGGTCCACCTCTACCCATAATTATTTCATCCAATTTGAATTTATTCGATAAAGCCCCTAATTTGACCCCGTTTGACCTGGATTTGACTTTTTCACAAAAGTACTCATTTGAAAGGAAACGACCCAACTAAGCTAACCGTAACGACGGCTAAGACTTTTGGGTCCCGGAAAGGTCCCGAATGGCTCTCGGAGTCATCAGTTGACTTTTCCGACGGAAAGTCAACTTTTCCTAAATTTCACCGGTTCGACCGGTGTCGACTGGGGGCGGTTCTTACACTTGGTCACTGGATACTTGGGATTTAAAATTCAGATCTTCACTTAGAGGAAGGGTAGAACATGAATGGATATCACTTAATATCATTCTAAACTCTGTACATTTAACTACTGAAGATGACTCTCTAATCTAGACTTGGGACTCAAAAGGACTCACAGTTAAAAATCTCTATAGCTTAATGGATAGTCAAGGTAATGCTGCCTCCATAAATACAGCCTGGACAAAGAACCTCTGGATCCCTCCTAAAGTTGTAGCTTTTGGGTGGTTGGCTTGTTTAGAAGCCATTCCTACCAAATGTTTCCTAGATTCTAGAGGCTTTCAACTTCCTCTGCAAGGTATTATATGTCCTGGATGTAATGATGATCTAGAAGATAGGTCTCATGTGCTATTACACTGCTATAAATCATGGAAGGTTTGGTCCAAAATTTTTGTCTAGTGGGGTTCTTTTGGAGTCATACCTGCAAGCTTCAAGCAACATTTATCATCATGGTCCTCTATGGTTACTAGAAGGGTTATGAAAAGTTTGAGAAATATTGTACTAGTAGCAGTTTGGTAGATCTGGCTTACAAGGAATTCCAATATATTCAAGGATCAATACCTTTCCGCATAAGAAATTTTCCAAAAGATCACACATCAAACATATAGTTGAGAATGGGAAAAATTCTCCCAGCAAGGCTATTTCTTTTCATATAATTCCTGGATAACTTCTCTAAAAACTTGCTGTATTTGGAGAGCAGATAAGTGACTTCTTTCTATGTTGACTAGGTTGGGAACTGGGAGGGTTTGGGGGGATTGTTAAGGAGTTGGAGAGATCTGTGAGGGCGCCATCTCTTTCTTTTCTGGGACTGGTTCTCTAGCTGTGTGTGTGGGCTCTTCCTCCTATTCCTTTTCATTCCCTGAGTGTGGTTAGGTTCCTTCTTAGATTTGTTTCTTTTCTTTCTCTTCAGCATCTTGTTTCTCTACAGATGCAGTCATATCAACATGAGTAGGATAGCTGGTATTCGAAAAATAATATACCATAAGTATTTGAAAAACAGGTATAACTTGTCGTAAGTTAAATAGGACAATCAACTCCTAGTAGAAGAATATAGGAAAAAGCTCTCTCTCTCTCTCTCTCTCTAAACCCTAGGAAAAGCTCTTTGCCGCAACACCAAAAAGCCATGGCTATGACATGGTTTTTACCATGACCTATGCCATTATTATGCTTCTCTCTTCTACACATCATCTCCCTTGCACCGTTCATGCGGATCGTGCAAAGGTTTTTTCTGTTAGGGTTTCTGTCGAGCCGCCTCTAGCCACCGCGACGTTGACCTTCTACCACCACCAACGAAGCGTCTCCTGACCTGTTTCGGTCCATCCTCTGCAACTCCGGGAGTTTCCGTCTCTGAGGTCGTCGTCGTCTCTGATGCCGCCGTCATCCATGATGTCGCCGTCTCTAGATTTGTCCCTGAAGTCGTAGCCGCAGTCGGCGCGTCCTTCTCCCTGGCCTCCACCGCCGCAACCGCCTCAACCCTTCTCACCATTATGGCTCTGGCTAATCGAGAGGATCCTTTTTATTTTGGTTGATTTTGTCTTTGTAGGATCAATGCCTAGTGAATAGAGAATCAGTTATTTTTTCAGGGAGGGAACCCTGATTCGTGTACTGCCTCCCACTATTACTGTTGAAGTCCTTGGCCAGTTTTCGGAGCATGAATTCCAGTACCACCTTCTCATCCCTCATATTCTATTATTGCCTATATGGCATGCAAGTACCGTCTGTGACGGTTCTAGTAATATAAGGATTAGTAAATCATTGTTCTTTTATTCTGACTTTAGCGGCCAGGGAGCATGTTCCCTGGCACACCTCGATGTTCTGATATATCATTAATAATATTACACCTTTTGTTATAAAAAACAAAACTAACCACAAGTTTTTGCAACGTTCCTTTTATATTATTTGTTTCCTCATAATCGTCCTTTCCACAAACTCGTTATAACTTATCATTTTTAATAACCGTTTCAAACTATTTAGCTGGTTAAAATTACAAAACTGATTGACATAGGACGATAAGTTTCAAATTAATCAAACACATTTTGAAATTAGTAAAATTAAATTTCAGAGTTGATAAAAATTGCAGAATGTGTCTGTAATTAGTGATTTAACCTATCAAGAAAGTGTAACATCTATAATCAGATTTGAAATTAGTGGACACATTAGTAAAGACAAATTTGAGACTTGGTTTCTATACTCAGAATAACGAGTGAAGGTTAGTTGTAATTAATCTACAAAAAAAAAGGTTAATCTTAATGGTAAATTAAGCTATTCAATCTTCCTGGGAAGGAAGTAGAGTGGCAATAATGTGAAGGGTAGTAGTAGTAGGTGTGACTCAACTACTTGTCAAACCAAACAAAACCTACAAAAGAGTCACCGTCGACGTTTTAACTTATGCATCCAGGAAGGTCTTACACGCTCTTCTCATGTGTGGTTGTTTATGTGTTCAATTTTTCTCGTCTTGAACTTGATCTGATCAAGTCGAAAACATCTTGTTCCGTCAGATTCTTATCTTCTTATACCCCTCCCTCTAGGGAAATATAGACTTTGTATTTCTTGAATAACCAAAACAACCATGTTGTGTTTTGTGTCAAATGTGGCATAGACGAACACCATGAAGTTATTGACCAACAACATCAAAGTCTTAGATATTTTACATAGAGCTGTCGTGTTTAAGCGTTAATGGATTCAGAGAACCCACACCAGCTGTTGTAGGGCGCTTTCCTGCTCCTTAGGGAATGGACATGAAATATTACTAATGTTGAGACTTTGTAGTTGCGGTTTCCTCAAAAATGGAATGCAGACCAGGCATTCAATATGACAATATGGGTGGTGCTTCATCGGGAATGTTTAAACTTGGATTTACAGAAAAGTAATCTTTTGAGAACCATTTTTTTATATGACTCACACCGGCCTCCTACTCACTGCTGGCCTCCTATATTTTACCGGCCCTCCCACCAGTCTTTTCTTCACTGTCGGCCCTGTAGGCAGTGTCAGATCTCACCAGCCCTAGCCTCGACACTCTCTCAACCGATCTAGGGAGTTTCGCCATCGATGACGAGGACGATGAGGACGCCATCGTGTTGGTCCCTCAGACGGCGGTCCCGGATGCAGACGACACTCGGTACCGACTCTCTCTGATGGGTCGGTTGGTGACCACCATCCGCTACAAACCGAAGGTACTTATTGGTGTTATGCTTAAACAATGGCAGGTGGACGGTATGGAGGTGGATGTTCCGTCCTCCTCCGTGGTCCCCTTTCGATTCCGCCCGAGGTCACTCTCAATCGGGTTCGACATCACGGTCCATGGTCGACCAGTGGCTATCCAATCATCCTTCTGTCGTATGTCCCCTGTATTCAACCGGACAACATCCCGTTCCAGTTCATGGAAATAGGGGTGAGAGCCTTTAACGTACCGGGGGATATTAGGAACGACTCGGTCCTGGCCCTCCTTGCAAACTCAATAGGGTAGGCGATCCTGGAAGCTCCTATTCCGGAAGTGAAATCCTGGAATGAGTTTTTGTGGTTCAGGGTGGCCCTGGATGTTGACCGACCGCTTAGGAGGAAGGTCTGCCTGTAGTTCCCGAGACACCGGCTGGCTACAACGGTGTTCCTTTAATATGAAAGACTTCCGGGATTTTGTGCTCGCTGTGGACGACTCAATCACCGGATCCAACAATGCACAACTCAACTCCGGGGACTGGGTAAGGACGAGGTACGATTAGATGACTCCGTACGTGCTGATACTGGGGTGAATGCTGACATGTTATTGGAAACCTGATGGGTCGGCTGGTGACCACCATCCGCTACAAACCGAAGGTACTTATTGGTGTTATGCTTAAACATTTGCAGGTGGACGGTATGTGTCACGCACCAAATTCGGTATTGACCGGACCCGAGACGTGACTTAATGAAATTAAATAAAAATAGTTAAAAGAAAATAAAAGATATCTGATAAAGATGAAATAATATAAATTAGCAGGAAGTTCAAACCCTGAGTCTAAAGCTCAGTCAAATACAATAGTCCAAAAAAAAAAACGGCACGTCTCTACGAAACATAAAATAACCCGGGCCTCCGCTAGCTCCCAAGCTCTGCGTAACCCTCTATTCAAAATCAAGGGTAATACCTGTAGAAAACACGGTAAGGGGTGAGCTTGACGCTCAGTAGGGAAAAACCACGACAACCACCACATTACAAATTTACAAGAGAGCCTTTCCACAGTTTAAAATATATTAAAAGGGTTAATACAACGATGCGATGCCTAAGCCATTTGAAAGACAATACCCCCTTTTACTCTGACACTCACCAGCCCAACCACACCAACTTTAACTCAACATCAACCACTATACTCAGGCACACACCAAAGGGAACAATCCAAGTAAGACACCTATAACCACAACCACAACAACACTCAATTTAAATCCAAGGCAATCTCAAACACACAACTCGTAACCATCGCACGGTCTCCGAAGCAACCCGCTCGGCCCGACGTAGCCGCACGCAACTTCCCCAACACAAAGTCGGGATAGGCGGTCGACCTCATCGCGGAACACAACGTTTTACCGATCGACGGAAGGCAGGGAAATCGCCTCTTCGCGGCCTGGACTCTCGCGGTGCTCAACACAGCGTTTTACCAAGTGCTAGTCGGAATGTATGGAAACCACCTCTTCGCGGGACACAACGTTTTACCGACTCAAGGTCGGAAGGTAGGGAAACCACCTTTCTCATGTAACCAAAGCACACACAAGCCTCACACTTTACCGATTGCGCGCCGGAAGGTACGATACACCTGATGGAAGTACATCTGTCACACTTTACCGGCCGTGCACCGGAAGGTACAACACCCTCTCGGGCACAACTCATCGAGGTATCATCAGAACAATCACAATCACACTCACAATTAGGATCACATTCTCAACATACTAATGCACCTTACGCACTTACCGACACCACACTCGACGTGGTAACCGCACCAGCTTAACCGGTATCCGTTCCCCAAAGCCCACAGTTCAACATATCAAATAACCAGGAAATAACCACTCAAGTCAAATATGCATCACTAGTTCAACTCTACTCGTTTTCATGTTCGTTATTTATTAACCGTTCAAACAACATAGAGTACACATGCAGATACACTCAGCAAACAACCCTACAGGCACGACATGACCCGATTCTACCAGCACGACAATTCCCAAGACTATAATCGTAAATGTTCACAGTTTATACGTCTATGCTAGTTATTCTCATCCTACATGCACACTAGTTCTTTAACCTGTTATTACGTTTCCCTATATGCATTCTAGTGCGTCCGTAAATAAGTGGGTTTCCGAGGTATTTCCCTACCTCTCAGTCTCTATCTGGATCGCCTAGCTGCTGACGTCCGGGACTACTCCGGTCTTCTCCTCGCTCGGGGTAAAAGCCTGGGTTTGACAAAAAGGGACGGTAGTCAGTCCCGGTCCGGTCCGTAACAGTCCTTAATTTAACAATTAAGTCCTTTAAGTTGTCCGATTTAAGTCCTTGAATTTGTATGATTTAAGTCCAAATTATTAATTAATTGAATTAATTAACTCTGTCCTGACCCGGACCGACCCGAAACCGGCCCGAATTCAGAACTGACCCGGATCCGAGTCCAGACCCGAACCGACCCGAGCCCGACCCAGACTCGGATCCAGACCCGAGTCCAGACCCAAGTCAGGATCCAGACACGAGCCCGATCCACGTCCAGGTCCGAGGCCTAGATCAAGTCCAGGCCCAGATCCAGATCAAGACCAGACTCGAGCCTAAATCAAGACCAGGTCCGAGCCCGAGTCCAAGTCTTGTCCTGAGCCGGGAACGGAGACGGCGAGGCGGCGCTAGGGTTCCGGTCCAACTCCGGCGACGGCGGCAGAGGCGAAGTCGGGATTTTTCTCGATGGTGGTGACGGCGTCAGGGCTCGGAATGACGAGGGAGAGGTGGTTGGGGCGAGTTCTGAGCCCTTCCGTCCAGATCTGACGCCGTGAGGGACTCGCCGGCGAGAAAGCTCAGATATGGAGTTCGAGAACTCCGACGAACCTCTCCAGTCAATCCCGACCACCACGAGCTCGCGTGCGTGAGGATTTCTGGAAAAGGAGGGACAGGAAAGACGAATCAGGCAGTGAAAGAGGCTCACCATTTCTGATTCAATCGATTCCGGTGAGGCAAAGCTCGAATCTAGAAGGGGCGGTGTTGGTTCGTTGCGATTCAGTGAGGAAGAAGGGAGAGGAAGAGGGTTTTCTGGGTTTCTGGCACGGGCGAGGTTCAGTCGTGGGTTGATGAAGAAGAAACAGGCGAGGGAGGAACTGGAACTCATGCGCCGGCGAGGGAAGGTGGAGAACGATGCTCTGAGAGAGGAGAGGAGCGAGAGAGGACGAGGGAGGCGCCTCGGTTCGTGTGCGTGAAACTGAAGATAAAGCGACGCGTTTTTTTTAAAGTTAGGAGGAGTTGGGGGTGGGCCGGACTTGGGCTTGCGCACGGGGGCTTGGGCTCGGTCTACTGACTTGGCCTGAGCCTGGCCCAAGTCTGCTTCAACCCTTTTTTTTTTATTTCTTTCACCTTTTTTTAAAACGATCCAAAATTAAACCCGTTCTCCAACCCGCGAAGTTCCAAACCCCCTTAAAATATCAAAATATCCAGTCTGTACAGCCTACCCCCTTAAAAGAATTTCGTCCCCGAAATTTAAAACGAAAATACTCCACTTAAACTTGCCTCAAGGAACGTCCGATTAATGCTCCTAGTCCATTGTCACCCTAACCCACGGAACCAGATAAACCAGTTAGTCGATACCGGAATCCACCGTCGGTGGGGACGTCGCACCGACACACGCGACTTGGTCGAGATATCCTTTACCGGAACTGTCCGTCGGTATAGGTATCGTGTCGGAACAGTTCTCATATCGCACTTAAAGCGGATCCAACACATATACACTTCTCCTCCACTACTCACTTCACTTAATTAAGCATCGCGCAACAACAAACAATAAGGTAAGCCCACGTCCCGTAACGCAGTCCCTGACTCCGTCAGTTGTTCACCACCCGCTTCTAAAGAAACAACAACATCGGTCCAAATACCCTCCCTGAAATCCGTCGGGGCACAAACACGACACTTGGTGTCAACACAACCGTCGGCATAGATGTCCTACACCGGCATACTCCCTTGATGTAGGTGTCAAACCGGAACAACACACGGGGAAACTGCGCGTACGTAGTACCACGACCGTTACTCGAACAATCCATGTCGGACTTCAAACATGGTTACGCCCCGGCCAACCTCACACGGTAAACAAAGAACTTAACACACAATCTTAACCATCCTGGCATTGGATCTCACTCTTGCTGCACGGTTCGGAGCGACTGTACATCTTATCCACATCTTTTCGGAGGGTATGCGCACCTCGAAACACCCGACTCGTCAGACCTCACTTATGACGACACTCCACAAGCGGGACATACAGTAATGATCAATCATCGAAGGCTACCCAACCAGGGATTTCACGCTCACCGTTGATGCTCGCTGACATACTGCCAATCGAATCAATTTACAAGTCGTTCCACCCAAAGTACAAAAAAAACGGAAAGCACTACAAGTACCATTTCCTCCGGGACCGAACAACCTTCGATACCTTGCGTATGCCTCAACCTTGCGCTTCCGCGTCGACTCTGCGCGGTTCTTAATCGTTCACGATCCACGCGACCCTTCAGTCGCCTCTCGAACAACTCGGGACCACAAGGATCAACTTTTAAAACCACAACTGCACCCCGCTTGGGCAGCGGACCCGACCTACCAAACAATGCTTCGTACGGTGCCATAACGTTACTGGCCTGAAAGCGTTGTGGTGGTCGTACTCGGCAAACTATTTCCGGACTTCAGCAAACGGTGCTCTTACATCTACTGTGTTCTCTTAGGGGTCGCACTAGTTCCCGCGGAACACTGGCGCTCGACCTTTACTTGTTGACAACTGATGTGCATCGATACAAAATTCGCACCTATTTCCCGTCCACACGTGACGGTCGTATTGCCCGATCGCACCTCCATCGGTCGCTGGTCACATCGATCGACGTCCCGCGTCTTGAGAGTCAGTTCATCCCCAGGATGACATCGGAAGTCGCCAAGTTCAACACAAACAGGTTACTAGGAAAAGGGCGGTCTATGACTCTAGTCTCGCACGTACGAAACATTCTTGTCAGACCACAACATACTTAGCCCGGGTGTCAAGACATAGGGAACGCATCAAGGTTCTACTCTTAGGCCCTCACGTCTCCTCAGGTATAAAGAGAAACAGAAGAATGTGGTGCATGTGGGTTATGGCCCCACCACGCTTCCACTGCGCCACTCTGACCTCATTGCCGCTCGGCCATCTCTTTTGGCCGTTCTGGCGGCGTACTGGTGTTTCTGCAGTCCTCCGCCGCTTGGTTACGAGTCGCTGATGAACAATCGAAGAACGCTTGATACCTCAAAATTCGAATCTCTTAACTTTTTCAACACGCTTGAAGAAAGACCGTTCAATTCGGGAAGGTCATTGAGATAGATAACGGTCTGCTAGTCTACTTCCTCACTCACAACTATCATGCCAAGGCATAGGGTGAGCTCAACAGTTCTAAATTTCGTCCCAACATTTCAGCAACCAAGAAGAAATAAACGTGTGGGGTGCCCCAATATCAAATAAAGCAACACTCAAAATTTAAATGGTGAGTACGTACCATGAGCGATCTCATGCTCGGACTCCTGTCTCTTCGATCGGGAGGCGACAACCGCATACACTCTGCTCTGCGGTGCCTGAGGTCCTCCTCTCAAGGGTGGTGGAAGTCCCACCTGCTGCACGACTCTCTTCCTCGACGCTGATGTGCTCGCAGCTGGTAGTGGGGGTCTCGGTGGTTGCATCTGTCGCTGCCGAAACTGGGGTGCCTGCTCAGGGTGCGACTGTTGCGGTCGCTGTGCTGACATCTCTCTGCCTGACGAGAGGCACTGCATCACCATGTGTCCAAGCTGTCCACAGCTGCGACATCGGCGCTCTCCACCACTCGGCCTCCACACTGATCTGGTCTGGCCGCTAACGGGGCGGGCTGCAGTGCTCACGTCCCACAGACAATCCCTGCTCAGGCGTCCCTGTCGATGACAGCGGTAACACTCTGGTCCCATATCGGATGCTACTGGTCCCATTGAAGCGACTGATCCCATCGATCTCGGCCCACCAAGCTGCTGCTGAGGTCGGAACGATCCAACAGTCCTATGTCGCCTCGAGTCCCTCATCTCTGACGGTATCAGAAAACCGCTCGATCTCGGACGACTCTCCTTGGCTCTGGCGACCTCGCTGAGGCGTCGCTCCACGGCTATTGCCTGCTCTCTCTGGGCAAAGGCTGCTACCAACCCCTGAACAGTGTGGGTCAGCTCCTCCAGAGCTGCCGTCTGGGCTGTCTCAGCCCTCTCATGCCCCTCAGCGGGCGCACCCTGGGCACTAGTCGCCCCTGCCGACCCAGCGGTCGATGATCGTCCTCGGCCTCTAGCGGGCCGTCTCCTGGTACCTCGCGGAGCAAAAACGCGTGCCATGCGATCCAGTCACTGCGTGGTCACACGCACATGTTCAGTTCCTCAACAACTCTTAAAGGTGACTCACTCAAGACGCTAACGTTCACACACGAGCAGCAAAAACTTAACAGTACTTTATTTTACTCTTAGTAGTAGTAGTAGTAGTAGTAGTAGTAGTAGTAGTAGTAGTAGTAGTAGTAGTAGTAGTAGTAGTAGTAGTAGTAGTAGTAGTAGTAGTAGTAGTAGTAGTAGTAGTAGTAGTAGTAGTAGTAGTAGTAGTAGTAGTAGTAGTAGTAGTAGTAGTAGTAGTAGTAGTAGTAGTAGTAGTAGTAGTAGTAGTAGTAGTAGTAGTAGTAGTAGTAGTAGTAGTAGTAGTAGTAGTAGTAGTAGTAGTAGTAGTAGTAGTAGTAGTAGTAGTAGTAGTAGTACAAACACCGCACAATAGTGCGTCACACAAAACCTACCACACAATCGCACCGAAGAAACAACACACCTCACAATTCAATCACCATAACACTCAAATACAACAAGCAGCATAACAAGCTTACACGTAACCAACCGGTTTACAAATTCACATCGCAGAACAAATCCTCACAATCTCAACCCTACTCATTAGCACAGGTTGTAAAAACGTATTCTTGTAGTAAAATAATTCATGTTGACGTCATATCGTTGTGACCCGGTTCAGGCGTCCCCGAACTACGTTGCAACCACCTGACATCCCCACTACCATGATTTGCTGTAGTCAAATCATTATAGTACATACACTCCAATTTTCAGAAAATTTCGGCATGACTCGTTGGGAAAACTTCACAAACCACCCGCACACGCTGGGAAAACAACCCACAATTCAATAATCACAGCAAAGCGGCATACAACCAGTCGACCGAAAACAACAAGCAACACACAACAACTCCTAATGACCGACTACCCACCTAATGACGTACGGTCCGAGGTTTTGAAATCAATTCAAAATTGAAACCAGGCTCTGATACCAAATTGTCAAGCCCCAAATCCGGTATTGACCGGACCCGAGACGTGACTTAGTGAAATTAAATGAAAACAGTTAAAAGAAAATAAAAGATATCTGATAAAGATGAAATAATATAAATCAGCAGGAAGTTCAAACCCTGAGTCTAAAGCTCAGTCAAATACAATAGTCCAAAAAAAATGGTACGTCTCTACGAAACATAAAATAACCCGGGCCTCTACTAGCTCCCAAGCTCTGCGTAACCCTCTACTCCAAATCAAAGGTAATACCTGTAGAAAACACGGTAAGGGGTGAGCTTGACGCTCAGTAGGGTAAAACCACGACAACCACCACATTACAGATTTACAAGAGAGCCTTTCCACAGTTTAAAATATATTAAAAGGGTTAATACAACAATGCGATACCTAAGCCAGTTGAAAGACAATACCCCCTTTTACTCTGACATTCACAAACCCAACCACACCAACTTTAACTCAACACCAACCACTATACTCAGGAACACACCAAAGGGAACAATCCAACTAAGACACCCATAGCCACAACCACAGCAACACTCAATTTAAATCCAAGGCAATCTCAAACACACAACTCGTAACCATCGCACGGTCTCGGGAGCAACCCGCTCAGCCCGGCGTAGCCGCACGCAACTTCCCCAACACAAAGTCGGTATAGGCGGTCGACCTCATTGCGGAACACAACGTTTTACCGATCGACGGAAGGCAGGGAAATCGCCTCTTCGCGGCCTGGTCTCTCGCGGTGCTCAACACAGCGTTTTACCGAGTGCTAGTCGGAAGGTAGGGAAACCACCTCTTCGCGGGACACAGCGTTTTACCGACTCAAGGTCGGAAAGTAGGGAAACCACCTTTCTCATGTAACCAAAGCACACACAAGCCTCACACTTTACCGATTGCGCGCCGGAAGGTACGATACACCTGATGGAAGTACATCTGTCACACTTTACCGGCCGTGCACCGGAAGGTACGACACCCTTTCGGGCACAACTCATCGAGGTATCATCAGAACAATCACAATCACACTCACAATCAGGATCACATTCTCAACATACTTACACACCTTACGCACTTACCAACACTTACCGACACCACACTCGACGTGGTAACCCCACCGGCTTAACCGGTATCCGTTCCCCAAAGCCCACCGTTCAACATATCAAATAACCAGGAAATAACCACTCAAGTCAAATATGCATCACTAGTTCAACTCTACTCGTTTTCATGTTTGTTATTTATTAATCGTTCAAACAACACAGAGCACACATGCAGATACACTCAGCAAACAACCGTACAGGCGCGACATGGCCCGATTCCACCAGCACGGCAATTCCCAAGACTATAATCGTAAATGTTCACAGTTTATACGTCTACGCTAGTTATTCACATCCTACATGCACACTAGTTCTTTAACTGGTTATTACGTTTCCCTATATGCATTCTAGTGCGTTCGTAAATAAGTGGGTTTCCGAGGTATTTCCCTACCTCTCAGTCTCTATCTGGATCGCCTAGCTACTAACGTCCGGGCCTACTCCGGTCTTCTCCTCGCTCGGGGTAAAAGCCTGGGTTTGACAAAAAGGGACGGTAGTCAGTCCCGGTCCGGTCCGTAACAGTCCTCAGTTTAAAAATTAAGTCCTTTAAGTTATCCGATTTAAGTCCTTGAATTTGTATGATTTAAGTCCAAATTATTAATTAATTAAATTAATTAACTCTGTCCTGACCCGGACTGACCCGAGTCCGACCCGAAACCGGCCCGAATTCGGAAACCGGATCCAGGACTGACCGGATCCGAGTCTAGACCCGAACCGACCCGAGCCCGACCCAGACCCGAGTCCAGACCCAAGTCAGGATCCAGACACGAGCCCGATCCACGTCCAAGTCCGAGGCCCAGATCCAGATGAAGACCAGACTCGAGCCCAAATCAAGACCAGGTCCGAGCCCGAGTCCGAGTGTTGTCTAGAGCCGGGAACGGAGACGGCGAGGCGGCGCTAGGGTTCCGGTCCATCCCCGTCGACGACGACAGAGGAAAATTCGGGGTTTTTCTCGACGGTGGTGACGACGTCAGGGCTCGGAGTGACGAGGGAGAGGTGGTTGGGGCGAGTTCCGAGCCCTTCCTTCCAGATCTGACGTCGTGAGGGGCTCGCCGGCGAGAAAGCTCAAATATGGAGTTCGAGAACTCCGGAAAACCTCTCTAGCCAATCTCGGCCACCACGAGCTCGCGTGCGTGAGGATTTCTGGAGAAGGAAGAACGGGAATTACGAATCAGGCAGTGAAAGAGGCTCACCGTCTCTGATTCAATCGATTCCGGTGAGGCGAAGATCGAATCGAGAAGGGGCGGTGCTGGTTCGTTGCGATTCAGCGAGGAAGAAGGGAGAGGAAGAGGGTTTTCTGGGTTTCTGGCACGGGTGAGGTTCAGTCGTGGGTTGATGAACAAGAAACAGGCGAGGGAGGAACTGGAACTCATGCGCCGGCGAGGGAAGGTGGAGAACGATGCTCTGAGAGAGGAGAGGAGCGAGAGAGGACGAGGGAGGCGCCTCGGTTCGTGTGCGTGAAACTGAAGATGAAGCGACGCGTTTTTGTTAGGGTTAGGAGGAGTGAGGGGTGGGCCGGACTTGGGCTTGCGCGCGCGGGCTTGGGCTCGGTCTGCTGACTGGGCCTGAGCCTGGCCAAAGTCTGTTTCAACCCTTTTTTTTCTTTTACCTTTTTTTTTAAAACGATCCAAAATTAAACCCGTTCTCCAACCCGCGACGTTCCAAACCAAAATTTAAAATATCAAAATTTCCGGTCTTTACAGTATGGAGGTGGATGTCCTGTCCTCCTCCGTGGTCCCCTTTCGATTCCGCCGAGGTCACTCTCAATCGGGTTCGACACCACGGTCCATGGTCGACCAGTGGCTATCTAATCATCCTTCTACCGTATGTCCCCTGTATTTAACCAGACAACCTCTCGTTCCAGTTCCTGGAAATTGGGGTGAGAGCCTTTAACGTACCGGGGGATGTTAGGAACGACTCGGTCCTGGCCCTCCTTGCAAAATCAATAGGGCAGATGATCCTGGAAGCTCCTGTTCCGGAAGCGAAATCCTGGAATGAGTGTTTGTGGTTCAGGGTGGCCCTGGATGTTGATCGACCGCTTAGGAGGAAGGTCTGCCTGCAGTTCCCGAGACACCGGCTGGCTAGAACAATGTTCCTTTAATATGAAAGGCTACCGGGATTTTACGCTCGCCTCAATCACCGGATCCAACAATGCACAACTCAACTCCAAGGAGTGGGTAAGGACGAGGTACGATTTGATGACTCCGTATGTGCTGATATTGGGGTGAATGCTGACATGTTATTGGAAACCTGCTGGGGTCCCCCCCCCCCCCTCCTGAGTCAAACTCAAATTCGGGTGGAGAAAGTATTGACGTCCCTCAGTATTGGGCTAGACCGTCGGAATCCTGTGCAGAATGGGAACCTCCTTCCTCTGCCGGGTTTCCCAACAGTCCCAACTGTAGACGGACGTTCATTGGCGAAGACTGGTAACATGGCTAAGGAGGGTCCCGAGGAGATACCTCCAATTACTCGAGGAGGACACCCAAGATTGTCAGACGGGCCAAGCCAGATCGCGAAGACCCGTGACATGGCTAATCTGGGCCAGGGACTAGGGCGCAAGGAAAGAGGGGGAGGTCCCAACATTTCCATTTGGACTCCCACAATGCCACCATTACCTGACAGCTCTCAGGTAATGGATATGGCTAATCGAGGGGGGAAAGCAGAAAGAGCCGCAGGACTTGAGCGGAGGCTGGGGCCAAAGAGACTGAAGATGTAGAAGATTAAGGCTCGAGGTAAGTCTTCTTTGAGCCACGCTTGGATTTCGCATGCCAAGATGAAAAGAGCCATTGGGGAAACATACCAACAGTCGGGGAGATTCTAGCTTAGGGATAAGGAGGATACTGAGGAAGTATTAGATATGGTGCGGGCTGCAAAACAGCCCCGTCAGGCGTCATGAGGCTGCTTGGACTCCGAGGGGTAGATAGATGGTGACCTACCCCTCACAATCCAAGACCGTTCTTCGACTGGGAGCACATGACTACACCAAAGGGTCACTATTACTTTTCCTGCTTTTATTATTTCTATTGCTTACAGTATCTTGTTGAACTCTGGTTATTTATGTTTTTGTTGGACTATTTATTGTGTTTCGATCGGTTTGATAGTATGGACTTTCAGTGGCGGATCTAGCCTTTCCAACGAGGGGGGCACCAATTTTTTATATAATAATAATTAACGTAAGAGCAATAAAAATAACATTAATTTATTTTATATCGTATAAAAATAATAATTAATACTTGTTTCAAAACATGACTTTGGAATTTTATATTTTGAAAATGTTGTAAAACACTTTTGTTGTCAATGCAATAAAAAAATCGTCGTATATGATATTTTTTGACCTCTTATTCGATTTCTTCGTCTTCGTATATAAATTGTGGAGTCGAATTTTCTTTTGAAATATCCATCTATGATTATAATAATTTTTAGATTACTCAATCCAAATTGATAGTAATCTCAAATATTTAATAATAAATAAATTCAAATTATTAATAGTATTTAATTTTAAAACAAGGGCTTATATTACATAAATTAAGAAACTTAAATATTATAATACAAAAAAATAATTAAAATTGGAAAATATAATAAAATACAATAAAAATTTGAAAAGGATGGAGAAGCAGAGCTTGATCATGGCCATGATCACGACCATGATCCTAATTAGGGTGATGTTGTTTACTCTCATAGCAAGTTACCAAGAGAGGGTGCGTACCCTAGCCACGACGGCTACGAATTACAGTGGAATTTTTGTGCTTCTCTACCCACTGGAGCAGTCAATATGGAGTTTTGCTCCTTCAAAGGAGCTCAGGTGGTTGTCGCAGACCCTTTTCTTATTGGGGTTTTTGCGTTTTCATGGCATCGGCGGCGGAACTAATCCTATTTCGGTCCATGCGGTTGCGATGGAAGGGGCAGAGTCACGGACGACGATGGTCCATCTGTGGAGTTTTCTAAGGAACCCACCGACTCGGGGACCCCATCCTCGGGTGGGACGACAACAGGGGATGACGGAGGAACGAGCGGTGGGATCGCCGCCGCCACCTCCGGATTTCGTGTGGGACAAGGCACCGGATTTGTGGGAAGCACGATCGGAGTTTGGGAGAAAGCCAGGCGATGAGGAGATACAGGAAGGGGAGGTGAACTCGTCGGCGTCGGAATCGCAGTCGGTGACGAGGGAGACGCCACCAACCGGGACGCGACGGCCGGGAATGGAGCTCGTGTCTAGGGTTTCCTCGCCAACCCTAAGAGCATCGGCCTGGGCCGTGCTGGGCCTGGGTTGATGGCTGACGCGCGGAGAACGGGCCGGGGCGAGCTGGGTCGGAAGTGGGCTGGAAAGCCCATGGGCAGGGATGTGGGTCAGACGAGGTCGGGTGCGGGTCGGGTCCGGGTCAGGGCTTAGCGGGTCACAGATTCAGGTTCAGGTGGCCGGTTCAGGTCAGGTCAGGTACCATACCCGCGAGAGCCAGACCGGGCGGGATTCGGGTCTTCTGAGCGAGCGCCTAGGGGTCCATCCACTGACTCAGACGGAGAATCACATACAGCGACGGGGGGCCACAAGCACCCCCACCTGCAAGAATGAGTCTGAGGAGGCCTAGGGAGGGGTGGGTCGGTTGGGGCCCCCTCCTGGCTGATGGATGGCGACGGTTGCATCCCTAGCCGACACTAGTCTCCCCTACCAGTCTGGAGTCAGCAATCTCGCGTTCAGGAGCCCTACAATTATCAGTCAAGGGATGACGACGCACGCTGACTCACCAGGGGAGATGTCAGTCCACCATTATTCCCCTTTCACTTGGTTGGCTCGCCCAATGCCTTTTGGTAGAAGTATGCTGTATCGGTTTCTCAGGAGGCTACCGCAGATATCCCCTTCAACCGCTCCTATGTCTTGAGCAAAGTTTAATTTCCTGTTATTGCTTTATTTTTCTAGTTGGATTATGCCTTGTAAGATGAGTACAGTTATGTGCTCATCGCCCTACATTATATTTCAGTAATAATAGTACATGTTCTTCTAAAAAAAAGTTATTGTAAAGACCGCTCTGGTTTAAACGGGTTAAGTTTTAAATTTAATCGTTTAGAACGTCGAGGTTGGAAAACGGTTTGATTTTGGGAACGACTACAAAAGAGAAAAGAAAATTTTGAAAAAAAAAGAACCGGGTCGGGCGGACCTGATCTAACCAGTAGACCCGGCCCGAGCCAGGCCAACCCAACCCAGCCCCACTTCTCGCTCTGGGCCAGCTTCTCAGACCCGTTTAAGGCCCAGGTTGGTACGACCCGCATATTTAAACGCTTCTATAAGGTTTCAACCCTCATTTTGTTCTCTGCCTCACGAAATCGACCTCCCCTCTCTCCTTCATCTCGTTCCTTCTTCGTCTCAGCGCCGTCTCCGGCCTCGCTCTCCCTCGCTCTCCTCCTTCTCCGTTTCAGCCCAAGCCGCCACTGTCACCCTAGTCCTCTCCGTCCAGCTCACGCTCGCGCCGCCCCTCTCCCTCGCCGAAGCTCTCTCATCCCTCTCCTCCTTCTACAGCTCGTAGCCGGGTTCCTCACCGTCGCCGTGCACGGCCTAAAGCGAGTCGAACTTGCAGGCAAGCTCGCCAGATCTGGGACGAAAACTACCACATCGTCCAGATCTGGGGCGAGTGAGGGCCACCGTGCTCCGCCGCGCCACACCCATCCCCGGTGTCATCTTTTTCCCCCACGGTGAGGAACTCGAAACCGTGAGCTTGGTCGCCGGCGATGTCTTCGCCAGTGCCGGCCGTACTGAAACCCGAAACCTCCTTTCCTCTTCCCTTTGTTTCTTTTTCCTCGTGCGATTCTGGATCTGGTTGGTGCGGAAACAAGGTTGTTTTGGATATGGTCGTTTTTGGAAACAAAATCAAAATAATTAACAAAAAAGTTTTAAAAACCAAAATTGATTTAAATTAAAGAGGTTTCAAAATCAGAATTAATCAAAAGGAACTTAATTTGGACTGTTGAACGTTTTTAGGACCTGGACGTTTAAACTGGATGCTAAATCGGACTTAGAACGTGACAAAAGTGGAACGCTGAAACCCGTGCCTCTAGATTCGTGTCTCGAAACCGTGCCTCGGGAACCGGGCATCAGGGAATCATGCCTCGAAACTCGTGCCTCGAGACATGTGCCTCGGGATTCGTTTCTCGAGACACGTGCCTCGGGATCCATGTATTGGGAAATGTGCCCCGGGAAACGTGCACCGGGTTCTATGCTCGGGGCTCGGGTGCTCGAACCTGATTCGTTGTATAATCCCGCTTTTGAACTGTTCGAGTTTAAAAGACAACTTGTTGTTTAATTTGGATTGTACCGGTTCTGAGTGTAAGTTTTACCTGTAAAAAATCAGACTTGGACTTCGCCCGAGAAGACCGGAGTTGTCACACCCCAAATCCGTTTTTGACCGGACTCGAGACGTGACCAGAATTAACAGTAGAAAAGCAATAATTAACTAACAAAAACTTTATATCAACAAGATAAACTCTTTCAAATTAACATTGATAAATAGTTCCAAAACTTCCAATGAGTCATAACTCAACATAAAGAGTCAAATAAATAATGTTTGGAACACACGATCAACATAACTCTAAGATAAACCCCAAGATGTCCAAAAGTTCCCGAGCCTCGAACTCACTAGACATCCGCTACGCCTGTAAAACAGTAAGAAACCAAAGGGGGTGAGCTTACGCTCAGTAGGAAAAACCTTAACAACTCAACTCTTAGATCAATACTGTACTGTGTAAACAGATAACTCGAATAACAACAAAATACGATTAACAATGAAATAATGTGTAACAAGGTAGAATAAGATAAGTACAATGAAATAATATATAAAGAAGATAGAATAAGATAAGCATCGTACTCTTAAAGATAACCTTAACTTGAAAGGTTCCATAAAAGAATTATTATAAAGTATCATAACGATTAAAAGGGAGTAATTGATATCACGCCAACCACTTGCTTTCTCAAGCCTCCGATCCATGAATAGATTCTAGTGTCACCTCGGTTCCCATATTCCGATCCGCTAGAGTATTCATATCACATCAGATTTTCCCTCGGTCCAGAGGAGGCACATACATCGGAGCACCGGAAATCATCCTATAGGGACGCTCATCGTCGGGATTCTCGAAAATATCTCTAAAGGACCATGAGTCATAAGGAACCAAGGTAGTGCTCCCGTAGGACGCACATCCTTGGGCGAAACCTCAGTAACCATCTCTCATGAGGTAATCCAACCACTATCCCGTAGGATCTGCCAAGCCCTTGGGCTCCAATAATCAATCAATATCCCGTAGGATCTGCCGAGCTCTCAGGCTCCAATAATCAATCAATATCCGTAGGATCTGCCGAGCTCTCAGGCTCCTATAATCTATCAATATCCCGTAAGATCTGCCGAGTTCTCAAGCTCCAATACTCAACCAATATCTCACCGTATCTGTCAAACTCCAACCACCACAACGGCACCGGATTACCCCCCCCCCCCCCCCCCCCCCGGTGTAGTACCGAACCAAACAAACATTTCAAGAATAAGAATAAATAAACAAGCACTACATTCATCCAACAATGAACACTTCTCAAATCACACTTTCATCACAGCAAAGACACCCAATAACACTTTACACTTACCGTATACTTACCTGTCACGAACCATTGGTACATCGATCACCTAATTGTGCCCCTTGGCACAACTAGTCATACTCGATCATCCGTTCAATCAACAAGTAATTCAACAAGTGATCACTCAACCAAGCAAGTAAGCATTCAACTAATCAAACATAAAGTAAACTAGTTCCATTAGACTCTTGATTATCCTAATAACTAGCAACCAAGCAAGTAAACCTAGCACACAACTAATCCGAGAGCTCAACACCTCTCTACCAGTAAATCAATTCCCAAGTATTGAAAGCGAGTTACACTAGTCATCTTCATCCTAAGCATGCATTCTAGACACTTCCGGTTATTAGTAATTGAAATACAATTATTCTAGTTATTCGCATCCTATAGGCAATTCTATGACCTTTCCGATTTTATTATCCTAACATGCATACTAAGCGTTTAAAATAAGAAGTTAAGATTTTCCCTACCTCTTGGTAATCCTCTAAAACTCTGTTGTCAAACTCGGTAGTCACAACTCCGTTCTTCACACGGGTTCCGGCTTGATCTTCGTTCTTCTAGCTCGAGTCCAAGTTCTTCCTCCCTTCCTTGCTCGGTGCCACGGTCTTAGACCACAATAAGACCAAAAAAAGAGTAACTCAACGATGCTCTTCTCCCCAAAATACAGGACAATACTCAAGTAATGGAAATACGGTTTGAAGAAATGATTTAGGAATCGAAAAGGCCTCAAAAGGAAGGGTTTTGGTTCTGGAAGTCTGACCCGGAATGTGACCTATTCCGTTCCACACAGAGGGCCGGAATGTGACACTCTCCATACCTCGTTCCGTATCAGTCCAGAACAGACCCTCCTTCTTCTTCCCCAACTCGGATTCCACGAAAATCACACCCAAAACCCCATTTCCAAGTCCTCTGAACTCCAAAATGTTCATCCAAAGTTACCCAACAACAACACCCTCAATGGGTTCATCAAAACTTCAACCAAAACAACAATCACAACAACCTAACTTCACTACTTCTTCTCCAAGCAACAACCACAAAGCTAGTTCTTCAACCTTTAGCAAAAACCCACAAAAACCCATAGATTGAAAGTGGATGGAATGAGAAGTTTAGAGCATCCATACCTTGAGGATGTGTAGGAGATGAAGCTAGCAAGCTTGGGAAGGAGAGATTTAGGAAAGATGAGCCAAAACCTCCTCTTTGCTCTCTTTCTTCTTGCTCAAGCCAAGAGCTCCTCTCTTCTCTGCCTTTAGAATTTCTCTACAGCAAAATGAGGGGAAATGCTGAATTTGTGTCCAACAATTGCCTTTAATGACCTACAAGTTAAATGACCAAAAGCCCCTTGCTAGCTTTATCCTTTTGAGAGTCTTTAGGGAGGGTCAAGAGGTCATTTCAACTCCTTTTCTTCTCATCCAAGCCTCCAATGCCATGTGGCATTGTGGGAGCAAATTTAAATTGATAGAATTCCAGCAGTCCAATTTTAGTCGTGAAAGTCGATATAAAGTCCAAGTTTGACCAGAAATTGACTGTTACAAAATTACAGTCAAACTGAAGGAAATGACCCAACTAAGCTAACCGTGATGACGGCTAAGCTTTTTGGGCCCCGGAAATGTCCCGAATGACTTCCTGAGTCTTCGGTTGACTTTTCCGGCCGAAAGTCAAACTTCGTCCAAAGTTACCGGTTCGACCGGAGTCGATCGGGGGCGGTTCTTACAGGAGTTGAACCCAGGCTTGGACTTCACCTGAGAAGACCAGAGATAGGCCCGGACGTCAGCAGCTAGGAGACGCAGCTGTCATGACCGTCTTGAGGTATGGAAAGTAGCAGATACTGGTTTAATTACGGAAAGTTACTAGTATGCATGCTAGGGAATAATAAAACTTGAACGAGCGTTGGTATGATATAAATAACCGGACGAGTCTTAGTAACATGTAGGATGTGATTCACTAGTGTTAGCCATTTCCAATATTCTGGGAAATTGTCGTGCTGGTAGAATGGCCATGTCGAGCCGTAGGTTGTGTGCTGATTGAATTGCTTGTTATTGTTTGAGATGCGTGATGTGTGACTTAGTGTCGATAAGTTTAATAGTCAAGACGTGGTATATCCGGTGAGCATGCTGTTACTAAGTGTGGGCAAGTGTGTCGTGACTGTTGCTTTGTGAACCCTTGGTTTCCATATTGTCGGGTGAGTGATAGACCGACGTACTGTGTATTTGTGGTAAGATTGTTGGGCTTGGTGAGCCGTGGTTGATATGTGACCTTTCGATGCGTGATATTTGCTTGTTGTGTGTTCCTTGAGGATGGTATTCCAGTTGTGATTGGGCCTACGGGTCGTGTTTGGGGCCGACGGGCCATATTGTGATTGGGGCCTACGGGTCGTGTTGGGCCGACGGGTCAGAGCCGACGGGGCACATCATATCATATTGCATAGGGCCGACGGGTCGGAGCCGGCGGGCCATATCATATCATAGTGGGCCTACAGGTCGTGTTTGGGTCTACGGGTCGTGTTTGGGCCTGCGGGTCGTGTTGGGCCTACGGGTCGTGTTGGGCACTGGGTGCCGTGTTTCAGCCTCGATGATCTATGGTCCTTTGGAGACGTTTCCGAGGGTCCCGACGATTGTGTCCTCATAAGGATGTTTCCGGCATTCTTGATGTTATACGTCTCTGTGACGTTATGCGTCTCCTCTGGATCGAGAGGTAGTCCGATTTGGTGCTTGACCTATAGGTCTGTTATGATGGTATCGGGCTGTGTACAGCCGGAGGAGTTTGGGTATTGTGGTACGGGACGTGTGTACTGTTGGTTTTGTGTTGGTTGCGTTTGCTGTTTGTTATTGATTATTGTGTGAAAGTCGTCCTTAAGAGTATTGTAAGTTTGGCTATGAACCCCGGTTTGGTATTTAGTCTTGGTGTACTAGTATGCCCTAATTGGACGGTTACCCGTGGTGGTGAGCGCTTGCTTATAACCTTAACTACTTTTCCTACTGAGCGAAAGCTCACCCCTTACCTTGTTGTTTTTCAGGTTCTAAGCGGGATGTGTACTAGCTGAATGCTCGATGCTTGAGAGCTTGCGAGGGTCCTAGGCTAGATTGTCTAGAGACGTACCGTTAATTGTTGAATTATTTTACCGTTGTTTTTACCGAGCTGTGACTCGTGGTTTTGTTAAAAGTTTTTAAAATTATGAATTGAGACTTGTTGGCTTTATTTTCAGTTAAAATTGTTATTGTTTTAGTTCACGTCTCGAGTCCGGTCAAAACCGGATGTGGGGCGTGACAGTTATGATATATATAGATTATTAGAAATGAAAATAGAACTCAATTAGGTAATAATATTTTTTTCCCTAAAGTTCAGGGGGCACATGGGTGCAAAACAGAATATTAATAAAGAAAATTAACAAAAATGGTTAAATATCGAAACTTACTCTTAAGTATTGGTCAGGAACACTACACTACCCACGTTTTCAAAATGAACACTACACTACCTTAAGTATTGGTCACGAGATTTTGTTAGTAAAAATGGACGGAATTTTCCATTCCGCTAGTCATATGACCTCAAGTGTCATATAATGGATGGTAAAATGACGTTTTTTGCCCTTAAGTATTTAACCTCTATACATTTTATCGGGAACAATAACGAGGATGCAATGGTAATGCTCCTTATAAAATGTGTGGAGATCATAAAATGTGTAGAGGTCAATGAGCTTAGGATTGTTGGAAGTGTTACGGTTTCTGCAGTAAAGTGCCTAAATGGTTTGGATAAGACTTTGGTTCCTCTTTATACCGTCTTCATTCTTTTATTTGCCAACCATTGTCATGAAATAAATACCTTATCCTGAAAATAATTGTTACAACCATACATTTATAACAAAGCTAAGAAGTATAGTCTTTTGCAGCACAAAGGATTGAGCTGATAGCTAGCTAATCTATATGCACACTATACGTCATAATCTGTATGCTCTAGTTACTGCCCTTGCTCTTTCACACAAGAGGCTTATTCGCTGTGATGACGTCATTTTCCTTCCCAAGGACAGTGCTAGTGGAGGTTCCTTTGTAACGGTACCAATTTGCACACACCAAAAAGTAACCCAAATTCAAAACCCCTAAGGCCGCGACCAAAAAATAAAAATAATCAAGTTTTCCCTCGTTGAGATCTTGCGGCAACCAATCCCCCATTTTGGTCCCGCTGCTCACTTTGTGCACCATTGACACCAAGAAACTGCATAGGTAACTTGACAGCGCGTACCCGACGAACGTGAAAGACCCTCCGATGCTCCTCATGTTCTCCGGGAACTGCTTGTAATAGAACTCCACCTGAGCCACCATCGCGAACGCCTCCGATATGCCTATCAGCGCCAGTTGAGGCACCAGCCACATGCCCGACATGGAGGAAATCGCCCCCGTCCTCGGGTCCGTTCCTATTGGTTTGGTTATGGCCAGTTCCCTTCTCCTCTCTTCGACCAATGCGGAGATGAGCATGGTGACTACGGATAGGAACAAGCCGATACCCATCTTTTGGAGGACCGTTATGCCCGTGTCCTTACCCGTGAGCCTCCGGAGCCACGGCACTATGATCCTGTCGTAGACCGGTATCCATATGGTTAAGGTGATCATGGTGAAGAGCGTGTAAGATGCGGCGGGGATCTTGAACCCGGTGTTCCCGAGTCTCCTGTCGGATTGAAGGGCTTGGAACACTACGTAGGTTTGTTGTTGGATTATAGCCACACAATATATGATAGACGCCGCGGCTACCGGAATCACTCTCATCAGGCACTTGACTTCCTCCACTCTTTGCATGCTAGACAGCTTCCACTCATCTCCCGCCCCACCATCCGCCTTCACTTCATCTTCCGACGTCTTGATTGCCGCTTTTTCAAGAAACCTAACAAACATCGCATCATTATTTTGTTAGCAATGTTAGTGTATAACCAAGATTCTAAATACCGTTAGGCGTTAGTTGGAGGCTAGGGCATTTTGGGGATTAATCAGGAATTAAACGGGAATTAAACGGAGATTAACTTAATTAATCAAGAATTAATCTGATCGGCCAACAAAAAAGTAGAACCTAGGCAAAATCTAGCCGGGATTTTTAGAACACTATGTATAACCATGATTAGGTCGTTAAATATCACCTTGAACCTCTAATTGAGTCTGTTAAACATTAATTTTTTCTACAAAAATATCAAAATTTTCCTAAATTAGCCCGTTTCTCTTTTTCAATAAGTTAATCTCCAAATTCGTAAGACTTAATTTTTAGTTGGGTTGTTTCTCTAATAAGTAAATACCTTAATAAGACAAGTCCAGTACACTAGACTCTTGTCATTGTTGTAGTTTATTACCTGAACTGATCGGTGTAAGGAAGCTTGGAGTTGACGGAAGAAGGTGCAACATGGTTGAAAAGAGAGAGCCAGGGTTGTTTCGGAGACTCGAGCTTCCTCTTCCGGATGGCCGCGACCACGACTTGCAAGGCGCTTGTTAGGGGACTTCCGTCAGGTTTGATTCTGACATAGAGTTTGGTACCGATGAAGAACATGACACATGACATGAGCATAAGGAAGGTGGGGATGGCCAAACCCCAAGCCCAGCTGACATCAGACTGCACGTACACCACGATGGTCAACGATACCATCATGGCGAAGGTGTAGGTGACGTAGTACCAGTTGAAGAAGCTGCTCACACCTCTCTTCCCCGATTCGGTATTGGGATCGAACTGGTCCGCCCCGAACGCCAAATTGCAAGGCCGAATGCCGCCGGCGCCGACGACCAGCAACCCTAGAGCCCCCAGCAGGAAGGCCATCTGCCATTGCGTTGGTCCGGAGCATGAAGCCGTTCCGGCTTCGCACTTTGGAGGATGCAAATTGGGCACTGCTGCTGTTAGTGTTAGTAAGAGCATCCCCTTATTACAAGACACAAACACATAACTCGTGTTAGAACTCAGAACAAAACAATTTTGTTTGAAGTTCATGTAAGGGGTTACTTATGTTGTTAAATACCACGAAAGAGGCGATGGAGGCGAAGCCGAGAGTGTTGTAGCGGCCGAAGTAGGTGTCGCAGAGGAATGCTCCGGGCAGGGCGGCCAAGCTGGTGGTGCCGTTGAAGATGTTGATGAGTGTTGTGGCTGTAATGCTCTTCATGTTGAACACGATTGTGAAATAGACCAATAGGTTGGTTGATGTGCCGATAGTCCCAAGCTTCTCGAAGGCCTCGTTACCTGCAAAACCCCAAAGAAGAATAGATCGTCATTTCATGGTACGGAACCGACATTTGTCCATGCGTCTGAGTTGCCAGAGGACAGTTACCAATAACATAAGGCATAGCCTTGATTCCCCTGTAGTTGAGCTTGGGCTCATCCGAAGCCTTTCCATCGATCTTTGCCATTTTCGGACAAGTCCTCTGTCCGTACCAGGTAGTGTGCAGACGGCGAGGAGGTGAGTGATTCAAAGGGTATGGATAAACTTCATCTTTATAAGCTCTACTACTCAAACCCAATTGGGCATTGGGCAAGTGTGGGACATGTGGTTCGATTCCGTCCTCCATGATGTCATAAATGTCAAATCTTTGTGATAATGATTTATTCCAGGTCGTAAACATTGACAATACATTTTATAGAAAGGGGTGGTCAGATAATACTTTATTGGAGGAGAAATTAAATACAAACCATGTCTTAACCTAAAAACCAGAGAAACAATCTAAACCATATATTTTAAGAATGAAGGGATGAGATGCAATTGAGTGGTTGACTTGTTGATTGCAAAAAAACAGTACTTTTTAGTAGGTAGGAAGGACTTTTTAGTAAAACTATCGTATTACTTTTTTTTACCAATTCACTAATTTAATTTTTCTCACTTCGTTTGAACTCCGATTGGCTTCAAAGTTGCGCCATTAGTTTTTTTTTCAAGGGCTTTCTATCAAGATCACTCATAAATATATTTTGAAGCACGATTTTTTTTTATTTCGGGGCTGATTTAAAAAAAATTATACATGGATAATTTTTATCAACACTTTGCTCTGAATATAAATTACGCGTGTTTTATCACCCCCATCACATGTTTTTTTTGAAGCACGAAAAAAATAATTATTTCGGGGCTGATTTAAAAAAATTATATTTGGGCAATTTTTATCAACACTTTACATTGGTTTTATCAACATTGGACACTAGTTTTATCATCTCATTTTCCAAAACCGAACATGATTTTTATCACCTCATCACGTGTTTTTACGAACACTAGTTTTATCAACACTAAACACTATGTTTACCATTAAATTACATATGTTTTTATCACCTCATCACATGTTTTTTTTATCAACGCTAAACTCTAGTTTATCGCACTTATTATCAAAATTGAACATGGTTTTTATCAACATTTAGCATTAGTTTGATACCTCCGATATAAAACATTTATTAGTGAAGATTTATCAACACTCAACATTATTTTTATCACCCCGATATACCTCTTTATTTTCGTGCTTCAAAATATATTCATGATTGATCTTGATTTAAAGCCCTTGAAAAAATAAAAATGTTGGCGCAAGTTTGAAGCTAATCAGAGTTCAAACAAATCGGGAAATATTAAATTAGTGAATTAGTGAAAAAAATGGACACTTGTCCACATGGCACCATGCTTTTACAATTATTCTCTTGCTTGTGTGAGAAAGGATGAAAGTGACGTGAGTTTGGATGAAATTGGGGTGATGATGTGACATCATGGTGAATGTTGAATCTTAGGTGTGTGTGGATAGGATTGGTTCTCTAGTTTTTAGGTTAAGAGTAGTTTGTAGCCGATTTCACCTCTACTCTATTGAGCAAAAAAATGTTAAAATGAGGTCAAATTAAGCATGGAAGAGGAAACTTTAAATCGCAAGCTATAGAAAAATATGTCGGTTCTCGTAAGTTATGCTAGGGGTTTTCTTTCTGTTAGAGTTTTCTTCTTTCTTAGGGTGTTTTTCGAGCCCTCTTTAGTTACCGTGATCTTGGTTCTTTTTTGTCACTAGCGACGTGCCTCCCGATCTTATTCGAGCCCCCTTCTACAACTCTGATGGTTGTAGCCTGGCCCACATCCGTATCAATTGACCTCCTCGCCTTGGAGTCCCTCGACCTCCGTGTATCAGATCATTTCCATTAATGAACCCCCTTCGTCTTTGAAACTGCCACCAGTGCGTCCATCTCCTTATCCTCCACCGATGCACCCTCCTCGACCCCTCTCTCGATTCCGGATCAAGATAATCGATTGGGTCTTTTTTATTTTATATGTTTTGTTCTTTGTAGAGTCAATGACTAATGCATAGAGATTCAGAGACTTTTCTTATGAGGGAACCCTGATTCACATATATCATCCTAATGAAACTATCGAGATCAAGTTCGGTCGCACGCCACACGATGAAAAGAGTCCTCTCTATGGGATCAAGCAGCATTTAGGCACCACCTTGAGCAGTCCTCGTCAGTTCTGTCCTTTTCTTATTCCTCCATATGTCATTGAGGAGTTCAGGTTCGATCGCACTTCACATGGAATCCTGTAGTGTTTAGGTAATACCTTGAGCAGTACTCGTCAATTTCGTTCTTTCTCTAACCCCCGTTCTGTCTGCTTATATAGCTTTTTTCAAACCGTTGATAACGGTCAAATTGTTTTAGAGTTATTTGTTAGGAGACTTTTTGAGACTCTTATTTTATATTGATTTTTTTATTAATAAAAATTTACATTTTTAGTAAAAAAAACTGAAGGAAGAGATTTACAAATATCACATGGAAGAGAAAGAGGGTTTTACCCGCAAATATATTGAGTCACGTTTTTATCTTGTGATGCACATTATTACATTAAAGGAATTCTGATTTATTTTTGGCATTACTTGTGAATGCGAGTTTGTTGATCATGCGCATGCGCTCACATGAATCAATGTGCCTAATTTTGGTTTTGAAGTGATGCATAACCACTTTGATTTCTTGGATGATCCAAACAAAGAGCTTCATCTTATTGAGTTTTACTCGACTGTCTTAGTAATAATTTCTGCAAATCAAGCAAGTGTTCTGCTCATTAAATGTCCTACAATATCAGTAATAATGGTAAATGATCATTAATGTTGTCATATACTGATGGGATAGCTTGATTGATATAGGCTTCTTGACTAGTTGATATTCTTTTGTTCATGCCCATTTCCAAATTGGCAACTGAAGCACAAAGTTGTTATTAATTTGATATCATTGATAGTGATATTATTTATTTATTAAATAATCATGGGGTTTATTATCATTGTTTTGTTTTGTTTGCATACATATTGACTTACTACTTGTGTTTGGATTCGATAGAGAAAAAATCTTTGGGAGAAAACAGACAAGGAATGAATTTGACTCAACAATTAGTCAACAGTGGACTGTTAGGTGCCTTTATGAAGTTAAGAAGATAAATTTAAGGCCAAAATAATTAACATGATAAATAGTGAATAATAATATTACGTCGGCATTGTTTCATAAAAGACAAAACTATTAAAAAAGAGAGAGAAATTGGAACGATGATAATTTTCTGAACCAACAAAAAGAAAGGAGAGCACGTATGTGCAGCAACAAAATGGGCATATACGTGTCTCAATATCCTTCTGATTCCTGTCCCCGTCACATTGATCACATTCCCACACTATGGTTTCCAAGCAATTCAAAAACGTTGTTTGATGCATATATGTTTTTCTTTATTTTTGGATCTACACTTGTGTGGGCTTTTTATTTGTGCTGAACTGGTAATTTCCTTCTCTAAAATTTGACTCAAAATTTAAAGATCCACGTTATTTCATTTTCATAGGATCTTCTTTTTGAATCTTCGATATTCCATGATGTATTTCGTATATAATCTAAAATTTGATGCACATCCTTACTGCATAGACAATTCATTTTCTATTTTTCTTCTCTTTTTTGAAAGGCACAATACACCTCATTTATAAAGAATAACCAGATATAATTTTTTGGGACAAGTTCCTAAAACTGAAAATATAGTCTAGAGTCTTTGTCAAAAACAAGTGTAAAGGCGTTTTAAAGCACTATAGAACAGTCTTGTAAGGAAACATAGGGCAATGTATATTAGCACAATTGTCAAATACGATAACACAGATACAAAGAGTTATAGACCTAACAAGGCACGATGGTCTTGGGTTGATCCTTGCAGAAGCATAGTTCCCTTTCTCTTGTTCTCGACTACGGAGCTATCGCCAAATTTGACTGAACCTTTCACTGATTCGTTTAGAGTGGCAAAACTGCTTCTATACCCTGTCATGTGATTACTTGCAGTTGTATGATCAAGACACTAAGTATCAACATGCTCCTTCCTTCTTTCTCCGAGTTCAAGCTTGACTCCTTTATTGAGCATCACCAATTTTCCATTGTCATTCTCTATGATTTGTGCTACAACCATCAATCGGATGGTTCATCATTCTCCTTTCATTTTCTCTGCAAAATTAGCCATACTATTGCATTCATAGGAGTAATGTCCAGTTTCACCACAACTGCAACACTTTACCTTTCCTTTTTCGAGTCTTGTTGGAGTTTGACTTCTTTTGGAACTGTTTTCTCCACGCCAGCTTCTCTGGCCTCTACCACGTCCACGAAATCTCCCTTGGTCACTACTCCTCTCTTTGGATTCTAAGGATATCCACTGAGCTCTAGTGAGAAGCAAGCTTTCTTCCTCCTTGTCTTGTTTGCGCCACTTATGGTTGCTTTGAATGCACACAACCGTCCAATGGCTTATGAGAGGGTCATTTCTTCCATGTTTCCCGTTGTTGAATGGTTCCAACTATGGGAAGGAATGAGTCTGGAATAGAACTAAATAACTTTTCCACAACCATGGCATCAGTAATATGAAAACCAAGGGCTCGAATCTCAATTACCAGGTTTGTGAGACATTGTGCAAAGTCTGCAATATTTCCCCTTCGCTCATCTGCAATCTATTTAGGTTCCTTTTCAATGTTATATGTAAAGACCTCCCAAGTTAAAAGAATTAATATTTAGTTATAGGGTTAGAACGTCGTTGGTTGGAAAAAGAGTTGAATTTTGGGCCAATTACAAAAGAAAAAGAAAACAAAAAAAAAGAAATAAAAAAGAGAGAGGGAGCTGACTTGGGCCGGTCAGCCGGACCAGGCCCAGTTCACTGAGCCAAGCCAAGCCCACTCGGCCCATCCCTAACCCTAGCTAACACTGTGCTTCTCCTTCGTTCGAGCATGCACCCCGAGACAACCTCTCTCCTCTCGCTCTCTCTCTCTCTCAGACCTATCCTCCTTCTCTCTCACTCGGCGCCGCCCTCGCCATCACCGTGATATTCGTCTCCGAGTACGAATCGAACCACGCCGGCCACGGAACCGGGACGCCACCGTCGAGAATTCCTTGTCCTGATTCTTCTCTCCCGGCTTCAAATCACGCCGCGCCGGCAACGGAGAAGACAGCGCGGGTTCGTGTCGTTCCTCGTCTCGTTCATCTCCTCCGACAACATCCACCGGAAACCTCCTCTCTGGCGACGCTGTGGACGAGCTCTGATGAGAACGACGCCGGTCGGAAGCTCCCACGCCGGAGAGAGCTTCGCTCTCACAAGATCTGAGACGGAGGAGATCTCTAGCTACGCGCCAACGATCTCCTTCCTCGTCCAGGTCAGGTAGGAGCTCTGTCGCCGCTCCCGAGCATCGCCGCGCGTCCTCTGAGCTCCCTGACGCTGCCGCCGCCGTCGGGACTGGCCGGAACCCTAGCCCTCGCCCTTCTTCGTCTCCAACTCAGGCCAGAACCAAGACACGGGCCTCGGACCAGGCTGGGCCTTGGGCCAGACCAGATCCAGGTTGGGCCTCGGGCCAGGCTAGACCTCGGGCCAGGTCCAGGTCTGACTGGTCGGGTCTGGACCTAGGTCTGGGTCGAGTCTGGGTCTGGGCCCGGGTCGGGTCTAGGTTAGGGTCGGGTCTGGGTCTAGACCGGGTCTGATCCATGTCGGATTCGGGTCCGGTTTCCGGATTTGGGTCGGATCCGAGTCGGGCATATTATTTAATTTAAATGATTTAAAGTGGAGATTTTAAAAGGACTTAATTGCTAAATTAGAGGACTGATTCGGACTGAACCGGGATTGATTGCCACCTTTACTTGTTAAAATCAGACTTTTTTCTCGATCGTGGAGAAGACCGGAGGTAGGCCCGGACGTCAGCAGCTCGGAGTTCCAGATAGAGTTTTCGAGGTAGGGAAAAGTACTATCCTCTCTTAATTTAAAGAATACTAATAGTATGCCTATATGATAATAATAACTGGAAAGGTCCTAGTTTACATGTAGGATGTGATTCACTAGAATAACTGCTTTTCAATTACAATAATAATCGGACGAGTCTTAGTATGCATATAGGATGTGATTCACTAGTTAACCGCTTTCAATACTTTAGGAAATTGCTAGGCTGGTAGAATGACCACGTCACGCCTTAGGATTGCTTGTTGAATGTACTTATTGCTGATTGTTTGTCTTTAAGGTCAATGCATGCTCCGTCCTTAGGATAAGATAAGAGTCATACTTAAGTGGTTGAATTATGATGATCGTAATGTAAATGGTTGATCTGTGTTATGATTGATTGGATGAATGTTTAGATGTGAGCTGTTTGTGCCTAATGATATGATCGGGTGAGTGATAGACCGATGGTATGTTGTTGGTAAGCCATGATGGTAAGCTTGGTTTGACATTGTGTGTGGTTGTAATGTGCGTGTTATGCTATTGTGTGGCTCGAGTGTGTACCCCGAGGTGGACATTCCGGGAAGACATCTAGACCGACGTGCGGTTCCGGTATGATGTGAGTGTGTACCCCAAGGTGGACATTCCGGGAAGATACCTAGTCCGACGTGCGGTTCCGGTATGGTATGTGAGTGTATACCTCGGCGTGCGTTTCCGGGAAGACGTCGAGGCCGATGTGCGTTTCTGGTATGACGCGTGGTTACTTACTCCGAGGGAGTGTCACTGGTTTCGTCCCGATGATCTATGGTCCTTTGGAGACATTTTCGGGACTTTCGACGATATGTGTTCCTAGGGAATGTTTCCGGAAGTCCTGACGGTATGTGTCTCCTCTAGACCGAGGGACAATCTGATATGATGTACAAATCCGTGTACAGATCAGAGTCTTGGGATTTGATATTCAGTATTTCAGTATTTGTGTGTTCTTTAATCGATCCCTTAGGTAATTTGTTATCTTTCCGTTAACCTCCTTGAGTGATACCTTCTTTAAAGTATTGCAATTCTGTTGATCTTTATTTAATTTATGTTGGATAATTGTGCTAATCGGTTTTATTGTTAAAACGGGGGTTCCTTTAATTTACTGCTTTTTCCTACTAAGCGTAAGCTCACCCCCTTCTTGTTTCTTGTTTACCGTTTGTACAGGTTTCCTTGGTGAGTAGACTTAGAGATTGCTTCGGGACTTGGGAGTTCCTAGAGGATTCAGGTGTCTTATTGTAGTTGGACGTACTTTCCATTTTGTATCGAACTACTTTTCTTACGTATTTGGACTGAGTTTTTGACCTATTTTTATCATAATCGTATTTGGAATTTTAAAGGTTTGGAGTTGTTTCCCAATTATTTAGCTTTATTATTATTTTATCACTGTTCCTAGCTCACTTCTCGAGTCTGGTCAAAACCGGATCTGGGGCGTGACAATTTGGTATTAGAGCCTAGTTTCATTTTGAAATTGTTTTTCAAAACCTCGGACCGTACGTCAATTCGGTGGGTAGAATTAGGTTGTTAAGTTTGAAGTGTTTGTTTAAGTCTTATCTTCTTTATGTTACCCCTTTAGCCTTACTTGAATTGTATCTTATTCTCTGTTTTGTTGTACACCTTAATGGATCTATGATGCCGACCGGTTGATATCGAGGTTGGTTTAACGAGCGATGCTCGGGCAGTTTATGACGTATTGCTTGAATAATTGTTAAGTGGGTTCCCGCCTTGGTCGGCCGTTATTTGATTGGTGAATTTGAAATGCTGATTTGGCCGGGTAGTAATCTAGTAGTTACAAAGACCCGAGTGGTGTACTTCCGATGATTTGCGTGCTTTGTGCTTATGATATTTGTGTGATATTTGTGGTGTGCTTCTTGTGCTGGACGCCATGCACGATTGGTTTATTAAATGTCCCGTTTAAGTGGATGGTTAGTCGAATATACGAACGGGTCATGCCGTAATTTTTGCAAAACTGAAGTGTTTGTACTATCACGGGTTGATTCAGGGGCGCCACAGTAGTCGAACGTGATAGGGGGATGTCAAGTGGTTACAACGAGATTCGGGGACGCCTGAATCGGGTTGTAACGACGCGAGATCGAAATGAATGTTGTGAAAGAAAGAGAAAGGTGTTGAAAACCTAAGAATTGGAGTAATGCAAGGACTTGAGAAATTGTTTTGGGTTGTGATTTTTGTACCCCATGCTATGGGAAAATACCCGAATGAGGTGTATACCGGTCCGGTAGGTTATTGTGTGATATGTTTGAAACTGTGACTCCTGTGGGAAATGGTTGGTTTGTGTGATTTGATTCTGTGAGACGCACAAGTGTGCGGACTTCTCTGCTTATATGAAATATTGTATATGACTATACTAAGACTAAGTATATTGTTGGTCCGAGTATGACCCTTGTGAAACGCGTGTGAACGTTTTTGCTTTAAGCGATCTACTTTATTCGAAATCTGAGAAACTGAACATGTGCGTTATCCATGCAGAGGATATACGACATGACGCCTGCTTACGTACCGAGAGGCACTAGGAGTCGCCCAGCTAGGGGCCGGGGGCAGCCACCTGCCATTGATCAGGCAGGGGCATCTAGCGCCCAGGGTGCTACTTCTACGGAGCACCAGAGAGATGAGGCCGGGCCGTTATGGTTACCGCCCAGGGTTCCTCCAGTTGCAGATCCGACTCAGGCGACCCCTCTGGAGGAGGTGGTTCGCGCGGTCCTTGCAACGATCAACGCTCAGCAAGGGACTACAGCACCAGCATCAGAGACCGTGCATGCTGCTACCACAACCGCTGTTGAGAGGCCGGGTCAGAGTAACAGCTATACGGCTCAGGCTCTTAGAGTTTTCCGCAGGCTGGGCACACCAGTCTATTCCGGGGGGTCAGACCCCGAAGCAGCCGCAGGGTGGATGGAGCGCATTACACGCAATCTTGATAATTCTGGGGTATCTGATGGTCGGCTGAGGGTATCTTTTGCGACCTTACAACTAGAGGGGGAGGCGTACTTCTGGTGGCAGCATGTGCAGACCAGGGTTGGAGATGATTTCCAGCTGTTCAGCAGACTGTTCTTAGAGCAGTATTTCCCTCGATCTCTTCGAGATGACAGGCACCAGCAGTTCCTGGAACTGCGTCAGAGAGGGATGACCATCTCGGAGTATGAGGCGAGATTCACATCCTTGTCTCGCTTCGCACTAGATATGGTACAGACTGAGGAGAGCCGCTGTAGGTGTTTTGAGAGAGGACTCATCCCGTCTATCGCGGATCGAGTCATTGCTTTCAGGTCTGGGGACTATCCTGCACTAGTGGACCAGGCACTAGCTATGGAGAGGCACTTTCAGGAGAATGCCAGGGCGCGGGAGATCAGGCTGAGACCGAGTGGCTTCCTGAGGCCGTCCGAGGGCCGCGATCCTAGGAGGCAGAGGACCTCGGGATTCTTTCAGCCACAGGCCCAGTCCGGTGGGATGCGACGGGTTGGAGCAGTAGCGTCTGTTGGACCTGCTCCGTTGGCACAGTTTTATCCCTCGTGTAGGCAGTTGGGACATCTGGGCCGAGACTGCCCATTGAGTGGTGGATCTGCAGACCGCTCCGCAGGCCGTCTGGCGAGATTCGAGGAGAGGCCACGTCCTGCTGAGAGGACATGCTATTACTGCGGCAGATTGGGACACATCTCCACCGTTTTCCCTGACCGAGTTGGAGGAGTACCCGTGCTGCGACCACAGAAGGCGCAGACAGGCCAGGCACCTCCTTTCCGCCAGCGTCAGGCTTAGGCTACGAGAGCCCCACGACAGACAGCAGGAGCGCCAGCTTAGAGACAGCAGCCGAGAGCCCCACAGCAGCAGATTCTTCCACCACCCCCAAGAAGAGGGCCTCCGGCTCAGCAGGGGCGGGTGGATGCTGTCACTGACTCCCGAGCTGAGAGGCAGCACTCCAGCCATGAGGCTACTCAAGGTACGTGCTTACTTTATAATTCTTGGGCATCATTCTTGTTTGATACCGGAGCATCTCATTCCTTCATCTCTTCTTCTTTTGCTCGTATGTTGGGGTTGAGGGTGGACTTTCTGAGTAGACCGTTATGTCTTGACACCCCGATTACGGGAGATCTAGTTTTGAGTACTGCATGTCGGGACTGTGAGATCCGAGTGGTCGATTTCCCGTTTTATGGTGACTTACTTGTGTTGGATATGACGGCGTTTGACGTGATTCTGGGGATGGACTGGATGACGAGGTATCGGGCGTCGATCGACTGTTATCGATGGCAGGTGACCGTAGTATCGGCCGACACGGTCGTTACTTGTGTCTTGGGCAGTAAGAGCGGGGTACTCTTGTCTGCGTTGACGGTGGGAGATGAGACGGAGACCGTGCTGAGTAGAGAGCTGCCGAGAGTGGTATGCAAGTTCCCAGAGGTCTTTCCAGAGGAGCTGTCAGGATTACTGCCAGCGCGCGAGGTGGAGTTTAGGATCGACTTGATCCCGGGTACGGCGCCGATCTCTATGGACCCGTATCGGTTCGCACCAGCCGAGTTGGTCGAGCTGAAGCGACAACTCGAGGAGCTTCTGGAGAAGGGTTTCATCCAACCGAGTGCTTCGCCGTGGGGAGCACCTGCCCTCTTCGTGAAGAAGAAGAAGGGTGGAGCATTGAGGATCTGCATCGATTACCAGAAGTTGAACCGGGTTACCGTGAAGAACCGTTATCCGATGCCGAGGATCGATGACCTACTTGATCAGCTGAGAGGAGCGAAGTGCTTCTCGAAGATTAATCTTCGATCAGGGTACTACCAGCTGAGGGTTCGGGATGAGGATGTTGAGAAGACCGCATTTAGGACTCGATATGGGCACTACGAATTCCTACTGATTCCGTTCGTGCTGACGAACGCGCCTGCAGCGTTCATGGACTTGATGAACGGTATTTTCTGACCGTACCTGGATCAATTTGTCGTGGTGTTCGTAGATGACATACTGATTTATTCGCCTAGTGAAGAGGCACATGAGGAGCATTTGAGGACAGTGTTGACATTGTTGCGTACTCACCAGCTGTATGGAAACCTGGAGAAGTGCGAGTTCTGGCTCACCGAGGTGAAGTTCCTTGCGCATGTTGTGTCCCGAGAGGGTATACTCGTCGATCCGGAGAAGATCGACGCGGTCTCGAAGTGGGCATGGCCCAAGAGCGTCTTCGAGATCCGCAGCTTCCTAGGCTTGACGGGGTATTATAGACGGTTCGTCCCGTACTTTTCACGACTAGCAGCGCCGATGACCGCCCTGACCCGCAAGGGAGCTGAGTTTGTATGGACTGATGAGTGTGAGCACTCATTTTCCGAGCTGAAGGCTCGTTTGACCACCGCGCCCGTATTGATAGTGCCGGAGCGCGGGGTCGGGTTTGATGTGTATTGTGATGCGTCCGGCGAGGGACTGGGGTGTGTGTTGATGCAGTCCGGGAAGGTAGTAGCTTATGGCTCGAGACAGTTGAAGATACATGAACGCAACTACCCTACCCATGACCTAGAGTTGGAAGCAGTGGTCTTTGCTCTGAAGAGCTGGAGGCATTATTTGTATGGTGAGCGATTCCGGGTGTTTTCGGATCACAAGAGTCTTAAGTACATTTTCTCCCAGCGCGACTTGAACATGCACCAGAGGCGATGGATGGAGCTGTTGGAGGAGTACGACTTCGAGCTACTCTACCACCCGGGCAAGGCGAACGTCGTCGCCGATGCCTTGAGTAGGAAGTCGACTCACAGCCTTTGTAAAGACCGGCTAAATTAAAAGAAGCAAAACATTATTTTTTTTATTGACGTAAAACGTCGAGGTTGGAAAAACGAATTAGAGATCGAAATCGTTTGCAAAAGAAAAAAATAGGGGATAAAAGGGCTGGACCCGACCAGACCCGCAGGCCCGGCCAAGCCATCCCGGTTCAGGTTGCTTCTCCACTTGGGTCGTACGGCCTGTCTCCACTTGAGGCCCATTTAGATGAGCCCGAAGTATATAACCCACAATTAGGGTTTCAGATACTCAACCCCCCCCCTCCCTCTCTTCTCGCTGCTTCTTCTTCTTCGCGTCGCGAGACGCTCTCTCACTCCCATCTCCGCCCATCGCGCAGCCGACCTCGCCCGAACCCTCTTCTTCTCTGGCTTCTCAAACCGCCGCCACCACCCATCACTTCCTCATCTCCCGACCCTCTCTCCACACCTCCCCCTCGCTTATCTCCCTCGCCGAGCCCTTTTCTCCCGTCATCTCCACAGATTCCGTCGCCTTCGACCTCCCTCGTCCCGTCTCCTCGCGTGTTCGACTCCGGCGAGACCTTCTCCGTCCTGGCGCTGCTCCGAAAGCAAGCGCGCCGGTGACGCCTCGTCGCCGGAGAGTTCTTCATAAACAGGTGATCATGTTTCCGGTGAGATCCTCACCGTGCGGGCCAGATCTGAGGCGATAACTTCGCCGTGCTCAGCCTTCCGCCTCCGTCGTCCCTTTCTCTCCCTACGGTGAGGCTCGGCCGGCGTTGTACTTGTCGGTGGCCGGCTTGAATGCAAAACCGATTCTCTCCCTCCTTTTTCTTTATTTTGTTGTTTCCCGAGCAAGTATATTTGGATCTGAACGTTTCTGGGAAAATCCGTTTAAAAATTGGACTTGAAATCGTGAGCCTTCAAAAGATCAGTGAGGAACTGGATTTAGAATAATTAAAATCTATTTTAGTTTTGAAAAGGAATGGGTTTTTATTTGAGAGGAGGTTGAAAAAGAAAAACAGTTTTGGAACGAAATAAAAGATGATTTTCGGACTTGGGAATGAAACCGAGGGATATCGGAACGTTAGAACTATCAGACTATCGAAACAAACTTAGGACGGGTTTGAAAGCGGAACGATAAAGCGCACACCTCGGGAATCGGGCCTCGAAACCCGTGTCTCGAGATCCGTGCATTGGGAACCGTGCCCGGTAAACGTGCACCGGGTTCTGTGCTCGGGTGCTCGAACCCGATTCGTCGTAATCCCGTTTTGACCCGTTCGAGTTTAAAAAGGCAACGTATTGAATTTTCTTTGGATCGTGCCTGATCGATTGTAAGTTTGATCTGTTAAAAATCCAGACTGGACTTCGCTCGAGAACTGGGACTTCACCCGAGAAGACGAAGACCACTCCGGAACCCGTCTGAAGAACGGATGTGTCTAGAAAGCATGCTTAGGACGTGAATCATTAGTGTAGCTCGCTTTCAGTACTTGGGATTTGATTTACTGGTAGAGAGGCTGCGATGAGCCCTTGGATTAGTTGTGTGTTAGCTTCACATGCCTGTTTGCTAGTCATTAGGATGATCAAGAGTCTAATGAAACTAGATCGAATGCATGCTTGAATGTCTGAATGTTGAACTTGAATGCTTGAATCATTGGTTGATTGATTGAATGCTTAAATGATTGAATGGTTGATCGAGTATGACTGGTTGTGCCGAGGAGGCACGATCAGGTGATCGATTGACCGGTGGAGAGCAAGTGGTAAGTGACGGTAAGTGTAATTATGGGTTTGAATCCGTGTGGTGCGTATTGATGAACGTGTGTGTCTCTATGAAGAGTTATGGACCCTGCGGGGCATTGGTTAGTGATTTTGCGGGATATGGGTTATGGACCCTGCGGGGCATTGGTTAGTGATTCTGTGGGATATTGGTTATGGACCATGTGGGGCATTGGTTAGTGATTCTGCGGGATATGAGTTATGGACCCTGCGGGGCATTGGTTAGTGATTCTGCGGGATATTGGTTATGGACCCTGCGGGGCATTGATAGGATGATCCTACGGGATAATGATTATTGTTGACAATGTATGGTACCTACACCGTTGAGGAGTCCGGTGTAGGACGAGATAATGATTATTGTTGATACGGTATGGTACCTACACCGTTGAGGAGTCCGGTGTAGGATGATAGAATGGTTACTTGAGATTCACCCGAGTGTGTGCGTCCTACGGGAGCATTACCTCGGTTCCCGATGATCTATGGTCCCTTGGGGACATTTCTGGAAGTCCCGACGATGAGCGTCCCTCAGGGATGGTTTCCGGTAGCCCCTATGCATGTGCCTCCTTTGGACCGAGGGACAATCCGACATAACACAAGGACTATTGTGGATCGAAGTATGGGATCAGACATGACACAAGAACCTAGTGTTCCGGAGTATTGGGATTGCAGTTGTTAGCGTGATATTCACGTACTCTCATTTTAATGGTTATCAAATACTTGCAGTACTTTCCTTTTGATTTCTCATAATACCGTTACTCTTAAGAACTGAGTATTATTTCCTCTTCAGTCTTTTCATAGTATGTTATTGGTTAATGGTATTAACTGCATATTGTGCGACCGTGCTAAAACCCTTTTATTACTAAAATGAGGCTAACCTTTTTATGATTTTCCCTACTGAGCGTAAGCTCACCCCTATTTGTTTTATCTGTTGTTTTTACAGGCGTGATTGATGAGTAGTGGGCTCGAAGCTCGGGAGCTTCCGGAGAGTCTGGGCTTATTTAGAGACGTCTGGTCATTGTATTGAACCTCATATTTTATTTGCTTATTCGAAGCTTGACTCTTATTACAGTTTCGGAAACCATTTTATCGAGTTATTTGATTGGAATTATACTTTGAGGCTTACTATTGTTGAAATGTTGCGTTTTACGTTATTATTTTATTCTCAACTCAAGTCACGTCTCGAGTCCGGCCAAAACCGGATTTGGGGCGTGACAGCCTTGCTAACATATCTGTCCGAGAGTGGGACATGATGGAGCAGCTGAGCATGTTTCAGCTCGAGCTCGATGAGATCACCGATGGTGTTGCCATGTGTTCGTTAGTGGCACAAACCACACTTGTTGCCCGTGTGCTGGAGGCACAGGCCGATGATGCCGAGACGACAGTTATCCGGGAGATGATGATCAGCGGTGTGGACACCGAGGGCTGGGAGCAGAGTGCCGATCAAGGTCTACGTTATTGAGGACGGTTGTTTGTGCCACGTGGTTGTAGAGATGATGTACTGAGAGAGTCTCATCACTCCCATCTTGCCGTGCACCCGGGTGGCACCAAGATGTATCGGGATATCAGACGACAGTTCTGGTGGAGTGGTATGCGTAGAGCAGTAGCGGAGTTTGTTTCGAGATGCCTCACTTGTCAGCAAGTGAAGGTCGAACATCAGCGTCCCGCTGGTTTGCTACAACCAATACCAATTGTAGAGTAGAAGTGGGAGCACGTCACGATGGATTTCGTGAGTGGCTTGCCGAGGTCGCCGAGAGGGCATGACGCCGTTTGGGTGGTGGTCGACCGACTGACCAAGTCGGCACACTTCTTGGCCATGAGGATGATGGATATAGTCGATACCTTAAGCCGGTTATATGTTCGAGAGATTATCCGTCTTCACGGGGTGCCGGTGTCGATTGTGTCCGACCGAGATCCGCGTTTTACCTCTAGATTTTGGGAGAGCTTGTAGAGAGAGTTGGGGACCGAGGTCCTGCTCAGTACGCCGTACCACCCACAGACCGACGTTCAGTCAGAGCGCACTATTCAGTACCTAGAGGACAGGCTACGAGCTTGTGTTCTGGACTTCCGAGGGTCATGGAAGGATTACATGCCTTTAGCGAAGTTTGCCTACAACAACAGCTTCCAGGCCAGTATTGGGATGGCACCGTTTGAGGCGTTGTATGGTAGGTCGTGTAGATCGCCCGTGTGTTGGGCAGATGTGGGAGACCGGAGTCTACTCGGTCCGGAGATTGGTTGAGGCACGCAAAGTCGTCAGAAGAGTTATGCAGATAGGCGGCGCAGGCCTCTTGAGTTTTCGGTTGGTGATCATGTATTTCTGAGGGTGAGCCCGAAGAAGGGCCTAGTGCGGTTCAATCGTGGCAGAGGAAAGTTGGCCCCGCGGTTTATCGGACCTTTTGAGATCTTGAGTAGAGTTCGAGCGATTGCCTATCGCCTGGCATTGCCATCGCAGATCGGGAACGTTCATAAAGTCTTCCATGTGTCCCAGTTGCGGAAGTACACCGCGGATACCTCCCACGTGATTGAGTGGGCGGACATCGAGGTGGCGGAGGATGTTTCGTATCAGGAGCAGCCAGTCAGGATTCTGGATCGACGAGAGAAGGCCTTACGAGGCAGGACTATCCCACTGGTACGTGTACAGTGGAAGCACCACGGAGCAGAGTCGACGTGGGAGCACGAGGACGAGGTCCGTGCGAAGTACCCCAGCCTATTCGACCCGTGAGGTACGTCCGTTTTAAATTTCGAGGATGAAATTCTTTTAAGGGGGGTAGACTGTAAAGAACGCCCCGGTTAAAAGAATTAATATTTAATTATAGGGTTGGAACGTCGTTGGTTGGAAAAAGGGTTGAATTTTGGGCCAATTACAAAAGAAAAAGAAAACAAAAAAAAGAAAAATAAAGAGAGGGAGCTTACTTGGGCCGGTCAGCCGGACCAGGCCCAGTTTGCTGAGGCAAGCCCGCGCCAAGCCAAGCCCAAGCCCACTCGGCCCATCCCTAACCCTAGCTAACACTGTGCTTCTCCTTCGTTCTAGCACGCACCCCGAGACAACCTCTCTCCTCTCGCTCTCTCTCTCTCTCAGACCTATCCTCCTTCTCTCTTACTCGACGCCGCCCTCGCCATCACCGTGATCTTCGTCTCCGAGTACGAATCGAACCACGACGGCCACGGAACCTGGACGCCGCCACCGAGAATTCCTCGCCCTGATTCTTCTCTCCCGGCTTCGAATCACGCCATGCCGGCAACAGAGAAGACAACGCGGGTTCGTGTCGTTCCTCGTACCGTTCATCTCCTCCGACAACATACACCGGAAACCTCCTCTCTGGCGACGCTGTGGACGAGCTCTTAATGGGAACGACGCCGGCCGGAAGCTCCCACGCCGGTGAAAGCTTCGCTCTCGCCAGATCTGAGACGGAGGAGATCTCTGGCTGCGCGCCAACGATCTCTGTCCTAGTCTAGGTGAGGTCGGAGCTCTGCCCCCACTCCCGAGCATCGACGTGCGTCCTCCAAGCTCCCTAGCATCGCCGCCGCTGTCGGGACTGGCCGGAACCCTAGCCCTCACCCTTCTTCGTCTCCAGCTCAGGCCAGAACCAAGACACGGGCCTCGGACCAGGCTGGGCCTTGGGCCAGGCCAGATCCAGGCTAGGCCTTGGGCCAGACCAGATCCAGGTTGGGCCTCGGGCCAGGTCCAGGTCTGACTGGTCGGGTCTGGACCTTCGTCTGGGTCGATTCTGGGGCCGGGTCCGGGTCGGGTCTGGGTCTGGACCGGGTCTGATCCAGGTCGGATTCGAGTCCGGTTTCCGGATTCAGGTCGGATCCGGGTCGGGCAGATTATTTAATTTAAATTATTTAAAGTGGAGAATTTAAAAGGACTTAATTGCTAAATTAGAGGACTGATTCAGACTGAACTGGGACTGATTGCCACCTTTACTTGTTAAAATCAGACTTTGACCTCGATCGTGAAGAAGACCGGAGGTAGGCCCGGACGTCAGCAACTAGGAGTTCGAGATAGAGTTTTCGAGGTATGGAAAAGTACTATCCTCTCTTAATTTAAAAAATACTAATAGTATGCCTATGGGATAATAATAACTGGAAAGGTCCTAGTTTACATGTAGGATATGATTCACTAGAATAACTGCTTTTCAATTACAATAATAATCGGACGAGTCTTAGTATGCCTATAGGATGTGATTCACTAGTTAACCGCTTTCAATACTTTAGGAAATTGCTATACTGGTAGAATGGCCACGTCAAGCCTGAGGATTGCTTGTTGAATGTACTTATTGCTGATTGTTTGTGTTTAAGGTCAATGCATGCTCCGTCTTTAGGATAAGATAAGAGTCATACTTAAGTGGTTGAATTATGATGACCGTAATGTAAATGGTTGATCCGTGTTATAATTGATTGATTGGATGAATGTTTAGATGTGAACTGTTTGTGCCTAATGATATGATCGGGTGAGTGATAGACCGATGGTATGTGGTTGGTAAGCCATGATGGTAAGCTTGGTTTGACATTGTGTGTGGCTGTATTGCGCATGTTATGCTATTGTGTGGCTCGAGTGTGTACCCCGAGGTGGACATTCCGGGAAGACATCTAGACCGACGTGCGGTTCTGGTATGATGTGAGTGTGTACCCCGAGGTGGACATTCCGGGAAGATACCTAGTTCGACGTGCGATTCCGGTATGGTATGTGAGTGTATACCCCGACGTGCGTTTCCGGGAAGACGTCGAGGACGATGTGCGTTTCCGGTATGGCGTGTGGTTACTTACTCCGAGGGATTTGATATTCAGTATTTCAGTATTTGTGTGTTCTTTAATCGATTCCCTTGGTAATTTGTTATCTTTCCGTTGACCTCCTTGAGTGTTACCTTTTTTAAAGTATTGCAATTCTGTTGATCTTTATTTAATGTATGTTGGATAATTGTGCTAATCGGTTTTATTGTTAAAACGGGGGTTCCTTTAATTTACTGCTTTTTCCTACTAAGCGTAAGCTCACCCCCTTCTTGTTTCTTGTTTACTGTTTGTACAGGTTTCCTTGGTGAGTAGACTTAGAGATTGCTTCGGGACTTGGGAGTTCCTGGAGGATTCAGGTGTCTTATTGTAGTTGAACGTACTTTCCATTTTGTATCGAACTACTTTTCTTACGTATTTGGACTGAGTTTTTGACCTATTTTTATCATAATCGTATTTGGAATTTTAAAGGTTTGGAGTTGTTTCCCAATTATTTAACTTTATTATTATTTTATCACTGTTTCTAGCTCACGTCTCGAGTCTGGTCAAAACCGGATTTGGGGCGTGACATTATCAGATTGAATCTTTTACCCTCTCTTCTCCTATGTTCATGTCTCGGATTGCTTCCCAAGCAGACTTCGTGGTCTTTTTCCCTGCGATCGCCAAGAATGTTGCATCTAGGATTGCTACTAGTTAGATAGCCAATCCTGCCTAGTCCTTCTCTTCGGGCGCTCCTCCTTCTACACAAGTCCAACAATTTCCATTTTTGCAGCCTAGATCTCATAGTTGCCTGTTGTCAGCATTGGGTATGTGAGTACCATGCCTCCACGATTATGATTTTTTCCAGCTGCTCCTGAGCCACTTGCTCCAGCTGTGCTTCCTTTTGGTTATGGTGTTCTTGTCATGATCCGAGCTCAACCAAAGAGTTCTAATACCAATTGTGATATGCATTCATTAGTTTATGCACAAAAACAGAGCAATAAGATTTTGATGCATAATATAGGCATAGACTTACTGAAAAAGGTGCAGATTAAGAATGGAAAATAGCTAAGAGATTTGAGTAAATTGTTGTGTTTATTTTAGCTTTATAGCTTTGTTTAAATAAGAAGAAAGTGATAACGAACTTCAGCAACAAATAAAAATCTTTAAGACCTAAAAACAAGGAACAGAAAAAACAAACTAGAAGATAGAGTTTGATTGAGATGAAAATGACTTATTCTTCCTACATACAAGATTATAGAGTTTCAGATGGCAATTTCGTGGATTCATAACATCTTTTCTTGCACTGTATGTTCGCTTGGTATCTTTAAAATAAAGCTTTCCTCTGGTGGGGATTACAGGGAGTGATGCCTAAGGATATGGTTATGTGAATTTTGGGGTGGTAGGTTCTGGAGAAGTAGGCGAGGACAGATCAAGGTTTGGTATTTCTTATTTTTGTACATTTGTTTACAAAGGATTGGAATGGTTTTCCATGCGAAGGCATCAACCATTGATGCGGTCTTACTCAGAGTTCTACACCACTCCTTCAGTATTCTCCACACGACTGGTGATTTCGTATATCGGGTATCCATTGCAGACCCAATTTGCTACATCGGAAGGAGGAAGCGATCCGAATTAGACAACACTTCCATGTGATCTATTTTGCTGCAAAAGTGTCCATTGCCTTGGTCCGTGAGTGGGCCATCTCTTATTTGCATATATGTAATTCTTATGTTCTTGCGTGCGTGATATGTTGTGCGTAGCTGTAAGAATCACGTCCGGTCAATGCCGATCAAACCGACAGGAAACAGAATTAAAGTCAAATTCTGTTATTTATTCAAATAAGCACAGGCTTGACCCCGAGGGTCATTTTTGACCTTAAGAGAACTCTAAAGCGATCAAGTTAGGTTCGGGAAAGCTTAGGGCTTTTGGGGACAATTTCGAAAAATGTTGACTTTTGCCGAAAAAGTCAACCGACGACTCCGGGGGTCATTCGGGACCTATCTGGGACACAAAACGCTTAGCCGTCATTACAGTTAGCTTAGTTGAGTCATTTCCTTTCAAATAAGTGTTTTTGCAAAAAAGTCAATTTCAGGTCAAACAAGACCAAATAGGGTTTTATCGAATTAATTAAAGTGGGGCTGAGATATTTGGGAGGGGAGATGGACCCACATAGAAACTTGGCATTAATTAGGTGGAGGAGAGAAAATGAGAGTGAAAAAGACAACCTTGACCTTACTTTTTTCCCAAAATTGTGAGATAAGGAGAAATGAGCTTTTGGACCTTTCCTCTTTAGGTTAAAGGCCACATGTGAACCGAATTTCAGCATTTCTCTTGCCTTGGCTGAAATTTAGAGAGAGAAAAGAGAGCTTGAGCCTTTTTTGTTGAAGAAGAAGAATAATATTATTTCCCTTTGATTCTACCATCAAAACTCCTCAATTTCTCCATATTCCTCTTCATCTCTTCATTTCCTTCGGTAAGAACGCATTTCTTTTCACTTTTGAAGAACTTAAGATTATGGGTCTTATTGTATTTAGATGAAATCGGATTGGGTCTCGTTGGAAATGATAAAACCTTTGTGGAATTAAGTAGTAATGGAAGAAAATGGGTGAAATTAGAAGAATTTGGTGAAACCCTAACTTTTGGAATTGGGGGAAATGTGAAATTGGAGCAAATTGGTGATGTTTTTAGTTGAAACTTGAGAGATTAAGGACCTAGAGCTCGTTTGGGACATTTTTGGGAGAAAAGGTGAAGTTTTCCAGCGACCAGAGGCTTGCCGGAGGTCCAGCCACAGTGGGCCGGTGGCGGGGACATCGAAATCCAAGCCCTGCCTCGGGATTCGAGCCTTGCCTTAGGATTCAAGCCGTGCCTCGGGTCCCGAGCCTCGGATTTCGTTGTGTGTGGTGCCCGGTTGGGTGTCCTTCCGCTTTGATCGACTTTGGACTAGTATTGAGTTTTTTTGTGTTACGTTGTTAACTTAGAGTCCGGCTTGTTCGTGGAGAAGGAGGAAGCTAGCCAGGTCGTCACTGCTGGATTGGATTGCTTTTGAGGTAGGGAAAAGTAGCGGTTACTTGTTCAATTAAGGAAAGTTACTAGAATTGCATATAGGATATGAGTAACCGGAATAATTGTAGAATCACATAGAGGATGTGAATAACTAGTGTAGTCGTCTAAAATGTGGAATCACTTGCGGGCCATGTCGTGCCCGTAGGTTTGGGACTTGCCGTGCTGTAGAATTGAATGTGGCCATGTCGTTCCCGTAGGTTTGGGACTTGCCGTGCTGTAGAATTGCATGTGGCCATGTCGTGCCCGTAGGATTGTGTGATGGTTGTGCTTTACCTGTGTGAATGTTATCGTTGAACTATTTCCTTGTGACACATATGAGGTGATGTATGTGGGTGAGCTTCGTGCGATATGGGAATTGATGATTAAGATTGCATGCTATGTGAATCGTGTTATGAGTAAGTAGTGGTAATAAGTGCAATATATTGACATTTTGATGATCGGTCATGACTGTGTGTTACCTCTTGTTGAGTGTTGTCATGGTAATGTCTGACTTGTTGTATGTTCGAGGCACGCCTGCCCTCCGACTAGATGTCGGTAAAATGTGATAACCGATGCTGTGTGTTCCGGTATGATTTGTACCCCGATGTTGAGTGTTCCAGGATGATATCTAGGCCGATGCTGTGTGTTCCGGTATGATATGTTTGGTATGATTTGTACCCCGATGCTGAGTGTTCCAGGATGATATCTAGGTCGATGCTGAGTGTTCCGGTATGATATGTGTGGTATGATTTGTGCCCCGTGCTACGGGATGATATCTAGGCCGATGTTGAGTGTTCCAGTATGATATGTGTGGTATGATTTGTACCCAGTGCTACAGGATGATATCTAGGTCGATGTTGTGTGCTCTGGTATGATATGTTTGGGATGATGTGTACCCCGATGCTGAGTGTTCCGGGATGATATCTAGGCCGATGCTGTGTGTTCTGGTAGGATATGGTTAAGCCGTGCTGTGTGATCTGGCGTATTATTGTATACTTACTGTGTGTGTTTGCAAATATTTTACTGTGTGTGTTGACTAGTTTTGGTTCGCTGTGGTTACTTATGCCTGTTATGTGATTCTTGTGTGATTTGGGTGCTAAGGCTCTAGATCGAGCAGCAGGTATGTGATCCTTTGTGATCTTGAATACATTTATATCTGGGTTCAGTGCATTGATGTGTGCGTTCGCACGCGTGGATAGTTGTGATATAATCGTGTTCGTGTTCTAGTGTGAATTGTCTAGGTGACGGGTGTTAAATGTATTGTTGAGGAGAAGTGTATGAGTGATGGTTCAGTATCAAGTTTGATGTGCGGATTGCTCCCGGTTGGGTTCAAGCGCTGTTACTGGGTTACTTGTTTAAATTGTCTTGTTATTGCTTTACTAGTATGCCTTATTTGGACGGGTGTCCGTGGTGGTGAGCGAATGCTCATCCCCTTTGCTATTTTTTCCTATTGAGCGAAATGCTCATCCCCTCACTACTATTCTTACAAGTTTCGTTCGTGAGTTGGAGTAGAGGGCGTCCCGAAGCTAGGGAGCTTGTAGCGAGAGTCCTTGTCTTGGATTGTCTAGAGACGTATTCCCTTTCGTACCAAACTTTTTGTAATATTTGGCTAAAAAAAATAGAAATAAAATAAATAAATAATTTTTTTAAAAAAGTTTATTTTTAGCCTATGAGCTAGGCCCATTTAACTCAACTTAAACCCATTTATCCCTATATATATATATATGCTGAACAGTAGGGTTTGAGAAATTGGGATAAAAGGGACAGAGGTGAGCGGCAGCAAATCAAAAAAGAAAAATGTCTCTTCTTCATTGATTCTTCTCTCGTGTGTGGTCATCAAGGGAAAAAGAGGCCTTGTTAATTTGTTCACCAAATGATCAAGTGATCTGGCTATTGTGGTGCTGCAAGACGAGACAAGAGAGATCAGGATCAATCTTAGGTGGTGGTAGTTTTGGTTTTCGCAAAGACAAGGTGAGCAATTTTTTGATATTAGCTTGAAAGAACAAATGTTCTCCTCTTCTCCATCTTCTTGTGTGGTTTGTGTAAAAGGAAAAATTTTGGATTAACTTTTTGATCTTCTGGGTATGAGTGTGCCGAGGAGTTAATTGCAAAACAAGAATAAAATAAAGGGAAAATTTCAGTATAATACCCTGCCAAACTTTTAATTTCAGTATAATACCCTGACATAATTTTTTTGCACTTTCATACCTAAACCAAACATTTAATTTCACTTTAGTACCCAACCGTTAACTTGATGTTAATTTGGATGGAAAAAGTTAAAAAGACCATAATACCCCTAACTATTACTCAAAATTTCAAACTCGTGCCATTAACTCAGAATTTAAAAATAAGTGAAATGACAATAATACCCTCCATTGTTAGGGTATTAAAATGAAAATTTTACTATTTTTAAAATAAAATCAGTTTTAATTTATAAATAGGGTTTACTCCATGTCCTAACCTCCTACTACACTTAATTGTCAAATCCGCACCTAAGCTTTGGAAAATTGTCAAATAGTATCGAATTTCAAAACTGAATTATTAAAAATAAAAAAGTACTGTTTAAATTGACTTTTTCCGTGAACAGTGAATCACGTGCTGCCCACGTGACTCATTTTATAATGGAGCTTGCGCGAGCTGAGGTCACGAAGAGATGCAATTCGAAGCTTGGACACAAAGAGATGAAGTTCGAAGAGCTGAGATGAAGAGATTAGGTCACAAAGAGATGAAGTTAGGCCAAGTTAACATCCGAAGGAAGAACATATTTGAGGGTAAACTCGACTTTTCACTTGGCCAAGTTAACCTCCGTTTAAAATTAGAAACAGTTGGCAATTTTAGTTAATTGACCGTTACTACATGGCAATTTCAATTGTACAAGGTTTGGATTTAACAATTTTTGAAAGTTGGGCGTTAGGACATGGAGTAACCCCCTATAAATATTATTTTTATTTTAAAAAATTCATATTTTAATTTAAAAAATACATAAAAATCATTTTTTTTAATTTAATTAATATTTTAATACATTTGTTTTTTTTCTTTTTCTACCCAAAATCACTGTTTCTCTCCTCATATTAGTCTCTATCTCCTCCTATCTTCATCTCTCTCTACAGAGATCCATGTACTCCTTCTTCTTACTTTTTCCTTGCTCCGTTTTGCTTTCCTGTTCCTTTTCTTCTCCTTTGAAATACCTATATACATACTCACAGCTCAACCATTGTTGAAGACACACATATATTGATCTAGAGATCCAGATCCGATCATGGAATTCGCAGCGCATTCTAAGGGTGGATCTTCGTGTCCAGCTCCTGGTGGTCAGGGTCGGGGTAATTGTTCGATTTACGAGCAGAAGCACATGGAGAGGATGGTCGATTTGAATCTGAAAGGCAGTAGTGGAGTATGTCAAGGGCGAGTTCAAGCTCCGGTTTATATTTTAGGGATTTATTTTTGGGGATTTATTTCTTAGGGATGTTGGGTTGCAAAATCGATTTGGAAAAATGGGGCTACTGGTTTCAGATTCTTATGTTTGTAATTTCTTCATGTTTTGAGCTCCGATTCGTGTTCTTGAGATGGATGGATGGTTGTGCTCTCCGTTTCTACAGAAAATTTGGGTTTGGTTTGATTTTGTCTGTGAACAAAAAATGTCTCTGGTTTGATCTTGTCTGAAACAAAAAAGGTAGTAAAATGATAAATAAAAAAATAATACAAATAAATTAATTTTTTTTTTGAGAGGAAATGGAAATATCATTAATGTAAAATAACTTGGTGACCCAACATATGGAGTTCACCGTACATAGACCAAACTAACAAAATTGGAAAGACAAGTGCAGAAAACTTAAAAGTGCTATGTAGCATAATTGCGGTCGGGGGAGTGGGACTGCGGTCGCATCCGGGGATACCGATACAGTATACTCCAACCAGAAGAAACTGACCGAGCAGATCAGAGGATAAGCAAACGATGGTGGACCGATTACTCCCCCGGTATGTCAGCGTGCGTCGTCCTCCCTTAAATGATGATGGTAGGGCTCCTGAACGCGGGATTGCTGACCCCGAAGTGGTAGAGAAGTAACTCATCAACTGTTGGTGGTACCCTTGCCACCTATACACCAGGAAAAAGGTACAGTTGACCAAACCCTCTCTGGCCTTCCCAGCACTCATTCCTGGAGGCGAGGGTGCTTGAAGCCCCCCGCCGCTGCTGGTGTTTGCTCCTCCCCCATCGACGCCAGCGATAAAGGAGCATGACCCCCACCGCCGCCGCCACGAGCAGCCACGCCCCGCGCCAGCCCGCTCCCTAATCTCCTTGGTCGGGACCCCTTCGCCGGCGTGCAGCGAAGACAGGCCGATCCCGACTAAATCCGGCCACCAGGAACCCAGCCCGCCTCCTCCACTGCCGAGAAACACCACACCTGCGTCGCCCCCGATCTGTCCGTCCAGGTTCCTTCCGACAGCTCGGGGTCGTCTTCCCCCGTGATCACCACCACCGGTGTCTCCGACCCCGGTCCCGTCCCCGTCATGGCCCCGAGGACCTCCGCCCCCACCGACGCAGACGCCGACAGCAACTCCTCCATCGAGTCCTCCTCCAGAAACTCAGAACCGGCCTCAAACCCCAATCCCTGACTGTCCGACTCCGGCAAACAGGGTCCCCGATGAACCCCCTCCTCGCCGTCTTGCTCGCCGCCGTTCGCACCGCACGAAGCCGCCATGGAACTCGAAGCAAAATCGCAAAACACACAAACCCTAGCAGAGGGAGGCGCTGCACCTTAGAGAGGTAGTAGGTGTTTTTTTTTTATTATTGAAGTATAAAAATAAATTAATAAAAATGAATAAAACAGATATTATAGATTTTTAAAAATTAAAATCGGAAAAAGAGGATAGTAAAAGAAAATAATAATGATTTTTTTAATATAAAACTGACTTTTATGAATAAAAACTGATTTTTAAAAATAATAACTGATTTTTTCTGAAAATATAACTGATTCTTAAAAAAAGAAAAACTGATTTTCTAAAAATAAAATAGTTTTTTAAATAAAACAATTTTTTTTGATATTTAAAAACTGATTTTTAAAATAAATATTCAAATAAAATCAGATTTTATTTATTTTTATATGAAAATCTGATTTTAATATTGAAGAAATAATTAATATTTTTAAAAAATTTCGAAGGGTAGGTTTTGAAAATTTGATTGGTCTTAAGGGGTAATTTGGATTTTTAGACTTTTTTAATATTGAAAAACTGATTTTTATGTATTTTTTTATTAAAATATGAATTTTTGAAAATAATAATAATATTTATAAATTAAAACTGATTTTATATAAAAAAGCTGATTTTATTTTAAAAATAGTGAAATTTTCATTTTAATACCCTAACAATGAAAGGTATTATTGTCATTTCACTTATTTTTAAATTCTGAGTTAATGACATGAGTTTGAAAATTTGAGTAATAGTTAGGTTATTATGGTCTTTTTAATATTTTCCATCCAAAGTAACATCAAGTTAACGGTTGGGTACCAAAGTGAAATTAAATGTTTGGTTTAAGTATGAAAGTGCAAAAAATTTATGCTAGGGTATTATACTGAAATTAAATGTTTGGCAGGGTGTTATATTGAAATTTTCCCTAAAATAAATAAATAAATAAAATCTTTTTAGGTCCTTTTTTGTTCTTGAGTGTGGTGGTTAATTCCATGGGGTTGAGAGCTATATATTGTAGACCATTAGGTCCACCAACAAATGGTAGACAATAGCTAAAGGAAGTCAAGATCAAGAGTTGCTCTTGCGCTAGTGAAAAAGGTGACATAACTCTCCTCTTATGTTTTCTCTCTAGATAGAAACCCTAGCGCCGCTTCTCTACCCTCTCGTCCTCGTCGCTTCGTTTTCTCTCTGCCGGCGATCTCCGACTATGGAGGTCGCTGGCAGACTCCTCTCCTTCTTCTACCTCTCCACCCCTCGCCTACCTTTTCCCCTCTTCCTCCTCCCTCCCTCCTGGGTTTTTGCCGCCGGTGAAACTTTCCTTCCTCCTTCGAGTAGCTTCAGTTCCGGTGTGGGAACCCTTTCCCTTCGGATTGGTGCAGATCTGAGCTATCTCTCGCCTCACATTCACCTTCTCTTCATCCCGCTCTGGCCCCCCTCTCTCCAGCGCTCTCATCTTCGTCAGAGGCCTCTTTCTCATCAGATCTGGAAGTGGGAGGCCCTTCTCCTCTGTCAACGGTGGGGATCGACATGGATCGTGGTCGGTGGTCTCTCTCCTTGGTGTAGCCTCCGCTGGTTCGCGCTTTGGAGGTCAGGTAGATCTGGTTATTGGATGTTCTGTACTCAACAGAAATGTTGGCCTTTCCCCTCTTAGGGCCCTGTCTTGGTCCTGGCCGGATAGGGGTTACCAACGATGGTGATGAAGTTCTGAGTACGAGCACCTGATGATTGGATCCTCTTTCCCCTTCAGAATCCTGGGACATGCTAGATCTACTCGATTCTCGTCCTTGTGATTGTGGGGGGTACCCTTCAGTTTTTGGGCGTTGAAGAGTCACTGCTCTGTTGTGGGTTTTGTTTGCTGGTACTGGCAGTGGGACTTCCTTCCTTGCAAAGGATCGTTGCAGTGCTTCCAGATATTGCCCCAGTGAAGTATGGTCTCTTCTTAGATCCTTCTCTGGCCTTTGTTGGCGCCCGTGGTTTGCTTCCCTCCTCTTCTCCTTTTTTACTGAGCTCTACTCTTTCCTCCCCTCTCTTCAGCTTTTACTTTGGTTTTCCTTCATCCCGACCAAATGTGGTTCGGGCTCGCCGGATTGGGATCCGCCGGCGAGTTCATTGGACACTCATCCCTTGAAAACCATGGTTTTAGCTGTTGGGTTAATGGGGTCCAGTTCTACTGGATTTGCTCCGCCGATAGCGGTCCTGGCCGCCGGCTTCTGAAAGCCCACGCTACTCTGGTAGAAGTGTGGTGCTTTTGAGCTTGGGTTAGGGTTTTTCTCAGGCTGATTGGTTTAGAGTTGGGGACATTCGGGTTTTGGGTGGCCTCTGAAAGCTTTCTTCGTTTATTTTGGGTTATGCCTGTCTTCATTTTTTAGCTTCAACCTCTTCTTTCCACTATCTTGGCTCAAGTTACTTTCAAGATTTCAGACATTCAAGCAAATTTTCAAGATGGCCATCAACACTGCTCATTACATTCTTCTTTGGCCAATCTCTAATGTTGTTGAGGTGTGCTCTGTTTTGTGGAAGAGCTTTCATGGGGGACCTTCATATCACTCCTCTGTCATTTGGTTGCAGTTCACTCTTCATCTGCTGCAGATTTTCATTTCACAGATAGGCAATCAAGTTTAAATGTTGTTTTAGTTTGATGTTTTAGGCCTGCCTCTCATATTGGTGTGATGTTTGTCAAGTTCATTGGGTTGTTGTATTAGGGTTTTCATTTTCATACCCTGTAGTTTCATCGTTTGGTGCTGTTTTTTGATGCTTGGTCCGTAGTTGGATCTTAAGCCTTTGTACTCCTTCTTATCCTCTAAGGAGGTTTTAATTTAAATTTGTCTTGCTGATAAAAAAAAAAGAGTTTCTCTTGTGTGGTGTGTTGAGCCGCAAAAAAAAAAAAGGAGAGTTGGAGCAAAATTTATGAAGGGAGAAGCTTTTGGTTGTGTTCTAATTGCTTTAACAGGAAGCTCAGTTAACGACCTATCAAAAGTGATTTTTGGGGTTATTTATCGGTAACAAAAGATAACACTTTCCTTTGTGTATTACCGATTTGTATTGAGAAATAGAGAATTAGGGTTTGTAATTCGTGAGAATTCGGGAATTGTAGTCAGAAACTTTAATTGCGGAATTAGAACGCTCGGACATCGGAATTTGATTCCGCCAAGTGTGTTGGAACATGTGAACTTAATTAGGAATGATAGAAACGAAAACGGGAATTATCGGATCCCCGAGGGACGTTTTCCCGATCCCGGGCATATTCGCCAAGCCGGAAGAAATGGGCCATTTCGGGCCCATTTTGACAAGTTGAGTACTTGGGGAATTGTTTGGGTGGTTTCTCTTTAATCATCCTTGAATTATTATTAATTATCGTATTACTTGTGTTCCTAGACTTCATTCTCGAGCACGGCGGAGGAGACTTCTAGGCGGCCCTCGAGTGACTAAGCGTTCGGATAGCATTGAGGTAGGGAAAAGTACTAAACTCATATGGTAATTTAATTAACACTAATAATATGCCTATAGGATAATATTAATCAGAAAGGTCCTAGATTACATATAGGATATGATTCACTAGAATAACCGTTTTTCAATTATAATAATAACCGGACGAGTCTTAGTATGCATATAGGATGTGATTCACTAGATTAATCGCTTTCAATATCTTGGGAAATTGCCGTGCTGGTAGAATGGCCATGTCGAACCTTATGATTGCTTGTTGATTGTATGTACCGATGTTTGTTCGCTTAAGATCGATGCATGTTCCGTTCTTAGGATAAGATAAGAGTCAAACTAGATTAATTGAACTACGATTATCGTGATGTGAATGATTGATCCGTGTTATGATTGGTTGAATGAATGAAATGAATGTAATATGATTGGTTGAATGTTTGAGTTAATGGGTGTTGATTGTGCTTAACAGTATAATCGGGTGAGTGATAGACCGATGGGTATGATTGGTAAGTAATGATGGTAAGCTTGGTTTGACATTGCGTGTGACTGTATTGGGTGTGTTATGCTTTCGTGTGTTTCGAGTGTGCACCCCGAGGTGTACATGCCGAGAAGACATCTAGACCGAGGTGCGGTTCCGGTATGATGTGAGTGTGAATCCCCGAGGTGGACATACCGGGAAGATACCTAGTCCGATGTGCGGTTCCGGTATGGTATATGATTATGTAACCCGATGTGCGTTTCCGGGAAGACGTCTAGGACGATGTACGTTTCCGGGATGGCGTGTGACTGTTTACCCCGAGGGGGTAATTCCGGGAAGATATCTAGGCCGATGTGCGTTTCTGGTACGACATGTTGCTTGTTACTGGTTTCGCCCCGATGATCTGTGGTCCTTTGGAGACATTTCCAGGACCTCCGACGATATGCATTCGGAGGGAATGCTTCGGGAAGTCGTGACAGCATGTGTCTCCTCTAGACCGAGGGGCAATCTGATATGATGTACCGGTCAGTGTACGGATCAGAGTTTTGAGATTTGACATTCAGCTTGTCGGTATTTGTGTGTCACTTTAATTAATCCCCTTGGTAAATTTGTTCTCCTTCTATTGATATCCTTGGGTGTTACCTTCTCTAAGCATTACATTAGTTATTTTCCGTTGATCTCTTTGAGTGTTACTTTCCTTAAAGCATTGGAACTCTTATTGATCGATATTCACATCTCATTTTCTTTTATCGTTCTAATTATAAACTCTGAATAATTGTATTGATTGGTTTTATGTTTTAACGGGGGTTTCTTTACCTTATTACTTTTTCCTACTGAGCGAAAGCTCACCCCCTTCGTGTTTAGTGTTGTTTTACAGGTTTCTTTGCTGAGTAGGCTGTAGAAGGTCTCAGAGCTCGGGAGCTACTGAGGGTTCGGGGGTTTATCTTATTAGAGACGCACTTTTTCATTTATGTATTAAACCTGTTGTCTTTATTACTTTTTGAGATTCTGACTCGTTGGTTAGTTTCGGCTTATACAGTTTTCAAAGTTATTCATTTAAGGTTTATTTTAGTGATTGTTATTTATTTATCTATATTTTAGTTCACGTCTCGAGTCCGGTCAAAACCGGATTTGGGGCGTGACAATTTGGTATCAGAGCCTGGTTTCATTTTGAAATTATTTTCAAAACCTCAGACCGTACGTCAATTAGGTGAGTAGAGTTAGGTGGTTAAAGTCGTAGTTCTCGGTGACGCAAGTCGGAAATATCCGATGCGTAGAGTCGAAACGACAAGAGTCTCGTTTGTTAAAGCGTCTTGTTTAAGTTTTACCTCAATTGAAATGTACTTTATTCTCTGTTTTACTGTACACGTTACTGGATATATGATGCCGACCGGTTGAGATTGAGGTTGGATTAACGAGCGATGCTCGGGCTGTTTATGACGTATGTATTAAATAAGTGTTAAGTGGGTTGCCGCTTTGCCCGACCGTTGATGGGTTGGTAAAGTTGAAATGTTGACTTGACGAGTAGTAAACGAGAATTATTGAGAACCGAGTTGTGTATTTTCGATGTGGCACAGTGGTATGTTGTGTGATATCTGTGGTGTGCTTATTGTGTTGAATGTCGTGTAGGGCTCGTTATTAAATGTCCCGCTTAAGCGGATGGTTAATGGAATATACGAACGGGTCATGCCGAAATTTCTGTAAAACTAAAGTGTTGCACTATCACGGGTTGACTCAAGGGCGCCAATGTAGTCGAACGTGACAGGGGGATGTCAAGTGGTTACAACGAGATTCGGGGACACCTGAATCGGGTTGTAACGACGCGAGATCGACATGAATGTTGTGATAGAAAGAGAAAGGTGTTGAAAACCTAAGAATTTGAAACAACGTTAAGATTTGTGAAATTGATTTGTGTTGTGATCTTGTACCCAATGTTATGGGAAGATATCCGACCGAAGTGTATGCCGTTCAGGTATGTTGTTGTGTGACTTGTTTGAAACTGTGCCTCCTGCGGGAGTTGATTGAATTATGTGAATTGTTTCTGTGAGACGCACAAGTCTGCGGGCTTCTCTACTTATATGAAGTACTATATATGACTATAGTAAGGCTAAGTATACCGTTGGTCCGAGTATGATCCTTTTGAAACGCGTACGAACGTTTTTGCTTTAAGCGAACGGCTTTATTCGAAATCTGAGAAACTGAACATGTGCGTTATCCGTGCAGAGGATATACGACATGAGACCTGTTTACACACCGAGAGGCACTAGGGGTCGCCCAGCCAGGGGCCGGGGGCGACCACCTGCCATTGATCAAACAGGGGCATTAGACTCTCAGGGTGCTACTTCTGTAGAGCACCAGAGCGATGAGGCCGGGCTGTCAGGATTACCGCCCAGGGTTCCTCCAGTCGCAGCACCGACTCAGGCGACCCCTCTGGAGGAGGTGGTTCGCGCAGTTCTTGCAGCGATCAGCGCTCAGCAGGGGACTACAGCACCAGCATCAGACGGTGATGGCGAGAACCCAACGCCTGACCTGTGACAGCCATGGGTGGCGCCGGAGTGTGGTGGACGTATCCTCCAGGGTTCTTCGTCAAGGATGGTTGCGAAGGCAGAGTATGGTTTGGAAACCCTCCGGAGGAGCTGCGCTGGGGCATGTCCCTAAGATCGGTGGCCGACCATTCCTTCCCGTGAGGGAGGTGTCGGTCCCCATGGATACCCCTGCAGGTAACTGGACACGGCAGCAGCCGAGGGACTGGTTGCCCTCCGGAAGGGCTACTTATGGAGCTGTTCGGGGGACTAAGGACCGAGGAGATGGTGCTGCTCTAGATGGGATGCTTGGAAGACGGTGTGCCACTTATTGGGATTCGGGGGGAAGCTAGTCCCAGCCCACTGACATTGGATCCGGGACCTAAGGATGGGATGCCTAGAGGACGGGGTGCTCGTGTGACATGGGACCCGGGACCCTGTCCTTCGCCTCGGGGCACCACCCGGACACCCGGGACAAGCCTTCCTGGGAGGTTTGCTTCTTTGTGGGGAGCCATAATAAGGGCGGGAAAGATGCCCCGCCGGGAGGGATGACGCACCGTCTGAGCATCGAGGACTGGCCCTAGGAGGGGTCCCCAGACGACGCTTTGCCTCCCATCATCACCATTACTGTTGAGCTCCCTCAGGATCTCCGGTACCTCGTTCTCCCTCACTGCCTTCTTTCTCTGCCCAAGAGGCATCAAAATACCGTATGTGACATTTATGATATTATAAGTTTCAGAAAACAATTGTTCATTATTGTTGGCCTTCTGATGGTCGGAGAGCATGTTCCCCGATGTAGGATAATGTAATCGATTTTAAGTAATAAAGTTGCACCCTTAGTTCAAATAAAATTATGTGCATGAAAAACATCCTAAGATACTTTAAAGGTAATGTCACAAGTTAGTTCTCATTGTTATGCAAAACCTCATAGTTGTCGTCACATATCAAAGTGCACATCTTTTGTTGTTTCAGATGAGAAACAACTGAACTCATGTATATGGCATGTACCGTCAAGTGCTCCATTCTTCAATTTGGTTTCTCAAATCGATCTCTCATACCTTGCACGATTTGTCTTCACTTATAATGTCTCCGTCACATGACCCTCTCCCTTGAACAACAATGAACCGCTGGGCAAAGCAATAGAAGTAGATGATGTTGAGAACGTCCAATCCCATAATGACATAGTAGTAATTCTCCAGGCGATTTTGATTGAGGTCGTGTCCCCCAATCCACGCCTTCCCAAAGTCCTTGGAAAAGGAGTCCACCATGTTGACGATAATGGAGTTGACATAGCTCGAAATGGACAGGCTCAGGAAAAAGATAGCCCCGGCCACAGTTCTCATGCTCTCGGGCATCTGCATCGTCAGGAGCTCCATTATGGCCACTGCGGCAAATGCTTCCACCAATCCTGCCAGAGCAAACTGAGGCAGCAGCCATAGCACGCTCATGCTCGACTCGAACGCTGCGATTCTAAGCGCATCTTCACGACGATACCTATTTAAAATAAGACCGTGGGTAAGTAAGAACTAATGTATAAAAATCGTTAGACGCTAATATACGATTATGATACGTTAGAATATAACTATAATTAGGCCTTCAACTATCATCGGCTTTAGTTGAGTTGGTTCTCTAATATGGTATCAAAGTCTGGTTACTTCACAGACTCGGGTTCAATCTCATTCTCTACAAAAAAAATTCTAATTTCTTCTCAATTTATCAAATTTACCCTAAAATGGGTCATCCCTTATATCTCTCTTCTCGACGGGCTTATCTCCTCTTCTATATAATTTACTTCCAAACCTGTAAATGGGTTTGTCCGTGAGGGCGCGAGTTAGAATATAACAATAATTGAGATTTTAACTATCAGCTTAAGCTTTTAGTTGAATTGATTATCGAATAAGATCTTTTAAGATTAGACGAATCTGATAGGGATTTTTAGAAGACTAGGTAAAATATCATACCTCTCAACCAAGCCGGAAGCTGCCATACACAAGATTGCTAGCCAAATTCCAATCTGAATCCTCAACTCCATGCTGAATCTCTTATCTTTCGTAAGCGAAAACTTGAGGTAAACACACTCATAAATGTAAACCCAGATAGAAAGAGCAATCATGGAGGTGAGCCCCATCCATCCCGGCGGGATCTCGAAGCTCCGGCCAATCTTCTTGTCCATCTGGATCGCCTGCAGGATCCCGAACGTGTTCTGCTGCTCCATCGTCATGAAACAGGCGATCCCCGACACCCACACCGGCAGGATCCTGATCAGACATTTCAGCTGCTCCACCTGCTGCAGCCTGCACAATCTCCACTCGTCCCTCGCCTTCCCTCCCTCGTCCAGCTCCCTCACAGGGTCCATAACTAGAGCCGCTTTGTCAAGAAACCCGAACCTCTCCGTGTGGGACAGCCTCGCCGCCTCGCTCCCCGGCAGGATTGGGTCGTAGAACGACAGCTCGCCGTCAGGGCTCGTTAAGTTCCGCTTCTTGATGGCTGCATTGATGACTTTGGCCATGTCGGAGAAGATGCTGCCTTGGGGCTTCTTGCAGACGTAGGTTCTTCGGCCGATGAGGAAGACGGTGATGGAGATGAAGAGGCAGGCTGAGGGGACGGCGAACCCGACGACCCAGCTGACGTTGGTCTGAATGTAGACGACGCCGGTGAGGGCCACCATGAGGGCGATGGTGAAGGAGAAGTACCACCAGTTGAAGAAGCTTTCCAGCTGCTGCTTCCCTTTGGCCGTGCTCGTGTCGAACTGGTCGGCTCCGAAGGCTATGTTGCAGGGTCTGATGCCTCCGGCGCCGATCACCAGCATGCCCAGGCTCGCGAACAGGAACAACAGCTGCCACGGCTCGGGGATGGGGCATTCCGGCGGTGGCCTCAGTTCACGTAAACCTGCCGTTAGGGTTACCATCACCATGCCCTGTAATTAATTAGTGTAACGGATATGTAATGGTAATGGATAAAATGTAGCTGGTAATTAAAGATGGTGTAATTTACCAGAAAAGACGATATGGAGCCTAAGAGGAGAGTGAGGAACCTGCCGAGAAATGCATCTGAAATTATGGCTCCGGCGATGGGTGTAATGTTGGAGGAACCGCTGAAGATGTTTATTACGTTAACCAAATATATTCCGTCCAAATGGTACATGGTTCTCAGATACACAGCTATATTCGCCACCAAACTCATCGACGCCAATTTCTCAATCGCCTCATTGGCTGCAACACAAAAAACCATACAAGATCGTGCGTTATAATAAATGTGAGTATATATATACAAAACACAAAAATGTACGTGGTTCATGGTAATAATGTGTTTGTTACCTGATTTTGAAATGACATGCATATCACACCAAATACACTACCATGATAGTAAGGTTACATATAATGAAGAATGAGATAATCCCAAACCACTAAAAGGATTTAGAAAGATTCAAATCTATCTATGACAAACAATTGATGAGATAATTTACATAAGTATATATGTAGGTACCTAGGATGTAACGTATGGATTTCCACCCTCCTGGTACTTTCCGAAGAGAAGGATCGTCTTGGTCTTGCATCTCTTTGTTTCCTCTTTCACTTGCACACTCTTCAGAGATTTGGTTTCGTTCTACAGGCAAAAACATGGTAATAGTTTTGGTCCAATATGATCTACTTGGGTTGTCTGGCACAAATAGAGGCTATTTAGAAACTGCAAGTCTTATATATATTATCGAGTGTCTGGTTTTATGTAACTTTTTTTGTTGCAGCCTCTCAAGAATTGGGTTTTGTGGTTAGAGTTGGCTGATTTTTGTTGGAAAAAGAGCTGCTTGAAACTAGATACGGTTGGGGTGGTTTTCGTCATTTTTTAGGAAATTTACATATTCTTGAGTTAAAATAGCGTAATTATTCTCTCGGATTGTCCAGATTTCAGGTGAGACATGATGTAATTTACACGTCAGAAACAAACAACCTAACGGAATCATCAGTGTATACAGCCTCAGTAGTAGGCTTGGTTTTCTGAATGTTTGTAGTTACTCCTAACAATTGATTTCTATTTTTGGGAAAGTTAAAAGACAGTTCAATCCCAATCCTTGTTCTCCATAGAAATTGGTAACTGCCGGTAGCCCATGAAAAAAATTGCTTGGAACTCGACTTTTATGCGTTCCTTTTTTTTTTAGCGACAATTGTAATTTTATAAATATTTATATCAGAACATCGATGTGCGTCAGGGAACATGATCCCGAGCCACTAAGGTCAGACTGAAAGAGCAATAGCTCACTGAATCTTTTTTCCACTAGAACCGTCACAGACGGTATTTGAAAGCCATATAGGTAAGGACAGAATACGAAAAGGGGGGAAGGGGGTGCCTGAAATATGAGATCTCGACAGCGGTGATGGTAAGAGGCAAAGAATCTTCTTTGCACCCCTCCCAGGGCCAGTCCCCGATGCTCTGTCGTCTTTTCATTCCTCCTGGCGGGGCTGTTTTCCCGCCCTTTCCGAAACGCGAGAGCTCGTCCCGATCCAAGTGCTTTGATCGGTCCCTCGACATCTGTCACGCCCCAAATCCGATTTTGACCGGACTCGAGACGTGACCTGAGTTGAAATAAATATAATTCATAAACGATAGATAAAAGTTCCAAAATCTCATACAAACTCCGTCAAAATCAACATATAAGTAAATAGTTTAAAAACATCGTGAGTCACAGCTCAACATAAATAGTCAAATAAAGGATGTTCAATACATGAGACCAACATAACTCTAGTAAAAACCCAAAGAAGTCCAAAAGCTCCCGAGCCTCGACTTCCCTAGACATCTGGTACACCTATAAAACAGTTAGAAACCAAAGGGGATGAGCTTACACTCAGTAGGAAAAACCTTAATAACTCAACCCTTAAGTCAAAGATAAACTGCCTACAATTGTAACCCGAACAACAAAGCAATACGGTAAATAAGGAAGTAATAAAGAATCAGAAATAATTACAATAACGTAATAGTATCTAAGTAACGGTAACATAAATAAGTTCATAATAAATATTTTAGAGGACCAATAAAAGTAAACTGGGAAATATCAGTATCTTGCCAACCACTTGCTTTCTCAAGCCTCCGATCCGTGGATAGATTCTGGGATCACCTCGGTTCCCATAATCCGATCCACCAGAGTATCCACATCACATCAGATTTTCCCTTGGTCCAGAGGAGGTACATGCATCGGGGCACCGAAACCAATTCAGAAATGCCACCTAAGGATCATATGTCATAGGGGACCAAGTAGTGCTCCACTGGGACGCAGTTCCTTGGGGTGAAACCATGAGTAATCCTTTCCCCGCAGGGTAAACCGTCCAATTGCCCGCAGGCCCAATAACCAATGCCCCGCAGGGTCCAATAACCAATTTCCCGCAGGCCCAATAACCAATGAATATCCCGTAGGATCTGCCAATAATCAATACCCATAATATCTCGTAGTTAATGCCCTCAGGCTCCAATTCTCAACCCATATCTCGCTGTATCTGTCCAACTCCAACCACCACAAGGGCACCGGATTACCCCCTCGCTGTAGTACCGAACAAAGCACACAAACAGACAAACAAACAAACGAGCATACATTTCAAGAATAAGAATGAGGGAGACATACAATAACACGTCCATCAACCAACACTCATCGAATCACTCTTTGACCACAATACACACAAGACATTCACTTAATCCTCAAACTTATAAGCATACACGTTCATCCACACACAACACACGAGATTCATACCCACAGTTACACTCACCGTCATACTTACCTGCCACGAACCATCGGTACATCGATCACCTGATTGTACCCCGTGGCACAACCAGTCATACTCGATCATCCGTTCAATCAACAATTATATCAACATAAACACTCAATCAACCAAGTATGCATTAAACCAATCAACCATCATATGAACGAACCAATAGGCATTCAATAATAGCAGCTACTCTAGTTTCATTAGACTTTTAAGTTAACCTAATAACTAGCAACCAAGCATGTGAACCTAGCACACAACTAATCCGAGAGCTCTTCACAGCCTCTCTACCAGTAAATCAATTTCCCAAGTTGTCACGCCCCAATTTCAGTAAACCGAACTCGGGACGCGAACGTTTTAAAAACATACAAACACTTGAAACCTGTTTTCATTGAATCACTTTAAAATATCAGTTTAGTTCAACAAAATAATAATTACAACTTAAAACACGTCCCAACAAGTGGACCAAAAACATGGTATCCGTCGCTAGAATCAAAACACCCAGAAACCCGCTTCAAGCTCTTCAAGCTTCAAAAGCTCACCTAGTCCAGCCTACGAACAATACCTGTAGGAAAAGCAGCTAGGGGTGAGCGTTCGCTCACCACCGCGGATAACAGACTGACTACGGCATAATTAGCAGACAAAGCCGGTAACACCAAAAATAAAGCCAACACCGGGGAACACTGTCCCCAACCCAAGTACTCTGACTGAACAAACACCCACAGTTACCTTCCTTGACCAACTCAACACTCTGATATGCAAGTAGACTCGACACAACGATCACGACCTCTTCCAAGGACTCAAAAGAAACTACGCAACACCAAACAAGATCACAAAGGATCGCACACCAAACAAGATCACAAAGGATCGCAAACCAGCTGCTCAGTAACCTCCCTCACGCCCTTTACCGATCTCATCAGGTCAGGCGGTCGACCTGTTGCATTTCCTCGACACAAAGTCGGATCAGACTGTCAACCTATCACACTCACAACCACCGAACCACACACGCGCGGCCAGGACCCCTTTACTTACGGGCGGGCCCCCTACCTCGTTTGAACGTGTAGACACGTGTGATCGAGGACCCCCGTTTCATGAAGTGGGCCCACAACCTCAGGTAACCGCAATCACAATCACAACCACAGTTCAACAATCAGTAACTACGCAGGTTCAACACTCACAGGCACTCATGGCCACCAAGACACCAACCGTAAAACTCGGACTCAACAGCCCCATAGGCACTCACGGCCTCCCAGACACACCAACAGTAACTCACGGGCTCAACAGCCTCACGGGCACTCACGGCCTCACAAGACACACCAACGGTCAAGACTCGGGTTCTACAACTCCACGGCACTCACGGCCACCCCAAAACATCAACAGTAAGACACGAGCACTCATGGCCACCCAAGACACCAATTTAACTACACGGGCTCTCATGGCCACCCAAGACACCAACAATTAAATACGGGCTCTCATGGCCACCTAAACTCAACAATTAACAACACGGCTCTCAAGGCCACTCAAACTCAACAATAAATAACACGGCTCTCAAGGACACTCAAACTCAACAATAAATAACACATAACAACCTCCGGCATACTCGATGCCTCCAACAGTCCTAAGATCACTAGTTTCACAAACAACCTCCGGGCATGGTCATATGCCTCCAGTAATTCAATTATCGCTAAGTTCTCTGCTCCTACGACACTACTAAGTGTCACATGCATTTCCAATATTCACTACAATCCCGTATCATGCATTTCTAATATTCTACTGTTAACTTTCCTTAGTCAGGGCCGAGATCCGGCTACTTTTCCCTACCTCAACCGAAGAACACCCGCTACGCTTCCTAGCTGCTGACGTTCTGGCTCGCTACCTCCGAGCTTCACTTCGATCGAAGCCGGACTCTGAAGATAACACGAAAGCCATAATTAGAGGCGGTTCCCAGGTTAATTTAAAGGTCACGATTAATCCAGTTTTAAAACCGACAGTAGTCCCTTAAACTCGAGCGGGATAAAAGCGGGGTCACGGCGAATCGGGTTTGAGTACCCGAGCACCGAAACCGGTGCATGCGAGGAACGGTCCCAATGCACGAATCCCGAGGTCCGATTCAGCGGTCCGCTTTTGTTCCTTTTTAAACCCAATTAGCAGTCCATTTTAACCAGAGTTCCAGATTCGTTCCCAATTCCGATTAATAACCCTTTTTTTCAAAACAGAACGGTTTTTGTTTCAAATCAAATTCCCTTTTATTTCAAATCTGTTTCTATTCCGATCCTTTGAGCCCAAAAAGAATTTAGTTCGGTTTTTGAACAGCCGTTCCTAAATCCCGTTTACAAATTAGATTCTCAAACTCCTCGATTTAAAACCGTTTTTAAAACTAAATTGATTTTAATTCCTTTTTATCTTAAATCCCTTTTCCTTAAAACTGATTTCTTTTTCCCTTTTTCCTTTAGAAAATTGTGTCTCGATTCAATTAAAATTCCTTTTCAAATCTTTTGATTTTACAACTAAACATTTCAGATCAACAAGGAAATCGGTTTCAACCGAGCCTAGATCCAGAACAGTTTCAATAACATCATTAGATGAATGTAACATTTTGCTAGTAACAGTTGGAAGGAAAAAGGGGCTCGGGTTTCGAACCGACCGGCCGCCAGCGAGGGCGGCGCCGGCCGGGGCCTCACCGTAGCAAAAAGGGCGACGGGAAGCGTCGGGTTTGCAGCCGTGGAGGTGACGGAGCACGGCGTGCTCACTCTTGCTTCGGATCTGGACGGACACGACGGGTCCGTCCCAGATCTGGCGATTTGCCGGCGAACTCGGAGGTTCTGGAGCAGCACGGCTTGACTTGCGGTGGTCGGAGGGGAGAAAGAGGTCGGAGACGAAGGGAAGTGGTGGCGTGGACCAGACGGGGAGGGAGAGGTCGGACGCGGCCAGAACTGGTGAGAGGACGGCGACGGCGGCTCAGATCCGAGCGAGGCCGACGACTGGCTCGGGACGAGGGCGTGCCCGGCGAGTGGCTCGGGACGAGGGCGGACAATAGGGACGTCGGAGAAGACGGCGGTGGCTCGGTGGTGGCGCGGTGGCTGGACGTAGGAGGTGAGGGATCGATGGGGTCGGCCAACGGCGGCGACGGCGACGTGAGCTGGAGAGGTGGGTCGCCGGAGAGGGTGAAGATGGGAGAGAGAGAGGAGATGGAGGGTTGTGGGGGAGATGGCCGGTGATGGAGAAACGGCGTCGGGAGGGAATCGGAGGAGAAGAGGGATGTGTGGTCGGGAGGTCCTGCTGCGCTACAGAGAAGGGGAAGGACGCGAAAATGGGGATGAAACCCTAAAGTGGGGTTTTTATACCCCGGCCTGGGCCTGACCTAGGGCGGATTGGCTCGGCACCACTCTGTTGGGCCGGCTCGTGCACTGGGCTTGGCCCAACCGACTGGCCCAGTCCGTCTGGCCCTGTAGCTTTTTTTTTGTTTAGTTAAATCATTTAGTTGTTGAAAATTCTTCTCTTTTGCAGTCGTTCCAAAAATCAAACCGATTTCCAACCTCGACGTTCCGAACTATTAAATTTCATAAATCAACCCTTTTTAACCGGAGCGGTCTTCACACAAGTATTGAAAGCACACTTCACTAATTGTCATCATCCTAAGCATGCATACTAGACTCATCCAATTATTAGCAATTGAAATACAATTATTCTAGTTATTCGCATCCTATAGGCAATTCTAGGACCTTTCCGATTTTATTATCCTAATCATGCATACTAAGCGTTAATTAAGAAATTAAGACTTTCCCTACCTCGTGGTCTTCCTTTAATAAAACTCTGATGAAAAGCTCGAGTGATCACAACTCCGTTCTTCACACGGGTTCCGGCGTGATCTTCGTTCTTCTAGCTCGGGTCCAAGCCCTTGTGCTCGGGCGAAGTCCCGTCTAGGTTTGACAAAAGAAACGTACAAATCAATACTGATAAAAGTCCAAAGGTCCTTTGATGCTTAAATCAAGCCTTCCAATTCTCACCTTTAATTAAATAAAGTTGATTATTTAATCTGATTTTTAAAATAGTTTTAATTGACTCGGGTCGACCCAGATCCGACCCGAAACCCGAACACGAACCTGACCCGGACCCGAGTCTAACCCGATCCGGACCCGAGTCACACCCGGTCCCAAGACTTGGGCCTGACCCACGTCCGAATCACAAACAGGCCCAGAGTCCACTTAGATCCAGGCCCGTACTGGTGGTCTTGGCCCACTGACGTCCGGCCCAACCACTTCACTTGGCCCAAGGCCCGTTTAGCTTCGTTCCCGAGTCCGCTCGGCTCCGGCGATGCCCGTGCATTCCGGCCACCGTCTCCGGCGGCGACGGCACCCAAAACTCGACGTGAAGGGCTGGAGAAGCTCGGGGAGGGACGGCTGAGCTCACTCCATGGCTGGACGAGGACGTCGGTGCCAGAGACGGCGTCAGGACTCAAACCCTTTTCAGATCTAGGGTTTGACAGCCGCCGACGATGAGTCCGACCCAAGGTCGCTCGAATCGAGCCTGGAAACGTCAGAAAATGAAAGGGGCGAGGCTGGGGAAGAAGGAGAGAGGTCGGGAGAAGCACGAGCCGTGTTGAAACGAATTCGAGAACCTCGTTTGCTCTCCGGCGAGACCTCGAAGCTTCCGAGGGCGAAGCACGAAAGGAGAGGAGGGAAGGGGAGGCTTCTGGTGAGGGTTTGTAACGAGGGACGAAGGTGGGTGGACGAGGGAGGTCGGAGAAGACGGAGGAGGCGCCGGCGAGTCGGGTTCGGTAACGCAGAGGGAGAGGGGGCGTGAGGTTGGGGAAGGTGAACAGTACCCCTCCTCACTAGGGTTTGACCTTTAAATACCGTCTCCAGAGGGCTGGGCCTCGTCCCTCAGCGAACCGGGCCAGCGTCCCCGATTTGGGCCCGTCCTAGCCCAATCTACCCTTCAGTCCAGACTTTCCCAAATCCTTTTTTTTTGAATTTTCTTTTCAACTAAACATTGTTGCAAATAACCACCCTCACGTTTCTGGTTTCACGAAAATACCCCTTCGTTTCCCATTTCAATCTAATACCTTTTTAGAAAGAGCGGGGTTTTACAACATCACTCCCAGAGTTGCGAGGGCCGCTGGGATAGAAGCAGAGGCACGTCGGCTGACGTTAGTCACAACCTTAGACCACGTAGCGATAGGGAGAATAGGCTCGCGTCGTGAAGAGGAGGCAACCCTAGAGCCCGCTCCGCCAGTGAGAGGAGGAACCAGGGCCCGGGTCGTTGCAGAACATGGTGAAGGCGCAACCCTAGAAAGCGCACCGCTCGGGAGAGGAAGAGACAGAGCAAGGTCTTGGAAAATTTGGGGGCCGGAGGCTTAGGGTTTGGGGGGGGGGGGAAGGGCGTTGGTTGAGGAGGACGCAACTAAGGGACGCCGCGTGGGCAGTCCTATCGGTTGAGGCCAAGGAGGTGGGGACAACGATGGCTGCTTCAGTGGTGGCTGCAAAGGTAGTGGCGAAGGAGAAGGAAGCGCTGAAGGAATACCGTGTGGAGGTTGCTTCGACGTCCTCCTGCGCCGGGCCTTCAAAGGCGTATACACAAGAGGAGACGACGAAGGCTTCGGGGGAAAAGTCTACACCGGAGACGCCATGATAGAACCGGCAGGGAGAGAAACAACAATGTTAGTGAGATCGACGACATCAGGGACATGGCTAAAAAACACTATAGTCGCAAGGGTGCGACGGTTATAGCTAGAGTTTTCTCTCGAGTTTCAAGAAAGAAAAAGTCCATTCTTATGGTTCTTTAGTCTCTTTATATAAGGAATAGTTGGTCTTTATGTGTTCTTTTTTTTATTTACGTAATTTCCTGGTTTGATGTCTAATTACCAAAACTTGATCAATTAATCAAATGTTTATGTCATAAATATTGTGAGATTCTAGTGTTTTCAAAAACTACATATCCGTTCCACCAAAGTATTTTTTTTATCAGTAAGTAATATATAAAGCTCAGCTATTTTAGATAATGAAAAAGGAGGGTAAAAAACTGTGACAGGAGCAAAGTTTGAAAATCTTGTGGACCGAATTAATTTTGGCCCAACAAAAAATACCAAGAGGACTGAACAGGTCTCAGCCTCAAACACAATACCAAAAACAGATCTCAGCATTGGCATAAAAGTTTAGCCTGAATAAAATCCCAACAAGGGGAGGAAATACAACAAACAGGTCTAATTAAGAACAAGATTTTACAAACATGAAGTACAAGAAAGCAAATCAGAGCCGCAAAATAGGTCTAAAACCCTGATCTTCCTACCATGAAGCACAAGAAGACAAGGATCCGATATCCATATTTTACCACCACGAAGTTCAATTTGAAAATCTTCGGAAAGAAAAGTCCAATCCTTATTTGAACTAGTAGAAAACAACCAATTTCATTGGAACCACAAACTCAAATAGTAAAATGGATACCGATACCCCGACAGTAAACATTACTGAACGACAAAGATAATCCGGTGGTCAACAACCAGTGAAATAGTTAAACCCATAGAAAATAAAACCAACCTACTTTAAAAGTGGTCAAAAGACCAATAACCATCTAACGAAGGCCAACACCATAACCGACGAGGACCCAGAAAAAAAGAGGCGGGAAAACATATAAATCGAACTAGGTCTAGATCTAGGGAAAGAGAAAAACTTTCTACAAGAACGAAATAAGAAAAGGAAAAGAGAGGGAGCTTACCCACCAAGGCGCGAGGCCACGATAGAAGCACCCCAACACTATCACAAAGAGATCCAACCTTGTACTGTCACGCCCCAAATCTAGTCGTCATCTAATCCGGTCTAACAACCCAAAAAAAACACCAAGGCCCACCAGACAGACCTTGTTCTCGAGCTCGTCTGAAGGTACTTGTCGTTGGCCAACACAAGAATAACGGCGGTGAGACTACTAATGTCACGCCCCAAATCCGGTGTTGACCGGACTCGAGACGTGAACTAGGAATAATAGTAAAAGTAATGATAAAAGTAAATGTAAATGAAAATAAACTCCAACTTTTTGTTCCAAAATAATAATCCCAATAATTTCGAGTCAAACGCTCAATTTCAACAAAGTAACGAAAAACATAGTTCAATATAAAAATGGAAAGTAGACAGTACGTCTCTACTACATAAACCACCCGGATCCTCAAAACTCTCGAGCCTTGAGACAATCTCTAGGCCTACTCATCAACGAAACCTGGAAAAAACAGTAAACGCAAAGGGGGGGTGAGCTTAGGCTCAGTAGGAAAAAGTAGTAAAGGAAAAAGGAACCCCGCTTCGTCAACAAAATTCCCGATTAGTACGATTACCCAATAGACAATATAATTAGAGATCAATAGGAATTGCAACACTTAATGAAATAACAACTCAAAAGGAGACCCACGGGGAGGCAACTTAGTCACCAATAGAAACCAACCAAATAAACACACGAGTACCGAATTATAGATAATTAAACCACAAGACTCTGATCCACACACCAACACACATATCGTACCGGAACACACATCGGGCTAGATATCTTCCCGGAACTCACATCATCGGGGTGAAACAAGTCTTCCCGGAACACGTAGCATCGGGTTAAGACGACAATATACCATACCAGAATGTCCTTCGGCCTAGGTCTTCCCGGAACACGTAGCGTCGGGGTGAAACAAGTCTTTCTGGAACACGTAGCATCGGATAAGACAACAATATACCATACCGGAATATCCCTCGGCCTAAGTCTTCCCGGAACACGTAGCATCGGGGTGAAACAACAATGTAAACATATCGGACCGGCATACCCCCTCGGTCGGATATCTTCCCGGAAACACCCTCGGGGCAAGTAAACAACAAAGACACACAATACCAAACAAATCACAATACAACAAACTCATGTTATCAACCAAGCTTACCGGCATGACTTACCAAACACGTCCCATTGGTCTATCACTCACCCGATCATATCACAAGGCACAATCATATAATCTTTCAACACAATCACTCAACCAATCATGTCACAGAGTAATCATTCATATCATGCTCATCATAATTCATATAGTTTACTATGATTCTAACCTTAACTAAGAGTATAATATGCATCGACATTTAAGGACGAACAACCATCATCAAACACATCCAACACGCAATCCTAAGGCTCGACATGGCCATTCTACCAGCACGGCAATTTCCCATAATTGAAAGCGGTTATTCTAGTGAATCACATCCTATATGCAAACTAAGACTCTTCCGGTTTTTATCATCCTATATGCATATTATTAGAATTTCTTAATTTAAAAGCAGAAATTTACTACTCTTCCCTACCTCAAAAGCTTTCCAAAGCTCACTCACACAACTGGGGTGTAGTCCCCTCCTTCGAGCTCGAGGTCAAGGTCTAGGAACATAAATTAACACTAGAATTAAAGAATAAACAAGGGTGGTTTAAGAGGCAAACATCTAAGTTAAAACCCCCAAACACTCGGTTCAAGATAACCTTTCGAATTAAACGAAAAACACCCAAAGAGGACTAAAAAGGGCCAAAACTGGTCTGCCACGGTTCGGGTCACGGAGCCGTGAGACTCCCCGTCACGGATGACGTCACGGACCCGTGACGTGTGCTGTCACGGTCTCCCTCACGGAGCTGTGACGTCTCCCGTCACGGTGCCCGTCACGGATCCGTGACGGCCCAGACCTGTTTCGTCCTTCTTCTTCCTCCAGCCTCCTTTCCACGTAATCCACACCCAAAACTCCATTTTTAACCACCCAAAACCTCCAAAACAGTCTCATAACTTCAATATTTCATTACCCCAAAGAAGGATTCATCAAAACAACAATTACCCAATAGATTTCCAACTCAACAACAACCAAAAACCATTGATTTCTACATAAATCAATCATCTACTTCTCTAAAAACATCATCTAACCACATAAAACTCAAAACCTAGCTAGTTCAAGCAATTTCCATGAAAACCCATAACTTGAAATGAATTGAAATGAGATTGTCAGAGTTTATTACCTTTAGAATGATGAGATGATGAACTTTTGAGAAGATTTTGGTGAAGAAAAGGCTTGAAAGGGGCTTCTTTTCCTTTGCTTCTTCTTAAAGCTTCAATGGAAGCTCCTCTTCTTCCTCTCTCTTGTAAATCTCGGCCACCACACTAACAATGAGGAGAAATGGTCCAAATATGAGTCATATAACCTAAGGGTGGAATTCCTAAATTGCACTCTTGCTCTTATCCACTCAAGGGCAACTCATGAGGGCTAAAAGGGTCCTTTTAGCCTCCTTTCTTCCCCTCCAAGCTAACATGGACAAGTGTCCATGTAGGGACCACTTTGTCCTTAATTATTTCCAGCATCACTAACTTAATTAAATTTAGTCGATAATTAGTCTCCGTTTCACCGAAAGTTGATTTTTTCACGATTACAGTCAATTGAAAGGAAACGACCCAATTAAGCTAACTGTAATGACGACTAAGCTTTTTGGATCCCGGAAAGGTCCCGAATGACTCCCGGAGTCATCGGTTGCTTTTCCGGCCGAAAGTCAAACTTCGCCAAAAATCACCGGTTGACCAGGATCGACCGGGGGCGGTTCTTACAACTAAAGACCAACCGCTCTGAGGAGAGCTTCACCGGTGAAGGAAACCCGGAGGTCCGAGTTGAGTTCTAGACAAATTGATCTTGAAGTGAATCCCCTGGCTCGAGAAAAGAAGGAGATCAGCAATAACCACAGGATTCTGGCGTCACCACCACCACGCCAGATTAATAGCTTAACCCACTAAGCTTCAGTAACTGAGAAGCACCGACGAGAGTCCACGGAAGGCAGAACAGAGCTCCCACAAATAGATTTGGACGATCGTAGTCAGAAACACAGACAAGTAGTAGAAGGAGGAGAGGGTTACCCGTCCCAACTTCGGCGAGGCTAGTAGGTTAGAGAGATGTCCGATCAGAAAGTATCCAAGAAAGTAGAAACAAAGCCCTCAACCGGAGAAGCGAGGCCGAAAAGAAGAAGGCTAGAATGGGTTTAAAGGAAGGAAATGGACGAGGGGGGAGAAAGTCGCCACCAGCAACAGCCACGACCGGATCTGTGGCCATCGCTGGTGAAGACGATGAGAAACGAGGGAGGTGACTGAGGTTTCAAATGAGAGGTTGTAGAGAGTGTTTTTATGAGATTGTTTATCCGTTACGAAGTATTTAAATCACGGCGTACATAATGATTGTCATCACTACACCACCTTTTTTCTTCTGCGATTGGGCACTTTCCATGCCATCACAGAAGGTTGGGTTCCTTTACGACGTCATGGAATGACCTCGCAGAAGTAATATACCCTACGACTACATTGAATGCCGTCGTAGAGAAATAAATACCATATATATGTCGTTATATGTCACGCCCCAAATCCGGTATTTACCGGACCCGAGACGTGACTTAGTGAAATACCATAGAAGTAATATAAAAGCGATTAAATTCTGAAAGTAAGTGAATAATATAAACCCCCATGTCCAAAAACTTGAGTCCCAAGCTCAGTTAATTATAAAAGTCGACACAACGGTACGTCTCTAAGAAATATAAAATAAAGACAGTCCCAGACCCTCGCTAGCCCAATGCGTTGCGATTTCCCCTAATCCAACTCCCAGCTAACACCTATAGAAAACACGGTAAGGGGGTGAGCTTGACGCTCAGTAGGGTAAAACCACGAAAACCACCTCATTATAGATTTACTAGAAAGTCTTACTACAGTTTAAAGTATATTAAAAGGTTTGATACAACGATACGACAATTAAGCCATTTAAAGACAATACACCCTTTACTCTGACACTCACCAGTCCAACCACACCAACTTAGGCTCAAAACCAACCACTATACCAGGCACACAACGAAGGGAACAATCCAAGTAAAACACCCACAGTCACAAACACAACAACACTCATTTAAATCCAAGGCAGCACTCAATCAAAACTAGGGCATTCTCAACCACACAACTCGTAACCAATGCACTGTCTAGGGAGCAACCCGCTCGGCCCGGCGTAGCCGCACGCAACTTTCCCTTAACACACAGTCAGGAGAGGCGGTCGACCTCATCGCGGAACACATCTCTTCGCGTAACACATCGCGGACACAACGTTTTACCGACACACGAAAGGCAGGGAAATTGCCTCTTCGCGCAACACATCGTGGACACAGCGTTTTACCGAGTGCTAGTCGGAAGGTAGGGAAACCACCTTTTTCGCGGGACAAGCGTTTTACCTACTCACGGTCGGAAGGTAGGGAAACCTGTTAGTCTTAGTGCCCGTAGTTCAATCCTAAATGTCCAAATGTATATATCATCGTTAGCAATAAAATTAAAGCGACTTTATATTACTTATGTGTTCGAGTAATATATCGATGTGTGCTCTGATCTATGCCCACCATGCGAATAGAACCATAGATCGAGATAGATCACACTCGATGGGTCCCTAGTCAACAAAGCTTCACTATAAGCGACTAGTATGAAAGATGGTTCTTTATGGCTTACGTTCTGTTAGTCATTGGAATGGGATTCCGGAGTCTGATCAGAGATATCATGTGGGACATGATATTGGACGACCTGACATGAATATGTGCCATAGATCAAGTCATGAACATATTCATTGTCGTGGCTTGTCATGTATTCTTAGACGAAGGAGTCTTTGTGATCGCTATGTAGTCAACAACTAAGTTGTTTCTCAGTGTTCTTGGAGACTCAAGCCAATCATTCGTTACTCAGTGTTCTTGTTTTGGTAAGAAATAGTGCTGAATTTTTCTCTTGTGAATCCATTCTTTGTTAGTTGTTTCATGGTTTAATCGTCTCTTGGTTTTCATTGATTTTCTGCTGCGAGTTGGTTCTTCTCCAACCCTACCTCAAGACCCAAAAGTGGTATCAGAGCCGTGCTACCTTCGGGATTCACAAGACGGTGTTCAAAGTTTCAGTTTTGCTTTAAAGTTTCGTTTTTGGCATGTTGTTTTGCTAAATTGTTTGATAACATGTTTTAAATTCTTTTTTATGGATTTAATGCATGTAAAATGAATATTTGAAAATTATTTCAAATCTGGAAATTTTGAAAAAATTTGATTTTTCGGGTCTCGGGAGCGGGCTCTCGGGGAGTCGAAACCTGGACCAAACGGGGCTGCGTTGGACGGAGCTAGGCCAAGCATGACCATTGGATGGTTGATATGCCAAGACTAAACCGTTTTGTTAGTTATGATGAGTTTGGAACCGTCATGACGAACTCGAAGATCAAATGTTCAAAAGTTTCATTTTTGAACGGTTTCGATAAACCGAGCATCAAAAAATTTCGAAACTTGGCTATTAAATAAAACCGGAAAATCACATAATGTTTGATAACATGATTGTTTGATAACACGATGTGTGATGTGATGTTGGCAAGGTGTACATAATAGCCCCGAGCTCGAGATTATTTATCGTTTTTCACGGCCTACGAGCCTTTAGAGTTAGCGTGTAGATATTCTTTCAACGTGTGGTCGTCGAACCACTTGTTTGTAATATTTATTTATTCCCGACCTGCGAGCTGTGTATTTAATTGTAATATTTTGGTCAAGGCGAAGAAAGGGCGAAAATGTCATTTGGTGGCTTTTCGGGTGTTGACATCAGCTTGGAGTCGATGGAGCTCAAGAAGCTAGTGAGAGTTAGTTTAGGGGGCTATTATGTGCACATTTATCGCTTTATGCTTGGTTCAGTTTATGCATGATTAATTCTATGTGTTTTATAATTGCATGCTTAACTTAATTTACCAGGCATATCACCTCACATGCAAAGATAAAATTGGAATTTTAATCCTTGTTTGTGAGCCCTTAGAATCGTCATTACATTGGATGTAGTTGACGGGTTCGAAGAAAGAATTACATTGGATGTAATTTGAGGCATCATTGCATTTGGAATGTAGTTGATGGATTCTAAAGGTTTAGAATCGATTGTTGGTGTTTAAGCTTGATCTTCATAAAATTTATTCAGTTTACTGATTGAATTTTATCTGTTGTAGATCAAATGGCAAAATTCAGCGAACATTAATAGTTTGTCATTAAAAACCATTCTTGACAGGGTCAAGCTAAATGGGACAAACTATTTGGACTGGTACAGAATTTTGAGGATAGTCCTCAAGTCTGAACGTAAAGAATATGTCCTTGACAAGGTTGTCTCTAAGACCATATCAGAGTTACATGAAGTGTCAATAAATGCTGAGAAGAATATATCAGGGATCTGGGATCCAAGGATATTCTGATGGTCAACAAGGGAATTGGAAGTGGCAAGGGCGGGGCCCATGCACACTTGGCAGGAAAGAGGAGACACCTGAGAATGTCTGCTTCCACTGCCAACAGCCTGGTCATTGGAACCGGGATTACAGGAAGTTCACGGATGATCTGAAGAAGGGCAGTGGGACTACGCCTTCATCAAATAGCCTAGATGATCTGAAGAAGGGCAGTAGGACTGCGCCTTCATCAGGAAACCTGGATGATCTAAGGAAGGGCGGTGAGACCGTGCCTTCATCCGGTATTAACTCTATAGAGCTACATCTCTCTACTTTCAAAGATTCATGGGTATTAGATACCAGGACTGAATCTCACACATGCACTAATATATGGTGGCTGAAAGTAGGAGAGGTTTGGAAAGCACGAAGTGGACCTCAGAGTTGTGGCAACTGCTGTAGGATCCATGAGTCTTGCTTTGGCAAGTGGCCTTGTCTTAGTATTGTATAATGTATATTGCATACCTACTTTTAGTAGGAATATTATATCTATATACGTGTTTGACAAGGAAGGATATAATGTTAATATTGGAAATGGAGTTTTCAATGTTCTAGGAAATGATATGTTTTATACCAGTACTGACTTGGTTGGAGGATTGTACACATTAAATATGGGTAACAATGCCTCAAGTTCTATATATTACGTTAATACCAAGAGGTCTAAATCCAACGATTTAAACCTAACTCTGTTATGGCACTGTCATTTGGGCCACATAAACAAGAAGCACCTATCAGCACTTCAGAAGTGCGGGCTTTCAGGTTCATTCGAATTCCATTCGATCGATAGGTGCAAGGTTTGTTTGTTGGGAAAAATGACTAAAGTGCCCTTTATCGATCGCGATGAAAGGGCGGGTGAATTATTGAGGCTGATACACTCGAATGTGTGTAGACCAATAAGTTCACTTGCCAAGAGGGGTTTTAGCTACTTTATCACATTTACTGATGATTACAGTAAATATGGTTATGTCTATTCGGTGAGACATAAGTCTGAAGCTTTTGATAAATTCAAAGAGTTTAAGACTAAAGTAGAAAACCAGCTCGACAAAGGTATTAAGTCACTTCGATTGTATCGAGGTGGAAAATACTTGACCACAGAGTTATTAGATCATCTAAAAGAGAATGAGATCCTTTTGGAATGGACTCCTCCTGGGACACTGTAGTTGAAAGGTGTAGCTAAACGGAGAAATCGGACATTGTTAGACAATGGTCTGTTCCATGATTAGTTGGACTAATCTCCCAATCTCTTTATGGGGTTATGCTCTAGAGACGACCGCATTCATAGTGAATCGGGCTTCGACGAAGGGTGTGGAAGGGACACCATTTTAAAATGGTACGGGATGATACCCGCTTTGTCCTTCCTAAAGATTTGTGGTTGCGAGGGTTATGTGAAACATTTGGTTTCGACTAAGTTCGAACCAAGATATGAGATATGCACCTTTGTGTGGTATCCCAAAGCAACAAGGGGATACTACTTCTACAATCCTAGTGAGAACATGGTGTTCGTCGCTTGGGGTGGGGTCTTTATGGAAAAGGAGTTTTGTTTCCAAAGACGTCATTGGGAGGACTGTGCATCTCGAAGAAATTCAGGAAGGTACAGATCTGTCTAAACCTATTGACAACCCAGTAGAAATGAGCCAGAGATTGTCGTAGAGTAAGAACCAATTCCTGTTAAAATTCTGGAAGGTCCAATGCGATTTGAAAGGATCAATCTTCCACATACAAGATATGGTATCCGGAGGTGACAATGAAGTCATGGTGGATCACGATGATCCACCCACCTTTCAGCAAGTCGTGGATGGTCCCGACTCCGAGTTATGGCTAATAGCCATGAGGGAGGAAATGCAATCCATGTCGGACAACCGAGTCTGGGAACCGGTTGATCCCATCAATGGTGTGAGGACCATCGGATGCAAATGGATCTTCAAGGTGAAGATGGACATGTACGACAACCCTCTGACCTACAAAGCTCAACTGGTGGCGAAAGGTTATCGGTAGATCCAATGGATTGACTATGAGGAAACCATCTCTCTAGTGGCTATGGTCAAAATCGATCCAAATTCTTCTTGACATACTGTGTATCGTAATTTAGAGATATGGCAAGTGGATGTCAAAACCGCTTTCCTAAATGGAAATTTGACTGAGTACATTTGTATGTCTCGGCCCAAAGGTTTTGACGATCCGAAGAATAAGGGAAAGATTTATAAGTTGTTGAAATCCATTTATGGATTGAAACAAACTTCTCGGAGTTGGATCCTTCATTTTGATGAAGATGTAATTGGATTTGGCTTAATCAAGAACGAGGATGAATCCTTCGTTTATAAGAAGGCTAGTGGGAGCAAGATTACCTTTATGGTTCTCATTGAAACCGACATCCCAACCTTGCACGAGACTAAAGCTTGGTTGAGGAAGTGTTTTTCAATAAAGGACTTAGGCGATGTTTCTTATATCTTGAGGATTAAGATATGTCGAGATCGCTCCAAGAGGGTCTTGGATTTATGTCAGGGAACCTATGTGAACAATGCATTGAGTAGGTTCCCAATGCTCGATTCAAAGAAAGTACTCTTGCCCACTAGTCATGTCATTCATCTCAGCAAGACTCAGTGTCCTAAGACACCTGATGAGCTGAAAAGGATGATGCGAATCCCTCGCGCCTGGGGGCGGGATCGATCATATATGCCATGACATGTACGAGACCGAACGTCTTGTAAGCCTTATATTGTACCAGTAGACATCAGTCGAACCCGGGGTAAAGATGATGCTGAACTAGTCGTCAAAGGATGAGTAGACGCTAGTTTTCCAAGACAAATCCAGATGACTTTAGAAGTCAGTCAGGATATGTGTTTATGTTGAATGGCAGAGCTTTAGCTGGGAGAGCGTAAAGCAAGATACCATTGCCGAATCTACAACAGAGGCCAAGTACATGGATGCTGCAAAGGCAGCTAAGGAGGCTATGTGGATTTGGAAATTCACGGCAGGGTTGGGTGTAATTAAAAACCCATCCAGCGGGGTGAATCCATTTGCGACAACACAAGGGCCATTGTGCAAGCTAAATGCCCAGATGGCATAACAAATCGAAACATGTATTGCGGCGTATCCACCTCATCAGAGAAATACTGAACTGAGGTGAAGTGAAGATAACCTATATTGCAACAGATGATAACATAGCCAACCTTTGACTAAGGCAGTGTCGCTGCATAAACATGTTAGACATGTAAAGTCGATGGGGACATATTGGAGTTTAGATTGGAACTAGGGAAAGTGGGAGATTGTTAGTCTTAGTTCCCGTAGTTCAATCCTAAATGTCCAAATGTACATATCATCGTTAGCAATAAAATTAAAGCGACTTTATATTACTTATGTGTTGGAGTAATATATCGATGTGTGCTCTGATCTATGCCCACCATGCGAATAGAACCATAGACCGAGATAGATCACACTCGATGGGTCCCTAGTCAACAAAGCTTTACTATAAGGGACTAGTATGAAAGATGGTTCTTTATGGCTTACGTTCTGTTAGTCATTGGAATGGGATTCCGGAGTTTGATCATAGATATCATGTGGGACATGATATTGGACGACCCGACATGAATATGTGCCATAGATCAAGTCAAGAACATATTCATTGTCGTAGTTTGTCATGTATCCTTAGACCAAGGAGTCTTTGTGATCGCTATGTAGTCAACAACTGAGTTTGACCTGAGCCTAACGTTGTCCGTAACAGGGCTTCCATAACGGGCAGGATTGGCTTAGGGACGGGCTACATGAGTGACACGGAAGACGGCTAAGTGATTTATCCCTCACACTAATGTATGAAAAGATATCGGTTCTCGGCCGCTTGATCGAGAGTTACTGAAAGAATAGCATGGCCATGCACATGATACAGGGTATCATATATTGAGTCATCTCACATATCAAGGAACAGTGATTGAGCATAATAAGGATGACGGCTCTATGCCTTATCTCAATCAGGATATCGGGGATAAAATGATAATGATAGGGACAACGAAAAGGTTAGAATAGACATGGTCGATTCGTTATGTAGTGTCAGGCAATACTAAAGTCTCGTTAGTTGTCACTTAAATAGGATCAAGTAAAATGGGATTTTACGTTAATCCATTGACATGCATAAACCTAAGGGTCACACCGGAGGATGAAACTCATTGACACATTTATGGAGGATGGCCAAAAGGGAGTTGTCTTGGGACATGACCAAAACTAGGTTTTGGGTCATGTGCCCGTAAGTGAATAGGATTTTACGGATCGAGACAAGGCTTGGAGTCTTGGGATTGATCACGTCGGATAATGTTGGACATTTCCGGTATGTAAGGCTTGGAGGCGATGAGCGGATCACGGGACCTCGTTGGAAATGGCAACGGGCCATGTTCCAAGAGGCCCATGAAAGGCCCATGCAACCAAGGCCCATGGAACTAATTAATCAAGTCTTGATTAATTAGTACTAAGTAAGCAAGACAAGGATTAAGGTGTTGGTGATTCACCACCTAACCCAATCTTGTCTTTCCATACTTTGTCTTATTTATACCTTACTTGTCACCATGCTTGTCTCATGTCTTTAGTTGGACAATTATGGGGTTTGTTATATTTAAGTCATCTTTTTTCAACATAACAAACACAAGACAAGAATAGGAAATACAACTTCTCTCCCCCTTCCCTTGCAATTTCGGGTTTGGCAAGCTCCCACCTCCATTTTTGTGTTCTTGAGTCCTCAAAGAGAAGAACTACGTGGCTTTGATTCCCATGTGGATACGTAGGCGTCTTGGAGTCTCAAGCCAATCATTCGTTACTCGGTGTTCTTGTTTTGGTAAGAAATAATGCTGAATTTTTCTCTTGTAAATCCATTCTTTGTTAGTTGTTTCATGTTTTAATCGTCTCTTGGTTTTCATTGCCGCTGCGAGTTGGTTCATCTCCAACCCTACCTCGAGACCCAACAAAACCACCTTTCTCGGTAACTACAGTACCACAATCAGAATTACAATCACACTCATAGGTAACCACAGTACCACAATCACAATCACGGTCACACTCACACATGGCACACTTTCCCAAAACATAGCAACACATGCTTCACCGAATATCACATATCAAGCTTATCAATTTACCCTCGTAACCATCATGCACTTACCATCACTTACCGACACCACCCTCAACGTGGTAACCCCACCGGCTTAACCGGTATCCAGTCCCCAACATCCCCATATTTCAACAGGTCACAGAAACAGGAAAGTAACCACTCAAGTCACTAGTTTCACTCTACTCGTTTTCATGTTCGTTATTTATTAACCGTTCAAACAACACAGAGTACGAAATCCAACACAGTCAGCAACCAATCCTACAGGCACGACATGGCCTGATTCTACCTGCACATCATACCAACACCTACGGCACGACATGTCTCGTAGGTCGTTCGCGTTTTATAAGGCTACCCTATTCAATCCCGTCCTATATGTATACTAGTTATTTATCTGGTTATTAGGTTTCCCTATATGCATACTAGTACATCCGTAATAAAGCGGGTTTCGAGGTAATCCCTACCTCATTCTCTATATGTGTCTCCAAGCTGCTGACGCCCGTGCCTACTCCGGTCTTCTCCTTGCTTGGGGTAAAAGCCTGGTTTTAACACAAAAAGGGACATTCATCAGTCCCGGTCCAGTCCGTAACAGTCCTCAAATTAACAATTTAGTCCAGTAGTTTGTCCAAACGTCCTTTAAATTGTCCGATAAGTCCTTGAATTAACTGATTTTAATCCAATTATTTAATTAATTAGTTTAATTAAATGTCCTGACCCGAGTCCTGACCCAGACCCGAATCTGACCCAGACCCGGATCCAGACCCGAGTCCAGACCCAGTCAGGATCCAGACCCGAGCCCGAATCTAGCCCAGGCCCGAGGCCCAGATCAAGTCCATGCCCAGATCCGAGGCCTGCGTCTGGTTCTGGCCCAAGACTGAGGCTCGATTTTGGCCTGAACCGAGAACGGAGACGACGAGGCGGCGCTAGGGTTCCGACGAGGCTAAGGATGGCGGCAGGCGAAGTTGGAGTGGTTCTAGACGGCGGTGGAGACATCAGGAGGATCGGGAGAGGTGAGGGGAGGTCGCTGAGGCGATTCTCCGTCCAGATCTGACGGCGAGGGCTTCGCCGCCGAGGGAACGAAGACCTGGAGCTTCGAGAGCTCCGATCGTGCTTCTCTCCGACAGAACTCGGACGAAACGAGCTCAAACTCGCTCAAAAATCAGAGAAGGAGTGACGAGGGTGTTAGTCTTAGTGCCCGTAGTTCAATCCTAAATGTCCAAATGTATATATCATCGTTAGCAATAAAGTTAAAGCGGCTTTATATTACTTATGTGTTGGAGTAATATATCGATGTGTGCTCTGATCTATGACCACCATGCGAATAGAACCATAGATCGAGATAGATCACACTCGATGGGTCCCTAGTCAACAAAGCTTTACTATAAGGGACTAGTATGAAAGATGGTTCTTTATGGCTTACGTTCTGTTAGTCATTGGAATGGGATTCCGGAGTTTGATCATAGATATCATGTGGGACATGATATTGGACGACCCGACATGAATATGTGCCATAGATCAAGTCAAGAACATATTCATTGTCGTAGTTTGTCATGTATCCTTAGACCAAGGAGTCTTTGTGATCGCTATGTAGTCAACAACTGAGTTTGACCTGAGCCTAACGTTGTCCGTAACAGGGCTTCCATAACGGGCAGGATTGGCTTAGGGACGGGCTACATGAGTGACACGGAAGACGGCTAAGTGATTTATCCCTCACACTAATGTATGAAAAGATATCGGTTCTCGGCCGCTTGATCGAGAGTTACTGAAAGAATAGCATGGCCATGCACATGATACAGGGTATCATATATTGAGTCATCTCACATATCAAGGAACAGTGATTGAGCATAATAAGGATGACGGCTCTATGCCTTATCTCAATCAGGATATCGGGGATAAAATGATAATGATAGGGACAACGAAAAGGTTAGAATAGACATGGTCGATTCGTTATGTAGTGTCAGGCAATACTAAAGTCTCGTTAGTTGTCACTTAAATAGGATCAAGTAAAATGGGATTTTACGTTAATCCATTGACATGCATAAACCTAAGGGTCACACCGGAGGATGAAACTCATTGACACATTTATGGAGGATGGCCAAAAGGGAGTTGTCTTGGGACATGACCAAAACTAGGTTTTGGGTCATGTGCCCGTAAGTGAATAGGATTTTACGGATCGAGACAAGGCTTGGAGTCTTGGGATTGATCACGTCGGATAATGTTGGACATTTCCGGTATGTAAGGCTTGGAGGCGATGAGCGGATCACGGGACCTCGTTGGAAATGGCAACGGGCCATGTTCCAAGAGGCCCATGAAAGGCCCATGCAACCAAGGCCCATGGAACTAATTAATCAAGTCTTGATTAATTAGTACTAAGTAAGCAAGACAAGGATTAAGGTGTTGGTGATTCACCACCTAACCCAATCTTGTCTTTCCATACTTTGTCTTATTTATACCTTACTTGTCACCATGCTTGTCTCATGTCTTTAGTTGGACAATTATGGGGTTTGTTATATTTAAGTCATCTTTTTTCAACATAACAAACACAAGACAAGAATAGGAAATACAACTTCTCTCCCCCTTCCCTTGCAATTTCGGGTTTGGCAAGCTCCCACCTCCATTTTTGTGTTCTTGAGTCCTCAAAGAGAAGAACTACGTGGCTTTGATTCCCATGTGGATACGTAGGCGTCTTGGAGTCTCAAGCCAATCATTCGTTACTCGGTGTTCTTGTTTTGGTAAGAAATAATGCTGAATTTTTCTCTTGTAAATCCATTCTTTGTTAGTTGTTTCATGTTTTAATCGTCTCTTGGTTTTCATTGCCGCTGCGAGTTGGTTCATCTCCAACCCTACCTCGAGACCCAACAAAACCACCTTTCTCGGTAACTACAGTACCACAATCAGAATTACAATCACACTCATAGGTAACCACAGTACCACAATCACAATCACGGTCACACTCACACATGGCACACTTTCCCAAAACATAGCAACACATGCTTCACCGAATATCACATATCAAGCTTATCAATTTACCCTCGTAACCATCATGCACTTACCATCACTTACCGACACCACCCTCAACGTGGTAACCCCACCGGCTTAACCGGTATCCAGTCCCCAACATCCCCATATTTCAACAGGTCACAGAAACAGGAAAGTAACCACTCAAGTCACTAGTTTCACTCTACTCGTTTTCATGTTCGTTATTTATTAACCGTTCAAACAACACAGAGTACGAAATCCAACACAGTCAGCAACCAATCCTACAGGCACGACATGGCCTGATTCTACCTGCACATCATACCAACACCTACGGCACGACATGTCTCGTAGGTCGTTCGCGTTTTATAAGGCTACCCTATTCAATCCCGTCCTATATGTATACTAGTTATTTATCTGGTTATTAGGTTTCCCTATATGCATACTAGTACATCCGTAATAAAGCGGGTTTCGAGGTAATCCCTACCTCATTCTCTATATGTGTCTCCAAGCTGCTGACGCCCGTGCCTACTCCGGTCTTCTCCTTGCTTGGGGTAAAAGCCTGGTTTTAACACAAAAAGGGACATTCATCAGTCCCGGTCCAGTCCGTAACAGTCCTCAAATTAACAATTTAGTCCAGTAGTTTGTCCAAACGTCCTTTAAATTGTCCGATAAGTCCTTGAATTAACTGATTTTAATCCAATTATTTAATTAATTAGTTTAATTAAATGTCCTGACCCGAGTCCTGACCCAGACCCGAATCTGACCCAGACCCGGATCCAGACCCGAGTCCAGACCCAGTCAGGATCCAGACCCGAGCCCGAATCTAGCCCAGGCCCGAGGCCCAGATCAAGTCCATGCCCAGATCCGAGGCCTGCGTCTGGTTCTGGCCCAAGACTGAGGCTCGATTTTGGCCTGAACCGAGAACGGAGACGACGAGGCGGCGCTAGGGTTCCGACGAGGCTAAGGATGGCGGCAGGCGAAGTTGGAGTGGTTCTAGACGGCGGTGGAGACATCAGGAGGATCGGGAGAGGTGAGGGGAGGTCGCTGAGGCGATTCTCCGTCCAGATCTGACGGCGAGGGCTTCGCCGCCGAGGGAACGAAGACCTGGAGCTTCGAGAGCTCCGATCGTGCTTCTCTCCGACAGAACTCGGACGAAACGAGCTCAAACTCGCTCAAAAATCAGAGAAGGAGTGACGAGGGTGTTAGTCTTAGTGCCCGTAGTTCAATCCTAAATGTCCAAATGTATATATCATCGTTAGCAATAAAGTTAAAGCGGCTTTATATTACTTATGTGTTGGAGTAATATATCGATGTGTGCTCTGATCTATGACCACCATGCGAATAGAACCATAGATCGAGATAGATCACACTCGATGGGTCCCTAGTCAACAAAGCTTTACTATAAGGGACTAGTATGAAAGATGGTTCTTTATGGCTTACGTTCTGTTAGTCATTGGAATGGGATTCCGGAGTTTGATCATAGATATCATGTGGGACATGATATTGGACGACCCGACATGAATATGTGCCATAGATCAAGTCAAGAACATATTCATTGTCGTAGTTTGTCATGTATCCTTAGACCAAGGAGTCTTTGTGATCGCTATGTAGTCAACAACTGAGTTTGACCTGAGCCTAACGTTGTCCGTAACAGGGCTTCCATAACGGGCAGGATTGGCTTAGGGACGGGCTACATGAGTGACACGGAAGACGGCTAAGTGATTTATCCCTCACACTAATGTATGAAAAGATATCGGTTCTCGGCCGCTTGATCGAGAGTTACTGAAAGAATAGCATGGCCATGCACATGATACAGGGTATCATATATTGAGTCATCTCACATATCAAGGAACAGTGATTGAGCATAATAAGGATGACGGCTCTATGCCTTATCTCAATCAGGATATCGGGGATAAAATGATAATGATAGGGACAACGAAAAGGTTAGAATAGACATGGTCGATTCGTTATGTAGTGTCAGGCAATACTAAAGTCTCGTTAGTTGTCACTTAAATAGGATCAAGTAAAATGGGATTTTACGTTAATCCATTGACATGCATAAACCTAAGGGTCACACCGGAGGATGAAACTCATTGACACATTTATGGAGGATGGCCAAAAGGGAGTTGTCTTGGGACATGACCAAAACTAGGTTTTGGGTCATGTGCCCGTAAGTGAATAGGATTTTACGGATCGAGACAAGGCTTGGAGTCTTGGGATTGATCACGTCGGATAATGTTGGACATTTCCGGTATGTAAGGCTTGGAGGCGATGAGCGGATCACGGGACCTCGTTGGAAATGGCAACGGGCCATGTTCCAAGAGGCCCATGAAAGGCCCATGCAACCAAGGCCCATGGAACTAATTAATCAAGTCTTGATTAATTAGTACTAAGTAAGCAAGACAAGGATTAAGGTGTTGGTGATTCACCACCTAACCCAATCTTGTCTTTCCATACTTTGTCTTATTTATACCTTACTTGTCACCATGCTTGTCTCATGTCTTTAGTTGGACAATTATGGGGTTTGTTATATTTAAGTCATCTTTTTTCAACATAACAAACACAAGACAAGAATAGGAAATACAACTTCTCTCCCCCTTCCCTTGCAATTTCGGGTTTGGCAAGCTCCCACCTCCATTTTTGTGTTCTTGAGTCCTCAAAGAGAAGAACTACGTGGCTTTGATTCCCATGTGGATACGTAGGCGTCTTGGAGTCTCAAGCCAATCATTCGTTACTCGGTGTTCTTGTTTTGGTAAGAAATAATGCTGAATTTTTCTCTTGTAAATCCATTCTTTGTTAGTTGTTTCATGTTTTAATCGTCTCTTGGTTTTCATTGCCGCTGCGAGTTGGTTCATCTCCAACCCTACCTCGAGACCCAACAAAACCACCTTTCTCGGTAACTACAGTACCACAATCAGAATTACAATCACACTCATAGGTAACCACAGTACCACAATCACAATCACGGTCACACTCACACATGGCACACTTTCCCAAAACATAGCAACACATGCTTCACCGAATATCACATATCAAGCTTATCAATTTACCCTCGTAACCATCATGCACTTACCATCACTTACCGACACCACCCTCAACGTGGTAACCCCACCGGCTTAACCGGTATCCAGTCCCCAACATCCCCATATTTCAACAGGTCACAGAAACAGGAAAGTAACCACTCAAGTCACTAGTTTCACTCTACTCGTTTTCATGTTCGTTATTTATTAACCGTTCAAACAACACAGAGTACGAAATCCAACACAGTCAGCAACCAATCCTACAGGCACGACATGGCCTGATTCTACCTGCACATCATACCAACACCTACGGCACGACATGTCTCGTAGGTCGTTCGCGTTTTATAAGGCTACCCTATTCAATCCCGTCCTATATGTATACTAGTTATTTATCTGGTTATTAGGTTTCCCTATATGCATACTAGTACATCCGTAATAAAGCGGGTTTCGAGGTAATCCCTACCTCATTCTCTATATGTGTCTCCAAGCTGCTGACGCCCGTGCCTACTCCGGTCTTCTCCTTGCTTGGGGTAAAAGCCTGGTTTTAACACAAAAAGGGACATTCATCAGTCCCGGTCCAGTCCGTAACAGTCCTCAAATTAACAATTTAGTCCAGTAGTTTGTCCAAACGTCCTTTAAATTGTCCGATAAGTCCTTGAATTAACTGATTTTAATCCAATTATTTAATTAATTAGTTTAATTAAATGTCCTGACCCGAGTCCTGACCCAGACCCGAATCTGACCCAGACCCGGATCCAGACCCGAGTCCAGACCCAGTCAGGATCCAGACCCGAGCCCGAATCTAGCCCAGGCCCGAGGCCCAGATCAAGTCCATGCCCAGATCCGAGGCCTGCGTCTGGTTCTGGCCCAAGACTGAGGCTCGATTTTGGCCTGAACCGAGAACGGAGACGACGAGGCGGCGCTAGGGTTCCGACGAGGCTAAGGATGGCGGCAGGCGAAGTTGGAGTGGTTCTAGACGGCGGTGGAGACATCAGGAGGATCGGGAGAGGTGAGGGGAGGTCGCTGAGGCGATTCTCCGTCCAGATCTGACGGCGAGGGCTTCGCCGCCGAGGGAACGAAGACCTGGAGCTTCGAGAGCTCCGATCGTGCTTCTCTCCGACAGAACTCGGACGAAACGAGCTCAAACTCGCTCAAAAATCAGAGAAGGAGTGACGAGGGTGTTAGTCTTAGTGCCCGTAGTTCAATCCTAAATGTCCAAATGTATATATCATCGTTAGCAATAAAGTTAAAGCGGCTTTATATTACTTATGTGTTGGAGTAATATATCGATGTGTGCTCTGATCTATGACCACCATGCGAATAGAACCATAGATCGAGATAGATCACACTCGATGGGTCCCTAGTCAACAAAGCTTCACTAGAAGCGACTAGTATGAAAGATGGCTCTTTATGGCTTACGTTCTGTTAGTCATTGGAATGAGATTCCGGAGTCTGATCATAGATATCATGTGGGACATGATATTGGACGACCCGCCCTGAATATGTGCCATAGATTAAGTCATGAACATATTCAGTGTCGTAGCTTGTCATGTATCCTTAGACCAAGGAGTCTTTGTGATCGCTATGTAGTCAACAACTGAGTTTGACCTGAGCCTAACGTTGTCCGTAACAGGGCTTCCATAACGGCCAAGATGGTCTTGGGGACGGGCTACATGAGTGACACGAAAGGCGGCTAAGGGATTTATCCCTCATACTGAGGTATGGGAAAGATATCGGTTCTCGGCCGCTTGACCGAGAGTGACTAAAAGAATAGCATGGCCATGCACATGATACTGGGTATCATATCTTCAGTCATCTCACATATCAAGGAACGGTGATTGAGAATAATAAGGATGACGACTCTATGCCTTATCTCAATCAGGATATCGGAGATAAAAGGATAATGACAGGGATAACGGAAAGGTTAGAATCGACAGGGTCGATTCGTTATGTAGTGTCAGGCAATACTAAAGTCTCGTTAGTTGCCACTTAAATACGATCAAGTAAAATGGGATTTTACGTTGATCTATTGACATGCATAAACCTAAGGGTCACACCGGAGGATGAAACTCATTGACACATTTATGAATAATGGACAAAAGGGAGTTGTCTCGGGACATGACCAAAACTGGGTTTTGGGTCATGTGCCCGTAAGTGAATAGGACTTTACGGATCGCGACAAGGCTTGGAGTCTTGGAATTGATCGCGTCGGATAATGTTGGACATTTCCGGTATGGAAGGCTTGGAGGCGATGAGCGAATCACGGGACCTCGTTGGAAATGGCCACGGGCCATGTTCCAAGAGGCCCATGAAAGGCCCATGCAACCAAGGCCCATGGAACTAATTAATCAAGTCTTGATTAATTAGTACTAAGTAAGCAAGACAAGGATTAAGGTTTTGGTGATTCACCACCTAACCCAATCTTGTCTTGCCATACTTTGTCCTATTTACACCTTACTTGTCACCATGCTTGTCCCATGCCTTTAGTCGGACAAGTATGGGGTTTGTTATGTTTAAGTCATCTTTTTTCAACATAACAAACACAAGACAAGAATAGGAAACACATTTTCTCTCCCTCGTCCATGGCCATTTCGGGTTTGGCTAGTTCCCACCTCCATTTTTGTGTTTTGGAGTCCTCAAAGAGAAGAACTTCGTGGCTTTGATTCCCATGTGGATACGTAGGCGTCTTGGAGACTCAAGCCAATCATTCGTTAACCAGTGTTCTTGTTTTGGTAAGAAATAGAGCTGAATTTTTCTCTTGTGAATCCATTCTTTGTTAGTTGTTTCATCGTTTAATCGTCTCTTGGTTTTCATTGATTTTCCGCTGCGAGTTGGTTCATCTCCAACCCTACCTCGAGACCCAACAGTGGTATCAGAGCCGTGCTACCTTCGGGATTCACAAAACGGTGTTCAAAGTTTCAGTTTTGCTTGAAATTTCGGTTTTGGCATGCTGTGTTTGCTAAATTGTTTGATAACATGTTTTAAATTCTTGTTTATGGATTTAATGCGTGCAAAATGAATTTTTGAAAACTATTTCAAATCTGGAAATTTTGAAATTTTTTTTGATTTTTCGGGTCTCGGAACGGGACTCTCGGGGAGCAGAAACCGGGACCGAACGGTGCTTCGTTGGACGGAGCTAGGCCAAGCATGACCATTGGATGGTTGATATGACAAGGCTAAACCGTTTTGTTAGTTATGACGAGTTTGGAACCGTCATGACGAACTCGAAGATCAAATGTTCAAAAGTTTCATTTTTGAACGGTTTCGATAAACCGAGCATCAAAAATTTTCGAAACTTGGCTATTATTTAAAACCGGAAAATCACATGATGTTTGATAACATTCTTTTTTGATAACATGATGTGTGATGTGATGTTGGCATGGTGTACATAATAGCCCCGAGCTCGATTTAATTATTTATCGCTTTTCACGGCTTGCGAGCCATTAGAGTTAGCGTGTAATTATTCTTTCAAGGTGTGGTCATCGAACCACTTGTTTGTAATATTTATTTATTCCCAACCTGCGAGTCGTGTATTAAATTGTAATATTTTACTCAAGACGAAGAAAGGGCGAGAAGGTCATTCGGTGGCTTTTCGGGTGTTGGCATCGGCTTGGAGTCGGTGGAGCTCAAGAAGCTAGTGGGAGTTAGTTTAGGGGGCTATTATGTGCACATTTATCGCTTTATGCTTATCACCTCACATGCAAAGATAAAATTGGAATTTTAATTCTTGTGTGTGAACCCTTAGAACCGTCATTGCATTGGATGTAGTTGACGGGTTCAAAGGAAGAATTACATTGGATGTAATTTGAGGCATCATTGCATTTGGAATGTAGTTGATGTGCTCATCGCATCTAGGATGTGCCAAAGTTTTGAACACAACTGGACAAGTAAAAGCGGGTCATGTCCGATACCTCCCAATCATCAACACCTTACTACCTCCCCGTCCTATGGGTGTCGTGCGCATTAGCGGAGCATCCATGGGGAAGCGGGGTAGTAGGTTTGGACGATATATGTGGGTGTCGTGCGCATTAGCGGAGCACCTACATAGTGACGGGCCATAGTTGAAAATTGGTTGACCCGACTACGATTCTCAGCCTGAGGTTGAGCTAGGGTAACAGATAGGGTAAGCCGTGTACATAAGTACATACCCTAGCCAAGAGTCACATTGGATGTGATTGGATGGAGTCCTACCTACATAGCTCAATTAAGTGGTGAGCATTAGTTCAACTTAATCGAGTGAATCAAGGATCTTGGTTTCAGATTCTAAAGGTTTAGAATCGATTGTTGGTGTTTAAGCTTGATCTTCATAAAATTTATTCAGTTTACTGATTGAATTTTATCTGTTGTAGATCAAATGGCAAAATTCAGCGAACATTAATAGTTTGTCATTAAAAACCATTCTTGACAGGGTCAAGCTAAATGGGAAAAACTATTTGGACTGGTACAGAATTTTGAGGATAATCCTCAAGTCTGAACGCAAAGAATATGTCCTTGACAAGGCTGTCTCTAAGATCATATCAGAGTTACATGAAGTGTCATTAATTGCTGAGAAGAATATATCAGGGATCTGGGATACAAGGATATTCTGATGGCCAACAAGGGAATTGGAAGTGGCAAGGGCGGGGCCCATGCGCTCTTGGCAGGAAAGATGAGACACCTGAGAATGTCTGATTCTACTGCCAACAGCCTGGTCATTGGAACCGGGATTACGGGAGGTTCACGGCTGATCTGAAGAAGGGCAGTGGGACTGCGCCTTCATCAAATAGCCTGGATGATCTGAAGAAGGGAAGTAGGAATGCGCCTTCATCAGGAAACCTGGATGATCTAAGGAAGGGCGGTGGGACCGTGCCTTCATCCGGTATTAACTCTATAGAGCTACATCTCTCTACTTCCAAAGATTCATGGGTATTAGATACCAGGGCTGAATCTCTTACATGCACTTATATATAGTGGCTGAAAGTAGGAGAGGTTTGGAAAGCACAAAGTGGACCTCAGAGTTGTGGGAACTGCTGTAGGATCCATGAGTCTCGCTTTGCCAAGAGGCCTTGTCTTAGTATTGTATAATGTATATTGCATACCTACTTTTAGTAGGAATATTATATCTGTATCCGTGATTGACAAGGAAGGATATAATGATAATATTGGAAATGGAGTTTTCAATGTTCTATGCAATGATATGCTTTATACCAGTACTGACTTGGTTGGATGATTTTACATATTAGATATGGGTAACAATGCCTCAAGTTCTATATATTCCGTTAATACCAAGAGGTCTAAATCCAACGATTTAATAAACCTAACTCTGTTATGGCACTGTCATTTAGGCCGCATAAACAAGAAGCACCTATCAGCACTTCAGAAGTGCGGACTTTCAGGTTCATTCGAATTCCATTCGATCGACATGTGCAAGGTTTGTTTGATGGGAAAAATGACTAAAGTGCCTTTTTATCGATCGCGATGAAAGGGCGGGTGAATTATTGGGGCTGATACACTCGAATGTGTGTAGACCAATAAGTTAACTTGCTAAAAGGGGTTTTAGCTACTTTATCACATTTACTGATGATTACAGTAAATATGGTTATGTCTATTCGCTGAGACATAAGTCTGAAGCTTTTGATAAATTCAAATAGTTTAAAACTAAACTAGAAAACCAGCTCGACAAAGGTATTAAGGCACTTCGATTGGATCGAGGTGGAAAATATATGACCACAGAGTTATTAGATCATCTAAAAGAGAATGAGATCATTTTGGAATGGACTCCTCCTGGGACACTGTAGTTGAAAGGTGTAGCCAAACGGAGAAATCGGACATTGTTAGACAATGGTCTGTTCCATGATTAGTTGGACTGATCTCCCAATCTCTTTCTGGGTTATGCTCTAGAGACGACCGCATTCATAGTGAATCAGGCTTCGACGAAGGGTGTGGAAGGGACACCATTTTAAAATGGTACGGGTGATGCCCGATTTGTCCTTCCTAAAGATTTGTGGTTGCGAGGCTTATGTGAAACATTTGGTTTCGACTAAGCTCGAACCAAGATCTGAGATATGCACCTTCGTGTGGTATCCCAAAGAAACAAGGGGATACTACTTCTACAATCCCAGTTAGAACATGGTGTTCGTCGCTTGGGGTGGGGTCTTTATGGAAAAGGAGTTTTGTTTCCAAAGACGTCATTGGGAGGACTGTGCATCTCGAAGAAATTCAGGATGGTACAGATCTGTCTAAACCAATTGACAACCCAGTAGAAAGGAGCCAGAGATTGTCGTAGAGTAAGAACCAATTCCTGTTACAATTCCGGAAGGTCCAAGGCGATTTGAAAGGATCAATCTTCCACCTCCAAGATATGGTATCCGGAGGTGACAATGAAGTCATGGTGGATCACGATGATCCAGCCACCTTTCAAGAAGTCGTGGATGGGCCCGGCTCCGAGTTATGGCTGGGAGCCATGAGGGAGGAAATGCAATCCATGTCGGACAACCGAGTCTGGGAACCGATTGATCCCATCAATGGTGTGAGGACTATCGGATGCAAATGGATCTTCAAGGTGAAGATGGACATGGACGGAAACCCTCTGACCAACAAAGCTCAACTGGTGGCGAAAGGTTATAGGCAGATCCAATGGATTGACTATGAGGAAACCTTCTCCCTAGTGGCTATGGTCAAAATCGATCCAAATTCTTCTTGACATAACTGCGTATCATAATTACGAGATATGGCAAGTGGATGTCAAAACCTCTTTCCTAAATGGAAATTTGACTGAGTACGTTTGTATGTCTCGGCCCAATGGTTTTGATGATCCGAAGAATAAGGGAAATATTTATAAGTTGTTGAAATCCATTTATGGATTGAAACGAACTTCTCGGAGTTGGATCCTTCGTTTTGATGAAGCTGTAATTGGATTTGGCTTAATCAAGAACGAGGATGAATCTTGCGTTTATAAGAAGGCTAGTGGGAGCAAGATTAGCTTTCTGGTTCTCATTGAAAACGACATCCCAACCTTGCACGAGACTTAAGCTTGGTTGAGGAAGTGTTTTTCAATAAATGACTTAGGCGATGCTTCTTATATCTTAGGGATTAAGATATGTAGAGATCGCACCAAGAGGGTCTTGGATGTAAGTCAAGGAACCTATGTGAACAAGGCATTTAGTAGGTTCTTAATGCTCGATTCAAAGAAAGTACTCTTACCCACTAGTCATGGCATTTATCTCAGCATGACTCGGTGTCCTAAGACAACTGATGAGCTGAAAAGGATGATGAGAATCCTATGAGCCTAGGGGCAGGATCGATCATATATGCCATGACATGTATGAGACCGGACGTCTCTTAAGCCTTATGTTGTACCAGTAGACATCATTCTAACCCGGGGAAAGATGATGTTGAACTAGTCGTCGAAGGATGAGTAGACGCTAGTTTTCCAAGACAAATCCAGATGACTTTAGAAGTCAGTTAGGATATGTGTTTACGCTGAATGGTAGAGCTTTAGCTGGGAGAGCGTAAAGCAAGATACCATTGCCGAATTTACGACAAAGGCCAAGTACATGGATGCTGTAGAGGCAGCTAAGGAGGCTACGTGGATTTGGAAATTCATGGCAGGGCTGGGTGTAATTAAAAACCCATCCAGCCCGGTGAATCCATTTTACGACAACACAAGGGCCATTGCGCAAGCTAAAAGCCCATATCTCATAACAAATCCAAACATGTACTGCGGCGTATCCACCTCATCAGAGAAATACTGAACTAAGGTGAGGTGAAGATAACCTATATTGCTACAGATGATAACATAGCCAACCCTTTGACTAAGGCAGTGTCACTGCCTGAACATGTTAGACATGTAAAGTCGATAGGGACATATTGGAGTTTAGATTGGAACTAGGGCAAGTGGGAGATTGTTAGTCTTAGTGCCCGTAGTTCAATCCTAAATGTCCAAATGTATATATCATCGTTAGCAATAAAGTTAAAGCGGCTTTATATTACTTATGTGTTGGAGTAATATATCGATGTGTGCTCTGATCTATGCCCACCATGCGAATAGAACCATAGACCGAGATAGATCACACTCGATGGGTCCCTAGTCAACAAAGCTTTACTATAAGGGACTAGTATGAAAGATGGTTCTTTATGGCTTACGTTCTGTTAGTCATTGGAATGGGATTCCGGAGTTTGATCATAGATATCATGTGGGACATGATATTGGACGACCCGCCCTGAATATGTGCCATAGATTAAGTCATGAACATATTCAGTGTCGTAGCTTGTCATGTATCCTTAGACCAAGGAGTCTTTGTGATCGCTATGTAGTCAACAACTGAGTTTGACCTGAGCCTAACGTTGTCCGTAACAGGGCTTCCATAACGGCCAGGATTGTCTTGGGGACGGGCTACATGAGTGACACGAAAGGCGGCTAAGGGATTTATCCCTCATACTGAGGTATGGGAAAGATATCGGTTCTCGGTCGCTTGATCGAGAGTGACTAAAAGAATAACATGGCCATGCACATGATACTGGGTATCATATCTTCAGTCATCTCACATATCAAGGAACGGTGATTGAGAATAATAAGGATGACGACTCTATGCCTTATCTCAATCAGGATATCGGAGATAAAAGGATAATGACAGGGATGACGGAAAGGTTAGAATCGACAGGGTCGATTCGTTATGCAGTGTCAGGCAATACTAAAGTCTCGTTAGTTGCCACTTAAATAGGATCAAGTAAAATGGGATTTTACGTTGATCTATTGACATGCATAAACCTAAGGGTCACACCGGAGGATGAAACTCATTGACGCATTTATGAAGAATGGACAAAAGGGAGTTGTCTCGGGACATGACCAAAACTGGGTTTTGGGTCATGTGCCCGTAAGTGAATAGGACTTTACGGATCGAGACAAGGCTTGGAGTCTTGGGATTGATCGCGTCGGATAATGTTGGACATTTCCGGTATGGAAGGCTTGGAGGCGATGAGCGAATCACGGGACCTCGTTGGAAATGGCCACGGGCCATGTTCCAAGAGGCCGATGAAAGGCCCATGCAACCAAGGCCCATGGATCTAATTAATCAAGTCTTGATTAATTAGTACTAAGTAAGCAAGACAAGGATTAAGGTGTTGGTGATTCACCACCTAACCCAATCTTGTCTTGCCATACTTTGTCCTATTTACACCTTACTTGTCACCATGCTTGTCCCATGCCTTTAGTTGGACAAGTATGGGGTTTGTTATGTTTAAGTCATCTTTTTTCAACATAACAAACACAAGACAAGAATAGGAAACACATTTTCTCTCCCTCTTCCATGGCCATTTCGGGTTTGGCTAGTTTCCACCTCCATTTTTGTGTTCTTGAGTCCTCAAAGAGAAGAACTACATGGCTTTGATTCCCATGTGGATACGTAGGCGTCTTGGAGACTCAAGCCAATCATTCGTTAATCGTTGTTCTTGTTTTGGTAAGAAATAGTGCTGAATTTATGAAGAACGAGTGGTCTGATTTACGGGTTGATGCATGAGCAAACGGCCCGTATCTACACTTTTTATTTTAAAAAAATCCTTTAAATAATTTTGGGGCTCAGTTGATATTTTTAAGTTATGGTTTATAACAAGTTTGATTCATTTATGATCTACATAGTACATACCCGGGATGTCTAGAGGTATGTTGAGCCGTTAGGTGTGTCAAATTAAATAGGCCGGTTATTTTGTCGTTTTGGGTATGTATGACCATCTCCTCTACTCGACCCATGACCAATTGAAGCCATCTCTATGATTTTCATTTTAAAGACATTTTGAACTCAGAAATAAAGTAGATTAGGTGTGGAATTAATGTGTGGCTCAGAAACATTTCGGATAATATATAGAGCAATACATGGTGACTCCAATATATATGTAGCATAATTTCCAGTTGCTTAATTAACAACAAATGACAGATCCATACACCAGACAACGCCTTGCCGGCAAGGTGGCAATCGTCACCGGCGGTGCAAGTGGCATCGGCGAGGCGACAGCTCGGCTCTTCGCTCACCAGGGCGTACTCGCCGTCGTCATCGCCGACATCCAGGACGACAAGGGCTATGACGTGGCGGCATCGATCGGCCAGGACCGCTGCACGTACGTCCACTGCGACGTGAGCGACGAGGAGCAAGTCAAGTCCTTGGTGGACTCCACGATCAAAACGCACGGTCGTTTGGACATCATGTTCAGCAACGCGGGAACTGCCAACCGTGAGCAATCCGTACTGAACCTAGACCTGGAAGCCATGGACCGCTTGTTCCGCGTGAACGTACGCGGCATGGCGGCGTGTGTGAAGCACGCGGCGCGTGTGATGGTGGAGGGCGGCGTCAGGGGGAGCATCGTGTGCACCGCGAGCTACTTCGCGAGGGAGGGGGAGGACTGTTTTACGGACTACGTGATGACGAAGCACGCAGTGCTGGGACTGGTCCGGTGCGCGAGTAGGCAGTTGGGCGAGTATGGGATACGCGTGAACTGTGTGTCGCCCGGGGCGGTGGCGACGCCGCTTGTACTGTCGACGTTGGGGATGAGCTTGGAAGAAACGCGGACTCATGCGTCGCGGTCCGCTCTGAATGAACTGACTACGGTAAAACAAGTGGCGGAGGCGGTGCTGTTTCTTTCTTCGGCGGAGTCGGAGTTTGTGACCGGTCATGATTTAGCCGTTGATGGTGGATATAAAGGTTTATGATATCGTCCTAGTTGAAGACAAGAATAAGGATCTAAACTTGTAATTCTAGATTTGTTTTTTTCTGTTTTTTTGAAATATCTAATTCTAGATTTGTGGTTCATCTTACTGTACCCATCATATCTTTCTTTTTTTGTGTTACGAGATTTTATTAGACTTCATTTAAGAGGATATACCGGATTGTATCAAAGAGGTTTTTTGACCACTAAAAGGTAGACATATAATGAGTTTTTTTGGCTAACTAGTGGGTTGTGCGAATCAAATTGAGTAGAACCTGAGCATCTGAGCGTATACAAATAAAGTCCATTCCCAGCGAGGTCGTGTTACGAAGTGCAGTAGCTATAGCGTAGGCTTCGATCATAATCAGCGATCCACACCTTGTAATGACCCCATTAGCCGTGAGGTCGACTCGACCATCCCCTACTCGTGTAATTAAACCTCAAGCCGACTGATCCAAGTCTTGAAAGACTGCGCCATTCACATTGATAACCCAGGTACCTATCGAGGGTAGAATGAACCGAGATGGCCAGGTCGGGCGAGCCTGCGTTGGAATCACATGATTCGAATTTCCTTCAGTCCAAGCTAAGAGGTGGGCTCGAGCATCCGCAATTACTCTTATAGCTGCTGGGGTGACCCCATTCTAGACCCACAGATTTTTAGCCTTACATATATCCTATAAAACACTAACAATCTCCGCCTCACTGCTCTTCAAGGGGCGTATTGAGAAGCTCCCACCATTCCTCAAAAGTTTGGCCAGGCACTAGGGAAGGAATACCTCCCAATCTCTCCCAACAAGTTTTTGTAAAGCCACATGAAAGGAACAAATGCGAGACTGTTTCATCCTCTCTCACACATATAATGCACGTGATGAAATCAGGACAAACTTCCGAGTGAGGCTACACGCAACCTAAAGGGTTTCTCTGAGACATCTCCATAACAAAAACCGAAGTCTAGGTGGGACTGGAATATGCAAAATCGAAACCCATGTCATTGCTCCCACATTCTAGCGTTGGTGATGATGTGTTCGGGCCAAAATAGAATAACGATCTTTCGTGGTATAATGGCCGTCTCTTTTTGAAGCCCAATACCATTCATCCTTATGTCTATTTTTCGATAGTGGAACTTAGGGGATGCTAGCCCTCTCTAGTTCATCGAACAATTTGTTTTGAAGATCGGCATCCCAACATTGGGTTTTTGGGATTGTAATGCCCACAACTGGTGCCCCTACAAGGGTATCCCCTATCGAGGTAATAGTAACGATCAGCCCTACTAGCTAAGGGGTGTCTTGGATCAAAATGTCCCGACCATCCCCAATAGCAATGGGCCCGAAATCCTCGTTTCGTCCACATGTCATAGTTGGCCTCTAGCAAGGCATTATGACTACCCAAATGTTTATGATGATCGTTAATCCGACTTAACCTTTACCCGCTAATATGCTAACCCTTTTGTCAACGATATCTCGATCGAATAAGGCATAGGGCCGTCATCCTTATTTTATTTGATCGCTGTTTCTTGATCATAAGTAGACTACCAGTGATAACTCTTTATCAATTCGCATGGCCATGCTTTTTCCTTCAGTCCCACTTATCAATGGGCCCAAACGATATCTCTCATATTTATATGAGTGACAGATCCCTTATTAGTCAACCATATCTCTCACATAGATACTTATGCACCCAATCACAGCCTTTATAATTGCCCGGTTAAAGACAACGTTTAACTGTGTCAAAGCACACAACCACCTATGTAGAAATCATGATGACTATAAGGTCAAAGTACTTAAGTCATATTACGGTACTGAGAAATACTTATGACAGTTCCTATGTAGTATTCTCACAGTGGGTCATCCAATGCCATTTCCCTAAATGACATCTATGATTTGACTTCATATCCAATATGTATGATTAGTAAAACGCGATCATCAGCCAACATCATACTAGTCTTAGTATATCAATAAGACTAGGGATCAAGTGAATAATACTCTACTACTTCTTAGAGTTTTACTATCAGGTCCTCAACCTGATGATCTTAAGAAAGAGTTTTATTCACACTATTAACATTTCGCAAATGATAATAGTAGTGCCGATGTATTAATGAAATGATAATGCCATCCATAATCATGATTGGCCTAGGGCACAAAAACCAACAAAAGACTTGTCCAGATAGATTTCCAAACTTGTGGAGAATGTCCTTGATAATGTGTGCCTCAGTCGTGGTTGCCCTGCAAAATATGTAACAATCGTCAGCAAAGAACATATGGTAGATCTCAGGTGCTCCTCTAGAAATTTTGACTCAGTGGATATACCCTTATCCTTGTGTTGTGTGTAGGAGATGGGGTAGACCTTCCATGTACATAAGGAATAAATAGGGGAAAAACTGATCCCCTTAACGAAGACCTTGTGATAGAGTGAGTCTAGGTGTTTCCCGTCCCCCCGAGGTTATCGAGTAAGTGACTATTTGTATATAGTAGGTTATTAGCTCTATCCATTCTGAAGAAAAATCCAATCGGACCATAATCGCCCGCAGAAAGCTCCATTCGACCCAGTCATACGCCTTGCTCATGTCCAGTTTTAAAGCCATAAAGACCAATTTCCCCTTGTCTATTTAATTTCATATGGTGGATGACCTAAAAAAAATTACAACATTGTCCTGGATACAACAACCTGAAATAAATTCCCCTTGGGTTTCGGATATGATTCGCTGCAGTAGGGGTCGGAGCCTATTAGCCAAAACCTTGGAAATAATTCGGAAAATCACATTGCACAAAGCAATAAGCGGTAGGTCTGTAACCACCTCAAGATCTGGCTTCTTCAGGATTAGGACAATCGATGTGTCATTTAACTCCGGATCGAAACCTCTTATTTGAAGGACCCCCTTGACAAAAATGGATCAGCTCATCCGCTACCACAGGCCAGTAATGTTGGTAGAATCTTGGGTTGAGACCATCAGGGCCTGGAGATTTGTTGGGGCCCATTAGAAAGGCAACATGCTGAATTTCCCGATCTGTGTCAGGTAGTAAAAGCGAGTCGTTATCTGTATTCGTGAGACGAACATGTAATGTAATAGGGAACTCTGAAAAGTCCGCGTGGCTAGAAGTGAACAACTGGATGAGTTAATCCGAGATAATTTCCTTCATCCCTGACTCCCATGTTACCAAATTTCTAAGTGAATTTTTAAGAGACACAACCGCATTCACACGTTTTCGATATAATGTGGATGCTTGAAAAAACTCGGTATTCTTATTCCCCTCCTCTAGCTAATGTTGCATCGCCCCTTGGCGCTAGAAAACCTGTTGGACACAAAGGGAGTTCTCATACTGGGTTTGGATGGCCTCTCTTCTGTGTATCCCTGCCCGATCAGCCCGACCGTTCAACTCTACAATCCGTCTCTAGCACCATTTGATGTGGTTTACGTTTTTCTGGAAGTGGTGACGCCCCCAATGTTCCAAAGAGACTCCAACACCCTTTATTACATCCATTATCGCCGCCCCTGGGTATTTATCCCAATGTCTTTTTATCACAGTACCTCATTCTGGGTCTCAAGTCCATTGAGATTGAAAGAGAAATTTTGGTGGACCTCTATCCACCACTTTCTAAGCCAAGGATAACAGAATATGCTAATGGTTGGACGTAGTGACCCCAGTATTACGAAAGTCCAGGTCTGGAAGAGATGGGGAAAAAAGATATTATGATCAAAGCCATATCTAGTCTGGATTGAATCCTCTGACTTAGCGCCCGCCCCCGAAACCATGTATATTGGTGTCCCGTCATCAGAATGTCAATGAGATCCAAATCATCCACTACATTTCAGAAGTTATCCACCAGAGAGGAAGGATAGGATCCCCCTCCTGTAGTCTCATCCGGATTGAGGATACCGTTGAAGTCCCCGATAATTATCCAATTCGGTCTTGATCAGTATGTAGGTATCTCAAAAGATCCCAAGTCCGACCCCGACTACCCCGACAAGCTTCACCATAAATACCTGTAAGTCGGACACCATCGTACCCCCGACCTGATATTTCTACATCAATGTAGTGCCCATCCTTATCCCGCATACCCAAAGATGGTGGTTTCTTCGCAACAATAAGCTCATTGAGATGTCTCATAGATAAGGAATTTCTCAATCTTCAATAGTTCCATGACATAACTTCTCCACCTTGAACCACAAATTGAAAAAAGTCTGCAACACCCAAATCTGACCACTATGAATAAGAAAAAAGGAAGACTACAACCCTAAACTCGGATAGGACTTCAACACCCAAGAATAATAGCATCACCCAATCACTAAAAGGGGTTGGATAACCCTAAAAAGTCGACGGTCAGCACCGTTGTCGACAGTAACAGATCTGGTAGTGAACCACAAGAAATCACCTAAACTCAACCAATAAAAGAATGGCTTCAGACGAAGGAAAAGTGTAAGAACCGCCCCCCGGTCGATCCCGGTCGAACCGGTGAGTTTTGGCAAAGTTTGACTTTCGACCGAAAAAGTCAACCGATGACTCCGGAAGTCATTCAGGACCTTTCTGGGGCCCACAAAGCTTAGCCTTCTTAACGGTTAGCTTAGTTGGGCCATTTCCTTTCGTTTGACTCTAATCTTGGACAAGTCAAATTTTGGTCAAACCGGGACTTTTTATCGACTAAATCCGATTTAATTTGAAATGCTGGATTTTTAGCTAGGGACGAGTGGTCCTTACATGGACACTTGTCCATACTAGCTTGGAGGGGAAGAAAGGAGGTTAAAAGACTCTTTACCCCTCACTAGTGTCCTTAAGTGGATAAAAACCCAAAGGCTTTTTGGTCTTCCATCAATCTAGGTCATTTAAGGCAATTGAATCAACATTTCAGCTCATTTTTCCTTGTTGTAGCCGAAATTCACAAGAGAGGAAGAGGAAGAACAAGCCTTGTGACTTGAGGAAGAAGAAAGGAAGAAAATGGGTCATCTTGGGACAATCTCTACACCATTTCTTCTCCAAAAGCTCCCTAGCTTCATCATCTACTCATTCTAAAGGTAAGTACACTCCTAGCTTCTCATATGAATCATTTCCAAGTTGTGGGTTTTGTGGGTTTTTGCTAGAACTTGTTGGTTTTGTGGTTAGTAGTATTAGATGATTGTTTGTGGTGGAAAATTAGTGAAATTAGGTTGGTTTTGTTGTGTTTGTTGAAGTTTTGATGAAACCGATTATGGGTATTGAAGTTTGTGGGTTTTTGATGACTGTTTTGGAGCTGGATATTGGTAAAAATGAAGTTTTTGGATTGGTTTTCATGGAAACGAAGTTGGGGAAGAAGGGTTGAGGGCTGCCCAGATCTGACGCGGAATACGGCACGGGAAAGGCTTGGTTCCGGCCCTCTGAGCGGCACGGAACGGGCTCGGTGCCGGCCCTCTAAGCGGCACGGAACATGCCTGGTACCGGCCCTCTGAGCGGCACGGTCCGGGCTCGGTACCGTCCCTCTAAGAGGCACGGTCCGGGCTCGGTACCGTCCCTCTGTGAGGCACGGTCTAGGCCTGGTTCCGGGCCTCTAAGGGGCACGGTCCGGGTCGGTTACCGGGCCGGTCTGTGGCACGGGCCGGGTCGGATTCCGGGCAGGTTTCCAGATCCGTGGGTTGTCCGAGTTGGGCCTAGTTTGGGCCCAATTTACCTTTTCACCCAAGTTTTTATCATTAAGAGTAATTTGGGATTTTCGCTTTAAAACCGTCTTTGTTTAGTTGTTAATTATAACTTTAACTGTGATCCAAGACCTTGGACCCGAGCTCGGAGGAGGAGAACTTTGGGATACCGGGAGAAAACGGAGAGGAAGCTAGCCAGGACGTCAGCAACTAGGAGTATTAAGCTTTGGAGATTTCTCGGTATGGAAAAGTACAAAACCCCTCTTTTAAATCATTTAACGCTAATAGCATGTCTATAGGTTAATAATAGCCGGAAAGGTCCTAGTTTGCATGTAGGATGTGATTCACTAGATTAATCGCTTTTCAATTATACTAATAACCGGAAGAGTCCAATATGCATGTAGGATGTGATTCACTAGTTTAACCGCTTTCAATACTTTGGGAAATTGAAGTGCTAGTAGAATGGTCATGTCGAGCCTTAGGATTGCTTGTTGAATATACTGATTGATGATTGTTCGTCCTAGGTATTGATGTGTGCTCCGTCCTTAGGTTAATATAAGAGTCATAATGAACTAGTTGAACGATGATGATTGTATGTGATTGGTTGATCCGTATTATGTTTGATTGAGTGATTGTTTATTATGGATTGATTGTGCTTAATGGTATGATCGGGTGAGTGATAGGCCGATGTAACGTGGTTGGTAAGTTATGCCGGTAAGTGTGATTGTTAATGTGAGTTCTTTGTGGTGTATTGTGATACGATTGTTGGGTTGTTAAGCTATGATTGTACTATGACCTTGATGTGTGTTATTCTAGTGTCGTGTGTTCTAAGAGTAGTAGTATCCCGGTATGGTACCTACACCGAGGAAGTATGCCGGTGTGGGGTAGTACCTAAGCCGAGGGTTTGTGTTCCGGTTTGGTACCTACACCGAGGGAGGATGCCGGTGTGGGGTAGTACCTAAGCCGAGGGATTGTGCTCACCCCGATGTGAATCCCGGGAAGACGTCCAGGACGAGGGGAATGCCGGTATGGCCTGAGGTTGTTAACCCTGCGGGGATCGTAACTTGTTGCTTCACCCCGAGGGTATGCGTTCCTGCGGGAGTGTTTCCGGGAGGATATATTGCTTCGCCCCGATGACCTATGGTTCTTTGGGGACATTTCCGAGGACTCCGATGATATGTGTCCCTTTAGGGATGTTCCGGTGGCCTCGACGATATGTGTCTCCTCTGGACCGAGGGGAAATCCGACATGATACAATGACTAATTGTGGATCGCAGCATTGGCTTAAGTTATCGACGTGACGTTTACGTGCTTCCTTTAATTATTTGTATTAAAGATTAAACTGTCTCCTTGATCTCTTGACTTACTGTTTTATTAAGAATTGCAATTCTTGTTGACATTTGATTATGACGTTTTCTTTGGTTAATGGTACTAATCGAAATCTTTGGATAATTGTAGAAACTGTATTTTCTTGCCAAACGGGGGTTCCTTTTATTTTATCACTTTTTCCTACTGAGCGTAAGCTCACCCCCTTCATGTTTGTTGTTTTTACAGGTTTATTGGTGAGTAGACTTAGAGATTTCTTCGGGACTCGGGAGTTCCTGGAGGATCCGGGTGGCTTCTTGTTGTTGGATGTACTATCCATTATTTTTGTATCGAACTACTTTTCTTACTTGTTGGACTGAGCTTTGACCCTTTTTCTTATCGTAATCGTTAGTTTGAACTTAAAAATTTGGATTTGTTTCTCAATTAAATTAACTTGTATTATTATTTTATTGCTTTTCCTAGTTCACGTCTCGAGTCCGGTCAAAACCAGATTTAGGGCATGACAATTTGGTATCAGAGCCTGGTTTCATTTTGAAATAGTTTTCAAAACCTCGGACCGTACGTCAATTAGGTGGGTAGAGTTAGGTGGTTTAAGTCGTAGTGCTCGGTGACGTAAGTCGGAAATATCTTATGCGTAGAGTCGAAACGACAAGTTTCTCGATTGATAGGTGTCTTGTTTAAGTTTTACCTTACTTGATCCGTGCCTTATTCTATGTGTTTTGCTTGTACCTGGGAGGATCTATGATACCGATCAGTTGAGATTGAGATGGTTTAACGAGCGATGCTCTGGCTGTTTATGACATGTTGGTTGAATAATTGTTGGGTGAGTTGTCGCCTTGGTCGGCCGTTGTCTGATTGGTGAATTTGAAAAGTTGACTTGATCGAGTGGTAACTGAGTAATTACAGAGACCCGAGTGGTGTACTTGCGATGTTTTGCGTGGTGTGCTTTATGTCCCGGACGTCGTGTGCAGTTTGTTTATTAAAGGTCCCGCTTATGTGGATGGTTAATGGGATATACGAACGGGTCATGCCAAAATTTCTGTGAAACTGAAGTGTTTGTACTATCACGGGTTGACTCAGGGGCTCCACTGTAGTCGAACGTCATAGGGGGATGTCAAGTGGTTATAACGAGATTCGGGGACGCCTGAATCGGGTTGTAACAGCGTGAGATCGACATGAATGTTGTGATAGAAAGAGAAAGGTGTTGAGAACCTTGGGAAAAGAATTAATGCAAGGATTTGTGAAATTGTTTTGTGTTGTGATTTTGTACCCCATACTATGGGAAGATACCCGACCGAGGTATGTACCAGTCCGGTATGTTGTTGTGTGACTTGTTCGATATTGTGACTCCGGTGGCAGATGATTGAATTGTGTGATTGATCCTGTGAGACGCACAAGTGTGCGGACTTTTGTGTTTATATGAAGTATTATATATGACTATACTAAGACTAAGTTTACCGTTGGTCCAAGTGTGACCTTTGTGAAGCGCGTGTGAACGTTTGTGTTTTAATCGAACCGTTTTGTTCTAAACTAGGAAATTGAATATGTGCGTTATTCATGCAGCGCGTATACGACATGCCTCGCGTCTACGTTCCGAGAGACACCAGGAGTCGCCCAGCTGGGGGCCAGGGGCAGCCACCTGCCATTGAGCAGGCAGGGGCAGCGAGTGCCCGAGGTGCTACTTCTGCAGAGCACGAGGGAGTTGGGGCTGGACCGTTAGGGTTACCGACCAGAGTTTCTCCGGTCGCAGAGCCGACCTAGGCAACCCCTCTAGAGGAGGTGGTTCGCGCGGTTCTTGCAGTCAACGCTTAGTAGGGGACTACAACACCAGCACCAGAGACCGCGCCTGCTGCCACTGCAACCGTTGTTGAGAGGCCGAGTCAGTTTGACAGCTCTACAGCCCAGGCTCTCAGAGATTTCCGCAGGCTGGGCACACCAGTCTATTCCAGGGGGTCAGACCCCGAGGCAGCCGCGGGGTGGCTAGTGCGGATTACTCGCAATCTGGATACGTCCGGGGTATCTGATGGTCGTCTGAGGGTATTTTTTGCGACATTTCAGCTAGAGGGGGAGGCGTACTACTAGTGGCAACATGTATAGACCAGGGTTGGAGATGATTTCCAATTACTCAACAGACTGTTCTTGGAGCAGTTTTTCCCTCGGTCTGTTCGAGATGACAGGCACCAGTAGTTCCTGGAACTGCGTCAGAGAGGAATGACCGTCTCGGAGTATGAGGCGAGGTTCATATCCTTGTCTCGTTTGGCACCAGAGATGGTGCAGACCGAGGAGAGCCGCTGCAGGCGATCTAAGAGATGACTCATCCCGTCGATCGCGGATCGAGTCATTGCTTTCAGGACCGAGGAGTACTCTACACTAGTGGACCAGGCACTAGCTGTGGAGAGGCACTTTCGGGAGATCGCCAGGGCGCGGGAGATCAGGCCGAGGCCGAGTGGCTTCTTGAGGTTGTCCGAGAGTCGCGATCCGAGGAGGCAGAGGGTCTCTGGATATTTTCAGCCACAGATCCAGTCTGGTGGCATGCGCCGGGTAGGAGCAGTAGCGTCAGTGGGACCTCCCCCGGTAGCACATTTGTGCCCTTTGTGCAGACAGCTGGGCCACCTAGCACGAGACTGTCCGAGGAGTAGCAGACCGACTGATCGTCAGACTGATCGCCCGCCGAGGTTCGGAGAGAGATCGCGTGCTGATGAGAGGACGTGCTATCAGTACGGCCGACAGGGACACCGCTCCTTCGCGTGCCCTGATAGGGTTGGAGGAGCGCCAGCGCCGAGACCTCAGCAGGCGCAGCCTCGCCAGGCACCTCCTGTCCGACTGCGTCAGGCCCCGCGTCAGGCGACAAGTGCACCAGCCGAGGACTTCACAGCAGGTGGCACTTCCACCACCACCGAGAGGAGGACCCCAGGCACAGTAGTGCCGAGTCTACGCAGTTACTGACTCCAGAGCTGATAGACAGTACCCCGGTCATGAGACCAATCAGGGTACGTGTTTGCTTTATAATTCTTGGGCATCTTTCTTATTTGATACTAGGGCTTCGCACTCTTTCATCTCTTCTATGTTTGCTGATTCTTTGGGGTTGAGAGTAGAGACGTTGAGTCAACCCCTTTGTCTTGATACCCCGGTTACAGGAGATGTGGTCTTACGTACCGTGTGTCGTGATTGTGCTATTAGAGTGGCTGATTGCCCTTTTGTTAGTGACTTACTTGTTTTGGATATGTCTGCTTTCGACGTGATCTTGGGGATGGACTGGCTCGCGAGGTATCGAGCATCGATTGATTGCTATCGACGGCAGGTGACAGTGGTGTCGGGCGACAAAGTCGTTACTTGTATTTTGGGTAGTAAGAGCGGAGTCCTCCTGTCTGCTTTGACCGCAGGAAATGAGGCGGAGGTTGTGCAGAGTAGAGAGTTGCCGAGAGTGGTATGTGAATTCCCGGAGGTCTTTCTAGAGGAGCTGTTAGGTTTACCGCCCGTGCGCGAGATGGAGTTTAGGATCGACTTGATCCCGGGTATGGCGCCGATCTCTATGGCCCCGTATCGGTTTGCACTAGCCGAGTTGGTCGAGCTGAAGCGACAACTCGAGAAGCTTCAGGAGAAGGGATTCATCCGTCCGAGCGCTTCACCGTGGGGAGCACCTGCCCTCTTCGTGAAGAAGAAGGGTCGAGTATTGAGGATGTGCATCGATTACCGGTAGTTGAACCGGGTTACGGTGAAGAACCGCTACCCGATGCCGAGGATCGATGACCTGTTTGATAAGCCAAGAGGAGCGAAGTGCTTCTCGAAGATTTATCTTCGATCAGGGTACTACCGGTTGAGAGTTCGGGAGGAGGATGTGGCGAAGACCGCATTCCGGACTCGGTATGGACACTTTGAATTCCTAGTGATGCCGTTCGGGTTGACGAACACACCGGCATTGTTCATGGACCTGATGAACGGTATTTTCAGACCGTACTTGGACCAGTTCGTCGTGGTGTTTCTGGACGACATTCTAATTTATTCGCCGAGTGACGAGGCGCATGAGGAGCACTTGAGGACCGTTTTGACGTTGTTGCGCACTCACCAGTTGTACGGCAGCCTGGAGAAGTGCGAGTTCTGGCTCGCCGAGGTGAAGTTCCTCGGGCATGTTGTGTCCCAAGAGGGTATCCTAGTCGACCCGGTGAAGATCGATGCAGTTTCGAAGTGGGCACGGCCCAAGAATGTATTTGAGATCCGTAGCTTCCTGGGATTGGCGGGATACTATCGATGGTTCGTCCAGGACTTCTCACGTCTGGTCGCGTCGATGACCGCACTAACACACAAGGGAGCAGAGTTTCTGTGGACTGATGAGTGTGAGCACTCCTTCACCGAGTTGAAGGCTCGTTTGACCACCGCGCTTGTGTTGATAGTGCCGGAGCGCGGGGTCGGTTGTGATGTGTACTGTGATGCGTCCGGTGAGAGACTGGGATGTGTTCTGATGCAGTCGGGGAAGGTGGTTGCCTATGGCTCCAAACAGTTGAAGATACATGAGCGCAACTACCCCACCCACGATCTAGAGTTGGCAGCAGTTTTCTTTGCTCTGAAGAGCTAGCGACACTACCTGTATGGAGAGCGATTCCGGGTGTTCTCGGATCACAAGAGCCTCATGTTCATTTTCTCTCAGCGCGACCTAAACATGTGCTAGAGGCGGTGGATGGAGCTACTTGAGGAGTACGACTTCGAGCTACTCTATCATCCGGGCAAGGCGAACGTCGTCGCCGACGCCCTAAGTAGGAAGTCGACTCACTGCGTTGCTAGTATATCGGTCCAGGAGTGGGACATGATGGAGGAGTTGAGCTCGTTCAGACTTGAGCTAGAGGAGATCACGGACGGCGTGGCTTTGTGTACATTGGTGGCTCAGCCCAAACTAGTTACTCGTGTGCTGGAAGTACAGGACGAGGATGCCGAGAGGGCAGAGATCCGAGAGAGGATGATCAGCGGTGTTGATACCAAGGGCTAGGAGCAGAGTGCCGATCAGGGTCTACGTTACCGAGGACGGCTGTTTGTGCCGCGGGGTTGTAGGGACGTTGTATTGAGAGAGTGTTATCACTCCCGTCTTGTTGTGCATCCGGGTGGCACCAAGATGTATTGGGACATCCAACGGCAGTTCTAGGGGAGCCGGATGCGTAGAGCAGTCGTAGAGTTCGTTTCTAGATGTCTCACCTGTCAGCAGGTAAAGGCCGAGCATCAGCGTCCCGCCGGTTTGCTACAACCACTAGCGATTGCAGAGTGGAAGTGGGAACACGTCACTATGGACTTCGTCTGTGGCTTACCGAGATCACCAAGAGGGCACGATGCTGTTTGGGTGGTGGTCGACCGACTGACCAAGTCGGCACACTTCTTAGCTATGTGGATGACCGATACGGTTGATACGCTGAGCCGGTTGTATGTTCGAGAGATTATCCGCCTTCACGGGGTACTGGTGTCTATTGTATCCGACACGGATCCCCGTTTCACCTCTAGGTTTTAGGAGAGCCTGCAGAAGGCGTTGGGGACCGAGTGTTGGGTCTCGAGGTATGGTTGGAGATGAACCAACTCGCAGCAGAAAATCAATGAAAACCAAGAGACGATTAAACCATGAAACAACTAACAAAGAATGGATTCACAAGAGAAAAATTCAGCACTATTTCTTACCAAAACAAGAACACCGGTTAATGAATGATTGGCTTGAGTCTCCAAGACGCCTACGTATCCACATGGGAATCAAAGCCACGTAGTTCTTCTCTTTGAGGACTCAAGAACACAAAAATGGAGGTGGGAACTTGCCAAACCCGAAATTGCAAGGGAAGGGGGAGAGAAGTTGTGTTTCCTATTCTTGTCATGTGTTTGTTGTGTTGAAAAAAGATGACTTAAATAGGACAAAGTATGGCTAGACAAGATTGGGTTAGGTGGTGAATCACCAACACCTTAATCCTTGTCTTCCTTACTTAGTACTAATTAATCAAGACTTGATTAATTAGTTCCATGGGCCTTGGTTGCATGGGCCTTTCATGGGCCTCTTGGAACATGGCCAGTGGCCATTTCCAACGAGGTCTCATGATTCGCTCATCGCCTCCAAGCCTTCCATACCGGAAATGTCCAACATTATCCGACGCGATCAATCCCAAGACTCCAAGCCTTGTCTTGATCCGTAAAGTCCTATTCACTTACGGGCACATGACTCAAAACCCAGTTTTGATCATGTCCCGAGACAACTCCCTTTTGTCCATTCTCCATAAATGTGTCAATGAGTTTCATCCTCCGGTGTGACCCTTAGATTTGTGCATGTCAATAGATCAACGTAAAATCCCAGTTTACTTGATCCTATTTAAGTGGCAACTAACGAGACTTTAGTATTGCCTAACATTGCATAACGAATCGACCCTGTCGATTCTAACCTTTCCGTCATCCCTGTCATTATCCTTTTATCTTCGATATCCTTATTGAGATAAGGCATAGAGTCGTCATCCTTATTATTCTCAATCACCGTTCCTTGATGACTGAAGATATGATACCCAGTATCATGTGCATGGCCACGCTATTCTTTCAGTCACTCTCGATCAAGCAGCCGAGAACCGATATCTTCCCCATACCTCAGTATGAGGGATAAATCCCTTAGCCGCCTTTCGTGTCACTCATGTAGCCCGTCCCCAAGCCAATCATGGCCATTATGGAAGCCCTGTTACGGACAACGTTAGGCTCAGGTCAAACTCAGTTGTTGACTACATAGCGATCACAAAGACTCCTTGGTCTAAGGATACATGACAAGCTACGACACTGAATATGTTCATGACTTAATCTATGGCACATATTCAGGGTGGGTCGTCTAGTATCATGTCCCACATGATATCTATGATAAGACTCCGGAATCCCATTCCAATGACTAACAGAACGTAAGCCATAAAGAGCCATCTTTCATACTAGTCGCTTCTAGTGAAGCTTTTTTGACTAGGGACCCATCTAGTGTGATCTATCTCGATCTATGGTTCTATTCGCATGGTGGGCATAGATCAGAGCACACGTCAATATATTACTCCAACACATAAGTAATATAAAGCCGCTTTAATTTTATTGCTAACGATGATATATACATTTGGACATTTAGGATTGAACTACGGGCACTAAGACTAACACCGAGGTCTTGCTCAGTACGGCTTATCACCCGCAGACCGATGGACAGTCAGAGCGCACTATACAGATCTTAGAGGATATGCTGCGAGCCTGTGTGTTGGACTTCCGAGGATCATGGGAGGATCACTTTCCATTAGCTGAGTTCGCCTACAACAACAATTATCAGTCTAGTATTGGGATGGCACCATTTGAGGCACTGTGTGGTAGGCCGTGCAGATCGCCCGTGTGTTGGGCAGAGGTGGGAGACCGGAGTCTACTTGGTCCGGAGATTGTCCAGGAGACGACCGAGAAGGTCGCACTGATTCGGGATCGGTAGAGGACCGCGCAGAGTCGCTAGAAGAGTTATGCAGATAGACGGCGCATGCCTCTTGAGTTTTCGATTGGTGATCATGTGTTTCTGAGGGTGAGCCCGAAGAAGGGCCTTTTGCGGTTCAACCGTAACGGAGGCAAGTTGGCCCCGCGGCTTATCAGACCTTTTGAGATTTTGGGCAGGGTTGGAGCCGTCACCTATTGCCTTGCATTGCCACTGCAACTTGGGAACGTGCATAACGTCTTCCACGTTTCCCAACTGCGGAAGTACACTACGGACCCCTCCCATGTTATCAAGTGGATGAACATCGAGGTAGCTGATGATGTCTCATTTGAGGAGCAGCCAGTCAGGATTGTGGATACGCTTTGGAGATTTCTCAGTAGGGAAAAGTACAAAACCCCTCTTTTAAATCATTTAACGCTAATAGTATGTCTATAGGTTAATAATAACCGGAAAGGTCCTAGTTTGCATGTAGGATGTGATTCACTAGATTAATCGCTTTTCAATTATACTAATAACCGGAAGAGTCTAGTATGCATGTAGAGTGTGATTCACTAGTTTAACCGCTTTCAATACTTTGGAAAATTGCCGTGCTGGTAGAATGGCCATGTCGAGCCTTATGATTGCTTGTTGAATGTACTGATTGATGATTGTTCCTCCTTGGTATTGATGCGTGCTCCGTCCTTAGGTTAATATAAGAGTCATAATGAACTAGTTGAACGATGATGATTGTATGTGATTGGTTGATCCGTATTATGTTTGATTGAGTGATTGTTGGTTATGGATTGATTGTGCTTAATGGTATGATCGGGTGAGTGATAGACCGATGGAACGTGGTTAGTAAGTTATGACGGTAAGTGTGATTGTTAATGTGAGTTCTTTGTGGTGTGTTGTGATACGATTGTTGGGTTGTTAAGCTGTGATTGTACTATGACCTTGATGTGTGTTATTCTCGTGTCGTGTGCTCTAAAAGAGTAGTGTCCCGGTATGGTACCTACACCGAGGAAGTATGCCGGTGTGGGGTAGTACCTAAGCCGAGGGTTTGTGTTCCGGTATGCTACCTACACCGAGGGAGGATGCCGGTGTGGGGTAGTACCTAAGCTGAGGGATTGTGTTCACCTCGATGTGAATCCCGGGAAGACGTCCAGGCCGAGGGGAATGTCGGTATGACGTGAGGTTGTTTACCCTGCGGGGATCGTTACTTGTTGCTTCACCTCGAGGGTATGCGTTCCTGCGGGAGTGTTTTCGGGAGGATATCTTGCTTCGCCCCGATGACCTATGGTTCTTTGGGGACATTTCCGAGGACTCCGATGATATGTGTCCCTTTAGGGATGTTTCCGGTGGCCTCGACGATATGTGTCTCCTCTGGACCGAGGGAAAATCCGACATGATACAATGACTAATTGTGGATCAGAGCATTGGCTTAAGTTATCGACGTGACGTTTACGTGCTTCCTTTAATTATTTTTATTAAAGATTAAACTGTCTCCTTGATCTCTTGACTTACTGTTTTATTAAGCATTGCAATTCTTTTTGACATTTGATTATGACGTTTTCTTTGGTTAATGGTACTAATCGGAATCTTTGGATAATTGTAGAAACTGTATTTTCTTGCCAAACGGGGGTTCGTTTTATTTTATCACTTTTTCCTACAGAGCGTAAGCTCACCCCCTTCATGTTTGTTGTTTGTACATGTTTCATTGGTGAGTAGACTTAGAGATTTCTTCGGGACTCGGGAGTTCCTGGAGGATCCGGGTGGCTTCTTGTAGTTGGACGTACTTTCCATTTTTTTTTGTATCGAACTACTTTTCTTACTTATTGGACTGAGCTTTGACCCTTTTTCTTATCGTAATCGTTAGTTTGAACTTAAAGATTTGTAGTTGTTTCTCAACTTAATTAACTTGTATTATTATTTTATTGCTTTTCCTAGTTCACGTCTCGAGTCTGGTCCAAACCGGATTTAGGGCGTGACAAAAAGAGCCTTAAACACTCGTCAACGGCCAACACCTTCAAATAAACGAGCTCAGACCACCACCCATGTCTAAGAAGAAGAGAAGCCAAGACTTGTTATTGAGAGGGAAGTTAGGGAGAAGAAGAACCCAAAGGAGAAAGAGAAGGGAAAGAGGACCTCATCACCAAGCCGTCAAACCACCGTGCTGAGCTCACACTCATTATTCCGTCACCTGCCAGTAACCCTGCGTTGGCCAACACCTAGCGAGTACTCAAAGGGGAAAGTCTGGTAATGCTACCGAGCCCGAGCCAAACCCATAACCATAAGATCTATCAAGAAACAATCGGTAGATGAGAGATCTAGAGAGCAACATAGCTTCAGAACGAATTCCTCGACAATCCTAGTGGAGAAGGTGAACGAAAAGCTCCCACGAGCGAAATTCAGACCTTTGACCACCGCGAACCAATAGGGAGCGTCCGTTCACGAGAAGCCGAGACGAACAAGCATCGGAGACAACCATCAACACAACAAGTATGAAAGAAAAGAAAATTTCAAAATACTTTAGTATAGTTAGTTATCCATTAGTGTGTGTGGTTTGGAAATGATTAGTTTTGGTTCAGCTCACTGAGTTGGTTGTAAGTCACAATCATCATTCATTCGTGTCACTCTCCATAATTATAATACTACCCATATGCCTTTGTCTGGCTATAACATAATTTCAACTACCATCCTGCTTCCAAAAAATGACTGATCCAGCATTTGAATCCACTAATCAACGCCTCGAGGGCAAGGTGGCCATCGTCACCGGCGGCGCAAGTGGCATCGGCGAGGCCACTGCTCGGCTCTTCGCTCACCAGGGCGTACTCGCCGTCATCATCGCCGACATCCAGGACGACAAGGGCTATGACGTGGCGGCAACGATCGGCCAGGACCGCTGCACGTACGTCCACTGCGACGTGAGCGACGAGGAGCAAGTCAAGTCCCTGGTGGACTCAACCGTCAAAACGCACGGTCGTTTGGACATCATGTTTAGCAACGCGGGAACAGCAAACGGCGACCAGCCCGTCCTGACCCTCGACTTAGAAGCCATGGACCGCTTGTTCGGCGTAAACGTGCGCGGCATGGCGGCGTGTGTGAAGCACGCGGCGCGTGTGATGGTGGAGGGCGGCGTCAGGGGCAGTATCGTGTGCACCGCGAGCTACTACGCGAGTGCGGGGGACGACATCACGACGGACTACGTGATGTCGAAGCACGCGGTGCTGGGACTGGTGAGGTGCGCGAGTAGACAGTTGGGCGAGTACGGTATACGCGTGAACTGTGTGTCGCCAGGGGCGGTGGCGACGCCGTTGGTGTGTTCGACGATGGGGGTTAGCTCGGAAGATGCGACCCGAATATTTGGGTCGCGATCATCTCTTAGAGTAATCGCTACGGTTAAACAAATAGCTGACGCGGTGTTGTTTCTTTCTTCGACAGAGTCGGCTTTCGTGACTGGCCATGATTTAGCTATTGATGCCGGGTTTCAAGGTTTATGAAATTATGATGATCATTTTGTCGATTATATCTACGAGTCGACTTTCATCGTCGTATCGGAGGAGAAGAAGTTGAGGATCCCGACAAGTATTTTCAAGATTTGTCGTGTATTAGATTAGATAATCTTATCTTAGATTTGGTTCTTATTATATGTTATAAAATTAAATAGAACCGTCATTATTGTTGGATTTAGGTCGGATTCGGATGATGAGTCTTTATTAGATCTTATATTTATTTATTAAATAAAATTAGGGAGACTATTATGTTCGGTCATGGTACATTATGGTCCTACATGTTTAGAAACGATTATTTTGGTACTTTATTGTTCAGTTCACGAACACTTTGTACCTTTTAAGTTAAAAAAACTACCAGATTGACTTGATATGACCATTATACCGTTTACGTTTGACATTCAATTACTTATTTGAAACGGGCAACTGGAAAAGTACACTACTGCAAATAAGTAACCAAACAAGGTATGGCGTAACCGCCCAGGGTTCCAGATATTTGTCCGGGCCAACCATAGCAAACCTAACGCTCATAGACCCATAAAGATAGCCTACTTGACATCGTAAACAAAAACTTAGGACATCCCCTTACCAACGTCTCAAAACAATGAGACATAAAGAAAAACAAAGTCCTAAACAAACCTAACCAAAGACTTATTTGACCTAGAAAGAAATAAAAAGCAAACCTAAAAGCTTAACGTAGTGCCTTGAATGCGGATGTCAGGCCCCAAATCCGGTTTTGACCGGATTCGAGACGTGAACTAGGAATAATAAGGAAAAGAAATAAAAAGAGATTTAATAATGCAATTTCCGAGTAAAATATTATTCAATTCCAAAGTTAAGAGTCAAACGCTCGTTCCGACAGGATAACGGAAAAATACAGTTTGATAACAAAAGGGTTGTACGTCTCTAATACATAAAATCACCCGACACCTCAAGGAGCTCCCGAGTCCTGAGAGCACCTCTAGGTCTACTCATCAATGAAACCTGTAAAAACAGTAAACACGAAGGGGGTGAGCTTATGCTCAGTAGGAAAAAGTAGTAGTAAAAAAGAACCCCCGCTTGGACAACAAAACCCGATTAGTACAATTATCTAAAAGACATCAAAAGCATAGATCAACAAGAATTGCAACACTTAGTAAAATAGAAACTCAAAGGAGCTCAAGGGAGAGACAGCTTAATTACCAAAAGAATAATTAAAGAACACAAGAGTACTGAAATATAGATAATTTAAACCATTAGACTCCAATCCACACACAAACCAACACATTGTACCGGAATGCCCCTCGGTCACGATGGGACACATATCATCGGGGCTCCCGGAAATGTCCCCCACAGGAACACATATCATCGGGGCTCCCAGAAATGTCTCCAAGGGAACACAGATCATCGGGGTGAAGCAAGACATCCTCCCGGAAATGTTCCCGCAGGAACACATATCATCGGGGCAAACACATAACACAATATACCGGAATGCACATCGGTCTTCCTGGAATACACATCGGGGTAAACACATAATACAATACACCAAAATGCACATCGGGGTAAACACTATACCGGAATGCACTGTCGGTCTTCCCGGAAATCGCTCGGGGCATAAACACGACACCTCATGCCACAACACAAACCATCGGCCTAGGTACTACCCTACACCGGCATACCCCCTCGGTGTAGGTACCATACCGGAATACAACTCCTCTTGGAACATACATCAAGAGAATAACACGCATCAAAATGTCATAGTTCAACCACGGCTTACCAAGCACAACAATCTTACCACAACACGCCACATAGAACTCATATTATCAACCAAGCTTACCGGCATAACTTACCAAACATGTCTCATCGGTCTATCACTCACCCGAACATAACACATGACATAATCACATCACATTCACTCATTCAATCATTCAATCATATCACGGATCAACCATTCACATTACAGTCATCACAATTCATCTAGTTTATTATGACTCTTGTATTATCCAAAGAATGAAACATGCATCGGCATTTGATACTATGGATCACATTTCAACACAAACACAATCAATCCTAGGGCTCGTCATGGCCATTCTACCAGCACGGCAATTTCCCAATAATTGAAAGCGATTAAACTAGTGAATCACATCCTATATGCATACTAAGACTCTTCCGGTTATTAATATAATTGAAAGCGGTTATTCTAGTGAATCACATCCTATATGCAAACTAGGACCATTCCTGTTATTATATCATATAGGCATACTATTAGCATTCCTTAAATGAAGAGTGGAGTTTGCTACTCTTCCCTACCTTGAATTCTCCAACGCTTAAATACTCCTAGCTGATGACGACCTGGCTAGCTTCCTCATCGCCCTCTCACACGGTCCCAAAGGCCTCCTCCTTCGTCAAGCTCGGGTCCAAGGTCTTGGATCACAAATTAAAGCTATAATTAATAACTATGCAAAGACGGTTTTAAAGTAAAATCCCTAAATTAATTCTAAGTTAACCTTAAATACAAACACTTGGCCCAAAAGGTGAATTGGGCCCGAAATAGGCCAAATTTGGACAATCCACTGATCTGGAAACCGGCCAGGACCGTGCCTCTCAGAGGCCCGGAAACAAGCCCGGACCGTGCCGCTCAGAGGGCCGGTCTGGGACCCGTTCCGTGCCACTAAGAGGGCCGGTCTGGGACCCGTTCCGTGCCACTCAGAGGGCCAGAATGAGACCCGTTCCGTGCCACTCAGACGGCCGGAATGAGACCCTTTCCGTGCCTCGTTCTGTAACAGATCTGGGAAGCCCCAACCCCTTCTTCTCCAACTTCGTTTCTACGAAAATCTATTTCAAAAACTCCATTTTTACCAACAACAAGCTTCAAAAACAGTCATCCAAACTCCCAAACTTCAGCACCCACAATGGGTTTCCTCCAAACAACAACAAACTAATGAAAAACAACCTAAACTTCACTATTCTTCAACAAAAAGCAACAACAAACAATCAAGGAAGCAAAACCCCTTTAGTTCTAGTAAAACCCACAAAAACCCACAACTCAAATGTGACTGAAAGAAGGATTTAAGAGTTCACTTACCTTCAGGATGAGTAGATGATGAAGATAGGGAGATTTTGGAGAAGAAATGATGAAGAACTTGGCTCAAGATTGCTCCTTTCTCCCTTTCTTCTTCTTCAAGTCTCCTTTTTTTCTCCTCTTCTTCCCATCTCTCTCTAATTTTCGGCTAGCACTTGTGTAATGCTGAAATTGTTGTTTAATTGATTTAAAAGACCTAAGTTGATGAATGTCAAAAAAGCCCTTAGGTCCAAGTCATGGATTTTGGCTTATGTGAGGGTAAATGGGTCTTTTGAGACCCATTTCTTCTCCTCCAAGCCACTAAGGACAAGTGTCATAGTGGGGACCACTTAGCTCTTAGGAAAATCCAGCAAAATTCGAATTTAATCTGTTTTAGTCGATAAAAAAGTCTCCGATTTACCGAATGTTGACTTTTCCAAGATTAAAGTCATTTGAAAGGAAACAACCCAATTAAGCTAACCGTAACAACGGTTAAGCTTTTTGGGCCCCAGAAAGGTCCCGAATGACTCCCGGAGTCATCGGTTGACTTTTCCGGCAAAAAGTCAACTTTTGCCAGGATTCACCGGTTCGACCGGGATCGACCGGGGGCGGTTCTTACAATCGACCCCCCTTAAAAGAATTTCGTCCTCGAAATTTAAAACAAGAGTACCTCAAGGGTCGAACAGGCTGGGGTACTTCGCGCGAACCTCATCCTCGCGCTCCCAGGTCGACTCTTCTTCGTGGTGCTTCCACTGCACTCGAACCAGGGGGATAGTCTTGCCACGCAAGACCTTCTCTCGCGTATCCAAAATCCTGACTGGCTGCTCCTCAAACGAGACATCATCATCTACCTCGATGTCCGTCCACTCGATAACGTGGGAGGGGTCCGCGGTGTACTTCCACAGTTGGGAGACGTGGAAGACGTTGTGAACGTTCCCAAGCTGCGGTGGTAAAGCAAGGCGATAGGAAACGGCCCCAACTCTGCCCAAAACCTCAAAATGTCCGATAAACTGCGGGGCCAACTTGCCTCCGCCGCGGTTGAACCGCAAATGTCCCTTCTTCGGGCTCACATTCAAAAAAACATGATCGCCAACTGTGAACTCAAGAGGTCGGCGTCGCCTATCCGCATAACTCTTCGGTCGACTCTGCGCGGTCTTCAACCGATCCTGAATCAACGCGACCTTCTCGGTCGTCTTCTAGACAAGCTCCGGACCAAGTAGACTCTGGTCTCCTACCTCTGCCCAACACACGGGCAATCTGCACGGCCTACCATACAACGCCTCAAATGGTGCCATCCTAATGCTAAACTGATAACTGTTGTTGTAGGCGAACTCGGCTAATGGTAAGTGTTCCTCCCATGATCCTCGGAAGTCCAACACACATGCTCGCATCATATCCTCCGAGATCTGTATAATGCGCTCTGACTGACCGTCGATCTGCGGGTGATAAGCCGTACTGAGCAAGACCTCGGTCCCCAACGCGCTCTACAAGCTCTCCCAAAATCGGGATGTGAAACGGGGACCCCTGTCAGACACAACGGACACCGGAACCCCGTGAAGACGGATGATCTCCCGAACTTACAATCGGCTCAAGGTGTCAACCGTGTCAGTCATCCTCATGGCTAAAAAGTGCGCCAACTTAGTCAATCGGTCAACCACTACCCAAACAGCATCGTGCCATCTCGGCGATCTCGTTAGGCCACTCACGAAGTCCATCGTGACGTGCTCCCACTTCCACTCTGCGATTGGTAATGGTTGTAGCAAGCCGGCGGGATGCTGATGCTCGGCCTTCACCTGCTGACAAGTAAGGCATCTCGAAACGAACTATGCAACTGCTCTACGCATCCCGCTTCACCAGAACTGCCGTCTGATGTCCCGATACATCTTGGTGCCACCCGGGTGTACAACAAGACGGAACTGGTGATACTCTCTCAACACAGCGTCTCTGCAACCCCTCGGTACAAATAGTCCTCCTCGGTAACGTAGACCCTGATCGACACCCTGCTCCCAGCCCTAGGTGTCAACACCGCTGATCATCTTCTCTCGGATCTCTGTCGTCTTGGCATCCTCAGCCTGTGCCTCCAGCACACGAGCAACTAGTGTGGGCTGAGCCACCAATAAGCACATAGTCATGCCATCCGTGATCTCCTCTAGCTCAAGTCTGAACGAGCTCAACTCCTCCATCATGTCCCACTCTCGGACTGATATACTAGCAATGCAGTGATTCGACTTCCTACTCAGGGCATCGGCAACGACGTTCGCCTTGCCCGGATTATAGAGTAGCTCGAAGTCGTACTCTTCAAGTAGCTCCATCCACCGTCTCTGGCGCATGTTCAAGTCGCGCTGGGAGAAAATGTACTTGAGGCCCTTGTGACCCGAGAACACCCGGAATCGCTCTCCATACAAGTAGTGTCGCCAGCTCTTCAGAGCGAAGACGACTGCTGCCAACTCTAAGTCGTGGGTAGGGTAGTTGCGCTCGTGTATCTTCAACTGTGTGGAGCCATAAGCAACTACCTTCCCGGATTGCATCAACACACAACCCAGTCCTTCATCGGACGCATCACAATACACATCATAGCCGATCCCCCGCTCCGGCACGATCAACACGGGAGCGGTAGTCAAACGAGCCTTCAGCTCGGTAAAGGAATGCTCACATTCATCAGTCCATAAGAACTTTGCTCCCTTGCGTGTCAAAGCGGTCATCGGCGGGGCCAGCCGTGAGAAGTCCTGGACGAACCGTCGATAATAACCCGCCAATCCCAGGAAGCTATGGATCTCAAATACACTCTTGGCCGTGCCCACCTCGAAACTGCGTCGTTCTTCGTTGGATAGACTAGGATACCCTCTCGGGACACAACATGCCCGAGGAACTTCACCTCGGCGAGCCAAAACTCGCACTTCTCCAAGTTGTCATACAACTGGTGAGTGCGCAACAATGTCAAGACTGTCCTCAGGTGCTCCTCATGCGCCTCCTCACTCGGCGAATAAATCATAATGTCGTCTACAAACACCACGACAAACTGGTCTAGGTACGGTCGGAAAATACCGTTCATCAAGTCTAGGAACGCTGCAGGCGCGTTCGTCAACCCGAACGACATCATTAGTAACTCGAAGTGTCTGTACCGAGTCCGGAATGCGGTCTTCGCCCCATCCTCCTCCCGAACTCTCAACTGGTAGTACCCTGATCGAAGATCAATCTTCGAGAAGCACTTCACTCCTCTCAACTGATCGAACAAGTCATCGATCCTCGACATCGGGTAGCGGTTCTTCACCGTGACCCGGTTCAACTTCCGGTAGTCGATGCACATCCTCAGTGCTCCACCCTTATTCTTCACGAAGAGGGAGGGTGCTCCCCATGGTGAGGCACTCGGACGGATGAACCCTTTCTCCTGAAGCTCCTCGAGTTGTCACTTCAGCTCTACCAACTCGGCCGGTGTAAACCGATACAGGGCCATAGATATTGGTGCCGTTCCCGGGATCAAGTCGATCCTAAAATCCACCTCGCGCGCCGGCGATAAACCTGACAGCTCCTCCGGAAAGACCTCCGGGAACTCACATACCACTCTCGGCAGCTCTCTACTCCGCACGGTCTCCGTCTCAGCTCCAACGGTCAAAGCTGACAGGAGTACTCCGCTCCTACTACAAAGACACAAGTGACGATCGCATTGCCTGACACCACTGTAACCTGTCGTCTATAGCAATCGATCGACGCTCGATATCTCGCGAGCCAGTCCATTCCCAAGATCACGTCGAAAGCCGTCATGTCCAAAACAAGTAAATCACCAACGAGAGGGCAATCAGCCACTCTAATCGCACAGTCACGACACACGGTACTTAAGATCACATCTCCCGTAACCGGGGTATCAAGGTATAAGGGTCGACTCAATGTCTCTACCCGTAACCTCAAAGATTCAGCAAAAGCAGAAGAGATGAAAGAATGTAAAGCCCCAGTATGAAACAAGAAAGACTCCCAAGAATTATAAAGCAAGCACGTACCCTGAGTGGTCTCATGACCGGAGTGGCGTCCCTCCGCTCGCGATTCACTAATAGCATACACCCGACCATGCTGAGTCTGAGGCCCTCATCTCGGGGTGGTGGAAGAGTCTGCTGCTGTGGGGCCCTCAGCTGCTGTCTCTGAGCTGGTGTGCTCGCCGCCTGGCGTGGGGCTCTGGGAGTCTGTGTCTGACGCGGGCTGACAGATGGTGCCTGGCGAGGCAGCGCCTACTGAGGTTTCGGCGCTGGCGCTCCTCCAACCCGGTTAGGACACGCGAAAGAGAGGTGTCCCTGTCGACCACACTGGTAGCACGTCCGCTCATCAGAACGTGGTCTCTCCCCAAACCTCGGCGGACGATCAATCTGACGGTCTGGAGGTCCGCTACTCCTCGGGCAGTCTCGGGCTAGATGGCCCAGCTGCCTACACAAGGGGCACAACTGCGCTACCGGGGCAGGTCCAACGGACGCTACTGCTACGACTCGGCGCATCCCACCAGACTGGGGCTGTGGTTGAAAAGATCCTGAGGTCCTCTGCCTCCTCGGATCGCGACCCTCGGACGGCCTCAGGAAGCCACTCGGCCTCGGCCTGATCTCCCGCGCCCTGGCGGTCTCTCGAAAGTGCCTCTCCACAGCTAGTGCCTGGTGCACTAGTGCAGCATACTCCTCAGTCCTGAAGGCAATGACTCGATCCGCAATCGACGGGATGAGCCCTCTCTCAAATTGCCTGCAGTGGCTCTCCTCGGTCTGTACCATCTCGTGTGCGAAACGAGACAAGGCTGTGAACCTCGCCTCATACTCCGATACAGACATCCCTCTCTGTCGCAACTCCAGGAACTAATGATTTCGGTCATCTCGAACTGATCTAGGGAAGTACTGCTTCAGGAACATCCTGCCAAACATCTGGAAGTCATCTCCAACCCTGGTCTGCACATGCTGCCACCAGTGGTACGCCTCCCCCTCTAGCTGAAATGCCGCAAAAGATACCCTCAGGTGACCATCCGATACCCTTGATGTATCTAAGTTGCGGGTGATCCGCTCCAGCCATCTCTCGGCTGCCTCGGGGTCTGACTCCCCGGAAAAGACTGGCGTGCCCAGCCTACGGAAATCTCTGAGAGCCTGAGCCGTGTAGCTGTCAGCCTGACTCGGCCTCTCAACAGCAACTGTAGTAGCAGTAGGCACAGTCTCAGGTGTCGGTGCTGCAGTCTCCCTCTGGGCGCTGATCGCCGCGAGAACTGCGCGAACCACATCCTCCAGAGAGGTCACCTGGGTCGGCTCTACGACCGGAGGAACTCCGGGTGGTAACCCTGACGGCCCAACCCCATCTCTCTCGTGCTCTGTGGATGTAGCACCCTGGGCACTCGTTGCCCCTGCCTGCTCAATGGCAGGTGGCTGTCTCTGACCCCCAGCTGGGCGACCTCTAGTGCCTCTCAGAATGTAGGTGCGAGCCATGTCGTATACCCGATGCACGGATAACACACATGTTCAGTTTCTCAATTTAGAATAAAGCGGTTCGCTTAATCAACAAAACGTTCACACGCGTTTCACAGGGGTCATACTCGGACCAACATTATACTTTGTCTTAGTATAGTCATATATAATTTCATATAATTAGAGAAGTCCGCACACTTGTGCGTCTCACAGAAACAATCACAAAATTCAACCATCTCCCACAGGAGGCACAGTTTCAAACAGATCATACAAACAACATACCGGACCGACACACACCTCGATCGGGTATCTTCCCATAGCATGGGGTACAAGTTACACCACAAGTCAATTCCACAGAGTCTCCGCACTAATTCAATCCCACAGGTTCTCAACACATTTCTCTTTCCATCACAACATTCATGTCGATATCGCGTCGTTACAACCCGATTCAGGCATCCCCGAATCTCGGTGTAACCACTTGACATCCCCCTATCACGTTCGACTACAGTGGCGCCCCTGAGTCAACCCGTGATAGTACAAACACTTCAGTTTTGCAGAAATTTGGGCATGACACGTTCGTATATTCTACTAACCATCCGCTTAAGCGGGACATCCAATAAACAAAGCACACAAGCATTCAACACAACATAGCACCCAGCAGAACATCGCAATTATACATCTCGGGTTCGGTAATTACTCGATTACGACCCAGCCAAGTCAACATTTAGATCCAACCAATCAATCAACGGCCGACCAGGGCGGCAACCCACATAACGATCACTTAACAACACGTCATAAACATCATCGAGCACCGCTCGTTAACCCAACCTCGATCTCAACCGATCGGCATAACAGTTCAACCAAAGCACAAGTATAACGCAAAATAAAGCAAGACTCAAACAAGACACTTCAACATCCGAGACTCTTGTCGTCTCGAATCTACGCTTAGGGCATTTCCGACTTGCGTAACCGAACACTAGAACCTTAACAACCTAACTCTACCCACCTAATTGACGTACGGTCTGAGGTTTTGAAAAACAATTTCAAAATGAAACCAGGCTCTGATACCAAATTGTCACGCCCCAAATCCGGTTTTGACCGGACTCGAGACGTGAACCATGAATAATTAGGAAATAAGAAATAAAAAGAGTTTAATAATGCAATTTCCGAGTAAAATATAATTCAATTCCAAAGTTAAGAGTCAAACGCTCGTTCCGACAGGATAACGGAAAATATAGTTTGATAACAAAAATGGCAGTACGTCTCTAATACATAAAATCGCCCGAAACCTCAAGGAACTCCTGAGCCCTGTGACCACCTCTAGGTCTACTCACCAATAAACCTGTAAAAACAGTAAACACGAAGGGGGTGAGCTTATGCTCGGTGGGAAAAAGTAGTAGTAAAAAAGAACCCCCACTTTGACAACAAAACCCCATTAGTACAATTATCTAAAAGACACCAAAAGTAGAGATCAACAAGAATTGCAACACTTAGTAAAATAGCAACTCAAAGGAGCTCAACGGAGAGACAGCTTAATTACCAAAAGAATAATTAAAGAACACAAGAATACTGAGATATACATAATTTAAACCATTAGACTCCAATCCACACACAAACCAACACATCGTACCGGAATGCCCCTCGGTCACGATGGGACACATATCATTGGGGCTCCCGGAAATGTCTCCAAAGGAACACAGATTATCGGGGTGAAGCAAGACATCCTCCAGGAAATGTCCCCACAGGAACACATATCATCGGGGAATACACATAACACAATACACTGGAATACACATCGGTCTTCCCGGAACACACATCGGGGTAAACACTATACCGGAATGCACCATCGGTCTTCCCGGAAATCCCTCGGGGCATAAACACGACACCTCATGCCACAACACAAATCATCGGCGTAGGTACTACCCTACACCGACATACCCCCTCGGTGTAGGTACCATACCGGAATACAACTCCTCTTGGAACACACATCAAGAGATTAACATGCATCAAAATGTCATAGTTCAACCACGGCTTACCAAGCACGAAAATCTTACCACAACACGCCACATATAACTCATATTATAAACCAAGCTTATCGGCATAACTTACCAAACCTGTCCCATCGGTCTATCACTCACCTGATCATAGCACAAGGCATAATCACATCACATTCACACATTCACTCATTCAATCATTCAATCATATCACGGATCAACCATTCACATTACAGTCATCACAATTCATCTAGTTTATTATGACTCTTGAATTATCCAAAGAATGAAACATGCATCGGCATTTGATACTATGGATCACATTTCAACACAAACACAATCAATCCTAAGGCTCGTCATGGCCATTCTACCAGCACAGCAATTTCCCAATAATTGAATGCGATTAAACTAGTGAATCACATCCTATATGCATACTAAGACTCTTCCGGTTATTAATATAATTGAAAGTGGTTATTCTAGTGAATCAGATCCTATATGCAAACTAGGACCTTTCCGGTTATTATATCTTATAGGCATACTATTAGCATTCGTTAAATTAAGATTGGAGTTTGCTACTCTTCCCTAACTTGAATTCTCCAATGCTTAAATACTCCTAGCTGCTAACGACCTGGCTAGCTTCCTCCTCGCCCTCTCACACGGTCCCAAAGGCCTCCTCCTTCGTTGAGCTCGGGTCCAAGATCTTGGATCACAAATTAAAGCTATAATTAATAACTACGTAAAGACGGTTTTAAAGTAAACTCCCTAAATTAATTCTAAGTTAACCTTAAGTACAAACACTTGGCCCAAAAGGTGAATTGGGCCCGAAATAGGCCCAATTTGGACAACCCACTGATTTGGAAACCGGCCCGGATCGTGCCTCTCAGAGGCCCGGAACTAGGCCCGGACCGTGCCTCTCGGAGGGCCGGTCTAGGACTCGTTCAGTGCCGCTCAGAGGGCCGGTCTGGGACCCGTTCCTTGCCACTCAGAGGGCCGGAATGAGACCCGTTACGTGCCACTCAGAGGGCCGGAATGAGACCCGTTCTGTGCCACTCAGAGGGTCGGAATGAAACCATGTCCGTGCCTCGTTCCGTAACAGATCTGGGCAGCCCCAACCCCTTCTTCTCCAATTTCGTTTCTACGAAAATCTACTTCAAAAACTCCATTTTTACCAACAACAAGCTCCAAAAAAAGTCATCTAAACTCCCAAACTTCAACACCCACAATGGGTTTCCTCCAAACAACAACACACTAATGAAAAACAACCTAAACTTCACTATTCTTCACCAAAAAGCAACAACAAACAATCAAGGAAGCAAAACCAATCTAGTTCTAGTAAAACCCACAAAAACCCACAACTCAAATGCGATTGAAAGAAGGATTTAAGAGTTCACTTACCTTGAGGATGAGTAGATGATGAAGATAGGGAGATTTTGGAGAATAAATGATGAAGAACTTGGCTCAAGATTGCTCCTTTCTCCCTTTCTTCTTCTTCAAGACTCCTTTGTTTCTCCTCTTCTTCCCTTCTCTCTCTAAATTTAGGCTAGCACTTGTATAATGCTGAAATAGTTGTTTCAATTGGTTTAAAAGACCTAAGTTGATGAATTTCCAAAAAGCCCCTTAGGTCCAAGTCATGGATTTTGGCTTATGTGAGGGTAAATAGATCTTTTGAGGCCCATTTCTTCTCCTCCAAGCCACTAAGAACAAGTGTCCTAGTGGGGACTGTAAAGTCCTGAAAATTTAATTGCCTTTTACGGGTTTTAATTGACGGGATCGGGAAGCGGTTCGAAAAGTCTGAAAAAAAAAAAAAAACTTTTGGGTCGGACCGGACCCGGCCCAAGCTGCAGACCCGGCCAGGCAGGACCCGACCCCCACCTGAGCAGGCCAACAAGCGTTTTGGGCCGTGCGGCCCAAATCCCAGCCGAGGCCCAACTCGGGTTAGCCCAGGGTATTTAAACCCCACCCCTCCTCCTCAAACCCTAATCCCTCTCATTCTCTTCTCCTTCAGCCGCCCATATCCTCTCCCGACCTCACCCTCGCCGGAACCGCCTCCCACGTCCGGCCAGCTCCTCCCACTCCTCGTCTTCTCCTCCCCGTCTCTCCCTCCCGAGCTACCGGAGCCACCACCGCCCCCGTCTTCTCCAGCTCACGTCGCCGCCGCCGCCGTTGGCCGAGCCTCCGTCCAGCCCCGGCACCACCACCGAGCTACCCGTCGTCTCCGATCTGGAGAGGACCGGCCACGACCTCGCCACCGAGCCCCGCCTCTCTCCCTCGTCTTCTCGGACCAGAGCCGCCGTCGCCGGCCGTTTCCCCTCAGTCTCATCTCGGGTTCGATTCCGGCGAGGCCCTCACCGTTGGGGACAGATCTGAGGCGAGATCGCCCAGCCGTCCCTTTCTCAGGTGAACTTTCGGTGCACCTGTGAGGCTGGTCGCCGGCGTCTTCGTCGGTGGTCGGCCGGACACAATCCGACCTCCTCTGCTTTGTTGTTTCCTTCCCGAGCTTTTTGGTGGCTCTGTTTATCTTGTTCGGAAATGTTATTAATGATATTAATGTTAGTTTATTCACTATAATTGTTGTTGTGGTTCGGGTTTGACAAACAAAAACGCTTCCTTTAGATCTAAATTTTGTTCCTTAAGTTTCGAAAGGATCATAAAGGTTTTGGCTAATTAATCGGTTTATCAAAAAAAAAGAACGAAAATAGGGATTTGAGAACCAAAAGAAGTTTTAACGAGAAAGGATCTAAAAATCAAAACGGTTCTAAATTAAACAGGGTTAAAATCAGATTTAAACGAAAACGGGCGTCTTAAACGGACTAGTAAATCGAGATGTGAGTGAACCAATCTGTGATCGGATTTTAGAAAGCGTGGATCGACTAAACCGAACGTTAAATCGGACCTTGAACGGGATAATAGCGGAACAATGAATCAGACCTCGGGAAGCCTCGATATCCGTGCATTGGGACCCGTGCCTCGATATTCTCCCTCGGGAACATGTACCGGTTTCGGTGCGCGGATGCTCGAACCTGATTCGTTGTAATCCCGCTTTTCTCCCGCTCGAGTTTAAGGGACAACTGTCGGTCTTAAAACTGGATAAATCATGACCTTTAACTTAACGGCGGAACCGTTATTAATCTATGGCTTTCGTGTTTCCTTTAGCGTCCGGCTTCGATCGAAGTGGAGCTCGGAGGTAGCGAGCCAGAACGTCAGCAGCTAGGAAGCGTAGCGGTTGTTCTTCAGTTGAGGTAGGGAAAAGTAGCCGGATCTCGGCCCTGACTAGGGAAAGTTAACAGTAGATTTGCATGTGACATCGGGGTGTCGTGGGTGAAGTAGGTTTATCGAATATTAGAAATGCATGTTACGGGAACGTAGCAATTATTAGAAAAGCATGTTATGGGAACTTAGGAATTATTAGAAAGGCGATACGGGATTGTAGCGTTTATTGAGAAAAGCATGTGACACTTAGTAGTGTCGTAGGAGCAGAGAACTTAGCGTTAATTGTTTTACTGGAGGCATATGACCATGCCCGGAGGTTGATTGAGAAACTGTTGATATTAGGACTGTTGGAGGCTTGGTTAAGCCGGAGGTTGATTGCTTATTTAGTGTTTTGGGTGGCCTTGAGAGCCCGTGTTATTTATTGATTGAGTTTGGATGGCCTTGAGAGCCCGTGTATTTGAATTGGTGTCATGGGTGGCCATGAGAGCCCGTAGTCAATTGTTGGTGTTTTGGGTGGCCATGAGAGCCCGTGCATTTAAGTTGGTGTTTTGGGTGGCCTTGAGGGCCCGTGTACTAAGGTTGGTGTCTTTGGCTGGCCTGACCGAGTTAGAGTCTCGGGGGGTTGCAAGCTTTCTTTAGCTGGCTTACGAGTTAGAGTCTTGGTAAGTTGCAAGCGTGTTTTATGGTTGGTGTCTTGGGAGGCCGTGAGTGCCTGTGGGGTTGTTGAGTCCGTGTCTTACTGTCGGTGTGTCTTGGGAGGCCGTGAGTGCCTGTGGGGCTGTTGAGTCCGAGTTTTACGGTTAGTGTCTTGGTGGCCATGAGTGCCTGTGAGTGTTGAACCTGTGTTGTTACTGGTTGTTGATTTTGCGTGTGATTGTGTTTGTGGTTACCGGAGGTTGGGGGCCCGCTTCCTGAAACGGGGGTCCACGAGCACACGTGTCTGCATGTTCAGACGGGGTAGGGGGCCCGCCCGCCAATAAAGGGGTCCTGGCCGCGCGTGTGTGGTTTGGGTTTGTGAGCACACTTGGCGGGCTTGCGGGTTAGAGTCCCGGTAAGTTGCAGCATTCTTCGGCTGGCTTACGAGTTAGAGTCTCGGTAAGTTGCAGCATTTTCCGGCTGGCTTACGGGTTAGAGTCCCGGTAAGTTGCAGCATTCTTGGGTTGGCCTGACCGGGTTAGAGTCCCGGAAGGGCGTTCTTGGCAGCTGGTTTGTGATACTTCGTGATCTTGTTTTGGTGTGCGATCCTTCGTGATCTTGTTTTGGTGTGCCATCCTTTGTGATCTTGGTTGGTGTGAGATCCCTTGTGATGCTGTTTGGTGTTGCGTACTTTCTTTTGAGTCCTTGGAAGAGGTCGCCAATCGTTGGGTCATATCTACTTTACGTGTCAGAGTGTTGAATCGTTCGAGGAAGGTCATCGTGGGTGTTTGTCCAGTTAGAGTACTTGGGTTGGGGATGGTGTTCCCCGGTGTTAAGTTGTTGTTGGTATTACTTGTTTGTCTGCTAATTATGCCGTAGTCAGTCTGTTATCCGTGGTGGTGAGCGAACGCTCACCCCTAGCTGCTTTTCCTACAGGTACTGTTCGTGGGACGGACTAGGCGAGCTCTCTAAGCTTGTGGAGCTAGGAGCGGAGTCCGGGTTTTGTCTTTTGAGTCTAGTGACGGATACCTGTACTTTTGTCCACTTGTTGAGACGTGTCGTAACTGTAATTATTATTTTGTTGAACTAAACTGGTATTTTAAAGTGTTTAATGAAAACATGTTTCAAGTGTTTTTATGTTTTAAAATGTTCGCGTCCCTTGTTCGGTTTTACTGAAATTGGGGCGTGACAGGGACCACTTAGCCCTTAGGAAAATCCAGCAAAATTCCAATTTAATCTGTTTTAGTCGATAAAAAAGTCTTCGATTGACCGAATGTTGACTTTTCCAAGATTACAGTCATTTGAAAGGAAACGGCCCAATTAAGCTAACTATATCGATGGCTAAGCTGTTTGGGCCCCGGAAAGGTCTCGAATGACTCCTGGAGTCATCGGTTGACTTTTTCGGCAAAAAGTCGACTTTGCCAGGATTCACCGGTTCGACCAGGATCGACCGGGGGCGGTTCTTACAAAACTATCCGACACGGAGGCGCAAGGTTTCTATCCAGTTGCGACAAGTCTGGTAGAGCTCGAACCAGGGTAAAGCTTGTCGGATCAGTTGCTGAAGCGAGAAAGACGAAGGCAAGACACGACATCCATTGTTGTTTCGCCGGATGAGCTCGTGGTTTCGAGCTTGGGTCAGGAACTGTCGCCGGAAGAGATCGAAGTCTCGTTTTCACTTGTGTAGATTAGGTTATATTTTTGAGGTATGAGGGCAGATTTTTTTAGTGTAGATATGTGGTGCAGATTAACTGTTTATGTTTATGTAATTTTTAATTTTTTTCAAAAAAAAATTATTTATTATGACATAAGGGTAAAATCGTAATTTCGATGTAAGTCCATAGGGTTCCAATGAATAAGGATAAAATAGTAATTTTACTCAATACTTAACTACACATGATGTCACATACTCCTTCGAGTCCAGGTGGGTTTTCTTCTTCTCTCCGACCTTGGTGTTGGTCGGAGGTCTTGGTGTGCCGGTGGTGGGCACCATTGTTTGGTCGTTCGGCCTTTTTTGATTTCCTGTTGTTTTGGAACCGAAGTGGGTTCGCCTCTTTGTTGAGCTCTCGGGTGTGGCGGTCGAAATGTGTGGAGGGTGTTGGTTGGTATGGTATTTAGGGTTTCGGTTTTGGTTGGGCCTAGTTTCAGGCCCAACAGTTTGTGTTTTGCTTTCTTTTATTCAGTTTGCATTCTCGAGCTCCTTGGTGTTTTGTGGCTATTGTTTTGATTGTTTAATTAGGTTCTTAGACTTCTTAGTTTTGTTTGTTCACTCTTTTTTGGATTCTTTTGTTGCTTCAAGATAGAATTTTTGGTTTTTAGACCTGTTGTTAGTTTGGTTTGAGGCGTCTCTGTTGGCATGCTCCTAGTTTGTATGAGTTTATTGTTTGCTTCATGGTAGAAAAATCAAGATTGTTAGACCTTTGTTCACCCTTTGTCGGGTCTGGTTTGAGGTACCCTTGTTGGCATGCCCATGTTTTATACTGCGGGTTTCTCCCCTATGCCCTTTATTTTCGTCCTGAAAATATTAGATTATTATTAATATATTTGCCTTTAAAAAAATATTAACTTTGATTCCTCCTACCGATGTGGTACCAAGCCCGGCTACTCCAAATGACATCGTCAACCATTTATCGGTTATAAACGAACTCATGATTCATCGAGTACCCTTCTATCCATTCCCGGTTATGTCTACCTCATATATAACAAGCCCCCACATGTCTATTGTGGATGGACTTGTTCCTTTTGTTAGGTCTGGATGGAGAGTATGAATATACAATCGTAGCGAAAACAAATAACTCGAGACCATGCATAAAGAACTACTACGATTAGTTTGCAAAACAAAACCAAAATCACCATTTCTTCTCGAATCAAGAACACCAGGTAAGGAATGATCGGGCTTGAGTCTCCAAGACGCCTACGTATCCTCCTAAGAATCAAATCCATGTAGTTTTAAGCTTATAGGACTCACGAGCACAAAAATGGTGTAGGGAAGGCTTGGCCGAAACTCTAGAGGGATGAGGGAGAAGTTGTTCTTCCTTTTTGTGTGTTAAGTCTCTTATGTTTGATAAGGATGACTTATGTCTGTTTGTCCCCAAGCCAATCTTGGCCGTTATGGAAAGCCTATCACAGGTAACGTTGGGCTCAAGTCAAACTCAGTTGTTTATTACATAGTAATCACAAATAATCCTTGGTATAAGGATACATGACAAGCTACGACATTAAATATGTTAATGACTTGATAAATGGCACATATTCATGTCGGGTTGCCCAATATCATGTCCTACATGATATCTATGACCAGACTTCGGAATACCATTCTAATGACTAAATAGAACGTAAGCCATGAAGAGTCATCTTTCATACTATAGTCGCTTCTAGTGAAGTTTTGTTGACTATAGACCCATCGAGTGTGGTCTATCTCGATCTATGGTTCTACTTCGCATGGTAGGAATATATATGAACACACGTCGATATATTACTCCAACATATAAGTAATACATTAAGCCTCTTTACTTTTATTGCTAACGATGATATATACATTTGGATGTTTACGATTTAACTACGGACACTAAGACTAACACATTTCCCACCATATCGTAGCATAATCCCAACCAAGCTACCAAATTTGTTGCTGGCAGAACTAAAGCAACCATTTGCATCCACCCCCACCTCCTTCATTTAGATCTTCAGGAATTTTGGGCAACTGGTCAGGTTTTTCCCGGCAACTTTTGGCAATGTAAGGCATAATATTGAGTTAACACTAAATTAGAATGTGTTTCTATTCTTTTTTAGATTGAATTATTACAATAACTATAATCGGGCTTTCAAATATATATCGCCTTGAGCTTTTAGTCGAGTTTGTTCTGTAATATAGTATTAGAGCCTGGTTCCTCACAAATACAAGTTCAAAATCTATTTTTTACAAAAAAAAATATTGATTTCTTCTCAATTTCACAAATATGCTCTAAATTGGCCGGCTCTTATCTTTCTTGTCAATTGGCTCATTTTCTATTCTAAACAATCCAGTTCAAACCATTTTCTCTCCTTAATAATCCACCACCAAACCAGTAAAACGAGTTTTTTTCCGTAAAAACGCGTATTAGAACATAATTATAATGAAACTTTCGATTATCAGTTTGAGATTTAAATTTGATTGGTCTTCTAACTAATTATCTTTTTTGTATGAATATATTATATATATTAATGACGTTTATCTCCATGATTAATTTACATATATATATAAGGTCAACTGCCACTAATCTTCCCATTAATTTTATCTGTAACACTCACCCTTCTTGATCTCACATGATTTTTTTCTACGAAACAAATAGATTATTATTTTTTTTTCTTTAAAACAATCATTCTATTATCGCATGATTATTATATGATGCTCTATTTTGGATGAAAGATTCAGATAAAATCTAATCCATAAGAACATGTACAACATGGTTGCTTTGTGATTTTGATTCCCAAAAAATAGGCACCAGCACTTGGAACTCACGGTGAAATGGGGAGGAACAGTAGTGGCTAGAGCTTGTGATAGAATCGGGCGCCAGAACTACATATGGATGATTCGTGGCTGACTGGTTCTAAAAGGGAAATTTGAAAAAATATGCTTCATAATAGCATGTATTTTATTTCTATGCTAACATAATCCAAAATTGGAAAAATATGCCTTCCAAAAGTTTTAAGACAAAAATAACCTTCTTTTAATTGATACAAAATTCATAATTTCACATTCTCTATTTTTCATCTTCTATTCACATCTATTTTGAAAATATATTCACTTTTAATAAAATTAATACAATATGTTTTCGAAATATATATTAAAATTTTATATAAATTTTTTTATTCAATTTTACTAATTATTAAATCACATTTTAATTTATTTTTTCGAAAATCAGATTATTTTTATAACTATTTTAAAAGAAAAATAAAATAATAAATTAATTTAATAATTAATAAAATAAAAACAAATATATATTTTATGATATCTAAAATATTTTTGAAAAAGAATATTATAAATTAAAATCAATGATATATATATATATATCAAAATTATTATTTTTTATTAAATTTACTTTAATTTTAAAAATATATTTTAATTTATGTTTTTTGAAAAAATCAGATTATTTTGATAAATATTTTTAAAATATAATTAGAATTTACAATGTTAATTTTTAAAAAATATTTTACACTTCATGAAATAATATTTTAATCGAATTTTATTAATTATTAAATTCAATTTTTAATTTTAAAAACTATTTTATTCAAATTTATTAATTTTTTAAAATCAGATTATTTGGATATATGTATATATATAATTTAAATTAAAAAAATTATTTTTTCAAATAAAACTTAGATTTTATAAACAATATATTTTATTCAGTTATACGAATTATTAAGTTCAACTTTTTATTTTAAAAATTTATCAAAATAATCGTATTTTTTTAATTTTTTATAATTTAAAATATGGTTTTCATGATTAATATATTGAATACAATATTTTTTATGTCAAATATTAATATGTATTTTGAAAATATATTCGAATAAAATAACTAAACATCGATTTATTTTTAAAAGATTGGTGAAAAAGATGAGAAATAAGGAGGGTAAGATAAAGAATTATAAATTAGAAGATTATTTTTGTCTTAAAAATAAAATAGAAATAAAATAGATGCTATTTAATAGGTTATTTTTTCCAATTTTGAGTTATGCTAGCATAGAAATAAAATAGATGCTATTATGAAGCATATTTTTTCAAATTTCCCTTCTAAAATCGCCAGCCACCGTTTGGTGGCCGCCACGTGGCCTAAAGGCTTTTTCCAACGACTTATGTTTTTTTCATTTAAATAATAAAACTTGAAAAAAAAACTATATTAAAATTAACAATTAAAATGTCTACAAATACCACAACCGCAATGGTGTTTTCTCCACACATCATACCTCTTATCCACAAAAAATCCTAAATATTCATTCTTGTAATTGTGTTTGTGTTATGGACGATTAGAAAAGGAGGATCCGTGAGATGGAGGCATGCACACGGTGAAGGGTAGCCCTAGCTACGAAAAGATTGTAGCATCGGGTGAAAGCGGTGATGCGTAGAGTCAAAGATGTAAGATTTATATCTCCTTTGATATATCATAAGGTTTGTGATCAATAATTTTGGTCTAATGCCATGTCATATGTGAAGATTCATCACACCTCTTGAATGTAACTGTTGATGGAAGTTACATGGAAGAGATATAAATTGATAAGTTGATTGGTCCCCAAGTCCACCACATAATCTCATTTACGAAATCTCATACACCATCAGATAGAGAGAGAAATAGTGGGGGGATTTGGAAGACCAAAATCATCAAAGTGTGTTCTTCAAATCTTCAAGGTCTTCAAATCAAAAGGAATTAGCAATGGTTGGAGGTAAGTGTATCCTATTTCCGCAATTCAATATCTAACATGTTTAGAAATCATGTTGAAGTACTTACAGTTGGTATCAGAGCGTGTTTGTACCTCTGTCTTGCATATTTGGTGTTTTGATTTCTCTCGGATTTGTGTTTGTTGTGCCCAAATATGTGCTTATTAATTTTTTCTGAGTTCATATATCGATGGGTAATTTCGATACGATCATTTTGATATATTATGAGCGAAAAACGGATGCATGGTTGATGATTAATGGTGAAACCCGTTCTGGGTTGTTTTTGGGCTGAGAGACCCAGTTTTGACCCGTCTGGAGGTCAGGGAAGGAGCCAGCGACGTCGTTTTGATGTTTCGGCTCCATTTAAATAAAAATAAATAAAAAAGTGAAGCCACTGGGATTCGAACCCAGAGCTGGGGTGACTCAGCAGGGGCCTTGCCACTAGGCTGGGCGTTCATTGTTATGTCAATGGATTGTTATCGTATATGAACAATGGTTTTGGGGTCGTGGATAACGTCCATGCCGCCGATATGGGCTGTTTTTTTGGGCCGGCTTTTGATTTGAAATCAAAATTTACACCTTGCATACCACGGGATTCGAACCTAGGTATGGTGGAACCAGAACAGACCCTTACCCTTGAGCTAAGTAAGATTTTGTTGAAATTACTCACTGTAATCTATTTGTTATTTTAGTGTGAAACTGATTTTTCAGCTAATTTATTTAGTGTTTTAATTATCCATCATTGATTTATATATGTTTATATTGTTTATTTAGAGAGTAGCCACAACATCTTTAGACTAACAATATATATGTATGAAAATAAATCATTAAAGTTGTGATTAATTATATCGGATTTAATGGAATCGATCCCACAAGATATTCTATTAAACTCTATATAATTGATCAGAATAAAATATCAACATTATATTTCCTAATCTACCCACAAGAATTAGGAAAAGGAACATGATTTTGATAGTTTTATTGGTTGCTATGTATGAATGTTCTATTAGCGTATAACTTTAGCCCACATGCAAGTTGTACACCGATAGATTCATTGTTGTATGGATGTTTTATTTGCATATGACTTTAGCCTACAGACAAGTTGTATGTCGATAGATACATTTTGTATGCTTATGTTTGTAAAGCATGATAGTTAGTCTCATTTATATTTTTTCTTTTGTACTATGCATGTAATGTTTGTAGCATCGAACTCTTTGAATATTAATGACCTCAAAGTAGAGGTTCTCATGTTGAATGGGGAAAACTACTTCATCTAGAAAGAGAGGGTACATATGTGTATATGTAATGTTCTGTTTGCGTATGACTTTAGCCCACAGGCAAGTTGTACGTTGATAGATACTTTTTGTATGCATAAGGGGATTGGTGGAGAAGTATGGTAATGCTCTTTCGCTTCTCGCAGCGATTGATGAGAAATTCCAGACTTCGGATAAATCCTTAGCTAGTACCCTCGTCGGACAGTTTTCCTCTGTTAAGCTCATATGTCTCCGTGATGTGCGCGAGCACATCATGAGAATAAGGGATATTGCGGAAAAATTAAAGACATTGGAACTTGAGATGTCAATGCCTTCTTGGTGCATTACATTTTTTAACACCCTTCTTCTTCAATTCGGTACTTTCAAAATATCTTACAACACACATAAGGATAAATAGTCGATGAATGAACTCGTGACTATGTGTGTTTAAGAGGAAAGACGGTTGATAATGAAGTAAGGTGAGATGTAATGCTTACAACCTTGAAGAAGGCAAAATGACATCATAAGGACGAGTCCAATGTGGTTGATGTTCATGTTAACGCATGGTGGATTGAATATGGTTCTTCAATCCATGTTTCAACATAGATGTAGGAAATGAGTAATGCATTTATTCAGGTAACAAAGTGCGCTCAGTGTTAAATATGTTGAAACGTGCCAAATAACTTTATCTAGTGGTTATTTGTTAACTTTGCATGATACATTCTATGTACCTGGATTTGCCAGGAATTTAACATTTATATCTAAAATATTGCCTTTTAGCTATGCCTTTAATTTCCGTAATACATCAATAAATTTGATGTTATGGGAAATGGCATTTTGTGCAATGGTTTATATATGATGAAAGTGCAAAGTAACAGCACTAACTCGGTTATATATATTGAAACTGGCACAAAATGATGCGTTGAAAATGAGGAATCTTTTATGTTGTGGCATCGGAGATTGAGACATATCGATGGATGGAATCAAGAGATTAGTAAAAGATGGAGTACTTAGTACTCTAGACTTTTCTGATTTCGAGGTTTGTGTGGATTGCATAAAGGGAAAGCAAACCAGGATGTCAAAAAAGAGTGCACACAGAAGATCCAAATTACTTGAAATCATCCATACAGTCATTTACTATCCCGACATGGATATGAAAAGTGGTATGAAATACTTTATCTCCTTTATTGATGACTTCTCATGATACATGTATGTCTATATCCTTCACCATAAAAGTGAAGCATTAGACGTGTTTAAGATTTTCAAACGGAAGTTGAAAATCAATATGAGAAGCAAATCAAAATTGTCAGGAGTGACAGAGGAGGAGAGTACTACGGTAGATACATCGAAGATGGTCAAGCACTGAGTCCGATCATTAAGTTTCTTCAAGAGCATGGAATAGTTGCTCAATACACCAATCCAGGATCTCCTAGTGAGAATGGTGTAGTTGAAAGAGGAAACCTGACCTTGATGGAGATGGTGAAGAGTGTGTGTAGTAATGCAAATCTCCAATTATTCTTGTGGACTGACACACTAAAGACGGATGTGTACATGTACGCGTTTGCACCATGTACGCGTTTGGGGATGCCCGTCTGAAGTGAGGATTTACAACCCGCAAGAAAAGAAACTGCCATCTCATAGCACCAGGATTGTGGAATCAAGAAATGCGAAGTTTCTTAAGAATGATTTGATCAGTGGGAGGAATCGGTTGCAAAGCTCAAATTCTGAAACTATTATTGAGCAACCCCCTACATCAGTAGATCAAATCGTTGTTGTCAGAAATCAACCTCAAATTGAGATTGAACAACAACTTCCACATGTTGATAGTGATCTAGTAACTCAAGTTGTTCAGGAAATACCTTTGTTCAATGAACAACTAGTTGGTCAACCTGATCCTCATGAAAATGTTGATCCAACATTAAGGAGATCTACTAGAATGAGGAAATCAACAATCCATGGGGACTAGTATGTGTATCTACAAGAATTATACTTAAATGTCGGAGCCGAAAATGATCCTGAGACGTTTTCCCAAGCCATAAGTTGTAATGAATCGAGTCAATGGTATGATGTTATGAATGATGAAATGAATTCGAAGACATCGAATGAAGTTTGGGATCTTGTCGAGTTACCTAAAGGGGTGAAAGCCATTGGATGTAAATAGGTCTTTAAAACCAAGAAAGACTCATCCGGTAACATCGAGAGATATAAGGCCAAACTAGTTGCCAAAGGATTTAATCAAAGGAAGGAATCGATTACAAAGAGATTCTTTCTCTTGTATCAAATATAGATTCGCTTCGGGTAATCATGTCATTAGTTGCATACTTTGACTTGGAATTACAACAAATGGATGTAAAAACGACATTTCTAAACGGAGAAATAGAGGAAGAGGTGTTCATGAAACATTTTCTTGAAGGATTCACCTCTAACAATGGTGAGCATTGAGTTTGTAACCTTTAAAGATCAATCTACTGTTTGAAACAAGCCTCACGTCAATGGTATTTGAAGTTTCATGACGATGTTTCTTCATTCGGTTTCGAAGAAAAGTTATGGACAATTGTACATACCAGAAGGTTAGTGGGAGCAAGACTTGTTTCCTAATATTATATGTAGATGATATCTTGCTTACTAGTAACGATAGGAATATGGGAATTGAGGTGAAACAATTTCTATCCAAAAACTTGGATATAAAATATTTGGGTGATGCATCTTACGCCATTGGGATAAAGCTACATTACGATAGAGTAGTCGGTACTTTGAATATGTCTCAAGAGACATACATCAACAAAGTTTTGGAAAGTTTTAAGATGATGGATTGTTCACCCAATGTAGCTCCTATTGTGAAATGCGATAAATTCAGCTTAAACCTATGTCCAAAAAATGACATGGAACGAGAACAAATGATGAACATTCCTTATGCTTCAGCTATTGGAAGCTTAATGTATGCACGAGTCTGAACTAGAACAGATATTGCATTCATTGTGGGTATGTTGGGAGATATCAAAGTAATCCAGGCATTAAGCACTGGAAAGCTGCAAAGAAGGTATTGTGTTACCTTAAGGGGGTTTGAGATTACATGCTAGTATATAGACGAACGAACAATCTGGAAGTGATCGATTATTTTGATTCCGACTTTGTTGGCTGTGTTGATTCATGGAAATCAACTTATGGATATATTTTTATGTTGGCCAGTGGAGTTGGGTCGTGGAGAAGTGGAAAATAGTCCTTGACTGCTACTTCTACCATGGAAGCCGAGTTCGTGTCTTGTTTCGAGACTACTTCTCACGGTGTATGGATTAAGGGTTTCATTTCTAAGTTTAGAATCATGGATTCTATTAACAGACCCCTAAAGTTGTATTGCGATAATTCAGCTATTGTGTTCATGGCTAAGAACCACAAAGGTGGAAGTCAAAACAAGCATATCGACATACAGTATTTAGCCTTAAGAGAACATGTGAAAGACAAAAGCGTTATCATTGAGCATATTGGTAATGTCTTAATGATAGCAGATCCTCTGAGTAAAGGCATGCCACAAGGAAAATTTGAGGATCATATTAAGAGTATGGGACTTGGTTCCCAGATGTGAACTCTTCGTTATTGGAACGATGTTTGTCTTTTGAAACTCTTTGCTATAAGATGATGATGATTATTTATAATATGTGCACATTCAGTATATGATTAAGTTGGTTAATCATAAACCATCGATTGAGTTTGGACCAAGAAAGAACATTGAGTTTATTCATAAAGTTTGACAAACACATGCATTGTGATACAGGGGAGGTATTACTTGTTTACAATTAAAAGGACATACCACCATGATTCATGCATTTGATTTCTCATTTTGGGCATTATGACATTTATTGATCAAGTGGGAGAATGTAAGATTTATATCTCCTTTAATATATCATAAGGTTTGTGATCAATAATTTTGGTCTAATGCCATGTCATATGTGATGATTCATCACACCTCTTGAATGTAACTGTTGATGGAAGTTACATGGAAGAGATACAAAATGATAAGTTGATTGGTCCCCAAGTCCACCACATAATCTCATTTACGAAATCTCATACACCATCAGATAGAGAGAGAAATAGTGGGAGGATTTGGAAGACCAAAATCATCTAAGTGTGTTCTTCAAATCTTCAAGGTCTTAAAATCAAAAGGAATTAGCAATGGCTGGAGGTAAGTGTATCCTATTTCCGCAATCTAATATCTAACATGTTTAGAAATCATGTTGAAGTACTTATGGCAAACATTCCCGAAAATAAAATAATTAAGGTCGCGTTAAGTTCCACATACGTCTTATGCAAAATTACTTTGGGGGAGGTCCTATATACATGCCCGATATGTTCAGGAGTCGGTTACGAATGAGAAAAACCTTGTTTACTCATGTTATATACACTGTTGCGACGCCTGACGACTTTTTTGTACAAAAGAACGGCATTTTTGGTCAGGACTAATATTTCAGAAGTGATGAAAACTTCTTGATGATGGCCCCGAGAACATACCTAATTGGACACCACCTCAACCATGGGCGATTGAGGCCCTCTTTCAGACACCCAGTACATTGTTTTATGAAGAAAATTAATAAGTGATCTCATTAACATGGAACTCCAAGCCGAACTAGTTGAGCATATCTAGAACTCTTATGAAGGCGACAAGCATTATGAGTAGTTTCATTAACATCTTATGTACCTTAATGTTTTTCTTTGGTTGTAAGTCTTTTAGATTCCGGTCAACAAATACATTATCAGATACATCAAATCAATGCCAGAAAGAATATATTTCTTATCAGATGGATGAAATTAATGTAGGAAGAAATATATTTCTTATCAAATACATCATTTCACTGTTAGAAGGAATATATTCCCTATCCTCATCTATAAAATGTTGATTGTCTCGAATCCAAGAACAACTACTGAATATCCAAATATGTCTTATAAGGACAAATTTTTTGAATTGGTATCATTCGTATTAGTCTTCATCCAATCCAAGTGATTGCTGCCCAAGATAATCTCCTTCAAGGGTACGTGCGTCTCCATCGCGAGACTGTACCCTTTTTGGTTCTTTGTTTTTTTCCTTTGGTGTTGTGTTTTGTGGTCTCGTTTTTGCGTTTTCGGTTGCCTAGTTTTATTACTATTACTATTACTATTCGCAGTCAAATCGACTTTTTTTCCCATGACGCCTTCTTGAGCATCATATTTATAGCATTCTGCATCTCCCCAATTCCATACTCTTCTTCTCAAGCTCTTTGTGACCTTATTTGAAAATAAGCAATGGAAGCCGAACTTTCTACTCTTAATGACATTGACCCTTGAGGGTTGGGTCTTGCCCTTCTAATGCCAATGTTTTTGGTTCCATATGGATATTTCGTCTTAAGTTTGGTTATAATTCCAATGGATCGCTTAAGCGTTACAATGATTTCTTAGTTGTTCATGAGTACACATATCAGCTCAGCATTAACTATGATGACTTTTTTTGTCCATTAGTCAAATGATCCACCATACACGCCATTCTTATACTTTTCTTTGTCTCACTCCAGACCGATTTCACCAGATAGATGTAAAAAAAAAACTTTCCTTCATGACAGTTTTGATGAAATCGTCATGAAAGAACCCTTAGTTTTCTTGGCCCTTCTCTTCTCAACCATGTTTTTCGTCTCAAGAAAGTACTATATAGTCTTAAACAAGACCCTCGAGCTTGGTATTAATGTTTTTGCTTTCTATCTTCTTTTCATACACTTCGTCAATAGTCAGACCAAAACCTTCCTTTTCATCTACCGTTGGTTTTCTGACATGGTTTATCTCCTTCTCGACGTAAATGATGTTATTCTTATTGTCTCCTCCATGACCTTTTATTTTAATTCCAAATTCTCCATAGTCAACCTTGGTTATTTCATTATTTCCTAGGAATTTCCATTACTCGCATCGCTTTTAGTGTTCTTGTCTCCCAATAGAAACTTGCTTGAGAAATTCTAGATCGGAAAATATTTCTTCATGAAAGCTCGCATCATCCTCCGTCCCCTCGGTCTCTAATCCCACTATTTATACTTTCATTTGTCCGGATATCTCTTATGTTGTTAAGCAAATTTGTCTTATTATGCATGAACCTCGTGAGCCTCATTTCCATGCCCTCAAATGTATTCTTCCAAGGTTCTATTGTCTATAATTTCGATCTTCATCAGTCCTCTTTGAGGGTTCTTGTTCTAGTTTCAACATCCGTCCATACCGATCTTTGATTGTAGGGACGAGTTAGACAACCTTACTCTTTCATACATATATGTTATTTGATGTGTTTCATTAAAGTTTAATTGTATTGCATTTTTATATGACCTCTCTCCATTTGTAATCTGTGTATGGTGTTACACATCAAACCGTAAATAATAGAAAACACAATCACTCAAGCAAATGAAAGGCTTTGAATTGTTTTGCCCTTTTGAGGAGGGGATATGTTGAAGCTTTAGTCTAAAGAAAGATAATGACATGTTCAACTTCAACATCAGATGGACAAGCCACATTGCTTCTCTCCACACAATTTGGCTAACATCAAGGGTCCATGTGAATAGTAGGAGTCACCAATCCATCACCATCAATAATTTCAATGCTAATGAAGCATCAACATACTGATAATGAGGTTGCCTTGTCATTCTTGTTTCTTCCTTCCCATATTCCAATTATTATTGTTCTTAGGGGTTAGCTTGTACCCTTGGCCAACACTAATGTTGATTGATAGATCTACAATGTTTCTATACTTTGGCCAGCTTGCGAATCCTATCCTCCTCTGGTTTTCAAGTCCCTTTCCTACAAATATACAGCTCATCACCTTGCAACAAAAACAAAAATGCTGATGTTTGGTTGATCAACATCTTAACGTTTCTTAATTACTATTTGAGTGTATATTTATTCTTTGTCAATAGTTAATTTGAGATCCAGATCAATTCAACCAGATATGCATCAGAGGATTAAGTCAACGATCTTGGTTCAGCCCACTAGCACTCCAGGAATGGAAGCTCCAATCATCTCCACTGCAGATGAACTCAACAATCCAATTGTGCCATATGGAAGTCAACTTACTATTTTAGCACTTCCATTTTTTCAACTCAATTCTCCAAATCCGAGTATTAAATATTATCCTTTTTGTCCCACATAAGGGTCCATTGATGATGATCTTCTCAAACAAATGTGCAAAATTCAGATGATTTGAATTCTCAGATATGAATCTAGATTGCATCGACAAAACAGGTATAGGTAATAGAGTGAAGATACACAAAATCACAAACAAAGATACCTGAAACTTGATAGAGTTACATATTATGAACAAGGGAACTACAAGAACCCTTCTGAAAACAAGCTCACTAAAGGGTGTAAAGACCAAATCACTAAAGCACAGCAACGCAGCATGACAGCGGTGCTACCTGAGCGCTCTTATTGTTTATTTCTACTCACAGCTATACCATGCATGCTAGGAACGAGAATCAGGAGAAAGATGCATGCCACGGATGAGTAACTCAGTAAGACCAGGACCAAAAGGCATCATCTTCAGCAGGGAATCCATAATTACATGAATTCGAAGGTGGGTCGGAGTAATCAGCCTCTTCGAGCTTAGGAAAGATGTATTGAGGCAACAGGGTATTGTCATCTTCATCATGCGACGAATCTGAATGGTCAGGTCCAAAACCATGTGAAGAATGATCACCATGCTCTAGGAGGGAAGAGTGGCCAACATCAGTGTTATGCGAGCTGTCTGAATCTAATGTATCGCTTCTGGTTGAACTTATATCTTCCGGTTTACAGGCCACAACTGAATTCTTGGATACTTCATCCTCAGAAACCGAATCCATGATGGGTATTTGAGGAGGTTCTACAAACAAATTGTTTGCATCAGAAAGTCCTGAGCTTCCCCTCTCTTTCTCCTCGTGCAGCAGCTTGTCTGTGAGGAGATTAACCTGATAAAAAAAAGGTATATCATAAGTATCACATATCATGTATAGTATTGAAGGTAACAAATTCACGAATAGTGGGGTTATTATCACCTCAGATTTGAGTTGGTCGTGCTCCTTGACAAGGATGTCAAAGTCAGCCTTAAGGCTGTCAAAGCTAGCTTGAAGAACCCCATAATCCTTCTCCAGCTGCTTAGTCTTCCAGCGAGCGCGGCGGTTCTGAAACCATATTGCAACCTGACGAGGCTGCAACCCAAGATCCTTAGCGAGCTGAACTTTCCTTTCTGGTTCAAGCTTGTTGTCTAGGTTGAAATGTTTCTCGAGAGACTGGACTTGAGCAGCACTAAGCCGCCTTTTCTTTTCAGGTTGATGAAAATACCCATCCAAGTCCTCATCCCCATACTCATCTTGATCAAATGGGAATATTATCGATCTCTTCAGTCCATTACCACCACCACCACCTCTATTAACATCTTCGAAACTCATCATAGATCTCGAACCTGAATCAGTATCACCAGACAAACTATCAGGATCCAATCTCAAATTGCAGGGTACCATTATTGATTAGCACAGTGACACCCGTTTTATACCTTACTATTTGTCTACCTTAAGCTACAACTGAACAACTGAAGATCCATCTAAAGACAGTAAGGTGCCTAATTTAGAAATAAGATAAAATCTCCCCCAAACCAATCAGACATGTACCCAGATAAGACAAATCAACCCCCAATTACCTCACACAATATACAAAACGTATCGAAATTACCTAAATAATCATCAAAACAGAGCGAAAAAAAATACCCAAATTTCAGAAGAAGATACAAAATCAAAACATTGAATCACCCAATTGAAAATTGAAAATCAAACAGAGATAATATCAGAGAACGGTAATGGTCGCGAGAGAAAGAGACAATACCAAGGAAAGGAGGAGGAGAAGAAGAAGAAGACCCAGAAAGGAGAAAAGGGTCGAGGGGCTGAGAAACGGAAGGGACCCGTTGGCTTTGAAACAGAGTTCCGAGATTTGAAGTAGCAGCGCCGTAGAGCCTCCCACCCGCCATATCTATGTAAGAAAAAACTGATCGGTGATCAAGCTGCCATGACTGTTGTGGTGTGATCGGATTACGAAAAGGGCTCGATTCGGAGATGAAGTTTACTCAATGTTTGTGGCGGAAGAAGCTGGTTATGATTATTTCGGTGATGTGGGAAGTATGGGAACCCCGGCTAGCCACACCCATCCCTCAGAATATGCGAAGATTAAGGGTTCGCAGCAGAGGATGGGTTGAGGAGAGCGGTGGAGAAGGAGAAACGGTGGTGCCGGAGAGGGAAGCAGAGAGAGGTTTTGTCTGTGTCTCCGGCGGAGGCAACTGATGGGCTAAAAGAGGAGCAGCAGCAGGAAGTGGGTATGGACAGGGAGAGAGTTTTGTCAAAATGAAGAGACTTTGATGAGGTTATTATAACACTAGCATCATGACATGAGTGCCATATTCTGGTTCTGCCCCTGCTTGCCATATTCTGCCTATGAACCGAACCCGTTCGGACTAAGAAATTTCGATTGGATTGTTTTTACCGGACCGGATATCCTGCCTGTATATCATAAATGAAAATTTTATGTCCAAAACCTATCCGAGTTATCCATAAAATTTCGGATTTTTAAGCTTTCAGTTTCAAATTGGACCGGTTCTGAATCTTGTCCAAATCTTAATACGCTTATTTTTTTAGCCCAAAATATCGATTTCAAGCTGTTCTTCTGATAAAAAGAAGGGTAAACTACAAATGCATACCCTTGAGTATGCACGTTTAACCGATGAATACCCTGAAGTTTAAAGTTAATTGATGCATACCCTGAAGTTACGAGTTGTAACTCAAAACCCCTCCGTCAGCTAAAATGACGAAAATACCATCAACTACACTTCAATAATTATGTTAAAAAAATTATCAAAAAATTACTTTTGTTATATATATATATTTACTTATTAAATGACTTCATTTTTATTTAAAATATCACTTCATTTATATTTAAACAAATCATTGAGGGTATTTTCGTCATTTTAGCTGACATAAGGGGTTTTGAGTTACAACTCGTAACTTCAGGGTATGCATCAGTTAACTTTAAACTTCAGGGTATTCATCGGTTAAACGTGCATACTTAAGGGTATGCATTTGTAGTTTACCCTAAAAAGAAACAACAAAAAGCACTAACGGTAACAATAATTCAACATAGGTCGCTCAGAATTATAAAAGTGACTAATACCAACGCACCTCATGCGCGGCGATATTTAGGGCGTCGTCGTTACGAGCGCGCCGCCACCAGAGTATAAAGAAGAGGTCGCGCCGACCGTTTGAGTTGCAAGGCTTGTCCCGATTTTTTGGCCAGTAGTTACTCAGTGGAAGAGTTCGACGGGAGCGTTTTCCGTGGTCGTGCGTAGTCGGGAGTTCATTGACGCTGTCAATTGGGATTGTGGATATGTTGTCAAAATCACCTCTGGCCACTTACTCGCCGCAACATGACCCGTTTAGTACCTGCAGGTGTGACTTAGGTACGTCTTCTCCTGATTTGTTGTTACACATCGATGTTGGTTCCATTGAACAAGGACAAAAGTTTGTTGTTGGCAAAAGGGTGTTAGGACAGAACTTAAGGGAGAGTTTTGGAAAAGTTTGAAGGCCAAAGTGGTTTTCAAAGTATGGACAGAGGAAAGAAGAATTTGGAGAAAGAGAAGGGGGCTGGTGTTTCGAGTAGAAGTTTTGGGTTGAGGATTGGGGCAGATCAACAACTTCATCCCGCAAAAAATTTCATTCTTAATTTACCTGAAGGAACAAATGAAAAAAAGGATTCGAACCCTATTCGAAATTGGAGGGGAGAAGAAGATGTCAAGTTACCGGTAAATCCGAATGGTCAAGGTCATTTCTTCGGATTCGTGAAATTAAAATTAGGGACGGATTTGCAAAGGATAATGGGTATGTTTCATGGGTCGAAACTTAGGGGACACTCACTCTGTGTAGCTCAGGCTTGGGAGAGGAGGATCATATATGTCTTCGATCTTCGCCAGACTTTGATTAGAAAGCGAGAATCGGTAAATGATCCCACTGTTTTAGAGAATGTGGTTTCTCTGAAGAGTAGCCCTAAGATGGAAAAAGTTCGAATGAAAGGTTGGATGGGAATTATTAGTTACCATGCTATTGTGGATATGGTGCAGGAGGAAATCAGTAGAGAGGGAGTTAGAGATGTGGTGGTTAGTGACCTTGGTAACAGAGCAGTTGTGGTGACTATTGACGATCATGAGATGGGGTTGTAAGAACCGCTCCCAGTCGATCCCGGTCGAACCGGTGACTCTTAAGACAAGTTTGACTTTCTGCCGGAAAAGTCAACTGAGGACTCAGGAGATCACTTGGGACTTTTCCGGGACCCAAAAAAAGCTTAGCCGTCGTCACGGTTGGCTTAATTGGGCCGTTTCCATTCATTTAAGTATAATATTGAAGGAAGTAAAAATTGGTCAAAACCGAGCTTTTATCGAGTCAATACAATTAATTTTGGACTGCTGGATTTTAAATTGAAGAGAGTGGTCCCCACTATGCCAAGTGTCACTAATAGCTTGGAGGAAAGGAAAGAGGCTCAAATGTCATCTCTACCCTCATTAGTTGTCCATAAAAGGGATAAGAACTAAAGGGTTTTTGGTCTTTTTCACCTCTAGGTCTTTTAAGGCATTAGATGACACAAATTCAATTCATTTTCTCTAGTGTTGGCCGAAAACTGAGAGAGGAGGAAGAGCTTGGAGCTCCCATGGTGGCTTGAAGAGAAAGCAAGAGAAAAGAGAGACCTTTTGTACCAATCTCCACCCAAATCCTCTCCAAAATACCTTCATCTTCATCAACACATTCTCCTAGAGGTATGGATACTCTCAACTCTTCATTTCATCTACTCTCATCTCTTGGGTTTTTGTGGGTTTTGGCTTGAAGTTGTTCAACTAGCTTTGTTTTGGTTATTTGGAGAAGAAGTAGTGGAGTAGGAGGTTTGGATTGTGCTCTTGTTGAAGCTTTGATGAACCCATTTGAGGATGTTGTTGTTGGATGACTTTAGATGAACTTTTGGGAGTTTTTGATTTGATTATGATTTAGAGAATCCTTGGAAACTTGTTTATTTGTTGATTTCTACCATGGGTAGAGGAGTTTTGGAGGTATTTGGTGGTTTTGGGAGCTGAAAATAGTTAAAAATGGAGTTTGGTTGTGGATTTTCGGGGAAAAGGAGCTGGAGGTTGAAGAAGGGCGTAACTGCCCTGGAGCGTCACGGATCCGTGACGGATCCCGTGACGGGCGACGTCACGGCTCTGTGAGGGAGACCGTGACGGCACACGTCATGGCTCCGTGACGGCTTCCGTGAGGGTCGGTGTCACGGCTCCGTGACAGTGTCCGTGACCGACCAGTCTGGGGGATTTTGAAGGGTCTTTCCACCGTTTCGATCTTGTTTTGGAGCTGAACTTTTGGAAGGGTTTTGGGGGACTTTTGTTACTGTTAAATAGGACCTAATAAGGGTTGTTTTGTGTTCAAGACCGCAAGACCTTGAAGAACGAAGAGCTTGAAGAACGAAGACCTTGCCGGTACACGTGTGAAGAACGGAGTGGTGACTCTCGTTTGTGACATCAAAGTGTTGAGAGGAAGACCGCGAGGTAGGGAAAGTCTTAATTACTTATTTAACGCTTAGAATGCACGATTAGGATAATAAAATCGGAAAGGTCCTAGATTTGCCTATAGGAAGCGAATAACTAGAATAATTGTATTTCAATTACTAATAAATGGATGAGTCTAGTGTCCATGCTTAGGATGATGACATTTAGTGAAGTGTGCTTTCAATACTTGGGAAATTGATTTACTGGTAGAGAGGCTGTGAAGAGCTCTCGGATTAGTTGTGTGCTAGGTTCACATGCTTGGTTGCTAGTTAGTAGGTTAACTTAAGAGTCTAATGAAACTACATTAGCTTCTATTATTGAATGCCTAATTATTCGTTCACATGATGATTGGTTTGTTGAATGCATATTTGGTTGATTGAATGTTTATAATGATATAACTATTGTTTGAACGGATGATCGAGTATGAATGGTTGTGCCACGGGGTACAACCAGGTGATCGATGTACCGCTGGTTCATGACAGGTAAGTCCACGGTAAGTGTGGAGTGTATTGGATGTCTTTGTTGCGATTTTATGAGTGTTGATTGGTGACCCAGTTATGGTATTCCCTTATTCTCATTCTTGTTCGCATTGCTTGTTCGGTTCGGTACTACACCGGGGGGGGGGGGGGGGGGGGGGGGGGTAATCCGGTGCCGTTATGGTGGTTGGAGGTTGTCTGATACGTTGAGCTGGATTTGTTATTGGGCCTGCGGGCAATTGGTTATTGGGCCTGCGGGCAATTGGTTATTGGACCCTGCGGGGCATTGGTTATTGGGCCTGCGGGCAATTGGTTTTTGGACCCTACGGGTCATTGGTTATTGGGCCTGGGGGAAATTGGACGGTTTACCCTGCGGGGAAAGGATTTCTTATGGTTTCACCCCAAGAAACTACGTCCCAGTGGAGCACTACTTGGTCCCCTATGACATATGGTCCTTAGGTGGCGTTTCCGAATTGGTTTCGGTGCCCCGATGCATGTACCTCCTCTGGACCAAGGGAAAATCTGATGTGATGTGGATACTCTGGTGGGTCGGATTATGGGAACCGAGGTGATCCCAGAATCTATCCACGGATCGGAGGCTTGAGAAAGCAAGTGGTTAGCATGATATTGATATTTCCCAGTTTACTTTTATTGGCCCTTTAAAATATTTATTATAAACTTATTTATGTCACTGTTACTTGGATACTATTACGTTATTGTAATTATTTCTGATTCTTTATTACTTCCTTATTGATTGTATTGCTTTGTTGTTCGGGTTACATTTGTAAGCAGTTTATCTTTGACTTGAGGGTTGAGTTATTAAGGTTTTTCCTACTGAGCGTAAACTCATCCCCTTTTGTTTCTAACTGTTTTATAGGAGTACCGGATGTCTAGGGAATTCGAGGCTCGGGAGCTTTTGGACTTCTTTGGGATTTTACTAGAGTTGTGTTGGTCTCATGTATTGAACATCCTTTATTTGACCATCTATGTTGAGCTGTGACTCACGACGTTTTTAAACTATTTACTTATGTGTCATTTTTGACGGAGTTTGGATGAGATTTTGGAACTTTTATCTATCGTTTATGATTTCTAATTATTTCAACTCAGGCCACGTCTCGAGTCCGGTCAAAACCGGATTTGGGGCGTGACAATTTGGTGTCAGAGCCTGGTTTCATTTGAAACAGGTTGTAATTTTCGAACTGTTTTCAAAACCTCGGACCAACGTCTTTTAGGTGGGTAGAGTTAGGAAGTCTAAGTCGAGTACTCAGTGATGCAGAGTTAAATACGTTGATGCATAGAGTAAGAACGACTCGAGTCTTACTGTTTATTGGTTACTTCATTTTGAACTTCTCTTACTATAACGGTTATGTCGCTTGAGTGGTACCCTTACCTTATTGATTGTAAGATGCAGAGATCGGTGAAACCGATTGGTTGAGATCGGTATTGGGTCAACGAGCAATGACTGAACCGTTATATGATGCTTGTTGAGTAGAGTGTTTGTTTGATTAAGTGTATTACCGTTGTGATTGGTTGTTTCGGGGTGTTAAAGCTGAGGGATTAATTGACTGAAGTATTGAAGATGTTGGAGAATGGATTCGTTAGAGTATTACTGTCGAAGTAGTGTTTAAGCGAAGAGTGGATTTATGGAAGAATCGGATGGTTATGATTTTTAAATGGGTTGAGTATTGCATTGGTTGTGGTGTTGTTATTCGTCTAAGAATTTAACCTTGAAGGGTGTGACCCAATTGGAGTAACTTTTGAAATGAATCGAACTTGAGTAATTTGGCACCCTTAATTGTGTGTGTACTTTGCAAAGCATGAAAATCTGTGTGTTGATTGTGGTGTGAACTTGCAGAGCATGAGAACTCTTTGATTGTAATAACTTGTGGAAATTGATTGATAATTGTCCCGCTTAAGCGGAGGGTTAGTGGAAAATACGAATAGGTCATGCCGAATTTTCTGTAAAACTGAATTGATGGTTCTATCACGGGTTGACATAGGGCGCCACTGTAGTCAAAAGTGATAGTGGGATGTCAAGTGGTTACAACGAGGTTCGGGGACGCCTGAACCAAGTTGTAACGATGCGAGATCAACTCGATTATTTTGATTAAAGATGAGTAACTTGAGGAAAGAGAAAATCTATGATAAGAGGATTAAGGACTTGATTTCAAACGCTTTGCTTGTGCTTTCCACCCCAGTGATGGGTGTGTTTGTGTGTGAATTGTGCCTCCTGCGGGAGTTGGTTGCTTTACTTGTTTGCTGTGTGAGACGCACGAGATGCGGACTTCTCTGTCTATATAAGTATTATATACGACTTATATACTTACCCCGATCCAACTAGGATCCGTAGAGACGCACGAGAACGTCCCCTTTTGCCTAGTAGTTCAGTTGTGTTGAACTAAGTTTGAACTGTACGTACTACTGCAGAGTTCTTTTGTGATGTCCGGTGTTTACATTCCGAGAGGTACCCGGAGTCGCCCAGCTTTGGGGCAGGGTCAGTCACCAGCTGTTGGACTGGCAGGGGCAGCAGGTGCCTAGGGTGTTGCTCCCACAGAGCACCAGAGCTTCGAGGATGGACCGTCAGGGTCACCAGTGAGAGATACCTCAGTCGTAGAGCCAACACAGACTACCCCTATTGATGAGGTGGTACGCGCAGTACTAGCAGCACTCAGCGCTCAGCAGGAGACCACATCACCGGCGCTAGAGCCCCTGTCTGCTACTGAGACAGTCGTTGTAGAGAGGCCAGGACAGATGGATAGCCACACGGCCCAGGCACTTCGTGACTTCCGACGTTTGGGTACACCGACCTTTTTTGGGAGTGTTGACTCAGAGACAGCAGTTTTATGGTTAGAGCGGATCACTCGCAACCTCGATACGTCCGACATTTCTGAGGGACGTCTGAGAGTTTCCTTCTCCACCTTCCAGCTTGAGGGTGAGGCTTTTTACTGGTGGCAGTCTGTGCAGACCAGAGTTGGTGAGGATTTCGATCTCTTCAGTCAGCTGTTCCTGGAGCAGTACTTTCCGCCATCGGTTCGGGATGATCGACGCCAACAGTTCATCGATCTACGGCAGAGGGGGATGACAGTAGCTAAGTATGCGGCGAGGTTCCTATCCTTGTCCCGCTTCGCACCCGAGATGGCGCAGAATGAGGACAGTCGTTGCAGACGGTTTGAGCGTGGGCTTCTTCCTGCTATTGCGGATCGGATTATTGTTTTGAGGACAGAGGTGTACACTACCTTGGTTGGTCAGGCCTAAGCAGTGGAGAGACACTTTCGAGAGACTGCCAGAGAGCGAGATGTCAGGCCGAGACCGAGTGAGTTCCTCAGGCCATCAGAGAGGCGTGAGGCTAGACGATAGAGGACTTTTGGGTACTTCCAGCCCCAGTTTCAGCAGAGTGGTATGCGCAGAGGAGCAGCAGTAGCATCAGTTGGACCTGCTCCGGTGACTCAGTTCTGCCCTACATGCAGACAGCACGATCACTAAGCCCGAGACTGGCCGAGAGGCGGAGGACCCGCAGAGCGGCAGATGGATCGTCCACAGGGGGTTGTTGAGGCACCGCGTTGATGATCGGACTTGTTACCAGTGCGGCCGATAGGGACACTTGTCTTTCGCTTGTCCCGATCGGGTCGGAGTTGTACCTCCACCGAGGCCCCAGCAGGCACAGCCTCGTCAGGCACCTCCCGGCCGACCACGACAGGCACAGCTGCAGAGAGCTCCGCGTCAGGCGGCGGGAGCCCGAGATACCAAGCTAGACCCCAGCAGCAGGTGGCACTACCACCACCACCGAGAGGAGGACCACCGGAACGGCAGGGTCGAGTTTATGCAGTTGCAGATGCTAGGACTGAGAGGCAGTATGCCGGCCATGAGGCCATTCAGGGTACGTGTTTATTGTTTCATTCGTGGGCTTCCTTTTTCTTCAATACGGGTGCATCCCATTCGCTTACCTCTACTTCTTTTGCTCGTTCTTTGGGTTTGGTGACGGAGCCCCTTAGTAGACCCTTATGTCTTGAGACCCTAGTTACGGGAGAGGTGGTGTTGGATACCGTTTGTCGAGATTGTGAAGTTCGAGTGGCAGATTGCCCATTCTTGGGTGATCTACTCATTCTGGAGATGACTGCTTCCGACGTGATCTTAGGGATAGACTGGCTTACGAGATACCGGGCGACGATTGATTGCTTTCGGCGGCAGGTGACCGTGCGATCCGGTGATAGAGTCGTCACTTGTGTTTTGGGTAGCAAGAGCGGAGTCCTTCTATCCGCCTTGACTACTGGAGTGGAGGCCGAGGTGGTGCAGAGTGGCAGAGACTTTCCAAGAGTAGTGTGTGGGTTCCCGGACGTATTCCCGGAGCAGTTATCAGGTTTACCGCCTGCACGAGAGATAGAGTTCCGTATCGACTTGATCCCAGGCACCACCACGCCAATCTCGATGACACCTTATCGATTTGCGCCAACTGAGTTGGTCGAGTTGAAGTGCCAACTCGAAGAGCTACAGGAGAAGGGTTTCATCCGCCCTAGTTTCTCACCTTGGGGAGCACCCGCCCTCTTCGTGAAGAAGAAGGGTGGCGCCTTGAGGATGTGCATCGACTACCGGAAGCTAAACCGGGTGACGGTGAAGAACCGCTACCCGATGCCAAGGATCGATGACCTGTTCGATCAACTGAGAGGAGCGACATGTTTCTCCAAGATTGATCTAAGATCAGGCTACTACCAGTTGAGAGTCCGAAAGGAGGATGTGGAGAAGACCGCCTTCCGGACACGGTACAGACACTTTGAGTTTCTGGTGATGTCGTTCGGATTGACGAACGCGCCAGCAGCCTTCATGGATTTGATGAACGGCATCTTCAGACCGTACCTGGACCAGTTCGCCGTAGTTTTCGTGGACGACATCTTGATTTACTCGTCAAGTGAAGAGGCACACGAAGAGCACTTGAGAGTAGTTTTGACCTTGTTACGTGACCATCAGCTGTATGGGAACCTAGAGAAGTGCGAGTTATGGCTCGCAGAGGTGAAATTCCTTGGACATGTGGTGTCCCGAGATGGCATCTTAGTCGACCGAGCAAAGGTCGAGGCAGTTCCAAAGTGGGCAAGGCCCAAGAACGTGTTTGAGATCCGTAGTTTTCTGGGGTTGGCCGGTTATTATCGACGCTTTGTTCAGGACTTCTCACGTTTGGCTGCACCTATGACAGCTCTGACTCGGAAAGGAGCAGAGTTCCTTTGGACTAGTGAGTGTGAGCACTCGTTCTCAGAGCTAAAGGCTAGTCTGACCACCGCTCCAGTGTTGATTGTTCCGGAGCGAGGAGTGGGCTATGGCGTTTATTGTGACGCCCCAGGCGAGGGACTTGGTTGTGTCTTGATGCAGTCCGGGAAGGTAGTTGCCTACAACTCAAGGCAATTGAAGGTACACGAGCGCAAATACCCGACCCATGATCTCGAGCTAGCAGCGGTAGTTTTTGCAATGAAGAGTTGGAGACACTATCTGTATGGTGAGCAGTTTAGAGTGTTCTCAGACCACAAGAGCCTCAAGTATATTTTCTCTCAGCGCGATCTAAACATGCGCCAAAGGCGATGGATGGAATTACTTGAGGAGTATGACTTCGAGCTGCTCTATCATCCGGGCAAGGCGAACGTCGTCGCGGATGCTCTGAGCAGAAAGTCAACTCATTGTGTGGCCAGCATGGCAGTGCGAGAGTGGAACATGCTAGAAGAGCTGAGCTCTTTCAGACTTGAGAATGAGGAGATCACGGATGGTATGACTTTATGTGCATTGGTGGCTCAACCCACTTTGGTTACTCGGGTGCTAGAGGCACAGGCCGAGGATGTTGAGGCGATGGGGATTCGTGAGAGACTGGAAGACGGTGAGAAGATCGATGATTGGGAGTTGAGTGCAGATTGGGGTCTTCGTTTTAGAGAACAGTTGTTTGTACCCCGAGGATGTAGGGACACCGTGTTGAGAGAGTGTCACCACTCCCGGCTTGCAGTGCACCTCGGTGGCACCAAGATGTATAGAGACATCCGACGACAGTTCTGGTTGAGGGGAATGCGCAAGGCAGTCGCAGTTTTCGTTTCAAGATGCCTTACCTGTCAACAGGTGAAGGTGGAGCATCAGCGTCCCGCTGGCTTACTTCAGCCTTTACCAGTCTCCGAGTGGAAGTGGGAACATGTGACCATGGATTTTGTGAGTGGACTACCGAGGTCATCCAAGGGGCATGATGCTATTTGGGTTGTGGTTGACCGACTGACCAAGTCGGCACATTTTCTAGCTCTGAGGATGACTGATACTGTGGACGTGTTGGGTCGGTTGTATGTCAGGGAGATTATCCGTCTACATGGAGTACCGGTGTTTGTGGTATCTGATAGAGACCCTCGTTTCACATCCAGATTCTAGAAGAGTCTCCAGAAGGCCTTAGGGACTGAGGTACAATTGAGTACGGCTTACCATCCTGAGACAGATGGACAGTCAGAGCGCACCATCCAGATTTTTGAAGACATGCTTCGAGCGTGTGTGCTTGACTTTCAGGGATCATGGGAGGATCATCTACCTTTGGCAGAGTTTTCCTACAACAACAGTTATCAGTCCAGCATTGGTATGGCACCATTTGATGCTTTGTATGGCAGACCGTGTAGGTCGCCGGTGTGTTGGGCTGAGGTAGGGGACCGGAACTTACTTGGACCAGACATGGTCAGAGAGACAACAGAGAAGGTCACATTGATCAGAGAGCGGTTGAAGACCGCACATAGTCGTCAGAAGAGCTATGCAGACCGACGGCGTAGGCCGCTTGAGTTCCCGGTCGGAGACCACGTATTTCTGAGGGTGAGCCCGAAGAAGGGCCTGCTACGGTTCAACCGCGGTGGAGGAAAACTATCTCCGCGATTCATTGGACCATTTAAGGTCTTAGAGAGGATTGGAGCCGTAGCGTATCGGTTAGCCTTGCCACCGCAGCTTGGGAACGTGCATAACGTCTTCCATGTGTCCCAACTGCGGAAGCACACGGCAGATCCCTCGCATGTTATCGAGTGGGCAGATATTGAGGTAGCAGATGATGTCTCTTATGAGGAGCAGCCCATCAGGATTGTAGATACGGGAGAGGAAGTCTTGAGGAAGACCACTATACCTTTGGTACGAGTACAGTGGAGGCATCAGGGAGCTGACTCGACTTGGGAGCGAGAGGACGAGATCCGAGAGAAGTACCCCCATTTGTTCGCTCATTGAGGTATGCTTGCTTTTAAATTTAGAGGACGAAATTCTTTTAAGGGGGGTAGATTGTAAGAACCGCTCCTATTCGATCCCGGTCGAACCGGTGACTCTTAAGACAAGTTTGACTTTCTGCCGGAAAAGTCAACTGAGGACTCAGGAGATCACTCGAGGCTTTTCCAGGGCCCAAAAAAAGCTTAGCCGTCGTCACGGTTGGCTTAATTGGGCCGTTTCCATTCATTTAAGTATAATATTGAAGGAAGTCAAAATTGGTCAAAACCGAGCTTTTATCGAGTCAATACAATTAATTTTGGACTGATGGATTTTAAATGGAAGAGAGTGGTCCCCACTATGCCAAGTGTCACTAATAGCTTGGAGGAAAGGAAAGAGGCTTAAATGTCATCTCTACCCTCATTAGTTGTCCATAAAAGGGATAAGAACTAAAGGGTTTTTGGTCTTTTTCACCTCTAGGTCTTTTAAGGCATTAGATGACATAAATTCAATTCATTTTCTCTAGTGTTGGCCGAAAATTGAGAGAGGAGGAAGAGCTTGAAGCTCCCATGGTGGCTTGAAGAGAAAGCAAGAGAAAAGAGAGACCTTTTGTACCAATCTCCACCCAAATCCTCTCCAAAATACCTTCATCTTCATCAACACATTCTCCTAGAGGTATGGATACTCTCAACTCTTCATTTCATCTACTCTCATCTCTTGGGTTTTTATGGGTTTTGGCTTGAAGTTGTTCAACTAGCTTTGTTTTGGTTATTTGGAGAAGAAGTAGTGGAGTAGGAGGTTTGGATTGTGCTCTTATTGAAGCTTTGATGAACCCATTTGAGGATGTTGTTGTTGGATGACTTTAGATGAACTTTTGGGAGTTTTTGATTTGATTATGATTTGGAGAATCCTTGGAAACTTGTTTATTTGTTGATTTCTACCATGGGTAAAGGAGTTTTGGAGGTATTTGGTGGTTTTGGGAGCTGGAAATAGTTAAAAATGGAGTTTGGTTGTGGATTTTCGGGGAAAAGGAGCTGGAGGTTGAAGAAGGGCGTAACTGCCCTGGAGCGTCACGGATCCGTGACGGATCCCGTGACGGGCGACGTCACGGCTCTGTGAGGGAGACCGTGACGGCACACGTCATGGCTCCGTGACGGCTTCCGTGAGGGTCGGTGTCACGGCTCCGTGACAGTGTCCGTGACCGACTAGTCTGGGGGATTTTGAAGGGTCTTTCCACCGTTTCGATCTTGTTTTGGAGCTGAACTTTTGGATGGGTTTTGGGGGACTTTTTTTACTGTTAAGTAGGAACTAATTAGGGTTGTTTTGTGTTCAAGACCGCAAGACCTTGAAGAAGAAGAGCTTGAAGAACGAAGACCTTGCTGGTACACGTGTGAAGAACGGAGTGGTGACTCTCGTTTGTGACATCAGAGTGTTGAGAGGAAGACCGCGAGGTAGGGAAAGTCTTAATTACTTATTTAACGCTTAGAATGCATGATTAGGATAATAAAATCGGAAATGTCCTAGAATTGCCTATAGGAAGCGAATAACTAGAATAATTGTATTTCAATTACTAATAAATGGATGAGTCTAGTGTCCATGCTTAGGATGATGACATTTAGTGAAGTGTGCTTTCAATAATTGGGAAATTGATTTACTGGTAGAGAGGCTGTGAAGAGCTCTCGGATTAATTGTGTGCTAGGTTCACATGCTTGGTTGCTAGTTAGTAGGTTAACTTAAGAGTCTAATGAAACTAGATTAGCTTCTATTATTGAATGCCTAATTATTTGTTCACATGATGATTGGTTTGTTGAATGCATATTTGGTTGATTGAATGTATATAATGATATAACTGTTGTTTGAACGGATGATCGAGTATGACTGGTTGTGCCACGGGGTACAACCAGGTGATCGATGTACCGCTGGTTCGTGACAGGTAAGTCCACGGTAAGTGTGGAGTGTATTGGATGTCTTTGTTGCGATTTGATGAGTGTTGATTGGTGACCCAGTTATGGTATTCCCTTATTCTCATTCTTGTTCGCATTGCTTGTTCGGTTCGGTACTACACCGGGGGGGGGGGGGGGGGGGGGGGGGGGGGTAATCTGGTGCCGTTATGGTGGTTGGAGGTTGTCTGATACGTTGAGCTGGATTGGTTATTGGGCCTGCGGACAATTGGTTATTGGGCCTGCGGGCAATTGGTTATTGGACCCTGCGGGGCATTGGTTATTGGGCCTGCGGGAAATTGGACGGTTTACCCTGCGGGGAAAGGATTTCTTATGGTTTCACCCCAAGGAACTGCGTCCCAGTGGAGCACTACTTGGTCCCCTATGACATATGGTCCTTACGTGGCGTTTCCGAATTGGTTTCGGTGCCCCGATGCATGTACCTCCTCTGGACCGAGGGAAAATCTGATGTGATGTGGATACTCTGGTCGATCGGATTATGGGAACCGAGGTGATCCCAGAATCTATCCACGGATCGGAGGCTTGAGAAAGCAAGTGGTTGGCAAGATACTGATATTTCCCAGTTTTTTTTTTGATAAGCGAAAAATTTATTAAGCAAACGTTCTACAAGAAAGTAAAACGATGCGGGAAAAACAGTCCTCAAGAGGACTTTTTCCCCCTACCGATACAGGCATAAAGCCAAAACTAAAAACAAAACAGAAAGCAAGTAAAACAGAGCACCGCCCTATAAACCTACTTCCTATCCGGATTCAAACAGAAGAAACGGTTATAAACTGAAACAGGAGAAACTTCCGGGATAACCTCCAGCTCGCTATCCACAATGTCCTCCTCACCATCACCTTGTTGCGGTGATTTAAAACACTGAGAACCAACCTGTTTTTTCTTCACAAATTTCTTGCTAAAGCTCCACGTACCTTCCTTACTCTGTTTAGCAATGTCAATAGTGAGAGTTCCAGCAGGCTCCCTAGCCGCTGAAGTTCTGGCTCTTGTTTGATAATAAACAACTGGAGGCGCTGCCTTTTTAAGCTGTCCCTTTTTTGGGCGGCCACGCTTCCTTGGCACCTCTACAGGAGGTTTGCTCAGAAGAATGTCTTTCCAAATACTGCATTGACACTCAACCATAAACGGTCGAGACGTGTCTGACGAGCCCACAGCCGGCAACGGTCCCAAGTCAATATCAATACGTTTAAAAACGTCAAGCAAACTCGGCTCTCTAGCCGATGTATGAGCATCTGGACCTGTTCCATTACTTGGCCCGATATCTGCTCCTCCAACTTCTGGCCTAAAAGCAGTCTGGTCTACCAATGGCCCAAGGCCCATACATTCAGGTCCAGCACTGATTCCACGCACAGCTTCATGCGACTTGGCCGAGCTCGATGGCGTGGATGTGGCTCCACTCGCACGGGCTTGGGCCCCTACATGAGTTCGGGCTTGAGGCCCAAACACTTGACATTCCGATACGACGCCCTCGCCCGCGTTTAACGCGTCTTCTCCATCAATGACGCGCGCAGAGACCAGATCCGCAGAGATTGAAGGTGGATCCCTCAAATCTCGCGCAATCGAATCCCTCATATCACGGGATGAATCTGAGCTGGGAATAGGAGGTGATTGACGCGTTATCAGAAAGTTCCCTGCGCCCTCCGTGTTCGTCGTCGCCGGAACAGTAACCGGCCGCCGAGCCAGAGCGATGAACAGAGCGTATCCGTTGAAAATGAAACCTTTGTATGTTTCTATGGCATGTGCAGCAGCTTTAGAGGACGAGAAAACTACGAAACCAAACCTCTTTCCTCCCTTGTTCAGCCGTCTCGGAACAGAGCACGTCGAAATTGCGCCAAAGACGCCAAAGGTTTGACGAACCCATTCCACAGATGTTTCATACGGGAGATTACGGATATAAATCTCGGTTGGGATGACTTCCCCAACGGTCGCCGGATTCCGACGCGCACAGGGCTCCGCTCTTGGCTCCATCGGAATTGACGAGTTCTCCCGGAGAACTGGAATCCCGACCGGATCTGCATCGTCAGTCGCGATCTTCGCCTCACCTGACACTGCCTGCTCTTTCTCCACATCCGGATGCTTTTGAGTGCTCTGTTTCGAAGATCGCAAAACAGAGCTCTGCCCCTTTACTGGTTTTGTCGCCTCCTCCTTGCATATTTCCCAGTTTACTTTTATTGGCCCTTTAAAATATTTATTATAAATTTATTTATGTCACTGTTACTTGGATACTATTATGTTATTGTAATTATTTCTGATTCTTTATTACTTCCTTATTGATCGTATTGCTTTGTTGTTCGGGTTACATTTGTAAGCAGTTTATCTTTGACTTGAGGGTTGAGTTATTAAGGTTTTTCCTACTGAGCATAAGCTCATCCCCTTTTGTTTCTAATTGTTTTACAGGAGTACCAGATGTCTAGGGAAGTCGAGGCTCGGGAGCTTTTGGACTTCTTTGGGTTTTTACTAGAGTTGTGTTAGTCTCATGTATTGAACATCCTTTATTTGACCATCTATGTTGACCTGTGACTCACGACGTTTTTAAACTATTTACTTATGTGTCGTTTTTGACGGAGTTTGTATGAGATTTTAGAACTTTTATCTATCGTTTATGATTTCTAATTATTTCAACTCAGGTCACGTCTCGAGTCCGGTCAAAACCGGATTTGGGGCGTGACAGTGTGGTTTCCTGGAGTCTAGATGGAGTTGGTTATCGTCTTGGCTGGTGATGGGATTAGGGAAAGAGGTTCTGCTGCAGAAGGAAGGGGTCTTTCGCTGGTGCCGTTTACAAGGACTCCCAATACATTGTTGGAGCGAGAGCAATATTAGTAAGGTGGCTCAGTCTATCGGAGCTCCGGTAATGGTCCATCCGGATTCTTGCCCGGGTTCAGTACTTCATGAAGCCTATTGTTTGGTCCAAGTGGCTGTGAACTCGCCTCGTTCTCAACTCGTGACTGTTGTGAATGGAGGGGAGAGTTTCATGGTAGAGCTATTAGTAGTTGATACATGTTGTGTTCCGGTTATTGGACATGTGTCTGAGGAGTTGTTGACAACGACGGAATCTGTGGATTCACTAAGGGAGTAGGAGAAAGGAGGTGAAGAAATTTCTCAGTTTGATTCAGGAAGTGTGGGTACAAAAAGGGATTTGCAGGATCTTGCTGAAAACCCAATTGTCAGGAAGTTTCTTCATCAGGTACATTGTTGGCGTTTCAGACGCAGAAAGGTTGTGATTCTCAAGTTGAAGACTCGGAAAAGACGATTTCGGCATCAATAATTGTGAAGGGTCGTAAGGCCCAAGGTAAAAAGAAGGTGGGCCGAAAGTGGAAGTCCAGTATGCGTGTCTGACAGGGCTTTGGTAGAGGAAGTTTATGGGCCTGGTCCGGTTCTGAAATTTAAGAAAAAAAGGGAGGAATCAGGCTTCTGAAGCTTGGGCACATTGCAGCACTGCTGGATTTCGATCTAAATTAGTTGGAAACGAGCTTCAACAACATTTAGATGAGCTGGACACAGAGTTGCTGTCTATGAGTAGTGACGACGATAGAACTATGTTAGGAGAGGATGAGAACGACACTATTCAAGAAGAGACGGATAAGAGCTGCACATGATAATGTTCGGTAGGGGATTGGAGGTTGAGGCTCATGTGGAATGCGGGCAGTGAGTAACTTTTGGTTGTTATGTGGCGTTCTGGTAGGTTGGGACGTGTGGTTTGTCCGTATCCTTTGAGTGTAAGAAGAGTGCTCGTTCGAAGGTATAGAAGATTCGTGGAAAGAGTAAATTTAGACCCAATTGAGTTTTCAGGTCGTTTCTTTCAGTCTCTTTCTTTTGGTGGTTCGTTTTAGTTTGTCGTTTTAGTTGAGTTAGGTTGGAAGTTGAGGAGGTCTTTGAAAATGAGTAGTTTGCATTGTTTTAGTATGTTCTTTGGTATTTGGGTTTTAGTCTGTCTAGCTAGTTTGTTTTGGGTTAAGTTATCTCGTTGTACTTTTTGATCTTGTCGTATTGACACGATCTTTCCTTCATGGCCCACTTTAGGCAATGAAGAGTTCTATAAAACATCGTCGATCAAAAAATGTCACGCCCCAAATTCGGTTTTGACCGGACTCGAGACGTGAACTGAAGATAAAGAATAAAAAGCAATTAAAAAGGAAATAAAAAAATACAGAATAAGAAACCGCAATTACCAATGTAAAGTCCCAGAATCGACGATGCCTACCTCCCCTCGCAATAGAGATGAGGGTGACGACTAACACATCGACGACCAACACTGCATAAACGACAGATACAGGCCCGGAGGACAAACCACCACCGGAACACCACAACCCCTTGGAACCGAACCCCAGGTATGGCCAACAACAATGCAGTAATGCCTTCTCTCCCAAAGGATCTGCTGTCCTTTGCTTCTTTTAGTTCGATCTTGCTCTCTTTGTACAGTGACTATCTTACCATTGAGAGTAAAATAGCAAAGAAGAATCGGTGTTTTGCTTCTCCGGTGGCCTCAACCAGCAAGGTACGCAAATCACATGAGGCAAAGGGATGTCCCAAACGCAGAGCCGGTCCCAAGATATCGCCTTCCAATCGATCCAAAGGTAAGCTGAAGCGTGCTCGTAAAAAATGAGCTGCTCCGGTTTCGCCTTCGGATTTGGTTGCGAAGGAGAGTGGGGTGAATCAGGGCGTGGATTCTGAGCGCCGTGGATTGGTAACCTCGGTTCCGGATCGTAGCTTGTATACCCCTATTTCAGCGACGACATTGAAGACGGATCCGAGCTCTTCTGCAGGGACAGGTACTAAGGTGTTTCTGTTTAATATTCCATTTGGTTCTTCTGATGGATGGATTCGGCAAGTCTTCGGGGAATTTGGAGCGATTAAATCAGCGATAGCGATAAAACGACCAAATCGGAAAGGTCGTTGCTTCGGTTTTGTCGACTTCTTTTCGCCAGTTGACGCTCAAAAGGCAATCGAAGTCTACAATGGCTTCAAGTACAATGGGTTTATGCTGTGTGTGGCGCTGGCTTGTCCAGAACAGCATCCATTTCTGGTTAAACCGTCCACACTCTCTAAACAGAGCATGAGTGACTCTGTTCTTCTGGAAGTGGAACCACGAGTGTCGAAGGAGCACGAGACTCTGAGGACGGAGAGTAATATGACTATAAGGCATTACGATCCCGTTAGAAGCTCGTCCATTTGTTTTTGTCAAAAACAGAGCAATGGTTTCCAAAAACAGAGCACATGTTTGAGCACATGAGCTGCTGTTTCTGGTCATTCGCGTGTGTAGGAGAAAACAAAAATGGAGGACGGGAATTTACTGAAACTCTTGATCGCCGAGGATCGGAAATCGACGTTCGTTGTTGACTGGTTGACGGAGGAGATCTGGTCTCAGATTGCAACTCTCCGGATGTCTCGCGATTCCCAACAATTTCCGATTGGCAATCACGATTCTGGTGCGAAATCTTCGGCATGATTGTTGGTTAGCGACGATGCAGCGGATATCACGCCTAAACTGGGTCACGATTATGCGGATTCAGTTGCCATAGCTGTGAAACCTGCGAAAGAAGAAGTTTCGCTTGGGCCATTGGGCTTGGCTGAAGGGATTGATGCAACCCAATCCGTGATGCTGATGGTGGTTTCGAACGCGGCAGGTACGCTTGAGACTGGCGAAAAAATTTCGAACTTGGCTGAGTTGAGCCCAATCTCCAGCCCATGTGTTAATTCTCAGAGCCCATTGACAGGTTCGGGTGATCCAATACAAGCTTTTCCACTTCAGGCTCTCAGCGAGCCAAGTCTTGCGACGAGTAAGTTTGATGATTCTTCGGTCTTGAGTTTGAATCATCTAATATCATATTTTTAAAATATATATATACATAGTCTTTGATATTCTTAACATTTTATACAGTATAATATTAAATTTGATAATCTATATTTATTAATAATTAAAAATTAGAAAAATACACATCCGATTAATCCTCGGTTAATCCCCGCCTAGTGCCTAGGACCCTTGGCGCCTAGCGTTTTTCACAACACTGCCAATGTTGGAAAAATCCCCGCCTAGGCGCTAAAAGGGGCTATACCGACCCGGTTTATCCTCCTAGGGCGCTCTAGGCCGTTTAGGAGGAATATGACCGATTAATCCCCAATTCGTCCGATTGATCACTACCTGGCCGATTAGTTGAGCGGGTTGGTCGGTAGTAGGATCGAATTCGTAGTTAAAAAAATAGTTTCTAACCTTCTACAAACTAAGTGAAACCATAAAATTATGCTAGTTGATTTGGTAGAGCACACTTTGTTCAAGTGTTACATCCCGAATTTGATTCACACTATTAATTTTTTTGTTTAGTATTTTCATAACATAAAAAATGCACAAGTGTGTATTAATTGAGTTGATAGAGTCATACTTATTGATATTCTTTTAAGAACTGTGTGATCCTTTTAGTTTGGTAGAATATTTATGTTTTTAAATATATTTAATGTTCAAGATTATTAAATTTTTTATATAGTATAATATGAAATTCGATAATATATAATAAAAAATAATTAAATAATAATTCGATTAATCTCCGTCTAGCGCCTAGTATCCTTTCCCGACCGACTAGCGCCTAACGTTTTTTTTACAACCTTGGTTGGGACTCCTTCTCATATGAGGAAATAAGAGCTCGTTATTGAAGAGACCAACTAGTTTTTTTCTCCACTTGTATTGGGAACAAATCAAAGCAAAACCTGCAAGTTATTCCTATATTGATTTGCAGAGTAAATTAAAAACTTTCGTCTTTTTTTTGAAACCCATCTTCCTCTCTCCCTCTTCAGAAAATAAAAAACTCTAAAATTTATATTTTATACAAAAATAACTTTTGCCTCCTCTTGTTCCTTCGCGACATGAAATCGCGGGAAACCAATCTAAAGGTTTTCGATCTACGATTTGCAAAGTTTTACCCATACTCCAAGTATTCCTCGTTTCTTCTGAGGGACTAGCTTGCCCTCAAAAGGGAGATTTTGGTTATAGAAGTCAAGATCTATTGAAGCTTCAGATCGGAGACGGCATATGAGAAGACGACCTCTCAATTATTGCAGAGAAGCTCAAGCTCGCCCATGGAATTTTGGACAACTCCACCACAAACAGGGTAGAAATGGACGAAGGATTGGGCCAAATGAGTTTATGCGTTTGCTAATTTCTAAGTCAGCACACCAGGAAGCTATTTGGTCGATGGATCCAATTCTTCGGTCATGTTAGGCTATTCGTCTGTGAGGAAACCTTTCAAATAATCATTCGTCCGTCAAGAATACCTTATATTTTTCAAACCTGGACTATTCGTCGGTGAGGAAACCTATCAAAGAATCATTCGTCAGTCTAGAATACCTTATATTTTTCAAACCTGACGAAAAATCCACCTTTTTAAGAACTTTGGTAGAGTTTTTCAATTCCAGTGATTGCAGAAATCGTTGGATTAAAAGTTTCATGTCCGACAGAAATGAATTCTTCATGTTTCAATTTTGACGATTTTAAATCGCCGAACTTGAATAATTCAGGTTTTAATACAGACAATTTAAAATCTCGGACTTGAAACTTTCATGTTTCAATTGCGACGATTTTAAATCGTCGGTATTGAATAATATGTGTTACTCAATTATGACGAATTATGGAATTGTCAATCATGTTATGCCCATAATCGACAAAAAAAATATTGTATATCGTGCATCCAGACATGCAAAATATATAAAGAAAGGTGTAAAACAATATGTAAAAACAGTCTAATGAAAACAAACTAAATGTATAATACTCGTACAAAACGTTCAATACAACATGAAATTTGAAGTTTGGGAAACTACTAATACCTACCCAAAACAATGCCCTTTTAACTAATGTTTACCGTGAAGTTTAAAGTTAACCGATAAATACCCTAAAGTTTCGAAATATAACTCAAAACCCCTTCCGTCAGTCAGGTCAGTTAGTTTACTGTTCACTTTTTCAAAAATGCCCAAAATACCCTTAACTCTATTCATTTTTTATATTCTTTAAATCAAAATTAAATTAAGTTTTTCAAAAAAAAAGTTTATTTTACAAAAATCAGATTTTATTTAAAAAACAATTTATAGTTTAAAAAAATCAGTTTTAATTTAAAAAAATCATTTTTTTAAATCACTTTTAATAATAAATATGATTTTACTTTATTTATTTTAATAATAAATATGTTTTTTTTTCAATTTTATATTTTGAATTCTATTTTATATTTTTTTCAATTTTTCAATTTTTTTCAATAAATCTGATTTTCCAATTTTAAAAAATATATAGTAATCATATTATAATATTAAAAAAAAACTACAAAATACATTTTTAATTATAAAAAATCAACTACCAAAAAAATCTTTGTAAATATTTTTTAATTATTTAATTTCTTATATTTATTTACAAAGATTTTTTTAATATTATAATATGATTACTATATGTTTTTTTAAAATATATAGTAATCATATTATATTTATTTACAAAAAAGAAAAAATTGGTAGTTGATTTTTTATAATTAAAAATAAATTTTGTAATTTTTTTAATAATATAATATGATTACTATATATTTTTTAAAATTGGAAAATCAGATTTATTGAAAAAAATTGAAAAATTGAAAAACAAAATATAAAATACAATTCAAAATATAATATTGAAAAAAATCAGATTATTTATAAAACAAAATCAGATTTATTATTTGAAGTGATTTTTTAAAAATATAAAATTATTTTTAAAAAAAATAAAAACTGTTTTTTAAAAATAAAATCTGATTTGTGTAAAATACTTTTTTTTTGAAAGAGTGGATTCCAAAAAGTTGTTAGGAGTAGAAAACATACACCGCGTATTCGGTTCACCGAGAGTGGATCATTTGGCTGGAATGCCTTCATTCAGGTATCGGCTCGCGGTGTGAGAGAAAGCTTGCAGCCTCTGAGGTCCTTGACTATGTTGTCCAGTGACCTACTTCCAGTACGCGCCTTCACTGTGTTTTTCTTTCGAAACTCTACACACTTTTTTTGACTTTTTATACCATATGGAAATGTATTAAAAAAAATTAGTAACACAAATAACCGAATTCTAAAAAGGTAGTTTATTGGGAATTGGATTACTTACAATGAATTTGTTAGATTTTAAAATAGTTGAGAAGCCACGCCCACTGTTCGGCCGACCCATGAACTCTTTTATTGTAATAACCACTTCTGGTCAACGTCAGTCAAACCTGCGAAAAACAAGAAAATTTAAAAAAATTTAGACAGACACTTAACTTAACCTAAATTGACCCCGAGGGTCATACCGGACTTAAGTTGACCCCGTTATTGACCAAAGTGAGTTCCGGGGGACTCAGGGCAACTTTCTGATCAATTTGGGAAATGTTGACTTTTCGTTGGAAAAGTCAACCGAGCGACGTTTTGGTCCATTCGAGGACCGTTTGAGATCCAAAAAGCTTAACCGTCGTCGCAGCGGTCTTAGTTGAGCTATTTCCTTGTAGCCCGTCAAGTTTCGTAATTTCTTGGGAAAAGTGCCCGTTCGGGGCCCGAAACGTCCGTTTTTCGCGAAACTGATTGGAAAATATCAACTAGATATTTTCCGAATAGTGTGGGACCCACCTTGACACTTGTCAACTAATTGGTGGTGTTAGTTTTGGGGGGAAAAGGTGTGGAGGAGAGTGATGGCCGAAAATGGGGTTGTAAAAGAGAAAAAAAATAGAATTTAATTAGTTGTTAGTTGTTTTAAATTAGAGAGAAGAAGAGAGTTAGAGAGAGAAGAAGAAGGAGAAGAAGAGAGAAGAATCAAAAGCTAGGGTTTGGGAATTATTCAACCATTGGATCGATTCAAAGCAAGAAGGAAACGTTCTCCCCTCGTCTTCCTCGTCGGTAAGACCTAAACCGATCGTCGTTTCGATTATTTCTCAAAAGCTAGGGTTTGGTTATAAACTATGGGTTAGGGTTGTATGGAGGTTGGGGAGGTGTTGGAGACTTTTTGAGGTGTTGGAGACTTTTTGAGGTGTTTGGAGGAGTTATTGGACGTTTTCCGGTGACCGGAGACTCGGCAGGAGCTCCGGCCACCGTGGGTGGTGGCTGGCCGGAGCTGGCAGCAGCCACCACATGGTGGCCGAGCCCCCCCTCAAACCCTAGGGTCTCGGCCAAGCCTCTTGGGTGGGGCCCACATGCTCGGGTGCTCGGGTTTTGATGACCGGGTGGTTTAAAACGTTCCCCGGACCATTTACCCTAAATCGAATCGAAATTTGGAATTAAATTGGAGAAGTTGTAATTAACGGGTTTTAGGAACTTTAAACGTTAATAAATTGATTTAGAAGTCGGAATTCGATTCCGTCAAGTGCGTTGGGTTCCTTGAATTATTCTAAGACCGTAGAAACGAAAACGGGGACTTTTGGAGCCCCGGAAGGCAATTAACCAAAACCCGGGCAGATTCGCCATGTCGGGCGAATCTGGCCTTTATGGGTCCTTTATCGACAATATCGAGTAATTGGGAAGTTTGGGAGTGATCGGCATTGTCGGGGTTACGTTTGGGCGTTAAGTATGTTAATTTTCGGTTTATTCGTACTAGTTGAAAAGTACTTTGAATTTGTGTTCTTTTAGATCGTGCTACGGACCGAGGCAAAGGGAAGCTCGGCGAGTGACTGGGTATACTTCGGGTGTTGTTGGAGCGCTTTTGGATTATATACGAGGTAGGGAAAAGTAGCCGGATCTCGGCCCTGATTAGGGAAAGTTAACAGTAGAACTGCATGTGACACCGGGGTGTCGTGGGTTGTTTAGGTTTATTTAAATATTAGAAAAGCATGTTACGGGAACTTAGTATTTATTGGAAATTCATGTGACACTTATTACTGTCGTAGGAATAGAGAACTTAGCGATAATTGAATTACTGGAGGCATATGACCATGCCCGGAGGTTGACTGTTTAATTTCTGTCTTGGGTGGCCATGAGAGCCCGTGTATTTATTGTTGAGTTTGGGGTGGCCATGAGAGCCCGTGCGTTATTATTTGGCGTCTTGGGGTTGTTGAGCCGTGAGTTAAGTGGTTGTGTCTTGGGAGGCCATGACGGCCCGTGAGGTTGTTGAACCCGAGTCTTGACTGTTGAGGTGTCTTGAGTGGCCTTGAGTGCCTGTTTGTTGTAACTTGCTTGTGTTGTGGGTGCGTTTTCCCGAACCGACTGTGTGTCGGGGAGTGGTGTGGATTTTGCCAGGTTACGAGCATTCTTGGGCTGGCCTGACCAAACTCGAGCCTCGGCAGGTTTTGAGCCTTCTTCGGCTAGCCTGTTCCGTGTCCGGATCCCGAGAGGTTATGAGCATTCTTCGGCTAGCCTGATCCGTGACCGGGTCCCGGCAGGTTACGAGCATTCTTCGGCTGGCCTGACCGCGTACGAGGCTCGGCAGGTTCTGAGCATTCTTCGGCTAACCTGATCCGTGTTCTTGTCTTTGGGGAAAGTCATTGTTGGTTGTGTTGTTTTACTTTGTGAGTTTGAGGTTGAGTTTGTTATGGAAGGTAACGGGTTGTGGTTAAGTTGAGTACTTGAGTTGGTGTTAGTTTTGGTGTTGGTGTTACTGGCTTTATCTACTAATTATGCCATAGTCAGTCTGTTATCCGTGGAGGTGAGCGAACGCTCACCCCTAGCTGCTTTTCCTACAGGTACTGATCACCGGATGGACTAGGTTAGCTCTTGAAGCTTGTGGAGCTTGGAGCGGAGTCTGGTCTTTATTTTGTTGAGTCTAGTGACGGGTATTGTACCTTGTCCACTTGTTGGGACGTTTTTGTATTGTAAATACTATTATTTTGAGAAGTAAATGGAAATGCCAGAGCTTTTATTCAAAACAGGTTCAAGTGTTTTTATGTTTTAAAATGTTCGCGTCCCGAGTTCGGTTCTCTGAAATTGGGGCGTGACATTTATCTATATGTTCTCTTTTATTTTTTTTAAAGACTAGGTCGGATAAGGTATCTTAACTATGCGCGAACTTCACTAAAGCTACCTTAAATATCAAATTCGCTTGAAAGACTATGAAAAAATATTACTTTAATTTTTTCTATCCGTTTTTGGATAGAAAACGGTCATGTTCTTCTCATGTGACCTTGATTATTTTAAAAAAGGCAAAGTACCTCCTTTGCTCTAAAAACCTAAAACCATTTATTTCACCTCCTCAAACCCTAACCATTGATAACCATAGACCTCCTTCGCGTTCCTCTCTTCTTCTTCCCTGTAATCTGCCACCACCCATCCTCTTCTTTCATGTGCCATGTTCGACTTCTTCTTCTATGGCGGCAAAAGTAACCTAGATCTATGGAAAATTCGGTGAGCCATGGGGATTTCATGTTTGAGGGTTAAATCGATTCGAGTTTTCTTGGTTTTTAAATCCAAGATCTGGACATGATTGACAAAGTTCTGTGTTCTTGGTTTTTCTTGGTTTGAATCCAAGTTGTGTGTCGTTATTAGATGTCAAGATCGGTATACATATATGATATTTAAAACGTTAAAGTAATCATCTGAAAACATGTATCGGTTAATGTAATTTGTCATGTGAAGTTTAAGTATTGTTAAGAAATCAAAACATATGAAAATACAGAGAAGAAATCAAATAGAAACCACCTCTTAACGTAAAAATTGTGTGAACCAATCCAAGCCATCTAATTTAATAATTGATGATGAGATGCAATTGAGATGTTAACTTGTTGACTGAAAAAAAAAATCATTTTTTTGTAGGTTGTAGAGGCTTTTTAATAAAATTATCAAATTAATTTTTTTACCAATTCACAAATTTAATTTTTTTTCCGCTTCGTTTGAACTCCAATTGCCTTCAAATTGGCGCCAATATTTTTTTTTCAAGGGCTTTCTATCAAGATCAATCATGAATATATTTTGAAGCAAAAAAAATATATATTTTGGGGCTGATTTAAAAAAATTATATATGAGTAATTTTTATCAACACTTTACACTGATTTTGTGAACACTTAACATTGATTTTATCAACACTGGGCACTAGGTTTATCACCTCATTTTTCAAAACTAAACATGATTTAATTTTTCACGCTTTGCTTCAAACTTGCATCAATATCTTTGTTTTTTCAAGGGCTTTCTATCAAAATTAGTTGTGAATATGTTTTAAAGAAAAAAATATTTCGGGGGATGATTTAAAAAAAATTATATTTGGGTAATTTTTATCAACACTTTACACTGGTTTTATCAACACTTTACTCTGGTTTTGTCAACACTGAACACTAGTTTTATCACCTTATTTTCCAAAACCGAACATGATTTTTATCATCTCATCACATGTTTTTTTATGAACACTAAGCACTAGTTTTATCAACACTAAACACTATGCTTATCACTAAATTACATGTGTTTTATCACCCCCATCACATGTTTTTTTATCAACACTAAACTCTAGTTTATCACACTTATTTAGGATAAGAGGGGTTTCTATTAGATTTGTCCTTTGAAAATATAAATGTTTGATTAAAATTTTACTCGAAAAAGAATGAGCACACAAAAATCTCATTTTGTTTATGCTTGTGGAGTGAAATACTAAGAAGATTAAATTGTAAGATCCACTTTAAAAGAAATTAATACTATTGAGGGGAATATAAGTAAAAAAATGGGTCGTACACTTTTATAACTACAAACAAGTATGTAATCTCTATAGAATGAAAATTCAAAAAAAAGTTCAATGTTAGATAATTATATCAAAATGGGTAAATTTCACCTCACTACCCTAAAAGTACTTGTGTTTCGTCTCATTACCCTAACAAACTTTGTTCCACCTCACTACCCTAATTATGTGTTTAGTTGCACTTTCATACCCGCCGTCAACTTGACATTAATTTTTGGATGGAAAATAGTAAAAAGTCCAAAATACCCCTCACTAACACTCAAATTTTCAAAAGAATGTCATTGGTTTCAAAATTTCTTTTTAATTATTTATTATAAAAAAATCAATCTTATATTTAAAAAAATCAGAATTTACACAAAAATTCAGATTTTATTTTTTTTAAATAAGTTTTTATTCTAAAAATTAATATTTTATTTAAAAAATCAGTTTATTTTTTATAAAATCAATTTTATCTATTTAAAAATTACTTTATTTTTTATAAATTCAGTTTTATTTAAAAATCAGTATTTATTATTATTTAAAAATCACTTTATTTTTTATAAAATCAGTTTATTTATTATAAAAAATCAATACTTTAGGGTAGTTGGATTTTATTTTAAAAATCTGTTTTTTATTTTAAAAAATCAAATTTCATTTTACAAAATCAGTTTTTATTTTTAGTAATCAGTTTTTACAACAATCAATCTCTTCAAATCTCAAACCCTTTATTACAACAACAGTTTTTACACAATCAATCTACGCCTTTAAGAATCCATATTAATCCAACTTCAATCTACAAATAAATCAACAAAAACTGTTGTTTTTTTTTACAAAATCAATCGTATTTTACAAAATCAGATTCTGCAGATTGAGTGTAAGTCCTGATCATCCTGTGAGGATCTGGAATTCTGGACTTCTCGTCAAATGCATCACCATTGATACTGTCACCCTTTGTAGCTTGGCAGCTTCACTCCATTCTTGGTTTCATATGGGTTTGACCTTTGCTTTGCAAACTAACCCGCCATTCTTCCTACCTAAATACCCCAATTTCCAAGTCAGCATCAATTTGACAAAAATCGTAAAATGATATAAGGGGGAAATGAAATAAAAATCGAACCTTGATGACAGGCACTTGCCCGCCGAACGTGAGAACAACGCCAATAGCATAATACGTAATCGAACATCTTCAAACGCCAATAAACAGAAATTCAACGGACAAAAAATCCCTAAACAGTGAGATTCGACGATGGATGAAATCGGAGAAATACGCATACACAGTTTAATCCCCGGAAATCTAAATCATAAATCTGACAGATCTGAAAACAATTCGAAGGAAAATAAACAATAACCCTAGAAATAGAAACGGAACTCACAACGGAGAAGGTACCTACCGCCATCCTTCGCATCTGGGTACTCGGGCAGCTACAACGCCGTCTTTGACTTCCAACTATCGATGCTCCATTTTCCGGTCGGGATAGGATTTAAAGTCCGCCTCCGTGAACTCGGGGAGCCCCTCCTGCTCTGCCATGGCGGATCGGACCGTGAACAGCAAACAACGAAGGCAAGTCTCTCCGTGGCGCGGCAGCGGCGTCTGCAAGTAGATGAACCAGAGGAGAGAGTGAGTGAGGGGGTGAGGGTGAGGGTGAGGGTGAGAGTGGGTGAGGGTGAGTTTTGGTTTTTAATTCTGATTTCTTTATTTTTTTTAATCTGATTTAATTAATTAGTATTTAAAGAGATAAGGGGTAGTATTGTCATTTTCAAAAAAAATGGGGTCATGTGTCAGGCACATGACCATTTTCCATCCAAAATGGATGTAAAATTTACGGTAGGTACTAAATTGACACGAAATTGAAAGTCAGGGTAGTGAGGTGCAACTAAGTTTGGTTAGGGTAGTGGGATGAAACCCAAATTTTTTAGGGTAGTGAGATGAAGTTTACCCTATCTAAAATAACATAAAAAAAGACCATTACGAAAATTTGATGTGAATTATGCGTGTTTTGTAAAAACTTAAAGTTAATTATTTTTGTTGTAAGAGTTCACGAAAAATTATTTTTTGTCTTTAAATTCATTATCTTTAATCGAATTTAATCATGTGACAATTAAATGACATTAATTTTAAAACTCTCTCAACTCTCTCAACTCTCTCCTATCCCTAACTGTCCTAGCTATGGTGTCTGCTTCTGCCTCCGTCGTCGACAGGTCCTCTACCGTGGTTTCGCCTGTCGCTACAATCGTTGTCCCTGTCGGTGATGCCCCTTGTTCCGTCTTGTCCCTCGCAGACCGTTCACGGTGCTGGGGATAAGAGTCACCGAAGGAGAAAAGCCAAATCATCGGTTCTGGCTTTGTCATCCTCGACGCGTATGCTGCCGGTACCGCCACTCCCTGTTCTGGGATCGTCGTTGGACGTGGTTTCCTTTTCCATGGGAGCAACTGCTCCACTCCCAGCCATGAACTCGGATCGAGGCTGGCACAAGCGACGTCCCTCGGTTGTGTCCTCCTCAAGCAATGTCCTCCTCGGTCGTCCCCCCGCCAAATCCTAATCCGGCGGCCCGCCAAATTGGCCCTGACCTTGCTCTGGCTCTTCCTACGGTTTCTAGGGTTCCTTCTCCCCCCCCCCCCCCCCGTTCTACTCCGACCCTAACTTCTTCTCTCCAGGGCGACGTGATCTCTAGGGTTTCCTCCGCCTCATGATCTGAACCTGCCCTAGAACCTACAGCGTGGGTCTATTGTTGTGATAAAGCCAACCAACGGGCCGTTGTTTCGAGTCCTCCTAGGGCACCATCCCTACAACGAGACCCGGTCAAGGGGAAGGCACCTATGGTGGCGCAAAATAATGCCCGACTCGTGCCCAATCAACTCTCTATTGATTTGGTCACGGTGATTTCATCCCTCATCTCGGGTGAGTTGGGAGGTGGTGGGCGCGAGGTCATTGGAGTGAAGGTTATTGAAAGTCTTAACGCCCGCTGGTAAGGAGGGAGATGGAACTAGATCCCTCAAGAGGTCGGCAGCTGGAGCACCTCGGGAGGAGTAGGTCAGGGCGGGGAAGCACCCCTGCCAAGAGGAATGAGAGGTTGGATGAGCATCGGGGACTGGCCCTAGGAGGGGTCCCATACAGATGATTTGCATCCCACCATTACCGCTGTTGAGATCTCTAATATCCGGCACCCCTTCCCCATTTTTGTATTCTGTTCTTACCTATACGACATCCCAGCTCAGTGTTAGCTGGCCCATCCAATACCGTCAGTGACGGTTATAGTATGAAAAGAATTGTGACACCATTGTGTCTTTTGTCTGTTCTTTGTGGTCAGGGATTTATTCCTGATGCACTCAGATGTATATGAATTTAAATTAATGAATTTTCACTAAAAAATGACATTAATTTTTTTTTTCAAGTGACAGTTTTACTCTCTTCATTATATATGTTTTGTTAGCCATGTACAATGCGCATTTTGCAACTTGAAATTCTTATGTATGCAATTTTATGAGGTTATTTTACACTTTTTGCACAAAAGTTTAACATGTTAGTTGATTTGTATACGCAATATAGTTTAGGGGTTACTCCATATCCTACCCCTAATCTTTCAGATATGTTTAAATCATAACCCAATTAAATCCATATTGCCATGTAGAAACATTGACCACAAATTATGCCACTTTCCGTTTCAAAAATTGGATGGACGTTATGTGGCTCGTGAAAACTCGATTTTGCCCTAAAAAAACCTGTGTTTCAATACACGGTGAATACACGTTCGTCTCTCATATTTGCTTCAGAATACAAGTTCGTCTCTCTCTCTCAAGCTTCACCTCTTCTTCTTCTCGGTCTCTCTCGAGCTTCAGCTCTTCTTCTTCGTTCTCTCTCGAGCTTCAGTCAGTTGTTCTTCAGCTCCCACGCCACATTGAGCAGCCGAAGCCGAGACGTGTATTGCTAGAGGTAATCGACATGTTCCTATCTCGATTTTGTACTTTCGTTTTGTTAGGGTTTATATGAAATCGATTTGGGGGTTTTAGGGTCTCAGTTAAGAAATCGACGTGGGGGTTTTAGGGTTTCAGTTAGGGAAATTGATTTGGGGTTTTTGTTTTTGCTTGCTCTGAAAATCTCCACTCTGTCGCATGTTTTTGCTGAAAGATTACATTGGTCATGATTAAACGATAGTTTTATCCGTTTTTGTTTTTGCTTTTGATTGCTTCATCATGATCTAATAACAGATTAGCTTGAACATTGAATGTTGTTTGCTTCCTCATGATCATAACAGATTAGCTAGAACATTGAATGTTGCTAGAACATTGAATGTTCTGCAATAAGTTTGCTTTAATATTTATGCTCTTCTCATCATACATAAGCTATTGGGATAATGTTAATGACCCAACTCTTTTCTTATGTTTCTGGCTGAAAATCTAATCTCAGACATGCAAAACCACAGTGACCCATGTTGTTGATATGGTAATTTTGATGGGCTTCATGTTGTTGTTTTTTCTTCCTATCTTAATTATAATTTTAATGACACTTGCCTCTATCTGATATATCTGTGTGTCCAAGAGAGACTGGGAAGTGAAGTCTAAGCTCTGAGATATTTGTATATTAGAGTAGAGAGAGAGTAATAATATAAAATGTTATCTATTAACTGGTTTATAAGGCAAGCAGCCTTTATTTTCTCATCTAATCTAATTATAGAATTGGTTTTGTAACTAATATTGAAGAGGTTATTGTATAACTCTAAGGTATCAACATCTTTCAATAGTCATAAATATTGACGGATGATTTGTTCTACTAATTAGTTACAATAAAGTGTCATACTAGCTAGTGTGCCAAGACAATTGCATGATCAACATGTGATTAATTGTATGAATTTAATTTGATTACATTAAAGTAATAACAGATAAGAGGGTCGGTTGCTTTAACTTGGTCTGAAATTTGAAGTTGATCAAATGAGGCATGATGAATATAGGTCTCAGATATACGTATACAAGTGGGCATATATATGATATGTAAAGGTCCTTTTGCCATTAAAACTCATAATTTAAACAAGTTTAGGTCTCAGATTTAAACTCATAATGTAGGTCTCAGATTTAAATAAAAATGTGCCTTCATTGATGAATTGGTCTAGAAGAAACCATATATAATAAGATGTGTACTTGTGCCTTCATTCATGGTTTTGTATTGGTTAATAGAAGAAATACACAGTAAATAAACTGTGTATTTTTTTATGTGCAATGAAACTTTTTTTATGGTGTATTTGTGTATTTGTTAATAAACTGTGTATTTGTGTATTTGTAATACTAACTGTGAGACTTTTATGTCGGATATTTGTGTATTTGGTGATGGGGAAGAACAAAGATGGGTATTTATGTCGGATAAACAAAAGGTAAGATTATTACTTTGGAATTTACTGTTTTGTATAGTTTAATAAGTCCTAATTATTTGAATTGAAAACGTTACTTCTATTTTGATCAGGGTTTGGTAGAGGTGTTTAAACAACGTCCAAACGTTGAACACCGGCATTGCATGAGACACCTCTACGAGAAGAAGATGCAACAAGAACTTCGCGAGGAGGCCATCACTCGCAGCCAAGGACAAGCAGCCAACTTCGAAGGGAAAATGCAAAGGTCCATCTTTTACCCTTCTCATAAACTACTAATTTTTATCTAACTAAATCACTCACTAGCATCTCCTTCACTGTGTCTAATCTATATAAATGAGTTTTCCCATTCCAAAGGATGTTTCTGGTTCCCCCTTCTCTCTCATGACAAGTCTTCTAGATAATATACACATATATATTATCACTGTTCACTTGTTGTTCAGGATCAATTAATTATGGGTTTCAGATTGTGTATTTTTACTCACTGTTCTTAGTGAATTGACTGATTAGTAGATAATGTTGGTTCTATTGGGGGAGTCAGACACAGTAATCAATATGTCATGTATGTGTTAAAAATGTTGGGAGTAACCCAGATGTAGAGCACAATACATAACTGACAAATGGAGAATCTTACACAAGAGAGAAAGGAGTGAAAAAGTTGTACTAGTTTATAATTGTTAGTTGTTTGATTCATGCTCCCTTGCATGGGTACTGTTGAGGGCACCAAGCTCATTAGTTTAGCTTTGGGGCAATCTCTAAGGCCTTTTAGCCCAGTAGCATGAGAACTTGTTGAACATTCATGAAGTCGGTTAGTTTAGCGGACTTTACTTTCAGCTACTGATCATATCTTTGTGCATATTCTTGACACTACTTATAATTAAGCTCCAACTCTTGCATGAAAAACTTATAATTAAGATCTGAAACATCATGTTTGGTTTTTATTTCCACAGGCTGCTGTAGGATTAGTAACATGGCTGAAACAAGCAAGGGCTACTCGTGGAACTGATGTGAGCTCAAGTCATGGACACAACTCTCAACCCTAGAATTGTGGAGGCATTTAGCTTGTTAGGTCTTTGCAGTTGTAGGATAGTGAGCGAAAGATCATTATGGGCTTTTGATATTGAACATTATTTTGTTTGGTGGTAGACCACATGTGATGGGGAACCATCACCTTTTGAATAAATTGACATGTTTGTCCCTAAGCTTTTATTCTTTGCATTAGCATATTTGTCCTCGAAATTCAAACCACAATTACTGTTTCTAGTTAAACCAGTTTATGTACTAAACTAGTAGTTAAACTAGTCCATGTATCGTCATCTTCTTATGTACTAATATTCTGTTAATGAAATGAAACAATTATCCAAACACAAGACTCACCATATTGGCACCATAAAAACCAATACAAACCATATTGGCACAAGAAACACCATATTGACACCATAAAAATCACTTAATACTAAACATCATATTTCAGTCATACAAAACATACAAACCACTTAATACATATTAGAGACCCTACATGTTACAAATCTATGGAAGCTTGTACACTTTCTCGACTGAACCACTACCACAACTTCCAACTATGACATAAACTAAAATACCAAGAATACACCAAACTATACTACTCCAACACTTTGATGTTATACTCTTTCGTTGTTCTTTTTGGAGAGCATCTTCTAATTTCTGAATTTTCGCATGTTCGTCTTGGAGAGCATCTTCTAAGTTCTGAATTTTTGCAACTAGTCTAGGGCATACGGAACCATCAATCCATTGGAAAAAAAATTAAAACTCCGTTTTGTCTGCAAAACATATTCATACGTTACCTAAACAATGAGTTATAATGTTCTATAATTATAAACGAACAACATTAGTAGGTTCACTAGAAAATCACTAACAATGTTTGAATATTTGTAGAACTTACGCTGAATTTACCGCACCCATAAAATCTTCTGCCAGGATTATTATTTGACAACGATGTCAAGATTAGAGCAGGTACTCCGCAATAACAGTACACACTTTTTCGGGTTCCAAATTCATCATCCTTACACAATTCACACATTATGAAATAAGTAAGTTACATTTCATGAAATTGACGGCAATGCTACTGCCAAACCCCGACACTATTTACAATTATGTCATGTTTGGAACGACAATGCTACTGTTACTGATAAAGACTATATCATGTTTGTACACATTGATAACGCGCACCAAAACTAAACACTTACTTAAAGACCATTTCAATCAACACATATTTATATCTATACCCATCATCATCTATCTATCTAAATTCTATCCTATCTAAACCCAATCTTCTCTGTATCATCGTTGCTTTCTAGATGCATTGTCAATTATATTTTCATGACCATAATGAAATGTGGATACGAGAGGATTAAAACTTTATGAACTAGTAAACTTCACCAAAGTTATCGAATTTACCATCAAAATATAAAACATGGCAATGTTAAAAATTTGTAGCTTCGAAAGAAGGATTGACATGAGCCCATATTTTCTTCTAAATCTGTTTTGGAACCTCTTTTGCCTTAACTTTTGGGGAACTATTCATTGTTGATCATTAAGCCCCCCATACTTTACGCACACTTTAGCAAAGTACTACCTTTGTTGATTTTTTTGTTCTAAAATTAACAAAACTTTTTTTTATTCCACTATTGAAATAAAACCTAAGATGGGCATTATGTGCCTAGAAGTTGGGATTCCTCAAGATCATGCTAGTAGTAGTAGTGGTGTGTGTTTAAATGAAAGCTTACAGGGCATTCAAATGTGGTTAGAATATCAGTAATCAGTTTCTTTCCATGACTTCTAAAGGTTTTTATAACTTTTCATGAATACAACTACATACTCTGAATTTAGGGATTTTTTTGCTCAAGAACACTAAAATTTGGGTATTTTACAACAAACCCTACAATTTGGGGATTTTGACACAAACCCTAAAATTAAGGTATTATCAGCACATAAACCCTATGTTTTGAGGATTCCTAAACAACATCATGTGAGTTTTTCGAAAGGAGATGAATTTTACAATTTCAAAGCTAAATTATTTGACAATTTCACTTGTTGAGGAGAAGAAATAATATTACCTGTTCTTGTTCGCTGATCTTGGATGACCCTTGAGCTTCTTCACCTTGTTCGAACATATTTGATTCGTGCGGCTTCATGAACGTGAGAGAAGATGGGTTGAGAGAAGATGAGTTGAGAGAAGATGGGTTGAGAGAAGAACGTGAGATTGTTGCTGAAATGGGTAAGGATAAAAGAAATCTTTTGAGCCAATATTTCATGGGTAATATAGTCTTTTCACAGCAACAAAAGAAGTCACGTGAGAACATGTGTTTGATATTTGACACTTACTGTTACATGTAACAGTTTTTAATGGTTTTTGAAAATTAATTTTGAAAAATTGGTACTATCTAATACATTTTATACATGAGGGTTATGATTTGAAGTTTGACCTTAGTATAACGAGGTGACATGGAGTTTGGTCTATAGTTTATCGTAAGTCTTTAAAATAATAATAATTCACCGTAAGTAGCCTCCTCCCCCTCCCCCCCTCCCTTTCCCTTTTCTCCACCATTGAAGCTCCTGAAGCTCCTGACTCAAAGCGCTCTTCTACCTTTCCGGTTACCCTTGACGGGTTTCCATATGGATAGGTCCCAATCTACCCATTTATGGGTTTTATTTTTTTGTTCTTGTCTTTTTTTGCAGCCGGTCTACCTCTGCAGGTCGCCGCCCATCGTTCAATCTGTTCCACGGACTCTCCCTCTTCTCGCGCTACCGTTCCTGCATCGTCGGACCGGCCCCGCCCTCGAGCTAGTAGCCACTGTGGCCCCTCTGCCGTTCTCCGGAATACGGGCTCCACGCGCCGTCTTCCATCTGCAGTGGCCTCCTGCCCCAGGGTCACCCCTCGCCGGCATGAGTTCGCTCCCTCGATGGATCTGGGATCCGGGAGGAGGGACGGTAGGTTGTGACCTATTTCACAGAAACCCAAAATCGGGACTCTCAACCCCGAACAATCTTTTGCAGCAGGGAGGTCTCGGGGAATCCGCACTAAAGTTTGATTCTCTAGAAGGTTTCACTGTTTTAGGTCGAATAATCTTAGGGCTAAATAAGTTTAGGACTTTGGCTTATTATCATTCTGTAACGTTGGATCGAAGAACTCTTGAGGTCGGATCTGCGAAACAAAGCAGACTATATGTATGGAACCATGTGCGCCCGACGGGCTACGGCCGGTTAGGACAAAAATCTGGTATCCGGAACTGTTATGTCCCTTCTTGTAAGCATGATATGAAATCGTAATACATTACTTCTTTCCCGTTTCAAAAAAAAATCACCGTAAGTTTTCACGAAACGCACGTAAGTCACCACAAATTATTGCAAGTATCCATGAAAACATAATTTATAATTTTATTAATGAAATAGTTTTGAATACATTATTTTATTAAATTAATATAATTATAATATTTATTTAAAATATTATGATATTATTTAACCTCTATATATTTTATTTATAGAAAACATAAAATTGAATTGAAAATAAATATTATATAGCAACTGTTAATGACGAAGTTAGTTGAGTTATGCAAATACTAAAATATCCGTATTTAAATGACTTATAGCCAATGGGCTTGGTTGAAATTAAATGGGCTTGGCCCAATAAATGGTGGATGTGTTGCTTTGAAGATCAAGATTGGTTTGGGTAGTTCAATGGCAGGCTTGGAGAGTTTGAAACCAGTATTAAACTGGAGGCCTTTGGTCTTCTTTCTCCGTCGGAAAATTGGTTGATCACGATTTTCACTTGATCTGGTTTTGGTGGTTGGGTCGGCTCCCAACCTGACTCTGATCTGAGCTGCCCTTTCTTAATACGATATATTTGATATGCAACCAATATTCAGTCTAGCAACAAAATAGAGCTTATGTAATTACAGGCGGGAGGCAAATCCAATTATGATCAACACTTAGGCTATCCACGATGGCGTCGAAACGGCGCGTTGTTTGGGCGTCGAATCCGAAATGGCGTTGGAAATAAGCGTCGAATCTACGAAATCACAGATTCGACGATGAGGGTCTTGTAGACTCAGGGTGCCCGTTAAATCGACGGATACGGGGCCAGCCGTATCGTGACCAGCGAATCAGAATGTGACGCGTGGCACAATTCTGCGATAAAAAGACCACCCGCTTCGTCTTCCTCACTACTTCTCTCAACCCGTTTCTTCGACTTCCAATAACCATCGCCGAATTTCCATACCTTCCGACATTCTCTTCCTAACTTGTCGACGCCGCCGACATTTCTGCCAACACATATTTTCCAGGAACGTCGCGAAGGTGTCTCCACGGAAAGTTACGCCACCGCTGTTTCTCCACTAACCTTACTTCGTCACTGCCTCCTCTCAGTTTCCCGTATATCTGTCGCCTGAATCACCTCCCATGGCCCATGGCCCATGGCCCATGGCCCATGGCACTCCTCTCCGAGACTCTTCCCCAGTGCCAGGGTCGAGCTCGAGCTGCCCATACCACGGCTAGCCGGAATCGGGAACTCAAATCCCGTCCATGGCCTTGTACGCATGGATGAACGTCATCCCGCCGGAAATGATACGCATATACCGGAAATGGAGTCGGCCCGAGGAATCCGCCTTGGTGTGTGCATGGCTCAGACAGGCGGGTCAAGGTGGTGACGAATCTGACGATGCATTTTGGAGTGCCATACGGGGGGAGCTAGCCAACGTGACCCGACAATCCATCACGACTGAACGGTCTGCCGCGAACTGCCAGTATCATTGGACCAACATCAATCGGAATGTGAAGAGTTTCAATGAGTGTTGGTCGGAGATGAAACACATTTACCCATCCGGTTGGACCGACGAACATGTGATGCACATGGCTGAGGTGGTGTACCACGAGAGATACGGCCACGAGTTTGTCTGTCCGCATTGGTGAATTCGCGCGCGGGACCCAAGTTGGATGCATTCATAGGCACAACCGTAATCAAAGATAGCAAGTTATCCGACCGTCAATCGGTTGGAAAGAATAATTCCCTAACCTTTTCCAATAGAGGATTGCGGACCCGATGACCGGAGTAGCTGAAATTGTGGTTGGAGCTATGGAAAGAATAGCCCTCCTGGCCATTACTCAAAGGCTCCCCATCGCACAATACAAGTTCAACCTTTGACAATAAAGGACGGAGGAGGACCTGTAATTATTTTTGGAGATGTAATGTGCAGGACGACTTTAAATTATACCTTAGTTGTCGATAATCAAAAATGACGAGTTACGTTGGTTACCTCACGACATTGCTTCAAGACACAACAAGTTGAGTCCCGTGACCGTCTGTTCTACAGGGTCACGTGACATTACTTGTTGTGTTCTTGGATTAATGACATAAGGGAATCTCTGTTACTTGTCATCTTTGATTATGAAATACCGAGAAAACAATTTGAAGTCTTCGGTCATATTATGCCTCTAGACCGATTACTCGAGTCCAGGAAGCTGGTTTACAATAGGAAATAGTAGTTAGTCTGCACGTGTAATGTGATGAGATCGATTTGAACATATTAATAAATGTATTTTTGTCGAGTCGGGTCTTCTTGCATTTTGATCAACCCATCGATTTGAACATGTTTTCGATTTTCATTCTACACAATAGACTTGGAATAGACCGAATCGGTCTATTCCCATTGTTCCATGATTTCAAATAGACCCACGAATCGGGTCTAATTCATTCGTGGGGTCCACGACTTTTCCAAAATAATAGCCTCAATAGACATGAATTAAACTGAATCGGTCTACTTCCGTTGTGGATAGTCTTACCCATGTTCTTTCTATCGAGTTCTTTTAGGGTTTCTAACCCCTCTTGGCATCTCAATTTTTTTCCATATTGTTGTTGATGTCCGTCTTTCGACATGTCACCTTATCTGACTAATCTTGTTCGTTCTACAACCAAGTCTCACCCCTCATTGCCTCTTTACCCTCCAGGGTCTCTCCCTCAAATGAATTACTCCCCGTCAACGTCTCCTCCTCTCACCACCCACCGTTCACGATTTTTTAAGAATAACCACCTCTATTTTCACACGAGAGCTCCTCATCGACGCTGCCCCCCCCCCCCCCCATCTTCGGCCCCACCCCACAATCGCTCCCTAGTTTCATAAGGTCCATATTTTCTGATTCTCACCTAGAATTTCCAGTGGAAGAGATCCAAAACCCGTACCCTACATGTCAAACATTTTCTTAACAGACACCACCCTCACCAAGTGTTCACTTCCGAAACCTTGCTATAGGATTCCAAATTGGTCATGCTTCAACGTAGGTAGGGCTTTCATAGAGACACCAGTGTTCCAGGATCGAACGATTAGTGAGGAAATGCCCTCTTCTGGTTCAAGGGCATCAAGTTCACTTTGGGATCATATTTTGCGATCGACATCACTGTTACCTACCTAAATCATCCTCTATTTTGAGTTCTCGGATTCTATGGGAAACCACGAAGGGATCTCCGACATCAATATAGGGACCTTTTACTCCAATTAGGAGTGGGATCGTCAAAGGTGGATCTTTATTGTGGATTTTAACGACATTCTTCACCAACAGGATACCAGAGGGGGCGTTCTTATCTACCTTTTCTGATCAAGAACTTGTAGGATGTTATTGATGATTTGGTACTTCAAGATGCTCTAATGCAAGGGCATCTTTTTAGGTTGTTTAAGGGATGTCACCACCTCCGACGCTTAGAATCACGCCTTGACATGGTGCTTATTTCTTGTGATCTTTTATACTCGCTACCCAACCACGACCTTAGATCATTGGCATGTTCTTCTCACTTTAGCTCTCCATACATTGACCCCGGGTATCTGTAAGTTTCATTTGAGTCCCATTGGACTCAGTGTCTAGAGTGTGGTCATCTAGTACAAGTCGAGTGGGATACCAATATAACACACAAATTGGGATTGCAATTAAGAATCTCATTGTAAGCTTGGCTCGTATGGAACAATATAGTTTCATGAAGACTTTAAATCATATCAAATAGTGCCAGCGCATGATTGTTGAGTTAAATGGTCAGGCTGATAGGGTCGTGGCACATCAACGGGAGGAGATCCAGATTCAATACGAAATAGCCTTACATTTTCAAGAGTCATCCTGGCGATAACGGGTTAAACATCACTAACTGACAGATAGGGACATGCGTACTAAATTTTTCCAAGCGATAACCTCATTCCAACTTAAGATAAACGTATTATGCTTCTTGAAAAATGTTGATGGGAAGTTGCTCACATGAGGCACAAGGATGAAAGAACTCTCTATTTCATACTTCATATACCTCTTCACCACCAAACTCCCCAAAATTTCCCTATCTGGTTTCAAGAGGTCGGTATCTTAGACTCTCATAATACTTTTTTATTCCAACTAGTACTACTTGAGGAGGTTCATATTCCTATGTTCCAAATGGGTGTCGATAAAGACCCAGGTCTGATGGTCTTAACCCCCATTTTTTCAGCAGTATTGGTAGATCATGAATGAGGAGGTTACACGTCTCCTGAAAGAAAGATACTACCCCAAAGAGGACTTTCTTTCAGCCATAATTGGTGATAATCCGAGCTTTACATGGACCAAAAATTCTCCCACCCATCCCCTTATGAAGATATAGTTACGCCGAGAAATGGTCCCCAGTACAAACACTCCCGTTCTTCACCAGTCGTGGCTTATGGAGGATAATCCAATGATCCAAACGACCTCTCCAGTCCCTGAAAAAACTACTATCGCAGGGTTTATAGTCCCAAGTACCCGGATGTGGGACATAACTCTTATACGTGCTATCTTTGAACAACTAGATCAGGATGAGATACTAGCTATCCCTCTATTTGTTACACGTACTAAAGATGAGTAGTACTGGGTTGCACACACAAATGGGTACTACTCCACTTGCGCATGATACCATATTTTCTTCTGGAGGGCCTTATCAGATTCACTATAGGTGGCTACCCATTTACAACAATGGGTTCTCCCGATCTCGCCCATGTGCCCGATGTGTGGCCGCCATCATGAAACAACCAGCCACCTTCTTGTCTATTGTGGACTTGCAAAAACCTATTTGTCATCATTTACGACGCTCCCGACTATTCCTCTTGAGCTCACGTTTTCAGCATAGTGGGCAATCATCACTACCAGAGTAACGCCAGTTTAGCTTAGAAAAATATTAGGTTGCCTTTATGAGATTTGGAAAGTCTTCCTACACACCACATAATTCCAAAGATCCGTGTGCGCACCGTTCTTTTTCCACGATACACTGGCTTTCAAATCATCCTTGGTCTTTCCAGTCAAATTCAACAGCGTCCCAAGAACATTGTCACATACATTTTTTTCAATGTGCATCACACCTAATGCGTGTCTTATCCCCAATGTATGCCAATACGGGAGATCCTAGAAAATTGATCTATGTGTCCAACATGACCTTACTGATTTGTTCTTTTGAAACATTGGATGCAATGATAGTACGGGGTATGTTTCACTTATAACGATGTTGTATACTTCTTCACCTGAACGTGCGGTCTTGTTGACATCCATCTCCCTCTTTCCATCGAAAGTTTTCTTGTCCATGCGCCGTTTATCATCGAGTGCCAAGTCCTGTCGCGCCCCGTAGTAGTACGTCTTGTTGTGGCTGTGACGAGAATCCAGGTCATCCAAGCATATCGAGCATGCCAAGTAACCCTTAGATCTTGAATGACTGATTAGCGTACACATCAATAGTCACAACCCATAATCCCACAACATGTGAAGCTCATCCGTTAGTGGTCTCATTAGGTTATTCAAACATTTTCTAAGTGACTTCGGACCTGATATCACCAATGATAAGATGTTAAACTCTTTCTATGGATATCTAGAACATATAAATCATAATGATACAAATTAATTAAGAAGATGATTTTAAAAGTTATCGATAAAAATGATATTGGTTCATATGTACTAAGTTTTGCCGCTATTCGTTCCCTGAAATCATTTGTGTCCTTAATTTTTAGAATTCTTTTTGGACAAAATAATAATAATAATATTTTTTAAAGCTGTCGAAATCACTTTCATGAGAATAATGTAGAAAAATCGTTGCATTAAGTACACTTTCAACTCTTCATCTTCCACAATCCACACAAGAAGAACGATATCCTCTCCTTTGATCATCGAAAGAGTTACATATACATTTTCATAACTAATCGCAGATTTGTATTCTCTGTGATTCTGGACTCTACTCACAGCTAGTTGCGTCTTCAAATATCACTCAAATATTCCCCAAATTCAGGTAGATGATACTACTCTAGGGTTTATGTTATTTGTTCTTCTTCTAATTTTGTAATATAACAATTGTTTCTGTATAAAATGTCAAAACAAGTAATGTAAAAGGATATCAAAACATTTTCCAGGCGATTGACTTGATATCCCCATTGATAAGATGTTAAAATCTTTCTGCATGCACATGTCTGGGGGCTAATTGTAAGGAATCACAACAACGGGCGACATGCTATAAGGCACGACACTTGCACCAAATGGACAAAATCTGTTTGTGGCTACTACAAGACGCACATTGTATTTCTCCTTACAAAACATAGGATGTAACCTGTCAAACTCAATCCAGGCTTCACCATCAGCTGGATGACATAAAATGTTAAGATTGATTGCCCTTTCTGTGTGCCACTTCATTTTCTGTGCAATGTCAGATGAATTGTACAACTTCTGCAACTTTTTTATGATGGAGAAGTGTCTAACAATTTTCTTAGATTTCCCTCTCCCATCGTAGCGAGGTTCCTCACAAATAGGACATTCTTTTCACTGTATATTTTCAGTATATACAAAAACAGCAACTATGTTCACAAGCATCATACGTTTCATAACCTAATCCAATGTCCTTCATCATTTTTTACGCCTTAGTAAACGATGTTGTATAAGTGATTGGCACGGGATAGTTTTTCTTATTCATTGTACACATTTTTTCAAATGTTATATTCGACATCTTGTATTGTTCTTTAAAGGACATCAACTCCATAATAGTTGTCAATCTATCTAGACCAGTGCATCCCATGTACAATGGTGTTTGATACATACTCAATAATCTCATGTACTTGTCTGCATCTTCCCTTGCAACCGTCTCATCAATATCGTACTCATCAAATTCATCAACCATATTATCACGCTCAACCGTGTCACGATATAGAAACGCATTTTCCACATACTCCTTTGCTGCATCGTCATCACATGGCGCCTCATTATTAATATAATTATGACCGGATGATGACGCGTGATATTTAACCATCTCCTACACATTTTCCAATCTTTCTTCAGCTTCAGTAGGCATTCGGCCAAGGAGGAGTGTTGGTTCATGTCGTTGATGTGTGTTTTGTTCTTGACTTTTGTCATTGTGGTGTGGTTTTTGTTTTTTCAGGGGGTTTAGGAGTTCCCAATTCTATTCAGGTTTCGCCTGTTTCCCACTAAGGTCCGATGTGTGCTCATCTGGGGGGACGTTAAGGGCCGATCTACTTTTAGAGTGGAGGGGCACATATTACTTAGTCTCTTTGAGCCTAGAGGATCCACCTTTCTACCCTGAGGCATTGTTCATTGGTCTCGGTGGGACGCCTGTTTGGTTATTGAGTCTTCTTTTATCTCCTATTTTTTGTTTTTTCCGGGCGTTGGCCCTTAGCTCATTGTATGAGTTCCTTTGTTATCGTTGTTCTCATCAACCTTTTCCTTCTTGGAATGAGTTTTTTATTAATAAATTTTTCGAGCTTATAAAAAAAACGTGTGCTTCCCCGTGGTACTCCCATATTACGTAATTTGACATAATACCACTCCCTTTACTAGTTAAATGATCCATCAATACCTCGACAAGCCACCAAGCGTCGTTCGTACAATCTTGACACGAACACTAGAAGTGATCATTCACACCGAAGTGTTTACCATTCACTATGACATGGTTGAAAACCCCCAAAATACCTTTCACATGCCTTGTATCATCTCTTGCCAATCTCATCCAACTTCTATTCTCCATCTACATATATATAATTGGAGGGATAATCTATTGAGAACCACTCTTAACATAGGAACCGTGAGAACCAATCCTAACCACACTCACTCATGATCCAAGACTCATCAAAATGTCATATCATCACCCCTAATCCAACCTGTATACACGCCCACTTTCATCTTTCTCATACAAGTAAGGGCATAATTGTAATAGCATGATGCCATGTGGATAATTGTCCATTTTTTTTTAACAAATTCACTAATTTAATATTTCCCGATTCGTTTGAATTCCGATTAACTTTAAACTTGCGCCAATATGTTTCTTTTTTCAAGGGCTTTAAATCAAGATCAGTCATGAATATATTTTGAAGCACGAAAATAAAAATCTAAATCAAGGTGATAAAAATAATGTTGAGTGTTGATAAATCTTCACTAATAAATGTTTTATATTGGAGTACCAAACTAGTGCTAAATGTTGATAAAAAACATGTAATAAGGTGATAAGAAACAAATAATGAGGTGATAAAAAACATGTTCAATTTTGATAATAAGTGTGATACACTAAAGTTTAACGTTGATAAAAAAAATTTGTGATGGGGGTGATAAAACACACGTAATTCAATGATAAACCTAGTGTTTAGTGTTGATAAAACTGGTGTTCATAAAAAGCACGTGATGAGATGATAAAAATCATGATCAGTTTTGGAGAATGGGGTGATAAAACCAGTGTAGAATGTTGATAAACCTAGAGCAAAGTGTTGATAAACCTAGAGCAAAGTGTTGATAAAAATTACCCAAATATATTTTCTTTGAAAAACAGCCCCGAAAATAATAAAAAAATCGTGCTTCAAAAAAAACATGTGATGGGGGTGATAAAACACATGTAATTGAATGATAACCCTAGTGTTTAGTGTTGATAAAACTAGTGTTCATAAAAAGCACGCGATGAGGTGATAAAATCATGATCAGTTTTGGAAAATGAGGTGATAAAACCAGTGTAAAGTGTTGATAAAACCAGTGTAAACGTGTTGATAAATCCAGAGCAAAGTGTTGATAAAAATTACCCAGATATAATTTATTTAAAAACCAGCCCTGAAATAAAAAAAATTTCGTGCTTCAAAAAAAAACATTTGATGGGGGTGATAAAACACACGTAATTGAATGATAACCCTAATGTTTAGTTTTGATAAAACTAGTGTTCATAAAAAGAACGGGAAGAGGTGATAAAATCATGACCAGTTTTGGAAAATGAGGTGATAAAACCAGTGTAAAGTGTTGATAAAATCAGTGTAAAAGTGTTGATAAATCCAGAGCAAAGTGTTGATAAAAATTACCCATATTTAAAAAAAATTATTTCGGGGTTGATTTAAATCAACCCCGAAATAATTTTTTTTTCGTGCTTCAAAATATATTCATGACTGATCTTTATAGAAAGCCCTTAAAAAACAAAACTAATGGCGCAAGTTTGAAGCCAATCGAAGTTCAAATGAAGCGGGAAAAATTAAATTAGTGAATTGATTAAAAAAGTATTATGATAGTTTTACTAAAAACCTCTTACCACTTACTAAAAAGTGTTGTTTTTTTACAGTCAACTACTCAATTGCATCTCATCCATCCATTCTTAAAATAGATGACTTAGATTGGTTCTCGCGGTTTTTACATTAAAGCATGGTTCTCACCGGATTTCTCCTCTATATAATTGTATAATTAAGTACAAAAACACTAATAAAAATTAAGTGACATATAAAAACAAACCAATATTCATACTATCGATCCTAATTATATAAATCAAAAATAATTTCTTCCACAAACAAAAATATATTCATAAAAAATGAGTATAAAACATACCACAACGAGTTTTCATTAACGTCCCTTGTTTATTTTGGAAGTAAATTGATAGAGGAAATTGAGAGAGGAAGATATTTGGGAGGTTTTGTGAGAGAGGGAAAATTTTCTATAGAATTTTGAGAGGAAGGGAGGTTTTGAGAGAGAATAAGTGTTTAGTAGAGAGTGTTATAGAAAGTTAGTGTAATATTAAAGACGTCTTCTTCTGCGACGCCATAGGGATACCATCGTAGAGGTTACCTTCCTCTACAACATCGCAAAGGTCATCAAACTACTGCTGCGTAATGCAATGGCGTCATAGAGGAACATAATTATTGCGACGCCACTAGACGTCATCGTAGAGGTGACCAAACTACAATGACGTTATACAATAACGTCGTAGAAGTTATGTTCCTCCGTGACGTCATTGGATGGAATCACAGTAGTTTGGTGACATCTGCGACGTCATACAATAATGTCTCAGAAGTTATGTTCTTTTGCGACGCCATTGGATGACATCGTAGAAGTTATAGTCTCTACGATGCCATAAAAAGGGTCATGTCGCAGAAGATGAAAGCTGGTGTAGCAACAGAATGGAAAGGTCTAAAGTGAACTCACCTTGTCTTCCATAGGGGTACAATCGATCGCCACAACAAATGTGGCAGCGTGAATGGAGGAAAGTTCCTAGAACCGACCTTCACAGTGGTTCGTGCCCAGCACCAATAGCCTAAACACCAGCTTCAACGGGTTCAGTGGCTATCAACGTCGATTATGCTCTCTTCTAGACCTGAAGTAGTTAGGTTGAGGTTTTATCACTTGGTCTACGTCTGGGCAGGTTTTGGCGACCCGAAATAACGTTATCATAGCTCTCTGGTCTCCATCCATGATTGAAGTCCACTCAATTGCAATAGCTCTGACTTCTACTACAGATAAGAACTGGCCACGAGTTACTATCAGGTCCGACGCACAGAGCGTTCTTCATTTGGTCCACTCAGCGGCATCATAGATCTCCCAATAGGTGATATTATCCAAGATATATGTATTCTATTATCTCAACTCGAGGATTCCAAACTCGTTTTTTATTAAAACGTCAACGAAAAAAACCTCCCAATGACTTATCAAAAAGACCCGTTTCACGTCTATTCTTATTTGGTTAGCCAACCCTTCCATTAATTTTTGAAAAATTAATTCTTTTCTTTATTTATCTTTTAATTTTCATAATAAAAATAAATGACTGATTTTAATTAATTTTAAATTTACTCTTTTTTCATTAATTCCAAACTTTTAATTTAATTTTATATATTTTAAAATCATAATTTATTATAAAATATGTTTAAAAATCAGTTTTTAATTATTTTTACATCAGAATATTGCTTTTAAAATATGTATATTTATTTTCTACATTGATTTAATTTTTTTATTCTTTATTTCTTTTTCTATAATCAATTTTTAATTCCTCTATCATCCAAATTCTAACATTCGTAGTCATCTATCTTCTGGAAGCCATTATCAAATTGTTCAAACAATAACAAAATTTTCAGTTTTGCCATCCGAAACTTGTCAGACGTTATGAACTATCGACCATGTTTGAAATTACCCCCTACAGGTTTAGAAACAAAAATTAAACCAAATCAAAACACATAAATCAATCGGATAAGAACATAAATAGAAGGGCACATAAAACGTGAGAAAATCAAATAAAAAAATAGATTGTTCAAAATAAAAATCGAAATTTAGAAACGAAATTAAGAGCATGAACAACAGAAAGGCCCTTGGTGAGGTCCTGGGAGTGAGGTCCTTATGCTGACTAGACAAAAGTGAGGCCCTGGGAGTGCAGAATAGTGGGTGTTTTGCAATAGAGAGGCCCTCTGAGGTCCTGGGAGTGAGGCCCTGTGCTGACTGGATTATTAATTGATATTTTGCCGTTTTATTTAATTGTTTATCAGAAACCGTTTAAATTATTTAAAATATAAAAAAAAATTGGAAAAACATAATATATGACAATAAAAAAATTGAACATGAATAAAAAGCTTGTTGAACTTTTATTGATCCCCTTGTAATACAACCCACAAAAAACCAGCCCCACGAGCACAAACGACTACTCGTCGTCATGGAAACCAGCTCCATATAGACCCCATAAGTGCTCCATAAGATCATTTTGTAGTTGATGGTGGGTCTCATGACTTATGACACTTTGTTGAGCATCCACTCGTTGCTGGTATTGCAATGGCCCTCCGTGGGGTCATCGTTCCGGTGGTGTCCAATTCGGCATTTCTGGAGGTTGCGCGTACAACAACTCCTCATCCCCATACTCGTACCGGTCGCGCTCATCCTCTACAATCATGTTGTGTAGAATTATGCAAGTGTGCATGATATCAGCCAAAGTGTGTTTGCTCCAACTACGAGCGGGACGGGAAATGATGTGCCACCTTGCTTGAAGTACTCCAAAAGCCCTTTCAATATCTTTCCGAGCACCTTCTTGGCATCTAGCAAACAACTTCTCTTTGGGCTCGAAGGGATGCCGAATAGTCTTCACGAACCGTGCCCATGTTGGGTAAATGCCGTCCACCAAGTAATAAGGTCGGTCGTACCGATGACCGTTGATCTCGTACTCCACAACTAGCTCACGACTGTAGTAAGCGTGGCTGTTGTTGAGGACGTTGATGTCGTTGTTCGAGCCAGTCATCCCAAAAAACGCATGCCATATCCATAAATCACGGGACGCTATAGCTTAAAGCATAATCGTCTTGTCCTCGTGGTGACTTCCCCGTCCATGGGCTCCCTGGTCTTCGGTTGGCAGTTCTTCCACTTCCAATGCATGCAGTCAAGACTCCCCGCCATTCCGGGAAACCCTCGGCTGTACCCTTCTCGGAGTAAGCGTTGCATGTCAGCCGGTGTGGGTGTACACTCCTACTCGGCTCCGAATACCTCAATGATGGCCTTGCAAAACTTACGTAAACATTCAAGTATGGTGCTTACCCAAATGCGCAGAGTTTCGTCCAATGAATCGGCCGAGGACCCATACGCAAGCATCCGTATAGCGGCGGTGCAATTATGTTCCATTGATAAGCCCGGCCGTGAGGCAGCGTCGGGCCTCTGTTCGAAGTACCTGTCGTGAGCCTTCACCGCATCCATAATCCGTTGAAAAAGTGGTCTGCACATATGGAACCGACGCCTAAACATATCAGGGACATATACGGGTTGTTCGTCAAAATAGTTCCTCATCAATTGGTTGTGGGCTTCAGAAAGACCTCTGTTAATCTCTCGTTGCATTGGTTCCCCACAGATGGCCCTCTGGATCCTTGGCATTACTCTCTGCATGTGCCTCTCCATCATCCGCCGGAATCGTCGCTCAACTAGCTACATTTGGTCTGTCATCTCCTCATATGTCGGTAGTTGGGCTGCCATCTCCTCATACGTCGGCATTCGGCCAGCCAGCTCCTCGTATGTCGGAACCTCAACGTCGGACATAACCTCGTCGTCGGACATTTTGGAAAATAGAGAGTAGAAAGTGAGAACGAAAGAGTGAAAGTGGAGAATGGTGTGGGAAAAATGAGGAATGGGGTTGGGTATTTATAGGGTTTGATTTTTCCTATTTTAAATTAAATATATATATATAACCGTTACCCGACCGTTGTCTAACAGTCTGTTTGTCGACGCCACGTGGCGGCACGGGAGAGGGCCACGCCAGACGAGGGAGCGAGGACCGGGAGCGCGCGCCCGGCCAGCAAACCAGGAGCGAGGAGCGGACCGAGTGTTTCGGGAGCGAGGGCCGCGTTTTTTCGAGCCCACAACGGAACGGACCGCGGTCTGCGGAGCGAGCGCGCGCGGGTCGGGAGTGAGGGCCGGCCCGTTGTGCATGCTCTAACAAATGAAGGCTTGGATTTGTATCTGTATCTTGTGTTCTTCACAAATGTGCTCCGGCGAGACAAACGCTTCGGCGAACAGATAAGCTATAACGACAAACTCGGAGTTACAGAGGATAGGTAGAAAAGGAGAACCCATGGACTGCGCGAGTTGATTTTGTTCCAGCCCGCACCTTCCTCTTCGATATGATCTGAGCCATTGACGGAGGCGGAACCACGGCCTTGACCAGCTGCCCCTCTTTGGCCAGATCCTCCACCTTCTCCTCTACCTCAATCCCAAATCCCCAATCCTCAATAACCGAACCAGTAGTTAAAAAAGCCTAAACAGAAATGAAGAATTTAGAAGAAAAAAAATGGGATAAGAAGCGATGATTTCGTATCAACATAGTTGCTTGCTTAGAAGTTTCAAGGGTAAAGTTTCAAAAAGAGAATAAGAAAGGAAAATGGAATTAGGGTATCAAAACATCAAAGGACAATTTGGGTATTTCTTAGAAAAGTGAGGTCATGTGCAAATCACATGTCACGCCCTAAATCCGGTTTTGACTGAATTCGAGACGTGAGCTAAAACAATAATGATTTTCGTCGAAAATAAGACCAACAAGCCTCGATTCACAATTTTTAAAACTTTAAGCAATGTCGCGAGTCGTAGCTCAATAAAACAACAGTAAAATAGTTCAACAGTTAACAATACGTCGCTAGACACTAGCTAAACCCTCGCTAGCTCCCAAGCTTCGAGAGTCCTGCTAGTACAGATCCCGCTCAACACCTGAAACACAACAAAGCAAGGGGGTGAGCTTACGCTCAGTAGGAAAAGTAGTTAAGGTTCTAAACCACAGTTCATCACCACGGGTAACCGTCCAATTAGGGCATACTCGTAACGCACCACTATTCGAAACAAATAAACCATTACTCTCAAACAACACTTGGCCTTCACTCAGGCACAACCCGCACAACAACTCACAACGAACCGAACTCAATACCACTTTCCTCAACTAGCTCTTGACACCCATCACCTAACAATTCTCTATGAACAACACCTACGGTTATCTCACAACCGACCACGCATGCGAACTCGCACTGCAATGCAGGAATTAGGTATAACCATCTCAAGTCACCACACGCTCTCACAAGACCCAAGTCACACTTAACCCAAGGCACAAGCCAGACTGCTCGCACGGCACACACATCAGACAACGCCCAAAGCCCAACCACACGCACAACGCACACAGCAGACCCACCCTAACATAGTATAACCATTTCCAACGTCTCCGGCTATCACATCCCATCCACTTATGTGGCACCGGAACACAAAGCCTCGGTCCCGACACCCGGTTACCGATCACTTTCACCAAGTCATAAACATACTTAAAAGAATTGCACAAAGCCAAACAGCAAGAAAAGGAACACAGTATATTGCACACAGATAGGAAATGGCACACAACGTGATACACACAAGTATCGTAAAACAGTTCCAACGTCGTTGGATGCACTAAGCCAATTGCACACAGTCACTTATATCGTACTGGAACACACACCATCAGTCAGGATATCTTCCTCCTCACCCAGATGAAGGGTAACATCCTCGACCGGAAATACCTCAGTCCGATGTCTTACGCGGGAGCCAACTCCACCGAATGCACACAACTACTTATATCGCACCGGAACACACATCGTCAGTCACGATATCTTCCTCCTCACACAGATGAAGGGTAACATCCTTGACCGGAAATCCTTCAGTCCGATGTCTTCCTCCTCACACAGATGAAGGGCGCTACTCTCATATGTACCGAATTGGTCATATCTTCCTCCTCACACAGATGAAGGGCACTACTCAACGTACGTATCGAACCGGTACAGCCTTCTATCAACCCCGTCCCGGGCTACAAGTCATAGGGGTACTGATCACGCCATCCTGGCCTCAACAACCTATACTGAAACTAAACACTCGATAACGGTACCCTCCCGGCTACGTCGTCCTTTGAACACAAAAGCAGGGTTTTGCACTCAGCACAATCACTGATGGTCTCGGTATAACAGCCGAACCATCTTAGCATACACCCGGTCTATCACTCACCCGGTCATATCACAAACAAGGGTTCACGAAACCAAACATGACACACTTGCCCACACACGGTCACAAGATGCAACAACAAATCGATTTTATTAGATTCTTAACCACCCTCCAAACTGTCACGTACTTACCATAACTTACCGTCTCCACACTACAGGTGGTAACCCCACCGGCTTAACCGGTATCAAATTCCCAACCATCCCACAATTCAACATATCGAATAAACAGGAAATAACCACACAGGTCATCAATATGCGTCACTAGTTCAATTCTACTCTTTTTTCATGTTCGTTATTTATTATCCGTTCAAACAACACAAAGCACACTAACAGAAGCACACAGCAAACAATCCTACGGGCACGACATGGCCCGAATCTACCAACACAACAATTCCCAAGACATAATACATAAATGTTCACAATTCATACGTCTACGCTAGTTGTTTGCATCCTACATGTCAAACTACGATCTTTCCGATTTTATTATTAAATCCTAATCAGGCACGCTAGTAACTTTCCGTAATTAAAGCGTTATCCGCTACTTTTCCTACCTCAAGACGATACCCCAGCAGCGTCTCCTAGCTGCTAACGACCGGACCAACACCGTTTTCTCGGGTGAAGTTCCCAAAGTCCAAGTCTGATTTCAACAGATCAACTTACAATCAGATCAGGTACGATATAGAATAAAATCAACATGTTGCTTTTTAACCTCGAACAGTTCAAAAGCGGGATTAAACGATGACTCGGGTTCGCGCACCCGAACCCCGAGCACAGAACCCGGTGCACGTTTTCGAGATGTGGGCTCCGAGGCACGAATCCCGAGACCGGTTAACAGATTTGTCCAAAGTTCACTCTAACCAACCTTGTCAAATTAAAACCGTTTTTGTCTTAATTTAATCTTCCTTTTAATTTTAAAACTGATTATGAAACTCAAATGATTTACTCTCAGAAACTGTTTTATCCCTTTCCTTTTATTCCACAAATTTCCAGAGTTATAAATCGTTTTATTCAAAACCGTCTTCTTTTCCTTTTGATTTAAATATGTTCTCAATTTAAAACCCCTTTTTGATTTAGATCTGAAATTGGAACCCAAAACGCTTTGCAACTTGATTAGGTTTTAACTTCCTTTCCTTTTATTTCTTTTGATTTCTAACTTAACAGAGAATTCCAGATCTAAAATCAATCGCACAGGAACAAAAGAAAATGAAGGAACGGGAGAGAAGGCTCGGGTTTTAGATCGGCCGACGACCCAACCCGTGGGTGAGATTCTCACCGTAGGAACACAGAAGACGACGGTGGTGGTTTGATGAAGTCCAGGACGTCTTCCCTCGGACTTCCGGCGACGCTCCTCTCGGCCCTTCCACGGCGAGCCCGAAACGAGCACGGGGAAGAGGAGAGGTCGGGATCGAGCAAGAGGGAGAGAGGGGTGGTGGTTGTTGTGCGGTGGTGACGGTGAGAAGCTCGGGAGAGGGTGAGGGCAGTGAGAGGGCGCTCGTCTGCTCCGACGAAGAAGACGGAGACGAAAGGAGAGACTCGACGAGCAGATTGGAGACGATGAGCAGGGAAAGGGAGAGAGGGAGGTGAAGGTCGACGATGAGGGAAAGGGTAACGGAGAGGGAGATCGGGACGAGATGAGGGAGAGGGCGTCGACGGCGAGTATGAATGGTGGCTGGACTTCGGCGGCGGCGAGAGAGGGGATTTGGGGATCGGCTGCGCAGGAACGAAGAAGAGGGGAAAGTGGGGGACGCCGAACCCTACTTCGGCTTATAATGCCCGGACTTGGGCCGGGTCAACACTTGGGTCAGGTCTGAGACCTGGGCCGGGTCGGCCCAGTCCAGCCCAAACCTTTTTTTTTCGAAATCAATTTTAAATCGAAATTCAAACCCGTCGTTACCAAACACCGGCCCAAAACTCCACCTCGACGCTCCGAACGAAAAAAATTTAAATAAGCTAAATAATTTTACCGAGACGGTCTTCACATCACATGTTCATTATCTGTCTAAAAATTTAACGTCCTTGACTCATTTGAGCAAAACTATAAGTTATTTTTTGGATAAGAGCTTAGAATTTTATTCAATGGTCGTTCTCCAAGGAGGAGAAAGCCACAAAAGCATTCCCACCACGATTACAAAAGTCTCTAATAAGAGAAACAGGGAACAAAACCCTTAACAAAAAAAAACCCGAAATCATCCAGTTAGAAACAACCTCCTAGACTTCTTCCTCAGACACCCCGAAGGATCCACCTGCCAATTAGAGTACGACCGATCCGACCTAATAGAGTTGGAAGCCCACAGAACCCCGAACAAAGTATTCTGTATCTTTCCAAAAACAATGTCTGCACACTCCATCACACTATTAAAAACCACAGCATTTCTATGCAACCAAACATGCCAAAAAACAACATAACCAACTCTCACCCAATGCCTCCACCACCAAGCCCGCCCAAAACCCTTCCAAGATAAAATGCACTCAGCAACAGTTCTTGGAGAAACCCAATCAACTCCCCACCAAGAAAACACCTTGCACCACACGAACCATATAAATTCACAATGGATGAACATATGATTTACTTCCTCCATTCCCACTTTACAGGTCCTACAATACATATCATTCAAGGTCACATGCACCCCACGAGCTTCCAAGAAAACAGATGTTGGTAATGCCGACCCAAATATTCTATGCCACACTAGCATAGAATATTTGGGAGGAATACCCTTCACCCATAAGATCGAGGCCCAATCCAAAGTCGGGGCGTCCCCATCACCTGAAAGAATAGAGTAACATTTCAAGACTGAAAAACCATCAACGTGTTTCTTCCATAAAATCCGATCCTCCAGATCCGGCACCACAGACACCTGAGAAATAAGCAACAATAGTGCATTCCTCTCATCTTTCTCCCAATCCCATAGTCTCCGGCGTGCAGAAATAACCCAACTCCCATTTCTCCAATACTTGGCCACCAAAATGGTTTTGTTCTCCACTGCAGCATAAAACAAGGGGAACCTGCAACGTAGAGGAACATCTCCAAACCAAGGATCATCCCAAAAGCGGACCCTTGTTCCGCTACCCACTCTCCATAGGAGTCCCTGATTACCAAATAAAGCTCTACAAATCGGGTCAGAGGCAAGACCAATAATATGATGGAAAAGAAATAAACTACCTCTCCGGTCCAAAACAGTCAAATCCAATTCAAGAGCTGACCACCCCATTATACAAATCACCATTTTCCATAGCGAGTCCGGCTCCGAGGCAAACCTCCAAAACCACTTAGCCAACAAAGAGTTATTCATATCCCCCAATCTCCTCAGACCGAGCCCCCCTTTTTCCTTTGGTCTACAAACTCGATTACAACTGACTTTAGGAAAACTCTTACCAGAGTTATAAGATTTCCACAGAAATCTGCGTTGGCAGGCTTCAAGTAACTTTATAACAGCTTTTGGCGCACGTAACAGAGACATATAAAATAGAGGGAGTCCTGAAAGAGTGCTTTGGATCAACACCACACGCCCAGCAGTATATAAAAACTTAGTACTCCACACTGCCAAGGATTGTCTGTACTTCTGAATTACTGGATCCCAAGTGTCTATCCTTCTCGGGGATGCACTCAAACTAAACCCCAAGTAAGGCATAGGGAGAGTACCACTCGAGCAGTCCAAACATGCCTCCACCTGCTCACTGGACAACCCATTTCCATTCAGAATAATCGCCTTGGACTTAGCAAAGTTGATCCTTAAACCTGAAACCTGCTGAAAAGATACCAGAGTTTGCTTCACATGTGTTAGATCAACCAAATCACCTCTCAAAAATAAAAGAGTATCATCGGCGAATTGAAGATGGGATAAAGACAAGCCGTTTCCCACATCCAATCCCCTAAACCGGCCAAGAGCTATATCGTGCTCAATAAATCTGTGAAGTCCTTCAGCAGCTATTAAAAACAGGAAAGGGGAAATTGGGCAGTCCTGACGAATTCCATTCACCATTTTAAACTCCCGGCTAGGAACCCCATTCACCAAGATAGAAAGATGAGCCTGAAAAAGACCCCTCATCCACCTTCTCCACCGAACACCAAAGCACATCTGCTCCATAACTTCTTCCAAATACTCCCAAATCAACATGTCATACGCCTTTTCAAAATCAAGTTTCAAAAGGAAAGCCTCAATATTCGACCTCTTAATCATATGAATCACCTCGGATGCTACCAAGACCCCATCCACGAGCTGCCTACCCGCTACAAAGGCACTCTGAGTATCACTCACAAGATTATCAATAACCTGCTTCAACCGGTTTGCCAACACTTTGGAAACAATTTTATAGGGGCCGGATATCAAACTTATTGGCTGAAATTCACTCAACAATTCAGCTTGGCCATGTTTACGTATTAATGTAACAAAGGTCGAATTCAAACCCTTACCCATATTACCGGTGGCGAAAAATTCATCAATGAAACGTGTTACATCAAGCTGGATAATGCTCCAAGCCACCTTGAAGAACTTCATTGAAAAACCGTCCGGGGCGGGGGATTTTTCACTTCCACAGGCATCAATTGCGGTCTTGACCTCCTCCAAAGAACACGGACCCTCCAAATCAAGAGCTTGCACAGGAGTAAGGGTAGGCAACCGTACACGATCCTCCATCATGTTAGAAAACCGAGCCTCAAAATGTTGGGCAGCCGCCTCTTTCATCTCCGATGGCACTGTTATTAGATCAGAGGCTCCAAGAAATTGAGATATTTTGTTCCTATGGGCTCTAAAATTAGCAACCCGATGGAAGAAACGAGAACACCGATCCCCACCTCGGAACCACTTAACTTTGGACTTTTGTCTCCAAATCTTTGCCTGCAACTTTCTCTTCTGAATTAAAAGTGTTGTGTACCATGCCCGGTCAAGTTGTTCAAGCCCCGATAAGTCACGTTCCTCCTGCAACTTGTCCAACCCATCAATCAAATTCCGTAGCCCCTCAATGTCCTTATCAATTATACCGAAAACCTCCTTGTTCCAAACCTGTAAGTCGTGCCTCAGCGCCATCAGTTTCGACCATAAAGTGAAAGAAGCCGATTCATAAGAAGGATACAAGTTCCACAAATCAGAAACTGTCTGGAGGAAATTCTCATGCTTAGTCCAAGCATTTAAAAATTTTGGAGGTCGAGGACCCCAATTAACGACTTCCTCTTGTAACACAATCGATCTATGGTCCGAGATATCACGAGGCTTACTTAACTGTTTCAACGACCCGAATGATACAATAAATTCTGGAGATACAAGGAAACGATCTAGTCGGGACGCCTTAGACTCCCTTCCATACCACGTATACACCGACTCGACCAAGGGTAGATCAATATGCCCAGAATTAGAGACAAATTCCTTAAACGCCCTGATATCCGATCTAGAAGAGTGACTGTTTCTTCTCTCTGTATCAGCCAATACTGCATTAAAGTCCCCTCCGATCACCGAATTCTCCGACACCCGAGAAACAACATCCACCAACTCTTCCCACAACGCCCTCCTGGCCAACAAAGTTGATGGGGCATATACATTAATAAAACAAACCGGAATATCATAATGTACACACCGACCCTTCCAAACCAAAGCACGCTCCAACGGCTCCACAGCGTCCAATGCCAAAATAGACGTGCGCCACAAGCTAAGAATCCCACCAGCACTCCCTTCCGCCGGGATCAATTCACACCCCCAACCAGAACCAAGACCACAACTTCTCAATTTCACCTGGTCTATGACACCCCATTTAACTTCTTGCAACATAATAAAATCCGGTTTTACCTTCGACACGAGACCTCTCAGACTATGATACTTCTTAGAGGTGTTGAGTCCTCTCACATTCCATGAGAGGACAATCATCTTTCATGCAGGTAAAGTATGGACACCCCCTACGGTGTCTACTGGACCAGTATACTCTTCCCATTCATCGTCTGATTCACTGGACAGTTTATTAAACAATCTTCTACGAGACGTACTGGCACCATGTTTATTCAGATTATGAAGAACAGATTGACCAACAATAATTGCTTTATCACTAACCTTTGGGGCCAATTTTTATAAAATCGCCAACTGGTTCACTGAGGGATACCCTGCTTGCGAACTGTGATCGTGTCTGAATAAACGAGCGTGTCGGTGATAGGATTTGCTTGCGAACTGTGACTTTATCTGTAGTGATCGGAACAGGATCACTTACTAAAGCAACAGACTCATTTTCCAGCTGAACTACTTGTCCATCCTTATCCCCTACAACCACGGGATCCGAACCATCCTTGGACCTGATCTCTCCATCCTCACACGATTTCGAAACCCCATCCGAATCGGACTGGGAACAAACAGAATCGCCAGATGGATGACACGGAATTGGGGGAGGAGCGATACCTGAATGAGAAATTCCGACCGGTCTCGACGCCGGAGAAATATTCACCTGAAACGAACCATCCCCAAGTCTGAAATCAACTTCAGAGCTTGACCACGGACGGGGAGCACTAATCAATGCTATAACTGAAGAAAACATCTCCCCATCATCATCATAATCAACCGGAGTCCAAATCAGCTTGACCTCCTCTCCCAGCAACTCATTCAGAGTCGCCTGAGAACGACCGTGCCATGGAACGCCTTCTATCTTCACCAACTCCACACTCCTCCCATCAACATCGGTGAACCGGAAAAGCTCGCAATAGAAAACCAATTCTCAAGCCACTTCCACCCAGTCTCACGGAGCATAGCTCCAAACACCACATCAGAACAATTGACCAGATAAGCACCCTCCTGAACATGACGCAATTCCATACCCTTCGCACCATGTTCAGAGAATTCAGAGAGTAATTGAACCCTGGACAATTGAGTCCGATTGACCACCAGGATACTCGAATGAATCCAATTCAATCGGTCCTGATCCATCAACGACCTCCCGAAGCTCACCGTGGTCTGAGGCACCTTCTTCCACACCCTCTCCTTCACCTTCTCCCGTCCCTTCGCCCAAGCCAGCGTCACAAAAAGAATGTGGCCTTTAACCTTAACACCGTTTTGTCTACTAACAATTTTCCTTGCTTCCTCCACCGAGCTCGTCTGCAGAAAGCCAAAATACCGGCCACGAAGATTTGGTCGATGAATGAATTCCGACCTCGTCACGCGCCCACAACTCCCAAAATAGGAGGCAAACTAGTCATCGGTAGTATCAACCGGCAAATTGCAGACGAACACTCGCCCCTCCTCGCACGGAGAAGAAGAACCCTCCGCCACTGAAGAACCTCCGGCGAGGAGCACCGCCTTGAAGCCCTGATCGACGCTTGAAACCAAAATCCTCTTTCCCCTCTCTCTCTCCATTTTTGCAAAACTATAAGTTAAGGTATCGTTTTGTTACTTTTTAAAGTTAAGTGTAAATTTTTAAAAATAGCTAAAAGTTAGGAGTAACTTTTGTGATATTATCCCTTGAATAAATAGAAAAGCCTCATTCGCTTAAAAAAAATATATATGTTGGAGTTGTAAATTATTTGCATATCTGAAAGCCTCAAATGAAATGTTGTCCGTTTATATCACGAGGAACAAAACTATGTGCACATCCAATGAGAGAGGTACAGCTTCAGTTGCACTACCAGACCGCAAACAGTGGATCACATTACATTTTGCCGCATGGTTTCTTCTTCCTTCAAACTTGAAATCATCTCTTTCCCTTTATAGTACTTCTCCCTCCCCAGCTATTTGCACCCTTTCACATCGACCTTCCACCAATTCCTCTTGTCGGACCATTCATTCTGCGAAACGTATCCATGGCTTTGGACCTACCTGCACAAACAATACAGAGTGGTACCTACTTCAGTTGGTCTAAAATCGATACTCTTCTTCCTTGTTAATGGCCTCTCAAAAAATGGAGTCACCGTAGTCAAGAAACGATTCATCACTTGAGATAGAAGAAGCTTTTCTTAAGTCGTATTTCAAGTACAATATATAGTCACACGTTTAAGACATAATTTTATCATATCTCCTTTTAATAACCTTTTTCGGCCATGGATTCCGTCTTGGGTCACCTCCCTCGTTGCTTATCTGGGTTTTCAGTTAGGAGTTAATCTAAAGCCCGTTTTCTTATGGAGCCGGATTATCCACCTATTACTTAGAACTTAAAAGTGAACCGGACTTTTAGAGCATCTCCAATGGTGTTGTGTCAAGGAGCAGTGTCAGGAAGTGCTTTTTTGCTTCCTAACACTGTATCCTGACATTACTCCTCCAATGGTCAGTGTCAAAGAGCCATAGTTAGAAGTATTTTTGGAGCAAAATGGGATTGGCGTCGTTGCTGGAACCAACCACGACCCGCTGACACGCCCCCGACACGACCGCGTGACACGACGAGCCGTGCCAGCGAGTCGTGTCAGCGCCGTGTCTGCGCCAACCACGACCGCCTGCCACGATGAGTTGGAGGTGCTCTTGACATCACAGAAAAGTAAGAGCCCAAAGAAAGTGTAAAGATTATTCGAGTTGAAGCAATAAACACACACACTCAAAATAAACCAGTAAGCAACATAATAGGTTCATGCTACAGTAACGGTTGATGAGACAGTACTAGTAAGGTGTGTGGACAATATAGCACAGCCAATGCAACTTGCCTCCGGAAAATGACTTAAAACGCATGCAGGTCTATATCACTCACTTATAATTCGTACCGCCAATGCTTCCAAGCACCTTAGATATATATATTTCGCCATACTCTGTTGAAGCATTTCATGTGAACCAGGACCACTTGGAGAAGTTGCAGACGGTGCAAGCTATTTCAATGTATCGTCTTAACAGGTTGTGCAACACAAGATATAAATGACGATGTGAACAAACTAACGAACATGCCAATGCAAAAGATAGACAGATAGATAGATCAGTTGCTGGCATCAACAATCTTACATTAGGTTCATGTATAAAGTATACGCTTATGCCACTCAAGTATATTTTGAGAATATGCAACGTTTAAGTGTACGTCTACGCCACTCAAGTATTTCTAAAATATACTGTCATTGCAATGAAATGGACATGTACGTTGAAATTTTCTCCTCTATTTCTAGAATATTCTGAGATTGATAGGACTCTGATATTGACTACTGAGGCTGAGAGAAAAACATAGAGATGGAAAAAGATTGGGATTAAAACTTTACACCGTATGATCTTTATTACACAATTTGAACAATTAATACCACATGTTTCGGTAATCATATTGCTAAAAGTAGAAAACCAGTGCCTTACAACTCCATAGATTGAACTGTGGATATATTTCTATCTTAGGAAAGGTCAGAATATATATCGTGCAAAAGCAGGCAAGGTATTGACCAGTAATCTCTTTAGATTAGGTTTAAGACGATGTTCTTACCACTACTTCTACTAGGGAAGATTCTGGTTGCTATTGTGGGGTATGACTCAAAAGCTATACTGTGGCTTTATCTTCATGCTCGCCATCCTACTGTTTTGTACTCATTTAATAGTATACCCCACAAATTTTTTTGTTTTTGAAATTTGGACATAGCTACAAAATCTATCTGCTCTTCTATTTATAATATGCTTCAATTACAATGGTTCATTTGAGAAATAATTCAAGACTAGGATTGGGAAATTTGGACATAGCTACAAAATCTATATGCTCTTCTATTTATAATATGCTTCAATTACAATGGTTCATTTGAGAAATAATTCAAGACTAGGATTGGGCATCGGTCAGTCACCCCACCAACCGAAATTACCGAATGTTTAGACCATCGGATCTACGAAGCCTTCATAGACTCAAATAGATTATACACCGGAATTCAGGAAACATACTGCATTTCAACATACAGAAATCAACAAACCCATAAACGAGATACACTACATTTTTTTAGAAAACCAAATCAAGATTAAGGCCAACCCAAAAATCCGGTGTTGGTGAAGGTGATTTTGTTGGGTGCAGTTATTTTTGACGCTTTTAGTAGATCAACTCTTATTTGATAATCCTGTTAGAGATATGATTGTCAGAGTTTGAATACATTTAAACCTCTTAGATAATATTCTCTTGTATTTGAATTTTGAATAGATTTACTTAATCTGCAACTATGTACAAATACACAAGGTAAATGTATATACATTAACGGTTGAAAACCATCATGGTATCAGAGCGTTTCACTTAGGTTAAACCTCCTACACACTTCCGCCACTTTTCATCCGATCACCTCTACCAATCTTCACGGTTTCAGTTTCTCTTCTCCCCTAAATCACGACCATTCTTCTCGTGTAACCCCATTTTGATACTTCTTCTTCTCGTCGGTTTTCATGGCTGTTCCACACCTCTATCCGGCCCTCATGGTGTCTAATATTTGCAGTGCCGTCCCCATCACTCTAGAGATGGACAAAGGATCATATTCTTTTTGGGCAGAGTTGTTTAAGATTCACTGTCGAGTGAATCCAGTGCTCCACCATATTCTGCCGGCGACCGCCTCTCCCTATACCTAGCCTGTTGCTGCCCTGCCTGAGGTTGTTGCTGCAGTGACAGGGATGCCGACCACTCAAGTCACCGAGGTCACGGAAGCTGCCACAGACACGGACACACCTCCGGCCGATCCGAGCTCCGACACTTCACCGGTCATTATTGCTACATCGGGTTCTTCGGCTGCCTCCCACTCAGACGTTCCAAATGATATTTGGGATCATCGCGATGCCACAGTACTCCAATGGATATACGGTACGATCTCTAACGATCTCCTGCAAACCATTATTTCTCCGGATTGCATTGCTGCCCAAGCCTGGAATTTGCTCCGGCTTATCTTTCAGGACAATAAACACTCTCGTACGGTGTATCTCAAACATCAATTTTCTGTTGTTAAACTAGAAAATTGTGCTAATGTGTTTAGTTATTGTCAAGAGCTGAAACAAATTGCAGATCAATTGACCAATATGGGTGCTCCGGTGACCAATAATCGATTAAATCTGCAGCTGGTTGCGGGCTTGTCGGAACCATACGATAATGTCGCTACGCTTCTTCAGCAGAGTGACCCACTTCCCCCGTTCTATGAAGCCCGATCGCGGCTTGTACTGGAAGAAACCCGAAAATGAAGCAATATGTCGCTGCTTCGTCATCTTCCAATTTCTCTCTTCACGTACAAGCACCTGGAAATACTGCTCGGGAGAGTTTTGAATGTAGTTCTACCCGTAATTCCTCTCGGGGTCGTGACAATCCGAGGGGTCGCCGTATGCAGGCTAGAGGATCCCGTGGACCAGCCCGTCCAACATCTCGGACTCCTACAAATGGGTGGCCATCTCAGCCTCAGCAACCTTGGGCCTGGCCCACCCTCTGCCTTTTGGAATGGTCAGCAGTTCGTCTGGGTTGGGTCGCCGACTTGGGCCCAGCAGCCACAGTAGCAGCCTGCTCCTTGGTCAGGGCCCCAGTTTACTCCGCCTCCTCCATGCCCATACCCAACCACTCCGGGTCAATGGGTCCGGGCCCCGGTTTCTCCCCAAAACCAACAGGGTGTGCTGGGCTCTCGGCCCACAATGCAGAACCAGGCCCATGTAGCAGTTCTGACTGATATTTCTACTGTGATGGCTAATCTCTCCATGCAGCAGTCGTATGATGGTCAGTGGTACATGCATTCAGGTGCATCCTCTCATATGACTGCGAATTCAGGTACCTTGCGTTCTTATGTTAATTCGAATTTATCTCGTTCTGTTACAGGAGGACATGCCAGCACGGGCTATAATCTCAGTGGCATACTTCTGCTGAGAGAGAAATAAGCCACCCGGGAGATTTCCATCACCCACTATAACAAATATATGATTTCCACCCAAAATTCCCTTACAATTTTTTTAGCATATAACTGGAATTTTATTAATAATAACAATGATCAACAAAAAAACGGAATTGATAAGACTGAGAAGGGCGAGACATAGTCCCGAACAATACGTTCGAGATGCGAACCATATAATTAAAATACTCGGCTAATCAAGGTGAAAGTTGAGCGGTAGATCCTCTTGACGGTGGGTGCTCGGTCGTGTCTGTCTTTGCTCTTAACCTCGGAGGGTGAAGAGTGAGTCACTGATGAGGGTTGATCGATTCAGTCGTGTTGGCTGGTTTTATGTTTTTTCGGGTTTTGTTCCCGCAACTCCTTTTGAAAGCTCCTTGTTATGGTTATTTTATGATTCGATTCGATCCTTTTTGGATTTAATCCTTCTACAATGAAATTTTCGAGTTTATCCATAAAAATACATATATTTAGAACAGTAATTTGTTTTGGTTAATAACCTATTTTAAAGACTTTAATTAGTAAGTGTGAGCAATCAAATCCTATGTTTAATTTTACTTACAAAGGCAAATTGAACTTATTGTGGGAGGAATCATTTAAGAATGAATCACTGATTTTTTGTGAATGTTATTCGCCATATACTAGCCTATCGTTGTAGCGCACCAAACACAAGGTGAATAAAGAAAATTACATAACTTGTTTATGGCCTCAACACTGATCTGCAGCCCAATTACAAACCAATATCCTTTTCATATCCTATACCATATCGATTACTTTTCATAAGCCATGTGAGAATATCCAACATTAAGAAATGGTTGAGTTGGTGAGACTATCATGGACAAAAACTGAAACTAGGAGGAGGATGCTGTACCACATTCTCTATCTCTCGGGAGTAAAAACAAACAGTCAACATTAGAATAAAACACGAGTAATAAGGTTGGAATAGTCATTTTCGGAGAGTCTAGACCTTTCTTTTCAAGAGGACCACTGAGTTTAGAGATTATAAATATGGCTCCATTCATGAATGCATTTTAATTGAGTCTCAAGCCACATATATCTTGGAAGCAGAGATGGTGGGATATTCCTTGTACACAGTCCCCTTGTCCTTTGTTCATTTACAATCTGTTCTAAACTCTGTTTGGTTACTGTTGTAGGACACATGGGATGGCTATGTCGATTGGAGGAATAGGCCTGCCTTGAGAGGCCGTCATGGTGGCATGCTTGCCGCCTCCTGTGTCTTAGGTTGGTAAACCTTAACTCACCGAAACCACATTCCCTCTACTTGTTTCTTACAAGTTTCTAGAGCACACAAAGCTTGGATGTTCATATTGAATCACTGTTAAGAAAACTAGCATACTATTATATATGTAGATCAACATAGAACTGAACTAGTATGATCTTTTTGTTATTCAAGTTGTGGAGGTATTGGAGAATCTGGCATTCCTGGCGAACGCAAGCAACCTTGTTCTATACCTCTCCAAGTTGATGCATTTCTCTCCTTCCACTTGCGCCAATATTGTTACCAACTTCATGGGAACGGCTTTCTTCCTAGCTCTTCTTGGTGGCTTCTTGGCTGACGCTTTCTTCACTACCTACCGCATCTATTTAATAAGCGCTGCAATAGAATTCTTGGTAAGCTTCCATCAATATACATAGGGTAAACTACAAATACCTATCCCAAATTTGTAGCGTTTAATTGATACCTAATCAGATATTTAGTTATATAACAAATAGCCCAAGCTGTAAGCTAAAATGACGAAAATACCCTCAGTGATTTTTTAAATATTTTTTTAAAATAAAACTGAAGTGATTTAATAAGTATATATATATATATAACAAAAGAAATTTTTTAAATATTTTTTTAAAATAATTAGTGAAGTGTAATTGAGGGTATTTTCGTCATTTTAACTAATGAATTGGGCTATTTGTTATATAACTAAACATCTGAGTAAATATCAACTAAAAAAACTTTATAATAAATATCAATTGAACGCTACAAGTTTGGGATATGTATTTGTAATTTACCCATATACATATAGTAAACTTGGTCTGAGTCCACAAAACATTAAATGTTTTAGTTTTATCAACTTATTCAACAAGGATGTTTGTAAATGCATGTGCTAATCATAAGGCTATGCCTTCAGACCCCACCCAATAAATAATGACACCATATTATCAATCCTTCTAGCACATAACGATGTCCCTTAGTGAAGTGTTGAAAACAATTTGATAGTGATTTATCAAGTCCACCATAACCTAAGGAAATGTTTGTATTGGCAAGGTTCCACTACTATTTTCTGGAATTTCATTGGTGGACAGAGCTTATTACAAGTTCCTATCTTTCACAAACTAGGACAATAAATGACCTTCACCGTCCCTTGATACTAACATCAACATTACATTATATGTGGCTGTTCATATTAATGACAATTTTTTCAGTAAAAAAACTAAATTGTATATGCGAAAACAGGGGTTGCTAATACTCACAATTCAAGCTCACGTGGCGTCACTGAAGCCGCCAGGGTGTGTTGCAGCGGGCAGCGATGCTCCGTGCGAACAAGTTGGTGGAGGGAAAGCAGTGATGCTGTTCGCAGGGCTGTATCTGGTGGCGCTTGGCGTCGGAGGCATTAAGGGGTCGCTTCCCCCGCACGGCGCCGAGCAGTTTGATGAGACGACGCCTAAAGGGAGGAGGCTCAGATCAGCCTTCTTCAACTACTTCGTCTTCAGCCTCTCCTGCGGAGCTCTCATTGCAGTGACCTTCGTGGTGTGGATCGAAGACAACAAGGGCTGGCAGTGGGGGTTTGGCATAGCCACTGCAACTGTACTCATCTCTATCCCCATCTTCCTCCTGGCTTCTCCTATTTACCGGACTAAACTCCCTGCAGGAAGTCCCATCAGTACCATGTTCAAGGTAAAATCTAAGTAATTGAGTATTTAACTATCAACTTGAGCTTTTAATTAAATTATATAATAGTCTGTGAGTATTTTTTTTATCAGTAAATTTTTTTATTTAAAAACCAAACAGCTACAAAGTGTAGTTGAAGGTCAAAGGCAAGCTCTCAGTACAACCTTACAAACAAGACACTGTCCAACCAGACACAACCTCAAACCGAAACTCAACCAGGAGAATCAAACTAAACCAATGGTCTTAAAACCATATACACATAATCAGCAACCTAATACAACAACTACACGGGTCAAGCCCAACCAAACTGAAGAAAAGGCCCAACAGGGCAACCCAAGGAACCAAACACGGGCCCAGCCCAACCAGTATAACAACCTAGGCAAAACAGGGGAAAACAGAGCAAGCAACACGGCCCAACAGCTACAAGAGCCCCATCAGGGGCAAACAGGACGGGCAACAAGGCCCAACAAACTAAAAAAACTAACCCTAAGCAAGTAACGTCACCCAAACTCGAGCCCCGCGCAAGCCAAAGCCAGAAGCAGCACTGAATCAACTTCAAACGCCAACCACCGAACAAAGTCGACCACCACCGGCCGACCGAGAAACCAACACAACAGGTGAGAAGCGAGGAAGAAGTCAACACAGCCTCGAAGTTAAGCCACCAAAACTGCCAGGTCCTCCCCCAAAGTACCACCAAACTAGCCTCACCAAGCCCAAAGGTACCAGAAACGGTACCTCGCCACCGGCCAACACCGGAGCAAAGGGTCGGGACAAAACAACCTCACCCTTCGATCCAAACCAAATCCCCACGATCAAACCAAAAATTCTTCAGAATAAGCTCAAGGCTTTTAACACTTCACCTTGGCCAACACCAATCGTGGAGCCCCGTCCTCAATAGGACACTGGGAAACGAAGACTAATGGAAGAAAATAGGAAAATGTTAAAGACCCAGGGAGAAGAGTTATGGGTAACCATACCAAAGTAATGGCAACTGTCCATGAGGTATCTGGCGAGGAGAGGCACCACAAAAATCTTCACCGCAATCCAAGCAAGCATGACCCGAGCCAAGCCACGCCGATCTGCAACCACGAGAGTTGAGAAGCATCGTCCCACGTCCGGCAGAAACAAA